>CM044401.1:35008906-36488906 GCA_024322285.1 Musa beccarii | reverse complement strand
GAGGGTGTTGCCGCAGCGATTCTGAGTGCACGATCGGCCAGCAGATTGTGGAACGGAAGGGAAAAGGGGTGCGGCTGTGATTCCCCTACATTGCCCCCAACTGAGGCTGCTTCTCCCTGTTCTGCGCACGATCGACAGAGATTCTGTTCAATAAGGGGGATTGGTTATCAATCGAAAGGAGGATCGGTGACTGCGGCCGTGGCTGCGGTGGCCGGGCTGTTGTTCCTCTACACTGGCCCCTTTCCCCTGTTACAGAAAAGGGCCATCGCTCCCCATCTCTGCATCGATAGGTGAACAGAGGAGGAGATCGCTGAGAAGGCATCGCATAGGGGCGGTGAAGGAGTGATTGGGGCTCGCGGTTGTTCTGCGCGCAAGTGGAATAGAGGACGACGGTTCTTTCCTGTTCTGCACGCACTGAGAGGGCTGCCTTCTCAGTGTTCTGCACGCATGGGCGTGGCCAGTCCTCTGTCTGCCCTCGGCAACTTGGAGGAGACAACAATGGTATCAGGGGCTGACGGTGCTAGCAGCAGGGTAGCTCTGACGACGAAGCTCCCTGCCTTTACCTCTCAACCTCTGCCATCTTCCTCCCGACGAGATCCTCGTATGAGGACATAGCATAGAGGTAGGTTGCGCTTTAGATCGCGACCTCATACTCTCATTTCTAGAGATCCTCGATCTTGGATTAGCCTCTTCAAGGCTCCGGTTGAAAGTTTAGATCTTAGTTTGGATTTCTTTGTTCCAAAAATTTAGGCAGATAAGAAGATTGCTGTGTATGAGACTACTGATTCTGAAGAGCTGATTGAGATATGGTCCATGGCGCTTGTTGGTTATGTGGTCGGTCTCAAGATATCCTATTTTTTATTATTTTCATTCATCAAGACTTGATGGGGAACACCGGCATTTGATCTTCATATGTTGGAGAATAGATTCTTTGTATGTAAACTTTATTCTAAAGAGGATTTGTAACGGATTCTTGAAGGGTTTTGGACTATTCGTGACCATCCGATGATACTATGGTGTTGATCTCTTGATGTTCGTTTGGAGTTTGACAACCTCCAGTCTACTCCCTTATGGGTATTCTTTCACGGTCTTTCCTTGCATCTTTGGAGTCGACGTTGTTAGGATCGGAGAGGCACTAAGAGATGGAGAGAGGGGGGGGGGGGATGAATTAGTGCAGCGAATTAAAACTAGTAAGTTTGAAATCGATTTCGTAAATAGTTCGTTTGGAGATTTTGATTCGACGAAAGATGACTTCGTCAAAATATCACGAGTAAAGACAATCAAGAGTAGGAAGATGAAGATCAAACGATTTACAGCTAAGTAGAGAAATAATTAAGAAATTTAAACACACACATTCAAGGAACACCATGATGTATAGTGGTTCGGTCAAATGATCTACATTCACTTTCGAAGCCTTCTTCGATGAGGCTCCTAACTTTCACTATCAAGTCACGTTGAAGGGGAAGGACTAAATATCTTTTTACAATCTTTTTACAAGTGGTTCATACTCTTACAGATTTTTGCAAAGAGAAGGAGGGAGCTAAACACTTAAGCTATCGAAAACAAGGCTTTGCTATAGCTTTTACTCAATTTCTAACTCTCAAAAGGTTTTCTTTGCAATTGAGAAAGGAGGGATATTTATAGACCCCAAGAGGATTCAAATTTGGGCTCCAAATTTAAATTATTTTTGGGTTTCCCGGTACTGGCGGTGCCATCGCCTATCAGTGGCGGTGCCACCGCCTGTCAGTGTCAGACAAATAGAGTACTGGGCGGTGCCACCGCCTAGCTTGGGCTCTCGGGTCCTGAGCAATGCCACCGGCCCAACCTGGGCGATGCCACTGCCCGGGCTTTTCAGCAAAGCTGAATGAGCCTTAATTTCGGCCCAAATCAACCCAATAAGGGCCTGGTTGGCCTCTATCAGGTTTAAAAAAGATTATTTCCTAATCCTTACTCTAATTACGTGCTAACTATGAAATTGAAACATAATTCTAAGCAATTTAAACCGACATTCTTCAAGTCTTTTTCCGGCGAGCTTTCCGATGAACTTCCAATGGACTTCCGACCCTCCTTCGGATTTCTTCCGGCGGACTCCCAATAGGCTCCCGGATTTTATGGCAAGTTCAACGAGTCTTTGGCAAGCTTCCGAACATTCTTGGTGATCTCCACGAACCTCCGATGATCTTTCGGACTTCCGATGAACTCTCGAACTCCCAACGAACTTGACCTCGGTAAATCGCTTTATGTTTTCATCCTATCGTAGTTAATCCTGCACACTTATCTCGACAATATGAATTAGAATAAATAATTTACCAATTAACTTCATCATCAAAATTTAAGATTTAACAATCTCTTTCTTTTTTATGATGATAATCAATTGATGATGAAGTTAATATTAACTTTCCCTATCTATATGCCATATTATGAGAAGGTAAAAACACTCGAATTCAATCCTTCAAATTCAAGCCGAAACCGATAAGTTCCAACCGTTGAACTTATCATTTTACTTAACAAGCATGCTCTAACATAAATACGAAACTATATTTTTTTCAATGAAAATAATGTCAAGGTATGACACCTATAAACATTCATCATTACGTCAAGAGATATTAATTTGACATATGACAAAGATTAAATGATATCGATAAAGTACTCAAAATCAGGGTATGATATAAAATAAAATAATAGCTTATCTAAAAAATTACATTTTAAGCATTTGAGATATATTGCGATACAAATTTTAGGCATAATAATTAATTGTTGATTTCAAAGTATGGCAAAAGTAATTTGCAATATGATCATTTTCATCGATTTCACATTTTTCTCCCCCTTTGTCATCAACAAAAAGGAGGCGAAGAATTCAGACATGGTTATGAAATCCAAAAAAAATATCAATATTTATTTATCAAGCTATGATGGATTCATGAAGGATTTATGAAAATGATCAATTTATATCAAGCATCAACTTGACATTTATGACTCTTTGAAATGAAATATGCTTAAAGTAGGTGGAAGGAACATGAAATCAATTAAGATCGATCATTCAAGAAAGACATCAAATCATTTAAAATATTATAATAATATGAAGGCATCATCCAAAATTCAAGAGATGTCATTCAAAATCCGAGTGGATGATATAAAAGAAATATACAATAATATGTCATTCAATATTTCATACGAAGGAGTATTTCAAAAATATGTCAATAGTAGTCATAAAGGTTTACAAAATAAGAGTCAAAGACAACCACTATTCCTCAAGAGGAATTCCAAGATGCCTATACAGGTAATCTATCTTTCGGTTTATTTATCATACTTCCTTCAAAATTTTAACTTGCTGTAAGTTGATTTGATCTTGTTGTGATTTGATTTGATTTAATATTAACATAATTGGATCTTAAGAGAATGGAGCAGAAGCTTGGTGCTGCACCAAAGGGACTAGGAGGAGGAGATTTATTTCTCCTAAAAACATGTGTTTCAGGTTGTTCTACTAGTGGGGGAACTGGGCCAGTCCTTCTAGGTTGCCAAATCCATATACCATTGTTAAATGTGCACTTAAGTCTTTTAAGTAAGTTTTTGTTAATAGTGTTTTATCTGTCGACATGGATTATTTTTTCATTGGGTGATACATAAATATTATGGGCAAGTATCAATCGAGTGATCAACCCCCCATATGGGAATATTGAGTTTCTAGATATTATCTCTATCATATGTTACCGGATCAAGTATCCAAAATAGTTATTTTGTTCGGTCATAATCCAATACATGGTACTTAACTCTATTAGACTAATCTCATCATGGTGAAATTGTTTAGGAATAAGGATGCTTATGATGATGTGATGAAGAATTTTAGAATTAAAAGGTAACAAGTGCTTGCAGCTTTTGGGAACAATGTCTAGGTTAGGATTTACAAAAATAGTCTCTAAAGCCTCAGAGTAGGTTGCTCCGATTGCTTTCATATTCCATTTGCTTCTAAAATAACAACCCCTATCATTTTCTGCAATTCCAATTAGCTCACAAATCGTATAATCAAAAATTTGAATTTCAATTCCTAAAAGATAGGTAGTCAAGCTATCATTATCCATACTTAAGTTTGCGTAAAACAGCTTAACCAACTTAGGGTAAATTGGTTCATTGATTTGTATGATCGGCAAGATATCTAAATCGGCAAACCATCTAATGGGTTCTAGGTTTCCTAGTTCACTTAGATCAACATGTTTTTCCTTATGTATGGTTCTTGCTTTAAAATTATATGATACTTAAGAGCTACTTCATTAGATCTAAAGAGGATTAGGTCATAGGATTCTCCTTTCAACCTTTTCCTTTTGGCTTTCGATGTATCTTAGGAGCCATATCTAAATATGATAATAGATTAATAAAGAACTTTAAGGAATAGGCCAAATAATGAAAAGAAGGGAAGAAAAATTTTAGATCTTACCTTGTATGAGATTTCTTGGGACGTAGTGGTTTTGATCCAAGAAAGAACCTTCTATAAGACTTCTAAAGGAAGAAAATGGGGTGTGGAAAGGTTTCGAAGGCTTTGGAAGAGGGTTGAGAGTTTGCTCTTGGGTTGGGGGCGGTTCCAACGTTGACCCTAACCCCCCCTCAATATAAGGGGGTTCTCGGGCGGTGCCACCGCCAACCGAACGGTGCCACCACCTAAGGACCAAGCGCCCACGTGATGCTACCGTCAGTTATGGCAATGCAACCGTTGGCACAAAAAAAAAACATACAATAAAGCTCATTCACGAGGACAATTCAACATGCATAATTATCTTATAATAAAGTTAAATTATTCTTCATTTAAGGGTTTTGTGAAAATATCCGCTAGTTGATGTTTTGTATCAATAAATTCTAGAATGATATCATTATTATTGACATGATCTCGTATAAAGTGATGCCTAATGTCAATGTGTTTAGTTCTAGAGTGTTGAATAGGATTTTTAGTTAGACAAATAGTATTTGTATTATCACATTTTATAGAAATGTTCAATAAATGAATTCTATAATTTTTTAATATATTTTTCATCCAAATAACCTATGCATAACATGCACTTCCAGCTATGTATTCGACTTTGGCCGTAGATAGTGCAACCGAGTTTTGTTTCTTGGAAGATCAAGAAACGAGTGCATGTCCTAATAATTGACATGTTCCGGATGTGTTTTTTTTATCTATTCTACATCCGCCAAAATCGGCATCCGCATAAGCTATTAAATCAAAGTTATCAGATTTTGGATACCATAATCCTAGATTAGGAGTACCTTTAAGATATTTAAGAATTCTTTTAATAACTTTAAGATGGGATAGCTTAGGATTAGCTTAAAATCTTGCACAAAGTCCTACACTAAACATGATATCCGGACTAGTCGTGGTAAGATAAAGTAAGCTGCTTATCATTCCCCTATATATATTTTGATCAAAATTTTCTCCACTTTCATCCAAATCTAACTTAGTGGAAGTACTTATAGGAGTGTTTATAGCTTTTGAACCATCTATGTTAAATCATTTTAATAATTCTAATATATATTTAGATTGATTAAGAAATATACTATTACTAAGTTGTTTAATTTACAATCATAAAAAGAAGGTTAATTCTCCCATTATCCGATTAAGAAGGTTAATCATATACTATTACTAAGGTTAATTTACAATCATAAAAAGAAGGTTTAATTTGAAATGTTAAATCATTTCAAATTTATGACTCATACACTTGACAAATGATTCATATAGTGATTCATCCGAAGAATAAAAAATAATATCGATAACATAAATTTAAACAATAAGAAAATTATTTTCAAAATATTTGATAAACAATATAGTATTAACCTTGCCTTTTGTAAAATTATTTGAAATAAAAAAGGAACTAAGCCTTTCATACCAAGCTCTAGGAGCTTGTTTTAGTCTATAGAGAGCTTTAGTTAATTTAAACACATGATTAGGAAGAAGAGAATTTTCAAATCCGGGAGGTTGTTCAACATATATTTCTTCGGAAATAAAGCTATTTAAGAAAGCACTTTTGATATTCATTTGAAATAATTTAAAATCATTACTACTAGCATAGGCAAGGAGCATCCTAATGGCTTCTAATCTTGCCATAGGAGCGAAGGTCTCTTCATAATCGATACCTTCTTCTTGGTTGAAACCTTTAGCCACTAATCTAGCCTTATTTCTAACCACGATACCGCATTCATCTTGCTTGTTTCTAAAAACCCATTTAGTACCAACAACTAAATGGTCACTAGGTCTAGGAACAAGCTTCCATATCTCATTCCTCTCAAATTGATTCAATTCTTCTTGCATTGCAATAACTCATGAATCATCTTTCAAGGTATCGTCAATGTACTTAGGTTCAATTTGAGAAAGAAAAGTGACATGAGCACAAATTTTTTTTAAAAAAGAACGAGTTTGAACCCCTTTTAATGTATCTCCTATAATTAGCTCCTTAGGATGGGTATCTACATACTTCCATTCCTTAGGTAAGGAAATTTGGGAAGAAGGTGCATTCAAGTTGCCATTTTGAGGAGAGGGTTCATTCAAATTTAAATCATCAAAACCAAGATCATCATCAAAATCGATTTTCTTAAATTTAAAAAATTCATTAAAAACTACATGAATAGACTCTTCTATAACTAAGGTTCTTTTGTTAAAAACCCGAAAAGCTTTAAAAACGGAAGAGTAACCAAGAAAGATGCCTTTATTGGATTTAGCATCGAATTTTCCTATGGCATCCTTTTCATTCAAGATAAAACATTTACAATTGAAAACTTTAAAGTGAGAAATATTGGGTTTTTTATTATTCCACAATTCATACGGATGGTCTTACTAGAACCCTATTCATGACATAGCAAGCTGTGTCCGCGACTTCGGCCTAAAAATATTTAGGTAAACTATATTCATTTAACATGGTTCTTACCATTTCTTGTAAATTTCTATTTTTTCTTTCCACTACTTTATTTTGTTGAGGATTTTTCGGAGTAGAGAAGTTGTGGTTATATCCATTTTCATAAAAATTTTGAAAGTCACGGTTTTGAAATTCACCACTGTGATCACTCCGAATTGATGAAATCATGAAACCTTTTTCGTTTTGAGTAAGTTTATAAAATTTAGAAAAATATTTGAAACAATCACTTTTGTAAGCCAAGAAATAGATCCAAGTGTATCTACTATAGTTATCTACAATTATGAAGGCATATTTACTACCTCCTAGGATTGTTATGTCAATTGGTCCAAATAAGTCCAAATGGATCAATTGCAATGGTCTAGTGGTACTAATTTAATTTTTTGGTTTGAAACTAGTTTTTATTTATTTTCCAAGTTGACAAGCATCACACACTTTGTCCTTGATAAACTTTCTATTGGAAATCTCTCGTACTAACTCTCTAGATGAAATCTTAGATATTAGTTTCATACTTGTATGACCTAATCTCCTATGCCAAAGCCAAGCATCATCATTTAAAATGGAAAAGCACATTTCATTACTAAGTTCATCAAGGTTAATGGTAGAGACATTATTTTGTTTTAACGCAATCATAGATATGTTATTGTTTGATTTTTCAATGATACAAACATTAGATTCAAATCTAACGACATAACCTTTATCGCATAATTGACTAATGCTTAAAAGATTATGTTTTAATCCATCAACTAGCAACACATCATTAATTAAAAAACTTGATTTGTTACCTATGATTCCCTTGCCAATGATTTTACCCTTGTTGTTGTCTCCGAAGGTGACATACCCTTCTTCTTTGCTAGTGAGTATAGAGAAATGAGATGGATCTCCGGTCATATACCTTGAGCATCCACTATTAAGATACCATCTCTTGCTCCTAGCTTGTGAGTTTGTCTACAAAAGAGGGTGGTTTTTAGGTATCCATTTGATTTTGGGTGCCCCAAAAATTGATCTACTAACTTTGTAATTTAACATTGAATTATTTATGGTTCCTTTAGGAACCCATATCAATTTATGTGAATTAATTTTCTTAAACGGATATTTGTAAACAACATATCTAGTTTTACAGCAAAAATTATATTTCAAATGGGGTGATACATGCAATGTGAGTCTTTTAATGAAGGTGGTAGGATTTTGGTGAGATCCACTCATAAATCCAATTTCACTTCTATTTACAACGTGATCCTTGTTTGCAAGGATCATGTCCAAGCCCTTGCTACCAACCTTAAACTTGTTTAGGGTCTCTTTAAATATCAAGTTCTCACTCTTTATTGCTTCTAAGTGTTCACACTTAGAGCATAGGGGTGATGAAGGAGTTTGAAGACTATCAAACTTATTTTGTAATAAAGCATGCTCTTTCTTTAATAGATTGAACTTCTTACTAATAGTTCTACACTCGTTAAATAATTCGTGAAAAGTGATAAAAAGTTCATCGAAAGATAAATCTTCATTAATTAAATCACATACCTCTTCTCCTAAAGCCATTAGCGTAAAGTTGGCCTCCTCTTTGTTGCTTGCTTCTTCATTCTCAGAATCACTTGAGTCGTCCCATGTAGCCTTTAAAGCTTTCTTTTTCTTCGGTTGCTTCTTCTTAGCTTGGGGGCATTCATTTTTAAAGTGCCCCGGCTTCTTGCATTCGTAGCATATGACTTGGTCCTTTTTATGTTCAAGTTTGTTTTTAGGCTCATTTTTAAATTTATTCTTTTTTATAAATTTTTAAAATTTTTGAGTTAAAAGTGCAATGTCATCGTTACTGTCCTCATCACTTGATGTTCCTTTCAAGTGGTCTTCTTGTGTTCTTAGTGCTATATCCTTCTTGTTCTTTGGAAGGGGGTTCTCGAGCTCTTCATGAGCATAACACGTCATTTCGTAGGTATTAGAGACCCAATAAGTTCTTCGAGAGGAAATATTTTAAGATCCTTAGCCTCTTGAATGACTGTAACTTTTGGATCCCAACTCTTTGGAAGGGATCTTAAAATTTTAGTTACAAGTTCAAAATTAGAAAAACCTTTACTAAGTGCTTTGAGTCCATTGATGACATCCGTGAAGCAGATGTACATGTTTCCGATGGACTCACTTGGTTTCATTTGAAAAAGTTCGTAGGAATGCACAAGAATGTTGATTTTGGACTCTTTCACTTGGCTAGTGCCTTCATGAGTAATCTCAAGAGTATGCCAAATATCAAAAGCTGATTCACAAATCAAAACGTGATTAAATTCATTTTTGTTGAGTGCGCAAAACAAGGCATTCATATCCTTTGTGTTTAAAGCAAAAGTCTTCTTATCCGATTCATTCCATTCGCTTATTGGGAGAGAAGATTTTTGAAATCCATTTTCAACAATGCTCCAAAGCTCAAAATCCATAGAAATAAGAAAGATCCTCATACGAGTATTTCAATACGTGTAATCCGACCCATTAAACATAGGCAGATGTGTAATAGAGTGACCCTCTTGCATGCTGCAATAAGCCATCTCTCTTGGGTTTTAAACCAAATATGAGAGTGAACCTCACTATGATACCAATTGTTAGGATCGAGAGACGCTAAGAGAGGGGGTGAATTAGTAAAGCAAATTAAAACTAGTAAGTTTGAAATCGATTTCGTAAATAGTTAGTTCGTATGGAGATTTCGATTCGACGAAAGATGACTTCATTAAAATAGCACGAGTAAAGGCATTCAAGAGTAGGGAGATGAAGACCGAACGATTTATAGCTAAGTAGAGAAATGATTCAAAAATTTAAACACACACATTCAAGGAACACCATGATGTATAGTGGTTCGGTCAAATAACTTACATCCACTTTCGAAGCCTTCTTCGATGAGGCTCCCAACTTTCACTAGTAAGTTATGTTGAAGGGGAAGGACCAAATAAACCCTCTTACAACATTTTTACAAGTGGTTCACAACACTTAAGCTATCGAAAACAAGGCTTTGCTATAGCTTTTACTCAATTTCTAACTCGCAAAAGGTTTTCCTCTCAGCTGAGAAAGGAGGGGTATTTATAGACCCCAAGAGGATTCAAATTTAGGCTCCAAATTTGAATTATTTTTGGGTTTCCCGGTACTGGCGGTGCCACCGCTTGTCAGTGGCGGTGCCACCACCTGTCAGTGTCAGACTGACAGAGTACTGGGTGGTGCCACCTCCCAGCCTGGGCTCTCAAGTCCTGGGCGGTGCCACCGCCTGGGCTCTTGGGTCATGGGCAGTGCCACCGCTCACTGGCGGTGCCACCACCCAGCCTGGGCGGTGCCACCACCCAGCCTGGGCGGTGCCACCACCCAGCCTGAGTGGTACCACTGCCCGGGCTTTTTAGCAAAGCTGAATGAGCCTTAATTTCGGTACAAATCAGCCCAATAAGAGCCTGGTTGGCTCTACCAGGTTTAATAAGGATTATTTCCTAATCTTTACTCTAATTATATGCTAGCTACAAAATTGAAACATAATTCTAAGTAATTTAAACTGACATTTTTCAATTCTTCTTCCGGCGAGCTTTCCGGTGAACTTCCGGTGGACTTCCAACACTCCTTCGGATTTCTTCTGGCGGACTCCCAGAAGGCTCCCGGATTCTGTGGCGAGTTCAACGAGTCTTTGGCAAGCTTCTAAACCTTCTCGGTGATCTCCGCGAACCTCCGACGATCATTCGGACTTCCGATGAACTCTCGAACTCCCAGCAAACTTGACCTCGGTAAATCATTTTATATTTTCATCCTATCGTAGTAAATCCTGCACACTTATCTCGATAATATGGATTAGAACAAATAATTCACCAATTGACTTCATCATCAAAATTCGAGATTCAATAGACGTTTTATTGCAAAATTATGCAGCACCTTGGGACAGCCATTATATATTGACAAGGCAACAACAATGCAGATGAGATTAGCTTTTGCACGAGCACGTGTCATGGTTTCTTCCGATGGCGATCTTCCTGATGAGGCTTGTTATAGGGATCTTGATGGGACCACTCGTAAAGTGCATGTTTTATATCCTTGGAAGCCACAGCAATATAAGATTTGTCACTCTTTTGGTCATGCACATGGAGCTTATTAACAAACTCAGAAACCGATCATTCAAGTTTACCGACAACGTCAGGCAACTCAGCATAGGGTTGATGCTGCTATTATAACTACTGATGCGTAAAGTGAGTCTCTTTCAGTAGCAATAGCACTGGTGAAGACGAGCGAGCATTCTGACTCACTTGGACAACACCACAAATAGAAGGATAAATTAAGAACTTTACTTCTTTCTATTATATCAGAGCCTTTCATAATAGCAGTTTCTCAAGGTACCCACGAACAAGAGAAGGAGAAGTCAGGACCTTCATCTCTTCCTATATTGTCAAAGACTATCTCAACAGGGATTTCACGTTTCACTCATCACGATAATCAGGATATTGTGTCTTAACCAACTCCTACCCCTACACACCTCGCCAACCAAGACATTTTGAACCTTGCTAACCAGGACTTCTTGGCTCAAGGTACTTTAAAATTTAAACATTTGCAAGCTGTGGACGAAGTGGAAAAATTATAGGAATAAAGGCTTGAAAGGAAAGGATATAGTGCGAGAGAAAAATGTGAAATCTAAGGATAAGAAAAAGGAGGTCCTTTCTAAGCTGCACAACTTTCCTTCTACTTAGGAAGAATCTCTTATGTCCTTTTCTATCTGTTATATTTCTGATGAAGATAATCTATTGGAATGTTTATGGACTTAATAAGCCTGAGAAATGTCCGGAGATCAATAGAATAATTAGGTCTGCTGCTTGTGATATTGTTATTCTTATGGAAACAAAAGTTAAACCATCTCGGGTTCATATTCAAAATAATTTAATATGGCCGGAGGCAGAACTTCTTACCAATAATTCTTGCGACACTTATGGAAGAATATGGGTCTTATGGAATCTCAACTTTATTAGTGCGTGATTTATTTCTGCTACTGAACAGTTCATCTATATTACGGCAGAGGATAAAAAGAATAATTGCTAATTCTATATTACTGGAATATATGCTTCAAACAATATTCATGAAAGAAATGCTCTATGGGCTAAACTAACATTACAAAGGGCTGTCTTGCAGTGCCTTGGATTGTTCTTAGTGACTTTAATACTGTTCGATATACAAATGAAAAAGTGGAGGGTAAACCACTTTCAGAAAGTCAGCTTCAGAATTTTAATAATTACATAGATACTGCTGCATTGATTGATATGAAATCTATAGGGGATTGGCTTTCATGAAGTAATCAAGGTACCGCCCAAAGGAAAATAATGGCTAGACTCGACAGGTGTCTGATTAATCAAGCATGGCTAACAGCTTATCATGATTCACTTCTGAAGTATGGTGTTCAGTTATTCTCTGATCATTCTTCAATATATATACACGCAGACAAAGCAACACCCAGAGGTAAGAAACCATTTAGATTATTTAACATATGGAGTAATCATCCTCAGTTCCTCGATATTATTAGATCAGCTTGGAATGTTACTGTGCATGGTTCTCCTCCATACATTTTATGTCAGAAGCTAAAAGCATGTAAAGTAACACTTAAGGAGTGAAATACAAACACCTTTGGCAATAGTACCACCCATGTCTAATTAAGCAAAAAGAAGCTAATGGCGGTGCAACATGAGCTGTATCTTCAGCCCTTTGATGAGAATCTTATTTGCAAAGAGGCAGAATCCAGGTATCAATTCTTACAAGCCTTAAAGCAGGAGGAAAGTTTTACAAAACAAAAGTCTCGACAACACTGGCTTACTCTAGGGGATTCTAATACTAAGGTTTTCTATGCTGCCATTGCTACTAGAAGGGCTATTAATTGCATCAGGAAATGTAAAGATAAAGATGGTAACCTTGTTGAGAACTTGGATAATGTTAAAGCACATACTGAGTAATTTTTTTATTCTCTACTCAATCAAGAAGAGCAGCCTAATAATATTCATATAGAACCTATTAGAAAGCTTGATTCAGATGTCATTGCGATCCTCAATGCACCAATTATAGATGAAGAAATTGTAGGAGTTATTTTTAAGTCACCGAAGTATAAAAGCCCTGGTCCAAACGGATTTTCAACTGAATTTTATCAAATAGCATGGCCTATCATTAGTTATGACGTGATTAAAGCTTGTTAGTATTTTTTCTCTTCAGGTTATATTCTTAAAGAGATAAATTGTAATTTTATTTCTTTAGTTCCGAAGAAAGCAGAGGCTGATTCACTAGAGCACTATAGGTCCATTTCATTATGTAACTTTATTTACAAGATTATATCCAAGTTGCTTACAGATCGAATGCAAAAGATTATGTTAGGATCGAAAAGGCACTAAGAGGGGGGGGGGAGTGAATTAGTGCTGCGGATTAAAATCGTAATTTTAAAACTGATTTTACAAAAAGATAAGTTCGTAAGAAGATTTCGATTTGACAAAAGAGTACTTGAAAGAAATTGCTTAAGTAAAGGAAATAGCAAGGAACTAAGCAATTTGCAGCTAAGTAATGAAATGATTCAAAAATGTAAACACTCACACATTCATGAACACAATGATGTATAGTGGTTCGGTCAAATGACCTACATCCACTCTTGAAGCCTTCACGATGAGGTTCCGTACTTCCACTAGCAAATCCTTTGAAGGGGAAGGACCAAATACCCCTTTTATAACCCTTTACAAGAGGTTCACACTCTTACAAGATTTCTCAAGAAGAAGAAGGAGGTGAACACTTAGCAAGAGACAAGACTTTTCAAGGCTATTTAAAGACTTTAACTCAAGATTATATCTCTTAAAAGGGTGTCCTTTCAGCTGAGAAAGGGGGGATATTTATATGCTCAAAATAGATTTAAATTTGGGCTCCAAATTTGAATTTTTTGAGTTTTCCTGTCACTGTCGAGGCGGTGCTACACTTTGTGTCGATCTGGGCAGATCGACACAAAGAGGGCGGTGGCAACGTCCCAGCCAGCGGTGCCACCGCTTCACCAGCGGTGCCACCGCCCTTCACCAAAAGGTGCTACCGCCCCAGGTTGGGCGGTTCAACAACTGCCCATTCAAAGAAAGGCTGAATGGGCCTGCTTAAGGCCCAATTTGGCCCAATAGGAGCCCGGTTGGCCCCTACTAAATTTAGACAGGATTATTTCTAAATCCTTGCTCTAATCACGTGCAAACTACTAAATTAAAATATAATCCTAAGTGATTTAACCCGACATTCTTCAAGTCAACTTCCGGCGAGCTTTACGACGAGATTCTAGTGGACTTCCGATACTTCCCTCGGATTTCTTCCAGCATACTCCCAGCATACTCCTGGATTGTATGGCGAGCTCAACGAGTCTTCGGCTAGCTTCTGAATCTTCCCGGTAAGTTCCACGAACCTTCGACGATCTTTGCGATGAACTTCCGAAAACTTCGGCAAGTCCCTGATTCGATCTTGGATGGTTCCGGCAACACTTCCGATGATTTCTCGGACTTTCGATACTTCCCTTGAACACCCGACGGACTTGACCTCGGTAAATCACTTTATGTTTTCATCCCATCATAGTTATTCCTGCACACTTATCTTGACAAAACAGATTAGAACAAATATTTCACTAATTGACTTCATCATCAAAATCCGAGATTCAACAATCTCCTTTTTGATGATGACAATCAATTGATGATGGAGTTACTCAACTCCCCCTATCTATATGCCATAGATAGTAACAACTGCTTGAATTCAATTTCTTTGAATTTAACATGATAAGTTTAACTTATCATTCAACATATGAAAGAAAAACTTCATGGTTTACTTAATGATGATAATGTCGATGAATAGACATTCATCATTAAGTCAAAAGATGTCAAATAAATAGGTATCAAATGATATCAATGAAGTATACATAATAAAAAAATAATATCAAGAACCTAAATAAGCATTTCAAGCATATAACTTGCAATAACTTGTAAAGCATGGCAAATGCATATAACTATCAACGCATGACAATTGCATTCACTTGTCACATATTTCTCTCCCTTTGCCATCAACAAAAGGAAAAGAGGGATTCATATACGAGTGAAAACCGAAAATATTATAAGTGCGTCATCCAAAGATATGTAAAAAAAAATATCACAAATGAGGGAAAAGAAATCATTCAGAAATCCGAATGTCATTCCACAGTGCCCAAGAAAATGTAGTAAAGATAATAC
This sequence comes from Musa beccarii, assembly GCA_024322285.1. Lineage (NCBI taxonomy): Eukaryota > Viridiplantae > Streptophyta > Magnoliopsida > Zingiberales > Musaceae > Musa > Musa beccarii. The sequence goes on along the minus strand of CM044401.1, from coordinate 36,473,809 downwards.
AATATAGATATCAAAGTTGCATAAAAGCTTACAACGTTCAAAAAGAAAATACAACAAACTACTCCTCTAGAGGAATGCCAAAGTGCCTATACATGTGATCTATCTTTTGGTTCATCTTTCGTATTTCTTTCAAAATTTCAATTTGCTGTAATTTAACTTCATTTAATTCTCTCATGATCGGATCATCAGAAGGTGGAGCTGAAGCTGGCACTGATGGAGCTGTATCAATAAGATCAGGAGGAGGAGATTCACTTCCCCTAAAGACTGGTGTTTCAGGATGTTCTATTGGTGGGGGATGTATATCACTTCTCCTAGGTTGTCTAAATCCTATTCCATGCTCAAATGTACACCTAAGTCTCCTAAGTAGTTTCATGTCAATGATGTTAAATTTATCCACTTGTACTACTTCTTCATCAGGTGGAATACTAATATTATGGGCATGCAACAATCTAGTTATCAATCCTCCATATGGTAACATTAACCCTTTAGAATTGACTTCTATCATGTGTTGCCGGATTAGGTAACCAAAATAATAATGCTGTCTAGTCATGATCCAATATATGGTACCCAACTCGGCTAAACTGATCTCATCTTGATGAAACTGTTTAGGAATGATAACGCTTATAAGAATGTGATGTAAAATTTTAGAGTTGAAAGGCAACAAATGTTCACAACTCTTGGGAATTATGCCTAAGTTCAGATTTGCAAAGATAGTTTCTAAGGCTTCGGAGTGGGTGGCTCCGATTGTGTCCATGTCCCATTTCCCTCTAAAATAGCATCCTAATTCTTTTTCAATAATTCCAATTAAGGAGCATATTGTACTATCAAATATTTGGATCTTATTTCCTAGAAGATAGATAGATAAGCCATCTTCATTCACGCTTAAATTAGCATAAAACAATTTAATCAAGTGTGGATAGATAGGTTCAATAATTTATAAAATTGGTAAGACCTCTAAGTCAGTAAACCATATGATGGGTTCAAGGTTCCCTAATTGATTCAAATCAATATATTTCCCTTTATAAATGGTTCTAGAAACAAGTTCAGAAAACCTAAGAGATGCTTCTTTTGATTTGAACAAAGATTGGTCAAATAAATCTACCTTCACCCTTTTCACTTTGTCTCTTGACGATCTTTTAGGAGCCATTTCTAGTGAGGATAGATCAATAATCAATTTAAAGGAAAGAACTAAACTAGGCAAGAAAAAGAGGAGAAAAATTTCAGATTTTACCTTAGTTTTGTTCCCTTGAGAGGTAGAGGGCTTGAATCAAGGAAAGAATCCCCTATTTAGGCTTCTAGAGGGAGAGAATAAGACTTGGAAGTATTTTGAGGGGATTATGGAGGTGAGGAAGAGGTCTCTCGGGTTAGGGGGCAGTTCTACTGCCGGCCATAACTCACCTCTTTTATAAGGGGTGTTCAAGGCAGACTATCGCCCAAAGAAAGATTCTACCGCTGGGTCCGACTACCTGCGGTGCTACCGCCGGTAGCAAAATTTTTTTTTTAAAATAAATTTGTTTTGAATTTGTTTTTAGAGATGGGATGATGTCAAGAAGAAATCGACGAAAAGAAATCCGAGAGGAAAGTAAATCGACGAAAACCAAAATTTCAAAGAAAAATCTCATATAATAAAACTCACTTATTAAGACAATTTAACATGCCTAATTCCCTTCTAATAAAATCAAATTGTTCCTCATTTAAAGGTTTTGTAAAAATGTCTGCTAATTGATGATTTGTATCAATAAATTCAAGGGTGACATCTTTATTACTGACATGATCACATATAAAATGATACCTAATGTCAATGTGCTTGGTTCGAGAGTGTTGAATCGGATTTTTAGTTAGACAGATAGCACTCGTGTTATCACATTTTATAGGAATATTTTTTAAATAAATACCATAGTCTTCTAGTGTATTTTTCATCCAAATAACCTGTGCACAGCATGCACTTGCAGTTATATATTCGGCTTCTGTCGTAGATAGTGCAACCGAATTTTATTTCTTGGAAGTCCAAGAAACAAGTGCATGTCCTAGAAATTGACATGTTCCGGATGTGCTTTTTCTATCTATTTTACATCCACCAAAATCCGCATCTGCATAAGCTTTCAAATCAAAGTTATCGGATTTTGGATACCATAATCCAAGATTCGGAGCCCCTTTAAGATATCTAAGGATTCTTTTAACAGCTTTGAAATGAGATAGCGTAGGATTAGCTTGGAATCTTGCACATAGCCCTACACTAAACATGATGTCAGGTCTAGTTGCAGTGAGATAAAGCAGGCTATCTATCATACCCCTATATGCTTTTTGATCAAAACTTTCTCCATTATCATCCATATCTAACTTAGTGGAGGTGCTCATAGGAGTGCTAATGTCTTTTGATCCATCAATGTTAAATCATTTTACAATTCTAATGTATACTTTGATTGATTTAGAAATATACCATCACTTAGTTGCTTAATTTGCAATCCTAAAAAGAAATTTAGTTCTCCCATTAGGCTCATCTCAAATTCATCACTCATATTCTTGGCAAATGATTCACATAGTGATTTATTAGAAGAACCAAAAATAATATCATCAACATAAATTTAAACAATAAGAAAATTATTTTTAAAATATTTAATAAACAATGTAGTATCAACCTTGCCTTTAGTAAAATCATTTAAAATTAAAAAAGAACTAAGCCTCTCAAACCAAGCCCTAGGGGCTTGTTTTAAACCATATAGAGTCTTAGTTAGCTTAAACACATGGTTAGAAAGAAGAGAATTTTCAAATCTGGGTGGGTGTTCGACATAGACTTCTTCAGAAATAAAACCATTTAAGAATGCACTTTTGACATCCATTTGAAATAATTTGAAATCATTACTACTAGCATAAGCAAGGAGCATCCGAATGACTTCTAATCTTGCCACCGGAGCGAAAGTCTCTTCGTAATCGATAACTTCTTCTTGGTTGAAACCTTTGGCCACTAGTCTAGCCTTATTTCTAACCACGATACCACATTCATCTTGCTTGTTTCTAAAGACCCACTTAGTACCAATAACTAAGTGGTCATTAGGTCTAGGAACAAGCTTCCATACCTCATTCCTCTCAAATTGATTCAATTCTTCTTGTATTATGATAACCCAAGAATCATCTTTCAAGGCATCATTAATGCATTTTGGTTCAACTTGAGAAAGAAAAGCGGCATGGGCACAAAAATCTTTGAAAGAAGAGCGAGTTTGAACCCCTTTCAATGCATCTCCTATAATTAACACCTTGAGATGAGCATCTACATACTTTCATTCCTTGGGTAAGGAAGTTTGGGAAGAAGATGCATCCAAGTTGTCATTATGAGGAGAGGGTTCATTCAAATTCAAATTATCAAAGCCAAAATCATCATCAAAATCTTTCTTCTTAAATTTGAAAATTTCATTAAAAACCATATGAATAGATTCTTCTATAACTAAGGTTCTTTTGTTGAAAACACGAAAAGCCTTCGAAATGAAAGAATAACCAAGAAATATGCCTTCATTGGATTTTGCATTGAATTTTCCTAAGGCATCCTTTTCATTTAAAATAAAGCATTTACAACCAAAAACTTTAAAATAAGAAACATTAGGTTTTTTTTATCATTCCATAATTCATATGGAGTTTTAGATAGGGATGGTCTCACTAGAACTCTATTCATAACATAGCAAGCCGTATTCACGACTTCGGCCCAAAAATATTTTGGCAAATTATATTCATTTAACATGGTTCTAGTCATTTCTTGCAAACTTCTATTTTTCCTTTGCACTACTCCATTTTGTTGTGGATTTCTTGGAGTAGAGAAGTTATGGTTATATCCGTTTATTTCACAAAAATTTTGAAAGTCATGATTTTGAAATTCACCTCCGTGATCACTTCGAATTGATAAAATCATAAAACCTTTTTTATTTTGAGTGAGTTTACAAAATTTAGAGAAACATTTGAAACAATCACTTTTGTGAGTCAAGAAATAGGTCCAAGTGTATCTACTATAGTCATCCACAATTACAAAGGCATATTTATTACCTCCTAGGCTTGTTATGTCAATTAGTCCAAATAAGTCCAAATGGATCAATTGCAATGGTCTAGTGGTGCTAATTTGATTTTTTGATTTAAAACTAGTTTTTATTTGTTTTCCTAGTTGACATGCATCACATACCTTGTCCTTAACGAATTTCATGTTTGGCATTCCTCTTACTAACTCTCTAGATGAAATCTTAGAAATTAGTTTCATGCTTGCATGGCCTAATCTCCTATGCCAAAGCCAAGCAACATCATTCAAAACCGAAAAACATATTTCATTACTTAATTCATCAATATTTATGGTGTAGACATTGTTTTGTTTTAAAGCAATCATGGATATGTTATTATTTAATTTTTCAATGATGCAAACATTAGATTCAAATCTAACAACATAACCTTTATCGCATAATTGACTAATGCTTAAAAGATTATGTTTTAAACCATCAACTAGCAACACATCATCAATTGAAAAACTTGATTTGTTACCTATGGTTCCCTTGCCAATGATTTTACCCTTGTTGTTGTCTCCGAAGGTGACATACCCTTCTTCTTTGTTAGTGAGCATAGAGAAATGAGATGGATCTCCGGTCATGTGCCTGGAGCATCCACTATCAAGATACCATTTCTTGCTCCTAGCTTGTGAGTTTATCTACAAAAGAGGATGGTTTTTAGGTACCCATTTGATTTTGGGTGCCTTACAAATTGATCTACTTAATTTGTAATTCAACATTGAATTGTTTATGGTTCCTTTAGGAACCCATATCAATTTTTGTGGACTAATTTTCTTGAATGGACATTTGTAAGCAACATGTCCCATTTTACCACAAAAATTGCATTTCAAATGGGGTGATACATGTAATGTGGGACCTTTAATGAAGGTGGTGGGATTTTGGTGAGATCCACTCACAAATCTGATTTCACTTCTATTTCCGACGTGACCCTAGTTAGCAAGGATCATGTCCAAGCCCTTGCTACTGACCTTAAACTTGTTTAGGGTCTCTTTGAGTAGCAAGTTCTCCCTTTTTGTTGCTTCTAAGTGTTCACACTTAGAGCATGGGGGTAGAGAAGGGGTTTGGAGGCTATTGAACTTACTTTGCAATAAAGCATGCTCTTTCTTAAGCAAATTGAACTTCTTACTAATAGTTCTATATTCATCAAATAACTCATGAAAAGCGATAGAAAGTTTATCGAAAGATAACTCTTCATTAAATAACTCACTAACCTCTTCTCCTAATGCCATTAGTGCGAAGTTGGCCTCCTCTTTGTTGCTAGCTTCTTCAACCTCGGAGTCACTTGAATCATCCCACATGGCCTTCAAAGCTTTCTTCTTCTTGAATTGCTTCTTCTTAGCTTGAGGGTATTCATTCTTGAAGTGTCCCGGCTTCTTGCATTCGTAGCAAATAGCTTGGTCCTTTTTGTGTCATTTTTAAATTTGTTCTTTGTTATAAATTTCTTAAACTTTCGAGTTAAAAGTGCAATGTCATTGTCACTGACGTTCCTTTCAAGTGGTCTTCTTGTGTTCTAAGTGCCATATCCTTCCTGTTCTTTGGAAGGGGGTTTTCAAGCTCTTCATGAGCATGACACGTCATCTCGTAGGTCATTAGAGACCCAATAAGTTCTTCAAGCGGAAATACTTTAAGATCCTTAGCCTCTTGAATGGCCGTTACTTTTGGATCCCAACTCTTTGGAAGGGATCTTAAAATTTTAGTTACCAACTCAAAATTAGAAAAACCTTTACCAAGAGCTTTAAGTCCATTGATGACATCCGTAAAGCGGGTGTACATGTCTCTAATGGACTCATTTGGTTTCATCCGAAAAAGTTCATAAGAATGCACAAGAATGTTGATTTTGGACTCTTTCACCCGACTAGTGCCTTCATGAGTGATTTCAAGAGTGCGCCAAATATCAAATGCCGATTCGCAAATAGAAACCCAATTAAACTCATTCTTATCAAGCGTACAAAATAAGGCATTCATAGCCTTTGCATTGAGAGAAAAAATCTTCCTTTTCGACTCATTCCATTCACTCATCGAAAGAGAGGATTTTGCAAAACCATTCTCAACAATGTTCTAAAGTTCGAAATCCATAGAAATAAGAAAAATTCTCATACGAGTCTTTCAATACGTATAATCCGACCCATTAAACATAGGCGGACGAGTAATGGAGTGACCCTCTTGCATACCGGAGTAGGCCATCTCTCTTGAGTTTAAACCAATATGAGAGTAAACCTTACTCTGATACCAATTATTAGGATCGAAAAGGCACTAAGAGGGGGGGGGGTGAATTAGTGCAGCGGATTAAAATCATGATTTTGAAACCAATTTTACAAAAAGACAAGTTCGTAGGAAGATTTTGATTCGACAAAAGAGTACTTGAAAGAAATTGCTTGAGTAAAGGAAATAGCAAGGAACTAAATAATTTGCAGCTAAGTAATGAAATGATTCAAAAATGTAAACAATCACACATTCATGAACACAATGATGTATAGTGGTTCGGTCAAATGAGCTACATCCACTCTTGAAGTCTTCACGATGAGGCTCCGCACTTCCACTAGCAAATCCTTTGAAGGGGAAGGACCAAATACCCCTTTTACAACCCTTTACAAGAGGTTCACACTCTTATAAGATTTCTCAAGAAGAAGAAGGAGGTGAACACTTAGCAAGAGACAAGACTTTTCAAGGCTATTTAAAGACTTTAACTCAAGATTATATCTCTCAAAAGGGTGCCCTTTCAGCTGAGAAAGGGAGGGTATTTATAGGCTCAAAATGGATTCAAATTTGAGCTCCAAATTTGAATTTTTTGAGTTTCCCGGTGTCAGCCTGTCAAAGGCGGTGGAACCGCCCGTCAGAGGCGATGCTACACTTTGTGTCGATCTGGGCAGATCGACAGAAGGGCGGTGCACCACCCCACCCAGAGCAGTGCTACCGCCTAGTGCGTGATAGGCGGTGCTACCGCTTCACCAGCGGTGCCACCGCCCCAGGCTAGGCGGTTCAACCGCTTGGTCCATTCAGCAAAGGCTGAATGGGCCCAATTTGGCCCAGTAGGAGCCCGATTGGCCCCTACTAAATTTAGACAGGATTATTTCTAAATCCTTGCTCTAATCACATGCAAACTACTAAATTAAAACATAATCCTAAGTGATTTAACCCGACATTCTTCAAGTCAACTTCCGGCGAGCTTTATGGCGAGATTCCGGCGGACTTCTGATACTTCCCTCTGATTTCTTCCAGCGGACTCCCAGCATACTCTCGGATTGTATGGCGAGCTCAACGAGTCTTCGGCTAGCTTCCGAATCTTCTCGGTAAGTTCCGCGAACCTTCAACGATCTTTACGATGAACTTCCGAAAACTTCGGCATGTCCCTGATTCGATCTTGGATGGTTCCGACAACACTTCCGATGATTTCTCGGACTTTCGATACTTTCCTCGAACACCCGACGGACTTGACCTCGGTAAATCGCTTTATGTTTTCATCCCATCGTAGTTATTCCTGCACACTTATCTCGACAAAATAGATTAGAACAAATATTTCACCAATTGACTTCATCATCAAAATCCGAGATTCAATAGATTATGCATAAGATCATTAGTCCTACTCAGGCTATTTTCATTAAAGGGAGAAGTATACATCATAATGTTCTTCTTGCTAATGACTTGGTCAAGGATCTGCACTCCAAATTAAGAGGGACAAAAATCTGTTTTAAGGCAGACTTACAAAAAGTATTTTATTCAGTTGATTTACACTTTATCTACAAGATATTCCTCAGTATGAACTTCCCTCAACAATGGGTTAATTGGATTCAATGCTGTTTGGAAACTCCAAAATTTTTGGTTCTCTTCAATGGTTCACCTATAGGCTTTTTCAGGAGCATGAATGGCATCCAATAAGGAGACTCACTCTCTCCATATCTTTTTACAATTGTAATGGAAGTATTCAGCTGTATGTTGGAAAAGATAATCTCTGAAGGTAGCAAGCATTAAGGTACCCCATGCTTGTTCTATTCATATATTCCACATAACATTTGTATATGATCTTATTATATTTCTTTGCAATGACTCTACTTCAGTGAGGAATTTGGCTACTATTTTAAAAGATTTTGGTTTGGTTTCTAGTCTTCAGCTAAATCATGCAAAAAGTAAAGTCTATACGGGTCCTTGTATTGAAGATAAAGTCTTTATTATATAAACTTTGGGGGTTAGCGAGGGAAGCCTATCAGTTCCTTATCTGGGTCACCCACTCATATCCATTAGCATGCACAAAGCCTACTGTTAGCCTATCCTGCAAAAAATAAAGAATAAAATTTTCTCTTAGAAAACTAGATTTCTTTCCAAAGTAGAACGATTTGAACTCATCCGATCTGTGTTGTTCTCTTACTCCATTTATTGGTCTAATACATTTTTCCTACTTGTTGGACTTCTTCAAGATATTGAAAGACTATTTAAGAACTTCTTCTAGAATGGTACAAATGGTAAGGCAATGTATATGATAAATTAGGATATTATCTGTAGACCAAAAGATGAAGGGGGCCTGAATCTGAGAAATCTAAGAGATTGGAATAAAGCTTATTTGGTACAGAAATTATGAGAACTTTTATAAAACAAATCCTTATGGTCACAATCGATTTCTGTTAAATACCTATCTAAGGAATCAATATGGGAAGTTCTAGTAAAAACATATCATTTTGCTACTTGGAAAGGAATTTTAAAGGTAAGGAATTGGCTAATCAAACACATTTCGTATGCAATCTCTTTTGGGATAGAATTAATATGTGGTATGATTCTTGGGTGAACAGGAAAAGTATATTTCAATTATATGGTGATAGAGTACAAAGAGATCTTGGAGCTTCTAAAGATTGGAAGGTTTCTGAGTTCATTGCTAATGAAATCTGGTGCCTTCCTAATCCTGTTTCTCCTGATATGCTATCACTTTAGCTGACCATCTCATCTCTTTCAATCAGGAACTACTCTTCTAATATGTTTATTTGACTTCATGACAATGGTAAATTTAGTGCTATATTTACGTGGAATCAAATCAGACAATGAAACAAAAAGTGGATCCCAAGTAGTTGGACATAGGATAGACGGGGCTCACAGAGATATTCCTTATGCACATGATAGGTCCTTCTTGCCAAACTACCTACAATAGATAATATGAAATGAAAAGGTATCTATCTTATTAATCGATGCTCTCTTTGTATGCAATAGGAAGAAAGTATTGATCATCTCTATTTTGCTTACGACTACACTAATTGAGTATGGAAGGAGATTTTAAAGAGATTTGAACTAAATATGCTACTAATGCCAAACTTACATCAAGAATTAGAACAGCTCCAGAAAAGCTTCTCTAGAAAAGGGATTCTTACACAACTAGCAAAGGTTACTTTTAGATATACTATTTAGTGGATTTAGAGGGAGAGATGTGGCAGAATCTTTGAGGGCTGCAACACACACAATGCTCACCTTTTGATCGAGATACTTAGTGATTCAAGATCATGTATAAAGCAAGATTTGAAAAATAAGTATTTAACAAGTAAAGAAAAAGAGATCTTTATCAGATTCAATTTTATAATTCGTTAAAGCTTTCTAGAATGATGTATTGTGTGATTCTATGCTTCAATAATGGGATGTAATCATAGGTCATTCAGGAATGGTTGGTTATTGCATTTTGCTATTTGTTGCTATATATGTAGTCATGACTACTTTTCTGTTTGACTACTCTTGGAGATGAGTCTAGTGCAATGAGACCATTCCACATTTCTAAGGTGGGATGAATTCTCCTATACTGCTCTAAGAGATATTAGGCTATAGTCTACAGCTTGTGTAGACAAAGCTATTTTATACAAATTTCATACTAAATACAATTACAGTTTTTACCAAAAAAAAATATGTATATATACATATATACATATATATATATACACATATATATATATACACATATATATATACACATATATATATACATATACATATATATATATACATACATATATATATATACATTATGACATACGGTATGGGAGTGTATGCATATATTATAGCATGCGATATGAGAGTGTACGTATATATTATGATGTATATTATAGGAGTGCACGTATATATTATGACATGTGGTATGAAAGTGCATATATATTTTATGATAATATGTAGTGTGAGAGTATACATATATGTTATGATATGGGGAGTTGAAGTATATAAATTTATTTTGTTTTCTACATGTACATGTACATATAAGCAATTTGAATTATTTTGATGTAGAATTTTACTTCTTTTATTTTGCATATGCTCTGTTGTAGGGATATGCTTGCTAAAGAAGTAATATGATGAGGTGTTTATTGTTAATTATCTTATAACGATGATTTTGAAATATGATATATATGACATGATGCATGTTTACCTAAATAAAGTTTGTCCTTACTAAGTGATTGCTCTCTATAGACCCTATTTTACTAGGTACTCACATATAAGCCCTTGCCAACACAGATTTAGATGACGACTTGTGAGCATTTTGTGTGTATAAATTTTGGATATATTATGTTTGTGTTTTCCTTTAGTTAGATGGTATAAATATGTAAATGTGTTAGAAACACTATGCATAGAACCCTATCATTTTATTTAGTAATTAACATGTTTTAAAATTTAAGATTGTTTACTTTTAGTCACACTCTTATTGATAATAGTAATAAAAATAGAAGTATGGTGTTCTTCTTTAATCAGGTATGTAGGGTATGAGTGGAACTAGGAATAGGGTGTTATAAGTGGTATCGACGCTTATATCACGAGTTATGTAGATTATCTATATCTACAAAAGTATGGGGTGCACTATTGTAACTATCTTATAAGTTTTAATAATTGAGTTACTTTATTTTCTTATTATTATTTGATGCTCTTATACTTTGACAACTAGGGTGTAAACAACTATTGATTAATTAGGATGCTCTAGTAATGTTCGAGAGAAGACTCCCATATAGAGAGACATCAATGCAGGGATATCAAAGTGATGTTGTAATTAATAGGCTAATAGAGTTGGTGGAGAGACAATCTCGATAACAACAATTATTGGTTTAAGGACAAAAGGCGGTGCTAGTAGCAGCTTAAGGATATGATGTTATAGAATTAGCAAGTAAGAGATTTAGAAAGAATGATCCACTAATCTTTGAAACTGATATACCAATAGATGCATTGCAACCATGATGTACCTAGAAAGGGTATTAATTTTGGCAATATGACCCTATAATATATTCTAGGCAGCAAAAGAAATTGATACTCAAGTCAAGGATAACAATAAGGGTAACCTAAACACCTGACATAAGAAAAAGTAGATCATACATCCTAGTCTTCTTAGCCAACTCAAGCGTAAAGGCCTACTTGCCCGAAATGTGAAAAGCATCATATGGGAGAATGTCTTTAAAATAAAGGGCTATGTTTTCTGTATAGAAAGCTTAGACATTTTGCAAGGAACTACATAATAATCTTATAAGAATAAAGAAGAGTATTAGACAAAGTCTCTGTGATGATAAAAAAAGAAGCAGAGGCTAATCTATAAGTAATCTCAAGTGAGATATTTATTTATAGTATTTTCTTGTATGCATTAATTGATTCCAATCCCATGCATTCTTTTATATCACTAACTTGTGTGAATAAATTAGACAAATTATCTAAAGCACTAATTGTGATGTATTGCATAGTTATTCCATCAAAAGATACAATGTATTTAGATCAGGTATTGAGATCTTGTTCAATTCAGATTTTTAATAAAATTAAACAAACAAGATTTTGATGTTATACTAGACATGGATTGGTTGTCTAAGCACTATATTTTTATTGATTACAATAAGAAAATAGTAGTATTTCTTGTGCATAGATTACAAGGAGTTGAATAAGGTGACTATTAAGAATAAATACCTACTCCCTAGAATTGATTATTTGTTTGATCCATTACAATGTGCAACAGTATTCTTCAAAATTGATTTGAGATTAGGATATCATCAATTAAAATCAAGAAGGTGGACATTCCCAAGATTGCCTTTAGGACCAGATATGGATATTTTAAATTTTTAGTGATGCCATTTAGTTTAACAAATGCACCGGTTGTCTTTATAGACTCAATGAATAGGATATTTAAGGAATATCTAGATAGATATGTGATAGCTTTTATTAATGACATTTTGATATACTCATACTCTAATGAAGAACATATAGAATATTTATAAACAACCTTAGGTATCTTAAAAGAAAAAATAATTATATGTAAAGTTTAAGAAGTGTAAATTTTGGCCAGAGTCTAAGATAGCATTCCTTAAGCATAATGTATCCAAGGGATCTTAATGGATTCAGCTAAGATGGAAGTAGTTAGTAACTGGCCAAGGCCAACTATTATAATAGAGGTAAGGAGTTTTCTTGGGATAACAGGGTATTACAGACATTTTGTAAAAAAATTCTCCAAGACAACATCATCTCTTACCCAATTAATAAAAAATATTAAATTTGATTGGACTGATGTTTGTGAAAATAGTTTTCAAGAACTAAAAAGGAGATTGATTTCAACTCCAATTTTTGTAATACCATTTGTGTAATGGTATATAGTGATGCATCCAAAAATGATCTTTTATGTGTTTTGATGTAGCATGATTGAGTTATAGTTTATGTCTCAACGACTAAAATATTATAGGAAGAAATATTCAACCCATGATTTAGAATTGGTAGTGGTGGTATTTGCTCTAAAAATTTAGTAACATTATCTTTATGGGGAGAAATACGAAATATACATTGATTATAAGAGTTTAAAATATTTTTTCACGTAAAACGAACTGAATATAAGGTAGAGAAGATAACTACGATTAGTAAAAAAAATTTGATTGTGTGATTAATTACTATCCTAGGAAAGCAAATTTAGTAATTGATGCATTGAGTAGAAAATTAGCTAATTTAACTGCTTTATCAATAGTTCAAATACCTATTTAAATGCAATTACAAAAATTTAAATATGAGATGATCCTTAAAAGCCTAATTGGGAAATTAGCAGCATATTACTGTAGCCAACCCTTTTTGGGAAAATTTAAAAAGTTACAAGTCACATTGATGAATGGGTAATCAAATTTTCAAATAGATTATATGTATTAAAGGAGCCTAACATAAAATAAAATTTTTTAATAAAGGCATACTCATCTTTATATTCAGTGTATCCTGGAACAAACAAAATGTACATGGATCTAAAAGAGCGAGGAATAAATAGCGATATGATCTAATTTATTAAGAAGTATCACACACATCAACAAATTAAAATGAAACATTAGAGGCCAATAGGTATCGGGAGACTATTGCAAATACCTCAATGAAAATGGAAAGAGATCAACATAAATTTCATTATTGGTTTACCTAACACCAGCAAAGGACCTGATGAAATTTGGGTCATTATGGATAGATTAACTAAGATTACTTACTTTCTACCTATTCATGCTAACTATTCCATGATTCAATATGTTGAATGAATTATATATCTAGGAGATAAATAGACTCTATGATATGCTGGTGTCAATTGTGTCAAATAGAGACTCCAGATTCACATCAACATTTTAGAGAGTCTACATAAGGCACCGAGGATAAAGTTAGCTTATAGTACTAATTTTCATCCTCAAACTAATGGTTAATTAGAAAGAATCAATCAGATATTAAATGATATACTAAGAGCTTGTGTTTTAGATTTTAAGGTATCATGAAGCAAATAATTACCTATGATAGAGCTTGTCTACAATAATAGTTACCTAGTAACCATTAATATAGCATTATTTGAAGTACTGTAGAAAGTATATATATCACCTATTCATTAAGACGAGATTGTTGAATCTTGAATTTTGATGATGAAATCAATTAATAAATTATTGATCTAATCCATGTGTTGAGAAAAGTGATACATGATTAACCACAATTCTAAAAAAGGCATAAAGCAATAAAATCAGATGTTGGGCCGGAGTCAAAGATCGGGCGATACATCGAAGGTTCGGACGATGTGCCGAAAGCTCATCAGGAGTTCATCAAAAGCTCACCGGGAGTTTGCTGAAAGCTTGCCAAGAGTTCGCTGAGAGTTCGTCGGGAGTTCGCCAAAAACTTGTTGGGAGTTCGTTGAAAGTTCACCAAGAATTCGCTAGAAGCTCATTGGAAGATCACTAGAAGTTTGTCGGGATTTCGTTAGAAGAATAATTGACATACCGTACAACTAAGATTGCTTAGTTAATGCTTTAATTATCATAATTAAGACTTAGATTGAGTTAGGTTTGTGAGGTAATTCTACTAACTCAATTAGAGACAAATGTAGCCTAAATCAGGGCTGTTTGGGCCGGATTGATGGCCCAACTAGTGACCTAGAACCAAGTTAGGTAGTGGCACTACTAGGACTAGGTGGTGGAATCGCTTGGGGTTTGGCCTCCTAGGTAGTCTAAGTAGTGGTACTGCCCAGACTGGGTGGTGGTACCATCGACGGTTAATGTTGCCAAGTGGTGGTACCGCGCTAGAGTCTAGTATCCAAGACTCTGTAAGTGATAGTACCACCAGATTGGGGCGGTGGTACCCAATGTCAGAGAGTAATGGTGATAGTATCACTAATATCTCGAGAACCCGAGATGAGACACTTTTTTGGCTTAATTTTTGAAGCCATTTGAGGTCTATAAATATCCCTCTCATCCCAGTCCAGAAGATAGAGGAAACTTGAACAAAAATTATGTGAAACTCTATTGTAATTTTGTTAGAATTCCCCTCTCTATCCCTAAGTGTGAATTCTATTTAAGGGAGGGCTATGAGATCTATAAAGGTTGTCTCCTAAACCTGAAAAAAGGAGAAAAGAGCTATAAAGGGGTAGTTGATCTTCACTCATTGAAGAAAGATCAATAGTGAAAGCCGATGACCTTGATGGAGAAGGAATCAGAAGTGTCTGTAGGTCACAATGACGAAACCGCTATAAATCGTTTTGCCTACTTTTCTCTGCTATTTACTTACTTTGTAATTACTTTACTTCCTCATCACTCTCTTACAAACATCTTTAAGTTTAAACATCTTTCAGATATGGCTTTATTGTACGAGGTTTCAAATCAATGATGTTTTTACTAAAAAGCACTAACTTCACCCCCAACCCGAGTTCCGACTTGATCCTAACAATTGGTATCAGGGCAAAGTTACTCCCTATTTAGTTTAAAACCCAAGAGATATGACTTTTGCTAGTAATCAAGAGGGTCATTCTATCACTCGTCCTCCTATGTTCAATGGGACAAACTATACGTATTGGAAAACTAAAATGAGAATTTTCTTCCTTTCTTTAGATTTCTAGTTATGGAATATCATTGAAAATGGATTTCAAAAGTCTTATAATCTAATGAATGAATGAAATGATTTAGTGAAGAAGACTTTCTCTTTGAATGGTAAAGTGATGAACGCTTTATTTTATGCTTTAGATAAAAATAAATTTAATCAGGTTTCTATATACGAAATTGCATATGAGATTTGGCATACACTCGAAGTTACACACGAAGGCACAAGTAGAGTTAAAGAGTAAAAAATTAATCTTTTGGTTCATAGTTATGAGTTGTTTTGTATGAAACCAAGCGAGACCATTGAAGACATATACACTTGATTTACGGATGTCGTCAATGGTCTAAAAGCATTTAGTAAAAGGTTTTCTAACTTTGAACTTGTTAATAAAATACTAAGATCCCTTCCTAGAAGTTAGGATCCTAAAGTAACGACAATACAAGAAGTAAAGGACTTGAATAACTTTTCGCTCGAAGAACTTATCGGGTCTTTGATGACCTATGAAATGACATGTATTGCACATAATGAACTTGAAAATAACCTTTCAAAGAATAGGAAGGATTTGACACTTAGAACCAAAGAAGGCCACTTAAGAGAAACTTTAAGTGATGATGATGATGATGATGACGACTTGGCACTTCTTAAAAAAAATTAAAAAAAATCATAAAATGAAATAAAATTAAACAAGTCACTAAGAACAAAAGTGAACTAAAAAAGGACTCAATAATATGCTGAGTGCAAGAAGCCAGGACATTTCAAAAATGAATGTCCCCAAATGAAGAAGAAGCTCTCAAAGAAAAAGAAGGTGCTCAAAGCTACTTGAGACGACTCAAGTGCATCTGAAGACGAGGAGCCTACCAACAAAGAAGTTACAAATTATGCGTTAATGGCATTTGGCAATGAGGTATGTGACTTAAATGAATCTTTATTATCACATGATGAATCATTAAATACTTTTCATGAGTTGTTTGATGAATGTAAATTAATTAATAAAAATTATAAATTGTTAAAAAAATGATCATGCTTCTCTCTCTAGTAAATTTGAAAAATTAAAAAATGAGCATGGCAATTATATGTTAAACTCTTGTACTCAATTAGAGTCATTTAAAAAGGAAAATTTGTTATTACAACAAACTTTAGAAAAATTTAAAATCAGAAACAAATCCTTAAACATGATCCTTACTAATAAGGGTCATGTTCATAGAAAGGAAGGAATTAGCCTTATAAGTAACACTCAACAAAAGTCAACCATCTTCGTTAAAGGGCCAACATTACATGTTTCACTGCGAAACAAATATAACTTTTATGGTAAATTTGGACATTATGCTTATAAATATCCATTTAAAAGGTTTAGTCCACACAAATTAATTTGGGTTCCTAAAGGAACCATGAATAACTCAATACCATTAGTCAAAATAGATAAATCTATTAATGAGGCACCCAAAATAAAATGGGTACCTAAAATAAAATCCCTTTTCTTGTAGATGTGTTTACAATCATAAGCTAGGAGCAAGAGATAGTACCTTGATAGTGGTTGCTCAAGGCACATGATCGGAGATCCAACTCAATTCTCTAAGCTTACTAGCCAAGACGAAGTATACGTCACATTCGAAGACAACAACAAAAGAAAAATTATTGGCAAAGGAACCATAGGTAACAAGTTAAACTTTTTGATTAAAAATATATTATTAGTAGATAGTTTAAAACATAATATACTAAGCATTAGTCAATTATGTGATAAAGAATATATCATCAAATTTAAATCTAATGTTTGTAAAATAGAAATACCACATAAAAGTAGATCTATGATTGCCTTAAGAAATAATAATGTGTACACTATTGATATTGATGATTTTTATGATGAAACATATTTCTTAATTTTAAACGATGATGCATGGCTTTGGCATAGGAGATTAGGTCATACTAGCATGAAACTAATCTATCAAATTTCAACTAGAGAACTTGTAAGAGGAATGCATAACATCAAGTTTGTGAAAGACAAAGTTTGTGATGCATGTCAATTAGGAAAATAAATAAAAAGTTGTTTCAAATTAAAGAATCAAATAAGCACCTCTAGACCACTACAATTGATCCATATGGATTTATTTGGATCAATTGATATAACAAGTCTAAGAGGTAGTAAATACGCCTTTGTAATTATTGATGATTATAGTAGATATACTTGAACATACTTCTTGGCACACAAGGGTGATTGCTTTAAATATTTTTTAAAATTTTATAAACTTATTCAAAATAAAAAGGGTTTTATGATTTCGTCTATTCATAGTAATCATGGCGATGAGTTTCAAAACTATGATTTTCAAGAGTTTTGTGAGTCAAATGGGTACAACCAAAATTTCTCTACTCTAAAAAATCTATAATAAATTAGACTAGTTGAAAGAAAAAATAGGAACTTACAAGAAATGACAAGAAAAATATTAAATGAACATAGCCTATCCAAATATTTTTGGACCAAAACTATTAACACGACATGCTAAGTTATGAACAGGGTTCTCATAAGATCATTACTTACTTTCCAAAACTCCCTATGAATTGTGGAACAACAAAAGACCCAATATTTCATATTTTAAAGTTTTCGATTGTAAATGTTTTATTTAAAACGAAAAAGATGCCTTAGAAAAATTTAATGTAAAATCTGATGAAGGTATTTTTCTTGGTTATTCCTCTATTTCTAAAGCTTTTCATGTCTTTAATAAAAAAAACCTTAGTTATAGAGGAATGTTGTTTTTAAATTTATGAAAAATAATTTTGATGATGATTTTAATTTTGATACTTTGAATTCAAATAAAAATTCTCCTCTCTCTCTAGCAACTTGGATGCATTTACTTTCAAAGAATCCTTACCTAAGGAATAAAAGTACGTAGATGCTCATCCTATGGAGCTAATCATCAAAGACACATCAAAAGATATTTAAACTCATTCTTCTTTCAGAAATTTTTATGTAAATGCAGCCTTCTTATCTTAAATTGAACCAAAATACATTGATGAAGCCTTAAAAGATGATTCATGGGTTATTACAATGCAAGAAGAGTTAAATCAATTTGAGAGATCTACTAAAATGATTTAATATGGATAGTTCGAATGTTATTAATACACCTATAAGTACTTCCATAAAGTTAGATATGGATGACAATGGAGAAAACTTTGATAAAAAAAAATCTATAGGGGTATGATATGTAGTTTACTACCTCACCACAACTTGATCGGATATTATGTTTAGTGTTGGACTTTATACTAGATTTCAATCTAATCCCAAGCTATCTCACTTTAAAGCTGTTAAAAGGATCTTTAAATATTTGAAAGGAACCCCTAATTTTTTTTGGTAAGTAAATATAATTGGATTAAGTATGAAGTTTGTACAAAATAATATTATCTACACAAGCCATAGACTAAAGCTTAAAATCTCTTAGAGTAGTCTAGGAAAATGCACCCCACCTTAGAAAGGTAGAATGGTCCTATTCCACCAGACTTATCTCCAAGAGGGGTCAAATGAAAAGATAGTCATGACTACACAAGCTATAGACTATGACTGTTTACAAAATGTATCAAATAGTAAAATGCAATATCAAACCAGTCTTGGACAACCTATGAATATATTACATTATTGAAGTATAGAATCACATAAGATCACAACATCATTCCAGAAAGCATTAATGAATGGTAAAATTGAATCTGATGAGAGTCTCTATTTCTCGGCTTGTTAAATACTTCATTTCCAGATCCTACTCTATACATGATCTTGAGTTGCTAAGAATTTCTAGTAGAAGATAAGCATTGTATGTGTTGTGGCCCTCAAAGATTTTGCTTCACCTCTCCTTCCAAATTCACCAAATAGCACATCTGAAAGAAACATTTGTCAATTACGTAAGAGGCCCTTGTCTTGAGAAGGTTTGCTTGAGTTGTTCTAATTCCTAATGTAAGTTTGTTATTGGTAGTTTATTGAGTTCAAATCTCTTCAAATCTCCTTGCATACCCAATCAGTGTAATCACAAGCAAAATAGAGATGATCAATACTTTCTTCCTGTTGTATACAAAAAGAGCATTGGTAACAAGATAGATATCTCTTCACTTCAGATTGTCTATTGTAGGTAGTTTAGCAAGAAGGGCCTGTCATGTGCATAAGGAATATCTTTGTGAGCCCGATCTATCCCATGTCCAGCTTCTTGGGATTCACTTATTGTTTCTTTGTCTGATTTGATTCCATGTAGATGTAGCGCTAAATTTACCATTGTCATAAAGCCAAATAAGCATATATGAAGAGTTAGTCCTGATTGGAAGAGTTGTAATGGTCGGCCAAAGTGATAGCATGTCACGAGAAGTAGGATTAGGAATTCAGAAACCTTTCAATCTTTAGGGACTCTAAGATCTCTTCGTACTCTATCACCATACAATTGGAATATACTTTTCTCATTCACCCAAGGATATACCATATATTAATGATGGTCCTAGAAGAGAATGCATAAGAAATATATTTGATTAGCCAATTTCTTACCTTCAAAATTTCTTTCCAAGCAACAGAATGATATGTTTTTACTTAAACTTCCCAAATTGATTCCTTGGATAGGTAACTAGTAGAAACCCATTGTGTTCATAAGGATTTGTTTTATAAGAGATCCCATAATTTTTGTACTAAACAAGCTTTATTTCAATATCTTAGATTTCTCAGATTCAGCCCCCCTTCGTCTTTTGGTCTATAGATGCTATCCTAATTTACCATATGCAATGTCTTACCATCCATGCCATTCCAAAAGAAGTTTTTAAATAGCCGTTCAATATCCTGAAGAAGTTCAACAGGCAGAAGAAATGCATTAGACTAATAAATAGAGTAAAAGAATAACACAGATCGGATGAGTTCAAGTCGTCCTACTTTGGAAAAAAGTCTAGTTTTCCAAGAGAAAATTCTATTCTTTATTTTTTGCAAGATAGGCTGACAGTGGGTTTTGTGAATACCAGTGGATATGAGTGGGTGAGTGGGAGACCCATATAAGGAACTGACATACTTCCCTCGCTAACCCCCAAAGTTTATGTAATAAAATCTTTATCTTCAATGCAAGGACCCATATAGACTTTACATTTTGCATGATTTAGTTGAGGCTAGAAACCAGACCAAAGTGGTTCAGAATAGTAGCTGGGTTTCTCACTGAAGTAGAGTCATTATGAAGAAATATAATAAGATCATCTTGTCGGATGCCATTCGTGCTCTCAAAAAAGCCAATAGGTGAACCATTGAAGAGAACCGAAAATTTTAGAGTTTCCAAATAGCATTGAATCTAATTAACCCATTATTGAGGGAAGTTCATACTGAAGAGCATCTTGTAGATAAAGTGTCTATTAACTAAATCAAATGCTTTTCTTAAGTCAGCTTTAAACATATTTTCATCTCTCTTAATTTGGAGTGTAGATCCTTGACCAAGTCATTAGCAAGAAGAACATTATGATGTATACTTCTCCCTTTAATGAAAGTAGCCTGAGTAGGACTAATGATCTTGTGTATAATCTTTTATATTCGATCTGAGATAATCTTGTAAATAAAGTTTCATAATGAAATAAGCCGATAGTGCTCTAGTAAATCAGGCCCTGCATTCTTGGGAACTAAAGAAATAAAAGTACAATTTATCTCTTTAAGAATATGACCTGAAGAGAAAAAATGCTGACTAGCTTTATTTATGTCATTACCAATGATAGGCCATGCAATTTGGTAAAATTCAGCTGAAAATCTATTTGGACCAGGGCTTTTGTGCTTCGGTGACTTAAAGACAATTCTCGAAATTTCTTCATCTATAATTAGAGCATTAAGGATTGCGATGGCATCCGAATCAAGCTTTCTAGTAGGGTCCACATGAATATTATTAGGTTGCTCCTTTTGATTGAGTAATGAATAAAAAAATTATTTAATGTGTGCTTTAACCTCATCCAAATTCTCAATAAGATTACTATCATTGTCTTTACATTTCCTAAGGCAATTATTAGCCCTTCTAGTAGCAATGGCAGTATAGAAAAATTTTGTATTGGAATCCCCTAGAGTAAGCCAATGCTGTCGAGACTTTTGTTTTGTAAAACTTTTCGTCTACTTTAAGGCTTGCATAAATTAATACCTAGCTTCTGCCACTTTGCAAATAAGGTTCTCATCCAAGGGCTTAAGATGTAGCTCATGTTGCACCGCCATTAGTTCTTTTGTACTTAATTGGACCCGGGTGGTAATATTGCTAAAGGTATTTGTATTCCACTCCTTAAGTGCTGCTTTACATGTTTTTAGCTTTTGGCATAAGATGTAAAGGGGAGAACTATGCATATTAACATTCCAAGTTGATCTGATAACCTCAAGGAACTAAGGATGAGTACTCCACATATTAAAGAATCTAAATGGTTTTTTGCCTCTTGGTATTATTTTATCTATATGTATATACATTGAAGAGTGATTGGAGAACAACTGAGCACCATACTCCAAGAGTGAATCAGGGTAAACTATTAACCATTCTCGATTAATCAAACACCTATCGAGTCGAGCCATCATTTTCCTATGGGCAGCACCTTGATTACTCCATGAAAGCCAATCCCCTACTGATTTTATATCAATCAATGCAGCAATATATATGTAATCGTTAAAACCTTGAAGCTTACTTTCTGAAAATAGTTTACCCTCTACTTTTTTATTTAGGTACCGAACAATATTAAAGTCACCAAGAATAATCCAAGGCATTGTAAGATAGCCATTTGCAATGTTAATTAGATCGGTCCATAGGATATTTCTTTCATGCATACTATTTGAAGCATATACACCAGTAATATGGAATTGATATTACTGGATGAATTGCTCTGTAGCAGAAATAAATCAAGCACTAACAGAATTGGGATTCCATAAAACCCATATTCTACCATAAGTGTCACAAGAATCATTAGTAAGAAGTTTTGCCTTTGGCAATATTAAATTCCTTTGAACACGAACCCAAGATGGTTTAATTTTTGTTTCCATAAGAATAACAATATCACAAGCAGCAGACTTTATTATTTTATTGAGCTCCTGACATTTCTTAAGTTTATTAAGTCCATAAACATTCCAATAGATTATCTTCATTAGAAAAAAAATAGGTGAGAAAGGAAATAAGAGATTCTTCCTAAGTAGAAGGAAGGATGTGCGACTTAAGGGGGGCAATACCCTCCTTCTTATCCTTAGGTTTTGTAGTTTTCTCTCGCATAATATTCTTACCTTTTAAGCCTTTATTCCTATGTTTATCGACTTCATACACAGCTTGTAAATGCTTAAATTTTAAAGTACCCAAGAAATCCAGGTTGGTAGTGTTTGTTGAAGGTTGAGGCAATTATTGAGGCAAAATGTCCTAGCTGGCGAGGTTTGTAGGGGTATGAGTTGGTTGAGACATAATATCCTGGTTAGCATGATGAGTGGAATGTGAGATCCCCGTTGTGGTAGTTCTTGACAATATAGGAATAGATAAAGTTCTCAACTTTTCCTTCTCCTGTTCTTGGGTACCATGGGAAACTACTGTTGTGGAAGGGGTTGATATAATAGGAAGAGTTAAAGTTCCTAATGTATCCTTCTGTCTGTGGTGCTACCCAAGCAAGTCAGAATGCTCTTTCGTTGTCACTGACACTACTGCTTCTGAAGGAGACGCACCTTGTTCATCAGTAGTCATAATAGTAGCATTAACTCCATGCTAAGTTGCTTGGCGTTGTTAGTAAACCTAAGTGATTGATTTTTACGTTTGCTGACAAGCTCCATGTGCATGACCGAAAGAGTAGTAAATTTTACATCGCTGTGGCTTCCAAGAATAAGACACATGCACCTTACAAGTGGTCCCATCAAGATCATGATAAAAAACTTCATTAGGAAGATCGTCATCAGAAGAAACCATTACACATGCTTGTGCAAAAGCCAATCTCGTTTGCGCTGCTATTGCCTTGTCAATATATAATGGCTGTCCCAAGGTACTGTATAACTTAGCAATAAAACGTCGACTCCAAAGATGCAGGGGAAGACCATGAAAGGATACCCATAAGGGAATAGACTTGAGGCTGTCTAACTCCAAATGGACATTAGGGGACCAGCGCTGTAGTATCATCGGATGGCCACGAATGGTCCAAAACCCTTCAAGAATCTATTGTAAATCCTCTTCAGAATAGAGGTTGCATACAAAGAAACAATTCACCAACATATGAAGATCAAATGTCGATGCTCCCCATCGAGTTTTGATGAATGAGGATAACGGAAAATAGGATGTCTTGAGACCGATTACATAACCAACAAGCACCATGGACCATGTCTTAATTAGCTCTTTAGAATCAGCAGTCTTGTACACAACAATCTTCTGATTAGCTTAAATTTTTGGAATAAATAAATCCAAGCTAAGATTCGGGCTTCCAATCGGAGCCTTGAAGAGGCTTGTCCAAGGTCGAGGATCCTTAGAAATGAGAGTAGGAGGCCGCGATCTAGAGCACGACCTACCTCTATGTTACGTCATCGAAGGATCATCTCATCAGGAAGAAGAAGCAAATTGAGAGGTAAGGGCAGGGAGCCTTACCTTGCTGCCACAGTCACCAGCCATCCTCAATTTGCCGCCTCTACCCCAACTCAAGAGAGAAGTAGCCAAAATTGCTCTGTTCAAAGAGCAGGGGGAGGGGGCAGTGCAGAGACAACAGCCTTGCCCCTGTTCTCTTCACCCTTCTGAGTGTAAGGGAGAAGCAACTGAAGGGGGAGGAAGCGCTACCTCTCGCGGTGATGTGATCCACCCCTAGTTGAGCAAAATAGGGGAACTGCTCTGATCGCCGCCCCTAATCAAAGAGCAGCCGCCTCCTCTGTTCACTAGAGAGAAGTAGCTGCCGCAAATTGTCACCCAACTAGGGAGAAGGATGCCATAGCCGCAAGCACGCCTTTGCCCCAAGCCGCCCTAGGAAGAGTAGGGGGTAGGGGGCGATGCATAGGGTGGGGAGTGATGGGCCCTTGTAGCCACACACAGCCACCTCACCCAGCCACTGCAGCCATGTCAGCAAGCTTTTGCACCATCGCCCAATCGCCTACAGCCATAGTACCATCGCTAAAGGTCGCACCGGCCTCATGCATGCGGAAGAGCCGAAAGCCCTCTTTATGCATGCAGAACAAGGGAACCACCGAACCCTCTCCTATCCCCCTTCTCTATTCTAGAAGAGGAGCAGAGGTAGTCTCCTCTATTCCGTGTGCGTAGCACTGATCGTAGGAGGAAGAAGAGTCACCGTAGAAGGGGCCGATGTAGGGGAAAGGGTGCGATCACCAACATAGCAGTGTTGGGAAATCGGGAGATTTGGTATCTCATGCGCAGCGGAAAACAAAAACAAGATCGAATTTTGCATAGTTACGTACTTGGCTGTCATGCGATAATTGGTACGCAAAAATTGTAAATCCGAAAAATACACATGTATCATGTCAGAAGCGTTACTTGGGGAAATCATATATCCCCAAAAATTTCAGATCCGATGAAGAGGATGAAGGAGCACTAGTGTACTCCTCTCTAGCGGTAATCCACATAGCGGACACAACAACGATGCTCCTCAAATCACCGCGGGATCTCTCTCCACGTACACCATAAGATTGCCGGAGCCAAAGAGGAGGAGAGGAGACTAAGGAGAATAGGAGGATGACTACCAAGAGCTCTCAGCCTATGAACTAGGAGGTTCCTCCTATTTATAGAGGTGGAGGAAGCTTATCCTTAACAGATCCTGTTCACATTGGATCTCTATCCAGTTGGATCTCATTGGATCTTATCCATAGGATCCAATTTGATCTCATCCAATTGGTTCTTATTCAATCATTTAATTGGATCTCATCTAATTATCCAATTGGATCTCATCCACAGGATCTAAACTAGGGGCTTCGCAGATACCTCATTTTCGCACCTCTACTCGTCGCAACATCCACCTTATGTGTGTGACCCTCTAGACCCGATACCGAGCTAGCCGTGAGTCGCTCCCGTTAGAACTCCTTTTGACTCAGAACACCTTCTGATATAGTGAATTATTATCTCCATAATAATTCACTTGACTTATCGACTATGGACATACTAGGCCACTACGCCATAGTCCCCAAACGGTACAGGGGGATCTAATCCATCGGACCTGTCTATCCTCAGTTATCATGTATCTATAGTCCCTCATCCATCTAATATCCTAGAGATTGTATATTGGGCATGGTAAAGTCAGGCCCATACGAAATCCTGTTCGAGTCTCACTCTAATCGGATTCTCCTAAAGAACTCCTCTCTCAATCCGAACGACCCTAGCTAGGGATTTGCCTAAGTGAGTATACGCGGGATATATCTCTCATGATACCGAGAGTGGATGATCCTCTATTAACATGCAATTACCTTCGTAAGGTTGGCTATCATTCCTGAGAACTGGCTATACCAAATCTGGAGCTCTTCAAACTTATAAGTTCGGCGTCAAAGAATGAAGTACTCAAACAAGGCATCTTTGGTGCCTCAAGTCTAAGGACTAAACACACTACTGGAACTATAGAATCGCTATCTGACATTAGGTATCATTAATCATATAACATTTTATAAGCTGATCAATTAGTGAACTCATTCTCCAATGAGCACCTGCACTGTACCTTTAGTGTCCCCACACAAGCGACTATGAGACCAGTCGACTCCATCATATAGACGAGTATATAGTGCACCAGTCTATCCGATTATCTTGATGTCCTCATCGAGTAACCTATGACTAAGATGATTTAAGATATGTGTTTAAAGGTATATCAGTCTCATTATCATGATCTCATCATGATCCGATTCTCATTACATAGATCCATGGACATCATAATATTCATCCAGATAATGTGAGAAAAATACCAATAATAATATATGAAGAGATCGACATAATATGTCATAGGTGTCATCACTCAAGTGATTGGCTTGTAGGGCACCTACAACTAACAATCTCCCACTTGACCTAAAGCCAATCACCTATGTGTCTGATCTCTATCAGACTCTTGTGACGCTCAAATATAATCTGAGTCAACGGCTTTGTTAGTGGATCTGCAATGTTATCTTCGGACAGAACTCTTTCCATTACTACATCTCCTTGGGCCATGATCTCTCTGATAAAGTGGAACCTCCTTAGAAGACTTCTAACGAGACCCGGGTTCCCTTGCTTGATCGATCACCCTGTTATTGTCACCCTATATTGGAATCAGTTTCATGCTGTCTGATACGATTCCTAAATCCATGATGAACTTTTCATCTAGACTCCCTCCTTTACTGCCTCTGCCGCAGCAATGTATTCCACCTTTATGCTTGAGTCAGCAGTAGTCTCTTGCTTGGAACTTTTCCAGCATATTGTTCCTCCATTTAGGGTAAAGACATACCCTGAATTTGACTTGCTATCATTGATATCGGATTGGAAGCTCGAGTCCGTGTATCCCTCAACTCTGAGGCTACTGCCTCCATATACTAGTAAAAGATCCTTAGTCCTTCTCAAGTACTTAAGGATACACTTTACTATTTTCTAGTGCTCCAAGCCTGGATCTACCTAATACCTGCTCGTGATACTCAGAGCATGCACTATGTCAGGCTTGGTACATAGCATAGCATACATGATAGACCCTATCGGTGAGGCATATGGTATTCTATCCATGTGTGCCCTTTCTTCAGGAGTCTTTGGGGACATACTCCTAGAAAGTGATATTCCATGTCTCATAGATATGAGACATCTCTTGAAATTTTTCATGCCAAACCTTTTGATAATGGAGTCTATGTACCTGGACTAGATCAAGCCAAGCATCCTCTTGGATCTATTTCTATAGATCTGAATCCCTAGAATATAGGATACTTCCCCTAAGTCCTTAATGGAGAAATGTCTAAATAGCTAAGCTTTTACTATGGAGAGCATTCCTACATCATTCCCAATGATTAAGATGTTATCCACATATAACACCAAGAAGGTGATAGCGCTCCCACTTACCTTCCTATACACACAAGGCTCATCTTCATTCTTAATGAAATCATAAGATCTGATCACCTCATCAAATCGTATGTTCCAACTTTAGAAAGCTTACTTTAGTCCATATATGGACTTAAGTAATCTACGCACCTTATCAGGACTGTGCTTGTACATGAACCCCTCAGGCTGTATTATATACACTTCCTTTTCAAGGTTGCCATTAAGGAATACAGTTTTCATGTCCATCTGCCAGATCTTATAGTCATAATATACTACAATAGCCACTAGAATTTGGATAGATTTCAGCATAGCTATGAGTGCAAAGGTTTCATCATAGTGCAAAGGTTTCAGCATAGCCACTAGCCTTGCCTTATAGGTCTCTACCTTTTCATGTACCACAATCTTCTTCTTGAAGATCCATTTACAACCAATGGGTATGATACCCTCAGGTGCATCGATAAAGTTCCAAACCTTGTTGGAGTACATAGATTCCATCTCAGAATTCATGGCTTCTTGCCACTTTCCAAAGTCTATGCTCATAATAGCCTCCTCGTAGGTCTGAGGATCAATGTCCTAAATGTCCTCTCCACTAATATATCTTACATATCTTTCAAGAGGGTGTGACACTCTATCAGTCCTTTGCAAAATTGGAACTTGTGTGTTAGGTACCTGAACAAACTCTATCTTTGGAATGATGCCTGAGCTAGGTTCTCCAACCTTGCTTAATTCTAGCATACTCCCACTGTCTCCGCCAAGAATGTGTTCCTTCTCAAGAAACAATGCTTTCTTAGCAACAAAGACCTTTTGGTCCTCAGCCTATTAGAAATAATAACCACAAGTTTCCTTGGGGTATCCCACGAACTTGCATCGTTCCATCCTGGATTCCAACTTATCGGGGTCGTGTCTTTTAATGTGGGCAGGGTAGTTCCAAATCTTAACAATCTTAAGATTGGGCTTCTTCCCTTTTCATATCTCATATGGTGTAGACACTATCAATCTAGATGGAACTCTGTTCAGATGGTAAATTACGGTCTATAGGGTATATCCCCAAAATGAGATGGGTAGGTTAGTGAAACACATCATGGATCGCACTATATCTAATAGTATGCGATTCCTTCTTTCTGATACACCATTGAGCTATGGTGTATAAGGAGGTGTCTATTAGGACAAAATCCCATGGTCCTTGAGGAACTGGGTGAATTCTGTACTCAAGTATTCTCCTCCTCGATCTGATCGAAGAGTTTTAATACTCTTTCTAGTCTGGTTCTCTATTTCATTCTTATACTCCCTAAATTTCTCGAAGGCTTCAGACTTATACTTCATTAAGTACACATGTCCATACCTAGAGAAATCATCAGTAAAAGTAATGAAGTAGGAATAACCATCTATGGCATGAGTTGACATAGGACCACATATATCACTATGTATGAGTTCTAGTAACTTAATGGCTCTCTCTCCAGTTCCACTAAATGGAGAGTTGGTCATTTTTCTACGAAGGCAAGGTAACTGAGGATAGACAGGTCCAATGGATTAGATCCCCCTATACCATTTGGGAACTATGGCGTAGTGGCCTAGTACGTCCATAGTCGATGAGTCGAGTGAATTATTATGGAGATAATAATTTACTATATTAGAAGGTGTTCTGAGTCAAAAGGAGTTCTGACGGGAGCGACTCATGGCCAGCTCGGTATCGGGCCTAGAGGGTTACACACATAAGGTGGATGTTGCGACGAGTAGAGGTGTGAATATGATATATCTGTGAAGCCCCTAGTTTAGATCCTGTAGATGAGATCCAATTGGATAATTGGATGAGATCCAATTAAATGATTAAATAAGAACCAATTGGATGAGATCAAATTGGATCATATGGATAAGATCCAATAAGATCTAATTGGATAAAGATCTAGTGTGAAAAGGATCTGTTAAGGATAAGCTTCCTCCACCTCTTTAAATAGGAGGAACCTCCTGGTTCATAGGCTGAGATCTTGGTAGTCATCCTCCTATTCTCCTCAGTCTCCTCTCCTCCTTGGCTCCAGCAACCTTGTGGTGTACATGGAGAGAGATCCTGCGGTGATCTGAGGAGAGTCATTACTGCGTCCGCTGTGTGGATTACCGCTAGAGAGGAGTACGCTAGTGATCCTTCATCCTCTTCATCGGATCTGAAATTTTCGGGGATATACGATCTCCCCAGGTAACACTTCTGACATGATACATGCGGATTTTTTGCATTTATGATTTTTGCACACCAATCATCGTATGATGGCCAAGTATGTAACTATGGGAAATCCAGTCTTGTTTTTGTTTTTCGCTGCGCATGAGATGCCGAATCTCTCGATTTCCCAAGAACCCCTAATTTAGGATTATGGTATCTAAAATCTAAGAACTTTGAATTAATTACCTATGCCGATGTTGATTTTGCTAGATGTAGAATAGATGTAGATTTTGTTGATTTTGCACTTGTCTCTTGGTTTTCCAAGAAATAAAATTCGATTGCACTATCTACACCCGAAGCTGAGTATATAGCAGCAGGTGCATGTTGTGCCCAAGTTGTATAGATGAAAAACATATTAGAAGATTACGAAATTTGTTGAATCTTAGATTTTGATGATGAAACTAATTGATCGTGTTTTGGTGATCTAACTATGTTTTGAGTCATGTAAGTCTACTCTCGATCAGAATTAGATAATTGATGCAGGATGAATCAGTGTTGTGTTAGAGGAAATCATGTCAAGAGATTGGATATTGAGCCGGAGGTCCGATCGATGATCGATAGAAGGCTTCGGACAAAGAAATCGGGCATCGAGCCAAGAAGAGTGGAGTTGCACCAAGGGGATCGGGGCTGTGGAGGTCAATTGCTAATTGGGCAACAAGTTGCAAGAGAGGACGTTACGCCGATGTGTCGGACGAAGCGTCGATGAACCAATGACATGTCGGGCAACTAATTACGATTCACATTATAATAATTATCTAAATCATAGTAGGATTAGGTTAATTGGATTGTAATTGGGCCAACCTAGTTAGGGGTCAACTAGGCCTGCATTAGGGCCATGTTGGGCCGAATAAAAGGCCCAAATAGTGCCCAAGTGCCACATCAAGCGGTGGCATCGCCAAAAGGCTTAATCTTCTAGACTAAGTCTCGGCGGTGGTACCGCATAGTGTTAGTGTACCTAGGCAGTGGTATCGCACAGTACTCTGATAGTGGTAGTGTGCCAGGTAGTGGTACCACCTAGCACTAGCAGTGGTACTGCTAGAACTCGGTGTTGGTAAACCCAAGGGGGCGACATCTCATGCACAACGGAAGAACAGAAAAACAAAACACCCTAGATTTTCGTAGAAGGTTCCGTTGTCGTGCGAAGATTAGTGCATCAAAAACAAATCCACGAAAACTACACGTGTAAAAGAAAGTTCCTAGGGAGATCGTATATCCCTGAATCCTTACGAATCTGTAGGATTGGATAAAGAAGGTCAAGCATCCTCCTCTTTAGCGGTATCCACACGACAGGCACTACAACAATGCTCCTCTCTTAGGAGAGGAGAATAGAAGATGACTACTAAGAGAACCCCCAGCCTTTGGAGCTTTGGTTCCCTCCTATTTATAGAGGGCCCCTTATAAACCTTGATGGATCTTGCCCTATTGGGTATTGGATCTCCATCCAATTACCCAAACCTCTTGGATTAGGGGGTCTCTACCCAATAATCTCTTATTAGCACTTATTGGATCTCATCTTAGGATCCAATAATTCAAGGGCTTAATAGATATCTAGTAAGTTAGGGGCTCTAGCGGATATCTCATATCCGAACCTCTACTTGTCGTAACGCCTACCATATGTGTGTAACCCTCTAGGCCCAATATCGAGTTGGTCATGAGTCATACTTGTCAGAACTCCTTCCGAATTAGTGAATTATTATCTCTATAATAATTCACCTGATTTATTGATTGCGAACGTACTAGGCCACTATGCCGTAGCCCCCAAACGATACAGGGGAATCCAATCCTTTGGACCTATCTATCCTCAGCTACCATGTATCTATAGTCCCTCATCCATCTAATATCCCAAAGACCCTATACCGAGTATGGTGTTGTCAGGCCCATACGGTCTCTCCTTAGGTCTCGCTCTAGTCGGATTCTCCCGGAGAACTCTTTCTCTCTCAATTCGAATAACCTTAGCCAAGGATTTGTTTGAGCAAGAATACATGGGATATTCCTCTCATGATACCGAGAGCGGATGATCCTCTATTGACACTCAATAGCCCTCGTAAGGTTTGCTACCACTCCCAATAACCGGTTGCACTAGATCTGGAACTTCCAAACCTATAAGTCTAGTATCAAAGAGTGGAGTTCTCATACAGGACATCCTTGGTGTCTCAAGTCTAAGGATCAGATACACTACTGGGACTATGGAATCGCTATCTAACGTGAGGAATCAATAACCATCCAGCATTCCGTAAGCAGATCAATCAATGAAGTCATTCTCTAATCAGCACCTGTACTATATTCTTAGTGTCTCCACACGAGTAACTATGAGACCAGCCACCTCCATCATATGGACAGGTATACAGCACACCAGTCTATCCGGTTATCTCGATATCCCTTTCGAGTAACCTATGACCGGGATTATTTAGGGTCTATGTTTAAAGGTGAATCGATCTCATTATCATGATCTCATCATGATCCAATTCCTATTGTACAAATCCAAGGATAACATAATATATGCAACACACAAGATAAAGTGATAAAATGCCTAATAATAATAAGCAAAAGAAAAAATGTATATCAAGTCACAAGTGCCATCACTCATATGATTGGCTTGTAGGGCACATATGACTAGCACCTAGTAGACCCGGGATGGGATGGTTTTTGGCTCTAAGTTTGAATCCAATTGGAGCCTATAAATACCCATCTCATCCCTGGGTTGAATACACAAGCATAGAGAATTTAAAAGAAAGAAAATGCTACAAAAACCACTTCAAAACATCTCTCCTTTAGCTTAGATAGATTTTAGCTTAAAAAGAGGAGTGTGCTTGTAAGGGTTCTCTCCTAAACCCGTGAAAAGGAGAAGTGAGCTGTAAGGGCAATTTGATTTTCGCCCAGTTCAAAGAAGATTGTTAGTGAAAGCCGCTGGCCTCAAGTGAAGAGGAATCAGGAGTGGACATAGGTCAGATGACCGAACTATTATAAAAATCTGATTTGCATTTACTTGTTGTCATTTATATTGTTGCAGGCCTTTACTTTACTTGCTCCACTTCCTCTTCATCTTCGCATACGCCTTCAAGTTAAAATACAATCGAAATGGTTTTAATCGAAACGTGATTTTTATCGTACGGGGTTTTATGAAATTGCCTGAATTTGTTATTTTTTACCGCTGCACTAATTCACCTGCCCTCTTAGTATCGAACTGATCCTAATAGTTGGTATTAGAGCCTGGTATTTTTCTTTTGGATTCACACATAAGAGAAATGACTCTTTTCAGATTTCAAAAGGGTTTTTCGATCGTTCTCCTCCCATCTTTAATGGGTCAGAGTACACTTATTGGAAAACTCGAATGAGAGTTTTTTTACTTTCCATAAGTAAGAAAACTCTCATTCGAGTTTTTCAATAAGTGTACTTTAACCCGTTAAAGAGTCATAGTCTACAATATGTGTAATCATGACTACTTTTTTGTTTGATTAATCTTGGAGAAGAGTCTGGTGGAGTGAGACCATTCCACCTTTTTGAGGTGGGGTGCAATCTCCTAGACTGCTTTAAGAGATCTCAAGCTATTGTCTACGGCTTGTGTAGATAAAGTTATTTTATACAAACTTCATACTAATTCTAATTACATTTACTTACAAAAAAAAGAGAGTTTTCTTACTTTCTTTGGATTTGGATTTATGGAACGTTATTCAAAACCATTTTCAAACTCCTTCTAAACCGATGAACGAATGATTGAATTTAGAGAAAAAATCTTTTTCGTTAAATGCAAAGGCTATGAATGTCTTATTTTGCTCTTTGGATAAAATAGAATGTAATCATGTTTTTACTTGTGAAATGGCTTTTGATATTTGGCTCACACTTGAAATCATGCAGGAGAGTACTAGTAGAGTCAAAGACTTGAAAGTAAACCTCTTAATACATGATTTTGAGCTTTTTCGAACGACACCAAATGAGACTATCGGCGATACGTATACCCGTTTCACGGATGTCGTCAATAGTGTAAGAGCACTTGGTAAATGTTTTTTGAATTTTGAACTCACTAACAAGATTTCAAGATCCCTTCCAAAAAGGTAGGATCCTAAAGTAACGACGATACAAGAAACTAAAGATCTAAATGATTTTTCATTGGAAGAACTAATTAGGTCATTAATGACCTATGAGATGACATTCTTGGAATACAACAAACATAATGAACACATGAATCACCATCAAAAGAACAAAAAGGATTTGAAATTTCGAACTATGGAATATCACTTGAGAGAAAGCTCAAATGATGAGGACGATGATGATGAGAACTTTAAACTTTTCACAATGAACTTTAAAAAATTTATAAAACAAAAATTAAAGAATAAAAATAAACTTGAAAAGAAGAAAATGCCACCAAAGATGAAAAAAGCATCGAAAGACAAATCAAGTGATGGAGTTGCAAAATGTGCTTTGATGGCTTTCTTTTTTTTTTTTGATAAGTTTGATGGCTTTCGACTATAAGGTAAGTAACTCTCCCAATATGTGTTTATCTTATTATGAGATTACTTGATGTTTTTCATGAGTTGCTTGATTTAGTTTGTAGGAAATTTTTTTATCATGCTTCTCTTTCTAACGTTTTTAAATAATAAAAAAATAAAAATAAAAAGTTGATCATGAAAATTATATATTTTTATATTAAAGTTTCATGCATGTTATGATTTGAAATTTTGAATGATGTATGCAACATTATGAATGATAATTACATGATGTGTGATAATGTAATTCCATGCATATGATTTCCATATCAGTTTTTAATTTCAATCTGGATGTATGGTTTTGACAAAAAAAATAATATCATGATAATTGCATCTCATGCTTTTACACCTAACAAGATTAAATCCATGAATATTTATCTTGATGATTTGTTTTACAAAATTTGTTTTTCAACTTTTAACTTGATACACATCATTTATACAAAAGAAATGAGCTTGCTTACATGTAATCTATCTATGTTGCACTTAATAAAATTCCCAAATGAAAGATTTTGATTTTTTTTTCTTTCGGAATTACATAATGATGCTTTCGGTGCTACAAATGATGCATGACTACAGAAATCTCATACTAAGCTAGAATCATGTAAGATGGTAAACATCTTGTTATAGCTAACAACAATGAAAGAAAGAGCATTAGAATTAAAATGATTTTGATGATGTTTTAAGAATTCATGGTTGATAACATTAAAAATGAAAATGTATGTGTATCTTGATGATTTTGTATCAGTTTTTGGTTTTAAACATGATGCACATCTTTTATACTAAAAACAATTCGCATGAAATGAAACACATAAAAACAAAAAACGTATTATCATGATCTTTTGTTTGAACATGCTTCATGTTATATTTGATCTTAATGGCTTTAATGACAAAACTTGCATTTCAAATTTATACGATGATGGCTTTCGTATAAATATTTGAACATATCTTATGAAATCATCATTGATAATGATGAAATAAAAATATTAAAAGTTTGTTATCATGATTAATGATTTTATGATATCATGCATGAGGATTTGAATGTGTTATATCTTGATGACGGAACTTATGTTTTGGTTTTAAATATGATACTCGACTTTTAAAACTTGAGCACATGAAACAATCAACTTAAAGTGAAACACATAAAAATGGAAAATATATTATCATGATGTTCTATGTTTGATGTGTTATATTTTTTGACTTACTGGTTTTTATGATGAAGTTTGCCTTTCACTCTTGAATGTTGATATTTGTTTTTATTAAAGGCAAAGACATGCTTATAAGATGAAACACATAAAAAGAGATTACATTTTCTATCTTATCGAGATTAATGAATTCATTTATGATATTTTATCAATCTTGTGAATCTTGAAATTTCTTTTTCATGATCTTGAATTCTTGGACTTATGACTTGAGATGTTTTTTTTTAGAATCAAAATCTTTTTCCTCTATGATTCCTTCATTTTATCATTCACTAAAGAGGAAAACAATCCAAGTCTATCTATGCCATTGATGAATATCTTAAAAGTGATTTTGATGATTTAAATGAGTTTTATGAATCATGATCATGATGACTTGAAAATTCCTACGATCTTGTGTTTAATCTCCTAAGACTTCCTCTTGTTATTTACTAAAAGGAGAACTTTCTAAATGTATCATGAATTTTTTAAAAATCTCAAACTTAAATTTCTTATGATTCATGACAAATTGAGAGATATTATGCATGAATCTAGATATCCTCTTTGTTTTCCTAAGATATTTGTTGATATTATATCTTTCATGACTTAGAAATGACATGATTATTTTGGCTTGCATGACTTATGTGATGATTGAAAATTGATAAAATTTGATTTATGATGAATTATTGAATCATGATCTTGATACTTCCTAAAAGGAATATTTATGAACCATGAATGATAACTTTTGGTATTGATCCTTATTGATTTTTCATATTGATATATTTCATAATATAAATTCTTTGCATCTATGGCTTGTATGCATCATGTGATGATTGAAAGATTGATGTATATTTATTGATGTAAATTTATAATCGACATGAAAAGCTGATGAAAAAAATATTACAAACATTGTATTCCTCCACTTCATTTTGACAATAACAAAGGGGGAGAAAAAGTATTGCAAATATTGCAAATATTGTAAATATTGTAAATATTGCAAATAGCTTGCCTACTTAAAAAAGAAAGCAAAAAAAAGGGGAAACTATTTGCTAGCGTATTGTCAAAACTTGTTTTCACTTCTCAAATGAGAAGAAAGATCTAACTATCATGAACACCACCAAAAAGATTACAAGCTTGCAATCTCAAGAGAAGAAAAATTACTATCATGAGAAGAAAAAGTACAAACTTGCACATCTCATGAAGCAGGTGAAAAATTGCTATACTTGCATGAATTTTAAACTTGCTATGATTGAATATTGTAAATCTTTCTAGTATGATTGTAAAAATTTACATATCTTTTAAACTAGCTAGATGCAACTTCTCCTTTTTGTTAATGATAAAGGGGGAGAAGTAGATTGATGATTTCATACAATAAATGAAGTATTGAATAATTTATATATTTGCATGATGGTTTGATGTTTTTCATAACATGTTGCTTGGATTTGGCATAATCCAAATGTTCTATCTATATGGCATATTGATAGGAGGAGTTTGGTTAAACTCTGGGGGTTAAGGTTAACTCCGTCATCAATTAGTTATCATCATCAAAAAGGGAGAGATTGTTCAATCTCATATTTTGATGATGAAACTAATTGATTATGTTTTGATAATCTAACTATATTTTGAGTCACACAGGTCTACTCTTGATTAGGATTAGATAATTGACACAGGATGAATCAGTGTTATGCCAGAGAAAATCATGTTAGGAGATTAGACATCGAACCGGAGGTCCGATCGATGATCGACAAAAGGCTTCGGACAAAGAAATCGGGCATCGAGCCAAGAAGAGTGGAGTTGCGCCAAGGAAATCGGGGCTGCGGAGGTCAGCTATCAATTGGGCAACAAGCCGCAAGAGAGGATGATATGCCGATGTGTTAGACGAAGTGCCGATGGACCAATGACGTGTCGGGCAACTAATTATAATTCATATTATAATAATTATTTAGATCGGAGTAGGATTAGCTTAATTGGGTTGTAATTGGGCCAACCTAGTTAGGGGCCAACTAGGCCTGCATTAGGGCTATGTTGGGTTGAATGAAAGGCCGAAACAGTGCCCAAGTGCCACATCAGGCGGTGGCACTGCTAAGGTTGGTGGTGGCACCGCTAGAAGGCTCAGTCTTCTAGACTGAGTCTAGATGGTGGATCTACCCAGTGTCAATGTACCCAGGCAATGGTATCTCATAGTGGGTAGTGGTACCATCTAGTACACTGATAGTGGTAGTGTGCCAAGTAGTGGTACTGCTAACACTAGCGGTGGTATCGCCAAAACCCAGTAGACCCGGGATAGGATGATTTTTGGCTCCAAGTTTGAATCCAATTGAAGCTTATAAATATCCCTCTCATCTCTGGGTTGAATATTCTGTTGGGAAATCCTATGGGGCGATATCTCAAGCACAGTGGAAGAATAAAAAATAAAACCACAGATTTTCTATAAAAAGGTTCCGTCGTCATGCGAAGATCGATGCGTCAAAAATAAATCCGCAAAAACTGCATGTATAAAAGAAAATACCTAGGGAGATCGTATATCCCTGAATTCCTGTAGACTTGTAGGAAGGATGAAGGAGGTCAAACGTCCTCCTCTCTAGCAGTATCCACACGGTAGGGACTGTAATGATGCACCTCTCTAGGGAGAGGAGAACAGAAGGTGACTATCAAAAGAACCCCCCAGCTTATAGAGCTTTAGTTCCCTCCTATTTATAGAGGCCCCCTGTAAACTCTAATGGATCTTGCCCTGTTGGGTATTGGATCTCCATCCAATAACCTAAGCCTCTTAGATTAGTGGGTCTATACCCAATAATCTCTTAGTAGCAATTATTGGATCTTATCTTAGGATCCAATAATTCAGGGGCTTAATGGATATTCAATAAGATAGGAGCTCCAACGGATATCTCATATATGAACTTCTACTCGTCGCAACACCTACCATATGTGTATGACCCTCTAGGCCTAATATCGAGCTGACCGTAAGTCATACTTGTCAGAACTCCTTCGGACTTAGTGAATTATTATCTCTATAATAATTCACTCAACTCATCGATTACGGACATACTAGGCCACTATGCCGCAGCCCCCAGACGATATAAGGGAATCCAATCTTTTAGACCTATCTATCCTCAGTTACTATGTATCTATAGTCCCTCAATCATCTAATATCCCAAAGACCCTTTACCGGGCATGGTGCTGTCAGGCCCATATGATCTCTCCTCGAGTCTTGCCCTTGTCGGATTCTCCCGGCGAACTTTCTCTCTCAATCCAAATAACCTTGGCCAAGGATTTGTTTAAGCAAGAATACATGGGATATTCCTCTCATGATACCGAGAGCGGATGATCTTCTATTGATACTCAATAGCCCTCATAAGGTTGGCTACCACTCCCAATAACCGGTTGTACTAGATCTAAAACTTTCCAAACCTATAAGTCCGGTATCAAAGAGTGGAGTACTCATATAAGACATCCTTGGTGTCTCAAGTTTAAGGACTAGATATACTACTAGGACTACGGAATCGCTGTCTGATATGAGGTATTAATAACCATCCAGCATTCCGAAGATGGATCAATCAGCGAACTCATTCCCCAATAAGCACCTGCACTGTATCCTTAGTATCCCCACATGAGTAGCTATGAGACCAGCCACCTCCATCATATGGATGGGTATATAGCACACCAGTCTATCCGGTTGTCTCGATGTCCCTCTCGAGTAACCTATGACCAAGATTATTTAGGGTCTGTGTTTAAAGGTGAATCGATCTCATTATCATGATCTCATCACGATCCGATTCCCATTGCATAGATCCAAGGATATCACAATATATGTAATACACAAGATAAAGTGATAAAATGCCTAATAATAAGCAAAAAGAAAGAGTACATATCAAGTCATAAGTGCCATCATTCATGTGATTGGCTTGTAGGGCACATATGACTAGCATCGCCAATGGACCAATGACATGCCGAGCAATAAATTCGATTAAAGCTTTGTAATAATTGTCTAGATTGAAGTAGAATTAAGATATAATTGAGCTAGAATTGGGCCAATTCAATTAGTTTCCAACCTGGCCCAAATTAAGACTATGTTGGGCCGAATGAAAGGCCCAAATAGTGCCCTAGAGCCACATCAGGTGATGCCACCACTAGGGTGGGTGGTGGAACCGCTTGAAGGCTTAGCCTCTAAGGCTGAGTCTAGGCGATGGTACCACTCGGTGTTAGACAGCCTGGGCAATGGTTGCTGAATCTCAGATTTTGATGATGAAATCAATTAGTAAATTGTTTGATCTAATCTATATATTGAGAAAAGTGTACAAGATTAACTACAATAGTGATAAAGGCATAAAGCAAAATGAAGTATTGGAAGCTCCTAGAAGAAACCTAGACTTATTGGACTTATTTTTTCTTTAGTATATATCTTAATTATTATAGTTAACACGTAATTAGGGTTTGGTTTGGGAGGTAATCCCACTAACCCTGTTAGAGGCCAAATAAGCCCATAATTGGATTGGTTTAGGTCGGATTCAAAGAAGATCGTTAGTGAAAGCCGATGGCCTCAAGTGAAGAGGAATCAGGAGTGGATGTAAATCGAATGACCGAACCACTATAAAAATCTTCTTTGCATTTACTTGTTATCATTTACATTGCTGTAAGCCTTTACTTTACTTGCTCTACTTCCTCTTCATTTTCTTACGTATTTCTTCAAGTTAAAATACAATCAAAATGGTTTTAATCGAAACGTGATTTTTATCGTACGGGAATTTATGAAATCGCCCGAATTTGTCATTTTTTACCGCTACACTAATTCACCCAAACCCCCCCCCCCTCCTCTTAGTGTCGAACTAATCCTAGCAAAATTCACTTGAAAAACTTTCCTATAAAATGTGATAACACTAGTGCAATATATTTAATAAAAAATCTCATTCAATACTCTAGAACTAAACATATTGACATTATGCATTATTTTATAAGAGATCATATTAATAACCATAATATATCTTTAGAATTTATTATTACAAAACATCAATTAGTTGATATTTTTACAAAACCTTTAAAAGAAGAATAATTTAATTTTATTAGAAGAGAACTAGGTATATTAAATCTTCCAAATGCATGAGGTTCTTTTATACATTTTTCAAATTTTTTGATTTTTTCAAAATTTAGTTTTATTGAGATCATTTCCTATCTCCTTCTTGCAATTTTTATTCATGAATTTTTATGACATAGTGGTATTCATGGATTTCCTATATTTCATTTGATGATCTTTTCTTATGAAAGAAGAGTTGTTTTTTTCTTTATGGGCTTTTGGTATATCATTTTCTCATTTTCTATGAATCCATCCTCTTCTCCTCTCTCTTTCTATGAAATTAAAAGTTTGATTCATGGACTTTTGGTTCTTATGATTTTTTTTGTGATGAATGAATTCCTCCCTTGTTTTTCTTCTTCTTCTTCTTCTTCTTCTTCTTCTTCTTCTTATCTTTTATGACAAAGGGGAGAAAGAAACTTGCTAGCATTTCAAGAAGCAAAAGTTGCTATCTTGAAAAGCAAAAGTACTTAACTTGCAAAAATTACTACCTTCAAAAGTTGCTAGCTTGCACATCTCAAGAAGAACCAAAAGTGCTTGCACATTTAAAGAGAAGTAATAGCTTGCCTACTTCAAGAAGCAAAAGTTGCTAACTTCACATTTCACAAATTTGCTAGCTTGCATAAAGTAGTTTAAAACTAGCTTGCATATTCTAAAGTGATGCAAAACTTGCTAAAATACTAGCTTACATGGTTCAAATATTTGTTGTACATGTCTCCTTTTTGTTGATGACAAAGGGGGAGAAATGATGAATGTTTGGTATCATGAAATGATGAATGATATCATGCCCAAAATAATGTACATTTTTTGTATCATGCATGAAGTGATAAATGGTTAAAATTGATGTTGATTTATTTTTGGTATGCCCAAAGAATTGTTTATATATTTTTGGTATCATGTATGAAGTGATGATGAGCTGTAATGTTATGAAATTATGCAGATTATACCTTGATGACTTGAAACTATAATGATGCATAATGTATGAAATTTTGATATGATCACTAAAATCAAAATTGTTTAACTTGAATTCAAAGGTTGTGATTCTTTTTGAATTTAAGTTTGCCTTATCTCAAATATGACATATAGATAAGGGGAGTTAAGGTTAACTCCATCATCAATTGGCTATTATCATCAAAAAGGGAGAGATTGTTGAATCTCAAATTTTGATGATGAAATCAATTGATATATTATTGATCTAATCCATGTGTTGAGAAAATAATAGTCTACAACATGTGTAGTCATGGCTACTTTTCTGTTTAACTTCTCTTGGAGATGAGTCTGGAAGAGTGAGACCATTCCATCTTTCTGAGGTGGGGTACATTCTTCTAGACTGCTCTAAGAGATCTCAAGCTATAGTCTATGGCTTGTGTAGACAAAGCTACTTTATATAAACTTCATACTAAATACAATTACATTTACTTTGAAAAAAAATGATGCAGGATTAACTATGATCATGAAAAAAGCATAAAGTAGTATAAAATTAGATGTTGGGCTAGAGTCAAAGATCGGGCGATACGTTGAAGGTTTGAAAGATATGTTGGAAGCTCACCGGGAGTTCGTCAAAAGCTTGCCAGGAGTTCTCCGAGAGTTCTCGGGAGTTCACTAAAAGCTTGCCGGGAGTTCACCCGAAGTTCATCGAGAGTTCGCTGGAAGCTCGGTAGAAGATCGCCAGAAGTTTGTTGGGATTTTGCCAGAAGAACAATTGACATACCA
Source organism: Musa beccarii (assembly GCA_024322285.1). NCBI lineage: Eukaryota > Viridiplantae > Streptophyta > Magnoliopsida > Zingiberales > Musaceae > Musa > Musa beccarii. The sequence goes on along the minus strand of CM044401.1, from coordinate 36,431,880 downwards.
GATAATGAAAATTACTTAGTTAATGCCTTAATTATCATAGTTAGGACTTAGATTGAGTTAAGTTTGGGAGGTAATCCTACTAACTTAGTTAGGGGAAAATGTGGCCTGAATTAGGGTGTTTAGGCTAGACTAATGGCCCAATCAATGATCGAGAGCTAAGTCAAGCGGTGGCACCGTTAGGACTAGGCAGTGAAACCGCTTAGGGCTCAACCTCCCAAATAGTTTGGGTGATGGTACCATTGACAATTAATGCTGCTATGCGATGGTACTGCTACAGTCTAGTATAAAAGACTTTATCAAGTGATAATACCGTCAGACTGGGCGATGGTACTGCCTAGTGTCAAAGAGTAATGGCGATAGTACTGGCAGGTACTGCCAGTATCATGAGAACCCAGGATGAGACACTTTTTTGCTTCATTTTTTATATCATTTGGGGTCCATAAATACCTCTCTCATCCTAGTTCAGAAGACAGAAGAAACTTGAACAAATTGTGTAAAACTCTATTATAATTATATTGGAATTCCCCTCTTTATCCCTAAGTGTGAATTCAGTTTAAGGGAGGCTATGAGATCTGTAAAGGTTGTCTCTTAAACTTATAAAAAGGAAAAAAGAGATGTAAAGGAGTAGTTGATCTTCGTCCATTGAAGGAAGATCAATAGTGGAAGCTGGTGACCTCGACGAAGGAGGAATCGGAAGTGGGACTACGGAATCATTGTCTGATGTGAGGTATCAATAACCATTCAGCATTTCGTAGGCGGATCAATCAGTAAACTCATTCTCCAATGAGCACCTGTACTGTACCCTTAGTGTCCCCACACGAGTAGCTATGAGACTAACTACCTCCATCATATGAATGAGTATACAGCACACCAGTCTATCCAGTTATCTCGATGTCCTTCTCGAGTAACCTATGACCAGGATAATTTAGGGTCTGTGTTTAAAAGTGAATCGATCTTATTATCATGATCTCATCACGATCTGATTCCCATTGCACAGATCCAAGGACATCACAGTATATGCAACATGCAAGATAAAGTGATAAAACGCCTAATAATAAGTAAAGAGATAAAGTGCATATCAAGTCACAAGTGCCATCACTCATGTGATTGGCTTGTAGGGCACATATGACTAGCAATCACCCACTTGACCTAAAGCCAATCACCAACATGTCTGATCCCCATCAGACCTCTGTGACGCTTAAAGACAATCTGAGTTAATGGCTTTGTCAGTGGATCTGCAATGTTATCTTCGGATGGAACTCTTTCCACTATTATATCTCTTCAGGCCACGATCCCTCTAATAAGTTGGAACCTCCTCAGAATACTTATGATGAGACCCAGGTTCCCTTATTTGAGTAATCACCCTGTAGTTGTCGCAATACAAAGGAATCAGCTCTTCTCTACTATTTACTTACTTTCCAACTACTTTGCTTCCTCATCACTCTTATGAATATCTTTAAGTTTAAACATCTTTCCGATATAGTTTTATTGTACGAGGTTTCAAATCAATGAAGTGTTTACTAAAAAGCACTAATTCACCCCCCCTCCCCCCCTCTCTCTTAGTGCCGACTTGATCCTAACAAAGACAAGGGAAAGAAAACATTTGAGGCCAAATTTGGTGAGAGAAACCTCAAAAGTGGTTGAAATGATTTATCAAATAATGAAGGTAGCACAAAGTAAATAGAAATATTATGCCAATAATAAGAGGAGACATTTGAAATTTGAAATAGACAATAAAGTATTCTTAAAGATGGCACCAATAAAAGGAGAGATGAGGTTTGGGAAGAAGGGGAAGCTAAGTACTCGATATATAGGACCATATAAAATTCTTGATAAAATTAGTGATGTGGTTTACAAACTAGCTTTACCTCCTATATTAGCAAAGGTGCATAATATATTCCATGCATCAATATTAAGAAAGTATATTTCAAATCCTAGTTATATCTTAAAAGAACAACCAGTAGAATTGGATAAAAATTTGATGTACAAGAAATGAACTGTATAAATTCTTGAGAGAAAGGAGAAAGACTTCATCATAAGAATATCACTTTAGTCAAATGCTATGGAGAAATCATGTAATCAAAGAAATAACTTAGGAAAGAAAAAGAAGAGATGCGAGAGAAATATCCATATTTATTCAGGTAAAAAATTTCGAGGATGAATTTTTTATTAGGAGAGGAGGATTGTAGTGCTCGAGTCTCACATATATTTAACTATAACTAGCATGCTAATAGAAGTATAAATAATATATATATATGTTATTCTCACTTAGGATATAATTTATAAGGTCTATGCTTCATAAATATGATAAATGACGTGCTCATGTTTTCGACTTTTATGATTGAAGTACATACTTTACAAAAATATTATTCTCAATATTCTACAAAATATTAGTTAAGCATGTATAAACATTAATATTTACATTAAACATGATACAATAAGCTAAAGTATACTAATGGACTTAAATACAAGGTTAAGTTATGCTAATGAGGCCTAATGAGATTAAACCCTAGACCTCATGATAACCTCTTAAGTACCTCTACCTTATTTTGGCCTTATTCTATTTACCAACCTGATAACTCATGATTTTCTCTCTTTTTGTTTAGCCATTCTCTCATCTTTTCACCATGTATTCATAGAGGCCAAGAAACTCTAGTTCTAATGAAAATTTACAGAAAAGAAAAACTTAATTCTTCCCTTGCTATAACAAGGGTTTTAGATTTATATATTATAAGCTAATTTTTTTTCTATTTTTTAGTAACCTTGACTTGAATTTGTTAGTAAGCTAAATTTCTATCGATACGTTGACTAATCATTCGGCTCGATATCTAATCTTCTGACATGTTCTCCTCCGGTTTAACGTCAATTCTTTCTGCTTCAATTGTCTATTCCTGATCGAAGATAATCCTACATCACTCAAAACACAGTTAGATCACAAACATAATCAATTAATTTCATCATCAAAATTTGAGATTCAACAGAATTAATATTTGATTTTATAATATATTTTGTATAATTCTCTTATGGTTCTAAGACCTCTAGTATAACCTTAATCTAAGATCAGTACATAGAGTTGTAATTGACCAAATCTTAGGTACTCAAAATCCCCAACTTTAAGAAAGGGTTCTACTTGAGCTATATTATCTCCCTAAGGGATATGATCATGCCCTATCCTTTTGTTATATTTTAAAATATTCTCTTAATATTTTATGAGATTTAGAATTAAGTGAATATCATAACTATGTATAAAAATATAAGGTTTATAAGTTTAAACAGTCCCAACCCAGTTTCAATAAAACATAATATATGTTGGTAGTTGAACTAGAAGGGTAGCTTAGCCTATAAATGTTTTTATTTTAAGTCAAAATTTGGTATATATTTAGTTTTCTCTTAGTTTTCTATAAAATTTTATGATAATTCAAAATTATTTGGTCAGTCAGAATAGTGAAATAAAATTTCTTTATAGGATTGTACAATGGTTTGATTGATACGAATTAGTTCATTTGATTCTAGAGTGAATTATTAAAAAATTGATGGTGGAATCTAGATGAATTTTTAAATTAAGTATAGTTTATTTTATAAGAGATTTTCTTAAACTTTTGTTATGAATTATTATAAATCAATAATTCAAGAGATACAGTTCTTAATTAAGGCATCTTATGACCCTATGATCATAATTTGATAGGTGTATTACTCACTAGCACACTTGATCATTAAGGAATATGGTTTGTTGGTATCTTCATTTTTTAGATCAATCTTTTTTTTTGTAAGTAAATGTAATTAGATTAAGTATGAAGTTTGTACTAAATAGCTTTGTCTACACAAGTTGTAAACTAAAGCTTGAAATCTCTGAGAGCAATCTGGGAGAATGCATCCCACCTCAAAAAGGTGGAATAATCTCACTCCACCATCTCCAAGAGTAGTTAAATGAAAAGGTAGTCATGACTACATATGCTACAGACTATGACTCTTTACTATAGGCAACAAATAGTAAAATATAATATCCAACCATGCTTGGACTACTTATGAATACATCACATTATTGAAGCATATAATCACATAATATAGCAACATCATTCCTGAGAGCATTAATGAATGGTAAAATTGAATCTGATAAAGATCTCTTTTTCTCTACTTGTTAAATACTTCATTTCCATATCTTTCTCCATACATAATCTTGAGTCACTAAGAATCTCGAGTAGAAGGTGAGCATTGTATGTGTTGTGACTGTTAGGATCAGTTCGGCTTCAATAATGTGATGTATTCACAGGTCGTCTAGGAATGGTTGGTTGTTGCATTTTGCTATTTGTTACCTATAGTAAAGCGCCATAGTCTACAACATGTGTAGTCATGACTACTTTTATGTTTGACTACTCTTGGAGATGAGTCTAGTGGAGTGAGACCATTCCACCTTTCTAAGGTGGGGTGCATTCTCCTAGATTGCTCTAGGAGATCTCAAGCTTTAATCTACGGCTTATGTAGACAAAGCTATTTTGTACAAACTTTATACTAAATCCAATTACATTTGCTTATAAAAAAGGATTAGTTCGGCACTAAGAGAGGGGGTAAATTAGTGTAGCGGTTAAGATACGATAAATTTGACGATTTCATGCGATTTCGAAAAACTTCGTATGATGAAAACCGATTTTGATTAAAGCATATCAGAAAGGCTCTAACTTTAAGATGTTTGTAGAGATAAGAAAGTAGAGCAACAAGTAAAGATGGTTTGCAAAAATATAAATGACAATAAGTAAATGCAAACCGATTTTTATAGTGGTTCGATCATCCTACCTACGTCCACTCTCGATTCCTCTTTGCTTGAGGCCACCGGCTTCCATTAGTAGTCTCCCTTCCAACAGACAAAAACTAACTCCCTTACAATACCTTCTCCTTTTGATGGGCTTAGGAGATAACCCTTACAAGCACTCACTCCTCTCTTTAGGCTGAAAATAAATGAAGGTTAGAGGAGGGGTTTCTAAAGAGATTTTTATAGCGTTTTCTCACTTTTATAGTTTTTATGCTTATGTGTTCTACCCAGGGATGAGAGGGGTATTTATTGTTGGGAAATCGAGAGATTTAGCATCTCATGTGCAATGAAAAACAAAAACAAGATTGGATTTCCCATAGTTACGTACTTGGCCGTCATGCGACGATTGGTGCGCAAAAATCGTAAATCTAAAAAATTTACATGTATCATGTCAGAAGCATTACCTGGGGAGGATAAATTTTAAATCCGATGAAGAGGATAAAGGAGCACTAGCGTACTCCTCTCTAATAGTAATCCACACAGCAGACGCAGTAATGACACTCCTCAGATCACCACGGGATCTCTCTCCACGTGCACCACAAGGCTGCCGGAGCCAAGGAGGAAAGGAGATTGAGGAGAATAGGAGGATGACTACCAAGAGCTCTTAGCCTACGAACCAGGAGGTTCCTCCTATTTATAGAGGTGGAGGAAGCTTATCCTTAATAGATCATGTTCACACTGGATCTCTATCCAGTTGGATCTCATTGGATCTTATCCATAGGATCCAATTTGATCTCATCCAATTAGATCTTATCCAATCATTTAATTGGATCTCATCCAATTACCCAATTGGATCTCATCCATAGATCCAAACTAGGGGCTTCGCAGATATCTCATATCTGCACCTCTACTCGTCACAACATCCACCTTATGTGTGTAACCCTCTGGGCCCGATACTGAGTTGGCCATGAGTCGCTCCCGTCAGAACTCCTTATAACTCAAAATACCTTCTGATATAGTGAATTATTATCTCCATAATAATTCACTCGGCTGATCGACTATGGACTTATTGTTGGGAAATCCTTTAGGGGAGCGACATCACATGCGTAGCGGAAGAACAGAAAACAAAATCCCAAATTTCTCGTAGAAAGTTTCTGTCATTGTGCGAAGATTGGTGTGTCAAAAACAAATTCGCAAAACTGCATGTGTAAAAGAAGATACCTAGAGAGATCGTATATCCCTGAATTCCTGTAGATCTATGGGAGAGGATGAAGGAGATCAAGTGTCCTCTCTAGCGGTATCCACACGACAAGGATTCCAACGATGCACCTCTCTCTCTGGGGAGAGAAGAACAAGAGGTAGCTACCAAAAGAAACCCTCAGCCTATAGAGCTTTGGTTGCCTCCTATTTATAGAGGCCTCCTGAAAACCCTAATAGATCTTTTGCCCTATTGGCTATTGGATCTCCATCCAATTACCCAAGCCTCTTATATTAGTAGGTCTCTACCCAATAATATCTTATTAGCAATTATTGAATATCATCTCAAGATCCAATAATTCAGGGGCTTAATGGATATCCAATAAGATAGGGGGTTCAACGGATATGTCATATCCGAACCTCTACTCGTTGCAACACCTACCATATGTGTGTGACCCTCTAGGCCCAATATCGAGCTGGCCGTGAGTCATACTTATCAGAACTCCTTTTGACTTAATGAATTATTATCTCTATAATAATTTACCCAACTCATTGACTACGGACATACCAGGCCACTACGCCGCGGCCCCCAGATGATACAGGAGAATCCAATCCTTTGGACCTATTTGTCCTCAGTTACTATGTATCTATAGTCCCTCATCCATCCAATATCTTAGAGACCCTATACCGGGCATGGTGCTATCAGGCCCATACGGTTTCTCCTCGAGTCTTGCTCTTATTGGATTCTCTCGGAGAACCCTTTCTCTCTCAATCCGAATAACCTTGGCCAAGGATTTGTTCAAGTAAGAACACATGGGATATTCCTCTCATGATACTGAGAGCGGAGGATCCTCTATTGATACTCAATAGCCCTCGTAAGGTTGGCTACCACTCCCAATGACCGGCTGTACTAGATTTGAAACTTTCCAAACCTATAAGTCCGGTATCAAAGAGTGGAGTACTCATATAGGACATCCTTGGTGTCTCAAGTCTAAGGACCAGATACACTACTGAGACTACGGAATCGCTGTCTGACGTAAGGTATCAATAACCATCCAGCATTCCGTAAGCGGATCAATTAGTGAACTCATTCTTCAATAAGCACCTGCACTGTACCCTTAGTGTCCTGACACGAGTAGCTATGAGACCAGCTACCTCCATCATATGAATAGGTATACAACACACCAGTCTATCCTGTTATCTCGATATCCTTCTCGAGTAACCTATGATCAGGATAATTTAGGATCTACGTTTAAAAGTGAATCGGTCTCATTATCGTGATCTCATCACGATTCGATTCGTATTATACAGATCCAAGGACATCACAGTATATGCAACATGCAAGATAAAGTGATAAAACACCTAATAATAAGCAAAGAGATAAAGTGCATATCAAGTCACAAGTGCTATCACTTATATGATTGGCTTGTAGGGCACATATGACTAGCAATCTCCCACTTGACTTAAAGCCAATCACTAACATGTCTGATCCCCATTAGACCTCTGTGATGCTCAAAGACAATGTTAGAACCCTCCGCGGATTCTAAGCTTGGGGTTGATCTCTATAGGGGATCGGCCTCCTTGGAACTCTATAGGGGTTCCTTCCTCCAAGTTGCTGCACAAAGGCTGCTAAAGGATTGATCTATTCATTGATTAAAGAGGATGAATACATGGCTATTTATAGGGCTTCTAAGCCCCAACTCCTAATAGGACTCTTACTCAAGACTCCTACTTCTCACCAACTTCTAATTATGACTCCTTCTCTAATAGGACTTCTACTTCTAATAGGACTCTTTACCTAATAGGACTTCTACTTCTAATAGGACTCTTTTCCTAATAGGACTCCTACTTCTAATAGGACTCTTTTCCTAATATGATTCCTACTTCTAATAGGACTCTTTTCCTAATAGGACTCCTACTTCTAATAGGATTCTTTCTCTAATAGGACTCCTTTCCTAAGAAGTAACCTAATCCTAACCTAGCCGGCCTTTTCACCTCTTTAATAAGGGTCGACTAGATAGGATTTACATGAATGCCCTTATCAATGAAATTAAATTAGGACTCTCATAGCTAGAGTCCTATGACCCTCCCTCTTCAAATCACCTTGTCCTCAAGGTGGCGTTCCATGAATTCTGGGAATTTGATCTTCAAGTCGTCGTAGTTCTCCCAAATGGCATCTTCTGTTGGTAGGTTTGCCCACTGTATTAACACTTCAGTAGCAGGTCGTCGTCGTCGAGTCACAATTCGTTGATCAATAATGGCACTTGGTTGGGTCTGGAGCTCTCCTTGGGTAGTTATATTTGGTAGATGGCTTTGGGCTGTCTTGTGTTGTCCCAACTTGAGCTTTAAACATGATACATGGAAGACTGGATGGATTCGGGAGCTGGCAGGTAAGTCCAATCTGTATGCTACTGCTCCGATGCGCTCCAAAATCTGGTAGGGTCCATAGAACCGAGGTGAAAGCTTCATAGATGCTCTGGTTTAGATTGATGTTTGCTTGTATGGCTGGAGCCGTAAGAAGACCCAATCTCCTACTGAAAATTCTCTTTCACCTCTGTGTTGATCATATTGCTGTTTCATCCTTGCTTATGCTGCAGTGAGATTATCTTTTAGCAACTTCAGCATTTTGTCTCTATCTTGTAGTTCCCTATCTACTTGTTCTACTTTAGAGGTGCCCAACATATATTTTGGAATTACAGGGGGGGTTCGGCCATACATGGCCTCATAGGGAGTACATTTTATGGAGGAATGATAAGTTGTATTATACCACCACTCAGCCCAGGGAAGCCACTTTGTCCATTCTTTTGGTCGGTCACTGGTGAAGCATCTAAGGTATGTCTCCAAACACCTGTTCACTACTTCAGTTTGGCCGTCGGTCTATGGGTGATACGCCGTACTCATCTTTAATTTAGTGCCTTGCCTCTGGAATAACTCTGTCCAAAATTTGCTCATGAAGACCCTATCACGATCACTTACAATAGATCTCGGCATCCCATGTAATTTTACAATATTCTCCATAAAGATTCGAGTAATACTAGAAGCAGTGTAGGGATTACGGATGACACAAAAGTGAGCATACTTTGTAAGACGATCAACCACGACAAAAATTATACCTTTTCCTTGTGATGAGGGAAGCCCTTCGATGAAATCCATTGATATATCAATCCATATTGATTCTGGGATAGGTAGAGGTTGTAACTTTTCAGGACTTGCCACTGTCTCACCTTTGTGTCGTTGACATATATCACATTGTGCTACAAATTCAGCAATAATATTTTTCATCCCTATCCAATAAAAATTTTGCTTAATTCTTTTATAGGTTCTAAGGAACCCAGAGTGCCCGGTCGTAGGTGTGGAATGCATCTCTTGAAGGATGGTCTTTATGCAAGTAGAATTTGGCACAAGCACAATGCGTCCTTTATATCGCAAGTCCTTTGAGTCCCAACTGTAATGAGCCATAGAGCTTGGTGCTTCCTTTAATTTTTTTATGATTCTACTCGTTTCTGGATTATCTTGTCATTCCCTCCTAATATCCTCAAGGAAGTCGCTGGTCGGAAGTGAAATAGCCAAAAATTCAGCTTGCTCGGGTAGCCGTGAAAACGCATCTGCAACAACATTATCTTTCCCTTTTTTGTAAGTTATTTCATAATCATATCTAAGAAGATTTGTTATCCATTTTTGCTGCTTAATTGTACCAAAAAGCCACTGCATGCTTTGTGCACAACTTTCTCCATTCGTTGTGCGCAAATTGTCGTTACGTCGCCCCCACGTTTCCCGTACAGTATCACCTGTTTCCCCTTGCTGTAAAATTTCATAATTAATTTCAAAAAATTCTAGAAAACATCACCTAATGTCGTCAACCATTCGATGCCAAGCATGGCCTCATAATCATCGAGAGAGAGGAGGAAAAAATCTACAATTATCTCTTGGTCTTGCAGGAACAGTTTCACCCGTGGGCACTTACGATCACACTTCAAAATTCGTCCATCTGCGAATTTAACATTGAACCTACTGTAATTCTCAATAGGTAAGGCCATCCGAATAGCAACCTTGCTGTTCATAAAATTATTAGTGCTCCCGGTGTCAATAAGAACGGTGATTGGTTGTTGCTTTAGAAATCCTCCCACTTTCATTGTTTGCGGGTTCGCATAACCGGCAAGGGCATGCATCGTAATATCAATTGGCTGCTGTTCTTCATCCGTGACCTCTTCCTCATGCTTTTGGACCTCCTCCTCCCTGTCTTCAAGAGGTTCAATCAATAGGAGGCGGCCCCTTTTGCACCGATGATCACGGTTCCATGGCTCGTCGCAATGCCAACAAAGACCCTTTGCTGATCGATCACGTAGTTCTTCTCTTGTCAATTTTTTGGGCAGCGAAGGATGGCTGGGAGCAGAAGGGGGTTTATATGTTGAGGTTCTAGGAGTGGTTCCCATCCTCCGAGAATCTTAGTTGAGTTGTTCTTCTTATATTCGGGCAAAAGAAATCGCAGCCATCATGGTACGGGGCTGTCGTGCCTTAACTTCCCCTTTTATCTCTGGCTTGAGTCCTTCGATAAATGTTCCTAACAATTGATGGTCAGTCCAATCACAAGCAAGGTAAGATAGCTTCTCAAACCTGGTTTGGTACTCTTGAATCGTAGAGGTTTGTTGAATCTTTGCGAGTTGGCCGTCGATATTTTCATACTCAAAGTAGGTCAAAGCAGTTCAGCGATGCATTCTTAAATTGATTCCATGTCGGAGCCCCATGATTATATTCCAGCCAATTGTACCATTGAATAGCATCCCCTTCAAGGTGGATGACAGCAATCTCCACCATAGCATTATCCGACGTTCGGTAGTAGCGAAAGTAACATTCTACGCACGAAATCCACCTCGCTGGGTCTCCTTCTTCCCATCATGGGAAGTCCACCCTCATGCGTGGCTGAAGCACGTCCGAGGGCTGTCCCTCCTTCTCTGGGGTCCTTTCTAAATTCTCTCCTTGCTGTAGTTTGGTTGGACTCGATGGTTGTCCAATTTTGAATTCTGCAAACAAAGCGCGCAATTTGTCTTCCAAGCGCGATTCAAGCCGTGATTCAATTCGAGATTCCCATGCTTCAAATTTGGCATCAATTGGATCTTGGGAAGCCATAGCATATGTCTGTAGATCATAGATGCCCTTGTCTTTTTTCTGTTGATGGGTTAATGGCATGGGGTGGTGGAATGTTCGGACAATAGATCGGTGATTGAAGGGTTCAGCTGTAATGGTTTACTGTTTTGGGCTGTGGTTTTTGATGCTGTTAGGGTTATGAAACTAGGTTATGATGGCTGCATCTTGAGGCTAGAGGGATGCCCTAAAGATGTCTTGGTTTGTGGCAGCAAGGTGGCTAGCGTTTGGTAGGTTACGGAGAAGAAAAAAGGACCAAGGTGCAATACCAGATTTTTCACCGAAAAATTCCCAGTAGTAAAGATGTAATTTTTCCAGAAATTTTCAAAAGAGATTCAAGTAAAGCTCAAAGGGGGTCTATTGATAAGGAAGAGGTAATACTGTGAAAAATTTCGTAGGAAGAAACGACAACAAGAGGTTTGGCAAAATTGAGAATCACGGAGAGGTATTATAGCAGATTTTTACGTCTAAAGTGCAGCAGATTGGACGTAAAAGATAAGTGATTTTTATTGAGAATTTTTCGACAAAACCAAAGGGAAAACCACTGTTATGAAGTGTCAAAGCTGCCGTAAAAATTCCATAGAGATTTGGATAGAAAAAATGCAGTAGCAAGATTAAAAAGGCAGTGCTATGCGGTTGAAATTCTGCAGTGCAACTTTCGTTGTAGAGATGAAAGCTTTGCGACGAAAAGTTTATGCAGCAATTATAGGAACGAATTTTTTTGGATTTTTTGAATAAGGATAACTAAATTGCAGCAGCAGTAGGGTAGATAACCAGAACCTGTTGCAATTCATGGGAAGATCAAAGGTTAATCTACGGTGGTGGAGATGATGGCGGAATTCAGCGATGATCTTCTAAGCAATTGTGGGAATTACTTTGCGCGGTTGTGGAGGGCTGGTGGATGGCTGTGGAAGGGCAGCGAGATGCCAAGAACGCTGCTCTGATACCAAGTGTTAGAACCCTCCGCGGATTCTAAGCTTGGGGTTGATCTCTATAGGGGATCGGTCTCCTTGGAACTCTATATGGGTTCCTTCCTCCAAGTTGCTGCACAAAGGCTGCTAAAGGATTGATCTATTCATTGATTAAAGAGGATGAATACATGGCTATTTATAGGGCTTCTAAGCCCCAACTCCTAATAGGACTCTTACTCAAGACTCCTACTTCTCACCAACTTCTAATTAGGACTCCTTCTTTAATAGGACTTCTACTTCTAATAGGACTCTTTACCTAATAGGACTTCTACTTCTAATAGGACTCTTTTCCTAATATGACTCCTACTTCTAATAGGACTCTTTTCCTAATAGGATTCCTACTTCTAATTGGACTCTTTTCCTAATAATACTCCTACTTCTAATAGGATTCTTTCTCTAATAGGACTCCTTTCCTAAGAAGTAACCTAACCCTAACCTAGCCGGCCTCTTCACCTCTTTAATAAGGGTCGGCTAGATAGGATTTACATGAATGCCCTTATCAATGAAATTAAATTAGGACTCTCATAGCTAGAGTCCTAACAGACAATCTGAGTCAATGGCTTTGTCAGTGGATCTGCAATGTTATCTTCGGATGGAACTCTTTCCACTACTACATCTCTTCGGGCCACGATCTCTTTGATAAGTTGGAACCTCCTCATAACACTTCTGATGAGACCCAGGTTCCCTTATTTGAGTAATCGCCCTGTAGTTGTCATAATATAAGGGAATCAGCTCTTCGTTGCTCAACATGACTCCCAAATCTGTGATGAACTTCTTCATCCAGACTCCCTCCTTTGCTACCTCTATCACAGTAATGTATTCCGCCTCTATGGTCGAGTCAACAGTAGTGTCTTGCTTGGAACTCTTTTAGCATAGTGCTCCTCCATTCAGGGTGAACACATACCCTGAATTAGACTTGCTATCATCGACATTGGACTGGAAGCTCGAGTCCGTGTAGCCCTCAACCCTGAGGCTACTACCTCCATATACCAGTAAAAGATCCTTAGTCCTTCTCAAGTACTTGAGGATACTTTTTACTTCTTTTCAATGCTCCAAGCTTGGATCTGCCTGATATCTGCTCGTGACACTCAGAGCATGCGCTATATCAGGCCTGGTACATAGCATACATGATATACCCTATCACTGATGCATATGGTATCATATCCATGTGTGCCCTTTCTTTAGGAGTCTTTGGGGACATACTCCTAGAAAGTGATATTCCATGTCTCATTGGTGTGAGACCTCTCTTAGAATTTTCCATGCCAAACCTTTGGACAATGGTGTCTATATACCTGGACTGTGATAAGCCAAGCATCCTCTTGGATCTATCTATATAGATCTGTATCCCCAATATGCAGGATGCTTCCCCTAAGTCCTTCATGGAGAAGTGCCTAGATAACCAAGTCTTTACTATGAAGAGCATTCCTACATCATTCCCAATGATCAGGATGTCATCCGCATATAATACCAAAGAGGTGTTAGTGCTCCCGCTTACTTTCCTATATACACAAGGCTCATCTTCATTCTTAACAAAGTCATAAGATCTGATCGCCACATCAAATCTTATATTCCAACTTCGGGAAGCTTGCTTCAATCCATAAATGGACCTAAGCAATTTGCACACCTTATCTGGGTTATCCCTGGACACGAATCCCTCAGGCTGTATCATATACACCTCCTCCTCGAAGTTACCATTGAGGAATGCGGTTTTGACATCCATCTGCTAGATCTCATAATCATAGTATGCTGCAATAGCCAATAGAATTCGAATAGATTTTGGCATGGCTACAGGTGAGAAAGTTTCATCATAGTCAGCATCTTGCCTTTAACGATACCCCTTAGCCACTAGCCTTACTTTTTTGGTCTCTACTTTTCCATATACTCCAATCTTCCTTTTAAAGATCCACTTGCAGCCAATGGGTACAATACCCTCGGGTGCATTAACTAGGTTCCAAACCTTGTTGGAGTACATGGAATCCATTTCTGAATTCATGGCTTCTTGCCATTTCCCGAAGTCTATGCTCATAATAGCCTCCTCGTAGGTTTGAGGATCAATATCCTCAACATCCTCTCTTCTGATATGTCCCACATATCTCTCAAGAGGATGAGATACTCTATCGGACCTACGTAAAGTTGGAACTTATGTGTTAGGTATCTTAACAGACTCTGGTTGTGGAATGGTGCTTGAGCTAGGTTCTCCAACCTCACTAAATTCTATCATGCTCCCACTATCTCCACCAAGAATGTGTTCTTTCTCAAGGAACACTGCTCTCTTGGCTACAAAAACCTTTTGGTCCTTAGGGTGATAGAAATAATACCCATAAGTTTCCTTGGGGTATCCCACGAACTTGCACTATTCCGTTCTTGATTCTAACTTATCAGGGTTGTGTTTCTTAACGTGGGCAGAGCAGCCCCAAATCTTAAAAATCTTAAGATCAGACATCTTCTCATTCCATATCTCATATGAAGTAGACATCACTGACTTAGTTAGAATTCTGTTCAGAAGGTAAGCTGCGGTCTCTAGGGCATATCCCCATAATGAGATGGGTAGGTCGGCGAAACACATCATGGAACGCATTATGTCTAACAATGTGCGATTCCTCCTTTCTGATACACCATTAAGCTATGGTATATAAGGAGGTATCCATTGGGATAAGACCCAGTCTTTGAGGAACTAGGTGAACTCTGTACTCAAGTACTCACCTCTTCGATCTGATCGAAGGGTTTTAATACTCTTTCCTGTCTGGTTCTCCACTTCTCATTTCCTCTTAGACTTACTTACACTCATGATATGTGGAGTTATATCTAGCATAAATAAACCATTATGTACTGTTCCTCTCGTGATGATCTCATCATCTAATATTATTGAACAACCATTGTTCTCAAAAACTAATTTATATCCATTTACTATCAAATATGAAATGAAAATAATATTTTTGTTAATAGAAGGAATATAATAGCATGCATCCAATGCAATAATAGCTCCACTAAGCAGATGTAAAGTGATCTTGCCAATAGCCATTGCAATAACCTTTGCTTCATTACCCATTTTAAGGTCTATCTCGCCTCTGTTCAATCTCCTAGGTCCTGTCAGAACCTACAACGAATTACAAATATGATAAGCACTCCCGGTATCCAATACCCATGTGTTATCATAAGGTTCTGACAAATGGAGACTGATCATGAATGTACCTGAAGCTTCTGCAAGCTTCTATTTCGCCCTCTCTGCAAGGTACTCTTTGTAGTTCCCCTTATAGTGCCCATCTATGCTGCAGTAGAAGCACTGGCCTTTGTCCTTTGTTGGGTCTTTCTTAGTAACCTTTGTCTTACCCATTCTGCCCTTGCCCTTGCCCTTCTTAAAGGTCTTCTCAGCCTTCCTTTTCTATCTGGTCTCACCAGCATAGAGAACTGGCTTCTCTTTCATGATGGTGTTCTCTGCTTCTCTCAACATATTGAGGAGCTCTGGGAGGGTCACCTCAAGTTTATTCATATTAAAATTCATTATGAACTGAGAAAAAGAATCTGGTAGGGACTGAAATACAAGATCCACACACAGGTTATCCTCTAGGACCATTCCTAGACCTGTGAGTTTTTCGATCCACTCAATCATCTTAAGGACATGGTTCTGAACCGGTGTCCCCTCAGTCATCCTGGCACGGAAAAGACTCTTTGAGATCTCATATCGCTGAGTTCTTCCTTGTTCCTCAAATAGTTTACGGAGATGCAGGAGTATGGAATTAGCATCCATATTTTCATGTCTTTGTCTCTGTAACTTTCGATGAGTCATAGAGGCCAACATATAACACTGAGCAAGAGTGAAATCATCTAAGTACTTCACATAACGAGCGATCTCATCCTCACTTGCCCATTCGTCGGGCATAGGGATCACTGTATCAAGGACATACGCGATTTTCTCCGTCGAGAGAATGATTCTTAGATTGCGAAGCCAATCTGTATATTTGGATCGGTGAGGCGATTAGCATCAAGTATGCTGCGTAAAGGATTTGAAAGCGATATTTTTCTGAAATAAAAGATGTAGCAGAAATAAATAACATGCAGATTTTGCAGAAATTTAAACAATTAAGATAAGGACTTCTATCTTAATATATTTCCACTAATTTTTTGTGAGACACACAACACCCTCTGGTATATGAATCGGAGACCCCCGACGAATCTTTAGTGGGGATCAGGATTCAATCGACATCTTGCCAATAACGTTAAGCCCGTAAAGGTAGGCAACTCTTGCCAATCATAACTTCTTATGATTCCTGTCCTGTTCGGCCTCCAAACCACTATGGCCTCGAGGGACTCAACCAACCATGATGTTCGGTTAAGTCATCACCATCGTTACAAGATGAGTCTGATTCGGTGATATACTCTCGAGGGACTCGATCAAGCATACCATGTCCTCAGGTCACCGGTAACATCTCTATGCCGTAGATAAAATAGCGAGACGCGATATAGGTGAGTCTCGAGGGACTCGACCAACTCAACTTACACCGAGAATCAGTTCCTAGCTATAACGATGGAAGGCCACGTGGGTCAATCTAATTGCCTCACGTTTACCGACTTAATATTATTAATAGAGAGGATTTTCGATTTGGTCTCCTAACATAATGTGTCACACGCATACGTATTTAATATAAATATATATATCTACATCACATGCAAATATATATATATATATATCTAGTAAGTGTATATCTAATCACACATTACATAAGCAATCACACCAGATGATCATGGACCACATCCTAAAGTGATCAGGCCCGAGCTAGTGGGTCCAATCACTCACATCAAGATCTATGTGTACTTCGACGTATCTCTATGCCCTGTGATTGTCCATCTCATTTCGTCGGATTCGTCGGTATCTCAATGCATCTCCATGCGTCAGATCATCCGTCTCGCCCTCGTGAGTCACACTACCGCTGTGCCTCCTCATGTAAGTACACAGGCCCGATAATAAATGAGAAAAGAATAGAGGCTCGCAGTCCCCAATAATAATAATCATATGTACACACATTACATTACAGGTCCATGATCATCTGTCCATATCATACATCATATGTATATATTATTTTATAGGACTATTAGATAAAAAAAATAGTTAATTAAACTATTTAATTAACATAATTAATTTTTTAAAATCAGGGACATAAAGGGAATTTTTAAATTCCCAGTGTTTTTTGGTAATTCGGCCAAAAGGGTATTTTGGTAATTCTATCAAAGGGGGCAGAATATGGAATTTTTAAAATTACAAGGGGTATTTTGGTAATTCTATCAAAAGAGACAGAATCTAGAATTTCTGAAATTCCAAGAGGCAAAACCATCTTTTGCCCTAAAACTCTAATCCCTCACCCTTACTGTGCCTGAGGCCGTCGCCACCCTGTCGGTGACGCCCCTTACGCGCGAGGAGGGTGGCGGCACCGCCGTTGCCCGCAGTGCGGTGCCAAAGCCTGCCCAACGCCTCTGCTGACCCCTAGCTCAGTGGGCATGGCGCCCGGCCACGCCTCTGGCGTGGCGCATGCTCGCCGGCAAGCGAGCACGACTCACACAGCCCGCCACGGCCGGCGGTGGTCATTGCTTGTGCAGGCAGCAACAGTTGCTACCCTTCCTGGCCCTTTTGCGCCAACGATTTTGGTGTCAAAAGCAGATCCAAAACACAACATACGCAGTTTAAGATCTGATCTTCGCACGAACAACCTGGCTCTGATACTACTATTGGAAAATCCTTCAAGGGAGAGACATCATATGCGCAGTAGAAGAACAAAAAATAAAACCCCAGATTTCCCGTAGAAAGTTTCTGTCGTTGTGCGAAGATCGGTGTGTCAAAAATAAATTCATAAAACTGCACGTGTAAAAGAAGATACCTAGGGAGATCGTATATCCCTGAATTCCTACAGATCTATGAGAGAGGATGAAGGAGGTCAAGCGTACTCCTCTCTAGCAGTATCCACACGGCAGGGATTGCAACGATGCACCTCTCTCTCTGGGGAGTGGAGAATAGGAGGTGGCTACCAAAAGAAACCCTTAGCCTATAGAGCTTTGGTTCCCTCCAATTTATTGAGGCCCTTTGAAAACCCTAATGGATCTTTTACACTATTGGGTATTGGATCTCCATCCAATTACCCAAGCCTCTTGGATTAGTGGGTCTCTACCCAATATTCTCTTATTAGCAATTATTGGATCTCATCTCAAGATCCAATAATTCAGGGGCTTAATGGATATCCAATAAGATAGGGGGTTCTACGGATATCTCATATCCGAACCTCTACTCGTCGTAACACCTACCATATGTGTGTGATCCAGTAGGCCCAATATCGAGCTGGCCGTGAGTCATACTTGTCAGAACTCCTTCTGACTTAATGAATTATTATCTCTATAATAATTCACCTAACTCATCGACTACGAACGTACCAGGCCACTACGCCGTGGCCCCTAGACGATACAGGGGAATCCAATCCTTTGGACCTATCTGTCCTCAATTACCATGTATCTATAGTCCCTCATCCATCCAATATCCCAGAGACCCTATACTGGGCATGGTGCTATCAGGCCCATACGGTCTCTCCAAGAGTCTTGCTCTTATTGGATTCTCCCGGAGAACCCTTTCTCTCTCAATCCAAATAACCTTGGCTAAGGATTTGTTTAAGCAAGAATACATGGGATATTTCTCTCATGATACCGAGAGTGGATGATCCTCTATTAACGCTCAATAGCCCTTGTAAAGTTGGCTACCACTCACAATGACGGACTGTACTAGATCTTGAACTTTCTAAACCTATAAGTTCGGTATCAAAGAGTGGAGTACTCATACAGGACATCCTTGGTGTCTCAAGTTTAAGGACCAGATACACTACTGGGACTACGTAATCACTGTCTGACGTGAGGTATCAATAACCATCCAGCATTCCGTAGGTGGATCAATCAGTGAACTCGTTCTCTAATGAGCACCTGCACTATACCCTTAGTGTCCCCACATAATTAGCTATGAGACCAACTACCTCCATCATATGAACAGGTATACAACACACCAGTCAATCCGGTTATCTCGATGTCCTTCTCGAGTAACCTATGACTAGAATAATTTAGGGTTTGTGTTTAAAAGTGAATCAGTCTCATTATCGTGATCTCATCATGATCCGATTCCCATTGCACAGATCCAAGGACATCACAGTATATGCAACACGTAAGATAAAGTGATAAAATGCTTAATAATAAGCAAAGAGATAAAGTGTATATCAAGTCACAAGTGCCATCACTCATGTGATTGGCTTGCAGGGCACATATGACTAGCACGTTTCTAGGCCACTACGCCATAGTCTCCAAATGGTATAGGGGGATATAATCCATCGGACCTGTTTGTCCTCAGTTACCATGTATTTATAGTCCCTCATCCATCTAATATCCTAGAGACCATATATTGGGCATGGTAAAGTTAGGCCCATACGAAATCCTATTCGAGTCTCGCTCTGATTGGATTCTTCTAAAGAACTCCTCTCTCAATTCGAACGACCCTGGCTAGGGATTTTGTCTGAGTGAGCACACGTGGGATATATCTCTCATGATACCGAGAGTGGATGATCCTCTATTGACACGCAATTGCCTTCATAAGGTTAGCTACCATTTCCGAGAACCGGCTATACCAAATCTGGAGCTCTCTAAACCTATAAGTCCGATGTCAAAGAATGAAATACTCAAATAAAGCATCTTTGGTGCCTCAAGTCTAAGGACCAGACACACTATTGGAACTACAGAATCACTATCTGACATTAGGTATCATTAACCATATAGCATTTTGTAAGTGGATCAATCAATGAACTCATTCTCCAATGAGCACCTGCATTGTACCTCTAATGTCCCCACACAAGTGACTATGAGACTAGTCGCCTCCATATAGACGAGTATACAGTGTACTAGTCTATCTGGTTATCTCGATGTCCTCATCGAATAACCTATGACCAGGATGATTTTAGATCTGTGTTTAAAGGTATATCGGTCTCATTATCATGATCTCATCATGATCCGATTCTCATTGCATAGATCCATGGACATCACAATATTTATCTAGATAATGTGAGAAAATACTAATAATAATATGTGAAGAGATCATCGTAACATGTCACAGGTGTTGAATCTCGGATTTTGATGATAAAACTAATTGATTGTGATTTGTGGTCTAACTACATTTTGAGTTACGTAGGTCTACTATCGATCAGGATTAGACAGTTGATGCTGGAGGAATTGATGTTGCACCGAGTGATCACGTCTGGATATTAGATGTCGAGCCGAAAGTTCGATCGACAATCGGTGGAAGGCTTCGTACGTCGGGCATCAAGCCTAAAAGAGCGTGTTGCACCAAGGATATCGGAGTTGCGGAGGTTAACCGCCGATTGGGCAATGGATCGCAAAAGAGGACGATGTGCCGAAGGATCGAACAAAGCGCCGACCATTGACGTGTCGGGCAACTGAATATCAATTCGCGTTGTAATAACTGTCTATATTGAAGTAGAGTGTTTGTTTATTTGTGTGTAGGATTAACTATGATGAACATAAAGACGTAAAGTGAAACAAAGTGCTGGAAGACAAGTGAGATAGATTATTGGGAGTTCGAAAGTTCGATGGAAGTCCGAAGATTCGTTGGGAGTAGTTGCCGGAACCGATCGAGAACGAGTAGGGAGCTTGCCAAAGGGTTTTCAGAAGTTCACCGGAAGGTTCGTCGGAAGTTCACAGAGCTTGCCAAGAAAGATCAGAGCTTGCCAAAGAAGCTCGATGGAACTCGCCAAGATCATCATGAAGTTCGGGAGCTTGCCGGGAGTCCACAAAATGGTTTCCGAGGGTTCGTCGAAAGACCGCCGGAAGTTTGCCGAAAGCTCACCGAAAGAAGTCTTGTCTTATGGACTTTGAAATAGCTTAAAAAATATCTTTAAAATTTATAGTTAGTATATAATTTGGTTTAGGATTAGGTGTTAATCTATAAACCAAATTTGAGCCAATTCGGACTTCGTTTGCACTAGTTTCGGTTGAAACCACTGTGCTGAAAAAAAATGACCTGGGCGGTTGAACCGCCCCAGGCTGGATGGTGGCATCACCCAGAGGCCGAGACCTGGGCGGTGGAACCACCCCAGGCAGGCGGTAGCACCGCCCAGCACCTACTATGTCAGTCTGCCAGACTAACAAGCGGTAGAACCGCCCGACACCGGGAAACTAAAAAAAATTCAAATTTGGAGCCCAAATTTGAATCACTTTGAGGCCTATAAATACCCCTCACATTCTTGGATGAAAGGTGTCTAGAACTAAAAAAAAAGGGAAAACTCTCTTGAAAGTGTGTAAAATCTTCCCTCTAAGTCTTAAGAGTGTTCTAGTCCAAGAGAGGGGTAAGAGTGCTTTGTAAAGGTTATCTCCTAAGCCCATCAAAAGGAGAAGTACTGTAAGGGAGTTTATCCTTGCCCATTGGAAGGAGGATAGCTAGTGGAAATCTGGTGGCCTCAAGCAAGAGGAATCGGGAGTGGACGTAGGTCGGATGACCGAACCACTTTAAAAATCTGGTTTGTATTTACGTTATTGCTATTTACTTTGTTGCAAACCCTTTCCACTTGCTGCCTTATTTACTCAACTTCATCTTCATCTTATTACGTATGCTTTAAAGTTAAAACGTAATCTTTCGAGGTTCAAACGAAATGTTGCATTCATTTGTACGAAGTTTCTGAACTTGTTTTAATCGCTGAAAAATTTATTATTCCTTACCGCTGCACTAATTCACCCCCCCCTCTTAGTGCCACTCGATCCCTAACAATTGGTATCAGAGTCACGTTCTTTCTCTTTCGGATTTGCACCCGTGAGAAATGGCTCTTTTTGGCTTTCAAGAGGGATTTTTGGTTTTTCGTCCACCGTTCTTTAACCGATCGGACTACACTTATTGGAAAACTCGAATGAGAGTTTTCATACTTTCAATGGACTTAGATTTATGGAACATTATTGAAAACGATTTTCAACTTCCCTCTAAACTGACGAATGAATGGTCGGACTTAGAGAGAAAATCTTTTTCCTTGAATGCAAAGGCTATGAATGCCTTATTTTGTGCTTTAGACAAAAATAAGTTCAACCGGATTTCTACGTGCGAAACGGCTTTTGACATTTGGCGAACTCTTGAAATCATGAACGAAGGAATGAGTAGATTCAAAGACTCGAAAGTTAATATTTTGATGCATGATTTTGAGCTCTTCCGAATGACACTAAGCGAAACTATCGGCGATATGTACACCCGCTTCACGGATGTCATCAATAGCTTGAAAAGTCTTGGTAAATGTTTTTCAAACTTTGAACTCACTAACAAGATTTTAAGATCCCTCCCAAAGAGTTGGGATCCAAAAGTAACCGCAATACAAGAGACTAAAAATTTAAATGATTTTTCATTGGAAGAACTAATCGGTTCACTAATGACATATGAAATGAGTTTCTTCGAACATTTGGAACATGATGAACATATGAACCACCTTCTAAAGAACAAGAAGGATTTGGAATATCGGACAAATGAATGTCACTTGAGTGATGGCTCAAGTGATGAGGACAATGAGGACATTGAACACATAACAATAAATGCTAACAAGTTCATTAAACAAAAATTAAAAAGCACAAATGAACTTAAACAGAGAAAGAGGCCAAAGAAGAAGAAGAAGGGTTGCAAAGAAGAATCAAGTAAAGAAGAGGTGAAATGGGTTTTGACGGTTTTCGACAATGAGGTAAGAAACTCACCCAAGTTGTTCTTACCTTACTTTGAAATTACATGATCCTTTCATGAGTTGCTTGAAATAGTTGGTAGGATTTTTTTATGCTTTTTCCTTCCTAGTATTTTTGAAAAGTAAAAATTATGAATGATATTTGCATGATTTGTGATATTGCCTAGAATTAATCCATGCATATGTATCTTGATGTTTTATATTTCATTTCTAAACATGATGCTTGATGATTTTGTAACATACATTAGTTTTTGAAGTAATGTTGATTTGACTCTATGTTGTGGATTAACGTATTCTTGGTCTAATTGTTTTCATGACAAATTAAGATGACATTTTGAGATGATGAAATTTGATGTATACTTTCCATATCAGTTTTCAATCTTAAACATGATAAATATCTATGTATGAATTTCTTGAAAATCTTTTGATGATAGATGTATGTATCTTGATTATAATTTGAAAACTTCCATCTTGGCTTAGTGGGTTTTAACTCTTTTTAATGATGAAATTTTTATTGATACATGTCTTCATGAAATCAATTATAAAGACCTAACCCACAAATTTTCAAAATGAAAGAAATGTGGTTTTGATGTTGCCTTGTGTTATATTTGGACTTAATAGGTTTCATGACGAAAGTTATTTTTCAGATTTTTAAAATGATGTATGATTTTAGCAAAAGTTTGAGCATTGATCATCTTGTTATAACAAATGAAAGAAAGAAGTGAAATGATTTTAATGATGAATTCATTTCAAAATATGATGATGCTCTCATGTTTAAATATGATGCATGACATTAATCATTCTTATGAAAGATCAATTCACGTAAATTGAAATTCTTAAAAATAAGAAAATGCACTATCATAATGTTTTATTTTTGATGTGTTTGGTCTTAACGGTCTTTATGATGAAACTTATGTCTTACTTTGAAAAGTTGATACATGCTCACATGTAATCAATTTATGTTACTCTTATTAAAATTTTTGAATGAAAGATTTTGATGCATTTGATCTTAATGGGTTTAATGACAAACTTATATTTTGAATTTATACAATGATGGCTTCTGTATAAATATTTAAAAATACATTATGAAATCATCATTGAAATAAAAATATTAAAAGTTTGTTATCATGCTTAATGACTTTGTGATATCATATCTTGATGACAAACTCATGTTTTGGTCTTAAATTTGATACTCATCTTTTGAAATATAAGCACACTTGTTTGAAACAAAATGAAACACATTATCATGAAAAATTGAATATCATATCTTGAAAAAATGTGTTATATTTTTGTCTTGATGATTTTTATAATGAAGTTTGCCTTTTGTTTTTTAAATACTTATTTTGATTTGGTATAAAAAGACAAAGGCATGCTTATATAAAATAAATGAAAATCAATAAAAGAGAAATGCATGTTTCTTGAACATCTCTCTTTCTCTAAAGTTTTTGATTTTCCATGTAAGACAAGTGATAAATTCATTTATGATATTTTGTGAATCACTTAAATTATGAACAAGATTTTGATAATGTGTTAAAAGAATCACTTAATGCTTTTATCATCTTAACGAGATTAATGATTTCATAATATCTTAAGAATCTTATAAATTATAAAAGTGATTTCGATGAATTGATTATGAGTTGATAAATTGAACTAGAATGAGTTTTATTTATATCGGGATTTTGATAACTTGAGTTTTTCATGACCTCTTACTTTATACTATGATTTTCTCATGTTATTGAAGAGAAATCCAAATGAATCATAAGTTATTTTCTCTTGACTAATTGATACTCAACTTGAGAAAATGTGTTTTGAATGTTGAAACATTACATGTGTAATTTGAACATTTCTCTCATGTTTCAATACCACTTTGTATGCTTCATGACTTGATGATTGAAATATTGATGTAGACTATTGATGTATCACTTGTCATGATTAATGCAAATTGCTAGCATTTTGAATCTCGAAAATGATTTTGATTTGATTATGGGTTTCAAGTTGTCAAATTATTTTGAATGAGATATTTTCAAGTGAATCATGAATTCTCTCTTAAATTCTTGAATTGAGATATCTTTGCGAATCAAAATATTTTCCTCTATGATTGCTTCCTTTTACCATTAACTAAAGAGGAATACAATCTAAGTCTTGATATCCCGATAATTGATACTTGAATGAATTCGTGTACTTGATATTTGATACTTGAAATTTCTCATGAAATGTAATCTTGATGAGAATTCCTATGATCTTTTCAAATGAATCATGAGCCTTGACATCATATCTTGCATGATATTAAAATAACAAGAATTCTTTGGCTTGTATGCCTTATGTGGCAATTGAAGAATTGATATAAAAGAAATTTGCCTTATGATGAATCAATGAATTATGATTTGATCCTTAATATTAATGTGCTTTTATATATCATGATTCTTGGTTGTATGACATTTATCTTGAATTGAAAATTGATAAATGTGAATTTTGATCTTGCTAAAATGAAAGTTATGAATCATGAATGATATCTTTTGGTTTTGATCCTTGTTGAATTTTCATATTGATATCCTTCATGACATGATAACTAATGTATATTTTGATGCAAATTTATATTGATATGAGAAGTGGATGAAATTGAAATTTTTTAGCAATTGAGTCCTCCACTTCTTTTCAATAATGATAAAAGGGTGAGTTAAATTGCTAGCTTATGCATCAAAAGAGAAATATTTGATAGCTTAAACATTGAGAAGCAAAAGGTTGCAGTCTCAAGAGAGGCAAAAATCTTGATTAACTTCACTTTTTCAACAAATTGCTTGCATCTTTGTTATAAATTATTGTTGAATCTCATGCAAGTTTATTTGAAATATTAATCCTCCCTTTCTTTTTGACATTGATAAAGGGGGAGAAAGCTTTTGCTAGCTTGCATATTACAAATGAATGCAAAAGTCCTAGCATGCAAAGAAAGTAAAACTTGCAAGCTTGCTCTTCTCAAAAGAGAAGAAAGAAATTAAAATTGCATGCATATCGCAAAGGAAGATAAGAAAATGCACATCTTTGAATACAATTTGCTTGCACTTCTCAAAAGAACATAAAAAAAACTTACTATCATCACGACAAGTGCTATCTTGCCTATCATGATAAACTTGCAATGCTTAAATGTTGTATGATGTGATTAATAGCTAGTATGATTGTAAAATTTGTATATTCTTTTAAACTAGCTATGATCCAACTTCTCCTTTTTGTTGATGACATAGGGGGAGAAGTAGATTGATGACTTCATGCATTGTATTGAATATTTTATATATTGCATGATGGTTTAAATGTATTCTCATAACATTGTGATGAATGTTGCTTGGATTTGGGATAATCCAAGTGTTCAATCAATGGCATATTGATAGGGGAAGTTTGGTTAAACTCCGGGGAGTTATGATTAACTCCGTTAGTCATCGATTAGTTGTCATCATAAAAAAGGGGGAGATTGTTGAATCTCAAATTTTGATGATAAAACTAATTGATTGTGATTTATGGTCTAACTGCGTTTTGAGTTACGCAGGTCTACTATCGATCAGGATTAGACAGTTGACGCTGGAGGAATTGACGTTGCACCGGATGATCACGTTTGGATATTGGATGTCGAGCCGGAAGTTCGATCGACAATCGGTGGAAGACTTCGTACGTCGGGCATCGGGCCTAGAAGAGTGTGTTGCACTAAGGATATCGGGGTTGCGGAGGTTAACCGCCGATTGGGCAATGGATCGCAAAAAAGGATGATGTGCCAAAGGATCGAACGAAGCACCGACCAATGACGTGCCGGGCAACTGAATGTCAACTCGCATTGTAATAACTGTTTAAATCGAAGTAGAGTGTTTGTTTATTTGTGTGCAGGATTAACTACGATGAACATAAAGATGTAAAGTGAAACAAAGTGTCGAAAGATAAGTGGGATGGATCATTGGGAGTTCGAGAGTTCGATGGAAGTCCGAAGATTCGTTGGGAGTAGTTGCCGAAACCGATCGAGAACGAGTAGGGAGCTTGCCGAAAGGTTTTCGGAAGTTCGCTGGAAGGTTCGTCGGAAGTTCATGGAGCTTGCCAAGAAAGATCGAAGCTTGCCAAAGAAGCTCGATGGAACTCGCCAAGATCATCATGAAGTTTGGGAGCTTCCGGAAGTTCACAAAATGGTTTCCGAGGGTTCGTCGAAAGACCGCCGGAAGTTTGCCGAAAGCTCACCGAAAGAAGTCTTGTCTTATGGACTTTGAAATAGATTAAAAAATATCTTTAAAATTTTTAGTTAGCACATAATTTGGTTTAGGATTAGGTGTTAATCCTATAAACCAAATTTGAGCCAATTCGAACTTCGTTTGGATCGGTTTCGGCCAAGTTTTCGGCCGAAACCACTGTGCTGAAAAAAATGACCTAGGCGGTTGAACCGCCCCAGGCTGGGCGGTGGCACCGCCTAGAGGCCGAGACCTGGGCGGTGGAACCACCCCAGGCAGGCGGTGGAACCACCCCAGGTAGGCGGTAGCACCACCCAGCACCTGCTGTGTCAGTCTGCCAAACTGACAGGTGGTAGAACCGCCTCTGATAGGCCGTTGAATCGCCCGACACCGGGAAACTCAAAAAAATTAAAATTTGGAGCCCAAATTTGAATCACTTTGAGGCCTATAAATACCCCTCACATTCTTGGATGAAAGGTGTCTAGAACTATAAAAAAAAGAGGAAACTCTCTTGAAAGTGTGTCAAATCTTCCCTCTAAGTCTTAAGAGTGTTCTAGTCCAAGAGAGGGGTAAGAGTGCTTTGTAAGGGTTATCTCATAAGCCCATCAAAAGGAGAAGTGTTGTAAGGGAGTTCATCCTTGCCCGTTGGAAGGAGGATAGCTAGTGGAAATCTGGTGGCCTCAAGCAAAAGGAATCGGGAGTGGACGTAGGTCGGATGACCAAACCACTATAAAAATCTGGTTTGCATTTACGTTCTGACTATTTACTTTACTGCAAACCCTTTCCACTTGCTGCCTTATTTACTCAACTTCATCTTCATCTTATTACGTATGCTTTAAAGTTAAAACGTAATCTTTCCAGGTTCAAACGAAACATTGCATTCATTCGTACGAAGTTTCCAAACTTGTTTTAATCGCTGAAAAATTTATCATTCCTTACCGCTGCACTAATTCACCCCTCCCCCCCCCCTCTTAGTGCCACTCGATCCCTAACAACAGGTGCCACCACTCACATGATTGGCTTATAGGGCACCTATAACCAACAATCTCCCACTTGACCTAAAGCCAATCACCTACATGTCTGATCCCTATCAGACCTCTGTATCACTGAAATATAATCTTAGTCAATGACTTTATCAGTGGATCTGCAATATTATCTTCAGATAGAACTCTTTTCACTACTACATCTTCTCGGGCCACGATCTCTCTAATCAAGTGGAACCTCCTTATAACACTTCTGACGAGACCTGGTTTCCCTAGCTTGATCGATTGCCCTGTTATTGTCGCCCTATATAGGAATCAATTTTACGCTATCTGATACGATTCCCAAATCCATGATGAACTTTTCATCTATACACCATATTTTGCTGCTTCTACCACAGTAATGTATTCTGCCTTTGTGGTACCTAACTATCTAGATAGCCAACTCTTTACTATGAAGAGTATTCCTATATCATTCCTAATTATTAGGATATCATCCACATATAACACCAAGGAGGTGATAGCGCTCCCACTTATCTTCCTATACACACAAGGCTCATCTTCGTTCTTAACAAAGTCATAAGATCTGATCGCCTCATCAAACCTTACGTTCCAACTTCGAGAAGCTTGCTTTAGTCCATAAATGGACTTAAGCAATCTGCACACCTTATCTGGACTCTGATTGGATATGAACCCCTCAGGTTGTATTATATACACTTTCTCTTCGAGGTTCCCATTGAGGAATATAATTTTCACGTCCATTTTTCATATCTCATAGTCATAATGTGCTATAACAGCCAATAGAATTCGGATGGATTTCATCATAGCTACGGGTGCAAATGTTTCGTCATAGTCAACACCTTGCTTCTGACGATACCCGTTAGCCACTAGCCTTGTTTTATAGGTCTCCACCATTCCATCTACCCTGATCTTCTTCTTGAAGATTCATTTGTAGCCAATAGGTATGATACCCTTAGATGCATCAACAAGGTTTGAAACATTGTTGGAGTACATGGATTCCATCTCAGAATTCATGGCTTCTTGCCACTCTCCAGAGTTTATGC
Source organism: Musa beccarii (assembly GCA_024322285.1). NCBI lineage: Eukaryota > Viridiplantae > Streptophyta > Magnoliopsida > Zingiberales > Musaceae > Musa > Musa beccarii. The sequence goes on along the minus strand of CM044401.1, from coordinate 36,402,841 downwards.
TCATAATAGCCTCCTCGTAAGTTTGAGGATCAATATCTTGAATGTCCTGTCCACTAATATATCCCACATATCTTTCAGGAGAGTGTGACACTCTACCAGTCCTGCATAAAGTTGGAACTTGTGTGTTAGGTACCTGAATAGACACTGTCTCCAAAATGGTGCCTGAGTTAGGTTCTCCAACCTCACTCAATTTTATCATGCTCCCACTGTCTCCACCAAGATTGTGTTCCTTCTCAAGAAACACTACTCTCTTGGTAACAAAGACCATTTGGTCCTCAAGGTGATAGAAATAATAACCATAAGTTTCCTTGGGGTATCCCATAAACTTGCACCGTTTGTCCTGGATTCCAACTTATCAATGTCATATCTTTTAACGTAGGCAAGGTAGCCCCAAATCTTAACAACCTTAAGATCGGACTTTTTCCCCCTCCATATCTTATATGGTGTAGACACTATCGATCTAGATGGCACTTTGTTCAGAAAGTAAATTATGGTCTGTAGGGCATATCCCCAAAATGAAATGGGTAGGTCAGCGAAACTCATCATGGACGACACCATATCTAATAGTATGTGATTCCTCTCTGATATACCATTGAGTTGTGGTGTATAAGGAGGTGTCCACTGGGACAGAATCCCATGGTCTTTGAGGAACTAGGTGAATTCTATACTCAAGTATTCTCCTCCTCGATCTGATTGAAGATTTTTAATATTCTTTCCAATCTAGTTCTCTGCTTCATTCTTATACTTCTTGAATTTCTCGAAGGCTTTAGACTTATACTTCATCAATTACACATGTCCATACCTAGAGAAATCATCAGTGAAAGTAATAAAGTAGGAATAACCACTTATGACATAAGTTGATATAGGACCATATACATCACTATGTATGAGTTCTAGTAACTCAATGGCTCTCTCTCTAATTCCACTAAACAGAGAGTTGGTCAATATTCCACGAAGGCAAGGCTCGCAAGTTGTATATGACTCGTAGTCAAATGGATCTAAGTATCCTTTTTTTAATAACTTTTGAATCCTTCCCTCATGGATATGACCTAGCCTACAATGCCACAAATATACATTGTTCACCTCTTCTCGTTTCCTCTTGGCCATGCTTACATTCATGATGTATGAAGCAATATTTAGCATAAACAAACCATTATGCAATGTCCCTCTAGTAATGATCTTATCATTCTTACTAATTGAACAACAATTATTCTCAAAAAGCACTTTATAACCATTTAATGTCAAACATGAAATGGAAATAACATTTTTGGTAATAGAGGGAACAAAATAACATGTATCTAATGCAATAATAGCTCCATCAGACAGGTGTAGAGTGACCTCGTTGACAGCAATAGCAGCAACTCTTGCTCCATTGCCTATCTTGAGGTCCATCTCACCTTTTGTTAATCTCCTATGCCTTGTCAGAACCTGCAACGAATTGTAGATATGATAAGCACTACCAGTATCCAATACCCATGTATTATCACCAGAATCTGACACATGGAGACTGATCATGAAAGTACCTAAAGCTTTTCCAAGCTTCTGTTTCGCTTTTTCTATAAGATACGCCTTGTAGTTCCTCTTCCAATGGCCATCTTGACCATAGTGGAAGCATTGGCCTTTGTCCTTTGTTGGGTCAATTTTGGCAACCTTTGCCTTTACCCCATTTGCCCTTGCCCTTATTACCCTTCTCAAGGGTCTTCCCAGCCTTCCTTTTCCTTTTGGTCTCACCAACATAGAGAACTAATTTCTCTTTCTTGATAGTGCTCTCTACCTCCTTCAACATAATGAGGAGCATAGGGAGAGATATCTTAAGTTTGTTCATATTAAAATTCATGATTAATGGAGAAAAGGAATCTGGTAATGATTGAAGTATAAGATCAACACACAAGTTATCATTTAGGACCATTCCTAGACCTATGCATTTTTTCAATCCACTCTATCATCTTCAGGACATGGTTCTAAACCGGTGTCCCCTCAGTTATCCTACCACGAAAGAGACTCTTGGATATCTCATATCGTTGAATTCTTCCCTATTCCTCAAACAGTTTATGGAGGTGCAAGAGTATGGAATGAGCATCCATGTTTTCATGTTGTCTCTGTAACTCAGGAGTCATAGAGGCTAACATGGGCAAGAGTGGAATCATCTATATACTTCATATATTAGGCAAACTCTTCTTGTGGAGCTTTTGCCTCACGTTGGGGCATAACCGTATCTAAGATATATGAAATTTTCTCCACTGTAAGAACTATTCTTAGGTTATGGAGCTAATCCATATAATTTGGACTAGTGAGGCAGTTGGTATCAAATATGCCACATAGAGGGTTTGATGACGACATGTTTTTGATAAACAGGAGATATAGCATAAGTAAATAATATGCAGATTTCACAAAAATAAACAATCAAGATATGGACTTTCATCTTGACATGCTCCCACTAATTTTTCTAGTGAGTCACATGACACCCTCATGCACGTGAAACAGAAGTCTCTAGCAAACTTCTAGTGGGGATTGGGATCTAATCAGCATCTTAGTGCAACCTCGAAGGACTCGACCAATCACACTAAGCCCAAAAGGTAGACAACTCTTGCCAATCACAACTCCTTGTGATTCTAGTCATATTTGGCCTCCGAATCACCATAGCCTCGAGGGACTTGACTAACCATGATGTCTAGTTAAGTCATCACCATTGTTGCAAGATGAGTCTGATTTGGTGATATGCCCTCGAGGGACTCGATCAAGCATACCATATCCTCAGGTCACCGGTGACATCTCTATGTCGAAGATAAGATAGCAAGACACAAAATAAGTGAGCCTCGAGGGACTCAACCAACTCAGCCTATGTCGGGAATCGGTTCCTACCCCTAACGATGGAAGGCCACGTGGGTTAATCTTATTGCCTCACACTTACTGACTTAATATTATCATAGGAGGGATTTTAGGTTTGGTTTCATGATACGACGTGTCACACACATACATAGTTAATATATTTACATCGCATGCATATATATATATATATATATATATATATATATATATATATATATATATATATACTTATCTAATAGGTGTATAGCATTCACATGCACAAGCACACCAAATGATCATGGAGTTTAACCTAATATGATTAGGCCTGAGCCAGTAGGCCTAATAACTTACATCAGGATCTATGTGCATATCAGTGCATCTATATGCATGGTGATCATCCATCTCATCATTGTCGGATCTGTCGGCACCTCAACGCATCTCCATGTGTCACGATCATTTGAATCAGCCTCAAGGGTCTCGTTACCACCTCCAGGCTTCTGTCGCACCTCTAGGATAATTACAACATAATTATAGGCATGCAGGCCCAATAGTCAACGAAAAATGAAGGCTCGCAAGCCCCAATAATCACACACACACATCACAAAGTTCATGATCATCTTCCCACATCACATCACATCACATCACATGTATATATCATGTAGGATTACTAGATAAATAATAATAGTTACTTAAACCTTTTAAATAACTAAAATTCTAGAATTAGGGACATGTAGAGAATTTTCAGAAATATCAGGGGTATTTTCATAATTTTTCGGGATATGCCCTAGAATTTTTGAAATTGACAGGGGCAAAATTATCTTTTGCACCAAATTCCCCAAATAAAGTCTTGCCTCCCTGCTATGGCCACCGCCTCGCAGGCGTGCAGCAGCCATAATTTCTTACGGCCACCGCCTCCTAGGCTTGCAGTAGCCCTCAGCATACGTGCGGCACCGCCTTAGGCGCTGTCACCTCTGCACAAAGGCGGTTGCCACCTCTCTTTTTGGCACCTCCTTGCATTGGTGGTGCATAGCCACTTGGGCAAAGGCACTGTCGCCTCATGCGCGGGTGGCTGCCTCGCGCATGGGCAGCAGCCTCATGAGGCGGTTGCTAGCGGCCGTCGCCTGTGACCCTACGCAACAGCTTGCACAGGGGCGGTGGCCGCCCCGCGCTGCCTTACCTAGGGGGTGGGCAACTGCCTAGCACGGGCCATGCGACTATTGCCTTGTGGCCGCGGGTCGCGGGCTGTGTAGCCCCACCTCACGTAGCGATTGTCGTCCCACACACACAGTGGCCACTGCCTTGCGTAGGCAGCGGGCAGCCGCTGGGCTACTGCTGCCTTGCGTGCACTAGCGGTCGTAACCCCTTGCGATTGCTACCTTGCACACTGCCTCCAGCCGATCCGTCGGGTAGCAATAGTTGCTACCTTTACCTCCTTCATTTGTATCAACAAATTTGATGCAGAAATATCATTCTTTGGATCTGAAAACCACGTCAAATGTAGCAAGAATGCGTAAAATAATTCTACGCGATCAAACACAACACATGCAGTTTATAAGCCAATCATCGCATAATAAACTTGGCTCTAATACCATTATTGGGAAATCAGGAGATTCAGCATCTCATGCGTAGCGGAAAACAAAAACTGTTGAATCTCGAATTTTGATGATGAAGTCAATTGGTGAATTATTTGTTCTAATCCATATTGTCGAGATAAGTGTGTAGGATTAACTACGATGGGATGAAAATATAAAGTGATTTACTGAGGTCAAGTTCATCGGGAGTTCGAGAGTTCACCAGAAGTCCAAAGGATCGTCGGAAGTATTGCCGGAACCAACCGAGATAAAATCAGGGACTTGCCGATGGTTTCGAAAGTTCGCCAGAAAGATCATCGGAGGTTCGCAGAGATCACCGAGAAGGTTCAAAAGCTTGACAAAGACTCATTGAACACACCACGGAATCTGGGAGCTTGTTGGGAGTCCGCCAGAAGAAATTCAAAGGAGTGTTAGAAGTCCATCGGAATTTCGCCAAAAAGCTCACCGGAAGAAGACTTGAAGAATGTCAGTTTAAATCACTTAGAATTATGTTTCAATTTTGTAGTTAAGTATGTAATTTGGGTTAGGATTAGGTGTTAATCTTATAACCTAAAGTAGGGGCCCATTGGGCCTTATTTTGGATCGGTTTAGGCCATGTTTAAGGCCCAAACCGATGTGCTGAAACATGCTGGGCAGTGGCACCACCCAGGACTAGCAAGCTGGGTGGTGGCACCGCCCAATGGCCGAAAGTTGGGCAGTGGCACCGCCCAGCCTAGGGCGGTGGCACCACCCAGCCTGGGGTGGTGGCACCACCCAGCCTGGGGTGGTGGCACCACCCAACACCCGAGAGACTGGGCAGTGGCACCGCTGCCTTGGGTGGTGGAACCGCCCAGTGCATTATCAATTTGACAACTGACAAGCGATGGCACCGCCAGCACTAGGAAACCCAAAATGAATTCAAATTTGGAGCTCAAATTTGAATCCTCTTAGGGTCTATAAATACCCCTCCTTTTTCAACAGAAAGATCACCCTTTTGAGAGTTAAAAATTGAGCAATGCTTTGGTTAAGTCTTATTTTTGATAGCTAGTGTTCACCTCCCTGTTTCTCTTTAAAAAATCTGTAAGAGTGTGAACCTCTTGTAAAAGAGTTGTAAGAGGGGTATTTGGTCCTTCCCCTTTAAAGTGACTTGCTAGTGGAAGTTGGGAGCCTCATCGAAGAAGGCTTCGGAAGTGGATATAGGTCACTTGACCGAACCACTATACATCATGGTGTTCTTGAATGTGTGAGTGTTTAAATTTTTGAATCATTTCTATACTTAGCTGTAAATCATTTAGTATTCATCTCCTTTACTCTATCTACTTCAATTAAGTCATCTTCATCGAATCGAAATCTCAATACGAACTAGCTATTTACGAAATTGATTTCAAACTTACGAGTTTTAATCCACTGCACTAATTCACCACCCCCCCCCTTCTTAGTGCCTCTCTGATCCTAACAATTGGTATCAGAGCAAGGTTCACTCTTATATTTGGTTTAAAACCCAAGAGAGATGCCCTATTTTGACATGCAAGAGGGTCACTCTAATACACGTCTGCCTATGTTTAATGGATCAGATTATACGTATTGGAAGACTCGTATGAGGATCTTTTTTATTTCCATGGATTTTGAGCATTGGAGCATCGTCGAAAATGGTTTTAAAAAATCTTCTCTTCCGACGAGCAAATGGAATGAATCGGAGAAGACTTTTGCTTTAAACGCAAAGGCTATGAATGCCTTGTTTTGCGCTCTCAACAAAACTGAATTTAGTCACGTTCGATTTGTGAATCGGCTTTTGATATTTGGCGTACTCTTGACATCACTCATGAAGGCACTAGCCGAGTGAAAGAGTCCAAAATCAACATTATTGTGCATTCTTACGAACTTTTCTAAATGAAACCAAGTGAGTCTATCGGAGACATGTACACCCGCTTCATGGATGTCATCAATGGACTCAAAGCTCTTGGTAAAGGTTTTTCTAATTTTGAACTTATAACTAAAATTTTAAGATCCCTTCAAAGAGTTGGGATCTAAAAATTACGGCTATTCAAGAGGCCAAGGATCTTAAAACTTTTCCTCTTGAAAAACTTATTGAGTCTCTAATGACCTATGAAATGACGTGCCATGCTCATGAAGAGCTCAAGAACCCCCTTCCAAAGAACAGGAAGGATATGGCACTAAGAACACAAGAAGACCACTTAAAAGGAACATCAAGTGAACAGGACAGTCACATTGACATTGCACTTTTAACTCGAAAATTTAAAAAATTTATAATAAAGAATAAATTTAAAAAAGGTAAAAAATAAACTTGAACCAAAAAAGGACCAAGTCATATGTTATGAATGCATGAAGCTGAGACACTTCAACTATGAATGCCCCCAAGCCAAGAAGAAGCAATTCAAGAAGAAGAAGACATTGAAGGCTATATGGGATGACTCAAGTGACTTCGCAGATGAAGAAGCAAGCAACAAAGAGGAGGCTAACTTCGCGCTAATGGCTTTAGGAGAAGAGGTTAGTGAGTTATTTAATGAAGAGTTATCTTTTGATGAACTTTCTATCGCTTTTCATGAATTATTTGATGAATGTAAAACTATTAGTAAGAAGTTAAATTTATTAAAGAAAGAGCATGCTTTATTATAAGATAAGTTTGATAGTCTCCAAACTCCTTCTTCACCCCCATGCTCTAAGTGTGAACACTTAGAAGCAATAAAAAATGAGAACTTGCTACTTAAAGAGACCCTAAACAAGTTTAAGATCGGTAGCAAGGGCTTGGACATGATCCTTGCAAACAAGAGTTACGTCGGAAATAGAAGTGGAATTGGATTTGTGAGTGGATCTCACCAAAATCCTACCACCTTCATTAAAGGACCCACATTATATATTTCACTTCATTTAAAATATAATTTTTGTTGTAAATCCGGACATGTTGTTTACAAATGTCCATTTAGGAAAATTAGTCCACATAAATTGATATGGGTTTCTAAAGGAACCATAAATAATTCAATGCTAAATGATAAAGTTAGTAGATCAATATTTGAGGCACCCAAAATCAAATGGGTACCTAAAAACTATCCTCTTTTGTAGAACCATTCACCATCACAAGCTAGGAGTAAGATATGGTATCTTGATAGTGGATGCTCAAGGCACATGACCGGAGATCCATCTCAATTCTCTATGCTCACTAGCAAAGAAGAAGGGTATGTCACATTCGGAGATAACAACAAGGGTAAAATCATTGGCAAGGGAACCATAGGTAATAAATCAAAATTTTCAATTGATGATGTATTACTAGTTGATGGATTAAAACATAATCTTTTGAGCATTAGTCAATTATACGATAAAGGTTATATTGTTAGATTTGAATCTAATGCTTGCATCATTGAAAAACCAAACAACAACATATCCATGATTGCGTTAAAATAAAATAATGTTTACACCATTAACATTGAAAAACTTAGTAATGAAATATGCTTCTCCATTCTAAATGATGATACTTGGCTTTGGCATAGGAGATTAGGCCATGTAAGCATGAAACTAATATCTAAAATTTCTTCTAAAGAACTAGTACGAGGAATTCTAAATATCAAGTTTGTCAAGGACAAAGTATGTGATGCTTGTCAACTAGGAAAATAAATAAAAACTAGCTTCAAATCAAAGAATCAAATAAGCACCTCTAGACCATGATAATTGATCCATATAGATTTATTTGGACCAATCGACACAACAAGTCTAGGAGGTAGCAAATATGCATTTGTCATTGTAGATGACTATAGTAGATATACTTGGACCTATTTCTTGGCTCACAAAAGTGATTGCTTTAAATATTTTTCTAAATTTTGTAAACTTACTCAAAATGAAAAGGGTTTCATGATTTCATCAATTCAAAGAGATCATGGTGGAGAATTCCAAAATCATGACTTTCAAAATTTTTGTGAATCGAGTATAACCACAACTTCTCTACTCCAAGAAATCCTTAACAAAATAGAGTAGTAGAAAGAAATAATAGAAAATTATAAGAAATGGTAAGAACCATGTTAAATGAACATAGTTTACCCAAATACTTTTGGGCCAAAGCCGTTAATATGGCTTACTACATCATGAATAGAGTTCTAGTAAGACCATCTCTATCTAAGACTCTTTATGAATTATGGAATAACAAAAAACCTATTATTTCTTATTTTAAAATTTTTAATTATAAATACTTTATTTTAAATGAAAATGATGCTTTAGAAAAATTCGATGCTAAATCCGATCAAGGCATCTTTCTTGGTTACGCTTCCGTTTCTAAAGCTTTTCATGTTTTTAGTAAAAGAACGTTAGTTATAGAAGAGTCTATTCATGTAGTTTTTAATAAAATTTCTAAATTTAAGAAAAAAGATTTGGATGATGATTTTAGTTTTGATGGTTTTAATTTAAATGAACCCTCTTCTCAAAATAACAATTTGGATGCATCTTCTTCCTAAATTTTCTTACCTAAGGAATGGAAGTATGTAGATGCCCATCCCAAGGAATTAATTATAGGAGATACATCGAAAGGGGTCGAAACTCGTTCTTCCTTTAAAAATTTTTGTGCCTGTGCTGCTTTTCTTTCTCAAATTGAACCTAAGTGTATTGATGATGCATTGAAAGATGATTCATGGGTTATCATAATGTTAGAAGAATTGAATCAATTTGAAAGGAATGAGGTATGAAAGCTTGTTCCTAGACCTAGTGACCATTTAGTTATTGGTACTAAATTGGTCTTTAGAAACAAGCAAGATGAATGCAGTATCGTGGTTAGAAACAAGGCTAGACTAGTGGCCAAATGTTTCAACCAAGACGAAGGTATCGATTATGAAGAGACCTTCGCTCCTGTGGCAAGATTAGAAGCCATTAGGATGCTCCTTGTCTATACTAGTAGTTATAATTTTAAGCTTTTTCAAATAGATGTCAAAAGTGCTTTCTTAAATGGTTTTATTTCCGAAGAAGTGTATGTTGAAGAACCACCCGGATTTGAAAATTCTCTTCTTTCCAATCATGTGTTTAAACTAAGGCTCTCTATGGATTAAAACAAGCCCCTAGGGCTTGGTATGAGAGGCTTAGTTCTTTCTTAATTTCAAATAATTTTACTAAAGGCAAGGTTGATACTACATTGTTTATTAAATATTTTGAAAATAATTTTCTTATTGTTCAAATTTATGTTGATGATATTATTTTTGGTTCTTCGAATGAATCACTATGTGAATCATTTGCCAAGTGTATGAGTCATGAATTTGAAATGAGCCTAATGGGAGAATTAACCTTCTTTTTAGGATTACAAGTTAAACAACTAAGTGATGGTATATTTCTTAATCAAACAAAGTATACATTAGATTTGTTAAAATGATTTAACATGGATGGTTCAAAACCCATCAACACTCCAATAAGTACTTCCACCAAGTTAGACTTGGATGAAAGTGGAGAAAATTTTGATCAAAAAACATATAGGGGAATGATAGGTAGCTTACTTTATCTCATCGTAACTAGACCAGATATCATGTTTAGTGTAGGACTATATACAAGATTCCAAGCTAATCCTAAGTTATCTCACCTTAAAGCTGTTAGGTTCAGAGTGGCACTAAGAGGGGGGGCGGGTGAATTAGTGCAGCGGATTAAAGTGAATAAAGCTTGAAAATCGATTCCGGAGATTTGCTTAAGAACTTGATTCAGCGATAGAGACTTTAACTTGAAAATATTCAGGTAAATGAAATTAGAAGTAGGGAGAAGAAATCCGATCAGTTTGTAGCTTAAGAAATTTACGATGTAGAATTTTAAGTACTCACACAATAAGTAAACGTAGCGATGTATAGTGGTTCGGTCAAATGACCTACGTCCACTCTTGAAGCCTCCTCCAATGAGGCTCCCAACTTCCACTACCAAGTCTCTTGAAGGGGAAGGACCAAATACCCCTTTATAGCCTTTTACAAGAGGTTCCCTCTCTTTACATGATTTTTACAAGGAGAAGAAAGGAGGAGAACACTTAAGCAAATGAAAAGCAGAAATTTGCTATTGCTTAGACTCAATTATAACACTGCAAAGGTCACTCAACTAGCTAGGAGTAAAGGGGTATTTATAGAGCTTTTTGGGATTTTAAAAATCCCACTCAAAGAGGGGTTTCATCTGAAATTTCGGACTGCAGGCGGTACTACCACCTGGCACTAGCGGTACTACCACCTGACACACCTTTGCGTGTGTCAATGTGCTGGCGGTACTACCGCCTGGCACTGGCGGTACTACTGCCTGGCACTGGCGGTACTACCGCTTGACACAGGTGGTTGCAACCACCTGTCAGGCAGTACCACCGCCTGCTTGGGGCGGTGCTACCGCCCGGCCTATGGTCAATAGGCGGTGCTACCGCCGGCCCTTGCCAGAAACTATATGGGCCTAACCTTCAGCCCAATACAGCCCAATACAGGTCTAGACAGGATTAACACCTAGTCTATACCCTAATTAAGTGTTAACTATGAACATTTAAAGTCAAATTAAACCGACACCATCAAGTTATCTTCCGAAGAGCTTTCCGGCGATCTTCCGGTGGACTTCCGACACTCCCTCGGATTCCTTCCGGCGGACTCCCAGCAGGCTCCTGGATTTTATGGCGAGTTCAACAAGTCTTTGGCATCCTTCCGAACCTTCTCGGTGATCTCCGTGAACCTCCGATGATCTTTCCGGTGAACTTCCGAAACCTTCGGCAAGTCCCCGATTTCATCTCGATTGGCTCCGACAGCACTTCCGATAATCCTTCGGACTTCTGGTGGACTTTTGAACTTTCAACAATTTGACTCCGGTAATTAGCTCTATCATAGTTAATCCTACACACCTATCTCAAAAATAGATTAGATCAAATAACCATCAATTGACTTCATCATCAAAATTCAAGATTCAACAATCTCCCCCTTTTTTATGATGACAATCAATTGATGACGGAGTTATTCTTAACTCCCCCTATCTATATGCCATATAATGAGAAAGTAGAAACATTTGAATTCAATCTCTTGAATTTAACCAAAAACGTTAAGTTACTTGCATTGAACTTATCATCATGCTAAATCAGCATGAGGTTTCATTCGTAAGCAATATCAAAGCATGACATTTAATCGAAAGATGATAAACATTTATCATTTTGTCAAAGATACCAAAATTTTGAGATTACAACAAGGATCTTATGATTGAAAAAGCATGACACCATATCTGATAAATCATGAGATGAAAACTTGTCATATCAATCGAAAGATACCATTTGATAAACATGATATAGTAAGAATCTTTTAACTGTAAAATTCAATTGCAATGTGATGTGTTACATTACTTATGGGTTCATTGCAATGCTTTTTAAGGATTGCAACCTGTTTTTGACACAAAGTATGGCAAGAGCAATTGAATTGCAATAACAAATCTTATGAGACATTTTTCATTTCATTTAGACTATATAAGTCATTTTTTAATTCAATACATGATATTTATCAAGTCATCAAATTATTTTGCTCATAAAGGCCACATTCAACAAGTCATTAATTTCACATTTTTCTCCCCTTTTGTCATCAACAAAAAGGAGATAGAATAAACTTGATGAAAGGGTGAAACTTGAGAAAAAAAAAAGACATAAGTGAGAGGAGTCATAAAGTTATCAACCATATCTAAGTCATCAAATTTTTGCCAAAATATGTATAAGGATACATCATTGAAGCCAATCATCAACCATATCCAAGAAAATTCATGATGAGATTCAACTTGTTATTTTTATGAAGGAAGAAGATATGTAATCATAAAAGCTTGATTAGCACATGAATAAATATTTAAAAGCTTGATTTTTATGCAGAATCCATGACATTAATTTATGCATATGTCAAGCTTATATAATCCATTTAGTCATCACAAAAGAAGGTGAAGATAGTATGAAGTTATACATACATCATTGAAAAACATGATTTTCATTGAAAGTATAAAGGTGAAACTATCAAAATCAAAGTTTAAATGTTTTGGAAATCATGTACTATTAAATATTAGCACAAATTTAGCATGCCTAATTCTCTTCTAATGAAGTCAAATTATTCTTCATTTAAGGGCTTTGTGAAAATGTCCGCTAATTGGTGTTTTGTTTCAATAAATTCTAGAGTTACATCATTATTAGTGACATGATCTCGTATAAAGTGATGCCTAATATCAATGTGCTTAGTTCTTGAGTGTTGAATGAGATTTTTGGTTAGAAAAATAGCACTTGTGTTATCGCATTTTATTGGAATGTTTTTTAAATTAATTCCATAATCTTCTAAAGTGTTTTTCATCCAAACAACTTGGGCACAACATGTACTTGCAGATATATATTCGGCTTCCGCCGTAGATAGTGCAATAGAATTTTGTTTCTTGGATGTCCAAGAAACAAGTGTATATCCTAGAAATTGGCATGTTCTAGATGTGCTTTTTCTATCGATTCTACATCTGCCAAAATCGGCATCCACATAAGCTTTTAAATCAAAGTTATCAGATTTTGGATACTATAATCCTAGATTAGGAGTTCCTTTAAAATACCTAAGGATTCTTTTAATAGCTTTAAGGTGAGATAACTTAGGATTAGCTTAGAATCTTGCACATAGACCTACACTAAACATGATATCAGGTCTAGTTGCAGTGAGATAGAGTAAGCTACCTATCATTCCCCTATATGTTTTTTGATCAAAATTTTCTCCATTTTCATCCAAGTCTAACTTGGTGGAAGTACTTATTGGAGTGTTGATGGCTTTAGAACTATCCATGTTAAATTGTTTTAACAGTTTAAATGTATACTTGGTTTGATTAAGAAATATTCCATCACTAAGTTGTTTAATTTGTAATCCTAAAAAGAAGTTTAACTCACCCATTAGACTCATTTCAAATTCATGACTCATACACTTAGCAAATGATTCACATTGTGATTCATCCGAAGAACTAAAAATGATATCATCAACATAAATTTGAACAATAAGAAAATTATTTTCAAAATGTTTAATAAACAATGTAGTATCAACCTTGCCTTTAGTAAAATTATTTGAAATTAAGAAAGAACTAAGCCTCTCATACCAAGCCTTAGGGGCTTGTTTTAATCCATAGAGAGCTTTAGTTAATTTAAACACATGATTAGGAAGAAGAGAGTTTTCAAAACCGGGTTGTTGTTCAACATAAACTTCTTCGGAAATAAAGCCATTCAAAAAAGCACTTTTGATATCCATTTGAAAAAGCTTAAAGTTATTACTACTAGCATAGGCAAGGAGCATCCTAATGGCTTCTAATCTAGCCATAGGAGCGAAGGTTTCTTCATAATCGATACCTTCTTATTGGTTGAAACCTTTGGCCACTAATCTAGTCTTGTTTCTAACCACAATACCATATTCATCTTGCTTGTTTCTAAAGGCCCATTTAGTACCGATAACTAAATGGTCACTTAGTCTAGGAACAAGCTTCCATACCTCATTTCTCTCAAATTGGTTCAATTCCTCTTGCATTGCAATAACCCAAGAATTATCTTTCAAGGCTTCGTCAATGCTTTTAGGCTCAATTTGAGAAAGAAAAGCGACATGAGCACAAAAATTTTTAAATGAAGAATGCGTTTGAACCCCTTTCGATGTGTCTCCTATGATTAACTTCTTGGGATGGGCATCTACATACTTCCATTCCTTAGGTAAGGAGAATTCGGAAGAAGATGCTTCCAAGTTACTATTTTGAGGAGAGGGTTCATTTAAATTCAAATTATCAAAACTAAAATCATCATCAAAATCTTTTTTCTTAAATTCAGAAATTTTATTAAAAATGATATGAATAGACTCTTCTATAACTAATGTTCTTTTGTTAAAAATATGAAAAGCTTTGGAAACAGAAGAGTAGCCAAGGAAGATGCCTTCATCAGATTTAGCATCGAATTTTCCTAAAGCATCCTTTTCATTTAAAATAAAGCATTTGCAACCAAAAACTTTAAAATAAGATATATTAGGTTTTTTGTCATTCCATAATTCATAAGGAGTCTTGGATAGAGATGGTCTTATTAGAACCCTATTCATGACATAGCAAGCCATATTAACAGCTTCGGCCCAAAAATATTTGGGTAAATTATGTTCATTTAATATGGTTCTTGCCATTTCTTGTAAATTTCTATTCTTTCTTTCTACTACTTCATTTTATTGAGGATTTCTTGGAGTAGACAAGTTGTGGTTATACCCATTTGATTCACAAAAATTTTGGAAGTCACGGTTTTGGAATTCACCACCGTGATCACTCCGAATTGATGAAATCATGAAACCCTTTTCATTTTGAGTAAGTTTATAGAATTTAGAGAAACATTTAAAAGAATCACTTTTGTGAGCTAAGAAATAGGTCCACGTGAATCTACTATAGTCATCTACAATCACAAATGCATATTTACTACCTCCTAGGCTTGTTGTGTCAATTGGTCCAAACAAATCCATATGGATCAATTGTAATAGTCTAGAGGTACTTATTTGATTTTTTGGCTTGAAGCTAGTTTTAATTTGTTTTCCTAGTTAACAAGCATCACATACTTTATCTTTAATGAACTTAACCTTAGGAATGCCTCTTACAAGGTTTTTAGATGTGATTTGAGAGATTAGTTTCATGCTAGCATGACCTAATCTTCTATGCCAAAGCCAAGCATCATCATTCAAAGCCGAAAAACATATTTCACTACTAAGATCATCAAGATTAATAGTGTAGACGTTATTTTGCTTGATTGCAACTATAGATATATTGTTGTGTGGTTTTTCGATGATGCAAGCATTAGATTCAAATCTTATAATATAACCATTATCACATAATTGACTAATGCTCAAGAGATTATGTTTTAAACTATCTACTAATAACACATTATCAATTGAAAAGGTTGATTTGTTACCTATAGTACCCTTGCCAATGATTTTACCCTTGTTATCTCCGAAGGTGACAAACCCTTCGTCTTGGCTAGAGAGCTTAGAGAATTGAGATGGATCTCCGGTTATGTGCCTTGAGCATCCACTATCAAGGTACCATCTCTTGCTCCTAGCTTTTGTGGGTGTTTTTGTCTACAAGAAAGGATGGTTTTTAGATACCCATTTTGACTTGGGTGCCTCAAAAACTGATCTACTAAATTTATCATTATTCAATGAGTTCCTAATTGATCCTTTAGGAACCCATACCAATTTATTTGGGCTAAGTTTCCTATATGGACATTTGTAAACAACATGTCTAGATTTGCAACAAAAATTGCATTTCAAGTGAGAGGATACATGTAATGTTGGCCCTTTAATGAATATGGTTTGAGTTCGGTGAGATCCACTCATGAATCTAATTCTACATCTATTTCTGACATGTCCCTTGTTAGCAAGGATCATGTCTAAGCTCTTGCTACCAACCTTAAACTTGTTTAAGGTCTCTTTAGTAGCAAGTTCTCCTTTTTGATTGCTTCTAAGTGATTACACTTAGAGCATGGGAGTAGAGGGAGAGAATTATGCTTAAGACTCTTAAACTTATCTAACAATAAAGCATGTTCCTTTTTTAAAGAATTGAAGCTTTTTGTAATAGTTCTACATTCATCAAATAATTCATGAAAGGCAATTAAAAGCTCATCGAAAGATAAATATTCATTAAGTAAATCACTTACCTCTTCTCCCAATACCATTAGAGCAAAGTTGGCCTCCTCTTTGATGCTTGCTTCTTCATCCTCAGAATCACTCGAGTCATCCCATGCAGCCTTCAAAGTCTTCTTCTTCTTGAGTTGCTTCTTCTTGGCTTGGGGGCATTCATTTTTGATGTGCCCCGGCTTCTTGCATTCATAACATATGACTTGGTCCTTTTTTGGTTCAATTTTATTCTTGAATTCATTTTTAAATTTGCCCTTTTTAATGAATTTTTTAAATTTTCTAGTTAAGAGTGCAATATCCTCGTCAAAGTCCTCATCACTTAATGTTCCTTTCAAGTGGTCTTCTTGAGTTCTTAATGTTATATCCTTCCTATTCTTAGGAAGGGGGTTCTCTAGCTCATCATGAGCATGACATGTCATTTCATAGATCATTAAAGACCCTATGAGTTCTTCGATAGGAAAAGTTTTAAGGTCCTTGGCCTCTTGAATGGTCGTAACCTTTGGATCCCAACATTTCGGAAAGGATCTTAAAATTTTTGTTACTAATTCAAAATTAGAAAAATCTTTATCAAGAGCCTTAAGTCCATTGATGACATCCGTAAAGTGGGTGTACATGTCTCCAATGGACTCACTGGTTTCATTCGAAAAAGCTCGTAAGAATACACAAGAATATTGATTTTGGACTCTTTCACTCGGCTAGTGCCTTCATGAGTAATCTCAAGAGTTCACCAAATATCAAAAGTTGATTCACAAATCGAATACATGATTAAATTCATTTTTATCTAGTACACAAAACAAGGCATTCATAGCCTTGGCATTTAAAGCAAATACCTTCTTCTCGACTCATTCCATTCGCTCATCGGAAGAGATTTTTAAAACCATTTTCAATGATATTCCAAAGCTCAAAATCTATAGAAATAAGAAAAATTCTCATATGAGTCTTCCAATACATATAATCCACCCATTAAACATAGGTGGACGAGTAATGGAGTGACCCTCTTACATGCCGAGGAAAGGCCATCTCTCTTGGGTTTTAAACCAAATATGTGAGTGAATCTTGCTCGATACCAATTGTTAGGTTCAGAGTGGCACTAAGAGGGGGTGAATTAGTGCAGCGATTAAAATGAATAAAGCTTGAAAATCAATTCAAGATTTGCTTAAGAACTTGATTCACGATAGAGACTTTAACTTAAAATATTCAAAATGAAAGTTGAAAGTAGGGAGAAGAAATCCGATCAATTTGCAGCTTAAGAAATTTATGATGTAGAATTTTAAGTACTCATACACGACAAGTAAACGCAGCGATGTATAGTGGTTCAGTCAAATGACCTCGTCCACTCTTGAAGCCTCCTCCAATGAGGCTCCCAACTTCCACTACCAAGTCTCTTGAAGGGGAAGGACCAAACACCTCTTTACAGCCTTTTACAAGAGGTTCCTCTCTTTATATGATTTTTATAATGAGAAGAAGGAGGAGAGCACTTGAACAATTGAAAGCAGAATTTGCTATGGCTTAGACTCAAATCTAACACTGCAAAGATAACTCAACCAGCTAGGAGTAAAGGGGTATTTATAGAGGTTTTTGGGATTCAAAAATCCCGCTCAAAAAAAAAATCTTGTCCGAAATTTCGGACTGTAGGTGGTACTATCGCTTTGACACTACGCATGTATCGCTCGACACACCTTTGCATGTGTCTGCACAGCGACGGTGGTACTACCTAACACACATTTGCGTGTCTCAGTGTGCTAGCGGTAGTACCACCTGGCACTGGCGGTATTACTGCTTAACACAAGTGGTTGCAACCACACTCGCCGGTACCACCGCTTTGCACTGAGGTGGTGCTATCGCTGGGTTGGTCAATAAGCGGTGCTACCACTTGGGTCGGCTACCGCTCGCCGACCCTTGCCAAAATCGTATAGGCCTCACCTTCGACCCAATACAGCCCAATAAAGGCCCAATTATCTAATACAGACTCTAGATAGGATTAACACCTATTCTATACCCTAATTAAGTGCTAACTATGATCATTTAAATCCAAATTAAACCAACACCATCAAGTTATCTTCCGAAGAGCTTTCCGACGATCTTCCAGCGGACTTCCGACAATCCCTCATTCCTTCCGGTGGACTCCCAATAGGCTCTCGATTCTATGGCAGTTCAACAGTCTTTGGCACCTTCCGAACCTTCTTGGTGATCTCCGCGAACCTCCGACGATCTTTTAAGTGAACTTCCAAAACCTTCGGCAAGTCCCGATTTCATCTCGGTTGGCTCGTGACACTTCCGATGATCCTTTGGACTTCTGGTGGACTTTTGAACTTCCAACAATTTGACTCTAGTAATTAGCTCTATCATAGTTAATCATGCATACTTATCTCAAAAATAGATTAGATCAAATAACCATCAATTGACTTTATCATCAAAATCTGAGATTCAACAAAAGCCCCTCAAAGAATTTTTACAAGGATCTTAAAGCAATCCTAATCTAGGATTATAGTATAGCTTAGAATCAAACTTTAACAAAAGTCCTCAACCAGCTAGATCAAAGGGGTTTTTATAAAGTGGGATTCAAGAATTTCATAGAAAGAGGGTCTCATCCGAAATTCATGCCAATTCTTAGGACATGCACTTGTTTCTTGGACTTCTAAGAAACAACCTGGCATTAGCGATTACTATCTACTTTGACACGTTGGTTGCAATCACATCAAGTGGTACCACCGCCTACAGTGCATGTTATGCAGAAGTTGTTTGGATGAAAAATACACCGCCTTGCCGAAGACTATAGAGTTTATTTAAAGAACATTCCCAATAAAAGCCCATGTGATAATACAAGCATTATTAACACCTAGTCTATACCAAAAAGTCCTAATTCAACACTTTTAAGAACTAAGACATATTGACATTAGAGCTCACTTTATGGACTTCGAGATCATATCAATAATAATAATGTCATTCTATGGCGATTTATACAAAATCTTTAGCAATTAGTCGAACCTTCTTCATCTCATAACCTCCCTAAATAAAGATAATTTGACTTCAAACTTAGAAGATCCCCAATTAGGCATCTAAATTGTTCTCCGGATACATGATGATGTTTGTTTCTTCTTGAAAATTTTTCAACAACTTTGGTTTTGATTGTATCATCTTAATCCTCACACTCTTTATTTGGATTAATCAAATAACTTTCAATATCATCATCAAAATGATTTTCCTATTGGATGAATTTTTCAGTTATGTCAAACTTTAATTAAATGATTAATTTTATATTTTGATAGTTTCTTGACCATCAAGTATATTTTACCATAGTTTTGTATGAGATGCATCTTTATATCATAGAGAACAAACTCTTTTATCTTATCATCATAATATTTTTAGTGAAAGCTATCTAACTATAATAAATATTTTCCTCCTTTAAATAGTGAATACTAATGATGTAGTAAAAACTAATTTTATACCCTCCTTTAAGTATGACTAAAGATATTTCATGACTTGAATTTTATATGAAGCTTAACATATGTATAAATTAATTACATAATTTGTGCAAAATTAAGTTCTTAAATGTTCATTTTCGATTTTTATTCTTGTGCTAATCAGTATGATTCAAGGTTTTATGACTTCCTCCTCATGAATCACTATAAGAGTACCACGTCGAAGTTTTTTTTTCCTTTCAATTTTTGATTTGATATATTTCATTTCTTTAATGAATGACTTTAATGATCTATCCTTTCACAATTCTATGAATTCTCAATCAAAAAAATGAATCTTATATTCTTCATGAGCATTTTGACACTCTAATATTTTCTTTTGGATCTCATGAACATGAATAAAAATAATCCAAATATTTTTCAGATTTCTCTGACAAGGATGACATATTTTGTATTATGTTCAACTCATTTATCATATGCTTGATAATTGACCACTCATTTTTTTGTGGTATGATACCTTGTGGTGGCTACTTCACCTCTTTTTTATTAATGACAAAGGGGGAGAAAAATATGTAAATTGATGAGACATATGAAAATAACATGATAAAATATCTTGCATAGTATTAAGAAGATTGAATTCAAGTGTTTTGAGATCGACATCATATCATGTTTAAAAATTGGATTCTTTTTTATTAATATGATAAGCTAATATTTCATTTGATATCATGCCTTGATCTTATGCACTTCATTGATATCATTTGATCCGTGTGGTAACTCAATTTGTGATTAGTTTCTCTTGTTGAAATGATGAATGTTTGTCATTCGACTAGAAAATGCATAACATGCCATGACATTGTAAAAAATATGAAGTTTCATATTTATGGATGGAAGATCATGCTTATTAAGCATGACGGTAAGTTTAATGAATGAAACTTATCGGGTTTGGGATGAATTCAAGAAGATTGAATTCAAGTGTTTTTACCTTCTCATGATATGACATATAGATAGGGGGAGTTAAGATTAACTCCATCATCAATTGATTATCATCATCAAAAAGGGGGAGATTGTTGAATCTCAGATTTTGATGATGAAGTCAATTGGTGAATTATTTGTTCTAATCCATATTATCGAGATAAGTGTGCATGATTAACTACGATGGGATGAAAACATAAAGCAATTTATCGAGGTCAAGTTCGTCGAGAGTTCGAGAGTTCACCGGAAGTCCGAAGGATTGTCAAAAGTGTTGTTGGAACCAATTGAGATAAAATCATGGACTTACCAAAGGTTTCGAAAGTTTGCCAGAAAGATCGTCGAAGGTTTGCGGAGATCATCGAGAAGGTTCGAAAGCTTGCCAAAGACTCATTGAACTCGCCATGGAATCCGGGAGCTTGTTGGGAGTCCACCGGAAGAAATCCGAAGGAGTGTCAGAAGTCCACCGGAATTTCGCTAGAAAGCTCACCGGAAGAAAACTTGAAGAATATCAGTTTAAATCACTTAGAATTATGTTTTAATTTTGTAGTTAAGCATGTAATTTGGGTTAGGATTAGGTGTTAATCCTATAACCCAAAATAGGGGCCCATTGGGCCTTGTTTTGGACCAGTTTGGGCCGAGTTTAAGGTGCAAACTAATATGCTGAAACATGCTAGGTGGTGGCACCGCCCAGCACCCAAGAGACTAGGCGGTGGCACTGCTGCCTTGGGTGGTGTAACCGCCCAGTGCATTGTTAGTCTGACAATTGACAAGCAGTGGCACCCTAGCACCGGGAACCCAAAATGAATTCAAATTTAGAGCTCAAATTTGAATCCTCTTAGGGTCTATAAATACCCCTCCTTTCTCAGTAGAAAGTCACCCTTTTGAGAGTTAGAAATTAAGCAAAGCTTTGGCTAAGTCTTGTTTTTGATAACTAGTGTTCACCTCCCTCTTTCTCTTTAAAAAATCTGTAAGAGTGTGAACCTCTTGTAAAAGGGTTGTAAGAGGGGTATTTGGTCCTTTCTCTTCAAAGTGACTTGCTAGTGGAAGTTGGGAGCCTCATCGAAGAAGGCTTTAGAAGTGGATGTAGGTCACTTGACCGAACCACTATACATCATGGTGTTCTTGAATATCTGAGTGTTTAAATTTCTAAATCGTTTCTATACTTAGCTGCAAATTGTTCGATTTTTATCTCCTTTACTCTAGCTACTTCAACTAAGTCATCTTCGTCGAATCGAAGTCTCAATACGAACTAGCTATTTACGAAATCGATTTCAAACTTACGAGTTTTAATCCGCTGTACTAATTCATCCCACCCCTCTTAGTGCCTCTCCGATCCTAACAAAAGTAAGATCGGATTTCCCATAGTTATGTACTTGGCTATCGTGCGATGATTGGTGCGCAAAAATCGTAAATCCAAAAAATCTGCATGTATCATGTCAGAAGCATTACCTGGGGAGATCATATATCCCCAAAAATTTCAAATCTGATAAAGAGGATGAAGGAGCACTAGCTTACTCCTCTCTTGTGGTAATCCACACAACAGATGCAGTAACGACGCTCCTCAAATCACTGTAGGATTTCTCTCCACGTGCACCACAAGGTTGCTAGAGCCAAGGAGGAGGAGAGGAGACTGAGGAGAATAGGAGGATGACTACCAAGAGCTCTCAGCCTATGAACCAAGAGGTTCCTCCTATTTATAGAGGTGGAGAAAGCTTATCCTTAACAGATTCTATTCACACTGGATCTCTATCCAAGTGGATCTCATTGGATCTTATCCACAAGATCCAACTTGATCTCATCCAATTGTTTCTTATCCAATCATTTAATTAGATCTTATCCAATCATTTAATTGGATCTCATTCAGTTACCTAATTGAATCTCATCCACAGGATCTAAACTAGGGGCTTCGTAGATATCTCATATTCGTACCTCTACTTGTCGCAACAGCCATCTTATGTGTATGACTCTCTAGGCCTGATACCGAGCTGGCCATGAGTCACTCCTATCAGAATACCTTCTGATGTAGTGAATTATTATCTCCATAATAATTTACTCGGCTCATCGACTATGGACGTACTAGACCACTATGCCATAGTCCTCATATGGTACAGAGGGATATAATCCATCGGACATGTCTATCCTCAGTTACCATGTATCTATAGCCCCTCATCCATCTAATATCCCAGAGACCGTATATTGGTCATGGTAAAGTCAGGCCCATACGGAATCCTGTTTAAGTCTCGCTCTAATCGGATTCTCCCGAAGAACTCCTTCTCTCTCAATCGAACGACCCTGGCCAGGGATTTTGTCTGAGCGAGCACACGCGAGATATATCTCTCATGATACTGAGAGTGGATGATCCTCTATTGACACACAATTACCTTCGTAAGGTTGGCTATCATTCCCGAGAACCGGTTATATCAGATCTGGAGCTCTCCAAACCTGTAAGTCTGACATTAAAGAATGGAGTACTTAAATAAGGCATCTTTGGTGCCTCAAGTCTAAGGACCAGACACACTACTAGGACTATGGAATCGCTATCTGACACTAGGTATCATTAACTATATAGCATTCTATAAGCGGATCAATCAGTGAACTCATTCTCCAATGAACACCTGCACTGTACCTCTAGTGTCCCCACACAAGTGACTATGAGACCAGTCGCCTCCATCATATAGACGAGTATACAACGCACTAGTCTTTTCGGTTATCTCGATATCCTCATTGAGTAACCTATGACTAGGATGATTTAGGATATGTGTTTAAAGGTATATCGGTCTCATTATCGTGGTCTCATCACGATCCGATTCTCATTGCATAGATCCATGGACATCACAATATTCATCCAGATAATATGAGAAAATATCAATAATAATATACGAAGAGAGCGTCGTAACATGTCACAGGTGCCACTACTCACATGATTGGCTTGTTGGGCACCTATAACTAACATTTATAGGCTCCAAATGGATTCAAACTTAGAGCTAAAATCTATCCCATCTTGGGTTTTCTGGGTACTAGCGGTACCACCGCTAATGTTGGGTGGTACCATCGCCCAGGGTTTCTGCCACTAGGCCATATCACTATCGAGTTTATGTGGTACCATCGCCCAGGTACATTGACACTGAACAGTACCATTGCCTAGACCACTTGGGGAACTGAACCCAAGCGGTTCCACCACCCTAGTCTGGCAGTGCCACTGCCAAACAAGGTTCAATATTACTGTTTGGGCCTTGAGTCCAGCCCAAACCTGTAACATCCCTCGCATTCCTCGTTTTTAAATTTCCGTATAAGAGTTTAATAGTAAAGTTACTATCTATTTTAAATTCTATAGATGAGCCCAAATGATACTAAAAAACCTATTTATAAGATGTAAGGATCTGTTTTAAAATTCTGAAGACCTATTTGTAAAATTTGGAGGACCTATTTGTAAAATTCTAAGTACCTATTTGTAAAAATCTGAGGACCTAATCGTAAAAATAAATAATACAAGGACTAAACTAAAAAATGCACCAAATAACAAATTCCACCATTTAAAACTCTCTGCCTTCATTCCTAAGGAACCTGAGAAGGCAGTCTGCATTGGAAAAAAAAAAGGAAGAGAAGAAGAAGAAGAAGAAAAGGAGGAGAAGAGAAGAAAATTGAGGATTAAAGACTTTTGGCTCAAAACTTTTCATTGGGATCAAAATTGATCAAAGGCAAGTGTTCTAACCCTATCCTACAGAAATTTTGATCCTTGTTTTCATCCTAATCCTGAAAATTTCAAAAGATTGAAGCTTCATATATTATCTTTCTGCGGTTTATGCAACAAAGAGTGAATTTGGAATTTTTCCCAGATTCCGACCTTACTGCCTTATTCTATCTATAATTTGCTGTATTGAACTCTGATTTAAGCAAAATTAAATCAATCCGAAATTAGACTTATATATCTTCTTTTTGAGACTAATACTGATGAATTTGGAGTTCAAATACCTATCCGAACCTTTATTTGAATTGACCTTATAGAATCTGTAAAATAGTGATTGTAAGTTCTGACCCTTGGATACTCTTTTTCTTATAACTCACTGAGAACAATCCAATTACTGTAAAACTTTATTTATTAGAATTTAGATTCATAAATCTTTTTGTGCATATCTAGTTTGAAAGATTTGGAGTACAGATGCCAGCCGAAACATTTATTTTATTCGACCATATGAATTCTGTAAAACAGCTACCATTAGTTCTGACCTTTAGTAGCTAAACTTGTTATGACTTTCTGTTGAGTACTCTGATTTATACATAATTTAATGAATTAGAAATTAGACTTAGAGATCTTTCTTTTAAAACTAGTTTTGAGTAATTTGGAGCATAATTGGTTATCCTAATAATTCCTTCAATATGCCTTTCAATTCAGCCAGAATTAAGTTTCTTTATCAATTTTGCCAATTTATGTTTCATCCTTCTGGAAATTAACTTTTGAGTGAGATCCTTGCTTCCATTAAGCTACATATTATTGTTTTGAAATTCTGGATGTTCTTGTTCCTAAATAATTTATATATTTGGAATCTATCATGTAAAAATTAGATTTTGTATCAAATTATCTTGTATAGGCACATGTATCTTTGTTGCTTCACATGTGCTTCTGATGTGTAACAGCTTTATTGTTCGCACTGTCCTTTTGTACTCTGGTGTTTGTGGGATTGTCTGGATCTTTACCAAAAATGGTAAATGGATTATTTAGACCTTTGCTAGAAATGGTAAAGGGATTATTTGGATCTTTGCTAGAAATGGTAAAGGATATATGCTTAGAGCCCGCGATGCTCTGCTGGCCCCCTCTGGCTTCATCCAGACGTTGATGTATGACACTCCCAAACATGGGAGATTCTGTTTGAGACCCCACTGCACCCTCTGTGTTTTTGATATGATATCCAAAGCATTATTTATGTGTTTATATGTGCACTTTGGATGATAAGAAAATGAATGATCAGACATGACATTTGAACTTCTATTACTTGTTTATTATTCTGATATGCTCTGAGAGATCTCATATGCACCATTGATATGCTTCATAATGTCTTATGTGTCATTTGATATGCTCCGAAATACCATTATCATCATCTGATATGCTCCAATTATGCTTTACTCCATTTGTTATGAATCAAATAAGTTTGAATAAGAGGACATTTGAGATTCAGTATCTGATACGATGATATATACATTTTCTTATATCTGGCTTTACATTTTGATATCAAGTTTATTGAAAACTATTTTCCTTCCCCCTAGATATGTTAGTCACTTGCTGAGCTTTGTTATGCTCACTCCATTGTTATATAATATTTTCAAGTTAGCTTATCAGTCTCTGGGATGTTTAAATTGGGCTGAGGAAGGGAAAGCTAGAAGATTTTAGGCTGATCTTTAGTGGTTGATATATTTTTTGTTGTATAAGTACATTTTGTATTTAGTAAAATGTTGATGGTAAATCTGAACTTATATGTTTTGTAAAGGTTTAAGGACCTCTCATGTTAGGATTTGAAATGTTAAGTTTAAATGGTATAATGATATAAACTTGTGGTAAATGTTAGTTTTGTAATTATATGGATTCCCTCACTTATGGATTTTATGATGTGGATATTGTTTAGTTGAGTTGGCTTTGGATTTTATTAATCATGGAGTAATATGGTATATAAATTATAAACTGCACAGGTTTTATGAATTGTGGGTTTTGGATGTGATTTACAACTTGAATGATTATTAGTGTCCTCAAATATTGATGTGGATCCTGGGATTAGAATGTGATGAATTTTTATGTTATAGATTTTAAGACAGGGTCACACCTCCTGAACGAGAAAAAAAAAATTCAGGGGGCGTGATAGAGGTGGTATCAGAGCATGATTTGAGGATCACTAAGAATTTTGATATGCTAGATGCATAATAAATTTTGAGGTTTAGTGATTTTTATTTAGAGATTGATCAAAAAATTTCTCTTTTGTTGTTTTTAGGAAGCAAGAATGACGAGGTTATTTGGTTCTCCTATTGCATTTACTATCGATCAATTGAGTGGAATTATGAAAACTCTAGAGGCTATGACACACGTGATGCAAACAACAAGGCTAACAAGGAAGAAATGATAGAGTGGGGACTTCAAACCAAACTAGGTTGGGAATTGAATAGTTTAAGAAGCTTAGTCCTCCCAGTTTCAATGGTGAGCCTGATCCAATGGTAGCAGAATAGTGGATGATGCGGATAGAGAAAATATTTGATGTTTTAAATTGTCCTGATGATCTGAAGGTTTCTCTTGCTACCTTTATGTTAGAGGGAGAGGCTGAACATTGGTAGAGAACAATAAGGAGGATTTCTGAAATTTGACATGAGTCATTCACTTGGAAGACATTTATAGAAAAGTTCAACGATAAATATTTCCCAGATTGCATTAGAGAGCAGAAAGAATTAGAGTTCTTGAATCTTATTCAGGGAAATTTAACGGTAGCAAAATATGAATCTAAATTCACTGAGCTCTCCAGATTTGCTACACATATGATTGATGATGAATCTAGAAAAGCAAGGAGGTTTGAAAGGGGATTAAGGCCAGCCATAAGAAGCCGAATATCAGCTTTAAAACTTTAGGCATATTCTAAGGTGGTAGAAAGAGCTTTGATAATTGAAAAAGACTTAGAAGAGATATAAGAAATCATGAGCAAGAACAATATGGATAAGTTTTTTATAAAAATAAGAGAGGAAATGAACTTGAGAGAAGTAACAAGAGGGTAAAGGTATCTGGATTTGAGATGAGAAAGCTACCATAAAGAATTCCATTATGTGCAAAATGTGGAGGCAATCATGAAACAAGTAAGTGTTTTTGGGTGACTGGAGCCTGCTTTGCTTGTGGAAAGTTAGGTCACAAAATAAAAGACTGTCCCTTTAAGAAAAAGTAAGAACCACTGCCTTTTAGATCATCAGCCCATGCTAGAGTATATGCTATCATTGAGCAGGATGCTAGAGCTTCTAAATCAGTGGTCGAAGGTATTCTTCATATTTCTAATAGAAAGGCAAAAGTTTTATTTGATCCTGGTTCTAATCTCTCTTTTGTTTCACCACATTTTGCTTGTTACTTGAGTGTTCTACCTAGACCACTAGATTATATGTTGTATATAACTACTGCTATTGGGAATTCTTTGATAGCAAACTTGATTTATCCATCTTGCTTGGTTTCTATTGAAGAACATGAATTCCTTGCTGATTTGATCCTCCTAGAGATCCAAGGTTTTGATATTATACTTGGCATGGATTGGCTATCTTTCTATCATGCTAGTATCAATTGTTATACAAAAATGATCACTTTTTGCCTACCGGATCAACCCATCTTTTATTTTGAGGGAATCTGACATGATATGCCTCTTTATCAGCACTTCAAGCTCATCGTCTTATGCAAAAGGGTTATTTTTGTTCTCTTATATGTGTAAAGAAGCATTCAGATCAAGAAACTCAACTAAATGAAACTTCGGTGGTTAAAGAGTTCCCTGATGTATTTCCGGATGACTTGCCTGGATTACCACCAGAGAGGGATGGTGAATTTGTTATTGAAGTAGCCCCCGGGATAACCCCAATATCTAAGCCTCCCTATAGAATGGCACCCCTCGAGTTAGAGGAGTTGAAGAAGTAAATACAAGAGTTGTTAGATAAGGGTTTTATTCGACCCAGCATCTCACCTTGGGGTGCTCCAGTGCTATTAGTTAAGAAGAAGGATGGGACATTGAGGCTTTGTATTGACTATAGACAATTGAATCAGGTGACCATCAAAAATAAGTATCCTCTTCCAAGGATCGATGACTTGTTTGATCAATTGCAGGGTGCACAAGTATTCTCCAAGATCGATCTAAGGTCGGGTTATTATCAGTTGAAGATCAAGAAGGAGGATATTCCGAAAACAGCCTTTAAAACCCGATATGACCACTATGAATTCTTGGTAATGCCTTTTGGCTTGACTAATGCCCCTGTAGCTTTTATGGAACTGATGAACAGGATATTTCAACCACTCTTGGATGATTGTATAATTGTATTCATTGATGACATATTAGTGTATTCAAAGAGTAATCAAGAGCATAAGGAACACCTTAGAAACGTATTATCCATACTAAGAGAAAAGAAATTATATGCAAAGTTCAGTAAGTGTGAATTTTGGTTGAATGAAATTGTTTTCTTAGGCCATGTGATTTCAGGGAAAGGTATATCTGTTGATCCAAAGAAGGTGGAAGCAGTGGTTAAGTGGGAAGTACCAACAAATGTAACAGAAGTTAGAAGTTTCCTGGGCATGGCAGGTTATTACAGGAGATTTGTGGAGGGATTTTCTTGAATTCCTCATCCCCTCACCAAACTTACTCGGAAGAATGTGAAATTTGAATGGGGTGATGATTGTGAGCAAAGTTTCCAAGAGCTAAAAAGAAGATTGACCAGTGCCCCTATTCTGACTATTCCACATGGTAATGAGGGATTTGTAGTTTATACTGATGCTTCAAGAAAAGGCCTGGGATGTGTTCTAATGCAGGAAGGGAAAGTAATTACTTATGCTTCTAGACAGCCAAAGAGTTATGAAGTGAATTATCCAACTCATGATCTGGAATTAGCAGCAGTCATCTTTGCTCTAAAGATTTGGAGACATTACTTGTATGGGTGAACATTTGAAATCCTTACTGATCACAAAAGTTTGAAGTATATTTTTACTCAAAAAGAGTTGAATATGAGGCAGCAGAGATGGATAGAGCTTATAAAGGATTATGATTGTACCATCCGTTATCACCCGAGTAAAGCCAATGTTGTAGCTGATGCACTTAGTAGAAAATCTACAAGTTTTATGGCTAGCCTTGTTGTGAAACAATGGAAGTTCTTAGAAGAAAATTGTGATTTGAATGTCATGAGAAAAGGGCAAAATTCAATGATGTTGATGGCCTCTATTCAGGTGCGGTCTGATCTCATTCAACAAATTAAAGAAGGATAACTACAAGATCCACATTTAATATACTTGAGGAATGAAGTTAAAAAGGGATTGAAGCTGAATTTTTGAATTTCAAAGGATGGCCTCTTAAGATTTGGGGATAGAGTATGTGTTCCAAATGACCCAGATATCAAGAACCAAATCCTGATGGAGGGTCACAATTCAAAGTACACCATACATCCTGGTAGCACTAAAATGTATAGAGATCTCCAAAGTCATTATTGTTGGGAGGGCATGAAGAAGGAGATTGCAATGTATGTTTCAAAGTGTTTAACTTGTCAGCAAATCAAAGCAGAACATCAAAGACCTGGAGCCTTATTACAGCCTTTAGATATTCCTGAATGGAAATGGGAATGTGTTACTATGGACTTTGTTTCAGGACTACCCAGAACCTCTAGGAAGCATGATGTTGTTTGGGTCATTATTGATAGGTTAACCAAATCTGCACATTTCTTACCGATCAATATGACTTATTCACTTGATCGACTTACCGATTTGTATGTTGATGAAATAGTAAGACTTCATGGTGTTCTAAAGGAGATCATCTCTGATAGAGACTCCAGATTTCTTTCTAGATTGTGGAGGAGATTACAAGAATCAATGGGCAACAAAGTAAAGTTTAGCATCGCCTATCACCCTCAGACCGATGGTCAATCTGAAAGAACAATTCAAATACTTGAGGATTTGCTCAGAGCCTATGTTATGGATTGGAAAGGTGAATGAGATAAAGATATTTCCCTTATTGAGTTCACTTACAATAATAGTTACCATTCAAGCATTCAGATGGCTTCTTATGAAGCTTTGTATGGGTGGAAGTGTAGAACACCTATATGTTGGGAGGAAGTTGGTGATAAAAAGTTGTTAGCACTAGATAAAGTACAAGAGACTACTAAAAAGATTCAAGTTATAAGAAAAAGGCTAAAGACTGCTCAGAGTCGCCAAAAGAGCTATGCTGACAACCGACGAAGAGATATTGAGTTTCAAGTAGGGGATTTTATATTCTTGAAGGTCTCCCCTTCTAAAGGCGTGGTAAGATTTGGGAAGAAAGGAAAGTTAAGCCCAAGGTTTATTGGACCTTTTGAGATCCTTGAAAGAATTGGTTCTGTCGCATACAAGATTATCTTGCCACCATCCTTATGTCATATCCATGATATTTTTCATATTTCAATGCTTAGAAAGTATGTACATGATCTCTCTCATATCATAAAATATGAGCCGATTGTGATTGATAAAGGCTAATCCTATTTGGAGGAGCCCACTCGGATTATTGATAAGAAGGATAAAATCCTAAGGAATCGGGTCATCCCTCTTGTTAAAGTGATCTGGAGGCATCATTCTAGGGAAGAAATAACTTGGGAGCTAGAGGAGGAAATGAAGAAAGCTTATCCTTATCTTGTCAACTGATAGAGGAATGATAAATTTAGAGGACTAAATTTTTCTTTTAAGGGGGGGAGAGTGTAACATCCCTCGTATTCCTCGTTTCTAAATTTTCGTATAAGAGTTTAATAGCAAAGTTACTATCTATTTTAAATTCTATAGATGAGCCCAAATGATACTGAAAAACCTATTTATAAGATGGGAGGATCTGTTTGTAAAATTCTGAGGACCTATTTGTAAAATTCTGAGGACCTAATCATAAAAATAAATAATATAAGGACTAAACTGTAAAATATGCAAAATAACAAATCCCACCATTTAAGACTCTCTGCCTTCATTCCTAAGGAACCTGAGAAGGCAGCCTGCGTTGGAAAATAAAAAGGAAGAGAAGAAGAAGAAGAAGAAAAGGAGGAGAAGAGAAGAAAATTAAGGATTAAGGTCTTTTGGCTCAAAACTTTTCATTGGGATCAAAATTGATCAAAGGCAAGTGTTCTAACCCTATCCTATAGAAATTTTAATCCTTATTTTCATCCTAATCCTGAAAATTTCAAAAGACTGAAGCTTCATATATGATCTTTCTGCGGTTTATGCAACAAACAGTGAATCTAGAATTTTTCCCAGATTCCGACCTTACTGCATTGTTCTATCTATAATTTGCTGTATTGAACTCTGATTTAAGCAAAATTAAATCCATCCGAAATTAGACTTATATATATTCCTTTTGAGACTAATATTGATGAATTTGGAGTTCAAATACCTATCCGAACCTTTATTTGAATTGACCTTATAGAATCTGTAAAATAGTGATTGTAAGTTCTGACCCTTGGATACTCTTTTTCTTATAACTCACTGTGAACAAATCCAATTACTGTAAAACTTTATTTATTAGAAACTAGATTCATAACTGTTCATATCTGGTTTGAAAGATTTGGAGTATAGATGCCAGCTGAAACATTTATTTTATTCGACCCTATGAATTATGTAAAACAGCTACCATTAGTTCTGACCTTTAGTTGCTAAACTTGTTATAACTTTCTGTTGAGTACGCTGATTTATACAGAATTTAATGAATTAGAAATTAAACTTGGAGATATTTCTTTTAAAACTAATTTTGAGTAATTTAGAGTATAATTGGTTATCCTAATAATTCCTTCAATATGCCTTCAATTCTGCCATAATTAAGTTTCTTTATCAATTTGGCCCATTTATGTTTCATCCTTCTGGAAATTAACTTTTGAGTGAGATCCTTGCTTCCATTAAGCTACATATTATTGTTTTGAAATTTTGGATGTTCTTGTTCCTAAATTATTTATATATTTGGAATCTATCATGTAAAAAATTAGATTTTGTATCAAATTATCTCGTATAGGCACATGTATCTTTGTTGCTTCACATGTGCTTCCGATGTGTAACAGCTTTATTGTTTGTACTGTCCTTTTGTACTATGGTGTCTGTGGGATTATCTAGACCTTTGTTAGAAATGGTAAAGGGATTATTTGGACCTTTTCCAGAAATGGTAAAGGGTATATGCTTAGAGCCCGCAATGCTCTATCGGCCCCCTCTGGCTTCATCCAAACATGGATGTATGACACTCCCAGACATGGGAGATTCTGTTTAAGATCCCACTGCACCCTCTGTGTTTTTAATATGATATCTAAAGCATTGTTTATGTGTTTATATGTACGCTTTGGATGATAAGAAAATGAATGATCAGATATGACATTTGAACTTCTGTTACTTGTTTGTTATTCTGATATACTCTGAGAGATCTCATATGCACCATTGATATGCTTCATAATGTCCTATGTGTCATTTGATATACTCCGAAATACCATTATCATCATCTGATATGCTCCAATTATGCTTTACGCCATTTGTTATGAATCAAATAAGTTTGAATAAGAGGACATTTGAGATTCAGTATCTGATACGATGATATATACGTTTTCTTGTATCTGGCTTTATATTTTGATATCAAGTTTATTGAAAACTATTTTCCTTCCCCCTAGATATGTTAGTCACTTACTGAGCTTTGTTATGCTCACTCCATTGTTATATAATTTTTTAGGTTAGCTTATCAGTCTTTAGGATGTTTAAATTGGGCTGAGGAAGGGAAAGCTAAAAGATTTTGGGCTGATCTTTAGTGGTTGATATGTTTTTTGTTGTATAAGTACATTTTATATTTATTGAAATGTTGATGGTAAATCTGAACTTATATTTTTATAAAGGTTGAAGGACCTCTCATGTTAAGATTTGAAATGTTAAGTTTAAATGGTATAATGATATAAACTTGTGGTAAATATTAATTTTGTAATTATATGGATTCCCTCACTTATGGATTTTATAATGTGGATATTGTTTAGTTGTGTTGGCTTTGGATTTTATGAATCATGAAGTAATATGGTATATGAATTATAAACTGTACAGGTTTTATGAATTGTGGGTTTTGGATGTGATTTACAACTTGAATGATTGTTAGTGTCCTCAAATATCGATGTGGATCCTGGGATTAGATTGTGATGAATTTTTATATTATGGATTTTAAGACAGGGTCACACCTCCTGAACGAGAAAAAAAAAGAGAAAATTCAGGGGGTGTGACAAAACCTGTCAGGATACTGGCCTAACTAGCCCCTAACATGGTTGATCCAATTCCAACCCAATTAGACCTAATCCTATTTCAATCTAGACAATTATTATAAAGCAAATCAAAATTAGTTTCTCGACACATCATTAGTCCATCGGAGCTTCGTTTGTTTCTTCGACGCATCGTCCTCTCTTGCGGCCTATTGCCCAATCAATAGTTGACCTCCGCAACTTCGATATTCTTAGTGTAACTCCGCTCTTTTTAGCCTGATACCCGATTTCTTTGTCTGAAACCTTTTG
The DNA here is from genome assembly GCA_024322285.1 of Musa beccarii. NCBI lineage: Eukaryota > Viridiplantae > Streptophyta > Magnoliopsida > Zingiberales > Musaceae > Musa > Musa beccarii. Next base: position 36,369,223 of record CM044401.1, on the reverse strand, counting down.
TTGATTGTCAACCGGTCCTCCGGTTCAATGTCCAATCTCCTAACGTGTTTTCCTCTGGCATAACTTCAATTATTCTTGCTTCAATTATCTAATCCTGATCGAGAGTAGACCTGCATGACTCAAAACATAGTTAGATCACTAAAACACAATCAATTAGTTTCATCATCAAAATTCGAGATTCTATAGTGACCCTCAAAGATTCTGCCACACCTCTCCTTCCAAATAACACATTTAAAAGTAAACTTTACTAGTTATGTAAGAGGCCCTTTTTTTAAGAAGCTTTGCTTGAGCTTTCCGAATTCTTGATGCAAGTTTCACATTGATAACCTATTGAGTTTAAATCTCTTTAGAATCTCCTTCCATACCCAATTAGTGTAGTCACAAGCAAAATAGAGATGATCAATACTTTTTTCCTATGGCATACAAAGAGAGCATCAGTTAACAAGATAAATACCTCTTCTTTTCATAATGTCCATTGTAGGTAGTTTAGTAAGAAAGCCCTGTCATGTACATAAGGAACATCTCTATGAGCCTAGTTTATACCATGTCCAATTTTTTGGGATCCACTTACTGTTCCTTTATCTAATTTGATTCCATGCAGATGTAGCACTAAATTTACCATTGTCATAAAGCCAAATAAGCATATCTGAAGAGTTGTTCTTGATTAGAAGAGCTATAATAGTCGATCAAAGTGATAACATTTCAGGAGAAATAGGATTGGGAAGACACCAGGTGATGTTAGTAATTAACTCAAAAACCTTCCAATCTTTAGGAGCCTCAAGATATCTTCATACTCTATCACCATATAATTGGAAAATACTTTTCTCATTCATCCAAGGATCATACCACATATTAGTGCTGGTCCTAAAATAGATTGCATAAGAAATGTGTTTGATTAGCTAATTTCTTACCTTTAAAATTCTTTTCCAAGTAGTAGAATAGTATGTTTTTACTAAAACTTCCCAGATTGATTCCTTAGACAGGTATCTAGTAAAAACCCATTGTGACTATAAGGAATATTTGTTTTGCAAAAGATCCCACAATTTTTATATCAAACAAGCTTTATTTCAATCTTTCATATTTCTCAGATTTAGCCCCCCTTCATCTTTTGGTTTACAGATGCTATCCCAATTTAATATATGTATTGCCTTACCATTTGTGTCATTCTAGAAGAAGTTCATAAATAGTCATTCAATATTTTGAAGAAGTTCAATAAGTAGAAGAAATGCATTAGACCAATAAATAGTGTAAGAGTACAATACATATCGGATGAGTTCAAATTGTCCTACTTTGGAAAGAAATCTAGTTTTCTAGGAAAAAATTTTATTCTTTATTTTTTATAGGATAGGCTGACAGTAGGTTTTGTGAATACTAGTGGATATGAGTGGGAGACCCAAATAAGGAACTAATAGACTTCCCTAGCTAACCCCTAGAGTTTGTGTAATAAAATCCTTACCTTCAATGCAAGGACCCATATAGATTTTACTTTTTGCATGATTTAACTGAAGGCCAAAAACTAGACTAAAGTCTTTCAGAATAGTAGCTAGGTTCCTCACTAAAGTAGAGTCATTTCGAAGAAAGATAATAACATTATCGGCAAAAGTTATGTGGGATTTATGAATATAACCAACATGAGATACCTTAATGTTGCCATCAGAGATTGCTTCTTCCAACGTACAACTGATTCTTTCCATTACAATTGTAAAAAGATAAGGAGATATTGGATCTTCTTGTTAGATTTCATTCGTACTTCCAAAAAAATCCAATAAGTGAACCATTGAAGAGAACAAAAAATTTTGAAGTTTCCAAGCAGCATTGAATCTAATTAATCCATTGTTGAGGGAAGTTCATACTAAGATGCATCTTATAGATAAAGTGTCTATTAACTAAATTGAAGGCTTTTCGTAAATCAACTTTAAAATAGATTTTCATCCCTCTTGATTTTAAATGTAGATCCTTGACCAAGTCATTAACAAGAAGGACATTATTATGTATACTTCTCCCTTTGATGAAAGTAGCCTGATTAGGATTCATGATCTTGTGCATAACCTTTTGCATTCAATCTGCTAACAACTTAGAGATGATCTTCTAAATAAAGTTGTATAATGAAATGGGCCGATAGTGCTCTAGTGAATCAGCCCCTACATTCTTGAGAACTAAAGAAATAAAAGTATAATTTATCTCTTTAAGAATATGACCTGAAGAGAAAAAATACTAACAAACTTTAATCACGTCATTACTAATGATATGTCATGCAATTTGGTAAAATTTAGTTGGAAATCCATCTGGACCAGGGCTTTTGTTCATTGGTGACTAAAAGACAACTCTTATACTTTTTTAATCTGTAATTAGTGTAATTGAGGATTGAGATGACTTCTGAATCAAGCTTTCTAGTAGACTTACATATCAATATTATTAGGTTACTTTTCTTGATTAAGTAAAGAATAAAAAAATATTCAATATATGCTTTAAGCTCATCCAAATTTTCAATAAAATTACCGTCTTTGTCTTACATTTCCTGATGCAGTTAATGGCCTTTCTAGTAGCAATGGCAGCATAGAAAAACTTAGTATTGGAATCCCCAATAGTAAGCCAATATTGTCGAGACTACTATTTTACAAAACTTTCCTCCTACTTTAAGACTTGCATGAATTGATCCCTAGCTTCTGTCTCTTTGCAAATAAGATTCTCATCAAGGAGCTGAAGATATAGCTCATGTTGCACTGCCACTAGCTCCTTTTTGCATAACTGGACCCGGGTGGTAATATTACCAAAGGTATTTGTATTCCACTCCTTAAGTGCTGCTTTATATGCTTTTAGCTTTTGGCATAAGATGTAAGAGGGAGAACCATGCATATTAACATTTCAAGTTGATCTGATAACCTCGAGGAGCTGAGGATGAGTACTCCACACGTTAAAGAATCTAAAAAGTTTCTTGCCTCTGGGTGTTGCTTTGTCTACATGTATATACATTGAAGAGTAATCGGCGAACAACTAAGCACCATACTCCAGAAGTGAATTAGTATAAACTGTTAACTATTCTTGATTAATCAGACACCTGTCGAGTCGAGCGATTTATTTTTTTGTGGACAACACCTTGATTACTCAATGAAAACTAATCCCCTATAGATTTCATATCAATCAATATAGCAATATCTATATAATCACTAAAACTTTGAAGCTGGCTTTCTGAAAGTGATTTACCCCCCACTTTTCCATTTATGTACTGAACAGTATTAAAGTCACTAAGAACAATCAAAAGCATGGTAAGACAGCCATTTGCAATGTTAATCAGATCAATTCATAGAATATTTCTTTCATGCATACTATTTAAAGTATATACACTAGTAATATGGAATTGACAGTCATTCTTTTTGTCCTCTGCCTTAAGGTAGATGAATTGTTTAGTAGCAGAAATAAACTAATCACTAACAAAGTTGGGATGTCATAAGACCTGTATTCTACCATAAGTGTCACAAGAATCATTGGTAAGAAATTTTTCCTCGGCCATATTAAATTCTTTTGAACACGGTTGTAAGATGGTTTAATTTTTGTTTTCACGAGAATAATAATATCACAAGTAGCAGACCTGATTATTCAATTAAGCTCCTAACATTTTTTAGGTTTATTAAGTCTACGAACATTCCAACATATTATCTTCATCAGAAATAAAATAGGTGGGAAAGGGAGTAAGGGATTCTTCCTAGGTAGAAAGGAGGATGTGAGACTTAGGGGGGGACAGTCCATCCTTCTTCTTATCCTTAGGTTTTGTAGTTTCCTCTCACATAATATCATTACCTTTTAAGTCTTTGTTCCTATATTTATCCACTTCATCCATAGCCTACAAATGTTTAAACTTAAAAGTATCTTGAGTAAATAAGTCATGGTTGGTGGGGTTTGCTAAAGCACGAATAGTTGGTTGAGGCATAACGTCCTAGTTGGTGAGGATTTGTTGAGACACAATGTCCTAGTTCGAGTGAGGGTGGGATCTTGGAGGTAAGGTTGTTGGGGCGTGTACTATGGGAAACTTCCTTTGTGGAAGGCTCTAACATAATAGGAAGAGATGAAGTTCCTGACTTGTCTTTCTCCTATTCGTGGTGCTGCCCTAGCAAGTCATAATGCTCACTTCTCATCGCCACCATCAATGCCATTACCATTGGAGGGGATGTGCCTTGCTCGTCAGTAGTCATAATAGCAATATCAACCCCATGTTGAGGTGCCTAACATGGCTTGTAGTCCTGAGTGAGTTTCTGAGTTTACTGACAAGCTCCATTTGCATGGTTAAAAGACAAGCAAATCTTATATCGTTGTAGCTTCTAAGAATATGAAACATGCACCTTACGAGTATTCCCATCAAGATCATAATAAAAAACCTTATTAGGAATATCATCATCGAAAAAAACCATTACACGTGCTCGTGCAAAAGCTAATCTTATCTGCACAGCTGTTGCCTTGTCAAAATGGCTGTCCCAAAGTGCTGCATAACTTTGCAATAAAACGTCGGCTCCAAAGGTGCAGGGGAAGACCATAAAAGGATACCTATAAGGGAATAGACTATAGGTTGTCTAACTCCAAATAGACATCAAAGGACTAGTGTTGTAGAATCATCAGATGGCCATGAATAGTCCAAAACCCTTCAAGGATCCATTGCAAATCCTCTTCAGAATATAGCTTGCATACAAAGAAAATATTCTCTAGCATATGAAGATCAAATGTCGATGTTTCCCATCGAGCCTTAATAATGAGGATAACGAAAAATAGGATGTCTTAAGACTAACCACATAACCAATAAGCACCATGGATCATGTCTTAATCAGCTCTTTAGAATCAGCAATCTCATACACAATAATCTTTTGATTAGCCTAGACTTCTGGGGTAATGAAATCCAAGCTAAGTTATGGACTTCTGACCGGAGCCTTAAAGAGGCTATTCCAAAGTTGTGGATCTCTAGAAATAAGAGTAGGAGGTTGCAATCTAGAGTGCAACCTGCCTCCATGCTACTTCGTCAAAGGAGTATCTCGTCTGGAAGAAGATAGCAAAAGAGCAACTTGAAAAATAAGGGTAGGGAGCCTTGTCGTCGGATCTATCGCCCAAGGGATAATCGCTACGTGAGGGAGAGGTGGCCGTGTCCTGCAGCACTAGGAGAAGCCTACGGAGCCGTGGTGGCCCCTGCACTGCAAGAAGTCAGCACACAACCTTGGGGAGAAGCAACCGTCGCCCGAGGGAGAAGTAGCCACCGCCCCTTCCTTCACCCTAGGGAGAAGCAATCGTAGTTGCTTGCCCTAGAGAGAAGCAGTTGTAGGCTTCTCATGGGCGATGTGAGGTGCAGAACTGCTCCTTTATTTGCTAGGGAGAAGCAGCCACAAGCTGCCGTCACCTCCCCAACTCAACGGAGAAGCAGCCGTAGGCTTCTTGTGGGCTATGCAAGGTGCAGAATTGCTCCTCTGTTCTCGATAGGGAGAAGCAGCCACAAGTTGCCACCACCACCCCAAGTCTCCCTAGGAAGAGAGCAGAGGGAGGGGGGCGATGCAGAGGCTGGGGAGCAATGAAGATGCAAAGGAACAGTAGCTGTGCCCCTTGTCTACGCTCTCCTTTGTTCTCAATAGGGAGAAGTAGCCGCAATTTGCCACCGCTGCCCTAAGTCATAGAGAGAGGGGGGTGATGCAGAGGTTGGGGAGTGATGGGCCCTTCTCCTCTGTTCTAGAAGAAGAGTAGAGGGAAGGGGGCAGTGCAAAGGAACAACAACCACTTCCCTTTTCCCTTCATTTCTGTCACCGATCTTCCCTTTGCCCAGCCACTACATGTCTCATCACACAGCACGACCTTGCTTGAACAAGATCGCAGCTGCCACCCCTTCCCTAGGGAGAAGCAGTTGTAGAGAAGCAACCATCACCTTTTTTTATGAAATAGTGATTGTATAAATTATCGTATTCATAATATATTTTAAAAAATATGTTTTGATTAACATGATCGTCTTAAGCTAGGCATGAGTTAAATATGAATGTATAGATTTTATAAGCATAAAAATATATGAATTATGATGAAAATATATTATATACATATATATATGATGATGTGTGGTGTGGGAATATATGCGTTTTTTATGACATATAATGTAGGAGTTCATTGATATGTTACGAAGTGCAATGTATGTATATATATTATAAAGTGTGGTGTGAAAGTACACATATATATTATGATATATGGAGTGGGAGTGCATGCATATATTATAATATACAGTGTAGGAATATATATATATATATATATATATATATATATATATATAATGACATACGATATCAGAGTGCATACATATATTATGAAGAAATGGTATGAGAAGGTACATATATATATATTGTAGTTACCAAAGTGGCTTGGACTAATAAATTTATAAAATTATATTATAAAATTAGTCATAAATGATACTAAAAAATAATATTCAAAATGACACACATAATTAGGAGATTTAGATAATTCTATAGGAATATCTACGTCGAATAATTATGTGATGGGATAGAATGATATTTTTTTAGATATCTATATAATTTATGATTGTATATCTAAATGTGACAATACTATTCCACAAGGATGGTACTTACTCCTCTATATTATAAAATCTTATGTGTATACTATATATATTAATATTTAAATCAAAGTTGAAATACAAATGATATTAATAGTTCATCATTTATTTTAAAAAAATCAAAATATTAATATTATATTATTTTATTATTATAGTAATACTTTTCATTATATTATCATACTTCTAATATATATGATTAAATTATGATTTTGATATATACAATTTATACTCGGTATGTTATATCTTATTCGGACTAGTTGGAAGGATGATGGAAATCATCAACTTAGCAACCCCCCGATAACTAAAGAGCTATGATATATATGAAATACAAATTGATACCCTCCAATGAATTGAAAACAAGATGGATTATTTAAGAATGAAGTAAGGGAAACTATTCTAATCACTTATCAATAGAAAATTGATGAAATAATTATAATAGCACTTTAAATTCCCTTAAGATGCACTTCAAATCAAGAGGGATGAAAATTTGTTTTAAAACTGACTTACAAAAAGCATTTGATTAGTTAATAAACACTTTATCTATAAGATGCTCCTTAGTATGAACTTACCTCAATAATGGGTTAATTGGATTCAATGCTGTTTGGAAACTCCAAAATTTTCGGTTCTCTTCAATGGTTCACCTATTGGTTTTTTTGAGAGCACGAATGGCATCTGACAAGGTGATCCACTTTCTCTTTATCTTTTTATAATTGTAATAGAAGGACTCAGCTGTATGTTGGAAGAGGCAATCTCTAATGACAACATTAAGGCACCCCATATTAGTTCTATTCATATATCCCACATAACTTTTGTAAATGATCTTATTATATTTCTTCATAATGACTCTACTTCAGTGAAAAATCTAGCTATTATTCTGAATGACTTTAGTTTAGTTTCTGGCCTTCAACTAAATCATGTAAAAAGTAAAGTCTATATGGGTCCTTGTATTGAAGATAAAGATTTTATTACACAAACTTTAGGGGTTAGCGAGGGAAATATACCAGTTCCTTATCTGGGTCTCTCACTCATATCCACTAGCATTCATAAAACCCACTGTCAGCCTATCCTACAAAAAATAAAGAATAGAATTTTCTCCTAAAAAATTAGACTTCTTTCCAAAGCAGGACGACTTGAACTCATCCGATATGTGTTGTTCTCTTACTCTATTTATTGGTCTAATATATTTCTTCTGCTTGTTGGACTTCTTCAGAATATTGAATGGCTATTTAAGAACTTCTGGAATGGCACGGATGGTAAGGCAATACATATGATAAATTGGGATAGCATCTACAGGCCAAAAGATGAAAGGGGCCTGAATTTGAGAAATCTAAGAGATTGTAATAAAGCTTGTTTAGTACAGAAATTATGAGATCTCTTATAAAACAAATCCTTATGGTCACAATGGGTTTCTGCTAGGTACCTATCCAAGGAATCAATATGGGAAGTTTCAATAAAAACATATCATTCTGTTGCTTGAAAAGGAATTTTGAAGGCAAGGAATTGACTAATCAAACACATTTCTTATGCAATCTCTTTTAGGAGCAGCATTAAAATGTGGTATGATCCATGGTTGAATGGGAAAAGTATATTCCAATTATATAGCGATAGAGTACAAAGAGATCTTAGAGCCCCTAAAGATTAGAAGGTTTTTGAATTCATTTCTAACGGCACTTAGTGTCTTCCCAATCCTACTTCTCCTAACATACTATAACTTTGGCCAACCATTACAACTCTTCTAATCAGGACTAACTCGGCATATATGCTTATTTGGCTTCATGACAATGGTAAATTTAGTGCTACATCTACATGGAATCAAATCAGACAAAGAAACAATAAGTGGATCCTAAGCAATTGAACATGGGATAGACCGGACTCACAGAGACATTCCTTATACATATGGCAAGCCTTTCTTGCCAAACTACCTATAATAGACAATATGAAGTGAAGAGGTATCTATCTTGTTAACCGATGCTCTCTTTATATGCAAACAGGAAGAAAGTATTGATCATCTCTATTTTGCTTACGATTACACTAATTAGGTATGGACAGAGATTTTGAAGAGATTTAAACTTAATAGGCTACCAATGACAAACTTGCATCAGGAATTAGAATGGCTCAAGCAAACCTTCTCAAGAAAAGGGCTTCTTACGCAACTAGCAAAGGTTCTTTCAGATGTGCTATTTGGTGGATTTGGAAGGAGAGGTATAGCAGAATCTTTAAGGGCTACAACACACACAATGCTCATCTTCCGCTAGAGATTCTTAGCGACTCAAGGTCATGTCTCGAGTGGGATTTGGAAATGAAGTATTTAACAAGCCAAGAAAAAAAGACTTATCAGATTCAATTTTACCATTCGTTAATGCTTTCTGGAATGATGTTACAGTATTATGTGATTTTGTGCTTCAATAATGTGATATATTCACAGATTGTCTAAGACTAGTCTGATATTATATTTTCCTATTTGATGCCTATTGTAAAGAGTCATAGTCTACAACATGTGTAGTCATGACTATCTTTTTTTTTACTCCTCTTAGAGATAAGTCTGATGGAGTGGGAACATTCCACCTTTCTGAGGTGGGGTGCATTCTCCTAGACTACTCTAAGAGATTTCAGGCTTTAGTCTATGGCTTGTGTAGACAGTGCTATTTTGTACAAACTTCATACTTAATCCAATTATATTTACTTATAAAAAAATTCTCTTAAGATGCCATAAACTAATAAGTTTGATAAGTTGAAAGGAAAAGTAAAGATTTGGTTTTGAACGCCATAAGTAAAAAAGCCTGATAGGTTCTAAAGTTCATGCAAGAACTTAAAAATAAAACACTCACCGGTGTTGAAGAATTGTTATACTTCCTAAATTGTCTATTTTAACAATGAGAGTCAGCCTCGTTTATATAGTATGAGGCTAAGTACAAAGGGAATGAATGCATTAAATGACATTCATATTTCTAATTCATGAATTTTGTCCAATATGGCTGAATGGATTTTTATTCTTCAAGATGTGGTCTTCAAATTTGTTCTTCTCTCTTCATGATCATATTGACCATTTTAGACTCTTCTTGCAACCAGAAAACTTTGACTGAGTCTTGACCAGCTTGCTTCTTCAAAATGCTTTCCAATAGATAAGTTAAAGCTTCTTTCCTCCTTTTAGCTTTAGCTATTATCATTGGTTCTCCATGAATAGTTAAAAGGTCTTTTATAAAATTATGATCAACTTGTTCGTTCATATCATTCCTCCTTTCCTCAAAAGGATTCGTCCTTAAATCAGAGCCTCCATCACAGTGATTTTGTTGATGGCTCTACAATCAATACATATTCTCTAAGATCCATCCTTTTTAGGTACCAAAAGAACAGGAATTGCATATGGACTCATGCTTTCTCGCACATACCCCTTTTCCATAAGCTCACTAACTTGCTTTTGGATTTCCTTGGTCTCTTCGGGGTTACATATATATGTTGGCCTATTTGGTATGCTTGCATTTGGAATGAAATCAATTTGATGCTCAATTTCTCTAATTGGTGGCAAATCATTAGGAACTTCTTCGGAAAAGATATCCATATTTTCCTACAAAAGATCAACAATAACACTAGGTAAACTTTTGTCAATTTTGTTAGAAGAGATCAAAATGTCCTTATACATGAGTACAAGAAAGGGTTGCCTCATGGTTAAGGCTTTTTTTACATCACACATTTTGGCATAAAGACTCATTTTTTATTCACTCAAACCTTCCTTGTTTTCTCTCCCCTTGTGTTTCCCAATACTCTCATTTTTATCACTCATCTCATCCTTTCTTTTTTCTCTCTTTTTTGCTCTCTCCCTAAAGTTTTGATTAATGAAGACTCAAGCTCCTTATATTGTTGTTTTATATACATCTGGTCTTCAAGAATTATCTTCGGAGGCAAAGGTCCAAGCTGATATTTCTGTCAATCCATGATTAAGGAATAACGGTTCTTGAACCCATCATGTATTACCCTATGATCATATTGCCATGGTCTCCCCAACAATATGTTACCAACATACATAAGTACCACATCACACCAAACTTCATCCTTATATCTACCAATTGAAAAAGAAACTAAAACTTGCTGATTTACCTTTACTACACCACTATCATTCAACTATTGTAACTTATAAAGTTTTGGATGTTTGATAGTAGGCAAATTTCAGTTTCTCCATGAGCAAGGTACTTGCCACATTTGTACAACTTTCGCTATCAACAATCATATTACACAACTTGTTAGCAATCAAACAATGAGTATGAAATAGATTTTCATATTGTTCACCATGTTCATCATTTTTACTTTGCAAACTAAGTGTGCGATGAATAACTAAAATTTCACCTTTAGCATACTCTATATCACTAGCATTCTCTGGAATGTCATCATCATCCACTCTTTCACTTTTCGATTCCATAATCACATCCCTTATGATCATAACTCTCTTATTAGGATATTCACGTGCTACATGTCTATGCCCAAGACATTTAAAACACCTAATACCTCTACTTTGATTAGGTTGATTCTTATCTTTACCCTTGCTGTCAAATTTATTTTTGCTTTTAATTTCATCAATTTTAGGCTTAACAATGGATTTATCATCCTTTTTACTCTAATTTAATTTCCAAGAAGAAGAAGAACCCGAATAAGGTTTTGAATCCTACCTTGTGCCTTTTCTTTTGAGTTGCCTCTCAATTTTCATGGCTATATTTACCATATCCTCAATCTTCATATAATGTTGCAACTCCACAAGATCAGTAATATTCTTGTTTAATCCACTCAGGAATTAAGCCATAGTCACCTCACGGTCTTCCTCCACATTAGTCGTTATCATGGTTATCTCCATCTCCTTGTGATAATTTTCAACACTCAAGGAACCTTATATCAAAGTTTGCAGTCGTTGATACAAATCCTAATAGTAATGGCTTAGGATAAATCTCCACCTCATGATTTGTTTCATCTCCAACCAAGTCTCTATGGACCTTTCACCATTTCTACGCCTGTCTTTACATAATTGATCCCACCAAATTATAGCATAATCATAAAATTCAATAGTGGTTAAATTTACCTTTTTCTCTTCGGAGTAGTTGTGACATTCAAAGATCAGCTCCACTTTTCATTCCCACTCCAAATAAGCATCTGGATTATTCTTTCCTTGAAAAGGAGGAATTTTCATTTTGATGTTGCCTATGTTTTTGTCCACACCATTAAAACATCATCTCCTAATTTGTCTCCTAGGATTAACATCTTGACCAATTAGAGTGACTTGGTCATCGTCGATGTCATCTCCACCATCATATTCAATGTGGACGAAGGTTGGTTGTCTGTGGTTCATCTTGCAATCTATTAATTACATCCTTATGCCTTTCTATATAATCTTTTACACCTTCTATCACTTTGAACATACGTTGAATTTTTTTTTTGATAAGTAAATGTAATTATATTTAGTATAAAGTTTGTACAAAATAGCTTTATCTACACAAGCTGTAGACTAAAGCCTAAGATCTCTTAGAGCAATCTAGGAGAATGCACCCCACCTCAGAATGGTGGAATGGTCTCACTCCACTAGACTCATCTCCAAGAGTAGTCAAACAGAAAAGTAGTCATGACTACACATATTATAGACTATGACGTTTTACTATAGGCAACAAATAGCAAAATGCAATATCTAACCATTCCTGAATGACCTGTGATTACATCCCATTATTGAAGCATAGAATCACATAATAAATCATTCTAGAAAGCTTTAACTAATTGTAAAATTTAATCTGATAAAGATCTCTTTTTCTCTACTTGTTAAATGCTTCATTTTCAGATCCTACTTCATACATGATCTTGAGTCGCAAGAATCTTGATCAAAAGGTGACCATTGTGTGTGTTGTGGCCCTCAAAGATTTTGCTATACCTCTCCCTCCAAATCCACCAAATAGTATATCTAAAAGTAACCTTTGCTAGTTGTGTAAGAAGCCCTTTTCTTGATAAGTTTTTCTGGAGTTGTTCTAATTCTAGATGCAAGTTTGGCATTGGTAGACTATTTAGTTCAAATCTCTTCAGAACCTCCTTCCATACCCAATTAGTGTAGTTGCAAGCAAAATAGAGATGATCAATACTTTCTTCCTATTGCATACAAAGAGAGCATCGATTAACAAGATAGATAGATACCTTTTCGCTTCATATTGTCTATTAGTTTGGCAAGAAGGGCCTGCCATGTACATAAGGAATATCTTTGTAAGCCCGGACTATCCCATGTCAAACTGATTGGGATCTACTTGTTGTTTCTTTGTCTGATTTGATTCTATGCAGATGTAGCACTAAATTTATCATTGTTATGAAGCCAAATAAGCATATCAAAAGAGTTATTCCTGATTAAAAGAGATGTAATGATCGGTCAAAGTGATAGCATATCAGGAGAAATAGGATTAGGAAGACACCAGGTGTCGTTAGTAATGAACTCAGAAACCTTCCAATCTTTAGGAGCCCCAAGATCTCTTCGTACTCTATCATCATATAATTGAAATATACTTTTCCCATTCACCCAAGGATCATACCACATATTTGTTGAATCTCAGATTTTGATGATGAAACTAATTGAGTGTGTTTTGTTGTTTAACTGCGTGTTGAGTTACGCAGGTCTACTATCGATCAGGATTAGACAATTGATGCTGGAGGAATTGACGTTACATCGGAAGTAATCACGTCAGGATATTGGATGTCGAGCCGGAGGTTCGGTCGACTATCAGCAGGAGGTTTCGTACGTCGGGCATCGGGCCAAGAAGTGCGGAGTTGCGCCATGGATATCGGGGTTGTAGAGGTCAACCGCCGATTGGGCAACAAGCCGCTAGAGAGGGCAATGTGCCGAAGGATCGGACGACGCGCCGACCAATGATGTGCCGGGCAACTGAATGTCAATTCACGTTGTAATAACTGTCTAGATCGAAGTAGAGTGTTTGGTGTTTGTTTGTGCAGGAGTAACTACGAAAGGGATGAAGACGTAAAGCAAAACTAAAGGCCGAAGTCAAGTGCAATGGATCGTTGGGAGTTCAAGAGTTTGACGGAAGTCCGAAGATTCATCAAAAGTTCACAGAGCTTGCCAAGAAAGATCGGAGCTTGCCAAAGAAGCTCGGGGGAACTCGCCAAAATTATCGTGGAGTCCGAGAGGTTGCCGGGAGTCCGCAGGATGGTTTCCGAGGGATCGTCGGAAGACCGCTGGAAGTTCGCCGGAAGCTCACCGGAAGAAGACTTGACTTACGGACTTTGTAATAGCTTAGGAATGTATTTAATTTTATAGTTAGCACATCAATTTGGGTTAGGATTAGGGGTTAATCCTTTAACCCAAGTAAGGGCCCATTGGCCCTTGTTCGGAATCGGTTTGGGCCAAGTTTCTGGCCCAAACCAAATGTAGATTTGTGGCCTTTGGCGGTGGAGCCTAGCGCCAATGTGCCCAAAGCAAGATGTGTGCATGCATGCATGCATCTTTGGCTACGTGCATGCATGTTTGGCGGTAGCTTGCCAAGCAGATACATGCTACTACGTGCATGCATGCTGGGCGGTGGCACCGCCCAGCAACTTGTGTGCTGGGGCGGTAGCATCGCCTAGCTACTGTAGCCTGGCTACTATAGCTCGGCTACTGTAGCAGGCGGTAGCACCGCCTGGGTGTGTTAGTCTGCCAGGACTGACAACACCGAAAAACTCAAAAGATTCAAATTTTTGGCTCCAAGTTTGAGCTCCAAATTTGAATCACTTTGAGGCTTATAAATACATCTTCTTTCTCAGTTAAAAAAAAGAACCCTTTTGAGAAGTTAGAATCTTAGTTTTAAGTCTTGAAAAGTCTTATTCTTGCTAAGTGTTCACCTCATTCTTCTTGTGAAATCTTGTAAGAGTGAGAACCACTTGTAAAGGGTTGTAAGAGGGGTATTTGATCCTTCCCCTTCAAAGGATTTGGTAGTGGAAGAAGGGAGCCTCATCAGAGAAGGCTTCGGAAGTGGATGTAGGTCAGTTTGACCGAACCACTATACATCGCTGCGTCTTGATTGTGTGAGTGTTTAAATTTCTATTTTATCTCTTTACTTTGCTGCAAGTCTTTACTTTACTTACTCCACTTCCTTTTCATCTTCGTACGCATGCTTTAAAGTTAAAACGCAATCTTTCCGGGTTCAAACGAAACGTTGCTTTCACATGTACGAAGTTTCCGAAGCTTATTTTAAATCGCTGAAAAAAAATCTATCATTTTATCCGCTACACTAATTCACCCCCCCCCTCTTAGTGCCACTCGATCCCTAACAATATTAATTCTGGTCCTAGAAGATATTGTATAAGAAATATGTTTGATTAGCCGATTCCTTGCCTTTAAAATTTCCTTCCAAGCAGTAGAATGATATGTTTTTACTATAACTTCTCAAATTGATTCGTTAGATAGGTACGTAATAGAAATTCATTATGACCATAAGGATTTGTTTTGTAAAAGATCTCATAATTTCTGTACCAGACAAGCTTTATTCCAATCCTCATATTTCTCAAATTGAGCCCCCCTTCATCTTTTGGTCTACAGATAATATCCCAATTTATCATATGCATTACCTTACCATCTGTGTCATTCCAAGAGAAGTTTTTAAATAGTCTTTCAATATCCTAAAGAAGTCCAACAGGTAGAAAAAATGCATTAGACCAATAAATGGAGTAAGAGAATAACACAGATCGAATGAGTTCAAGTTGTCCTGCTTTGGAAAGAAGTCTAGTTTTCCAAGAGAAAATTCTATTCTTTATTTTTTACAGGATATGAGTGGGAGACCCAGATAAGGAACTAGCAAACTTCCCTCGCTAACCCCCAAAGTTTATATAATAAAGTCTTTATCTTCAATACAAGGATTCATATAGACTTTACTTTTTGCATGATTTAGCTGAAGGCCAAAAACCAAACCAAAATCTTTTAAAATAGTAGCAAAATTCCTCACTATAGTAGAGTTATTGCGAAGAAATATAATAAGATCATCTGCAATATATGAATAGAACCAGCATGGGGTACCTTAATATTGCCATCAAAGATTACCTTTTCCAATATACAGCTAAGTCCTTCCATTACAATTGTAAAAAGATATGGAGAAAGTGGATCTCCTTGTCGGATGCCATTCATACTCCTGAAAAAGCTAATAGGTGAACCATTAAAGAGAACTAAAAACTTTAGAGTTTCCAAACAGCATTGAATCCAATTAACCCATTGTTGAGGGAAGTTCATACTGAGGAGCATCTTGTATATAAAGTTTCTATTAATTGAATCAAATACTTTTCATAAGTCAGCCTTAAAACAGATTTTTGTCCCTCTTGATTTGGAGTGCAGATCTTTGACCAAGTCATTAGCGAGAAGAACATTGTGATGTATACTTCTCCCTTTAATGAAAATAGCCTGAGTAGAACTAATGATCTTGTGCATAATCTTTTGCATTCGATCTGCAAGCAACTTGGATATAATCTTGTAAATAAAATTGCATAATGAAATAGGCCTATAGTGCTCTGGTGAATCAGCCCCTGCATTCTTCGGAACTAAAGAAATAAAAGTACAATTTATCTCTTTCAGAATATGACCTGAAGAGAAAAAATATTGACAAACTTTAATCATGTCATAACTAATGATAGGCCATGCTATTTGATAAAATTCAGTTGGAAATCTGTTTGGACCAGGACTTTTATGCTTCGGTGACTTAAAGACAACACCTACAATTTCTTCATCTATAATTGGTGCATTGAGGATCGCAATGGCCTCTGAATCAAGCTTTCTAGTAGGTTCCACATGAATATTATTAGGCTGCTCCTCTTGATTGAGTAGAGAATAAAAAAATTATTCAATATGTACTTTAAACTTATTCAAATTCTCAATAAGGTTACCATCTTTATCTTTATATTTCTTGATACAGTTAATGGCCCTTTTAGTAGCAATGGCAGCATAGAAAAACTTAGTGTTGGAATCCCCTAGAGTAAGCCATTGTTGTCAAGACTTCTATTTTGCAAAACTTTCCTCCTGCTTTAAGGCTTACATGAATTGATATCTGGCTTCTGCCTCTTTACAAATAAGATTCTCATCAAGGGGCTGAAGATGCAACTCATGTTGCACCGCCATTAGCTCCTTTTTGCTTAATTGGACACGGGTGGTAATATTGCCAAAGGTGTTTGTATTCCACTCCTTAAGTGCTAATTAACATGCTTTTAGCTTCTAACATAAAATGTATAGAGGAGAACCATGCACAGTAACATTCCAAGCTGATTTGATAATATTGAGGAACTGAGGATGAGTACTCCATATGTTAAAGAATCTAAATGATTTCTTACCTTTGGGTGTAGCTTTGTCTACGTGTATATACATTAAAGAGTGATCGGAGAATAACTGAACACCATACTCCATAAGTGAATTAGGATAAACTATTTGCCATGCTTGATTAATCAAATACGTGTCGAGTCAAGCCATTAATTTCCTTTGGGCAGCACATTGATTACTCTATGAAAGCTAATCCCCTACAGATTTCATATCAATCAATGCAGCAGTATCTATGTAATCATTAAAATTCTGAAGCTGGCATTCTGAAAGTGGTTTACCCCCTACTTTTTCATTTGTGTACCCAACATTATTAAAGTCACCAAGAACAATCCAAGGTACTATAAGACAACCATTTGTAAAGTTAGTTAGATTAGCCTATAGAGCATTTCTTTCAAGCATACTATTCGAAGCATATATTCTAGTAATATAGAATTGACAATTATTCTTTTTATCATCTGTCTTAAGATGGATAAATTGTTTAATAGCAGAAATAAACCAAGCACTAACAGAGTTGGGATGCCATAAAACCCATATTCTACCTAAGTGTCACAAGAATTATTGGTAATAAGTTCTGCCTCCGGCCATATTAAATTCTTTTGAACATGAACTCGAGATGGTTTAACTTTTATTATTTTTTTGGTAAGTAAATGTAATTATATTTAGTATGAAGTTTATACAAAATATCTTTATCTACACAAGCCGTAGACTAAAGCTTAAGATCTCTTAGAGTAGTCTAGGAGAATGCACCCCACCTCAGAAAGGTAGAATGGTCTCACTCCACCAGACTCATCTCCAAGAGTAGTCAAATAGAAAAATAGTCATGACTACATATGTCGTAATATATGACACTTTACTATAGGCAACAAATAGCAAAATGCTATAACCAACCATTCCTGAATGACTTGTAAATACTTCCCATTATTGAAGCATAGAATCACACAATACATCATTCTAGAAAGCATTGACGCATTGCAAAATTGAATCTGATAAAGATCTCTTTTTCTCTCCTTATTAAATGCTTCTTTTCCAGATCCCGCTCCATACATGATCTTGAGTCGATAAGAATCTTGATCAAAAGGTGAGCATTGTGTGTGTTGCGGCCCTCAAAGATTCTGCCACACCTCTTCCTCTAAATCCACCAAATAGCACATCTAAAAGTAACCTTTGCTAGTTATATAAGAAGTCCTTTTCTTGATAAGCTTTTCTGGAGTTGTTCTAATTCTTGATGCAAGTTTGGCATTGGTAGCCTATTTAGTTCAAATCTCTTCAGAATCTCCTTCCATACCCATTTAGTGTAGTCGCAAGCAAAATAGAGATGATCAATACTTTCTTCCTGTTGTATACAAAGAGAGCATCGGTTAACAAGAAAGATATATTTTCACTTCATATTGTCTATTGTAGATAGTTTAGCAAGAAAGGCCTACCATGTGCACAAGGAAGGTCTTTGTGAGCCCGGTCTATCCCATGTCCAATTGCTTGGGATCCACTTGTTGTTTCTTTGTCTAATTTGATTCCATACAGATGTAGCACTAAATTTACCATTATCATGAAGCCAAATAAGCATATCAGAAGAGTTGTTCTTGATTGGAAGAGATGTAATGGTCGGCCAAAGTGATAGCATACCAGGAGAAATAGGATTAGGAAGACACTAGGTGTCATTAGCAATGAACTCAGAAACTTTCCAATCTTTAGGAGCCCCAAGACCTCTTCGTACTCTATTACCATATAATTGAAATATACTTTTTCCATTCACCCAAGAATGATACCACATATTAATTCTGATCCTAGATGAGATTACATAAGAAATGTGTTTGATTAGCCAATTCCTTGTTTTCAAAATTCCTTTCCAAGCAGAAGAATAATATGTTTTTACTAGAACTTCCCAATTGATTCCTTAGATAGGTACCTAATAGAAACCCATTGTGACTATAAGGATTTGTTTCGTAAAAGATCCCATAATTTTGGTACCAAATAAGCTTTATTCCAATTTCTCAGATTTCTTAGATTCAGCCCCCCTTTATCTTTTGGTCTGCAGATAATATCCCAATTTACCATATACATTGCCTTACCATCTGTGCTATTCCAAAAAAAGTTCTTTAATAGCCTTTCAATATCCTGAAGAAGTCCAACAGGTAGAAAAAATATATTAGACCAATAAATGGAGTAAGAGAACAACACAGATCAGTGGTTTAATTTTTGTTTCCACAAGAATAACAATATCATAAGCAACAAACCTAATTATTCTATTGATCTCCTAACATTTCTTAGGTTTATTAAGTCCACAAACATTCCAACAAAGTATCTTCATCAGAAATATAACAGATGGAAAAGGACGTAGGAGATTGTTCCTAAGTAAAAAGAAGGTTGTGCGGCTTAGGAAGGACCTCCTTTTTCTCATCCTTAGATTTCAATTTTCCTCCTACACTATATCCTTTCCTTTCAATCCTTTATTCCTATATTTTTCATTTCATCCACAGCTTGCAAATGTTTAAATTTTAAAGTACCTTGAGCCAAGAAGTCATGGTTAGCAAGATTCAGAATGTCTTATTGGGAGGTGTGTAGGGGTATGAGTTGGTTGAGACACAATATCCTGGTTGGCGCGATGAGTGGAATGTGGAATCCCTGTTGAGGTAGTCTTTGATAATATAGGAAGAGATGAAGGTCCTAACTTCTCCTTCTCCTGTTCGTGAGTACCGTGAGAAACTACTGTTGTGAAAGGCTCTGATATAATAGGAAGAGGAAAAGTTTCAAATTTATCCCTCTATTTGTTGTGTTGTCCAAGCGAGTCAGAATGCTCGCTCGTCTTCACTGGTGCTACTGCCACTAAAGGAGACTTGTCTTGTGCATCAGTAGTCATAATAGCAGCATAAACCCTGTGCTGAGTTGCCTAACATTGTCAATAAACCTGAGTGATCGGTTTCTGAGTTTGATGGCAAGCTTCATGTGCATGACCAAAAGAGTGACAAATCTTATATCTTTGTGGCTTCTAGGAATATGAAATATGCACCTTACGAGTGGTCCCATCAAATGTTGAATCTCGAATTTTGATGATGAAACTAATTGATTGTGGTTTATTGTTTAACTGTGTTTTGAGTTACGCAGGTCTACTATCGATCAGGATTAGATAGTTGACGCTGGAGGAATTGACGTTGCGCTAGGTGATCACGTCTGGATATTGGATGTCGATCCGAAGGTTCGATCGACAATCGGCTGAAGGCTTCGTACGTCGGGCATCGGGCCAAGATGCATGTTGCGCCAAGGATATCGGGGTTGCGGAGGTCATCCACCGATTGAGCAATGGATTGTAAAAGAGGATGATGTGCCGAAGGATCGGACGAAGCGCCGACCAATGATGTGCCGGGCAACTGAATGTCAATTCGTGTTGTAATAACTATCTAGATCGAAGTAGAGTGTTTGTTTGTTTATGTGCAGGATTAACTATGATGACGATGAAGACGTAAAGTGAAACAAAGTGTCAGAAGACAAGTGAGATAGATCATTGGGAGTTCGAGAGTTCGATGGAAGTCCGAAGATTCGTTGGGAGTAGTTGCCGGAACTGACCGAGAACGAGTAGGGATCTTGCCGAAGGGTTTTCGAAAGTTCACCGGAAGGTTCATTGGAAGTTCACGGAGCTTGCCAAGAAAGATCAGAGCTTGCCAATGAAGCTCGTTAGAACTTGCCAAGATTATCGTGAAGTCCGGTAGCTTGCCGGGAGTCCATAGAATTGTTTCCGAGGGTTCGTTGGAAGACCATCGAAAGTTTGCCGAAAGCTCATCGAAAGAAGTCTTGTTTTATGGACTTTGAAATAGCTTAAAACATGTCTTTAAAATTTGTAGTTAGTACATAATTTGGTTTATGATTAGGTGTTAATCCTATAAACCAAATTTGAACAAATTCGGACTTCGTTTGGACCGATTTCGGTCGAGTTTTTGGCCGAAACCACTGTGTTGAAAAAAATGACTTGGGCGGTGGCACCACCCAGAGGCCGAGACCTTGGCAGTGGAACCACCCCAGGCAGGAGGTAGCACCGCCCAGCACTTCTTGTCGGTCGCCGCCAGATCGACAGCGGTGAGAATCGCCCTCGACAGTGGTAGAACCGCCTCGGCTCGACAGCAGTAGAACCGCCTCGACAAAGCGCCCAACACCGAGAAACTCAAAAAAATTCAAATTTGGAGCCCAAATTTGAATCACTTTAAGGCCTATAAATACCCCACTCATTCAGAGTTTAGGGGGTGTCTAGAACTGAAAAAAAGAAGAGGGAAACTCTCTTGAAAGTGTGTCAAATCTTCCCTCTAAGTCTTCAGAGTGTTCCAGTCCAAGAGAGGGGTAAGAGTGCTTTGTAAGGGTGATCTCCTAAGCCCGTCAAAAGGAGAGGTGCTGTGAGGGAGTTCATCCTCACCCGTTAGAAGGAGGATAGCTAGTGGAAAGCTGGTAGCCTCAAGCAAGAGGAATCGGGAGTGGACGTAGGTCGGATGACCGAACCACTATAAAAATCTGGTTTGCATTTACGTTCTTGCTATATACTTTGCTGCAAACCCTTTCCACTTGCTGCCTTATTTACTCAACTTCATCTTCATCTTATTACGTATGCTTTAAAGTTAAAACGCAATCTTTCCTGGTTCAAATGAAACATTGCATTCATTCGTACGAAGTTTCTGAACTTGTTCAAATCGCTGAAAATTTCTCGTTCCTTACCGCTGCACTAATTCACCCCCCCCTCTTAGTGCTGCTTGATCCCTAACAATTGGTATCAGAGCCACGTTCTTTCTCTTTTGGATTTACACCCGTGAGAAATGGCTCTAAATGGTTTTCAAGAGGGCTTTTCGATTTTTCATCCACCGTTCTTTAACGGTTCGGACTACACATATTGGAATACTCGAATGAGAGTTTTCATACTTTCAATGGATTTGGATTTGTGGAACATCATAAAAAATGGCTTTCAACCTTCCTCTAAACCGACGAACGAATGGTCGGATTTGGAGAAAAGGTCATTTTCTTTAAATGCAAAGGCTATAAATGCCTTATTTTGCGCTTTAGATAAGAACAAGTTCAATCGGATTTCAATGTGCAAAACGGCTTTCGATATTTGGCGAACACTTGAAATCACGCACGAGGGAACTAGTAGAGTTAAAGACTCGAAAGTAAACATCTTATTGCATGATTTTGAGCTCTTCCGAATGACACCAAGCGAAACTATCAGTGATATGTACACCCGCTTCACGGATGTCGTCAATAGCTTGAAAAGTCTTGGTAAATATTTTTCAAACTTTGAACTTACTAACAAGATTTTAAGATCCCTCCTAAAGAGTTGGGATCCAAAAGTAACCGCAATACAAGAGACTAAAAATTTAAATGATTTTTCGTTGGAAGAACTAATCGGTTCACTAATGACATATGAAATGAGTTTCTTCGAATATTTGAAACATGATAAACATATGAACCACCTTCTAAAGAACAAGAAGGATTTGGAATATCGGACAAATGAATGTCACTTGAGTGATGACTCAAGTGATGAGGACAATGAGGACATTGAACACATAACAATGAATGTTAACAAGTTCATTAAACAAAAATTAAAAAGCACAAATGAACTTGAACGGAGAAAGAGGCCAAAGAAGAAGAAGAAGGGTTGCAAAGAAGAATCAAGTAAAGAAGAGGTGAAATGGGCTTTGACGGTTTTCGACAATAAGGTAAGAAACTCACCCAAAGTGTTCTTACCTTACTTTGAAATTACATGATCCTTTCATGAGTTGCTTGAAATAGTTGGTAGGATTTTTTTATGCTTTTTCTTTCCTAGTATTTTTGAAAAGTAAAAATTATGAATGATATTTGCATGATTTGTGATATTGCCTAGAATTAATCCATGCATGTGTATCTTGATGTTTTATATTTCATTTCTAAACATGATGCTTGATGATTTTGTAACATGCATTAGTTTTTGAAGTAATGTTGATTTGACTCTATATTGTGGATTAACATATTCTTGGTCTAATTGTTTTCCTGACAAATTAAGATGACATTTTGAGATGATGAAATTTCATGTAACTTTCCATATCGGTTTTCAATCTTAAACATGATACATATCTATGTACGAATTTCTTAAAAATCTTTTGATGATAGATGTATGTATCTTGATTATAATTTGAAAACTTTCATCTTGGCTTAATGGTTTTTAACCCTTTTTATGATGAAATTTTTATTGATACATGTCTTCATGAAATCAATTATAAAGACCCAACCCACAAATTTTCAAAATGAAATAAATGTGGCTTTGATGTTGCCTTGTGTTATATTTGGACTTAATGGATTTCATGACAAAAATTATTTTTCAGATTTATAAAATAATGCAAGATTTTACCAAAAATTTGAGCATCGATCATCTTGTTATAACTAATGTAAGAAAGAATTAAAATGATCTTGATGATATTTTCGTTTTTGAATATGATGCATGACATTTTCATATGAAAAATTTGAACATTCTTATGAAAAATCAAATCACTTAAATTGAAACTCATAAAGATGAGAAAATGCACTATCATGATATTTGATGCATTTGATCTTGATGGGTTTAATGACAAACTTGTATTTTGAATTTATACAATGATGGGTTCCATATAAATATTTGAACATACATTATGAAATCATCATTGAAATGAAAATATTAAAAGTTTGTTATTATGCTTAATGACTTTGTGATATCATATTTTGATGATAAACTCATGTTTTGGTCTTAAATTTGATAATCATCATTTGAAACATGAGCATACTTGTTTGAAACAAAATGAAACATATTATCATGATAAATTGAATCTCATAATGTGTTGTATTTTTATCTTGATGAATTTTATGATGAAGTTTGTCTTTCAATGTTGAATGTTGATATTTCTATTTTATTTGACATCAAAAAACAAAGGCATGCTCATATGAAATAAATCATACAATGGAAACGCATGTTTCTTGAAATCTTTCGATTTTTTAAATAAAAGACAAGTGATACATTCATTTATGATATTTTGTAAATCACTTGACTTATGAATGAGATTTTGATGATACGGTAATGACTTTATTCATGTTATGAATGTTAAAAATGATAATTTGATTAGGAGTTTCGAATTGACAAAATGAGTTTGAATAATTTTATGACTCCTCTCTTGATCACTTGAAATTATGACTTTGAATTCTTGACTTGAGATATTTTTGCGAATCAAAATATTTTCCTCTATGATTGCTTCTTTTTATCATTTACCAAAGAGGAGAACAATTCAAGTTTATGTCATTTGTGAATCTCATAAACTATGTTTATGATTTTGATGATTCGAACTTGAATGAGCTTTATCACAATCAAATTCTTGATATCTTAATATTTGATACTTGGAATTTCTTATGCATGAATCAAGTTGCTCTTTGTGCTATATCTTTTTAAATGAATCATGAGTCTTATTATCATATATTTCATAATATAGAAATGACAAAAATTCTTTGGCTTGTATGTCTTATGTGGCAATTGAAAAATAGATAATTGAAAAGAAATTTACCTTATGATGAATCAATGAATCATGACTTGATCTATGAGAATGATATGTTTTTATGCATCATGATTCAAGATAGTATACCCTTTATCATGAATTGATATTTGTCATGTAAGCCTTATATGATGCAAAATTGATATAAAAGAATTGTGCTTAATGATTGAATCATTAATTTATTCTTTTATCATGGCTTGAAAATGAATGAAAAGAAAATATGTTAGAACTTGTAATCATGATTTGATCCTTGATATTGATATGCTTTTATATATCATGATTCTTTGTTATATGACATTTATCTTGAATTAAAAATTGATAAATACGAATTTTGATCTTGCTAAAAAGAAAGTTATGAATCATGAATGATATCTTTTGGTTTTGATCCTTGTTGAATTACATATTGATATCCTTCATGACATGATTTCTTTGCATTGTTGTCTTATTTGCATCATATGATGATTGAACAAATGATGTATATTTTTATTGATGTAAATTTATAATTGATATGAAAAATAGCTTGTATAATGATTAAAATTTTTAGTCATTTAGTCCTCCCTTCTTTTTGACAAAGACAAAGGGGGAGAAAAATTGCTACCTTGCAAATTCACAAGAAGTTAAGGATTGCTATCTCAAAGGATGCAAATATTGCTATTTTGACTATCTTAAAATAAGCAAAATGTAAAACTTCAAAAATTTGAAATGTTACACTTGCCATGCTTTTATGTTTGTATGTTTTAATGAAAAGTTAGCATATATGTTTAAAGTGATTATATATAATTGCTAGCTCATTGCAAACAAAAAGTTGATAGCATGCAAAGGTGAAACTTAGTTACAAAAGAGAAGAATTGAAAGGAAGCTAACTTGCGTGTCACAAAGTATGTTAGCTTGCTTATCATTATTGTTTGCTTGCTTGTCATCTTTTTCTCTCATATCACGATTTTTGCCTCCCTTGAATTCATGACTTAATATGCTGAAAATTCATGTTGTAAATTTGTTATTTTGTCATGATCAAAGCATTGACTATTTGTACTCCATTTTTTTGACAAAAACAAAGGGGGAGAAGATTAATTGCTAGCTTATGTATCACAAAGAAAAATTTTGCTAGCTAGAACATGCAAAGGAAGCAAAGAAAGTACAACTTGCACATCTCAAGAAGCAAGTAAAAAAAATTACCATCATTGCCCATCCTTAAAAACTTGTTATGATTGAATGGTGTGATTGGATGTTGTATTGCAAAGCTATGCTTAAATGTTGTATGATGTATATCTAGATTAATAGCTAGTATGATTGTAATATTTGCATATCTTTGAAAACTAGCTATGATGCAACTTCTCCTTTTTGTTGATGACATAGGGGGAGAAGTAGATTGATGACTTCATGCATTGATTGGAATATTTATATATTTGCATGATGGTTTGATTTATTCTCTTAATTGTGGTGAATGTTGCTTGGATTTGGGATAATCCAAGTATTCTATCAATGGCATATTGATAGGGGGAGTTTGGTTAAACTCCGGGGAGTTATGGTTAACTCTGTTAATCATCAATTAGCTATCATCATCAAAAAGGGGGAGATTGTTGAATCTCGGATTTTGATGATGAAACTAATTGATTGTGATTTATTGTTTCACTGCATTTTGAGTTACGCAAGTCTACTATCGATCAAGATTAGATAGTTGACGCTGAAGGAATTGACGTTGCGCTGGATGATCACGTCTGGAAATTGGATGTCGAGCCGGAGGTTCGATCGACAATCGGCTGAAGGCTTCATACGTCGGGCATCTGGCCAAGATGCATGTTGCGCCAAGGATATCGAGGTCACGGAGGTCATTCACCGATTGGGCAACGGACCACAAAAGTGGACGATGTGCCGAAGGATTGGATGAAGCACCGACCAATGACGTGCCGAGCAACTGAATGTCAATTCGTGTTGTAATAACTGTCTAGATCGAAGTAGAGTGTTTGTTTGTTTGTGTGTAGGATTAACTACGATGACGATGAAGACATAAAATGAAACAAAGTGCCAGAAGACAAGTGGGATGGATCATTAGGAGTTCGAGAGTTCGATGGAAGTCCGAAGATTCGTTGGGAGTAGTTGCCGGAATCGACCGAGAACGAGTAGGGAGCTTGCCGAAGGGTTTTTGGAAGTTCGCCGGAAGGTTCATCGGAAGTTCGCGGAGCTTGCCAAGAAAGATTAGAGCTTGCCAACAAAGCTCATTAGAACTCACCAAGATCATCGTGAAGTCCGGGTGCTTGCCGGGAGTCCACAGAATTGTTTCCGAGGGTTCGTTGGAAGACCGCCGGAAGTTCACCGAAAGCTCACTGAAAGAAGTCTTATCTTATGGACTTTGAAATAGCTTAAAAAATGTCTTTAAAATTTATAGTTAGCACATAATTTGGTTTAGGATTAGGTGTTAATCCTATAAACCAAATTTGAGCAAATTCAGACTTCGTTTTGACCGGTTTTGGCCGAGTTTTCGGTCAAAACCACTGTGCTGAAAAAAATGACCTGGGCGGTTAGGCTAGGCGGTGGCACCGCCCAGAGGCCGAAACCTGGGCGGTGGAACCACCCCAGGCAGGCGGTAGCACCGCCCAGCACCTACTGTGTCAGTCTGCCAGACTGACAAGCGGTAGAACCGCCTCTGACAAAGCAGAGCACCGCCCGACACCGGGAAACTCAAAAAAATTCAAATTTGGAGCCCAAATTTGATCACATTGAAGCCTATAAATACCCCACTCATTCAGAGTTTAGGGGGTGTCTAGAACTGAAAAAAAAGAAGGGGGGAACTCTCTTGAAAGTGTGTCAAATCTTCCCTCTAAGTCGTAAGAGTATTCTAGTCCAAGAGAGGGGTAAAAGTACTTTGTAAGGGTTATCTCCTAAGCCCGTCAAAAGGAGAGGTGCTGTGAGGGAGTTCATCCTCGCCCGTTGGAAGGAGGATAGCTAATGGAAAGCCGGTGGCCTCAAGCAAGAGGAATCGGGAGTGGACGTAGGTCGGATGACCGAACCTCTATAAAAATCTGGTTTGCATTTACGTTCTTGCTATTTACTTTGCTGCAAACCCTTTCCACTTGCTGCCTTATTTACTCAACTTCATCTTCATCTTATTACGTATCTTTAAAGTTAAAACATAATCTTTTCGGGTTCAAACGAAACTTTGCATTCTTTCGTACGAAGTTTCCGAACTTGTTCAAATCACTAAAAATTTCTCGTTCCTTACCGCTGCACTAATTCACCCCCCCCCCCCTCTTAGTGCTGCTCGATCCCTAACATCAAGATCCCTATGAAAAAACCTCATCAGGAAGATCACCATTGGAAGAAACCATGACATAGGCTCGTGCAAAAGCCAATCTCGTCTGTGCTAGATATATGTACCCTGCAAGCCAATCACATGAGTGATGACACTTGTGACTTGATATGCACTTTTTCTCTTTGCGTATTATTAGGTGTTTTATCACTTTATCTTGCATGTTGCATATATTGTGATGTTCTTGGATCTGTGTAATGGGAATCGGATCGAGATGAGATCACGATAATTAGACAGATTCACCTTTAAACACAGATCTTGAATTATCCTGGTCATAGGTTACTCGAGAAAGACATGGAGATAATCAGATAGATTAGTGTATTGTATATCCATCCATATGATAGAGGTGGCTGGTCTCATAGCTACTCGTGCTAAAGGTACAGTGCAGGTGCTCATTGGGGAATGAGTTCATTGATTGATCCACCTACGGAGTGTAGGATGGTTATTGATACCTCATATCAGACAGTTATTCCGTAGTCCCAATAGTGTATCTGATCCTTAGACTTGAGACGTTAAGGATGTCCTGGATGAGTGCTCCACTCTTTGATACCGGACTTATAGGTTTGGAAAGTTTCAGATTTAATACAACCGATTATTGGGAGTGGTAGCCAACCTTACGAGGGCTATTGAGTGTCAATAGAGAATCATCCGCTCTCAGTATCATGAGAGGAATATCCCATGTATTTTTGCTTGAACAAATCCTTGGCCAAGGTTATTCGAATTGAGAGAGAAAGAATTCTCCAGGAGAATCCGACAAGAGCAAGACACGAGGAGAGACCGTATGGGCCTGTTAGCACCATACCTGGTATAGGGTCTCTGGGATATTAGATGGAAGAGGACTATAGATGCATGGTAACCGAGGACAGATAGGTCCAAAGGATTGGATTCTCCTATATCGTCTGGGGGCTACGGCTTAGTGGCCTAGTACGTCCGTAGTCGATGAGTTGGGTGAATTATTATAGAGATAATAATTCGCTAAGTTCGAAGGAGTTCTGACAAATATGACTTACGGCTAGTTCGATATTGGGCCTAAAGGGTCACACACATATGGTAGGTATTGCGATGAGTAGAGGTTCAGATATGAGATATCCGCTGAACCCTCTATCTTATTGTATATCTATTAAGCCCCTAAATTATTGGATCCTAAGATGAGATCCAATAATTGCTAATAAGAGATTATTGGATAGAGACCCACTAATCCAAGAGGCTTGGGTAATTGGATGGAGATCTAATACCCAACAGGGCAAAATCTATTAGGGTTGACAGGGGGCCTCTATAAATAGGAGGCAACTAAAGCTCTATAGGCTGAGGGTTTCTTTTGGTAGCCACCTTCTGTTCTCCTCTTCCTAGAGAGGTGCATCATCGTAGTACCTGTCGTGTGGATAACGCTAGAGAGGAGGACGCTTGACCTCCTTCATCCTCTCCTACAGATCTGTAGGGATTTAGGGATATACGATCTCCCTAGGTATTTTCTTTTACACATGTAGTTTTTCACGGATTTATTTTGATGCACCGATCTTCATACGACGACGGAAACTTTCTATGAAAAATCTAGGGTTTTGTTTTTTGTTCTTCTGCTTCGCATGTGATGTCACTCCCTTGAAGGATTTCCCAATAGTGGTATCAGAGCCAGGTTGTTCGTACGAAGATCGGATCTTAAACTACATGTATTATGTTTTGGATCTGCTTTTGATGCCAAAATTATTGGCGCAAAGGGCGAGGAAGGGCAGCAACTGTTGTTGCCCGCTGCCCTCGTGCAGCGGTCGCAAGGTTGCTTACAGCCTTGCTGCCTACACAAGTAACGATCGCCATGGCGACGGCTGCGTGCGGCGGCGGCGGCCGATTGAAGTCATGGGCATAGCGCAAAGCGGCGACAGCGCGGTACTGCGCTAGTGGCCTACTCGTAGGGGTCGACGCCGCCTGCAGGCGCTACGCACGCAAGGCAGGGGTGCCAGCAAGCGTTGCGCCCGCATGCAACGACGGCATCGCTCAAAGGCACGACTGGTGCCGCGCCGCCACCCTCCTCGCGCAGAGGTCACCGCAGCAAGGTGGCAGCGGCTGTAGCTGCAACTTAGCGAGATAGGGAGAGGAGTTAGGGTTTTCAGACAAAAGATGGTTTTGCCCCTCGGAATTTCAGAAATTTCATTTCTGTCCCTTTTGATAAAATTATCAAAATACCCCTCATAATTTCAAAAATTCTAATTTCTATCTCTGCTGAATGAATGACTATAATACCCTTTAGAATTTAAAAAATTCCCTCTATGTCCCTAATTTTAGAAATATATATATGTTAATTAAATAGTTTAATTAACTATTATTTTTTTATCTAGTAGTCTTATAAAATAACATATACATGTAATATATGATATGGACAGATGATCATGGGCCTGTGACGTGATGTGTGTACATATGATTATTATTATTGGGGCTTGCGAGCCTTTATTTTTTTCTCGTTTATTGTTGGGCCTACGTGCTTATAATTATATTATAATTACATAAGGAGACGTAGTGGTAGTAGGACCCACGAGGCCGAGATGGACGATTTGACGCATGGAGATGCATTGAGATGCCGACGGATCCGACAAAGCGAGATGGATGATCACAGGATATGAAGATGCGCCAAAGCACACATAGATCTTGATGTGAGTAATTGGGCCCACTGGCTTGGGCCTGATCACATTAGGATGTGGTCCATGATCATCTGGTGTGATTGCTCATGTGATGTGTGATTGGTTATATACCTACTAGATATGTATATATATTTGCATGCAATGTAGATATATATATTAAATATGTATGTGTGTGACACATTATGTTAGGAGACCAAATTAAAATCCCCTCTATTAATAATATTAAGTCGGTAAACATGAGGCAATTAGATTGACCCACGTGGCCTTCCATCGTTATAGGTAGGAACCGATTCCCGGTGTAGGTTGAGTTGGTTGAGTCCCTCGAAACTCACGTATATCATATTTCGCTATCTTATCTATGACAGAGATGTCATCGGTAACCTGAGGATATGGTATGCTTGGTCGAGTCCCTCAAGCGTATATCATCGAATCAGACTCATCTTGTAACGATGGTGATAGACTTAACTGAACATCATGGTTGGTCGAGTCCCTCGAGACCATGATGGTTCGAAGACCGAACAGGATGAGAATCATAAGGAGTTGTGATTAGCAAGAGTTGCCTACCTTTACGGTCTTAACGTGATTGGTCGAGTCCCTCGAGATTACGTTAAGACGTCAATTGGATCCCGATCCCCACTAGAGATCAACTGGGGGTCTCCGATTCACATACCGGAGGGTGTTGTGTGTCTCACGAAAAATTAGTGGGAATGCATTAAGATAGAAATCCTTATCTTAATTGTTTAATTTTTGTAAAGTCTGCATGTTATTTATTTCTGCTACATCTTTAATTTCAGAAAAATGTCACTTTCAAATCCTTTACGTGGCATACTTAATGCCAACTGCCTCATTGGTCCAAATTATACGGATTAGCTTCGTAATCTGAGAATCGTTCTCACGATGGAGAAAATCATGTATGTCCTTGATACAGTGATCCCTATGCCCGACAAAGGGACAAGCGAGAATGAGATCGCTCGTTATGTGAAGTACATAAATGATTCCACTCTTGCTTAGTGTTATATGTTGGCCTCTATGACTACTGAGTTACAGAGACAGCATTAAAATATGGATGCTAATTCCATACTCCTACATCTCTGCAAACTGTTTAAGGAATAGGGAAGAACTCATCTATATGAGATATCAAAGAGTCTTTTTCGTACCCGGATGATTGAGGGGACACCAGTTTAGAACCATGTCCTTAAGATGATTGAGTGGATCGAGAAACTCACAGGTCTAGGAATGATCCTAGAGGATAACCTGTGTGGAACTTGTGCTTCAGTCCCTACCAGATTCCTTTTCTCAGTTTATAATAAATTTTAATATGAACAAACTTAAGATAACCCTCCCAGAGCTCCTCAATATGTTGAGAGAAGCAGAGAGCACCATCAAGAAAGTGAAACTGGTTCTCTATGCTGGTGAGACCAGAAAGAAAAGGAAGGCTGAGAAGATCCTTAACAAGGGCAAGGGCAAAATGGATAAAGCAAAAGTTACCAAGAAAGACCCAACAAAGGACAAAGGCCAGTGCTTCCACTACGGCAAAGATGGGCACTGAAGAGGAATTGTAAAGAATACCTTGTAGAGAGGGTGAAATAGAAGCTTGGAGAAGCTTCAGGTACATTCATGATCAGTCTCCATTTGTCAGAATCTTATGATAACACATGGGTATTGGATACCGGGAGTGCTTATCATATTTGTAATTCATTGCAGGTTCTACCAAGACCTAGGAGATTGAATAGAGGTGAGATGGACCTTAAGATGGGTAATGGAGCAAAGGTTGCTGCAGTGGCTGTTGGTAAAGTCACTTTACATATGCCTGGTGGAGCTATTATTGCATTAGATACATGCTATTATGTTCCTTCTATTATCAAAAATATTATTTTCATTTCATGTTTGACAGTTAGTGGATATAAATTAGTTTTTGAGAATAATGGTTGTTCAATAATATTAGATAAAGAGATCATCAAGAGAGGAACATTACATAATGGTTTATTTATGCTAGATACAACTCTACATATCATGAGTGTGAGTCTAAGAGGAAATGAGAAGAGGTAAACAATGCACATCTTTAGCATCGTAGGCTAGGTCACATCCACGAGGGAAGGATTCAAAAGTTGCTAAAGAATGGATATCTAGATCCTTTTGACTATGAGTCATATGTGATATGTG
Source organism: Musa beccarii (assembly GCA_024322285.1). Taxonomy (NCBI): domain Eukaryota; kingdom Viridiplantae; phylum Streptophyta; class Magnoliopsida; order Zingiberales; family Musaceae; genus Musa; species Musa beccarii. The sequence continues at coordinate 36,336,714 of CM044401.1, read as the reverse complement.
AACCTTGCCTTCGGGGAAAGATGACCAATTGTCCATTTAGTGGAACTGGAGAGAGAGCCACTGAGTTACTAGAACTCATACATAGTAATGTATGCGGTCCCATATCGACTCATGTCATAAGTGGTTACTCCTACTTCATTACTTTCACTGATGATTTCTCAAGATACGGATATGTGTACTTGATGAAGTACAAGTCTAAAGCTTTTGAGAAATTCAGGGAATATAAAAATGAAGTGGAGGACCAAACAGGAAAGAGTATTAAAACCCTTCGATCTGATCGAGGAGGTAAGTACTTGAGTATAGAGTTCACCTAGTTCCTCAAAGACTATGAGATCTTATCCCAATGGATACCTCCTTATATACCACAGCTTAATGGTGTCTCAGAAAGGAGGAATCATACACTGTTAGACATAATGCGTTCCATGATGTGTTTCGGGACCTACCCATCTCATTCTGGGGATATGGCCTAGAGACCGCAGCTTACCTTCTGAATAGAATTCCAACCAAGTTAGTGATGTCTACTCCATATGAGATATGGAATGGGAAGATGCCTGATCTTAAGATTGTTAAGATTTGGGGCTGCCCTGCCTACGTTAAGAGACACAACCCTGATAAGTTCGAATCCAGAACGGAATGGTGCAAGTTCGTGGGATACCCCAAGGGAACTTGTGGGTATTATTTCTATCACCCTGAGGAACAAAAAGTTTTTTCGTAGCCAAGAGAGCAGTGTTCCTTGAGAAGGAACACATTCTTGGTAGAAACAGTGGGAGCATGATAGAGTTGAGCAAGGTTGGAGAACCTAGCTCAAGCACTATTCCAGAATCTGTTTAGATACCTAACACACAAGTTCCAACTTTACATAGGTACAATAGAGTATCCCATCCTCCTAAGAGATATGTGGGATATATCAAAAGAGAGAATGTTGAGGATATTGATCCTCAAACCTACGAGGAGGCTATTATGAGCATAGACTCTGGGAAATGGTAAGAAGCCATGAATTCAGAAATGGATTCCATGTACTCTAACAAGATTTGAAACCTAGTTAATGCACCCGAGGGTATTGTACCCATTGGTTGTAAGTGGATCTTCAAAAAGAAAATTGGAGTAGATGGAAAGGTAGAGACCTATAAAGCAAGACTAGTGGCTAAAGGGTATCGTCAAAGGCAAGGTGTTGACTATGATGAAACTTTCTCACTTGTAGCCATGCTAAAATTCATTCAAATTCTATTTGCTATTGCAGTACACTATGATTATGAGATCTGGCAGATGGACGTCAAAATCGTATTCCTCAATGGTAATCTCGAGGAGGAGATGTATATGATACAACCTAAGGGATTCGTGTCCAGGGATAACCCAGATAAGGTGTGCAGGTTGCTTAGGTCCATTTATGGATTGAAGCAAGCTTCCCGAAGTTGGAACATAAGATTTGATGAGGCAATCAGATCTTATGACTTCGTTAAGAATGAAAATGAGCCTTGTGTGTATAGGAAAGTAAGTAGGAGCACTATCACCTTTTCGGTATTATATGTGGATGACATCTTGATCATTGGGAATAATGTAAGAATGCTCTCCACAGTAAAGACTTGGTTATCTAGGCACTTCTCCATGAAGGACTTAGGGGAAGCATCCTGAATATTGGGGATACGGATCTATAGAGATAGATCTAAGAGGATGCTTGACTTATCCTAGTCTAGGTACCTAGATACCATTGTCAAAAGGTTTGGCATAGAAAATTCCAAGAGAGGTCTCATACCAATGAGACATGGAATATCATTTTTTAGGAGTATGTCCCCAAAGACTCCTATAGAAAGGGCACACATGGATATGATACCATATGCAACAGCGATAGGATCTATCATGTATGCTATGTTATGTATCAGGCCTGATATAGCGCATGCTCTGAGTGTCACAAGCAGATATCAGGTAGATCCAAGCTTGGAGCACTGGAAAGCAGTAAAAAGTATCCTTACGTACTTGAGAAGGACTAAGGATCTTTTACTAATATATGGAGGTAGTAGCCTCAAGGTTGAGGGCTATACGGACTCGAGCTTCCAGTCCGATGTTGATGATAGCAAGTCTAATTCAGGGTATGTGTTCACTTTGAATAGAGGAGCAATATACTGGAAGAGTTCCAAGCAAGACACTACTGCTGAATCGACCACAGAGGTGGAATACATTGCTACAGTAGACGCAGCAAAGGAGGGAGTTTGGATGAAGAAGTTCATCATAGATCAAAGAGTCATCCCGAGTAGTGAGGAGTCGATTCCCTTAAATTACGATAAATACAGAGCGATTACTCAAATAAGGGAACCCGAGTCTCATCAGAAGTGTTCTGAGGAGGCTCTAGCTTATTAGAGAGATCATGACCCGAAGAGATGTAGCAATAGAAAGAGTTCCATCCAAAGATAATATTGCAGATCCACTGATAAAACCATTGACTCAGATTGTCTTTGAGCATCACAGTGGTCTGATGGAGATCAGACATGTTAGTGTTTGGCTTTAAGTCAAGTGGAAGATTGCTAGTCATATGTGCCCTGCAAGCCAATCACATGAGTGATGACACTTATGACTTGATATGCACTTTTTCTCTTTACTTATTATTATACGTTTTATCACTTTATCGTGCATGTTGCATATATTGTGATGTCATTGGATTTGTGCAATGAGAATCAAATCGTGATGAGATCACGATAATGAGACCGATTCACCTTTAAACACAGACCCTGAATTATCCTGGTCATAGGTTACTCGAGAAGGACATCGAGATAACCGGATAGACTAGTGTGCTGTATACTCATCCATATGATGGAGGTAGCTAGTCTCATAGCTACTCATGTGGGGACACTAAGGGTACAGTACAGGTGCTCATTAGGGAATAAGTTCACTAATTGATCTGCCTACGGAATGCTGGATGGTTATTGATACCTCACGTCAGATCGCAATTCCGTAGTCCTAGTAGCGTATTTGGTCCTTAGACTTGAGACACCAAGGATGTCCTGTATGAGTACTCCACTCTTTGATACCAGACTTATAGGTTTAGAAAGTTTCAAATCTAGTACAGCTGATTATTGGGAGTGGTAGCCAACCTTACGAGGGCTATTGAGTGTCAATAGAGGATCATCTGCTCTTGGTATCATGAGAGGAATATCCCATGTGTTCTTGCTCAAATAAATCCTTGGCCAAGGTTATTCGGATTGAGAGAGAAAGAGTTCTCCGAGAGAATCCGACAAGAGCAAGACTCGAGGAGAGACCGTATGGGCCTGACAACACCATGCCCGGTATAGGATCTCTGGAATATTGGATGGATGAGGGACTATAGATACATTGTAACTGAGGACAGATAGGTCCAAAGGATGGGATTCCCCTCTATCGTCTGGGGGCCGCGGCGTAGTGGCCTGGTACGTCCGTAGTCGATGAGTTGGGTGAATTATTATAGAGATAATAATTCACTAAGTCAGAAGGAGTTCTGACAAGTATAACTCACGGCTAGCTCGATACTGGGCCTAGAAGGTCACACACATATGGTAGGTATTACGACAAGTAGAGGTTCGGATATGAGATATCCACTGAATCTCCTATCTTATTGGATATCCATTAAGCCCCTGAATTATTGGATCCTGAGATGAGATCCAATAATTGCTAATAAGAGATTATTAGGTAGAGACCCACTAATCCAAGAGGCTTGGGTAATTGGATGGAGATCCAATACCCAATAGGGCAAAAGATCCATTAGGGTTTTCAGGGGGCCTCTATAAATAGGAGGGAACTAAAGCTCTATAGGCTGAGGGTTTCTTTTGATAGCCACCTCCTATTCTCCTCCCCCCAAAGAGAGAGGTGCATCGTCGCAGTTCCTACCATGTGGATACCGCTAAAGAGGAGGATGCTTAACCTCCTTCATCCTCTCCCATAGATCTGTAGGAATTCAGGGATATACAATCTCCCTAGGTATCTTCTTTTACACGTGCAGTAATACAGATTTGTTTTTGACGCATCGATCTTCGCATGACGACGAAAACTTTCTATGGGAAATCTGGGGTTTTATTTTTTATTCTTCCATTGCGCATGAGATGTCACTCCCCTGACGGATTTCCCAACATCAATGACCATCCAGCATTCCGTAAGCAGATCAATCACTGAACTCATTTTCTAATGAGCACCTATACACTGTATCCATAGTGTCCCCACATGAGTAGCTATAAGACTAGCCACCTTCATCATATGGATGGGTATACAGCACACTAGTCTGTCCAGTTATCTTAATGTTCCTCTCGAGTAACCTATGACCAGGATTATTTATGGTTTGTGTTTAAAGGTGAATTAGTCTCATTATCATGATCTCATCATGATCCGATTCTCATTGCACAGATCCAAGGACATCACAATATATATATAAATAATGTGAGAAAATACCAATAATCATAAGTATAAAGATTGACGCAGTGTGTTACAAGTGCCATCACTCACGTGATTGGCTTGTAGGGCACCTATAACTAGTAAATCATACAAAAAGTAAAGTCTATATGGGTCTAAGATAAAGCCTTTATTATGAAAACTTTGGGGGTTAGTGAGGGTAGTCTGTTAGTTCCTTATCTGGGTCTCCCACTTATATCGACTAGCATTCACAAAACCCACTATTAGCTTATCCTACAAAAAATAAAGAATAGAATTTTTTTCTTGGAAAACTAGACTTCTTTTCAAAGTAGGACGGCTTGAACTCATCTGATCTGTGTTGTTCTCTTACTTTATTTATTGGTCTAATCCATTTTCTTCTACTTGTTGGACTTCTTCAGGTTATTAAAAGACTATTTAAAAACTTTTTCTAGAATGACATAGATGGTAAGACAATGTATATGGTAAATTGGGATATTATCAACAGATCTAAAGATGAAAGGGGGCTAAATTTGAGAAATCTGAGAGATTGGAATAAAGCTTGTTTGGTATAGAAATTATGGGATCTTTTGCAAAACAAATCCTTATGGTAACAATGGGTTTCTGCTAGGTACTTATCAAAGAAATCAATTTGGGAAGTTCTAGTGAAAACATATCATTCTACTAGGAAAGAAATTTTGAAGGTAAGGAATTGGCTAATCAAACACATTTCTTATGCAATCTCTTTTGGGACCAGAATTAATATGTGGTATGATCCTTGGGTGAATAGAAAAAGTATATTTCAATTATATGGTAATAGAGTACGACGAGATCTTGGGGCCCCTAAAGATTGAAAAGTTTTTTAGTTCATTGCTAATGACACGTGGTGTCTTCCTAATCCTATTTCTCCTGATATGCTATTACTTTGGTCGACAATTACAGCTCTTCCAATCAGAAACAACTCTTCAGATATGCTTATTTGGCTTCATGACAATGGTAAATTTAGTACTACATCTGCATGGAATCAAATCAGACAAAGAAATAATAAGTAGATCCCAAGCAGTTGGACATGGGATAGACCGGGCTCACAGAGACATTCCTTATGCATATGGTAGGCCCTTCTTGCCAAACTACCTACAATGGACAATATAAAGCGAAAAGGTATATATCTTGTTAACCGATGCTCTTTTTGTATACAATAGGAAGAAAGTATTGATCATCTCTATTTTGCTTGCAACTATACTAATTAGGTATGGAAGGAGATTCTGAAGAGATTTGAACTAAATAGGCTACCAATGCCAAACTTGTATTAAGAATTTGAATAGCTCCAGCAAAGCTTCTCAAGAAAAGGGCTTCTTACACAACTAGCAAAGGTTACTTTCAGATGTGCTATTTGGTGGATTTGGAGGGAGAGGTGTGGTAGAATCTTTGAGGGCAACAACACACATAATGCTCACCTTTTGCTCGAGATTCTTAGCTACTTAAGATCATGTATGGAGCAGGATTTGGAAATAAAGCATTTAACAAGTAGAGAAAAAGATATCTTTATCAGATTCAATTTTACAATTCATTAATGCTTTCTAGAATGAGGTTGCTGTATTGTGTGATTCTATACTTCAATAATGTGATATATTCATAGGTCATCTAGGAATGGTGATTATTGTATTTTACTATTTGTTGCCTATATAGTAAAGCATCATAGTCTACAACATGTGTAATCCTAACTACTTTTCTGTTTAACTACTCTTAGAGATGAATCTGGTAGAGTGAGACCATTCCACCTTTCTAAGGTGAGGTGCATTTTCCTAGACTACTCTAAGAGATCTCAAGTTTTAGTCTATGGCTTGTGTAGACAAAGCTATTTTGTACAAACTTCATACTAAATCCAATTATATTTACTTATCAAAAAAAATATCTAATTCTTATAATATCTCAAATTATTTATACCTTTAAGCATATGTAAATAAAATCAAGAGATAATTAGATAGAATGGTTAAAAATTATCATATTTGACATGGATGATGAATTTTATGGATGGGATCAGAATTTTGATCTTTTTGTTAGATTCCTATAGAATAGTGAATCAGTAAGAATGATAATCTTGAAATTTAATATTAAGGAGATATAGGTTGATGTTGCCTTTATCATTTCTTATTTGAGATATTATTGTTTCTCAAATTAGTTGAGGAATTGATGCGAGTGAACAACAAAATAACTAACACGGGAGTGCCTAATTTACTACAATATACTCATATTGACCTTACTGATGCTATGGTATATTTTTAGCCCATAATGTTGTCTCAAAGTCTTCAACTCAGTCCATTCAAAGATTGTTGCTCATGAGCATATTCTCTACACTAAGATAAAGCTAGAATTGTGATTGAAGGTTTTAAATGGACTCATTAAAAATCATCATGACATTAGTAGCCTATTATGATTTTAAGTTATATCATATAGATGTGAAAATAAGTCTTTCAAATAAGGATTTAGATGAAAAAATTTAAATGGAATGATCTAAAGGATTTAAAGAGAAAAAGAAAGGAAAGTTTAGCTTGTAAACTTAGGATATCCATATGTGACATTAAACAAGCCTCTAGACAATAATATATAAAATTTTATGATATTATTATTTATTTTTAAATTAAAAAAAATTGATCAGTGTTCATAATTGAAGGTCGATGGAAGCAAGTTTATTATACTAGTATGTAGATGATATTTTTGCTTGCTAAATGTGATCTTAGTTTATTACACAAAATCAAAATATTTCTCATCAAGAATTTTAAGATAATTGATATGAATGAGAATACTTATGTTATTGGCATTAAGATATTTAGGAACAGATCTCAAAGATTACTAGAATTGTCTTAATAAGGATATATTGATCAAGTTTTAGAGAGATTATATATACATCTTATTTAGCTTATGATACACCTATTATTATAAGTGAAAATTTTTGTCAAAGCCCAATGTCTTAAGAATATCTTAGAACATAATAAAAATATATATTCTTTATGAATGTATAGTTGGAAATCTATTATATGCTTACGTTAATACCAGATCAGATATTAATTTTGTAATAAAGAATACTAGGTAAACATTAGAATTACCCATAAATAGAATATTAGAAAGCTGTAAATAAAGTACTAAGATTTTTATAAGAGACAAAGTATTATATATTCATATACAAAAGATTAGAGTACCTTGAAATGATAAGATTTTCAAATGTTAATTCTACAAATTACGTTGATAGTAGGCAATCCATTTTATGATTTATATTTATATTAACTAAAAAGTAATTTTAAAAAAAGTATAATATAAATTATATTATCAAAAATAAAAATTGATTTCATGACATGCTTTGAGGATACTAATCAAGTTTTATGATTGTAAAATTTTATCCTAGGACCTAGTATAATTAGACTCAATTATCAAGTCACTGAAAATACTTTGTTACGTATCATAATAATTTTCTTCTTTAAGAATAGTAAATACTCTAGTAATTCTATACATTATTCTATAAAACACTTGATAGTTAGAAAAAGAGTCTAGAAACAACTAATGTTAATTGAGAACTTAAATTTCACTATGTTTATTGTTGATCAATTTACTAATGTCTTATAGTCTAAGGTATCTAAAAAAATATATTCGTATGATGGGACTTGTGAGTAATCCATTAAAGATATGATGATATAAGTTTAAGTAGATATCATAATTGATATTTTACTTACGTAATTAAAGTTATTTGTTTATATTATTTTATTCATATTTATGTATGTACGTATTATGGTTGGTGATGGAAATCATCAACTTAGCAACCATACACCCCGATAGCTAAAGAGTTATGATATATATGGAATACAAATTGACACGCTCCAACGAATTGAAAACAAAGCGGATCGTTCAAGAATGAAGTAAGGGAAACTATTCTAATCACTTATAAATAGAAAATTGATGAACCAATTAAAATAGCACTTTGAATTCCCTTAAGATGCCAGAAATTAACAAGTTTGATCAACCGAAAGAAAAAATAAAGATTTGGTTTTGAACGCCACAAGTAGAAAAGCCTGATAAGTTTTAAAGTTCATGCAAGGACTTAAAAATAAAACACTCACCGGTGTTGAAGAATTGTTATACTTCCCAAATTGTCTATGTTACACTAGGAGTCAACCTCATTTATATAGTATGAGGCTAAGTACAAAGGGACTAAATGCATTAAATAACATTCATATTCCTAATTCATTAATTTTGGTAAACATGATTGAATGGAATTTTATTCTTCAAGATGAGGTTTTCAAATTCATCCTCTCTTCATGATCATATTGATCATTTTAGGCTCTTCTTGCAACTATAGAACCATGACTGAGTCTTGACTAGCTTGATCCTTCCAAATATTTTTTAATAAATAAGTTAAATCTTCTTTCATCCTCTTAGCTTTAGCTCTTGCCATTGGTCCTCCATGAATAATTAAAGGATCTTTAATAGAATTATGATCAACTTGCTGGTTCATATCATTCCCCCTTTCCTCGAAAGGATTTGTTCTCGAATCAGAGCCTTCATCATCATGATTTTGTTGATGGCTCTGCAATCAACACACATTCTCCAAGATCCATTCTTTTTAGGCACCAAAAGAATAGAAATTGCATATGGACTCATGCTTTCTCGTATATACCCCTTTTCCATAAACTCACTGACTTGCTTTTGGATTTTCTTGGTCTCTTCGGGGTTACATCTATATGCGGCCTATTTGGTATGCTTGCACCTGGAATGAAATCAATCTGATGCTCAATTCCTCTAACTAGTGGCAAACCATTGGGAACTTCTTCGGGAAAGATATCCTTATTTTCCTACAAAAGATCAACAATAACACTAGGTAAACTTTTGTCAATTTTGTTAGAAGAAATCAAAATATCCTTGTACATAAGTACAACTAAGGGTTGCCTCATGGTTAAGGCTTTTTTCAAATCATTTATTTTGGCATAAACACTCTTTTTTTTTTCACTCAAGCCTTCCTTGTTTTCTCTCCCCTTGTGTTTCCCAATACTCTCATTTTTATCATTCATCTCATTCTTTTCTTTTTTTTCTCTTTCTTGCTCCCTCCCCAAAGTTTTGTTTAATAAAGACTCAAGCTCCTCATATTATTGTTTTATGCACATCTGGTCTTCGAGAATTGTCTTTGGAGGCAAAGGTCCAAGCTGATATTTTTGTTCATCTATGAGTAAGGAATAACGGTTCTTGAACCCATCATGTATTATCCTACGATCATATTGCTATGGTCTCTCCAACAATATGTGACCAGCATATATAGGTACCATATCACACCAAATTTTATCCTTATATCCACTAATTGAAAAAAGAACTAACACTTGCTGATTTACCTTTACTACACCATTATTATTCAACCATTGCAACTTGTAAGGTTTTGGATGTTTGATAGTAGGCAATTTTAGTTTCTTCACGAGCAAGGTACTTGCCATATTTGTATAACTTCTACTATCAACAATCACATTACATAACTTGTTTGCAATCAAACAATGAGTATTGTTCACCATGTTCATCATTCTTACTTTGCAAACTAAGTATGCATTGAATAACCAAAATTTCACCTTTAGTATACTCTATATCACTAGCATCCTTTGGAATGTCATCATCATCCTTTCTTTCACTTTTCGATTCCATAATCCCGTCCCTTATGATCATAACTCTGTTATTAGAAAATTCACGTGCTACATGTCCATGCCTAAGGCACTTAATACCTTTACTTTGATTAAGTTGATTCTCACCTTTACTCTTGCTACCTAATTCATCTTTGCCTTTAATTCCATCAATTTTAGGCTTAACAATGGGTATATCATCCTTTTTACTCTAATTCGTTTTCCAAGAAGAAGAAGAACCCGAATAAGGTTTTGAATCATACCTTTTGCCTTTTCTTTTGAGTTACCTCTTAATCTTCATAGACATATTCATCATATCCTCAATCTCCACATAATATTGCAACTCCATAAGATCAGCAATGTTCTTGTTTAGTCCACTCAGGAATCAAGCCATAGTAGCCTCACATTCTTCCTCCACATTAGCCCTTATAATGCCTATCTCCATCTCCTTATGATATTCATCAACACTAATGGAACCTTATTTCAAAGTTTATAGCCGTTGATGCAAATCCCGATAGTAATAACTTGGGACAAATCTCCTTCTCATGATTTATTTCATCTCCAACCAAGTCTCTACGGGCCTTTCATTATTTGTACGCTTGTCTTTATATAATTGATCCTACCAAATTATAGCATAATCACGAATTTCAACAGTGGTTAATTTTACATTTTTCTCTTCGAAGTAGTTGTGACATTAAAAGATCAGCTCCACTTTTCATTCTCATTCCAAATAAGCATTTGGATTATTCTTTCTTTGAAAAGGAGGAATTTTCATTTTAATGCTACCTATGTTTCTCTCCACACCATCAAAAGATCCTCTCCTAGTTTGTCTCATAGGATTAACATCAGGAATTTTCATTTTGATGCTGACTTGGTCATCGTCGATGTTATCTCCACCATCACATTCATCGGGGATGAAGGCTGGTTGTCTCCTGTGCCATGGTTCACATTGCAATATATTAATTGCATCATCATGCCTTTCTAGATGATCTCTTACATCTCCTATCACTTTGAATATACGTTCAAATTACTATTGCATTGCTTGAAGCAAAAGATTATTTAATGAAGAACTCGCTTCTTTATCTTTAGACATGTTTGCAACCTAAAAAACAAAGTTAGAACAGCCTCACCAACACTCCCTCATGTGTTTCACTCAAGATTTAATTCACTCCACTCATGTTTTTACATAATGTTTAGCTTTTCTCGATATTGATCTCACTACTCTTGTCTTTTACTTCTCTTGTTTTGTTCTTTGAGTTCTTAGATTAACTAAGAAACTTAAACAAATAATTCAGATTATGACAATTCAAGGGTATTGAAATTGGATATAAAAGCAAATAAAATGTAAGCCAAATTAAAGGTGTATATAATGCCCTTCAATCATAAGCAAATATTTAAATTCAAGTATCAATTGAATAAAGAAAATTTTCTAGAATGAAAAAAAAAATTTCAAACTTGAAATAATAATTCAAAATAATGAAGATAGAATTATGTAATTTACAATAAGTCCTTGAATTCATAAAAAAAATTTAAATTTTGATCTCTTTCTTTCTTTCTTTTTTTCTTTCTTTTCGTCTTTTTTTTTTACCTTTGATCTTCTCCTCTCTCTCTTTTTTATCTTTGATTTTCGCTCTTTTTTTACTTTTGATTTTCTCTCTCTCTTTTTTTTCTTTTTTGATTTTCACCCACTTTTTTTTTTAACTTTCTACTTTTTTTATACTATAAAGTGAGGGGAAAGAAAAAATATATATATTGAAGTGCAACAATAACACAAGAAGCACAACAATAAAGATAAAGGGAGAATAATAATTATAGATATTGTGATAAAAGAAGAATTAGAGAACAGGAAAAAGCTAAAAGATAACAAATAAATAGATAAGCAAATCTCAAACTTGAGCTGTGCTCTGATACCAAATGATGGAAATCATCAACTTAGCAACCATACATCTCGATAGCTCTTTAGCTACCATTCAAGAATGAAGGGAAACTATTCTAATCACTTATCAATAAAAAATTGATGAACCAATTAGAATAATACTTTGAATTCCCTTAAGACACTACAAACTAACAAGTTTGATAAGCTGAAAGAAAAAGCAAAGATTTGGTTTTAAATGCCACAAGCAGAAAAGTCTGATAAGTTCTAAAGTTCATGCAAGAACTTAAAAACAAAACACTCATCGATGTTGAAGAATTGTTATACTTCCCAAATTGTCTGTATTACAATAGGAGTCAGCCTCATTTATATAGTTTGAGGCTAAGTATAAAGGGAATGAATGCATTAAATAATATTCATATTCCTAATTCATAAATTTTGGTAAACATAACTGAATGGATTTTTATTCTTCAAGATGAGGTTTTCAAATTTGTCCTTCTCTCTTCATAATCATGTTGACCATTTTAGACTCTTCTTGCAACCATAAAACATTTATTGAGTCTTGACTAGTTTGATCCTTCCAAATATTTTTCAATAAATAAATTAAAAGCTTCTTTCATCCTCTTAGCTTTAGCTCTTGTCATTGGTCCTCCATGAATAGTTAAAGGGTCTTTAATAGAATTATGATCAACTTGGTTCATATTAGTTGGATATTATAATAAGATTTTGATAAATTACAAGGGTGAACTATATTAGGAAAGACTAATAATATTTTGATGTATAAAAGAGAGTATAACATTAATTATATACAACCGCTATGACTCATATTGATACTCAAATTTAATGTAGTATTTATTATTGTATATATTTAAGTTATTAGCTTGTTTTATAAAATTCGTAACCACATGTAAAATGCTTTTTAAAACTTTTAGAATCTAATCAAGTAAAATTATTTTAAATAAAATTTTATTTTATTTATTTTAATTTAATTTTTTTTTATATCTTACCAATTAATAGGACAAGTATGAAAATATTATATTATGTGATACTATTTAATTAGGTAAGATATATTATAAATCTAATTAAATTCTGATTAAGGTTATCAACTAATATAAAAAGAGTTCAATTATGGTAGGATTTCATAGGAGATACAAGAAGAACTCTGCTAATTACTTATCATAGATCCTTGCTCTTGCCTATAAATAAATTAGACATCCTATGAATGATATACAATATGAAACGAGATCTATTCTTAATTTTCCTTAGTGTTTATTCAATTGTTTATAGTGCTCTTATATAATAGCAAGAAAAAAAAAAGAATCTAAATCTCCTCATAAATTAGTATCATTGTTTCTTTTGGATCGAACGATGATATATTTATAAATCAGAAGAAATGTATTCTGAATGACATTAAAATGTATGTAATCATAATCTTTGATCTATAATTATTTGATTTCAATTTTTAACATTAAAATTTTTTATATAATAATATAATTAAATTTTTATATTTACAAATGCTCAATTACATTCAAAGTTCTTCTTAAGGGGAATAGGAATCTTCATGTTAAGAATATCCATAAGTACAAGCACATCGGAACCTAATTCACTAAGTATGCACTACACCTTTTAAAACCTCCTTTGAGTCATTCCTTAATGTACTTTGGAGTCCAATTTAATGTGCGTCGTTCCTTTGGAGTCCAATTTAATGTGCATGTATTGCGAAGCTTCTACAAAACAAGAAGATATTAATTCATTAAATGGTAAGTTATGTCAGATGTCTTTGAAGCCAAGGAATCAATTTTGGAAATTCTAGTAAAAACATATTATTCTACTACTTGAAAAGGAATTTTGAAGACAAGGAATTGGCTAATCAAATACATTTCTTATGCAATCTCTTCTAAGACCAGAATTAATATGTGATATGATCCTTGGATAAATATGAAAAGTATATTTCAATTATATGATGATAGAGTACGAACAAATCTTTGAGCCCTTGAAGATTGGAAGATTTCTGAGTTCATTGCTAATGACACATGGTATCTTCCTAATCCTATTTCTCTTGATATGTTATCACTTTGGTCGACTATTATAGCTCTTCCAATCAGGAACAATTCTTCAAATATGCTTATTTGGCTTCATGATAATAGTAAATTTAGTGCTACATCTACATGGAGTCAAATCAGACAAAGAAACAATAAGTAGATCCCAAACAGTTAGACATGGGATAGACTAGACTCACAGAGACATTCTTTATGCACATGGCAGACCCTTCTTGCCAAACTACCTACAGTAGACAATATGAAGCGAAGAGGTATTTATCTTGTTAATCGATGCTTTCTTTGTATGCAATAGGAAAAAAGTATTAATCATCTCTATGTTGCTTGCGACTACACTAATTGGATATGGAAGGAGATTCTGAAGAGATTTGAATTAAATAGGCTACTAGTGTCAAACTTACATCAAGAATTAGAATAGCTCTAACAAAACTTCTCAAGAAAAGGGTTTCTTACATAATTGACAAAAGTTACTTTCAGATGTGCTATTTGGTAGATTTGAAGGGAAAGGTGTGGTAAAATCTTTGAGAGCCACAACAAACATGATACTCATATTTTGCTCAAGATTCTTAGTGACTCAAGATCATGTATGTGATAGGATCTGGAAATGAAGCATTTAACAAGTAGAGAAAAAAATATCTTTATCAGATTCAATTTTATAATTTGTTAATGCGTTCTAGAATGAGGTTGTTGTATTGTATGATTCTATGCTTTAATAATGTGATGTATTCATACATTGTCCAGAAATGATTGATTATTGTATTTTGCTATTTGTTACCTATAGTAAAATGTCATAGTTTATAACATGTGTATTCATGATTACTTTTGTATGTGACTACTCTTGGAGATGAGTCTGGTGAAGTGAGACCATTCCATATTTCTGAGGTGGGGTATATTTTTCTAGACTACTCTAAGAAATCTCAAGCTTTAGTCTATGGTTTATATTGATAAAACTATTTTGTATAAATTTTATATTAAATCCAACTACATTTACTTATAAAAAAATTAAATAGTAAATTAATTTTTTTTTAATGTAGGTCAAGCCAGGTGATCCAGATATGGGAAAGAAAAAGCCTTTGAATGGGAAGGAAAAGGCAGGTGGTTAAGGAGTTTAGCCAAACATGACGATATTGAACGTGTAGGAAAAGTCATGAAATATGAGTAGGAAAAGCCGGGTGATAAAAGGAGTTTGGACCAAAAAAAATAGGACAGATTATATGAGAGATATTGGTGATGTTTATATCAGTCCGATTTAATTTGAATTTATGCGTATAAAAAATTTAAATAAAATCAAGAAAGTCTTAGATGCTCAATCGAATACTGATGTTGACAAAGACCAAATTCAAGTGAAATGTTTGATATGAAGTATGATTAAATTAATAACGAAACGAAATGAAAGGTTTTAGTAAAATAACTGATTTCGTTTATTGTGATCTAAAAAATTTTGTAATACATTGTATCAGAAAAAATATTCTACAGTATAGATGATAAATTCTTTTAATGTTTTATATTAGACTGATGTGGCTTACCGTGCTGATTCGAGATATGATTGGGATGAAGCGGCACTAAATGGGTAGGACAATTGCCTGTAGCATACGTTACAGTATCACTCTTAAAGCAAGCTTTGATTCTGTGCCAGTCAGCAAGGCGTTATCCTCGAAGTTCTTACGTTTCCTCCGCTACATCTCAGCCCTCCGGCTACGTTGTACATGCCACCAAGGTGTATTTAAACTGTCTTCTAGCACCACTACTTTCCAGTTCATCTTTGAAAATAAGTGGAGGGGACTAGTAGGGAAAGGTTGTCATGGCGACTCTTGCAGTGCCTGAAACCATTCCGTCTGCATCAGAGGACGCCGAGCAGATCTGGAAGGCATGCAAAGGTATCATCTCTCATCTGGTACATGAAAAGATTTAATTGGAAGTATGATATCACTATTGTTACACATCCGAATATATATATATATATATATATATTATATATATATATATATTATATATATATATATATATTTATGTATATATATATATATTTATATATATATATAATATGTTTGCGTGTATATTTTTCTTAGGCTTCTTACACTCGTTCTTTTCCTTTTTTTTTTTTTTTATTTTGCTGGGCTCCAAAAGTGGTGCCATGTAAACCCCACTCCAAGGTGTCATGGTGAGATGAGCCGGTGAAAAATCAAGTCTCCCTTTGCTTCTTTCGCCCACAAATTGCAATGCAACATCTCACCTATCCCTTCTTGTTTTATTCTTCGATTCTTTACTACTTTCTTTTCTATTATTTTTAACAAAGAATCAAATGGAAGATTTTTTATTGTAAAATATCACCCCCTGTCAATCGAACTGTGTTACGTTTGAAAACTAGTGCATGTTTGCATCAAGAATGTAACCCTTTGCT
Source organism: Musa beccarii (assembly GCA_024322285.1). Classification (NCBI taxonomy): domain Eukaryota; kingdom Viridiplantae; phylum Streptophyta; class Magnoliopsida; order Zingiberales; family Musaceae; genus Musa; species Musa beccarii. Next base: position 36,320,364 of record CM044401.1, on the reverse strand, counting down.
GGATATATATGGCTGTGTCCTGTATTGGTTACGTGCAGTGGCACCCATTCTTTGATCTTGATAAGTCTTGCTTGTATTTGTAGGAAACCTATTTGCATATGAAAATAGGTCCTTTTGACATGTTGCTACTATTTAAGAATTAGCTTCAACTTATTGCCACAGCGAAATCTAAGATTAGCATCACAAACTCGTAAGCTCTAAACATCACATTTTAATTTGTTGTGCTAGGTTGGGGAACAGATGAGACGGCAATCATCACTATATTAGCACATAGAGATGCTACTCAAAGGAAGATAATAAGATTGGCTTTCGAGGAACAGTACAAGGAGAATCTTATCATGCGACTTGAATCCGAATTATCTGGAGACCTTGAGGTACCTACATTTATCTTCAGCATTCTGCTTGCCTTAGCTTACGTATATATATACCTCTTAATGTGATCACACTTCCCTCCTGAAGAGAGCTGTCTACCTCTGGATATTTGACCCGGTTGAACGAGAGGCTATCATCGCTAACATCGCCGTCAAGAAGAACATCGACTACCAAGCGATCATAGAAATTGCATGCGTCAATTCCCCGAAAGAGCTGCTGGTGGTGAAGGAGGAATACCATGATCGTTTTAAACGTTCCCTGGAAGAAGATATTGCGGTCCACACTGTTGGAGACTTTAGACAGGCATGCACTTCAGAATTGTGGCATTTATATATACATTGGTGGTGATATGTCATCTATATTATGGCTTGTATTGCAGCTTTTGGTTTCACTGGTGAGCACATACAGATATGATGGTGACGAGACTGACACAGCCGTAGTTCGTTTGGAAGCCAAAACTTTTCACGATGCTATCAAGTCACAGACCTTCAACCACAATGAGGTCATTCGAATCCTGAGTACCAGAAGCAAGGCCCAACTTTGCGCTACCTTTAACTATTACAAAGACGAATACGGCATTCCCATTACAAAGGTGACCACACTTACTGGCATTCAGACAGAGCGAACTGTCTTAGGTACTGAATTGATTTGCTGATTCGTGTACTGTCTTAGGCTTTGACTTCTGAGTCTCCAAATGAATTTGCATTGGCACTACGAATGGCGATACGATGCATTGTGTCACCCCAGAAGTACTTTGCAAAGGTGAACATCCATCAAATCTACGAAAGAAGATCTCATTTTTCTCGTGTATATTCATCTCCGGCTGCTATTTACTTGGCGGGGTAATTTGAGCTGCAGGTTCTCCAGAATGCAGTCGGTAAAGCAGGCACTGATGAAGATGCACTCACTCGCGTCATCGTCATGCGTGCGGAGAAGGATCTGAAGGTGATCAAAGAGATGTTCCATAAGAGGACTAATGCCACTCTCAAACATGCAGTGGGTACAGAGACTTGTGGGCATTACAATAGCTTCCTCCTTGCTTTAGTAGGGAACTAAATATGTTTATTTCAGATGATGAACTCTGGCATCCTTGTTTGTTTAATTGCTGGTGGTGTAGAAGCATTTCACTGTTGCACTTTTCTTTAATGTTTGAGGTTTAATTTAAGACAATGGCATTCTATCTTATGATCTGTTTGGGTCCGTTTGTTTTCGTGTCTTAATTCTAGCAATGGCTAAATCATTTCAGTGTAATTAATCTGAACTTCAGTATATCTTTTCTGATCTAACGTTTCACGATCATTTTGGAGCTTTGAATGCACCAAATTAGCTATGCAATCTCATGAAGAAAGTATTTCATGTTTGATGCTGGAGTGCGTCAACCACTTGGTTAATCCAGCCAACGACATATTCTTAGGATTAAGATTTTTTGGGATCATCAACATCGTTTAAGGAGGAGACTCAAGCCGGCTGGCTAAACAACGTAAGATAGTTGGATTGCACAGTTTTTTTTTTTGAGAAATTAATTAAGAAGCTTCAATGACTCAATAAACATACTTAAACGGATTATGCAAAAAACCCATACAAAAAGAAGAGAACCCAATGATTCTAGCAAAATCAATTACAAAATTGATAATATGCAAAACATCTATGCGAATAAAAATATTTCTCATTGATGAGATCTAGCTTATATGAGGGTTTCAAGAAGAGTGGTACAAAATTGATACTGTGCAATACACCCATACGAAGAACTTGATCAAAATTCTATTAAAGATCATTTAATTATTCATAGAGGATCAATGACAAGAGCTAAAGCTAAGAGGATGAAAGAAGCTTTAACTTGTTTATTGGAAAATATTTGGAAGTATCAAGCTAGTCAAGATTCAGTTAGGTTCTAAGATTATAAGAAAAGCCTAAAATGGTCAACATGATCATGAAGAGAAAATGACAAATTTGAATATCTTATCTTGAAGAATAAAAAGTTCATTTAGCTATGTTTGTCAAAATTCATAAATTAGGAAAATAAATGTTATTTAATATATTCATTCCCTTTATACTTAACCTCATACTATATAAATGAGACTGACTCCCATTGTAAGACAGATAATTTGGGAAGTATAACAATTCTTCAACACCGGTGAGTATTTTGTTTTTAAGTTCTTGCATGAACTTTAGAACTTATCAGGCTTTTCTGCTTATGGCGTTCAAAACCAAATCTTTAATTTTTCTTTTGACTTATCAAACTTGTTAGTTTATGATGTTTTAAGGGAATTCAAAGTGCTATTCTAATTATTTTCATCAATTTTCTATTGATAAGTGATTAGAATAATTTCCCTTATTTCATTCTTGAACGATCTGCCTTATTTTCAATTCGTTGTAGGGTGTTAATTTACATTCCATATATATCATAGCTCTTTAGCTATCGGGGTGTATGGTTGCTAAGTTGATGATTTTCATCATTTGATATCAGAGCATGACTCAAGTTTGAGGTTTGCTTATCCATTTATTTATTATCTTTTAGCTTTTCCCTTTTCTCTTCTTCATTTTCTTTTTTTATCATGATATCTATAATTGTTATTCTCTCTTCATCTTTATTGTTGTATTTCTTGTGTTATTGTTGTACTTCATTATTTTTTTTTCTTTCCCCTCACTTTATAGTATAAAAAAATAAAAAGTAAAAAAAAAGTGGGCAAAAATCAAAAGAAAAAAAAGAGAGAGAGGGAGAGAAAATCAAAAGTAAAAAGCTAGAGAAAATTAAAAGTAAAAAAAGAGATGAAATCAAAGATCAAAAGAGAGAGAGAGAGAGAGAGAGAGAGAGAGAGAGAAGATCAAAGGTTAAAAAGAAAGAAAGAAAGAAAGATATCAAAAATTTAATAAAAATTGTGACTTTAGGGACTTCTTGCAAATTACAGAATTCTATCTTCATTATTTGAATTCTTGTTTCAGGTTTAGAAAATTTTTTTTTTCATTCCAAAAAGTTTTCTTTATTCATTTGATACTTGAATTCAAATCTTTGCTTATGATTGAAGTGTATTACACATACCTTTAAAATTAGCTTACCTTTTGTTTGTTTTTATGCCCAATTTCAATACCTTTGAATTGTCATAATCTGAATTATTTGTTTAAGTTTCTTAGTTAATCTAAAAGCTTAGAATAAAATAAGAGAGGTAAAAGGCAAGAGTGGTGAGATCAATATCGAGAAAAGCCAAACATTATGTGAAAACACGAGTGGAGTGAATCAAATCTTAAGTGAAACATATGAGAGAGTGTTGATGAGGCTGTTCTAACTTTGTTTTTCAGGTTGCTAATATATTTAAAGATAAAAGAAATAAGTTCTTCATCAAATGATCTTTTGCTTTAAGCAATGCAATAATAATTTAAACATATGTTCAAAGTGATATGAGATGTAAGAGATCCTCTAGAAAGACATGATATAATTAATAAATTGTAAGGTGAACCATGGTGCAAGAGACAACCAACCTTCGTTCGCGATGAATATGATGGTGGAGATGATATCGAAGATGACCAAGTCACTCTAATTGGTCAAGATGTTAATCCTAGGAGACAAACTATGAGAGGACGTTTTGATGGTGTGGAGAGAAACATAGGCAGCATCAAAATGAAAATTCCTCCTTTTCAAGAATGTCAGTATGAACAAAAGTGGAGCTGATTTTTGAATGTCACAACTACTCCGAAGAGAAAAAGGTAAAATCAGCCACTATTGAATTTTATGATTATGCTATAATTTGGTGGGATCAATTATATAAAGATAGGCATAGAAATGGTGAAAGGCCTGTAAAGACTTGGTTGGAGATGAAACAAATCATGAGAAGGAGATTTGTCCCAAGCCATTACCATCAAGATTTGTATCAACGGTTGCAAACTTTAACACAAGGTTCCATGAGTGTTGATGAATATTATAAGGAGATGGAGATAGCCATGATAAGGGCTAATGTGGAGGAAGACTGTAAGGCTACTATGGCTCGATTCCTAAGTGGATTAAACAAGAATATTGCTGATCTTGTGGAGCTGCAACATTATGTGTAGATTGAGGATATGGTGAATATAGCCATGAAGATTGAGAAACAACTCAAAAGAAAAGGCATAAGGTATGATTCAAAACCTTATTCAAGTTCTTCTTCTTCTTGGAAACTGAATTAGAGTAAAAAGAATGATATACCTATTGTTAAGCCTAAAATTAATGGAATTAAAGGCAAAAATGAATTAGGCAACAAGGGTAAAAGTGAGAATCAACCTAATAAAAGTAGATGTATTAAGTGTTTTAAGTGCCTTGGGTATGGCCTTGTAACACGTGAATGTCCTAATAAGAGAGTTATGATCATAAGGGATGAGATTATAGAATCGAAAAATGAAAGAGAGGATGATGATGACATTCCAGAGGATGCTAGTGATGTAGAGTATGCTAAAGGTGAAATTTTAGTTATTCAACGCACACTTAGTTTGAAAAGTAAAAATAATGTGTAATGTGATTGTTAATAGCAGAAGTTATACAAATATGACAAGTACCTTGCTCGTGGAAAAACTGAAATTATCTACTATCAAACATCCAAAACCTTACAAGTTACAATAGTTGAATGATAGTGGTATAGTAAAGGTAAACTAATAAGTGTTAGTTTCTTTTTCAATTAGTAGATATAAGGATGAAGTTTGGTGTGATGTGGTACCTATGTATGTTGGTGATATATTGTTGGGGAGACCATGGCAATATGATTGTAGGGTATTACATGATGGGTTCAAGAACCGTTATTCCTTGATCATGGATGGACAAAAATATCAACTTGGACCTTTGCCTCCAAAGATAATTCTTGAAGACTAGATGCTCATAAAACAACAATATGAGGAGCTTGAGTCTTTATTAATCAAAACTTTGGGGAGGGAGCAAGAAAGAGAGAAAAAAAAAGAATGAGATGAGTGATAAAAATAAGAGTGTTAGGAAACACAAGAGGAGAGAAAACAAGGAAGGCTTGAGTGAAAGAAAAATGAGTGACGTTTATGCCAAAATGAGTGAAGTGATGTAAAAAAAGCCTTAACCATGAGGCAGTCCTTACTTGTACTTATGTATAAGGATATTTTAATTTCTTCTAATAAATTGACAAAAGTTTGCCTAATGTTATTGTTGATCTTTTGCAGGAAAATGAGGATATCTTTCCCGAAGAAGTTCCCAATGGTTTGCCACCAATTTGAGGAATTAAGCATTAAATTGATTTCATTGCAGGTGTAAGCATACCAAATAGGCCAGCTTATAGATGCAACCCCAAAGAGACCAAAGATATCCAAAAGCAAGTCAATGAGCTTATGGAAAAGGGGTATGTGCAAGAAAGCATGAGTCTATGTGCAATTCCTATTCTTTTAGTACCTAAAAAGAATGGATCTTGGAGAATGTGTGTTGGTTGTAGAGCCATCAACAAAATCATGGTGATGGAGGCACTAATTCAAGGATGAATCCTTTCGAGGAAAGGGGGAATTAAATGAACCAGTAAGTTAATCAAAATTTTATTAAAGACCCTTTAATTATTCATGGATGACCAATGATGACAATAGCTAAAGCTTTTTTTTAAGTAAGTAAATGTAATTAGATTTATTACAAAGTTTGTACAAAATAACTTTGTTTATACAAGCTATAAACTAAAGATTGAGATCTCTTAGAATAGTCTAGGAGAATGCACCCTACCTCAAAAAGGTGGAATGGTCTCACTCCATCAAACTCATCTCCAAGAGTAGTCAAATAGAAAAGTAGTCATAACTACACATGTTGTAGACCATGATGCTTTACTATAGCCAAGAAATAGCAAAATATAATAGCCAACCATTCCTGGATGACCTATAAATACATCACATTATTGAAGCATAGAATCACATAATACAACAACATCATTCTAGAAAGCATTAACGAATTATAAAAATGAATCTGATAAAGATCTCTTTTTCTCTACTTGTTAAATGCTTCATTTCCAGATCCTGCTCCATACATGATCTTGAGTCGCTAAGAATCTCAAGCAAAAGATGAACATTATGTGTGTTGTGGCCCTTAAAGATTCTGCTACACCTCTCTCTCCAAATCCACCAAATAGTATATATGAAAGTAACCTTTGCCAATTGTATAAGAAGCCCTTTTCTTGAGAAGCATTACTGGAGTTGTTCTAATTCTTAATACAAGTTTAGCATTGGTAGCCTATTTAGGTCAGATCTCTTTAGAATCTCCTTCCAAACCTAATTAGTATAGTCACAAATAAAATAAAGATGATCAATATTTTTTTTATAAGTAAATATTGTTGAATCTCAGATTTTGATGATGAAACTAATTGAGTGTGATTTGTGGTCTAACTGCGTTTTGAGTTACGTAGGTCTACTATCGATCAGGATTAGACAGTTGACACTGGAGGAATTGACGTTGCACCGGAGGTAATCACGTCAGGATATTAGATGTCGAGCCGGAGGTTCGATCGACTATCGGCAGGAGGCTTCGTACGTCGGGCATCGGGCCAAGAAGAGCATGTTGCACCAAGGATATCGGGATTGCGGAGGTCAATCACCGATTGGGCAACGGACCGCAAGAGAGGACGATGTGCCGAAGGATCGGACGAAGCGCCGACAAATGACGTGCCGGGCAACTGAATGTCAATTCGTGTTGTAATAACTGTCTAGATCGAAGTAGAGTGCTTGTTGTTTGTGTGCAGGAGTAACTACGATAAGGATGAAGACGTAAAGCGAAACAAAGGGTCGAAGTCAAGTGTGATGGATCATTGGGAGTTTGAGTGTTCGATGGAAGTTTGAAGATTCATTGGGAGTGCTGTCGGAACTGGCCGAGAACGAGTAGGGAGCTTGCCGAAGGGTTTTCGGAAGTTCACCGGGAGGTTCGTCGGAAGTTCGCGGAGCTTGCCAAAGAAGCTCGGGGGAACTCGCCAAAATCATCATGGAGTCCGAGAGCTTGCCGGGAGTCCGTAGGATGGTTTCCGAGGGATCGTCGGAAGACCGGCGGAAGTTCATCGGAAGCTCACCGGAAGAAGACTTGACTTGCGGACTTTGTAATAGCTTAGGAATGTCTTTAATTTCGTAGTTAGCACATCAATTTGGGTTAGGATTAGGGGTTAATCCTTTAACCCAAGTATGGGCCCATTGGGCGTTGTTCGAACCGGGCTTTGCTGAGTTTTGGCCCAAACCAAACGTTGATTTGTCTTTGGCGGTGGCACCGCCTAATAGCAGCTCAATGTGTTTGGCGGTGGCACCGCCAAAGAAGCACCAAAGAGATTCATGCATGCTACGTGCATGGTGTCTTTGAGTCTGCATCGTAGCCGATTACTATAGTAGGCGCGTAGCATCGCCTTATTATTATAGCCAGCAAAGAGCACCGCTTTGGTGGGGTGGTAGCACTGGTGCTACCGCCAGGTTCTGAAAACCAAGCGGTAGCACCGCTGGTCGGGGCGGTGGCACCGCCTGGGTGTCGGTCACAGATCGACAAAGACCAGAAAACTCAAATTTTGGCTCCAAGTTTTGGCTCCAAATTTGAGTCCTCTTGAGCTCTATAAATTTCCCTCTTTTGTAGGTTCAAAGTGCAACAAGAAGAGTGAAAATCTTGAGGGAAAACTCTGCTCAAATAGTGTCAAAAACTTCCCTCTTACTCTTAAGTGTTTTCTTGTTCAAGAGAAGGGTGAGAGCTTTGTAAGGGTTATCTTCTAAGCCCGTCAAAAGAAGAGGTGTTGCAAGGGAGTTCTTCCTCACCCATTGGAAAGAGGAAAGCTAATGGAAAGCCGGTGTCCTCAAGCAAAGAGGAATTGGAAGTGGATGTAGGTCGGATGACCGAACCACTATAAAAATCTGGTTTGCATTTACGTTCTTGCTATTTACTTTGCTGCAAACCATTTTTACTTACTGCCTTATTTACTCAACTTCCTTATCATCTTATTACGTATGCTTTAAAGTTAAAACGCAATCTTTCCGGGTTCAAACGAAACGTTGCATTCATTCGTACAAAGTTTCCAAAGCTTGTTTTAAATCGCTGAAAATCTATCGTTTTATCCATTGCACTAATTCACCCCCCCTTTTAGTGCCGCTCGATCCCTAATAAATATAATTATATTTAGTATGAAGTTTGTATAAAATAGCTTTGTCTACACTATTTAATCTCAGATTTTGATGATGAAGTCAATTAGTGAATTATTTGTTCTAATCCATATTATCGAGATAAGTGTGTAGAATTAACTACGATAGGATGAAAACATAAAGCAATTTACCGAGGTCAAGCTCGTTGGGAGTTTGAGAGTTCACCGGAAGTCCAAAGGATGATCGGAAGTATTACCGGAACTAACCGAGATAGAATCAAGGACTTGTCGAAGGTTTCGAAAGTTCGCCGGAAAGATTGTCGGAGGTTCATGGAGATCACCAAGAAGGTTCGGAAACTTGCCAAAGACTCGTTGAACTCATCACAGAATCCGAAAGCCTGTTGGGAGTTCATCGGAAGAAATCCGAAGGAGTGTCGAAAGTCCATCGGAAAGCTCACCGGAAGAAGACTTGAAGAATGTCGATTTAAATTGCTTGGAATTATGTTTTAATTTCATAGTTAGTATATAATTAAGGTAAGGATTAGGAAATAATCTATTTAAACCTAGTAGGGGCCAACCGAGCCCTTATTGGGCTAATGTGGGCCAAAAAATAAGGGTCATTCAGCTTTGCTGAAAAGCCCGGGCAATGGGTCATTTAACTTTGCTGAAAAGCCCAGGCGGTGGCACCGCCTAGGTTGGGCGATGGCACCGCCCATGACCCGAGAGCCAAGGCTAGGTGGTGGCACTGCCCAGCATAAGAGAGCCCGGGCGGTGGAACCGCCCAGGCTGGGCGGTGGCACCGCCTAGTACTCTGTCAGTTTGACACTAACAAGCGGTGGCACCGCTAGCACTGGAAAACCCAAAATAAAGTTAAAATTAGAGTTTAAATTTGAATCCACTTTGGGTCTATAAATACCCCTCTTTTCTTAGCTGAAAGTGCAACCTTTTGAGAGTTAGAAATTGAGCAAAAGCTTTGGCAAAGCCTTATTTTCGATAGCTAGTGTTCACCTCCCTCTTTCTCTTTGTAAAATCTATAAGAGTATGAAACACTTGTAAAAAAATTGTAAGAGAGGTATTTGGTCATTTCCCTTCAACGTGACTTGCTAGTGGAAGTTGAAAGCCTCATCGAAGAAGGCTTTGAAAGTGGATATAGGTCATTTGACCAAACCACTATACATCGTGGTGTTCTTTGAATGCGTGAGTATTTAAATTTCTGAATCATTTCTCTACTTAGCTACAAATCATTCGGTCTTCATTTCCTTTACTCAAGCTACCTTAACTAAGTCATCTTTCGTCGAATCAAAATCTTCATCTGAACTAACTATTTACAAAATCGGTTTCAAATATACGAGTTTTAATCCGTTGCACTAATTCCCCCCCCCCCTCTTAGTGCCTCTCCGATCCTAATATACACAAGCTATAGACTAAAGCTTGAGATCTCTTAGAGCAATCTAGGAGAATGTACCCCACCTCAGAAAGGTGGAATGGTCTCACTCCACCAGACTCATCTCCAAGAGTAGTCAAACAGAAAATTTAGTCATGACTACATATGTTGTAGATTATGACATTTTACTATAGCAACAAATAACAAAATGTAATAACCAACTATTCCTGAATAACCTGTGAATACATCCCATTATTGAAGCATAGAATCACACAATACATCATTCTAGGAAGCATTAACAAATTGTAAAATTAAATATGATAATGATCTATTTTTTTCTACTTGTTAAATGCTTCTTTTCCAAATCCTGCTCTATACATGATCTTGATTCACTAAGAATCTCGATCAAAAGGTGAGCATTATATGTGTTGCAGCCCTTAAAGATTCTGCCACACCTCTCTCTCTCCAAATCCACAAAATAGCACATCTAAAAGTAACCTTTGTTAGTTGTGTAAGAAGCTCTTTTCTTGAGAAGCTTTTCTGGAGCTGTTTTAATTCTTGATGCAAGTTTGGCATTGGTAGCCTATTTAGTTCAAATCTCTTCAGAATCTTCTTCCATACCCAATTAGTGTAGTCGCAAATAAAATAGAGATGATTAATACTTTCTTCCTATTGTATATAAAAAGAGCATCGGTTAACAAGATAGATACCTGTTCACTTCATATTATCTATTGTACGTAGTTTAGTAAGAAAGGCTTGCCATGTACATAAGGAATATCTCTATGAGTCCGGTCTATCCCATGTCCAACTGCTTGGGATCCACTTGTTGTTTCTTTGTCTGATTTGATTCTATGCAGATGTAGCACTAAATTTACCATTGTCATGAAGCCAAATAAGCATATCAGAAGAGTTGTTCTTGATTGAAAGAAATGTAATGATCGGCCAAAGTGATAGCATATCAGGAGAAATAGTATTAGGAAGACATTAGGTGTCGTTAGTAATGAACTCAAAACCTTCCAATCTTTAGGAGCCCTAAGATCTCTGCATACTCTATCATCATATAATTGAAATATACTTTTCCCATTCACCCAAGGATCATACCACATATTAATTCTTGTCCCAAAAGAGATTGCATAAGAAATATGTTTGATTAGCCAATTCCTTACCTTCAAAATTCCTTTCCAAGCAGCAGATTGATATGTTTTTACTAGAACTTCCCAAATTGATTCCTTAGATAGATACATAACACAAACCCATTGTAACCATAAGGATTTATTTTGTAAAAGATCCCATAATTTCTATACCAAACAAGCTTTATTCTAATATCTCAGATTTCTCATATTCAACCCCCCTTCATCTTTTGGTCTGCAGATAATATCTCAATTTGCCATATGCATTACCTTACCATCTAAGTCATTCCAAAAGAAGTTCTTCAATATTTTTCAATATCCTGAAGAAGTCCAACAGGCAGAAAAATTATATTAGACCAATAAATAGAGTAAGAGAACAATACAGATCAGATGAGTTCAAGTCGTCCTACCTTGGAAAGAAGTCTAGTTTTCCAAGAGAAAATTCTATTCTTTATGTTTTGCAGGATAGACTGACAGTAGATTTTGTGAATACCACTGGATATGTGTGAGAGACCCATATAAGGAACTATTAGACTTCCCTCGCTAACCCCCAAAGTTTATATAATAAAGTCTTTATCTTCAATGCAAGGACCCATATAGACTTTACTTTTTTGCATGATTTAGCTAAAGGCCAAAAACCAAACCAAAATTTTTTAGAATAGTAGCCAAATTCCTCACTGAAGTAGAGTCATTGTGAAAAAATATAATAAGATCATCTGCAAATGTTATGTGGGATATATGAATAGAACCAGCATGGGGTACTTTAATGCCGCCATCAGAGACTACCTTTTCCAACATACAGTTGAGTCCTTCCATTATAATTATAAAAAGATATGGAGAAAGTAGATCTCCTTGTCGGATGCTATTCATGCTCTCGAAAAAGCCAATAGGTGAACCATTAAAGAGTATAAAAAATTTTAGAGTTTCTATAAGCATTGAATCCAATTAACCCATTGTTGAGGGAAGTTCATATTAAGGAGTATCTTGTAGATAAAGTGTCTATTAACTAAATTAAATGCTTTTCGTAAGTCAGCCTTAAAACAGATTTTTGTCCCTCTTGATTTGGAGTGCAGATCCTTGACTAAGTCATTAGTAAGAAAAATATTGTGATGTATACTTCTCCCGTAGGACTAATGATCTTGTGCATAATCTTTTGCATTCGATCTACAAGCAACTTTAATATGATCTTATAAATAAAGTTGTATAATGAAATGGGCCTGTAGTGCTCTAGTGAATCAGCCCTTACATTCTTCGGAACTAAAGAAATAAAAGTGTAAGTTATCTCTTTAAGAATATGACCTGAAGAGAAAAAATGCTGACAAGCTTTAATCATGTCATAACCAATGATAGGACATGCTATTTGATAAAATTCAGTTGGAAATCCGTTTGGACTAGGGCTTTTATGCTTCGGTGACTTAAAGACAACTCCTACAATTTCTTTATCTATAATTGGTGCATTGAGGATCACAATGGCATCTGAATCAAGCTTTCTAGTAGGTTTTACATGAATATTATTAGGCTACTCCTCTTGTTTGAGTAGAAAATAAAAAAATTATTCAATGTATGCTTTAACTTCATCCAAATTCTCAATAAGGTTATTGTCTTTATCTTTACATTTTCTGATGCAGTTAATGGCCCTTCTAGTAGCAATGGTAGCATAGAAAAAATTAGTATTGGAATCCCCTAGAGTAAGCTAGTGTTGTCGAGACTTTTGTTTTGCAAAACTTTCCTCTTGCTTTAAGGCTTGCATGAATTGATGCCTGGTTTCTGCCTCTTTGCAAATAAGATTCTCACCAAGGGACTAAAGATGCAGCTCATGTTGCACTGCCATTAGCTCCTTTTTCCTTAAGTGCTACTTTACATGCTTTTAGCTTCTGACATAAAATGTATGGAGAAGAACCATGCATAGTAACATTCTAAGCTGATCTGATAATATCGAGGAACTGAGGATGAGTACTCCATATGTTAAAGAATCTAAATGATTTCTTGCCTCTGGGTGTTGCTTTGTCTACGTGTATATATATTGAAGAGTGGTTAGAGAATAACTGAACACCATACTCCAGAAGTGAATCAGGGTAAACTATTAGCCATGCTTGATTAATCAAACACCAATCGAGTCAAGCCATTATTTTCCTATGGGCAGCACCTTGATTACTCTATGAAAGCCAATCCCCTATAGATTTCATATCAATCAATGCAGTAGTATCTATGTAATCATTAAAATTCTGAAGTTGGCTTTCTGAAAGTGGTTTACCCCTCACTTTTTCATTTGTATACCGAATAGTATTAAAATCACCAAGAATAATCCAAGGCACTATAAGACAGCTATTTGCAATGTTAGTTAGATCAGCCTATAGAGTATTTCTTTTATGCATACTATTCAAAGCATATATACTAGTAATATAGAATTTATAATTATTCTTTTTGTCCTCTACCTTAAGATGGATGAATTATTCAGTAGCAAAAATAAACTAAGCACTAACAGAGTTGGATGCCATAAGACCCATATTCTACCATAAGTGTCACAAGAATTATTGGTAAGAAGTTCTACCTCCGGCCATATTAAATTCTTTTGAACATGAACCCGAGATGGTATAACTTTTGTTTCCATAAGAATAATAATATCACAAGCAACAGACCTGATTATTCTATTAATCTCCCGATTTTAAGTCCACGAATATTCCAACATATTATCTTCATCACAAATATAACAGAGGGAAAAGGAAGTAAGAGATTCTTCCTAAGTAGAAGGAAGGTTGTGCGGCTTAGGAAGGACCTCTCTTTTCTTATCTTTAGATTTCACATTTTCCTCCCGCACTATATCCTTACCTTTCAAGCCTTTATTCCTATATATTTCCACTTCATCCATAGCTTGCAAATGTTTTGTTAGGGATCGAGTGGCACTAAGAGGGGGGAGGGGGGGGGGGGTGAATTAGTGCAGCGGTAAAGAACGATAGATTTTTCAGCGATTAACACAAGTTCGGAAACTTCGTACGAATGAATGCAGCGTTTTGTTTGAACCCGGAAAGATTGCGTTTTAACTTTAAGGCATACGTAAGAAGATGAAGATGAAGTTGAGTAAACAAGACAGCAAGTGGAAAGGATTTGCAACAAAGTAAATAGCAAGAACATAAATGCAAACCAGATTTTTATAGTGGTTCGGTCATTTGACCTACGTCCACTCCCGATTCCTCTTGCTTGAGGCCACCGGCTTTCCACTAGCTATCCTCCTTCCAATGGAAGAGGATGAACTCCCTTACAACTCCTCTCCTTTTGACGGGCTTAGGAGATAACCCTTACAAAGCACTCTTACCCCTCTCTTGGACTAGAACACTCTTAAGACTTAGAGGGAAGATTTGACACACTTTCAAAAGAGTTTCCCCCATCTTTTTTTCAGTTCTAGATAGCATTCATTCAAAAATGTGAGAGGTATTTATAGGCCTTAAAGTGATTCAAATTTGGGCTCCAAATTTGAAATCAAATTGGAGTTTCTCGATGCTGGGCGATGCTACCGCCTATCAGAGGCGGTGCTACCGCTTGTTAGTCTGGCAGACTGACACAGCCAGGCGGTGCTACCACCCCAGCTAGGCGGTGCTACCACCCCAGCCAAGCGGTGCTACGCTGGCTTTCCATGTGTTTGGCAAGGTGCTACTTGACTCTTGAAGTTGAGTTTGGGCCAAAAACTTTTGGCCCTTAGTCCAAATCAAGGCCCAATGGCCCCTACTTTGGGTTTATAGGATTAACACCTACTCCTAAACCAAATTAATATGCTAACTATGAAATTAAAGACATTCCTAAGCTATTACAAAGTCCGCAAGTCGAGTCTTCTTCTGACGAGCTTCCGGTGAACTTCCGGTGGTCTTCCGACGATCCCTCGGAAACCATCATGCGGACTCCCGGCAAGCTCTCGGACTCCACGTGAACTTCTGATGAACCTTCCGGTGAACTTCCGAAAACCCTTCAGCAAGCTCCCTACTCGTTCTCGGCCGGTTCCGGCAGCACTCCCAATGAATCTTCGAACTTCCATCGAACACTCGAACTCCCAACGATCCATCGCACTTGACTTTGGCCCTTTGTTTCACTTTACATCTTCATCCTTATCGTAGTTACTCCTGCACAAACAAACAACAAACACTCTACTTTGATCTAGACAGTTATTACAACGCAAATTGATATTCAGTTGCCTGGCATGTCATTGGTCGGCGCTTCGTCCGATCCTTCGGCACATCGTCCTCTCTTGTGGCTTGTTGCCCAATCGACGGTTGACCTCCGCAACCCCGATATCCATGGCGCAACTCAGCACTTCTTGGCGTGATGCCCGACGTCCGAAGCCTCCTGCCGATAGTCGACCGAACCTCCGGCTCGACATCCAATATCCTGACGTGATCACCTTCGGCGCAACGTCAATTCCTCCGGCGTCAACTATATAATCCTGATCGATAGTAGACCTGCGTAACTCAAAACGCAGTTAGACCACAAATCACACTCAATTAGTTTCATCATCAAAATCCGAGATTCAACAATCTCCCCCTTTTTGATGATGACAACTAATTGATGACTGACGGAGTTAACCATAACTCCCTAAAGTTTAACCATAACTCCCCGGAGTTTAACCAAACTCCCCCTATCAATATGCCATTGATAGAACCCTTGGATTATCCCAAATCCAAGTAACATGTATCATCCATGTAGTGAGAAATATAAGTCCATCATGCAAATATATAAAATATTCAAGCATCATTACATTGCATGAAGTCATCAATCTACTTCTCCCCCTATGTCATCAATAAAAAGGAGAAGTAGCTTCATAGCTAGTTTAAAAAATATACAAATTTTTACAACATACTAGCTATTTACAACATCTTGTAATACAACATCAAATCATAGCAAGTTTCAAGGATGGGCAAAAAATGGTAATTTTACTTGCTTCTTGAGATGTGCAAGTTGCACTTTCTTTGCTTCCTTTGCATGTTCTAGCTAGCAAAATTTTTCTTTACGATACACAAGCTAGCAATTAATCTTCTCCCCCTTTGTTTTGTCAAAAAGTGGAGTACAAATAGTCAATGACAAAATAACAACTTCATAACATGAATTTTCAGCATATTAAGTCATGAATTCAAGGGAGTCAAAAATCATGATATGAGAGAAAAAGATGATAAGTAAGCAATCAATAATGATAAGCAAGCTAACATATTTTGCGATATGCAAGTAAGCTTCCTTTCAATTCTTCTCTTTTGTAACTAGGTTTCGCCTTTGCAAGCTATCAACTTTTTGTTTGTAATAAGCTAACAATTATGTATAATCACTTTAAACATATATGCTAACTTTTCATTAAACATACAAACATAAAGATATGGCAAGTGTAACATTCCAAATTTTCGAAGTTTTACATTTTGCTTCTTTTGAGATAGTCAAGATAGCAATATTTGCATCCTTTGAGATAGCAATCCTTAACTTCTTGTGAAATTGTAAGGTAGCAATTTTTCTCCCCCTTTATCTTTGTCAAAAAGAAAGGAGGACTAAATGGCTAAAAATTTCAATCATTATACAAGCCATTTTTCATATCAATTATAAATTTGCATCAATAAAAATATACATCAATTTGTTCAATCATCACATGATGCAAATAAGACAACAATGCAAAGAAATCATGTCATGAAGGATATCAATATGTAAATTCAACAAGGATCAAAACCAAAAGATATCATTCATGATTCATAACTTTCTCTTTAGCAAGATCAAAATTCATATTTATCAATTTTTAATTCAAAATAAATGTCATACAACTAAGAATCATGATATATAAAAGCATATCAATATCAAGAATCAAATCATGATTATAAGTGCTAATATATTTTCTTTTCATTCATTTTTAAGCCATGATAAAAGAATAAATCAATGATTCAAATATTAAGCACATTTCTTTTTCATCAAATTTTCAATCATCACATAAGGCATTCAAGGAAGTATTGAAACAAAAAAAAAATCAATTTTAGCATATAATGTTTCAATCTTCAATCTTGAGTCATGAATCCAAAAGTTATAAATCAAAAGGTTCATGAATCATTTTGACAAGTCTCCTTTTTAGGAAATAACAAGTGGAAGTCTTAGGAGATCAAACACAAGATCTTGATTCATACATAAGAATTTTTACCAAGATCACATTTCATAAGAATCAAGACACGAATTCATAAAAATTTAAGTATTAAATTCCAAGAAATCAAAAGACAAGTTACATTTCATTTAAAGAATTTTCTTTTGATAAAATAGAAGGAGCATGGTAAACGATCTTGATTTATAAAGAACTTCAAGTTATAGTTGTCAAGATCATGATTTCAATAAAATTTCTTTATAGCAAAATGAAATCTTTTAGAACTTGATTCAAGTATTAAATGTCTTAACAAGTCATAATTCCAAAAGATTCAAGAATCATTAAAAAAAATCATTCAAGCTCAATTCATCAACTCAAGACTCATAATCAAATTATTATTTTTGAGATTCATAACATGAATAAAGTCATTACCATATCATCAAAATCTCATTCGTAATTCTAGTGATTTACAAAATATCATAAATGAATTTATCACTTGTCTTTCATCAAAAATCAAAAACTTTAGAGATGGAAAGATTTCAAGAAACATGCATTAATGTTTCAATCATCAAGTCATGTGTATTGAAACATAGGAGAAAAGTCAAATTATGAATGCAATGTTTCAATCTTCAAAACATATTTTCTCAAGTTGAGTATCAATAAGTTAAGAGAAAATAATTTATGATTCATTTGGATTTTTCTTCAACAACATGGGAGAATCATGGTATAAAGTGAGAGATCTTGAAAGACTCAAGTTATCAAGATCACAATGTAGTTTAAGCTTAATCAAATCAAATTATTAACTTGGAACTCATAATCGAATCATCAAAATTAATTTCGAGATTCACAAAATATCATGAAATCATTAATCTCGATAAGATAGGAAAAATATCTTCTTTTTAAGTTGGTTTCATACAAGTGTGCTCATGTTTCTAAAATGAGTATCAAATTTAAGACCAAAACATGAGTTTGTTATCAAGATATAATGTCTTTAAATACTCATGATATCATAAAATCATTAAGCATGACAACCAATTATCATTATCAATGATGATTACATAAGGTATGTTCAATTATTTATATGAAAGTCATCATTGTATTACTTTGAAATATAAGTTATCATTTAGCCCATTAAGATCAAAAGCATTACACGTAAAGCATCATGATAGTACAATTTCTCATTTTTTTATGTGTTCCATTTCAAGTGATTTGATGTTCATATGAGTATACTCATGTTTTTCATATAGGTCCAAAGAGCAAGTTTCAAGAGAAATCATTAAGACCGAAAACATGAAGCATATTTTTTTTAAAATATTCATCATGTTTATTTTCATGAGATTCACAAGACTCATAACATGAATTCATTCATCTCAATAGAATGAAAAAAATATTTACATTTTAAGCAATTTGATGTGAGCATATTCAAAATTTTTATGAAAACATGTATCAAAATAAAACATGAGCTTAGTCATAAAACCGTCAAGACCAAATACATAAAAATGATAGCACACTTTCAATTTTTATGTTAAAAGACCATGTTCAAATTTTTGCCAAAATCATGCATCTATTTATAAATTAGAAAAATAAGTTTCATCATCACAATATGACACTTTATTACTTCAAAAGCTCATGCATGATACAAAATCATCAAGCATCATGTTTAGAAATGAAATATAAAACATCAAGATACACATGCATGGATTAATTCTAGGCAATATCACAAATCATGCAAATATCATTCATAATTTTTACTTTTCAAAAATACTAGGAAGGAAAAAACATAAAAAAAATCCTACCAACTATTTCAAGCAACTCATGAAAGGATCATGTAATTTCAAAGTAAGGTAAGAACAACTTGAGTGAGTTTCTTACCTCATTGTCGAAAACCGTCAAAGCCCATTTCGCCTCTTCTTTACTTGATTCTTCTTTGGCCTCTTTCTTCGTTCAAGTTCATTTGTGCTTTTTAATTTTTGTTTAATGAACTTGTTAACATTCATTGTTATGTGTTCAATGTCCTCATTGTCCTCATCACTTGAGTCATCACTCAAGTGGCATTCATTTGTCCGATGTTTCATATCCTTCTTGTTCTTTAGAAGGTGGTTCATATATTCATCATGTTCCAAATGTTCGAAGAAACTCATTTCATATGTCATTAGTGAACCGATTAGTTTTTCCAATAAAAAATTATTTAAATTTTTAGTCTCTTGTATTGCGGTTATTTTTGGATCCCAACTTTTTGGGAGGGATCTTAAAATCTTATTAGTGAGTTCAAAATTCGAAAAACATTACCAAGACTTTTCAAGCTATTGACGACATCCGTGAAGCGGGTGTACATATCGCCGATAGTTTCGCTTGGTGTCATTCGGAATAGCTCAAAATCATGCAATAAGAGGTTTACTTTCGAGTCTTTAACTCTACTAGTTCCCTCATGCGTGATTTCAAGTGTTCGCCAAATATCGAAAGCCGTTTCGCACATTGAAATCCGATTGAACTCGTTCTTGTTTAAAGCGCAAAATAAGGTATTCATAGCCTTTGCGTTTAAAGAAAAAGACCTTTTCTCCAAATTCAACCATTCATTCATTGGTTTAGAGGAAGGTTGAAAGCCATTTTCGATGATGTTCCACAAATCCAAATTCATTGAAAGCATGAAAACTCTCATTCGAGTTTTCCAATATGTGTAGTCCGAACCGTTAAAGAACGGTGGACGAAAAATCGAAAAGCCCTCTTGAAAACCATTTAGAGCCATTTCTCGCGGGTGTAAATCCGAAAGAGAAAGAACATGGCTCTGATACCAATTGTTAGGGATCGAGTGGCACTAAGAGGGGGGGGGGGGTGAATTAGTGCAGCGGTAAAGAACGATAGATTTTTCAGTGATTAACACAAGTTCGGAAACTTCGTACGAATGAATGCAGCATTTCGTTTGAACCCGGAAAGATTGCGTTTTAACTTTAAAGCATACGTAAGAAGATGAAGATGAAGTTGAGTAAATAAGATAGCAAGTGGAAAGGATTTGCAGCAAAGTAAATAGCAAGAACGTAAATGCAAACCAGATTTTTATAGTGGTTCGGTCATCCGACCTACGTCCACTCCCGATTCCTCTTGCTTGAGGCCACCGGCTTTCCACTAGCTATCATCCTTCCATTGGGTGAGGATGAAATCCCTTACAACTTGATATGAAGCAGATCAAGCTAGTCAAGACGCAATCAAGATTCTATGGTTGCAAGAAGAGCCTAAAATGAACAATATGATCATGAAGAGAGAAGGACAAATTTGAAGACCTCATCTTGAAGAATAAAAGTCCATTCAGCCATATTTACTAAAATTCATGAATTAGGAATATGAATATTATTTAATGCATTCATTCCTTTTGTACTATCCTCATACTATATAAATGAGGTTGCCTCTTAGTGTAAGACAGACAATTTGGGAAGTATAATAATTCTTCAACACCGGTGAGTGTTTTGTTTTTAAGTTCTTGCATGAACTTTAGAACTTATCAGGCTTTTCTGCTTGTGGTGTTCAAACCAAATCTTTGCTTTTCCTTTGACTTATCAGACTTGTTAGTTTGTGGCGTCTTAAGGGAATTCAAAGTGCTATTCTAGTTATTTCATCAATTTTTTATTGATAAGTAATTAGAATAGTTTCTCTTACTTCATTCTTGAACGATCCGTCTTGTTTCAATTCATTGGAGGGTGTCAATTTGGATTCCATATGTATCATAGCTCTTTAGCTATCGGGGTGTATGGTTGCTAAATTGATGATTTCCATCATTTGAAACTATTTTAATTACTTATCAATAAAAATCATCAATTTAGCAATTTAGCACAAATGATGAAAATCATTACTTATCAGAGCATGGCTCAAGTTTGAGGTTTGCTTATCCATTTATTTGTTATCTTTTAGCTTTTTCTTGTTCTCTTATTTCTTCTTTTATCATGATATCCATAAATTACAATTCTTCCTTCCTCCTTATTGTTGTGTTTCTTGTGCTATTACGGTTTGTTTTTCATTTTTTTTCCCCTCACTTTATCGTCAAAAAAAGAAAAAGAGTAGAAAGTTAAAAAAAAAAGAGAGAGAGAAAATCAAAAGTAAAAAAAAAGAGGAGAGGAAATCAAAGATCAAAGAAAAAAGAAGAGAGAGAGAGGAGAAGATCAAAGGTAAAAAAAAAGGAAAGAAAGAAAGAAAGAAAGAAAGAAAGAAAGATCGAAATTTTAAAAAAAAATTATGAATTCAGGGACTTCGTGCAAATTACAGAATTCTATCTTCATTATTTTGAATTCTTGTTTCAGGTTTGGATTTTTTTTTTATTCCAGAAATACTTGAATTCAAATCCTTGCTTATGATTGAAGTGCATTATACACTCCTTTAAATTGGCTTACATTATATTTGCTTTTATGTCTAATTTTAATACCCTTGAATTGCCACAATCTGAATTGTTTGTTTAAGTTTTTTAGTTAATCTAAGAACTCAAAGAACAAAATAAGAGAGATAAAAGGTAAGAGTGGTGAGATCAATATCAAAAAAAGCCAAACATTGTGTGAAAACAAGAGTGGAGTGAATCAAATCTTGAGTGAAACACGTGAGAGAGTGTTGGTGAGGCTATTCTAACTTTGTTTTTCAGGTTGCAAACATGTCTAAAGAAAAAGAAGTGAGTTCTTTAT
Source organism: Musa beccarii (assembly GCA_024322285.1). Taxonomy (NCBI): domain Eukaryota; kingdom Viridiplantae; phylum Streptophyta; class Magnoliopsida; order Zingiberales; family Musaceae; genus Musa; species Musa beccarii. Next base: position 36,298,669 of record CM044401.1, on the reverse strand, counting down.
CAAATGATCTTTTGCTTCAAGCAATGCAACAACAATTTGAACGTATGTTCAAAGTGATAGGAGATGTAAGAGATCATCTAGAAAGGCATGATGATGCAATTAATAGATTGGAAGGTGAACCACGGTGTAGGAGACAACCAGCATTCGTCCACGATGAATATAATGGCGGAGATGACCTCGACGATGACCAAGTCACTCTAATTGGTCAAGATGTTAATCCTACGAGACAAACTAGGAGAGGACGTTTTGATGGTGTGGATAGAAACATAGGCAGCATCAAAATGAAAATTCCTTCTTTTCAAGAAAAGAATAATCCAGATACTTATTTGGAGTGGGAATGAAAAGTGGAGCTGATCTTTGAATGTCACAATTACTCCGAAGATAAAAAGGTAAAATTAGCTGTTGTTGAATTTTATGATTATGCTATAATTTGGTGGGATCAATTATATAAAGACAAGCGTAGAAATGGTAAAAGGCCCATAGAGACTTGGTTGGAGATGAAACAAATCATGAGGAGGAGATTCGTCCCAAATCATTACTATCGGGATTTGCATCAACGATTGTAAATTTTGACACAAGGTTCCATGAGTGTTGATGAATATCACAAGGAGATGGAGATAGCCATGATAAGGGCTAAAGTGGAGGAAGACCATGAGGCTACAATGGCTCAATTCCTGAGTGGATTAAACAAGGACATTGCTGATCTTGTGGAATTACAGCATTATGTGGAGATTGAGGATATGGTGAATATGGCCATGAAGATTGAGAGACAACTCAAAAGAAAAGGCACAAGGTATGATTCAAAACCTTATTCGGGTTCTTCTTCATCTTGGAAACCGAATTGGAGTAAAAAGGATGATAAACCCATTGTTAAGCCTAAAATTGATGGAATTAAAGGCAAAAATGAATTTGACAACAAGGGTAAAGGTGAGAATCAACCTAATCAAAGTAGATGTATTAAGTATTTTAAGTGCCTTGGTCATGGACATATAGCACGTGAATGTCCTAATAAGAGAGTTATAATTTTAAGAGATGGGAATATAGAATCTGAAAGTGAAAGAGAGGATGATGATGACATTCCAGAGGATATTAGTGATGTAGAGTATGCTAAATGTGAAATTTTGGTTATTCAACGCATACATACTTTGCAAAGTAAAAATGATGAACATGGTGATCAATGTGAAAATCTGTTTCATACTCATTGTTTGATTGCTAACAAGTTGTGAAATGTGATTGTTGATAGCGGAAGTTGTACCAATGTGGCAAGTACCTTGCTCGTGGAGAAATTGAAATTGCCTACTATCAAACATCCAAAACCTTACAAGTTGCAATGGTTGAATGATAGTGGTGTAGTAAAGGTAAATCAGCAAGTGTTAGTTCATTTTTCAATTGGTAGATATAAGGATGAAGTTTGGTGTGATGTGGTACCTATGTATGCTAGTCATATGTTGTTGGGGAGACCATGGTAATATGATCGTAGGGTAACACATAATGGGTTCAAGAATCGTTATTCCTTGATCATGGATGGATAGAAATATCAGCTTGGACCGTTGCCTCCGAAGACAATTTGGGAAGTATAACAATTCTTCAACACCGGTGAGTGTTTTATTTTTAAGTTCTTGCTTGAACTTTAGAACTTATCTGGCTTTTCTGCTTATAGCATTCAAACCAAATCTTTGCTTTTCCTTTGACTTATCAGACTTATTAGTTTGTGGCATCTTAAGGGAATTCAAAGTGCTATTCTAGTTATTTCATCAATTTTCTATTGATAAGTGATTAGAATAGTTTTCCTTACTTCATTCTTGAATGATCCACCTTGTTTCAATTCGTTGGAGGGTGTCAATTTGCATTCCATATGTATCATAGCTCTTTAGCTATCGGGGTGTATGGTTACTAAATTGATGATTTCCATCATTTGGTATTTCTGGAAAACAAGCTGATTTCCATCATTTTTACTTTGCTAAATTGATGATTTCAAGTATTTCTAGAATGAAAAAAAAATTCCACCTGAAACAAGAATTCAAAATAATGAAGATAGAATTTTGTAATTTGAATGAAGTCCCTAAATTCACAATTTTTTTTTAAAATTTCGATCTCTTTCTTTCTTTCTTTCTTTCTTTTTTGACCTTTGATCTTCTCCTCTCTTTTTTTTTCTTTGATCTTGATTTCCTCTCCTTTTTTTTATTTTGGTTTTCTCTCTCTCTCTTTTTTTAACTTTCTGTTCTCTTTCTTTTTTTGACGATAAAGTGAGGGGAAAAAAATGAAAAATAAACAGTAATAGCACAAGAAACACAACAATAAGGAGGAAGGAAGAATAGCAATTATGGATATCATGATAAAAGAAAAATAAGAGAATAGGGAAAAGCTAAAAGATAATAAATAAATGGATAAACAAACCTCAAACTTGAGCCGTGCTCTGATACCAAATGATATAATTAAAGGCAAAAATGAATTTGGCAGTAAGGGTAAAGGTGAGAATCAACCTAATCAAAGTAGAGGTATTAAGTGTTTTAAGTGCCTTGGGCATGGACATATAGCACGTGAATGTCCTAATAAGAGATTTATGATTATAAGAGATGGGAATATAGAATCTGAAAGTGAAAGAGAGGATGATGATGATATTCCAGAGGATACTAGTGACGTAGAGTATGCTAAAGGTGAAATTTTGGTTATTCAACGCATACTTAGTTTGCAAAGTAAAAATGATGAACATGGTGATCAACGTGAAAATCTGTTTCATACTCATTGTTTGATTGTTAACAAGTTGTGCAATGTGATTGTTGATAGCGGAAGTTGTACCAATGTGGCAAGTACCTTGCTCGTGGAGAAACTGAAATTGCCTATTATCAAACATCCAAAACCTTACAAGTTGCAATGGTTGAATGATAGTGGTGTAGTAAAGGTAAATCAGCAAGTGTTAGTTCATTTTTCAATTGGTAGATATAAGGATGAAGTTTGGTGTGATGTGGTACCTATGTATGCTAGTCACATGTTGTTGGGGAGATCATGGCAATATGATCGTAGGGTAACACATGATGGGTTCAAGAATTGTTATTCCTTGATCATGGATGGATAGAAATATCACTTAGACCGTTGCCTCCGAAGACAATTCTTGAAGACCGATCGTATAAAACAACAATATGAGGAGCTTGAGTCTTCATTAACCAAAACTTTTGGGAGGGAGCAAGAAAGAGAGAAAAAAGAAAAAGATGAGATGAGTGATAAAAATAAGAGTATTGGGAAACACAAGGGGAGAGAAAACAAGGAAGGCTTGAGTGAAAGAAAAATGAGTGTTTATGCCAAAATGAGTGATGTAAAAGGTCTTAACCATCAGGCAGCTCTTACTTGTACTTATGTACAAGGACATTTTGATTTCTTCTAACAAAATTGATAAAAGTTTGCCTAGTGTTATTGTTGATCTTTTGTAGGAAAATGAGGATATCTTTCCCGAAGAAGTTCCCAATGGTTTGCCATCAATTAGAGGAATTGAGTATCAAATTGATTTCATTCCAGGTGCAAGCATACCAAATAGGCCAGCATATAGATACAACCCAGAAGAGACCAAGGAAATCTAAAAGCAAGTTAGTGAGCTTATAGAAAAGGGGTATGTGCGAGAAAGCATGAGTCCAACGAATTGACTCCTTGAGAGGGGATTTTTTGGAGAGAAAATCAAAAGTAAAAAAAAGAGAGGAAATCAAGATCAAAGAAAAAAAAAGAGAGGAGAAGATCAAAGGTCAAAAAAAAAGAAGGAAAGAAAGAAAGAGATCGAAATTTTTAAAAAAATTATGAATTCAGGGACTTCATTCAAATTACAGAATTCTATCTTCATTGTTTTGAATTTTTGTTTCAGGTTTGGAATTTTTTTCATTCCAGAAATACTTGAAATCATCTGATACCACAAATGATGGAAATCATCAATTTAGCAACCATACACCTCGATAGCTAAAGAGCTATGATACATATGGAATGCAAATTGATACCCTCCAATGAATTGAAACAAGACGGATCGTTCAAGAATGAAGTAAGAAAATTATTCTAATTACTTATCAATAGAAAATTGATGAAATAACTAGAATAGCACTTTGAATTCCCTTAAGGCCACAAACTAACAAGTCGATAAGTCAAAGGAAAAGTAAAGATTTGGTTTGAACATACAAGCGAAAAGCCTGATAAGTTCTAAAGTTTATGCAAGAACTTAAAAACAAAACACTCACCAATGTGTTGAAGAATTGTTATACTTCCCAAATTGTCTGTCTTTACACTAAGAGTCAACCTCATTTATATAGTATGAGGATAGTACAAAGGGAATGAATGCATTAAATAACATTCATATTCCTAATTCATGAATTTTGGTAAACATAGCTGAATGAACTTTTATTCTTCAAGATGAGGTCTTCAAATTTGTCCTTCTCTCTTCATGATCATATTGACCATTTTAGGCTCTTCTTGCAACCATAGAATCTTGATTGAGTCTTGACTAGCTTGATCTGGTTCATATCATTCCCCTTTTCCTGGAAAAGATTCATCCTCGAATCATAGCCTCCATCACCTACATCAAACAAAGATAGATCAGAAACATTGAATGTTGCATTAATGTTGCCATACTCACCTGGTAGTTCCAGCTTATGTACATTGTAATTGATTTTTTGAAGGACTTGAAATGGACCATCTCCTCTTGGCATTAGTTTAGACTTCCTATGACTAGGAAATCTTTCCTTCTTTAAGTGTACCAAAACCCAATCACCAGGTTCGAACACTACTTGTTTTCGGCCTTTGTTGTGTTGTTTCTCATATTGTAGAGTTTTCTTTTCAATTTGTGTTCGGACTTTTTTATGCAATGCTTTGACAAAATCAACTTTTTGCTTACCATCCAAATTGGCCTTTTCAAATGGTAAAGGTAGCAAATCCATAGGAGTTAATGGATTGAACCCATACACAACTTCAAATGGGGAATGGTTTGTTGTAGCATGCACACTTCTATTATAAGCAAACTCCATATATGGCAAACACTCCTCCTAATTTTTAAATTTTTTTGAATTATGGCCCTCAAAAGTGTTGATAAAGTTTGATTTACCACCTCCGTTTGTCCATCTGTTTGTAGATGACAAGTGGCTGAATACAACAATCTTATACCCAACTTACTCCAAAGTGTTTTCCAAAAGTGGCTAAGAAACTTCACATCTTTATCACTCATAATTGTCCTTGGGATGCCATGCAACCTCATAATTTCTTTGAAAAACAATCCTGCAACATGTGTTGCATCATTTGTTTTATGGCAAGGAATAAAATGTGTCATCTTTCTAAACCTATCAACAACAACAAAAATAGAATCTCTCTCTCCTTTTGACCTAGGTAAACCTAAGACAAAGTCCATGGATATATCAACCTAAGGTTCACTAGCTATAGGAAGGGATATATACAACCCATGAGGCATTACTTTAGATTTAGCTTGTTTACAAGTGATGCATTTCTCACACAATCTTTTAACATCCCTTTTCATGCGTGGCAAAAAAAAATGATCTATTAACACATCTAAAGTTTTTCTAACTCCAAAATATCTCATTAAACCTCAACTATGTGCTTCTCTTACAAGCAATTCTCTCATTGAACATTGAGGAACACACAGCTTGTTTTCTTTGAAAAGAAAACCATCATGTCTAAAGAATTTATCAAAACTCCCTTTCTCACATGCCTCATAAACATTAGCAAAATCATAGTCAGAATTGTATAAATCTTTAATGTATTCAAAACCCAATAATTTTGCATTAAGTTTAGATATTAGAGCATACGTTCTGGAGAGAGCATCAGCGATCATATTTTCCTTACCTTGTTTGTACTTGATGATGTATGAAAAAGATTCAATAAACTCCACCCATTTTGCATGCTTACGACTTAGCTTTTGGATTTCCTTGGTCTCTTCGGGGTTACATCTATATGCTGGCCTATTTGGTATGCTTACACCTGGAATGAAATTAATTTGATGCTCAATTCCTCTAATTGGTGGCAAACCATTGGGAACTTCTTCGGGAAAGATATCCTCATTTTCCTGCAAAAGATCAACAATAACACTAGGTAAACTTTTGTCAATTTTGTTAGAAGAAATCAAAATGTCCTTGTACATAAGGACAAGTAAGGGCTGCCTGATGGTTATGACCTTTTCTACATCACTCATTTTGGCATAAACACTCATTTTTCTTTCATTCAAGCCTTCCTTGTTTTCTCTCCCCTTGTATTTCCCAATACTCTTATTTTTATTACTCATCTCATTTTTTTCTTTTTTCTCTCTTTCTTGCTCCCACCCAAAAGTTTTGGTTAATGAAGACTCAAGCTCCTCATATTATTGTTTTATGCACATCTGGTCTTCAAGAATTGTCTTCGGAGGCAACAGTCCAAGCTGATATTTCTGTCCATCCATGATCAAGGAATAACGGTTCTTGAACCCATCATGTGTTACCCTACGATCATATGGCCATGGTCTCACCAACAACATGTGACCAGCATACATAGGTACTACATCACACCAAACTTCATCCTTATATCTACCAATTGAAAAATGAACTAGCACTTGCTGATTTACCTTTACTACACCACTATCATTCAACCATTACAACTTGTAAGGTTTTGGATGTTTGATAGTAGGCAATTTCAGTTTCTCCACGAGCAAGGTACTTGCCACATTGGTACAACTTCCGCTATCAACAATCACATTGCACAACTTATTAGTAATCAAACAATGAGTATGAAACAGATTTTCACGTTGTTCACCATGTTTATCATTTTTACTTTGCAAACTAAGTGTGCATTGAATAACCAAAATTTCACCTTTAGCATACTCTACATCACTAGTATCCTCTGGAATGTTATCATCATCCTCTCTTTCACTTTCAGATTCTATATTCCCATCTCTTATAATCATAACTCTCTTATTATGACATTCACGTGCTATATGTCCATGGCCAAGGCACTTAAAACACTTAATACCTCTACTTTGATTAGGTTGATTCTCACCTTTACCCTTGCTGCCAAATTCATTTTTGCCTTTAATTCCATCAATTTTAGGCTTAACAATGGGTTTATCATCCTTTTTACTCCAATTCGGTTTCCAAGATGAAGAAGAACCCGAATAAGGTTTTGAATCATACCTTGTGCCTTTTCTTTTGAGTTGTCTCTCAATCTTCATGGCCATATTCACCTTATCCTCAATCTCCACATAATGCTGTAATTCCACAAGATCAGCAATGTTCTTGTTTAATCTACTCAAGAATCGAGCCATTGTAGCCTCACGGTCTTCCTCCACATTAGCCCTTATCATGGCTATCTCCATCTCCTTGTGATATTCATCAACACTCATGGAACCTTGTGTCAAAGTTTGCAGTCGTTGATGCAAATCCCGATAGTAATGACTTGGGACGAATCTTCTTCTCATGATTTGTTTCATCTCCAACCAAGTCTCTACGGGCCTTTCACTATTTCTGCGCCTGTCTTTACATAATTGATCCCACCAAATTATAGCATAATCACAAAATTCAACAACAGCTAATTTTACCTTTTTCTCTTCGGAGTAGTTGTGACATTCAAAGATTAGCTCCACTTTTCGTTCCCACTCCAAATAAGTATCTGGATTATTTTTTCCTTGAAAAGAAGGAATTTTTATTTTGATGCTGTCTATGTTTCTGTCCATACCATCAAAACGTCCTCTCCTAGTTTGTCTTGTAGGATTAACATCTTGACCAATTAAAGTGACTTGGTCATCGTTGAGGTCATCTCCGCCATTATATTCATCATGGACGAATGCTGGTTGTCTCCTACGCCATGGTTCACCTTCCAATCTATTAATTGCATCATCATGCCTTTCTAGATGATCTCTTACATCTCCTATCACTTTGAACATACGTTCAAATTATTGTTGCATTGCTTGAAGCAAAAGATCATTTGATGAAGAACTCACTTCTTTTTCTTTAGACATGTTTGCAACCTGAAAAACAAAGTTAGAATAGCCTCACCAACACTCTCTCACGTGTTTCACTCAAGATTTGATTCACTCCACTCGTGTTTTCACACAATGTTTAGCTTTTCTCGATATTGATCTCACCACTCTTGCCTTTTACCTCTTGTTTTGTTCTTTGAGTTCTTAGATTAACTAAAAAACTTAAACAAACAATTCAAATTGTGGCAATTCAAGAGTATTGAAATTGGACATAAAAGCAAAAAAAGTAAGCCAAATTTGGCCTTTAAAATGTAAGCCAATTTAAAGTTGTGTGTAATACACTTCAATAATAAGCAAAGATTAGAATTCAAGTATCAAATGAATAAAGAAAATTTTCTAGAATGAGAAAAAAATTCCAAACCTGAAACAAGAATTCAAAATTATGAAGATAGAATTTGTAATTTTCAAGAAGTCCCTAAATTCACAAAAAAATTTTATAATTTCGATCTCTTTCTTTCTTTCTTTTTTTTTTTTTGACCTTTGATCTTCTCCCTTTTTTTTTCCTTTGATCTTGATTTCCTCTCCTTTTTTTTTACTTTTGATTTTCTCTCTCTTTTTTTAACTTTCTATTCTCTTTCTTTTTTGATGATAAAGTGAGGGAAAAAAATGAAAAACAAACAAGTAATAGCACAAGAAACACAATAATAAGGAGGAACGAAGAATTGTAATTATGGATATCGTGATAAAAGAAGAAATAAGAGAACAAGGAAAAGCTAAAAGATAACAAATAAATGGATAAGCAAACCTCAAACTTGAGCCGTGCTCTGATACCAAATGATAGAAATTATCAATTTAGCAACTATACACCCCGATAGCTAAAGAGCTATGATACATATGAAATGCAAATTGACACCCTCCAACAAATTGAAACAAGACGAATCGTTCAAGAATGAAGTAAGGGAAACTATTCTAATTACTTATCAATAGAAAATTGATGAAATAATTAGAATAGCACTTTGAATTCCCTTAAGACGCCACAAACTAACAAGTTTGATAAGTCAAAGGAAAAGCAAAGATTTGGATTTAATGCCATAAGCAGAAAAGCCTGATAAGTTCTAAAGTTCATGTAAGAACTTAAAAACAAAACACTCATCGGTGTTGAAGAATTATTATACTTCCTAAATTGTCTGTCTTACATTGAGAGTCAACCTCATTTATATAGTATGAGGATAGTACAAAGGGAATGAATACATTAAATAACATTCATATTCCTAATTCATGAATTTTGGTAAACATGGCTGAATGGACTTTTATTCTTCAAGATGAGGTCTTCAAATTTGTCCTTCTCTCTTCATGATCATATTGACCATTTTAGACTCTTCTTGCAACCATAGAATCTTGATTGAGTCTTGACTAGCTTGATCTGGTTCATATCATAACTCCTCTCCTTTTGACGGACTTAGGAGATAACCCTTACAAAGCACTCTTACCCCTCTCTTGGACTAGAACACTCTTAAGACTTAAAGGGAAGATTTGACACACTTTCAAGAGAGTTTCCCCCTTCTTTTTCATTCTAGATAGCATCATCCAAGAATGTGAGGGGTATTTATAGACCTCAAAGTGATGATTTCCATCATTGAAACTATTCTAATTACTTATCAATAGAAATCATCAATTTAGCAATTTAGCACAAATGATGAAAATCATTACTTATCAGAGCATGGCTCAAGTTTGAGGTTTGCTTATCCATTTATTTGTTATCTTTTAGCTTTTTCTTGTTCTCTTATTTCTTCTTTTATCATGATATCCATAAATTACAATTCTTCCTTCCTCCTTATTGTTGTGTTTCTTGTGCTATTACGGTTTGTTTTTCATTTTTTTCCCCTCACTTTATCGTCAAAAAAAGAAAAAGAGTAGAAAGTTAAAAAAAAAAGAGAGAGAGAAAATCAAAAGTAAAAAAAAAGAGGAGAGGAAATCAAAGATCAAAGAAAAAAGAAGAGAGAGAGAGAGGAGAAGATCAAAGGTAAAAAAAAAAGGAAAGAAAGAAAGAAAGAAAGAAAGAAAGAGATCGAAATTTTAAAAAAAAATTATGAATTCAGGGACTTCGTGCAAATTACAGAATTCTATCTTCATTATTTTGAAATCATGTTTCAGGTTTGGATTTTTTTTTTATTCCAGAAATACTTGAATTCAAATCCTTGCTTATGATTGAAGTGCATTATACACTCCTTTAAATTGGCTTACATTATATTTGCTTTTATGTCCAATTTTAATACCCTTGAATTGCCACAATCTGAATTATTTGTTTAAGTTTTTTTAGTTAATCTAAGAACTCAAAGAACAAAATAAGAGAGATAAAAGGTAAGAGTGGTGAGATCAATATCAAAAAAAGCCAAACATTGTGTGAAAACAAGAGTGGAGTGAATCAAATCTTGAGTGAAACACGTGAGAGAGTGTTGGTGAGGCTATTCTAACTTTGTTTTTCAGGTTGCAAACATGTCTAAAGAAAAAGAAGTGAGTTCTTTATCAAATGATCTTTTGCTTCAAGCAATGCAACAACAATTTGAACGTATGTTCAAAGTGATAGGAGATGTAAGAGATCATCTAGAAAGGCATGATGATGCAATTAATAGATTGGAAGGTGAACCACGGTGTAGGAGACAACCAAAGACATTAACGATGAATATAATGGCGGAGATGACCTCGACGATGACCAAGTCACTCTAATTGGTCAAGATGTTAATCCTACGAGACAAACTAGGAGAGGACGTTTTGATGGTGTGGATAGAAACATAGGCAGCATCAAAATAAAAATTCCTTCTTTTCAAGAAAAGAATAATCCAGATACTTATTTGGAGTGGGAATGAAAAGTGGAGCCGATCTTTGAATGTCACAATTACTCAAAGATAAAAAAGGTAAAATTAGCTGTTGTTGAATTTTATGATTATGCTATAATTTGGTGGGATCAATTATATAAAGACAAGCGTAGAAATGGTAAAAGGCCCATAGAGACTTGGTTGGAGATGAAACAAATCATGAGGAGGAGATTAACCCAAATCATTACTATCGGGATTTGCATCAACGATTGTAAATTTTGACACAAGGTTCCATGAGTGTTGATGAATATCACAAGGAGATGGAGATAGCCATGATAAGGGCTAAAGTGGAGGAAGACCGTGAGGCTACAATGGCTCAATTCCTGAGTGGATTAAACAAGGACATTGCTGATCTTGTGGAATTACAGCATTATGTGGAGATTGAGGATATGGTGAATATGGCCATGAAGATTGAGAGACAACTCAAAAGAAAAGGCACAAGGTATGATTCAAAACCTTATTCGGGTTCTTCTTCATCTTGGAAACCGAATTGGAGTAAAAAGGATGATAAACCCATTGTTAAGCCTAAAATTGATGGAATTAAAGGCAAAAATGAATTTGACAACAAGGGTAAAGGTGAGAATCAACCTAATCAAAGTAGATGTATTAAGTATTTTAAGTGCCTTGGTCATGGACATATAGCACGTGAATGTCCTAATAAGAGAGTTATAATTTTAAGAGATGGAAATATAGAATCTGAAAGTGAAAGAGAGGATGATGATGACATTCCAGAGGATATTAGTGATGTAGAGTATGCTAAAGGTGAAATTTTGGTTATTCAACGCATACATACTTTGCAAAGTAAAAATGATGAACATGGTGATCAATGTGAAAATCTGTTTCATACTCATTGTTTGATTGCTAACAAGTTGTGAAATATGATTGTTGATAGCGGAAGTTGTACCAATGTGGCAAGTACCTTGCTCGTGGAGAAATTGAAATTGCCTACTATCAAACATCCAAAACCTTACAAGTTGCAATGGTTGAATGATAGTGGTGTAGTAAAGGTAAATCAGCAAGTGTTAGTTCATTTTTCAATTGGTAGATATAAGGATGAAGTTTGGTGTGATGTGGTACCTATGTATGCTAGTCATATGTTGTTGGGGAGACCATGGTAATATGATCGTAGGGTAACACATGATGGGTTCAAGAATCGTTATTCCTTGATCATGGATGGATAGAAATATCAGCTTGGACCGTTGCCTCCGAAGACAATTTGGGAAGTATAACAATTCTTCAACACCGGTGAGTGTTTTATTTTTAAGTTCTTGCATGAACTTTAGAACTTATCTGGCTTTTCTGCTTATAGCATTCAAACCAAATCTTTGCTTTTCCTTTGACTTATCAGACTTATTAGTTTGTGGCATCTTAAGGGAATTCAAAGTGCTATTCTAGTTATTTCATCAATTTTCTATTGATAAGTGATTAGAATAGTTTTCCTTACTTCATTCTTGAATGATCCACCTTGTTTCAATTCGTTGGAGGGTGTCAATTTGCATTCCATATGTATCATAGCTCTTTAGCTATCGGGGTGTATGGTTACTAAATTGATGATTTCCATCATTTGGTATTTCGGAAAACAAGTGATTTCCATCATTTTACTTTGCTAAATTGATGATTTCAAGTATTTCTAGAATGAAAAAAAAATTCCACCTGAAACAAGAATTCAAAATAATGAAGATAGAATTTTGTAATTTGAATGAAGTCCCTAAATTCATAATTTTTTTTTAAAATTTCGATCTCTTTCTTTCTTTCTTTCTTTCTTTTTTGACCTTTGATCTTCTCCTCTCTTTTTTTTTCTTTGATCTTGATTTCCTCTCCTTTTTTTTATTTTGGTTTTCTCTCTCTCTCTTTTTTTAACTTTCTGTTCTCTTTCTTTTTTTGACGATAAAGTGATGGGAAAAAAATGAAAAATAAACAGTAATAGCACAAGAAACACAACAATAAGGAGGAAGGAAGAATAGCAATTATGGATATCGTGATAAAAGAAGAATAAGAGAATAGGGAAAAGCTAAAAGATAATAAATAAATGGATAAGCAAACCTCAAACTTGAGCCGTGCTCTGATACCAAATAATGGAATTAAAGGCAAAAATGAATTTGGCAGTAAGGGTAAAGGTGAGAATCAACCTAATCAAAGTAGAGGTATTAAGTGTTTTAAGTGCCTTGGGCATGGACATATAGCACGTGAATGTCCTAATAAGAGATTTATGATTATAAGAGATGGGAATATAGAATCTGAAAGTGAAAGGGAGGATGATGATGATATTCCAGAGGATACTAGTGACGTAGAGTATGCTAAAGGTGAAATTTTGGTTATTCAACACATACTTAGTTTGCAAAGTAAAAATGATGAACATGGTGATCAACGTGAAAATCTGTTTCATACTCATTGTTTGATTGTTAACAAGTTGTGCAATGTGATTGTTGATAGCGGAAGTTGTACCAATGTGGCAAGTACCTTGCTCGTGGAGAAACTGAAATTGCCTATTATCAAACATCCAAAACCTTACAAGTTGCAATGGTTGAATGATAGTGGTGTAGTAAAGGTAAATCAGCAAGTGTTAGTTCATTTTTCAATTGGTAGATATAAGGATGAAGTTTGGTGTGATGTGGTACCTATGTATGCTAGTCACATGTTGTTGGGGAGATCATGGCAATATGATCGTAGGGTAACACATGATGGGTTCAAGAATCGTTATTCCTTGATCATGGATGGATAGAAATATCAGCTTAGACCGTTGCCTCCGAAGACAATTCTTGAAGACCAGATCGTATAAAACAACAATATGAGGAGCTTGAGTCTTCATTAACCAATACTTTTGGGAGGGAGCAAGAAAGAGAGAAAAAAGAAAAAGATGAGATGAGTGATAAAAATAAGAGTATTGGGAAACACAAGGGGAGAGAAAACAAGGAAGGCTTGAGTGAAAGAAAAATGAGTGTTTATGCCAAAATGAGCGATGTAAAAAAGGTCTTAACCATCAGGCAGCTCTTACTTGTACTTATGTACAAGGACATTTTGATTTCTTCTAACAAAATTGATAAAAGTTTGCCTAGTGTTATTGTTGATCTTTTGTAGGAAAATGAGGATATCTTTCCCGAAGAAGTTCCCAATGGTTTGCCATCAATTAGAGGAATTGAGTATCAAATTGATTTCATTCCAGGTGCAAGCATACCAAATAGGCCAGCATATAGATACAACCCAGAAGAGACCAAGGAAATCTAAAAGCAAGTTAGTGAGCTTATAGAAAAGGGGTATGTGCGAGAAAGCATGAGTCCAACGAATTGACTCCTTGAGAGGGGATTTTTTGGAGAGAAAATCAAAAGTAAAAAAAAGAGAGGAAATCAAGATCAAAGAAAAAAAAAGAGAGGAGAAGATCAAAGGTCAAAAAAAAAGAAGGAAAGAAAGAAAGAGATCAAAATTTTTAAAAAAATTATGAATTCAGGGACTTCATTCAAATTACAGAATTCTATCTTCATTGTTTTGAATTTTTGTTTCAGGTTTGGAATTTTTTTCATTCCAGAAATACTTGAAATCATCTGATACCACAAATGATGGAAATCATCAATTTAGCAACCATACACCTCGATAGCTAAAGAGCTATGATACATATGGAATGCAAATTGATACCCTCCAATGAATTGAAATAAGACGGATCGTTCAAGAATGAAGTAAGAAAATTATTCTAATTACTTATCAATAGAAAATTGATGAAATAACTAGAATAGCACTTTGAATTCCCTTAAGACGCCACAAACTAACAAGTCTGATAAGTCAAAGGAAAAGTAAAGATTTGGTTTGAACGCCACAAGCAGAAAAGCCTAATAAGTTCTAAAGTTTATGCAAGAACTTAAAAACAAAACACTCACCGGTGTTGAAGAATTGTTATACTTCCCAAATTGTTTGTCTTACACTAAGAGTCAACCTCATTTATATAGTATGAGGATAGTACAAAGGGAATGAATGCATTAAATAACATTCATATTCCTAATTCATGAATTTTGGTAAACATAGCTGAATGAACTTTTATTCTTCAAGATGAGGTCTTCAAATTTGTCATTCTCTCTTCATGATCATATTGACCATTTTAGGCTCTTCTTGCAACCATAGAATCTTGATTGAGTCTTGACTAGCTTGATCTGGTTCATATCATTCCCCTTTTCCTGGAAAAGATTCATCCTCGAATCATAGCCTCCATCACCTACATCAAACAAAGATAGATCAGAAACATTGAATGTTGCATTAATGTTGCCATACTCACCTGGTAGTTCCAGCTTATGTACATTGTAATTGATTTTTTGAAGGACTTGAAATGGACCATCTCCTCTTGGCATTAGTTTAGACTTCCTATGACTAGAAATCTTTCCTTCTTTAAGTGTACCAAAACCCAATCACCAGGTTCGAACACTACTTGTTTTCGGCCTTTGTTGTGTTGTTTCTCATATTGTAGAGTTTTCTTTTCAATTTGTGTTCGGACTTTTTTATGCAATGCTTTGACAAAATCAACTTTTGCTTACCATCCAAATTGGCCTTTTCAAATGGTAAAGGTAGCAAATCCATAGGAGTTAATGGATTGAACCCATACACAACTTCAAATGGGGAATGGTTTGTTGTAGCATGCACACTTCTATTATAAGCAAACTCCATATATGGCAAACACTCCTCCTAATTTTTTAAATTTTTTTGAATTATGGCCCTCAAAAGTGTTGATAAAGTTCGATTTACCACCTCAGCTTGTCCATCTGTTTGTAGATGACAAGTGGTCAATACAACAATCTTATACCCAACTTACTCCAAAGTGTTTTCCAAAAGTGGCTAAGAAACTTCACATCTTTATCACTCATAATTGTCCTTGGGATGCCATGTAACCTCATAATTTCTTTGAAAAACAATCCTGCAACATGTGTTGCATCATTTGTTTTATGGCAAGGAATAAAATGTGTCATCTTTCTAAACCTATCAACAACAACAAAAATAGAATCTCTCTCTCCTTTTGACCTAGGTAAACCTAAGACAAAGTCCAAGGATATATTAACCCAAGGTTCACTAGCTATAGGAAGGGATATATACAACCCATGAGGCATTACTTTAGATTTAGCTTGTTTACAAGTGATGCATTTCTCACACAATCTTTTAACATCCCTTTTCATGCGTGGCAAAAAAAAATGATCTATTAACACATCTAAAGTTTTTCTAACTCCAAAATATCTCATTAAACCTCAACTATGTGCTTCTCTTACAAGCAATTCTCTCATTGAACATTGAGGAACACACAGCTTGTTTTCTTTGAAAAGAAAACCATCATGTCTAAAGAATTTATCAAAACTCCCTTTCTCACATGCCTCATAAACATTAGCAAAATCATAGTCAGAATTGTATAAATCTTTAATGTATTCAAAACCCAATAATTTTGCATTAAGTTTAGATATTAGAGCATACGTTTTAGAGAGAGCATCAGCGATCATATTTTCCTTACCTTGTTTGTACTTGATGATGTATGAAAAAGATTCAATAAACTCCACACATTAGCCCTTATCATGGCTATCTCCATCTCCTTGTGATATTCATCAACACTCATGGAACCTTGTGTCAAAGTTTGCAGTCGTTGATGCAAATCCCGATAGTAATGACTTGGGACGAATCTTCTTCTCATGATTTGTTTCATCTCCAACCAAGTCTCTACGGGCCTTTCACTATTTCTGCGCCTGTCTTTACATAATTGATCCCACCAAATTATAGCATAATCACAAAATTCAACAACAGCTAATTTTACCTTTTTCTCTTCGGAGTAGTTGTGACATTCAAAGATTAGCTCCACTTTTCGTTCCCACTCCAAATAAGTATCTGGATTATTTTTTCCTTGAAAAGAAGGAATTTTTATTTTGATGTCTTGTCTATGTTTCTCCCATACCATCAAAACGTCCTCTCTAGTTTGTCTTGTAGGATTAACATCTTGACCAATTAAAGTGACTTGGTCATCGTTGAGGTCATCTCCGCCATTATATTCATCATGGACGAATGCTGGTTGTCTCCTACGCCATGGTTCACCTTCCAATCTATTAATTGCATCATCATGCCTTTCTAGATGATCTCTTACATCTCCTATCACTTTGAACATACGTCAAATTATTGTTGCATTGCTTGAAGCAAAAGATCATTTGATGAAGAACTCACTTCTTTTCTTTAGACATGTTTGCAACCTGAAAAACAAAGTTAGAATAGCCTCACCAACACTCTCTCACGTGTTTCACTCAAGATTTGATTCACTCCACTCGTGTTTTCACACAATGTTTAGCTTTTCTCGATATTGATCTCACCACTCTTGCCTTTTACCTCTTGTTTTGTTCTTTGAGTTCTTAGATTAACTAAAAAACTTAAACAAACAATTCAGATTGTGGCAATTCAAGAGTATTGAAATTGGACATAAAAGCAAAAAAATGTAAGCCAAATTTGGCCTTTAAAATGTAAGCCAATTTAAAGTTGTGTGTAATACACTTCAATAATAAGCAAAGATTAGAATTCAAGTATCAAATGAATAAAGAAAATTTTCTAGAATGAGAAAAAAATTCCAAACCTGAGACAAGAATTCAAAATTATGAAGATAGAATTCTGTAATTTTCAAGAAGTCCCTAAATTCACAAAAAAAAAATTTATAATTTCGATCTCTTTCTTTCTTTCTTTCTTTTTTTTTGACCTTTGATCTTCTCTCTTTTTTTTTCCTTTGATCTTGATTTCCTCTCCTTTTTTTTACTTTTGATTTTCTCTCTCTTTTTTTTAACTTTCTATTCTCTTTCTTTTTTTGATGATAAAGTGAGGGGAAAAAAATGAAAAACAAACAGTAATAGCACAAGAAACACAATAATAAGGAGGAACGAAGAATTGTAATTATGGATATCGTGGTAAAAGAAGAAATAAGAGAACAAGGAAAAGCTAAAAGATAACAAATAAATGGATAAGCAAACCTCAAACTTGAGCCGTGCTCTGATACCAAATGATAGAAATTATCAATTTAGCAACTATACACCCCGATAGCTAAAGAGCTATGATACATATGAAATGCAAATTGACACCCTCCAACAAATTGAAACAAGACGAATCGTTCAAGAATGAAGTAAGGGAAACTATTCTAATTACTTATCAATAGAAAATTGATGAAATAATTAGAATAGCACTTTGAATTCCCTTAAGACGCCACAAACTAACAAGTTTGATAAGTCAAAGGAAAAACAAAGATTTGGATTTAATGCCATAAGCAGAAAAGCCTGATAAGTTCTAAAGTTCATGTAAGAACTTAAAAACAAAACACTCATCGGTGTTGAAGAATTATTATACTTCCTAAATTGTATCTGTCTTACATTGAGAGTCAACCTCATTTTATATAGTATGAGGATAGTACAAAGGAATGAATACATTAAATAACATTAATATTCCTAATTCATGAATTTTGGTAAACATGGCTGAATGGACTTTTATTCTTCAAGATGAGGTCTTCAAATTTGTCCTTCTCTCTTCATGATCATATTGACCATTTTAGACTCTTCTTGCAACCATAGAATCTTGATTGAGTCTTGACTAGCTTGATCTGGTTCATATCATAACTCCTCTCCTTTTGACGGACTTAGGAGATAACCCTTACAAAGCACTCTTACCCCTCTCTTGGACTAGAACACTCTTAAGACTTAAAGGGAAGATTTGACACACTTTCAAGAGAGTTTCCCCCTTCTTTTTTTCAGTTCTAGATAGCATCATCCAAGAATGTGAGGGGTATTTATAGACCTCAAAGTGATTCAAATTTGGGCTCCAAATTTGAAATCAAATTAGAGTTTCCAAATGTCTTTGGCGGTGCTACCACTGTCGAGGCGGTGCTCTGCTTTGTCGATCTGGCAGATGACGACACAGACACTTTAAGCGGTGCTACCGCCCAAAGTGCAAAGTGCTACCGCCTGGCTTTCCATGCGCTAGGCGGTGCTACCGCCCCAGGCTGGGCGGTGCTACCACCCAACATGTGGTTGCTGGGTGGTGCTACCACCCAAGATGGGTCTTGGCGGTGCTACTTGCCCGACCCTCTTGAAGTTGAGTTTGGGCTAAAAACTTTTGGCCCAACCTTGTCCAAATCAAGGCCCAATGGCTCCTACTTTGGGTTTATAGGATTAACACCTACTCCTAACCCAAATTAATTTGCTAACTATGAAATTAAAGACATTCCTAAGCTATTACAAAGTCCGCAAGTCGAGTCTTCTTCCGGCGAGCTTCCGGTGAACTTTCGGCGGTCTTCCGACGATCCCTCGGAAACAATCCTGTGGACTCCCGGCAAGCTCTCGAACTCCACGATGATTTTGGCGAGTTCCCCCGAGCTTCTTTGGCAAGCTCCGATCTTTCTTGGCAAGCTCCGTGAACTTTCAACGAACCTTCCGGCGAACTTCCGAAAACCCTTCGGCAAGCTCCCTACTCATTCTCGGCTAGTTCTGGTAGCACTACCAATGAATCTTCGGACTTCCATCGAACACTCGAACTCCTAACGATCCATCGCACTTGACTTCGGCCCTTTGTTTCGCTTTACGTCTTCATCCTTATCGTAGTTACTCCTGCACAAACAAACAACAAACACTCTACTTCGATCTAGACAGTTATTACAACGCGAATTGACATTCATTTGCCCGGCACGTCATTGGTCGGTGCTGTTAGGGATCGAGCGGCACTAAGAGGGGGGGGGGTGAATTAGTGCAGTAGATAAAACGATGGATTTTTTAGCGATTTAAAACAAGCTTCGGAAACTTCGTATGATGAAAGCAACATTTCATTTGAAACCGATTTTTGCGTTCTAACTTTAAAGCATGCGTACAAAGATAAAAAGGAAGTGGAGCGAGTAAAGTAAAGGCTTGTAGCAAAGTAAAACAGAAATTTAAACACTCACACAATCAAGGCGCAAAAGTATAGTGGTTCGGTCAAAGTGACCTACATCCACTTTCAAGCCTTCTCCGATGAGGCTCCTTCTTCCACTATCAAACCCTTTGAAGGGAAGGATCAAATACCCTCTTACAACCCTTTACAAGTGGTTCACACTCTTACAAGATTTCACAAGAAGAATGAGGTGAACACTTAAGCAAATGAAGAACAAGACTTTCCTAAGACTTATTTTCAAAATCTAACTCTCTAAGGGTTTTAATTTTCAGCTGAAAAGGAAGGGGTATTTATAAGCAAAAAGTGATTCAAATTTGGAGCCTAAACATGGAGCCAAAATTTGAATCTTTTGAGTTTTTTCTTTGTCTTTCTTGGCAGATCGACACACCCAGCGGTTCTATCCCTTGAATAGGTGCTACACTTTCCTGCTTTCCACGCACCAGCGGTACTACCGCTTCAATGGCGGTACTACCGCCTCAAGCTTGAGAACTGGGGCGACGGTACTGCACGCCCCAGTGCAAAGGGGTGCTACTGCTCTTTTTAGACCGCTACATAAGTGATGCCATCTACATCACGCTAATCGATCGGCTACTCTGATAGCATGCACGTAGCATGCACGCATGTAGTGGTTCGGTTTGGGCCAAAATTTTGGCCCAAACTCATCTAATCAAGGCCCAATGGGCCCCACTTTGGGTTATCTAATTCTAACCCAAAATACGTGCTAACTACGAATTTTAAAGACGTTTCCTAAGCTATTACAAAGTCCACATGACAACTTCTTCCGCGAGCTTCCTCAACTTCCAAACGGTCTTCCGACGAACAACCTTCTGAAACCATTCCGTGACTCACAAAGAAGCTCTCGGACTTGATTGAACACTCGAACTCCCAACGATTCATCACACTTGTCTTCGCCCTTTGTTTCGCTTTACGTCTTCATTCCTATCGTAGTCACTCCTGCACAAACAAACACCAAAAACTCTACTTATATATGACGCTTATTACAACGAATTGACATTGACATTGCTGTTCAAGACATCATTGGTGGCGCCGTCCGATCCTTCGACATCGCCCTCTCTAGCAGCTTGTTGCCCAATCGACGGTTGACCTCCGCAACCTCGATATCCATGGTGCAACTCCGCACTTCTTGGCCTGATGCCCGACGTACGAAGCCTCCTGCAGATAGTTGACCGAACCTCCGGCTCGACATCCAATATCCTGACGTGATCACCTCCGACGCAATGTCAATTCCTCCAGCGTCAACTGTCTAATCCTGATCGATAGTAGACCTGCGTAACTCAAAACGCAGTTAGACCACAAATCACACTCAATTAGTTTCATCATCAAAATCTGAGATTCAACAGGTGCTTCGTTCAATCCTTCGGCATATCGTCCTCTCTTACGGCTTGTTGCCCAATCGACGATTGACCTCTGCAACCCCGATATCCATGGCGTAACTCCGCACTTCTTGGCCCGATGCCCGACGTCCGAAGCCTCCTACCAATAGTCGACCGAACCTCTGGCTCGACATCCAATATCCTGACGTGATCACCTCCGACGCAACGTTAATTCCTCTAGTGTCAACTGTCTAATCCTGATCGATAGTAGACCTGCATAACTCAAAATGCAGTTAGACCACAAATCACACTCAATTAGTTTCATCATCAAAATCCGAGATTCAACATCTTTATATTTTAAAGTACCTTGAGCCAAGAAGTCTTGGTTAGCAAGGTTCAGAATGTCCTGGTTGGTGAGGTATGTAGGGGTATGAGCTGGTTGAGACACAATATCCTAGTTGCACGATGAGTGAAACATGGAATCCCTATTGATATAGTCCTTGATAATATATAAAGAGATGAAGGTCCTAACTTCTCCTTCTGTTCATGGGTACCTTGGGAAACTGCAATTGTGAAAGACTATGATATAATAGGAAGAGGTAAAGTTCCTGATTTATCCCTCTATTCGTAGTATTGTCCAATCGAGTTAGAATGCTCACTCATCTTCATCGGCGCTACTGCCACTAAAGGAGACTCACCTTGCGCATTAGTAGTCATAATAGCAGCCTCAACC
Organism: Musa beccarii; assembly: GCA_024322285.1. Lineage (NCBI taxonomy): Eukaryota > Viridiplantae > Streptophyta > Magnoliopsida > Zingiberales > Musaceae > Musa > Musa beccarii. The sequence continues at coordinate 36,276,898 of CM044401.1, read as the reverse complement.
CCATGCTGAGTTGCCTGATGTTGCCGGTAAACCTAAGTGATCGATTTTTGAGTTTGTTGACAAGCTCCATGTGCATGATCAAAAGAGTGACAAATCTTACATCGCTGTGGCTTCCAGGAATATGAAACATGCACCTTACAAGTGGTCCCATCGAGATCCCTATAAAAAACCTCATTAGGAATATCGCCATCGAAAGAAACCATGTTAATTACTCATGCAAAAGCCAATCTCGTCTACATTGCTATTGCCTTCTCGATATACAATGGCTATCCTAAGGTACTGCATAACTTTGCAATAAAATGTCAACTCCAAAGATGCAAGGGAAGACCGTGAAAAGATATCTATAAGGGAATAGACTAGAGACTGTCTAACTCTAAATGTACATTAAGGGACCAACGCCGTAGTATCATTGGATGACCATGAATAGTCCAAAACCCTTCAAGAATTCATTGCAAATCCTCTTTAGAATGAAGTTTACATACAAAAAAATTATTCTCCAGCATATGAAGATCCAATGCCGATGTTCTCCATCGTGTCTTAATAAATGAAGATAATAGAAAATAGGATATCTTGAGACTGACCACATAACCCACAAGCGCCATAGACCATGTCTCAATCAGCTCTTCAGAATCAGCAGTCTCATACACCGCAATCTTCTGATCTACTTGGATTTCTGAAGCAAAGAAATCCAAGCTAAGATCTGGACTTCCAACCGAAACCTTGAAGAGGCTAGTCTAAGTCCGAGGATCTCTAGAAATGAGAGTAGGAGGCTGTGATCTAGAGTGCGACCTACCTCTATGCTGCGTCATCGAAGGAGCATCTTGTCGGGAGGAAGATAACGGAGGTTGAGAGGTAAAGGCAAGGAGCCTTGTCATCGGAGCTACCCTGTTGCCAATGTCACCAGCCCCAGAGTCCATCGCTGCCTATTCAATGAAGTTATAACAAACTTTAACTATGTCTTATTCAGCGCAAGCTCCTATGTTCGCTAGGGAGAAGATGCTGCAATCTGCCACCGCAGCCCCAACTCAATGGAGAAGCAGCCTTCTCCAAGTCGCCAAGAGCAGAGCGAGGAGGGCAAAAGGACGTGGTGCAGATGAAGTAGCCAAGCCCCTATTTCTCACTCCCACCACACTCTTTGTTCCGATTGCATGCGCAGACCCTACTTGAACAGAGAACAGCAGCTTGTGTTCACAACACCATCACCACTGCCAGGAGGAAGAAGAAGGGGGTGATGCAGTGGGTGGGGAGTGATTCGAATAGGGACGTCGCCGCCCAGCAGTTCACCCGTCGACTCTCCTCCTCTATTCAAGAAGAATAGCATAAAAGGCAGCCCCAATTCCTTCTCTTTGTACATGTAGAATAGGGGAGAACCGCCACCTAGCAGCCGTTGCCTCTTCTTGCCCTCTTGACCTCTTTTAGTACCGGATCTGTAGCCCAAGGCGGGGAGGAAGCGCACCACCGTCGCCTTCACCACCAGAGAACCAAGATTCAGTGTAGCCACGCAGACCCCTATTCACCGATCTCCTCCTCCTTCGGCTTGCCATGTGCATAAGAAATGTCTCTGTAAGCCTAGTCTATCCCATGTCCAACTACTTGGGATCCACTTATTTATCTTTCTGATTTGATTCCATGCAGATGTAACACTAAATTTACCATTGTTATAAAGCCAAATAAGCATATCAGAAGAGTTGTTCTTGATTGGAAGAGTTGTAATAGTCGACCAAAGTTTTTTTTTTAGTAAGTAAATGTAAGTGGATTTAGTATGAAGTTTGTACAAAATAGATTTGTCTACATAAGCCATAGACTAAAGCTTGAGATCTCTTAGAGCAGTTTAAGAGAATACACCCCACCTCAGAAAGGTAGAATGGTCTCACTCCACCAGACTCATCTTGGAGAGTAGTCAAACAGAAAAGTAGTAATAACTACACATGTTGTAGACTATGATGTTTTACTATAGAGAACAAAGAGCAAAATGCAATAACCAATCATTCCTGGACGACCTATGTATATATCATATTTTTTGAAGCATAGAATCACTCAATACAGCAACCTTACTCTAGAAAGAATTAAAAAATTATAAAATTGAATCTAAGGAAGATCTCTTTTACTCTACTTATTAAATGCTTCATTTCTAGATCCGACCCCATACATGATCTTGAGTCATTAAGAACTCGAGCAAAAGGTGTGCATTATGTGTGTTGTGGCTCTCAAAGATTTTGCCACACCTCTCCTTCCAAATCCACCAAATAGCACATCTGAAAGTAACCTTTGCCAGTTGTATAAAAAGCTGATGCGAATTGGTTCGCAAAAGAATAAGGATTGCGGTTTTATTGTGCCTCGAGCAAGAGGATCGATAGGTTGATCTTGGATACAGGTTAAAACCACCACCAAAGATCGATAGAACGGGATCACCACCAAACTTGGATACTGAGATACCACCACCAAGCAAGGATACTGAGACTCCCAAGAGGCTCACCACACTCGGAATCCACCAAGTGATACAGATGCCTTAATGCAAGAAACTTGCAAAAGAGATTAACTCTCAATATTCATTCAACCACGCTGCCCCTTACAAATGACACTCAAGGGTTTATATAGGACGCAGCCAACCCTTTGGAACAAGCAAAATACATTGAACAATCCGAATAGGAAATTGCATCCAAAACATTAAAAGACTCCTAGAAACTGAAAAGACTCTTGGAGACTTGTGAAGTATTGAAAGGACCAGATTCATGGCATTAAATGCCACCGTCCAACCAGATTCGTATCACCTATCTTCAATAAGCTGAATATGTCATAAATTAATTCCACATAAGCATAGTGACAAGTGGCGTATGAGGAGAATTCAGGATGATGTATTTTGGTGTAGCGCCATTCAGCAAAGTGTTGAACCGAATGCATCATCCTCCTTTGCTGGAAAAGATTTGTCCTCAAATCTTCAGTTCTTTGTCTTCCTCAAATGGAGATAGGTCTTGAACATTGAATGTTCTTTGAGACATGGGACTCACCAGAAAGATCGATCTTGTAGGCGTTGTCATTGATTCTTTCCAATACCTTGAAAGGACCTTCAGCTCTAGGCATCAACTTGGACTTGCGTTTGGAAGGAAACCTCTCCTTTCGGAAATGAATCCAAACTAAATCTCCAGCGAAAGATAACATTCGCCTATTCTTGTTTGCCTTCCTTTCATAAATCTCATTTTGCTTCGCATGAATTTGAGATTTTATCTTCTCATGTAACTCCTTTATTACCTTGGCTCGCTGGTTAGCTTCTTTGTGCACCAAATCCTTGCTAGGCAAAGGTAGCAAATCGATGGGAGTAAGTGGATTGATGCCATACACAGCTTCAAACGGTGAACATCTTGTAGTGCGACTTGGAACTCTATTGTATGCAAACTCGGCATGAGCAAGCTTCAAGTCCCAATCCTTCTGATTTTTGGATACTAAAGTTCTCAATATAGCTCCCATGGTACGGTTGACAACTTGGTTTGTCCATCTGTTTGAGGATGACAAGAAGTGCCGAAGCTTAGCTTGCACCAACTGCTTACTCCATAATGTCTTCCAAAATCCACTCAGGAACTTGCTGTCCCTATCCGAAACAATGGTGCGAGGAACTCCATGAAGTCGAATGATCTCACGGAAGTACAAATCAGCAATGTGAATAGCATCGTCGGTCTTATGGCAGGGCACAAAATGAGCCATCTTTGAAAACCGATCGACAACCACCATAATAGCATCTTTTTGTCTTTGAGTCCTTGGTAAACCAAGAACGAAATCCATGCTTCTGACTTCTTCCCAAGGAACCTCGGGGAATTGGCAATGGCGTGTATAATCCTTGTGGAAGAACATGACTCTTGGCTTTGTGACAAGTGACACAACGCCTAAGGATTCTTTGAACATCTCTTGCCATCTTTGGCCAGTGAAAGTGCTCTTGTAATAGAGTCAAAGTCTTGTTAACGCCAAAGTGGCCAGCAATTCCACCTCCATGGACTTCTCTAATCAACAACTCCCTTGTTGAACTCGAGAATGCACAACTTGTTGTCCTTGAAGAAAACCTTCTTGGACATGGAAATGATCCACAGCACCTTTTGACATGCTGCAAATATAGAATTAAAGTCCATATCATCCGCATAGAGTTCTTTTATTACCTCGAAGCCGATAAGCTTGGAATCCATCAAGGAGCAAAGAATGTCTCCGCGATAGTGCATCGGCGACAACATTGGATTTTCCTGCTTTATGCTTGATCATGAAGGAGTAGGATTGAAGATATTCAACCCATTTGGCATGTCTCTTATTCAGCTTGTGTTGGCCATTGATGAACTTCAAAGCTTCATGATCCGAATGCAGGACAAACTCCTAGGCAATAAATAGTGGCTCCAATGTTCTAATGCACGAATGATTGCATAGAATTCTTTATCATAAGTGGAGTAATTCAGCCTGGAACCATTAAGCTTTTAATGCTGAAATAAGCAAGTGGTCGGCCATGTTGAAGTAATATTCCTCCAATCCCAACACCGGAAGCATCACACTCTACTTCAAAGAGCTTTTCAAAATCGGGAAGTGCAAGCACCGGGCCTCACACAACTTCAGTTTAATGGTTTCAAAGCTTTGCTCGCCAATAGTCCACTCAAATGTTTCTCCTTTCAAGCAATCAGAAGCGGAGCAATAATGGTGCTGAAATTTTTAATGAAGCGCCTATAGAAAGAAGCCAAACCGTGAAAACTCCTTACATCATGAACAGATTGGGAGTTGGCCAGGATTGGATTGCTTCAACCTTGCTTTCGTCCACTTTGATGCCTTCACTTGAGATGACATATCCCAGGAATACAACTCTAGAAGTAAAGAAACAGCACTTCTTGAGATTGCCAAATAGTTGCTGAATGCGCAACTCTTCAAATAGCTTCTTCAAGTGCTGCAAGTGTTCTTCTTCATCTCGCTATAGACAAGGATGTCATCAAAGTAGACAACAATGAATTTCCCAATAAAAGACCTTAGAACATGATTCATTAGCCTCATGAATGTGCTAGGAGCATTAGACAAACCGAATGGCATAACAAGCCACTCATAGAGACCTCCTTTGGTCTTGAATGCCGTTTTCCATTCATCTCCTTCCTTCATGCGAATCTGATGGTAACCACTCCGGAGATCTACTTTGGAAAAAATAGTGGCACCATGCAATTCATCTAGCATATCATCAAGCCGAGGAATAGGATAACGGTACTTTACCGTTATCTTGTTGATGGCGCGGCTATCCATGCACATTCTCCATGAGCCATCTTTCTTTGGAATTAGAATGGTAATGGAACGGAGCAAGGACTCAAGCTTTCTTGGACATAGCCTCTAGACACCAACTCATCAACTTGTCGCTTTGAAGCTCTCTAGTCTCCTCCGGGTTACACCTATAAGCTGGTTTGTTGGGCAATGGTGCTCCGGGCATTAAGTCAATTTGATGCTGAATCTCTCTCTTTGGAGGCAAGCCGAATGGCAATTCTTCAGGGAAGACATCAGCAAATTCATTCAGCAATGGTTTCACCAAAGGGTGAATTAAATCTTTATGGACCGCATTTGCTTCAAGCAAGAGCAATGCAAACAGTTGCCTCTTCTTCAAACAAGTCTCTCGAAGTTCGGCTTTGCTCAGAAAGTAGCCAGCAACTCCATTCTTCTTATGTTGACCACAATCAGCAAGACTTGGAGATAATGGGGTAAGAGTGATCTTCTTCTGCCCCAAAAGGATGGAATAGGTGTTCTTGAAGCCATCATGCATAGCCCTGCGATCATATTGCCATGGTCTTCCAAGCAACAAGTGACATGCATCCATAGGAATCACATCACAAGTAATTTCATCTTGATAATGCTTCCCAATCGAAAATGAGATTAAGGCTTGTTTAGTTACCTTAACATCACTTCCCTTGTTCAGCCATTGAAGTTTGTAAGGTTGAGGATGTGTGATTGTTGGCAAACTCAGCTTCTCAATCATAATTGCTGAAACAACGTTAGTGCAACTTCCACTATCAACAATAACATGGCATACCTTTCCTTGATCGTACAATCGTGTTTGGAAAAGGTTCTCCTTTGTTCCTCCATAGCCACCAAGTTGGCATTCAGATGCCTTGCTAATCACCAGGAGTTCGCCATCATCGAGGATGTTCCACATGCTCTTCTCCTTCTTCGAATCCCAAATCGGTTCATCCTCTTCAAAATTTGGTTCTTCAACCTCTTTGAGGGTGATAGTGCGCCGATTAGGACATTCGGAAGCAATATGCCCAAAACCTTGGCATTTGAAGCATCGTCTCTCCTTGGAGGTTGTCACGGGCTGGGAATCAACTTTGGTTTTATCCTTCCTTGCTGTAGTCTTCTCAAATTGAAAAGAAGTGCTCCCTTTGCTGGAAGAAGCCCTCTTCTCAAATGGCTTGTAGGGCGACCTCTTGGAAGAGTCTTGCTGCTCTCCACCTTGTTTGCTAGCTTGCATACATCATTTAAACTCCAATAGGGTTGTAAATCCACCAAATCAGCAATTGGTTTCTTTAAACCACCCAGATAACGTGCAATGGTTTGCTCATGGGATTCAAGAACATCACACTTAATCATGAGTTGTTCAAACTCACGAGTGTACTCTTCAACATTCAAGTCATTCTGTTTTAGAGTATGGAGTTTTAAGAACATATCTTGCCTGTAATTTTCGGCACAAATCTCCTTCTCATCTCCCTTTTCATCTTCTCCCACGTTAGGATCTTGCTCTTCCCTTCTCTAGCACGCCGAGCTTTAAGATTCTCCCACCATAGGCTCGCGTAATGGCGCAACTTCAAAGCTGCAACCTTCACTTTCTTTTCCTCCGAATAGTCTTTAAATTCAAAGACTCTCTCCATGGTGTGTAGCCAATCAATGAAGTCATCAGTGAAAGTTTACCTTCAAACTCCGAATCTCCACTTTGACATCGGATTTATTCTTGTGATGATTGAATGCGTGATGCCTCCTCCTCTTGAGACTCCTCACCACTTGAGTTCTCACGGAAAGGATTCTCCTCATCATCACGAACTAGCATGAGACGATGTTGCTCCTCTTTGATTTAAGAGCTGCTCCATTTGACGCCTCTCAAATCAGCAATCTCTCGCTCCATTCGCATAGAACGAGCTTGTTCAAATGTCAAACCACGCTGGAACTCGTCGGCCATGTATATAGTGAAGATGGGGGTTTCGGGTATGTAAGTGTTTAGGGGGAATGAAGATGGTGTATAGAAGAAATGCACAAAAGGAACCGCGTTTCCACAGATAGCCAAATGATGCGAATTGGTTCGCAAAAGAATAAGGATTGCGGTTTTATTGTGCCTCGAGCAAGAGGATCGATAGGTTGATCTTGGATACAGGTTAAAACCACCACCAAAGATCGATAGAACGGGATCACCACCAAACTTGGATACTGAGATACCACCACCAAGCAAGGATCAGACTCCCAAGAGGCTCACCACACTGGAATCCACCAAGTGATACAGATGCCTTAATGCAAGAAACTTGCAAAAGAGATTAACTCTCAATATTCATTCAACCACGCTGCCCCTTACAAATGACACTCAAGGGTTTATATAGGACGCAGCCAACCCTTTGGAACAAGCAAAATACATTGAACAATCCGAATAGGAAATTGCATCCAAAACATTAAAAGACTCCTAGAAACCTGAAAAGACTCTTGGAGACTTGTGAAGTATTGAAAGGACCAGATTCATGGCATTAAATGCCACCGTCCAACCAGATTCGTATCACCTATCTTCAATAAGCTGAATATGTCATAAATTAATTCCACATAAGCATAGTGACAAGTGGCGTATGAGGAGAATTCAGGATGATGTATTTTGGTGTAGCGCCATTCAGCAAAGTGTTGAACCGAAATGCATCAAAAGCCCTTGTTTTGCAAAGCTCTTTTTTTGGTAAGTAAATGTACTTATATTTAGTATGAAGTTTGTACAAAATAACTTTGTCTACACAAGCCGTAGACTATAGCCTAAGATCTCTTAGAGCAATCTAGGAGAATGCACCCCACCTCAGAAAGGTGGAATGGTCTCACTGCACTAGACTCCTCTCCAAGAGTAATCAAATAGAAAAGTAGTCATGACTACATATATTATAGACTAAGACGCTTTACTATAGGTAATAAATAGCAAAATGCAATAACCAACCATTCCTAAATGACTTGTGATTATATCTCATTATTGAGGCATAGAATACATCATTCTAGAAAGCTTTAACAAATTATAAAATTGAATCTGATAAAGATCTCTTTTTCTCTACTAGTTAAATGCTTCTTTTCCAGATCCTGCTTTATACTTGATCTTGAGTCACTAAGTATCTCGATCAAAAGGTAAGCATTGTGTGTGTTGTAGCCCTTAAAGATTCTACCGCACCTCTCCCTCCAAATCCACCAAATAGCACATCTGAAAGTAACCTTTGCCAGTTGTGTAAGAAGTCCTTTTCTAGATAAGCTTTTCTGGAGCTATTCTAATTCTTGATGTAAGTTTGGCATTGGCAGCCTATTTAGTTCAAATCTCTTCAGAATCTCCTTTCATACCCAATTAGTGTAGTCACAAGCAAAAAAAAATAGAGATGATCAATATTTTCTTTCTATTATATACAAAGAGAGTATCGGTTAACAAGATAGATACCTTTTCATTTCATATTATCTATTATAGATAGTTTGGCAAGAAGAGCCTACTATGTGCATAAGGAATGTCTCTATGAGCCTGATTGTTAGAACCCTTCGTGGATTCTAAGCTTGGGGTTGATCTCTATAGGGGATCGGCCTCCTTGGAACTCTATAGGGGTTCCTTCCTCCAAGTTGCTGCACAAAGGCTGCTAAAGAATTGATCTATTCATTGATTAAAAGAGGATGAATACATGGTTATTTATAGGGCTTCTAAGCCCCAACTCCTAATAGGACTCTTACTCAAGACTCCTACTTCTAACCAACTCCTAATTAGGACTCCTTCTCTAGTAGGATTCCTAATTCTAATAGGACTTTTTCCCTAATAGGACTTCTACTTCTAATAGGACTCTTTTCCTAATATGACTCCTACTTCTAATAGGACTCTTTTCCTAATATGACTCCTTCTAATAGGACTCTTTTCCTAATAGGACTCCTACTTCTAATAGGACTCTTTTCCTAATAGAACTCCTACTTCTAATAGGATTCTTTCTCTAATAGGACTCCTTTCCTAAGAAGTAACGTAAACCTAACCTAGCCAGCCTCTTCACCTCTTTAATAAGGGTCGGCTAGATAAGATTTACATGAATGCCCTTATCAATGAAACTAAATTAGGACTCTCATAGCTAGAGTCCTAACAGACCTGCCCTCTTTAAATCAGCCTTGTCCTTGAGGCTGACGTTCCATGAATTCTGGGAATTTGATCTTCAAGTAGTCATAGTTCTCCCAAGTGGCATCTTCTGCTGGTAAGTTTGCCCACTGTATTAACACTTCAGTAGTAGGTTGTCGCCGCCGAGTCGTCAGTCACGATTAAATCGATCAATAATGGCACTTGGTTGGGTCTGGAGCTCTCCTTAGGTAGTTATATTTGGTAGATGGCTTTGGGCTGTCTCGTGTTGTCCCAACTTGAGCTTCAAACATGATACATGGAAGACTAGATGGATTCGGGAGCCGACGGGTAAGTCCAATCTGTATGCTACTGCTCCGATGCGCTCCAAAATCTGGTATGGTCCATAGAACCGAAGTGAAAGCTTCATAGACGCTCTGGTTTGGATTGATGTTTGCTTGTATGGTGGAGCCGTAGGAAGACCCAATCTCCTATTAAAAATTCTCTTTCGCCTCTGTGTTGATCATATTGTCTGTTTCATCCTTGCTTGTGCTGTGTGAAAATTATCTTTTAGCAACTTCAGCATTTTGTCTCTATCTTGTAGTTCCCTGTCTACTTGTTCTACTTTAGAGGTGCCCAACACATATTTTGGAATTACAAGGGGGGGTCGGCCATACATGGCCTCATAGGGAGTACATTTTGTGGAGAAATGATAAGTTGTATTATACCACCACTCGGCCCAGGGATGCCACTTTGTTTATTCTTTTGGTCGGTCACTGGTGAAGCATCTAAGGTATGTCTCCAAGCACCTATTCACCACTTCAGTTTAGATGTCGGTTTGTGGGTGATATGCCGTACTCATCTTTAATTTAGTGCCTTGCATCTGGAATAACTCTGTCCAAAATTTGCTCGTGAAGACCCTATCATGATCACTTACAATAGATCTCGGCATCCCATGTAATTTTACAATATTCTCCATAAAGATTCGAGCAATACTAGAAGCAGTATAGGGATTACGGATGGCACAAAAGTGAGCATACTTTGTAAGGCGATCAACCACGACAAAAATTGTACCTTTTCCTTATGATGGGGGAAGCCCTTCGATGAAATCCATTGATATATCAGTCCATATTGATTCTGGGATGGGTAGAGGTTGTAACTTTCCGAGACTTGCCATTGTCTCACCTTTGTGTCGTTGACATATATCACATTGTGCTACAAATTCAGCAATAATATTTTTCATCCCTATCCAATAAAAATTTTGCTTAATTCTTTTATAGGTTCTAAGAAACCCAAAGTGTCCGGCTACAGGTGTGGAATGTATCTCTTGAAGGATGGTCTTTATGCAAGTAGAATTTGGCACAAGCACAATGCGTCCTTTATATCGCAAGTCCTTTGAGTCCCAACTGTAATGAGCCATAGAGCTTGGTGCTTCCTTTAATTTTTTTTATGATTTTACTCGTTTCTAGATTATCTTACCATTCCCTCCTAATATCCTCAAGGAAGTTGCTGGTCGGAAGTGAAATAGCCAAAAATTCAGCTTGCTCGGGTAGCCATGAAAGCGCATATGCAACAACATTATCTTTCCCTTTTTTGTAAGTTATTTCATAATCATATCCAAGAAGCTTTGTTACCCATTTTTGCTACTTAAGTTGTACCAAAAAGCTGCTGTATGCTTTGTGCACAACTTTCTTCATTCGTTGTGTGCAAATTATCGTTATGTCGCCCCCACGTTTCCCGTATAGTATTACCTGTTTTCCCTTGCTGTAAAATTTCATAATTAATTTCAAAAAATTCCAGGAAACATCACCTAATGTCATCAATCATTCGATGCCAAGCACGGCCTCATAATCATCGAGAGAGAGGAGGAAAAAATCTGTAATTATCTCTTGGTCCTGCAGCAATAGTTTCACCCGTGGGCACTTACAATCACACTTCAAAATTCGTCCATCTGTGAATTTAACATTGAACCTGCTGCAATTCTCAATAGATAAGGCCATCCGGATAGCAACCTTGCTGTTCATAAAATTATTAGTGCTCCCGGTGTCAATAAGAAAGGTGATTGGTTGTTGCTTCAGAAATCCTCCCACCTTCATTGTTTGCGGGTTCGCATAACCGGCAAGGGCATGCATCGTAATATCAATTGGCTGTTGTTCTTCATCCGTGACCTCTTCCTCATGCTCCTGGACCTCCTCCTTCATGTCTTCAAGAGGTTCAATCAATAGGAGGTGGCCCCTTTTGCAGCGATGATCGCGGTTCCACGGCTCGTCGCAATGCCAACAAAGACCCTTTGCTGATCGATCACGTAGTTCTTCTCTTGTCAATTTTTTGGGTAGCGAAGGATGGCTGAGAGCAGAAGGGGGTTTATATGTTGAGGTTCTAGGAGTGGTTCCCATCCTCCAAGAATCTTGGTTGAGTCGTTCTTCTTGTATTCGGGCAAAAGAAATCGCAGCCATCACGGTACGGGGCTGTCGCGCCTTAACTTCCCCTTTTATTTCTGGCTTGAGTCCTTCAATAAATGTTCCTAACAATTGACGATCAGTCCAATCACGAGCAAGGTAGGATAGCTTCTCAAACTTGGTTTGGTACTCTTGAATCATAGAGGTTTGTCGAATCTTTGCGAGTTGGCCGTCGATATTTTCATACTCCGTAGGTCCGAAACGATTCAGCAGTACATTCTTAAATTGATTCCATGTCGGAGCCCCATGATTATATTCCAACCAATTGTATCATTGAATAGCATCTCCTTCAAGGTGGATGACAGCAATCTCCACCATAGCATTATCCGACGTTTGGTAGTAGCGAAAATAACGTTCTGCGCGCGAAATCCACCCCGCTGGGTCTCCTTCTTCCCATCGTGGGAAGTCCACCCTCATGCGTGGCTGAAGCATGTCCGAGGGCTGTCCCTCCTTCTCTGGGGTTCTTTCTAAATTCTCTCCTTGCTGCAGTTTGGTTGGACTCGATGGTTGTCCAATTCTGAATTCTGCAAACAAAGTGCGCAATTTGTCTTCCAAGCGCGATTCAAGTCGTGATTCAATCCGAGATTCCCATGCTTCAAATTTGGCATCAATTGGATCTTGGGAAGCCATAGCATATGTCTGTAGATCAGAGATGCCCTTGTATTTTTTCTGTTGACGGGTTAATGGCATGGGGTGGTGGAAGGTTCAGACAATAGATCGGTGATTGAAGGGTTCAGCTGTAATGGTTTACTGTATTGGGCTGTGGTTTTTGATGCTGTTAGGGTTATGAAACTAGGTTATGATGGCTGCATCTTGAGGCTAGAGGGATGCCCTAAAGACGTCTTGGTTTGTGGCAGCAAGGTGGCTAGGGTTTGGTAGGTTACGGAGAAGAAAAAAGGACCAAGGTGCAATACCAGATTTTTCACCGAAAAAATTCCAACAGTAAAGATGTAATTTTTCCAGAAATTTTCAAAAGAGATTCAAGTAAAACTCAAAGGGGATCTACTGATAAGGAAGAGGTAATATTGTAAAAAATTTCGTAGGAAGAAACGACAGCAAGAGGTTTGGCAAAATTGAGAATCACGGAGAGGTATTATAGCAGATTTTTACGTCTAAAGTGCAGCAGATTGGACATAAAAGATAAGTGGTTTTTATTGAGAATTTTTCAACAAAACTAAAGGGAAAACTACTGTTAGGAAGTGTCAAAGCCGCCGTAAAAATTCCATAGAGATTTGGATAGAAAAAATGCAGTAGCAAGATCAAAAAGGCAGTGATATGCGGCTGAAATTCTGCAGTGCGACTTTCGTTGTAGAAATGAAAACTTTACGACGAAAAGTTTATGCAGCAATTATAGGAACGAATTTTTTTGGATTTTTTAAATAAGGATAACTAAATTGCAGCAGCAGTAGGGTAGATAACTAGAACCTGTTGCAATTCACGGGAAGATCAAAGGATGATCTACGGTGGTGGAGATGACGGTGGAATTCAGCGATGACCTTCTAAGCAATTGTGGGAATTACTTTGCACGGTTGTGGAGGGCTGTTGGATAGCTGTGGAAGGGTAGCGAGACGCCAAGAACGCTGCTCTGATACTAAGTGTTAGAACCCTCCACGGATTCTAAGCTTGGGGTTGATCTCTATAGGGGATCGGCCTCCTTGGAACTCTATAGGGGTTCCTTCCTCCAAGTTGCTGCACAAAGGCTGCTAAAGGATTGATCTATTCATTGATTAAAAGATGATGGATACATGGTTATTTATAGGGCTTCTAAGCCCCAACTCCTAATAGGACTCTTACTCAAGACTCCTACTTCTAACCAACTTCTAATTAGGACTCCTTCTCTAGTAGGATTCCTAATTCTAATAGGACTTTTTCCCTAATAGGACTTCTACTTCTAATAGGACTCTTTTCCTAATAGGACTCCTACTTCTAATAGGACTCTTTTCCTAATAGGACTCCTACTTCTAATAGGACTCTTTTCCTAATAGGACTCCTACTTCTAATAGGACTCTTTTCCTAATAGAACTCCTACTTCTAATAGGATTCTTTCTCTAATAGGACTCCTTTCCTAAGAAGTAACCTAACCCTAACCTAGCCGGCCTCTTCACCTCTTTAATAAGGGTCGACTAGATAGGATTTACATGAATGCCCTTATCAATGAAACTAAATTAGGACTCTCATAGCTAGAGTCCTAACACCGGTCTATCCTATGTCCAACTGCTTGGGATCCATTTTCAACTGATAGGCCTAGTGTCTTCCTAATCTTATTTCTCCTGATATGATATCATTTTGGCCGACTATTATAGCTCTTTCAATTAGGAACAACTCTTCAGATATGCGTAATTGGCTTCATGATAATGAAAAATTTAGTGCTACATCTGCATGGAATCAAATCAGACAAAAAAATAAATGGATCCCAAGTAGTTGGACATGGGATGGACCGGGCTCACAGAGATTCCTTATGTATATGGTAAGCTCTTCTTGCCAAACTACCTATAATGGACAATATGAAGCAAAAAGGTATATATCTTGTTAACCGATGCTCTCTTTGTATATAACAGGAAGAAAGTATTGATCATCTCTATTTTACTTGCGACTACACTAATTGGGTATGGATAGAGATTCTGAAGAGATTTGAACTACATAGGCTACCAATGCTAAACTTGCATTAAGAACTAGAACAGCTACATCAAAGCTTCTAAAAAAAAGGGCTTCTTACATAACTAGCAAAGATTACCTTCAGATATGCTATTTGGTGGATTTGGAGGGAGAGGCGTAGCAGAATCTTTGAGGGCCACAACACACATAATGCTCACCTTTTGCTCGAGATACTTAGCGACTCAATATCATGTATGGTGCAGGATTTAGAAATGAAGCATTTAACAAGTAGTGAAAAAGAGATTTTTATCAGATTCAATTTTATAATCTATTAATGCTTTCTAGAATGAGGTTGCTATATTATGTGCTTCTATGCTTCAATAATATGATGTATTCACAGGTCATCCAAGAATGGTTGGTTATTGTATTTTGTTATTTGTTGCCTATAGTAAAGCGTCATAGTCTACAACATATGTAGTCATGGTTATTTTTCTATTTAACTTCTCTTAGAGATGAGTTTGGTGGAGTAAGACCATTCTATCTTTCTGAGATGGGGTGCATTCTTCTAGACTACTCTAAGAGATCTCAGGCTATAGTCTATAACTTGTGTAGACAAAGCTACTTTGTACAAACTTCATACTAAATACAATTACATTTACTTACAAAAAAAAGGCCTTGGTATGAGAGACTTAGCTCTTTTCTATTTAAAATAATTTCTCTAAAGTCAAGGTTGATACTATATTGTTTATTAAAAATTTTAAAAATAATTTTCTTGTTGTTCAAATTTATATTGACGATATTGTTTTTGGTTCTACTAATGAGTTCTTATGCGAATCATCTGCCAAGAGTATGAGCTAAGAGTTTGAAATGAGTTTAATGGGTGAACTAACCTTCTTTTTAGGATTACAAATCAAACAACTTAGTGATGATATTTTTCTTAATCAAACCAAATATGCATTATTGCTAAAATAATTTAATATGGCTAGTTCAAAGGCTATCAATACTCCTATGAGTACCTCCTCTAAGTTAGATATGGACGAAAGTGGAGAAAGCTTTGATAAAAAAATATATAGGGGTATGATAGGTAGTTTACTATACCTCTCACAACTAGACTTGACATCATATTTAGTGTAGGACTTTATGCTAGATTTTAAGCTAATCCTAAGTTATCTAATCTCAAAGCTGTTAAAAGAATACTTAGATATCTTAAAGGAACCCCTAACCAAGGATTATGGTATCCAAAATCTAAAAACTTTGAATTAATTGCTTATGCGAATGCAGATTTTGTCGAATGTAGAATAGTTAGAAAAAGCATATCTGAAACATGTCAATTCATATAATATGCACTTGTCTTTTGGTCTTTCAAGAAACAAAACTCGGTTGCATATCTACGGTCGAAGTCGAATACATAGCCGCAAGCTCGTGTTATGCACAAGTTATATGGATGAAAAATATATTCGAAGGTTACAAAATTTATTTAAAGAATATTTTTATAAAATGTGATAACACAAGTGCTATATGGTTAACTAAAAATCTTATTCAACATTCTAGAACTAAACATATTGGCATTAGACATCACTTTATATAAGATCATGTCAATAACAATGATGTAACTCTAGAAGTTTTTGATATAAAACACTAATTAGTGGATATCTGCAATGGGAATAAGCATTGTAACTAGAATATGCTTATATAGAAACCCCAATGTCATTATATAGAAACACCAATTAGTGGGCATCACTTCGTAATTTTTAGATAGAACCCTAGAGGAATTCTATGCAGATTGATCTTTGAGGGGGATCAACCCTTGAAACACTATAGGGGTTCTACCCTCCAAGTAGCCTGGTGGTTGCAATTATAGATGATTCTTCTTATTCCCAAGAGATGGAGGCTACATGCTTATATAGAGCTCCAAACCCTAGCCCTAGAGGCTGCTTCCTAAGTGAACTACCCAATTTGCCCTCAACCGTAGCGGGTCGGCCCAGTAACAAGGGGGCAACGGCTAAGAAGCCCAAAGACCCAAATGTAAACCCTAGCCTCTCTTCTTTATAGGATAGAGGCGGATAGGTGGGGTTTATTATACTCTCATAGGGTTTTTATTAGTCGCTACATAGTTGAGTAGGACCCAACCTTGCTAGGGTCCTATCAAGCCCGCCCTCTTCAAATCAGCCTTATCCTCAAGGCTGGGGTTCCATGAACTCAGGGAACCGGGTCTTCAGCTCCTCATGTGATTCTCATGTAGCATCTTCAAGTGGTAAATTAGTCCAATGTACTAGTACTTCAATAGAGGGACGTCAATGACGCATCACGATTTTGCGGTCGAGGATGGCTTGTGGTTAGGCTTGAATATTTCCATCATCAGTGGTGTTGGGCAGTTGGATCTGAGGTGACTCATGTTCTCCTAACTTGGACTTCAAGCATGACATGTGGAAGACAAGGTGAATTTTGGCATTTTCAGGTAATTTAAGTCTATACGCCACAGCTCCAATACACTCTATGATCTGATAGGGCCCATGAAAATGCGGAGATAGCTTTATAGAGGCTCGTGTGTTGATGGAGAGTTGTTTGTATGGTTGTAGATGAAGATAAACCCAATCTCCTATTGAAAATTCTCTTTCGCTTCGTCGTGTGTCGGCTTACTGTTTCATTCTAGCTTGAGCGGTAGAGAGATTATCCTTTAGCAATTGTAGGAGTTCGTCCCTGTCAATTAGATCTTGGTCGACCTGATCTACCTTGGCTGAGCCAATTATATACTTTGGAATCATAAGGGCCGACCGACCATACAATGCTTCATATGGGGTACATTTTGTAGATGAATGATACGTAGTATTATACCACCATTCAGCCCAGGGGAGCAATTTCATCCACTCTTTTGGTCGGTCACTAGCGAAACATCGAAGGTATATCTCTAAACACCTGTTCACCACCTCTGTTTGGCCGTAAGTTTGTGAATGATATACTACGCTCATCTTAAGTTTGGTACCCTACAACTAGAATAACTCGGTTCAAAATTTACTAGTGAAGACCCTGTCACGATCACTTATAATGGACCTTGGCATCCCATACAATTTAACAATATTTTCTATGAAAATCTGAGCAATACTAGCAGTAGTGTAGGGATTTCGTACAGCACAAAAATGAGCATATTTCGTAAGTCGATCAACCACCACGAGGATTGTGCTTTTACCTTTGGAAAGTGGCAGCCCTTTGATGAAATCCATGGAGATGTCAGTCCACACCGAGTCTAGTATGGGTAGCGGTTGTAGTTTCCCTAGACTCGCTACTGTTTCACCCTTTTATTATTGACATATATCACATTGTGCCACATATTCAGAAATAAATTTTTTCATCCCTCTCCAATAAAAATTTTGCTTTACTCTTTTGTAGGTTCTTAGAAATCCATAGTGTCCTACTGAAGGTGAGGAGTGCATTTCGTGCAAAATGACTTTGATGCATGGGGAGTCGGGTGTAAGCACAATACGACCTTTGTAGCGTAGATCTCTCGAATCCCAGGTATAGTGAGCTATTATGCCTAGATCCTCATCCAATTTTTTAATGATGTTGCTGGTCTTTGGGTCCTTTTTTCATTCCTCCCTAACGTCCTTAAGGAAGCCGGTGGTAGAAAGAGAGACGACTAAAAATTCAGCTTGCTCAAGTAGCCGTGAGAGCACATCTGCAATAGCATTTTCTTTCCCCTTTTTGTAAATAATTTCAATCCTAGAAGTTTGGTTACCCATTTTTGCTACTCAGAGGATGATATCTTCTACTCCAAAAAGTACTTGAGGCTTCTATGGTCAATTTGAATTTGAAATCACCAACAGATTAGATAGGGTCTCTACTTTGGTACTGCGTGCACAATGGCAAGCATCTCCTTATCATAGATAGACATTTTTTGATGGGAGTGAGACAACACCTTACTAGTGTATGCGAGTGATTGACCCTCTTGCATGAGAACAATCCCAATTCTAACTCCAAATGCGTCAGCCTCAATGATGAAGGGTCGGCTGAAATCTGGTAATACTAGCACCGGCGTCATCGTCATGGTTCTCTTAAGTTTATCGAAGGCAGCGGAAGCTTCGTTCGACCATTAGAAGACATCTTTTTTCAGTAGAGAAGTGAGGGGTGCATTGATCTTCCCATAGTTCTTCATGAATTTTTGGTAGTAGCCCGTTAGTCCAAGGAACCCATGCAACAATTTCACATTTGTAGGTTTCGGCTAGCTCTGCATTGCTTCGATTTTTGTTGGGTCTACTGTCACTCCTTTTGATATTATGTGCCCAAGGTCCTCTACCTTTTTTTGGAGAAAGCTACACTTTGATAGTTTAACAAAAAGAGTATTCTCCTGAAGGATTGTTAGAACAAATCGCAAATGCTGAAAGTGAGTCTTAAGAGAAGGGCTGTAAATGAGAATATCATCAAAAAATACCAGCACGAATTTGCAAAGAAAGCTCCAAAAAATATCGTTCATGAGACTTTGGAAAGTTGAAGGAGCATTAGTGAGTCCAAAAGGCATTACCAAGAATTCATAGTGGTTGTTATGAGTGCGGAAAGCTGTTTTTAGGTTGTCGTCTTCATATACCCAAATTTGGTTATAATCGGATCGGAGGTCCAACTTCGTGAAGACTCCAGCTCCTCTTAACTCATTAAGAAGTTCATCCACCACTAGTATTGGGTACTTATCCTTGACGGTAATGCCATTTAGAGCTCGGTAGTCGATGCACATCCGCCAAGTTCCGTCCTTCTTGCGTACAAGTAGTACCGGTGAGGAATAGGGGCTGCAGCTTGGCCAAATCACCCCTGTTTCAAGCATCTCCTTTATGATCTTCTCAATCTCATCCTTCTGGAGGTGAGGATAGCGGTATGGCTGAGTGCTGACTAGTAGTTTGCCCGGAAGAATTGGAATTCGGTGGTCTTGTTGCCGAGTAGGAGGAAGACCACACGGTTCGGTAAAATCTCATGAGGTTGGGCGAGATTTTGATCTTCAATTTCTATTTTCTTCCCCTCTAGTTGCTGTAGTAGAATTTCATAATTAATTTGGAAAAGTTCCAAGAGATGTCACCTTGCATTGTTAGCCATTCTATGCCCAACACAGCCTCATAATCATCAATTGATAGAAGGAAGAAGTTGGCGACAATTTTTTGATCTTGCAATAATGGTTTCACTTACGGGTATCTTTGGTCGCACTTTAGGATTCGACCGTCAGCGACCTTTACGTCGAACTTGTTACAGCCTTCGATGTGGAGCACCATCCGAGCAGCAACCTTACTATTCAAGAAGTTATTTGTGCTGCCCGTGTCGATGAGAACGGTGATCGGTTGTTGTTTGAGAAGGCCTCCAACTTTCATCGTTTGTGGATTTGAGTAGCCTGCTAACCCGTGTACCATAAAGTCGGTCGATTGTGGCTCTTCTTCCGCATCTCCTTCCTCATGTTCAAGGCTCTCTTCTGGCTATTTAATGACCTGTTCTTCCACTGGTTCGATCACAAGAATTCTCCCCTTTTTACAGTGATGCTCGTAGCTCCATGGCTCATCGCAATGCTAACATAACCCCTTTGTAGATTGCTCCCGAAGCTCTTCTCTTATCAACTTTTTTGGTGCAGGAGCTCAGCTGACAGTAGGGGGGCTGAGGGCTTTGGTACTACTAGTCGGGGAGCGACCCTAGTCTTCCGGGCTTCGTGGTTCAATCGCTCCTCTTAAAGTCGTGCGAAAGAGATGGCTGCCATAAGCGTGTACGACTGTCATGCTTTAACTTCTCTTCGGATTTCTAGCTTCAAGCCCTCAATAAACATTCCCAATAGCTATTTTTCAGACCAATCATGAGTTTGATTAGATAACCATTCAAACCTGGTTTGATACTCCTGAATGGTGGAGGTTTATCGGATCTTCGCTAGTTGTCCGTCGATGTTCTCGTAATCGGTTGGTCTGAAGTGGATCAGCAGTCCTTCTTTGAATTGTCACCATGAGAGGACTCCATGAGTGTGTTCAAACCAATTAAACCACTGTATGACATCCCCTTCAAGATGTATAGCTGTAATTTCCACCATAGATGCGCCCGTGGTTTTATGGTACTGAAAATATCACTCTGCGCGCAAGATCCACCCAATCAGGTCTCCTTGTTCCCATCTAGGGAAGTCCATCCTCATGTGTGAGTAGTAGGGATCGGTCATAGAGCTTTCTATCTCCTGAAAGTCATCTCTTCGATCAAAGCTCTCTCCTTGATGTGATTTCTTTGGGCTCGGTGGTCGACCCAAACTGAGTTCGGCAAAGAGAGTCCAAATCTTCTCCTCCATCCGCATCTCAAAGGCTTCGAACTTAGCATTGATTACCTCCTTAGATGCCATAGTATATGTTTCCAAATCTATAATATTAAGATCTTTCTTTTGTTGTCAGGTTAAAGGTATGTATTGTTTGAAGGAAGTGGTGGCCGAAAGGGTTTGTGGATTGGTGGATATAGGCTACAGTTTACGCTTGTTTTGTAGCTATTTTGGGTGCAGTTTGGGGCTGCGATTTGATGGAGTTTTGGGCTGAGATGTTAGTGGATGAAGGTTAGGGAAGAGGGTTTTAGATCTATGGTAGATGACAGTAGAGATTTGACAGAATTCAATGGAAGTTGCTGTCGATATTCGCTATCTCGTAAGAGCATAATTATCGTTGAAGAAACAACGGTTTCTCGATGAAATTTCCAGCATGAACCCAGAAATTTGAGGAGGGGATTTGATAGTAGAATCTCAATTTAAATAACAGCAAGGATGACAACCTGGATCAAGAAAATTTCAGCAGCATAACTGTTAGGAATCGAGTGGCACTAAGGAGGGGAGGGGGGTGAATTAGTGCAGCGGATAAAATGATCACTTTTCAGTGATTTAAAACAAGCTTCGGAAACTTCGTACGATGAAAGCAACATTTCGTTTGAACCCGGAAAGATTACGTTTTAACTTTAAAGCGTACGTACTAAGATGAAGATGAAGTTGAGTAAATAAGATAGCAAGTGGAAAGGATTTGTAGCAAAGTAAATAGCAAGAACGTAAATGCAAACCAGATTTTTATAGTGGTTCGGTCATCCGACCTACGTCCACTCCGGATTCCTCTTGCTTGAGGCCACCGGCTTTCCACTAGCTATCCTCCTTCCAATGGGCGATGATGAACTCCCTTACAACTCCTCTCCTTTTGATGGGCTTAGGAGATAACCCTTACAAAGCCTTTCACCCTCTCTTGGACTAGAACACACTTCAAACTAAGAGGGAAGATTTTGAACACTTTCAAGAGAGTTTTCCCCCTTCTATTTTTCAGTTCTAGCCTTGTTTCATCCAAGAATGTGAGAGGTATTTATAGGCCTCAAAGTGATTCAAATTTGGGCTCTAAATTTGAATTCATTTTGAGTTTCCCGGTGTCAGGCGGTCCTACCGGCTATCAGAGGCGGTGCTACCGCCTACACAGTGTCAAACTGACACAGCAGGGGCGGTACTACTGGCCCAGCCAAGCGGTGCTACCGCCCCAGCCAGGCAGTGCTACCGCTTGGCTTTCCAAGCACTGGGCGGTGCTACCACCCTAGGCTGGGCGGTAGCACGTGGCTGCTGGTTTGGTTTGGGCCAAAAACTTTTGGCCCAACCTTGTCCAAATCAAGGCCCAATGGCCCCTACTTTGGGTTTATACGATTAACACCTAATCCTAACCCAAATTAATGTGCTAACTATGAAATTAAAGACATTTCTAAGCTATTACAAAGTCCGCAAGTCAAGTCTTCTTCCGACAAGCTTCCGACGAACTTCCGGCAGTCTTCCGATGATCCCTTGGAAACCATCCTGCGGACTCCCGGCAAGCTCTCGGACTCCACGATGATTTTGGCGAGTTCCCCGGAGCTTCTTTGGCAAGCTCCGATCTTTCTTAGCAAGCTTCGCGAACTTTCGACGAACCTTCCGACGAACTTTCGACGAACCTTCCGGCGAACTTTCGAAAAACCCTTCGGCAAGCTCCCTACTCGTTCTCAGCCGGTTCCGGTAGCACTCTTAACGAATCTTCGGACTTCCATTGAACACTCGAACTCCCAACGATCCATCGCACTTGACTTCGGTCCTTTGTTTCATTTTACGTCTTCATCCTTATCGTAGTTACTCCTCCACAAACAAACAACAAACACTCTATTTCAATTTAGACAGTTACTACAACACGAATTGACATTTAGTTGCCCAGCACGTCATTGGTCGGTGCTTCATCCGATCCTTTGGCACATCGCCCTCTCTTGCAGCTTATTGCCCAATCGACGGTTGACCTCCGTAACCCCGATATCCATGGTGCAACTCCGCACTTCTTGGCCCGATGCCCGATGTCCGAAGCCTCCTGCCGATAGTCGACCGAACTTCCGGCTCGACATCCAATATCCTAACGTGATCACCTCCGGCGCAACGTCAATTCCTCCAGCGTCAACTATCTAATCCTAATCGATAGTAGACCTGCGTAACTCAACACGTAGTGAAACAACAAAACACACTCAATTAGTTTCATCATCAAAATCCGAGATTCAACAATCTCCCTCTTTTTGATGATGACAACTAATTGATGACTGACGGAGTTAACCATAACTCTCCGGAGTTTAACACAAACTCCCCCTATCAATATGCCATTGATAGAACTCTTGGATTATCCCAAATCCAAGTAACATGTATCATTCATGTAGTGAGAAATATAAATCCATCATGCAAATATATAAAATATTCAAGCATCATTACATTACATGAAGTTATCAATCTACTTCTCCCCCTATGTCATCAACAAAAAGAAGAAGTAGCATCATAGCTAGTTTAAAAGATTTACAAATTTCTTACAATACACTAGCTATTTATCACATCATATAATATTTTTGCAATACAACATCAAATAATACTATTCAATCATAGTAAGTTTCAAGGATGGACAATGGTGGTAATTTTCACTTACTTCTGGAGATGTGCAAATTTGCACCTTATTTCTCACGATAGCAATATTTGCATCCTTTGATATAACAATTCTTAGCTTCTCATGAAGTTGCAAAATAGGAATCAAGATGGCAAATTTTTGCAATGTTCAAGCTAAAAACTTTTTCCCCCTTTGTTAGCATCAAAAAGAAAGGGAGGATCAAATACTTCTTGCATGAGATTCAACAATAATTTGTAATAAAAATGTAAGCAATTTTGAAGAAGTAAAATTGAGCAAGATTTTTGCCTCTCTTGAGATAGCAATTTTTTGCTTCTCAATGTTCAAGCTAGCAAGATTTTCTCTTTTGATGCACAAGCTAGCAATTTTCTTCCTCTTGAATGAGCTAGCAAATTAATCATGCAAGCTAGCAATAAATCTTCTCCTCCTTTGATTTTGTCAAAAAGAAGGGAAGAATATAATTATTTTCCCTTTACATGAATGCTTTCATCATGACAAAATAACAAATTTCCATCATGAATTTTTAACATATTAAGTCATGAATTCAAGGGAGTCATAAATAAATCATGGTATGAGAGAAATTTATGACAAGTAAGCAAGCAATAATGATAAGCTAGCATACTTTGCAATACGCAAACTAGCTCCCTTTCAATTTTTCTCTTTTGCACCTAAGTTTCCCTTTTGCAAGTCATCAACTTTTTGTTTGCAATGAGCTAGTAATTTTTGTAAAATTTATAACATTTTAAACATGCAAGCTCATGAGTTAAAAAATAATGCAACTTTACAATTTCTTTCTTCTCATTTTGAGAAGTGCAAGTTTTGCCTTTTGCAAGTTCTAGCTAGCTATGTTTGTCATTTACACTTGTGATACATAAGCTAGCAAGCTAACTCCCCCTTTGTCACTGTCAAAAAGAAGGGATGAATAATATTTCAATGAAATAATTTAGCACCAATCAATATTTCAATTTTTTTCATGATGCATACAAAACATAGATGCAAAGAATTCATGAAAGATATCAATATGAAATATCAATAAGGATCAACACCAAAAGACATCATTCATGATTCATCATAAAGCAAATTTCATTTATGTCAAATATTCAATTTTCCACACAAGGCAAAGAAATCTTGTCATTTCTATATTATGAAATATATGATAATAAGGCTCATGATTCATTTAAAAAGATATAGCACAAAGAGCAACTTGATTCATGCATAAGAATTTCAAGTATCAAGTATTAAGATATCAAGACTTGAATTGTGATAAAGCTCACGCAAGTTCAAATCATCAAAATCATTAACATAGTTTATGAGATTCACAAAAAAAACATAAACTTGAATTGTTCTCCTCTTTGGTAAATGATAAAGAGAAGCAATCATTTTTGAGATTCAAAATGCTAGCAATTTGCATTAATCATGAAAAGTGATACATCAAAAGTCTACATCATTATTTCAATCAACAAGTCATGAAGCATACAAAATAGTATTGAAACATGAGAGAAAAGTTCAAATTATCAAATTATAATCAATTCATCGAAATCACTTCTATAATTTACGAGATTCTTAAGATATCATGAAATCATTAATCTCGATAAGATAGTAAATATAATTTCTTTATGTTCATCATATAAGTATGTCTTTTGCCTTTATATGCCAAATCAAAATATTCAAAACCGGAAGACAAACTTCATTATAAAAATTGTCAAAACAACACATTGTTTCAAGACATGAGATTTAATTTATCATGATAATGTGTTTCATTTTGTTTCAAACAAGTGTGCTTATGTTTCAAAAGATGAGTATCAAATTTAAGACCAAAACATGAGTTTGTCATCAAGATATGATATCACAAAGTCATTAAGCATGATAACAAACTTTTAGTATTTTCATTTCAATGATGATTTCATAATGTATGTTCAAACATTTATATGGAACCCATCATTGTAGAAATTCAAAACATAAGTTTGTCATTAAATCCATCAAGATCATATGCATCAAACATCATGATAGTACATTTTCTCATCTTTATGAGTTTCAATTTAAGTGATTTGATCTTTCTTAAGAATGTTCAAATTTTTCATATGAAAATGTCATGCATCATATTCAAAAACGAAAATATCATCAAAATCATTTTAATTCTTTCTTACATTAGTTATAACAAGATGATCGATGCTCAAATTTTTTGGTAAAATCATGCATCATTTTATAAATCTAAAAAATAATTTTCATCATGAAAATCATCAAGTCCAAATGTAATACAAGGCAACATTAAAATCACATTTCTTTCATTTGAAAAATTTATGGGTTAGGTCTTTATAATTGATTTCATGAAGACATGTGTCATCTAAAAATTTCATCATAAAAAGGGTCAAGACCCATTAATCCAAGATAGAAGATTTTAAATCAACATCACTTCAACAACTCATGCATGATATAAAATCATCAAGCATCATGTTTAGAGACAATGTAAACCATCAAGATACTCATACATGGGTTGATCCTATTAGGTGTCTAAACATTATCACAAATCATACAATCATCATTCATATTTTTACTTTTCAAAAATACTATAAAGAAAACATAGTATAATTTTTAAAATAATTTTTTTAATTTCTAAAAACAAAGAAAAGCATGAAAAAAAATTCCTACTAACTAAGTTAAGTATTCATGGAAAGCATCATGTAATTTCAAAATAAGGTAGAAGCAACTTGGGTGAGTTTCTTACCTCATTGTCGAAAACCGTAAAAGCCCATTTTGCCTCTTCTCTACTTGATTCTTCTTTGCAAGCCTTCTTCTTCTTCTTTAGCCTCTTCCTCCGTTCAAGTTTATTGTCTATTTAGATTTTTGTTTAATGAACTTATTAAGATTCATTAAAAGTTCAATGTCCTCATTGTCCTCATCACTTGAGTCATCACTCAAGTGACATTCATTTGTCCGATGTTCCAAATCCTTCTTGTTCTTTAGAAGGTGGTTCATATGTTCATCATGTTCCAAATGTTCGAAGAAACTCATTTCATATGTCATTAGTGAACCAATTAGTTCTTCCAATGAAAAATCATTTAAATTTTTAGTCTCTTGTATTGCGGTTACTTTTGGATCCCAACTCTTTGGGAGGGATCTTAAAATCTTGTTAGTGAGTTCAAAATTCGAAAAATATTTACTAAGACTTTTCAAGCTATTGATGACATCCATGAATCGGGTGTACATATCACCGATATTTTCGCTTGGTGTCATTCGGAATAGCTCAAAATCATGCAATAAGATGTTTACTTTTGAGTCTTTAACTCTACTAGTTCCCTCGTGCATGATTTCAAGTGTTCGCCAAATATCGAAAGTCATTTCACATATTAAAATCCAATTGAACTCGTTCTTATCTAAAGCACAAAATAAGGCATTCATAGCCTTTGCGTTCAAGGAAAAAGATTTTCTCTCTAAGTCCGACCATTCGTTCATCGATTTAGAGGAAGGTTGAAAGCCATTTTCGATGATGTTCCACAAATCCAAATCCATTGAAAGTATGAAAACTCTTATTCGAGTTTTCCAATATGTGTAGTCCGAATCGTTAAAGAACGGTGGACGAAAAACCAAAAAGCCCTCTTGAAAAACATTTAGAGCCATTTCTCATGGGTGTAAATCCGAAAGAGAAAGAACGTGGCTTTAATACCAATTGTTAGGGATCGAACGGCACTATGAGGGGGGGGGTGAATTAGTACAGCGGATAAAACGATCACTTTTCAGCGATTTAAAACAAGCTTCAGAAACTTCGTACGATGAAAGCAACATTTCGTTTGAACCTAGAAAGATTGCGTTTTAACTTTAAAGCATACATAATAAGATGAAGATGAAGTTGAGTAAATAAGACAACAAGTGGAAAGGATTGGCAGTAAAGTAAATAACAAGAACATAAATGCAAACTAGATTTTTTTAGTGGTTCGGTCATCTGACCTACGTCCACTTCCGATTCCTCTTGCTTGAGGCCACCAGCTTTTCACTAGCTATCCTCCTTCCAATGGGCGAGGATGAACTCCCTTACAACTCCTCTCCTTTTGATAGGCTTAGGAGATAACCCTTACAAAGCCTTTCACCCTCTCTTGGACTAGAACACACTTCAAACTAAGAGGGAAGATTTTGAACACTTTCAAGAGAGTTTTCCCCATTCTATTTTTCAGTTCTAGCCTTGTTTCATCCAAGAATGTGAGGGCTATTTATAGGCCTCAAAGTGATTCAAATTTAGGCTCCAAATTTGAATTCATTTTGAGTTTCCCGGTGTAAGGCGGTGCTACCGCCTGCACAGTGTCAGACTGACACAGCAGGGGTAGTACTACCGGCCTAGCCAGGCGGTGCTACCACCCCAGCTAGGCGGTGCTACCACCTAGCTTTCCAAGCATTGGGCGGTGCTACCGCCCCAGGCTAGGCGGTGCTACCGCCCAGCACGTGGCTGCTGGTTCGGTTTGGGCCAAAAACTTTTGGCCCAACCTTGCCCAAATCAAGGCCCAATGGCCCCTACTCTGGGTTTATAGGATTAACACCTAATCCTAACCCAAATTAATGTACTAACTATGAAATTAAAGACATTCCTAAGCTATTACAAAGTCCGCAAGTCAAGTCTTCTTCCGGCGAGCTTCCGGCGAACTTCCAGCGGTCTTCCGACGATCCCTCGGAAACCATCCTACGGACTCCTAGCAAGCTCTCGGACTCCACGATGATTTTGGCGAGTTCCCCGAAGCTTCTTTGGCAAGCTCCGATCTTTCTTGGCAAGCTCCGCGAACTTCAGACGAACCTTCCAGCGAACTTCCGAAAAACCCTTCGGCAAGCTCCCTGTCATTCTCGGCCGATTCCGGTAGCACTCCCAACGAATCTTCGGACTTCCATCGAACACTCGAACTCCCAACGATCCATCGCACTTGACTTCGACCCTTTGTTTCGCTTTACGTCTTCATCCTTATCGTAGTTACTTCTGCACAAACAAACAACAAACACTCTACTTCGATCTAGACAGTTACTACAACACGAATTGACATTCAGTTGCCCGGCATGTCATTGGTCGGTGCTTCGTCCGATCCTTCAGCACATCGCCCTCTCTTGCGGCTTGTTGCCCAATCGACGGTTGACCTCCGCAACCCTGATATCCATGGCGCAACTCCGCACTTCTTAGCCCGATGCCCGACATCCGAAGCCTCCTGCCGATAGTCGATCGAACCTCCGGTTTGACATCCAATGTCCCGACGTGATCACCTCCGGCGCAACATCAATTCCTCCAACGTCAATTGTCTAATCCTGATCGATAGTAGACCTACGTAACTCAACACGTAGTTAAACAACAAAACACACTCAATTAGTTTCATCATCAAAATCCAAGATTCAATAATAACAGCAAAGAATTCGGTGTAAGTTGCGATAGCAGAATCCTCGATGAAAAATTTCAGCGGTTTGTGACAAAAACTTGCAGCAACACAATAATGTTTTAGAGATGAATTCCACGATAGATCAATCTTAGATGAAAGCCAAGATGATCTATGAGGTGCTCAAGAAATTTTGTTCAAAAAGGATAGCAATAGATCGGTTTAAAGGCAATAATATGTGGCTGAAATTTTCTGCAGCAATCCTTCATTCGCAAAGATGATAACTTTTATGATGAAAGGAATTTGTAGCAAGGGATAAATAGGAAGACCTTTTTTTGGTATTTTGAATGGCAAATTACAACAGCAAAAGGTATTAATGATAGGAGAATACCAGATCTCTGATGCAATTGGAAGCGACGGTAGTAGATTGATTTGATCTACGACGAAAGATGAAGGTGGAGATGGCGACGTCAAGAGCAATTGTGGGAATTGCTTGGTTGATGGTGGGCGGTAGGGATGGCAGCAAAAGCAGCAAGATCACTGCTTTGATACTAGATGATAGAACCCCAGAGGAATTCTATGTAGATTGATCTTTGAAGGGGATCAACCCTTGGAACACTATAAGGGTTCCACCCTCCAAGTAGCCAGGTGGCTACAATTGTAGATGATTCTTTTTATTCTCAAGAGATGGAGGCTACATGCTTATATAGAGCTCCAAACCCTAGCCCTAGGGTCTACTTCCTAAGTGAACTACCCAATTTGTCCTCAACCTTAGCGGGCCGGCCTAGTAACAAAGGGGGTGGCAGCTAAGAAGCCCAAAGACCCAAATGTAAACCCTAGCCTCTCTTCTTATAGGATAGAGGTGGCTAGGTAGGGTTTATTACACTCTTACAGGGTTTTTATTAGCTGCTACATGGTTGAGTAGGACCCAACCCAACTAGGGTCCTATCAAAATCCTATTCAATATACTAGAACTAACATATTGATATTAGGCATCACTTTATATGAGATCATATCAATAACAATGATGTAACTCTAGAATTTTTTAATACAAAACACTAATTAGTGGATATCTTCACAAAACCTTTAAATGAAGAATAATTTGACTTCATTAAAAGGAAATTAGGTAGGCTAAATTGTCCTAATGCATGAGTTTGTTATATGCCTTTTCTAGAATTTTTTGATTTCGTATCATCTTTTCGATTTCATCAATGGAGTCTTCATGAACTTATTTTTCTATATTCCTCCCATCTCGATATCAAATTTATTTTATGAATGTATGATATCTTGCTACATTATTTGATGACTTTTTGAATTGGTATCGAACTCAATTCTATCGTTTGATAACTTTTGACACTTTTTGAATCCTCCCTTTATTTATGAATTTTCACTCATGAATCCTTGTATTTCACTCTTGTGAAGTTTCGATAAGAAATGGATTTTAATAACTTTTAAATTTCTCAAAAATAAGAAATGGCATTCACGAATTTTTACAAAGTCAATGAATCTTATTAAAGTGACATTCATGGATTTTATAAAAATATCATTTACGTCATGAAGTGATACACTTCTCTCTTGCATAAATTCTTATGTCTCAGACTTTCATCTCTTTATTCAATTTTTTATGTCATGAGTTCTTTATGAAAAGAAGAAACTTTTATGAATTTTTAATAGCTTGAATGCTCTCTTTTTCTTGAATTCAAGACGGACTCCATTCACTTTTCTAAATATAAATTTAATGTCATGATAAAAGTGATGTATGAATTTTTAAAAAACATTATTTACATCATTCATGAACGGACATTCATGACTCTTGTATAAATTTTTGTGTTATGAGCTTTTATGAATTTTTGATAGCTTGAATGATTCATTTTTTCTACTCTATAAATTTTATGGAAATGCCGAGTTAGCTCTTAATGTGAATCTTTTTCCTTGTGTGAATTTTTAAATGGCATGAACGAATTATTTTTCATTATATTATTCATAAAATTTTAATATTGTTAGGATCAAGAATGACAATAGGGGGGGTGTTGAATTAGTGCAACGGATAAAACTTGATGATATAAATAATTTTGGAAAACTTCGTATGATGAAAATTTTTTGTTTGATGAAAACCATTTTTGAAAGACATTAACTCGAGTGAGTTCATAAGAGAGTAGAGAAGAGGAGATTGGACAGTTGTAATGAAGTAAAGATTGAATGTAGCAAATGAAATTTATAAACCAAGAGAAGAACGTGCCAATTTTATAGTAGTTCGGTCGTCCGATCTATGTCCACTTCGGATACCTCCTCCAATGAGGTCACTAGCTTCCACTATTGATCTATCTTGATGGGGAAAGAACAATCACCCATTTACAGAACTTTATAAGTGGCTCACTCTCCTTTTACAAACTTTTACACTTAGAGAAAAGTGGAGGTGAACACTCAACTTTTGAAAGCTATTTCACTATAGTTTCGATTCAGTTCTTAGCACTTCTCTATGCTCAACTAGTTGAGAAGTATGGACTATCTATAGCCTTAATTAGCTTCAAAATTGGAACTAAAAAAGGTCCCATCTTGGATTTTCGGGTATTGGCAATACCACCGCATGTCATATACGGTACTACCGCTAGTTGACCCTAACACTGGGCAGTACCATGGCCTAGTCTAGTGGTACTACCACTAGACAGAGTCCTGGGAACTGACCTGGGGTAATACCATCGCATGACAGGTGGTACCACAGATTAAGTACCGGTGGTACCACCGCTTGACCTGGGTAGTACCACCACCCAAGCTTCTGAGAGATTGAGTCCTGGGCAGTACCACTGCCTGAGTCTAGTAGTGCCATCACCAGATAGGGTTCAGCAACCTAGATGGGCCTTGAATCCGGCCCAATCCAATCCAATTCTGGGCCTAGTTGGCCCCTACCAGAGTTAATGGGATTACCTCCCAATCTTTGTTGAATCTCGAATTTTGATGATGAAACTAATTGATTATGTTCTGTGGTCTAACTACGTTTTGAGTTACGTAGGTCTACTATCGATTAGGATTAGACAGTTGATGCTGGAGGAATTGACATTGCGTCGGGTGATCACGTCAGGATATTAGATGTCGAGCCGAAGGTTTGATCAACAATCGACAAAAGGCTTCGGACGTCAGGCATCGAGCCAAGAAGAGAAGAGTTGTGCCATGGATATCAGGGTTATGGAGGTCAACTGCCGATTGGGTAACAAAATGCAAGAGAGGACGATACGCCAAAGAATCGGACGAAGCATCGACCAATGATGTGCTAGACAACAGAATGTCAATTCGTGTTGTAATAATTGTCTTGATCGAAGTAGAGTTTTATTTGTGTGTGTGCAGGATTAACTACGATAACAATGAAGACGTAAAGTGAAACAAAGTACCGGAAGATAAGTGTGATGGATCATTGGGAGTTCGAGAGTTCGACGGAAGTCCGAAGATTCATTGGGAGTACTGTCGGAATTGGCCGAGAACAAGTAGGCAGCTTACCGAAGGGTTTTTGAAAGTTTGTTGGAAGGTTCGTCGGAAGTTCATGGAGCTTGCTAAGAAAGATCAGAGCTTGCCAATGAAGCTCGTTGGAACTCACCAAGATCATTGTAAAGTCTAGGAGCTTATTGGGAGTCCGCAGAATGGTTTCCGAGGGTTCGTCGGAAGATCATCGGAAGCTCGTCGAAAGAAATTTGACTTGTCAGACTTTGTAATAGCTTAGGAAATGTCTTTAATTTCATAGTTAGTACGTTAATTTAGGTTAGGATTAGGTGTTAATCCTATAACCCAAGTAGGGGCCAATTGGGCCTTGTTTTGGACAAGTTTGGGCTGAGTTTTAGGCCCAAACCAGTGAGCTAGAAGGGCTGGGTGGTGGCACCACCCAAGACTAGAGAGCTGGGCGGTGGCACCACCTAGAGGCCGAGAGCCTGGGCAATGGCACCACCCAGGTCCAGACAAGCTGGGCGGTGTCACCGCCCAAGTACACTGTCATTTTGACAACTGATAGGCGATGGCATCGCCAGCATCGGGAACAACGATAGAGATTCAAATTTGGGCTTCAAATTTGAATCCTCTTGAGGTCTATAAATACCCCAAGTGTTCCTATAAGAAAGAGAAAAAGCATAACACTTTGAAAGCAGGAAAACGTTATTCAAATCTCTCTAGAAAATCCTCCTTAGTTTTCACTTGTATTCCACCAAAAGAAAGGAGAGAGTGCTTGTAAGGGTACCTCCTAAGCCTGTCAAAAGGAGAGAGCTGTAAGGGAGTTCATCCTCGCCCGTTGGAAGGAGGATAGCTAGTGGAAAGCCGATGGCCTCAAATGAAGAGGAATCAGGAGTGGACATAGTCGTATGATTGAACCACTATAAATCAGTTTACATTTATCTTATTATCATTTACATTACTGCAAACCATCTTCACTTTGATACTCTACTTCATTGTCTCCTTCTTATGTATTCCTTCAAGTTAAAACACAATCGAAATGGTTTTAATCGAAACATTGCTTTCAATAGTAATAAGTTTTCCAAACTTGTTTTAAATCACTAAAAGTTTATCATTCTTTACCGCTGCACTAATTCACCCCCCCCTTAGTGCTGCTTGATCCCTTACAATTGGTATCAGAGCCATATTATTTATTATTCGGATTTACACCCGTAAGAAATGACTCTTTATGGCTTTCAAGAAGGCTTTTCGGTTGTTTATCCACCGTTCTTTAACGGATCGGACTACACTTATTGGAAAACTTGAATGAGAGTTTTCTTGCTTTCAATGGATTTGGATTTGTGGAATGTTATTGAAAATCATTTTCAACTTCCCTCTAAATCGACGAACGAATGGTCGGATTTGGAGAAGAAATCTTTTTCTTTAAATGCAAAGGCTATTAATGTCTTATTTTGTGCTTTAGACAAGAATGAGTTCAATCGGATTTGTACGTGCGAAACAGTTTTTGAAATTTGGTGAACACTTAAAATCACGCACGAGGGAACTAGTAGAGTTAAAGACTCGAAAGTAAACCTCTTATTGCATGATTTTGAGCTTTTCCAAATGACACTAAGCGAAACTATCGACGATATGTACACTCGTTTCATGGATGTCGTCAATAGCTTGAAAAGTCTTGGTAAATGTTTTTCGAACTTTGAACTCACTAACAAGATTTTAAGATCTCTCCCACAGAGTTGGGATCCAAAAATAATGGCTATTCAAGAGTCTAAAGACTTGAACGTTTATTCACTTGAAGAACTAATCGGGTCTTTATTGACCTATGAAATGACTCTTGAACTTGATGAACATGTGAACCATCTTCTAAAGAACAAGAAGGATTTGAAACTCCGAACTATGAAATGTCACTTGAGTGATGACTCAAGTGATGAAAACAATGAAGAGGACATTGAACTTTTAATAAATCTTAATAAGTTCATCAAACAAAAATCTAAAACTAAAAATGAACATAAATGAAAGAAGAGGCCACCAAAAAAGAAGAAGAAGGATCACCAAGAAGAATCAAGTAAAGAAGAAACGAATTGGGCTTTGACGGTTTTCGCCAATGAGGTAAGCAACTCACCCATTATGCTTTTACCTTATTTTGAAATTACATGATGTCTTTCATGAGTGCTTAATTTAGTTAGTAGGAAATAAAAATTATTTTCAAAAATTATATTATGCTTTTCTTTCTAGTATTTTTGAAAAGTAAAAATTTTAAATGATACTTGCATGATTTATGATATTGCCTAGGATTAATCCATGCATGTGTATCTTGATATTTATTTTTCGTTTCTAAACATGATTCTTGATGATTCTATATCATGAATGAGTTTTTGAAATAATGTTGATTTAAAACTCTATGTTTTGGATTAACGTGTTTTGGATTAATCATTCTCATGACCAATTAAGATGATATAATGTATGAACACCTAAAAAGATGAATTCTATGTATGCTTTTCCGTATCGACTTTCAATTTTAAATATGATACATATCTATGTATGGATTTCGTTAAAGCCTTTTGATAATGGATGTTTGTATCATGCTTATGATTTAAAAACCTCTATATTGGATTAATTGGTCTTAATCGTTTTTATGATGAAATTTACAATATAACTTTAGCAAAAATTTGAGCACCGATCATCTTGTTATAACTAATTAAAGAAAGAATTAAAATGATTTTGATGATATTTTTGTTTTTAAATATGATGCATGACATTTTCATATGAAAATTTTGAACATTCTTATGAAAGATCAAGTCACTTAAATTGAAACTCATAAAGATGAGAAAATGCATTATCATGATGTTTGATGCATTTGATCTTAATGGGTTTAATGACAAACTTGTATTTTGAATTTATACAATGATGGATTTTATATAAATATTTGAACATACCTTATGAAATCATCATTAATAATGATGAAATGAAAATATTAAAAGTTTATTGTCATGCTTAATGATTTTATGATATCATGAGAATCTAAAGGTGTTATGTTATATCATGATGACGAAACTCATGTGTTGGTTTTAAACATGATACTCATCTTTTAAAACATGAGCACACTCATATAAAACAAACTTAAAATGAAACACATTATGCATGATGAGTAAATTTTACATCTTGAACTATTGTGCTGTTGGTCTTATCGATTTCATGATGAAAATTTTAGATGACATATCATATTTTTAATAATGAAACGTGTCTAAGTTTTAAACTTGATACACATCCCTTATACAAAAAGGACTTGAGGACACTTAAATGAAACATATTATCATGTTGAATCGAATTTTTGTTGAAAGATGCCTTATGTGTAATGTGCTATATTTTTAGCTTGAAAATAGATGTTTAAAATCATGCTTGATGAGTTGTTTTATGAGATTTTGCCTTGAACTTTCATGATTGTCTCAATTTGACATTAAAAGGCAAAGATATGCTTACATGAAGTAAATCATAAAAAGAAAATACATATTTCTTGAAATTTGTCTCTCTAAAGTTCTCGAATTTTCAATAGAAGTCGAATGATGAATCCTATGTTTTGCATCACGAAAATGATTTTGATGATTCAAACTTGAATGAGCTTTATCATAGTCATGATCTTGATTTTTTTTCAGAACTATATATTTAAATTTTTATGAATTTATGATAACTTAAAATGCCTTTTGGAATTCATGACATGATATGATTGAATCCTTGATTTACTCTTTTTATCAAGCCTTGAAAATAGATATTTAAAATCATACTTTATGAGATTTTACCTTTACGTCTTGAACTTTCATGCTTATCTCTATTTGACATTAAATGAGAATGGCATGTTCAAATGAAATTAATCATAAAAATGGGAAATGTATGATTCTTAAAATTTTTACTTTTTCATGAAAGACAAGTGATGAATTCATTTAGTATATTTTGTGAAAATCCTATGAATAAAATTTTAATGATGGATTGTCGAGTTGACAAATT
The DNA here is from genome assembly GCA_024322285.1 of Musa beccarii. NCBI lineage: Eukaryota > Viridiplantae > Streptophyta > Magnoliopsida > Zingiberales > Musaceae > Musa > Musa beccarii. The sequence continues at coordinate 36,240,867 of CM044401.1, read as the reverse complement.
GATTTGAATGAGATCATTTGTTTCAAGCGAATCATGAACCTTCTTTTAATTTCTTGACAAAATTTCTTATGCATGAAACAAATTGTTTTCCTTGCTATTTGCTACCAAATGAATCATGAACGATATCATTGCTATTATATCTCCTATGATTCATTTGTAGAGAAAGAATTTATAAATCATGATGTAATGAGATTTCTTATGGAATAATGAAGTGCTTATGTGATTCTTTGCTAAAGAAAATATTTATTGAAATCTTGATCTTGATAATTAGAACTTGAAACTTCTATAAATCAAGATCGCATACCATGATTATTTCATTTATCAAAAGAGAATTTTTCAAATGAAATATGACTTGTCTCTTGTTTCTCGGAATTATATTTTTGAATTACTTTTATGAGATCATGATCTTGATAACTTGAGTTTTTATCTCTTACTCTATACTCTCTTATGATTCTCCCATGTTATATGAAGAAAAATGCAAATTGTTTTCTCTTGACTTTTCGATACTAAACTTGAGAAAATATGCTTTGATGATTGAAAATTGAAGTAAAAGAAATTTGCTTAATGATTGAATCATTGATTTATTCTTTTATCATGACTTAAAAATGAATGAAAAGAAAATATGTTAGCACTTGTAATCATGACTTGATCCTTGATATTAATATGCTTTTATATATCATGATTCTTGGTTGTATGATATTTATTTTGAATTAAAAATTGATACATTTATCTAGATCTTGCTAAAAAAAAAAGTTATGAATCATGAATGATATCTTTTGGTTTTGATCATTGTTGAACTTACATATTGATATCCTTCATAACATGATTTCTTTGTATTGTTCTCTTGTATGTATTATGTGATGATTGATATATTGATGCAAATTTATAATTGATCATTGGTTCCTCCTTTCTTTTCGATAATGCTAAAGGGTGAGTTAAATTGCTAGTTTGTGTATCAAAAGAGAAAATTTTACTAGCTTTAACATTGAGAAGCAAAAAGTTGCTATCTCAAGAGAGGTAAAAATCTTGCTCAACTTCACTTTTTCAACAAAATTGCTTTCATTTTTATTATAAATTATTGTTGAATCTCATGCAAGATTATTTGAAGTATTAATCCTCCCTTTCTTTTTGACATTGATAAAGGGGGAGAAGGCTTTTGCTAGCCTGCATATTACAAATGAATGCAAAAGTCCTAGCATGTAGAGAAAGCAAAACTTGCGAGCTTTCTCTTCTCAAAAGAGAAGAAAGAAATTACAACTTGCATGCATATCGTAAAGGAAGTCAAGAAAATGCACATCTTTAAATACTATTTCCTTGCACTTCTCAAAGGAGAATAAAAAAACTTGTGATCATGAATACCATCACAAGTGCTATCTTACATATCTTAAAACTTGCTATATGATTGAATGGGATGATTGGATGTTGTATTGCAAAGCTATGCTTAAATATTGTAAGATGTGATTAATAGCTAGTGCATTGTAAAACTTGCATATCTTTTAAACTAGCTATGATGCAACTTCTCCTTTTTGTTGATGACATAGGGGGAGAAGTAGATTGATGACTTCATGCATTGAATTGAATATTTTATATATTTGCATGATGGTTTTAATGTTTTCTCATAATTTATGATGAATGTTGTTTGGATTTGGGATAATCTAAGGTTTCTATCAATGGCATATTGATAGGGGGAGTTTGGTTAAACTCCGAGAAATTATGGTTAACTCCATTAGTCATCAATTAGTTGTCATCATAAAAAAGAGGAAGATTGTTAAATCTCGGATTTTGATGATTAAACTAATTGATTGTGTTTTATGGTCTAACTGCGTTTTGAGTTACGCAAGTCTACTATCGACCAGGATTAGATAGTTGACGCTAGAGAAATTGACGTTGTGTCGAGTGATCACGTCAGGATATTGGATGTCGAGCCGGAGGTTCAATCGACAATCGACAGAAGGCTTTGGTCGTCGGACATCGGGCCAAGAAAAACAGAGTTGCACCATGGATATCGGGGTTGCGGAGGTCAATCGCTGATTAGGCAACAACACAAGAGAGGACGATGGGCCGAAGAATCAGACGAAGTACCGACCAATGACGTGCCGGGCAACATAATATCAATTCACATTGTAATAATTATCTAGATCGAAGTAGAGTTTTGTTTGTGTGTGTGTAGGATTAACTATGATAACAATGAAGATGTAAAGCGAAACAAAGTGCCAGAAGACAAGTGTGATGGATCATTGGGAGTTCGAGAGTTCGATAGAAGTCTGAAGATTCGTTGGGAGTGCTGCCAGAACTGGCCAAGAATGAATAGGGAGCTTGCCAAAGGGTTTTCGGAAGTACACCAGAAGGTTTGTTCGAAGTTCGTGGAGCTTGCCAAAAAAGATTAGAGCTTGCCAATGAAGCTCATTGGAACTCGTCAATATCATCGTGAAGTCCGAGAGCTTGCAGGGAGTCCGTAGAATGGTTTCCGAGGGTTCGTCGGAAGACCGTCGGAAGATCATCGGAAGCTCGCCGGAAGAAGTCTTGACTTTTTGAACTTTGTAATAGCTTAGGAAATGACTTTAATTTCATTGTTAGCATGTTAATTTGGGTTAGGATTAGGTATTAATCCTATAACCCAAGTATGGGCCAATTGGGCCTTGTTTTGGATCGGTTTGAGCTGAGTTTTAAGTCCAAACCAGTGAGCTGGAAGGGCTAGGTGGTGGCACCGCCCAGTACACTATCAGTCTAACAACTAATAGGTGGTGGCATTGCCAGCACCAGGAACAACGAAAGAGATTTAAATTTGGGCTCCAAATTTGAATCCTCTTGGGGTCTATAAATACCCCAGGTGTTCCTGTAAGAAAGAGAAAAAGCACAATGCTTTGAAAGCAAAAAAACACTATTCAAATCTCTCTAGAAAATCCTCCTTAGTTTTCACTTGTATTCCATTGAAAGAAAGGACAAAGTGCTTGTAAGGGTTATCTCCTAAGCCTATCAAAAGGAGAGAGTTGTACGGGAGTTCATCCTCACCCGTTGGAAGGAGGATAGCTAGTGGAAAGCCAGTGGCCTCAAGTGAAGAGGAATCAGGAGTGGACGTAGGTCGTATGACCAAACCACTATAAATCGGTTTACGTTTATCTTATTGTTATTTACATTACTACAAACCATCTTCACTTTGATGCTTTTCTTCGTTGTCTCCTTCTTACATATTCCTTCAAGTTAAAACGTAATCAAAACAGTTTTAATCGAAACATTACTTTCAATAGTACAAAGTTTTTCGAACTTGTTTTAAATCACTGAAATTTTATCATTCTTTACCACTGCACTAATTCACCCCCCCCCTCTTAGGGCCACTCGATCCCTAATAATCTTAACCCTAATTACATGCTAACTATGAAAATTAAAGACATGTACAAAAGAAAACAAAATCCAACACATCAAGGTTTCTTCTGGTGAGCTTCTGACGATCTTTCAACGGTCTTCTGATGAACTTTCAATAACTTCAAGCAGACTCGCAGCAAGCTCCTGGACTTCACGGGAATCTTGGCGAGTTTCGACGAGTTTTCTTTGGTAAGCTCTGATCTTCTCGGTGAGCTCCACAAACCTCCGATGAACTTTCCGATGAACTTCTAACAAACCCTTCAGCAAGCTTCCAACTCATTCTCGGCCAATTCTAACAGCACTCCCGTTGAACCTTCGGACTCCTGGCGAACTCTCAAACTCCCAATGATTCGATTGTACTTAACTCCAGCACTTCGTTTTGCTTTATACCTTCGTTACTATCGTAGTTAATCCTACACACTTTTCTCAACATATGGATTAGATCAAAAAATTTACCAATTAATTTCATCATCAAAATTAAAGATTCAACAATCTCCCCATTTTTTATGATGATAATCAATTGATGATGGAATTAACCTTAACTCTCCCTATCTATATGCCATACTTGAGAAAAGACACACTTGAATTCAAACCCTTTGAATTCAAGCACCAAACTAATAAGTTGCATGCATTTGAACTTATTGACATGCTCAACAAGATATCAAGCATGATTTTTCATCCTAAAATATGATACCATGTATTTTTCATAACACAAAAATGATGTCAAAGTATGACATTCATTTTCAAGTGTAATGTCGAATGATGATAGACAAACATCATTTCAACACATGATACAAACTTCAATTATGAAATATAGCAAGAATCAAATGATATCAAATGATAATTCACCATTCCAAGGCATGATATCAATTGATAATTTATCATTCAATTGTCAATAGCATGATACAAATTTTAAATAGGATAATTAAGCATGATACAATAACGAGCATAGAAAAATTATCATTTTAATTATACATGATTCATTTTAATCATTTGCGATGCATACGATACATTTCAGACATTTGTGATACATTGCAATACACTTCAAGTATTTGCAATGCTTTTGATAATATCAAGCAATTTATGATACAATGCATGCCAAGTTGTCATCAATTTGCCACATTTCTCCCCCTTTGTCATCAACAAAAAGGAAGTGGGCCATTGTTATATATTCATAGGTCGTCTAGGAATAGTTGGTTATTGCATTTTGCTATTTGTTGACTATAGTAAAGCATCATAGTCTACAACATATATAGTCATGGCTACTTTTCTATTTAACTTCTCTTGGAGACGAGTCTGGTGGAGTGAGACCATTATACCTTTCTAAGGTGGGGTGCATTCTCCTCGACTGCTCTAAGAGATCTCAGGCTATAGTCTACGGCTTGTGTAGACAAAACTACTTTGTACAAAATTCATACTAAATATAATTACATTTACTTACCAAAAAAAAAAGTGAGCCATTGTTTTAAGCAAGCAAAATTTGACATTGATACCAATTGTTACGATACCCAAAATTTGACTTTGATTCTTCTTGAAAGGGAAAAGAGAAAAGTCCATGATACCATCAAGAAGAATTGAGATATTAAATTTTCATGAATAATACAACAGAAAATAATTCGTTCGTGCTATTTAAAAATTCACACAAAAAAAAAGATTCATAGAAAGGGCCAACTCAGCATTTCTATAAAATTCATGAAGTAGAAAAAATGAATCATTCAAGCTATCAAAAATTCAGAAAAGTATTAAGACTCTAGCTAGAAGAGTTCTAACCTATTGGGACTCTAGCTAGGAGAGTCCTAATTGAGTTTCATTGATAAGGGCATTTATGTAAATTCTATCTAGCCGACCCTTATTAAAGAGGTGAAGAGGGCGACTAGGTTTAGGATTAGTTGGGAGGTTACTTCTTAGAGAAGCATTAAGAGTTTATTAAAAGTAGGAGTCTTGAGTAGGAGAGTTTATTAAAAGTAGGAATCTTGAATAGGAGAGTTTATTAAAAGTAGGAATCTTAAATAGGAGAGTTTATTAAAAGTAGGAGTCTTGATTAAGAGAGTTTATTAAAAGTAGGAGTCTTAAGTAAAAGTCCAAACAATAGAGAACTTAGATATACTAGGAGTCTTGAGTTGGAGTCCTATATAAGCATGTAGCCTCCACCTCTTTAAAATAAGAAAAGCAGATTCATCTACAGTTGCAGCCATCAGGACGACTACTTGGAGGGTGGAACCCCTATAACGTTCCAAGGGTTGATCCCCCTCAAAGATCAAATCTACATAGAATTCCTCTAAGGTTCTATCATCTGGTATCAGAGCCGCAATCTTACTGTTTTTGCTGCCATCCCTATCACCCACCATCAACCAAGCAATTCCTATAATTGCTCTTGACGTCGCCATCTCCACCATTATCTTCTATCGTAGATCAAATTAATCTACTACTGCCACCTCCAATTGCATCAGAAATCTGGTATTCTTCTATCTCCAATACCCTTTGCTGCTATAATTTTTCATCCAAAATACCAAAAAGAAGTCTTGATATCTATCCCTTACCTGCGAATTCCTTTTGTCGTAAAAGTTATCATCTTTGCGAATGAAGGATTGCTATAGAAAATTTCAGCTGTATGTTGCTGCCTTTAACCGATCTCATTGCTATCCTTTTTGAATGAAATTTCTTATGCACCTCATAGATCATCTTGGCTTCCATCCATGATTAATCTATCATGGAATTCATCTATAAAAAAAAATTCATGTGTTGCTGCAAATTTTCATCGCAAACCGCTGGAATTTTTCGACGAGAATTTTGCTATCATAACTTGCACTGATTTTCTTGCTGTTTTGCTACTGAAATTTTCTTGATCCAATTTGTCATCATCACTGTTATCTAAACCAAAAATTTGCTGTCAAATTCCCTCCTCAAATCTCAGAATTTTTTGCTGAAAATTTCATCGAGAAACCATTGTTTCTTCGATAACAATTCTGCTCTTACGAAACAATACATATCTGCAGCAACTTCTACCGAATTGCTACCAAAATTTTCTTGATCCAATTTGTCATCTTTGCTGTTATCTAAACTAAGATTCTACTATCAAATCCCCTCCTCAAATCTCTAGGTTTTCGCTAGAAATTTCATCGAGTAACCGCTGTTTCTTTGATGACAATTCTGCTCTTACAAGATAGCGCATATCGGTAGCAACTTCCACTAAATTCTGTCAATTCTCTACTGCCATCTACCACAGATCTAAAACCCTCTTCCCTAACCTTCATCCACTACCATCACAGCCCAAAACTCCATCAAACTGCACCCCCAAACTGCACCCAAAGCTGCCACAAAACAAGCCTAAATCGTAGCCTACATCCACCAATCCACCAACCCTTTCGACCACCATTTCTTTCAACCAATACATGCCTTTAACCTGGAAACAAAAGAGAGATCTTAATATTATAGATTTGGAGGCATACTATGGCATTCGAGGAGGCGATCAATGCTAAATTCAAAGTCTTCGAGACACGAATGGAGGATAAGATTCGGGCTCTCTTTGCCGAACTCAGTTTGGGTCGATCACCGAGCCCGAAGAAATCTCATCAAGGAGAGAGCTCTGATCAAAGAGATAACTTCCAGGAGAGGGGAGGTTCTATGACTGATCCCTATTATCCACGCATGAGGGTGGACTTCCTTAGATGGGAAGAAGGAGACTCGATTGGTTGGATCTCGTGCACGGAGCGATAATTTCGGTACCATAAAACCGTAGATGCATCTATGGTGGAAATTGTAGCTATACATCTTAAAGGGGATGCCATATAGTGGTTTGATTAGTTTGAACACACTCATGGAGTCCTCTCATGGTGACAATTCAAAGAAGGACTACTGATCCACTTCGGACCAACTGATTACGAGAATAACGACGGACAACTAGCAAAGATCCGACAAACCTCCGCCATTCAGGAGTATCAAACCAGGTTTGAAAGGTTATCTAATCAAGCTCGTGATTGCCCTAAGAAATAGCTACTAGGACATTTATTGAGGGCTTGAAGCTGGAGATCCGGGGAGAAGTTAAAGCGCGACAACCGTACACGCTTATGGTAGCCATCTCTTTCGTATGACTTCAAGAGGAGCGATTGAACCATAAAGCCTGGAGAACTAGGGTCGCTCCCTGACCAGTAGTACTGAAGCCCTCAACCCCTCTACTGTCAGCTAAGCTCCTGCACCAAAAAAGTTGATAAGAGAAGAGCTTCGAGAGTGATCTACAAAGGGGTTATGTTGGCATTGCGACGAGCCATGGAGCCACGAGCATCACTGTAAAAAGGGGAGAATTCTTATGATCAAACCAATAGAAGAATAGGTTATTGAACAACTAGAAAAGAGCCTTGAACATGAGGAAGAAGATGCAGAAGAAGAGCCACAATGAAAGTTAGCCGGCTACTCAAATCCGCAAACAATGAAAGTTGGAGGCCTTCTCAAATAACAACCGACCACTGTTCTTATCGACACGAGCAGCACTAATAACTTCCTAAACAGTAAGGTTGCTGCTCGAATGGTACTCCACATCGAATCTTGCAGCAAGTTCGACGTAAAGGTCACCGACGATCGAATCCTAAAGTGCGACCAAAGATGCCCGCAGGTGAAACTATTACTGTAAGACCAAGAAATTGTTGCCAACTTCTTCCTCCTACCAATTGATGATTATAAGGCCATGCTAGGCATAGAATGGCTAACGACACTAGGTGACGTCTCTTGGAACTTTTCTAAGTTAATTATGAAATTCTACTACAAAGGCAAATAGGTCATTCTATGCGGGAAGCGCGGAAGCAACGTAACCACCGTTTCGACTCAACGAATGGAGTAGAAGATATCATCCCTTGAGCAGCAAAAATGGGTAACTAAACTTCTAGGATTTGATTATAAAATTATTTACAAAAAGGAGAAAGAAAATGTTATTGCAGATGCATTCTCATGGCTACCTGAGCAAGCTGAATTTTTAGCCATCTCTATTCCTACCACAAGCTTCCTCGAGGACATTAGAGAGGAATGGAAGAAGGATCCAAAGACTAGCAATATCATTAAAAAATTGGAAGAGGATCGAAGTACAATAGCTCACTATACTTGGGATTCGAAGGATCTATGCTATAAAGGCCATATTGTACTTATATCTGACTCCCCTTGCATCAAAATCATTCTGCACGAAATGCACTCCACACCTTCAGCAGGGCAATCCGGATTTCTGAGAACCTACAAAAAAGTGAAGCAAAATTTTTATTGGAGAGGGATGAAAAAAATTATTTCAGAATACATGGCACAATGTGATGTATGTCAACAGCATAAAGGTGAAACAGTGGCGAGTCCAGGGAAACTACAACCACTACCCATACCGGATTCAATGTGGTCTGACATCTCCATGGACTTCATCGAAGGGCTGTCACCTTCTAAAGATAAAAGCACGATCCTCGTGGTAGCTGATTGACTTATGAAATATGCTCATTTTTGTACTATGTGAAATCCCTATACTACTACTAGTATTGCTCAGATTTTCACAGAAAATATTATCAAACTACATGGGATGCCAAGGTCCATTGTAAGTGATCGAGATAAGGTCTTCACTAGTAAATTTTGGAATGAGTTATTTCAGTTGCAAGGTACCAAACTCAAGATGAGTACAGTATATTATCCGCAAACTGATGGCCAAACAAAGGTGGTGAACAGGTGTCTGGAGACGTATCTTCGGTGTTTCGCTAGTGACCGGCAAAAATGTTAGGATCGAAAAGGCACTAAGAGGGGGGGGGTGAATTAGTGTAGCGGATTAAAATCATAATTTTGAAACTGATTTTACAAAAAGACAAGTTCGTAGGAAGATTTCGATTCGATGAAAGAGAACTTGTAAGAAGGTGCTTGAGTAAAGGAAATAGCAAGGAACTAAGCAATTTGCAGCTAAGTAATAAAATGATTCAGAAATGTAAACACTCACACATTCATGAACACAATGATGTATAGTGGTTCGGTCAAATGACCTACATCCACTCTTGAAGCCTTCACGATGAGGCTCTGCACTTCCACTAGCAAATCCTTTGAAGGGGAAGGACCAAATACCCCTTTTTACAACCCTTTACAAGAGGTTCACACTCTTACAAGATTTCTCAAGAAGAAGGAGGAGGTGAACACTTAGCAAGAGACATGGCTTTTCAAGACTACAAAAAGACTTAAACTCAAGATTCTAACTCTCAAAAAAGGGTGCCCTTTCAGCTGAGAAAGTGGGGATATTTATAGGCTCAAAATGGATTCAAATTTAGGATCCAAATTTGATATTTTTTTAAGTTTCCCGGTGTCAGCCTGTTGGAGGCGGTGCCACCACCTGTGTTTGTCTGGCAGACTAACACAGCCAGGCAGTGCTATCGCCCCAGCCAGGCGATGCTACCACCCCAGGCTAGGCAGTGCCACCGCCCCAGGCTGGGCAGTTCAACTGCCTGGCCCATTCAGCAAAGGCTGAATGGGCCCTGTTTAAGGCCCAATTTGGCCCAATAGGAGCCCGGTTGGCCCCTACTAAATTTAGACAGGATTATTTCTAAATCCTTACTCTAATCACATGCAAACTATGAAATTAAAACATAATCCTAAGTGATTTAACCCGACATTCTTCAAGTCAACTTTCGACGAGCTTTACGGTGAGATTCCGACGGACTTCCGATACTTCCCTCGGATTTCTTCCAGCGGACTCCCAACATACTCCCAGATTGTATGGCGAGCTCAACAAGTCTTCGGCTAGCTTTCGAATCTTCCCGGTAAGTTCCGTGAACCTTCGACGATCTTTCGGATGAACTTCCGAAAACTTCGGCAAGTCCTTGATTCGATCTTAGATGGTTCCGGCAACACTTCCGACGATTTCTCAAACTTCCGATAAACTCTTGAACACCCGACGGACTTGACCTCGGTAAATTGCTTTATGTTTTTATCCCATCGTAAGTATTCCTGCACACTTATCTCGACAAAATAGATTAGAACAAATATTTCACCAATTGACTTCATCATCAAAATCTGAGATTCAACAATCTCCCTATTTTTGATGATGACAATCAATTGATGATGGAGTTACTCTTAACTCCCCCTATCTATATGTCATAGATAGTAAAAACTGCTTGAATTCAATTTCTTTGAATTCAACACGATAAGTTTAACTTATCATTCAACATATGAAAGAAAAACTTCATGGTTTACTTAATGATGACAATGTCGATGTATGGACATTCATCATTAAGTCAAAAGATGTCAAATAAATAGGTATCAAATGATATCAATGAAGTATACATAATAAAAAAATAACATCAAGAACCTAAATAAGCATTTCAAGCATATAACTTGTAATAACTTATAAAGCATGGCAAATGCATATAACTTTCAACGCATAGCAATTGTATTCACTTATCACATATTTCTCCCCCTTTGTCATCAATAAAAAGGAAAAGATGGATTCATATACGAGTGAAAACCGAAAATATTATGAGTGCGTCATCCAAAGATATGTAATTAATCCTAAGCATTATCACAAATACATATGCATGGATTAATCCTAAGCATTATCACAAATCTTGCATCATTCATGTTTTTACTTTTCAAAACTACTATAAAGAAAAGCATAGTATAATTTCAAATTTTTTTTAATTTCTAAAAACACAAGAAAAGCATAAAAAAAATTCCTACTAACTAAGATAAGCATTCATGGAAATCATCATGTAATTTCAAAATAATTCAAGGAAATTGAGTTACTTACCTCATTATCGAAGCCCATTAAATCATAGTTTGCTTCTTCTTTCCTTGATTCTTCTTGGTAAACCTTCTTCTTCTTCATTGGTCTCTTCCTCCGTTCAAGTTCAGTATTGATTTTAGATTTTTGTTTAATGAACTTATTAAAATCGATTAAAGGTTCAAAGTCCTCTTCATTGTCCTCATCACTTGAGTCATCACTCAAGTGGCATTCTCTTGTTCTAAGTTCAAAAACCTTCTTGTTCTTTAGAAGGTGGTTCAAATTGTTAGGGATCGAGCGGCACTAAGAGGGGGGGTGAATTAGTGCAGCGGATAAAATGATAGATTTTTCAGCGATTTAAAACAAGCTTCGGAAACTTCGTACGATGAAAGCAATGTTTCGTTTGAAACCGATTTTTGCATTCTAACTTTAAAGCATGCGTACAAAGATAAAAAGGAAGTGGAGCAAGTAAAGTAAAGGCTTGCAGCAAAGTAAAACAGAAATTTAAACACTCACACAATCAAGACGCAGCGATGTATAGTGGTTCGGTCAAAGTGACCTACATCCACTTCAAGCCTTCTCCGATGAGGCTCCTTCTTCCACTATCAAATCCTTTGAAGGGGAAGGATCAAATACCCCTCTTACAACCCTTTACAAGTGGTTCACACTCTTACAAGATTTCTCAAGAAAAGAAGGAGGTGAACACTTAGCAAGAACAAGACTTTTCAAGACTTTTCAAAAGCTCAAAACCAAGATTCTAACTCTCAAAAGGGTTCTGTTTTTCAGCTGAAAAGGAAGGGGTATTTATAAGTCTCAAAGTGATTCAAATTTGGAGCCCAAACTTGGAGCTAAAAATTTAAATCTTTTGAGTTTTTCGTGTCTTTGTCGTCTTGGCAGACTAACACACCAGCGGTTTACCGCCTTGTACCAAGCGGTGCTCTTTGCTTGGCTTTCCATGCACTAGGCGGTGCTATCGCCCCAGCCAGGCGGTACTACCGCTTGGCTACAATAGTCGGGGCGGTGCTACGCTTCGTGCAAAGCAGTACTACACCACCACATAAAGACTCCAAAGCTACATAGAGCATGCACGTAGCATGCATGCACGTAGCTGGTTCGGTTTGGGCCAAAATTTTGGCCCAAACTCATCCTAATCAAGGCCCAATGGGCCCCCACTTTGGGTTATCTAATCCTAACCCAAAATACGTGCTAACTACGAATTTTAAAGATGTTTCCTAAGCTATTACAAAGTCCACATAACTTCTTCTGGCGAGCTTCCGGTCAACTTCCGACGGTCTTCCGACGAACCTTCGAAAACCATTCCGCGGACTCACAGCAAGCTCTCGAACTTCATGATGATCTTGGCGAGTTCCCCCAAGCTTCTTTGGCAAGCTCCACGAACTTCCGACGAACCTCCCGGCGAACTTCCGAAAACCCTTCAGCAAGCTCCCTACTTGTTCTCGACCAGTTCCGGCAACGCTCCCAATGAATCTTCGGACTTCCGTTGAACACTCGAACTCCCAACGATTCATCACACTTGTCTTCGGCCCTTTGTTTCGCTTTACGTCTTCATCCCTATCGTAGTCACTCCTGCACAAACAAACATCAAAAACTCTACTTCGATCTAGACAGTTATTACAACGTGAATTGACATTCAGTTGCCTGGCACATCATTGGTCGGCGCTTCGTCCGATCCTTCGGCACATCGCCCTCTCTAGCGGCTTGTTGCCCAATCGACGGTTGACCTCCGCAACCTCGATATCCATGGCGCAACTCCGTACTTCTTGGCCCGATGCCCGACGTACAAAGCCTCCTGCTGATAGTCGACCGAACCTCCGGCTCGACATCCAATATCCTGACGTGATCACCTTTGGCGCAACGTCAATTCCTCCAGCATCAACTGTCTAATTCTGATCGATAGTAGACTTGCGTAACTCAACACGCAGTTAGACAACAAATCACACTCAATTAGTTTTATCATCAAAATTCGAGATTCAACAATCCAATATATGGTACCCAACTCGGTTAAACTGATCTCATCTTGATGAAACTGTTTAGGAATGATAATGCTTATAAGAATGTGATGTAAAATTTTAGAGTTGAAAGGCAACAAATGTTCACAACTCTTGGAAATTATGCCTAAGTTTGGATTTGCAAAGATAGTTTCTAAGGCTTCGGAGTGGGTGGCTCCGATTGTGTCCATGTCCCATTTCCCTCTAAAATAGCATCCTAACTCTTTTTCAACAATTCCAATTAAGGAGCATATTATACTATCAGATATTTGGATCTCATTTCCTAGAAGATAGGTAGATAAGCCATCTTCATTCACGCTTAAACAATTTAATCAAGCGTGGATAGATAGGTTCAATAATTTGCAAAATTAGTAAGACCTCTAAGTCAACAAACCACATGATGGGTTCAAGGTTCCCTAATTGATTCAAATCAACATATTCCCTTTATGAATGGTTCTAGAAACAAGTTCAGAAAACCTAAGGGATGCTTCTTTTGATTTGAACAAATATTGGTCAAATGAATCTACCTCCATCCTTTTCCCTTTGTCTCTTGACGATCTTTTAGGAGCAATTTCTAGTGAGGATAGATCAATAATCAATTTAAAGGAAAGAACTAAACTAGGCAAGAAAAAGAGGAGAAAATTTTCAGATTTTACCTTAGTTTTGTTCCCTTGAGAGGTAGAGGGCTTGAATCAAGAAAAAAAATCCCCTTCTTAGGCTTCTAGAGGGAGAGAATAAGGCTTGGAAGTGTTTTGAGGGGATTAGGGAGGTGAGGAATAGGTCTCTCGGGTTAGGGGGCGATTCTACCATTGGCCCTAACTCACCCCTTTTATAAGGGGTGTTCGGGCGGTACTACCGCCCAGACAGGCGGTTCTACTGCTTGGGGTCTGACGACCCAGGTGGTGCTATTGTCAGATCTGGTGGTGCTACCATCGGTAGCACAAAAATTTTCCCTTCCTTTTTTTTTAAAATTTATTTTGAATTTATTTTCAGAGATTTTAAGGATGGGATGATGTCAAAAAGAAATCCGAAATTTCAAAAAGAAATCCGAGAGGAAGGCAAATCGACGAAAACCAAAATTTCAAGAAAAATCTCATACAATAAAGCTCATTTATTAGGACAATTTAACATGCCTAATTCTCTTCTAATAAAATCAAATTGTTCCTCATTTAAGGGTTTTGTAAAAATGTCTGCTAATTGATGATTTGTATTAATAAATTCAAGGGTGACATCTTTACTACTGACATGATCACGTATAAAATGATGCCTAATGTCAATGTGCTTAGTTCGAGAGTGTTGAATCGGATTTTTAGTTAGACAGATAGCACTCATGTTATCACATTTTATAGGAATGTTCTTTAAATAAATTCCATAGTCTTCTAGCATATTTTTCATCCAAATAACCTGTGCACAACATGCACTTACAGCTATGTATTCGGCTTTTGCCGTAGATAGTGCAACTGAATTTTGTTTCTTGGAAGTCCAAGAAACAAGTGCATGTCCTAGAAATTGACATGTTCCGGATGTACTTTTTCTATCTATTTTACATCCACCAAAATCCACGTCTGTATAAGCTTTCAAATCAAAGTTATCGGATTTTGGATACCATAATCCAAGATTCGGAGTCTCTTTAAGATATCTAAAGATTCTCTTAATGGCTTTGAAGTGAGATAGCTTAGGATTAGCTTGGAATCTTGCACATAACCTCACACTAAACATGATGTCAGGTCTAGTTGCAGTGAGATAAAGCAAGCTACCTATCATGCCCCTATATGTTTTTTATCAAAACTTTCTCCATTTTCATCTATATCTAACTTAGTGGAGGTGCTCATAGGAGTGCTAATGTCTTTTGATCCATCCATGTTAAATCGTTTTAACAATTTTAATGTATACTTTGATTGATTTAGAAATATACCATCACTTAGTTGCTTAATTTGCAATCCTAAAATGAAATTTAGTTCTCCCATTAGGCTTATCTCAAATTCATCACTCATATTTTTGGCAAATGATTCATATAGTGATTTATTAGAAGAACCAAAAATAATATCATCAACATAAATTTGAACAATAAAAAAATTATTTTTAAAATATTTAATAAACAATGTAGTATCAACCTTGCCTTTAGTGAAATCATTTGAAATTAAAAAAGAACTAAGCCTCTCATACCAAGCCCTAGGGCCATGTTTTAGACCATATAGAGCCTTAGTTAGCTTAAACACATGGTTTGGAAGAAGAGAAATTTCAAATCCGGGTGGTTGTTCGACATATACTTCTTCGGAAATAAAACCATTTAAGAATGCACTTTTGACATCCATTTGAAATAATTTGAAATCATTACTAATAGCATAGGCAAGGAGCATCCTAATGGCTTCTAATCTTGTCACCGGAGCGAAGGTCTCTTCGTAATCGATACCTTCTTCTTGGTTGAAACCTTTGGCCACTAGTCTAGCCTTGTTTCTAACCACGATACCACATTCATCTTGCTTGTTTCTAAAGACCCACTTAGTACCAATAACCAAGTGGTCATTAGGTCTAGGAACAAGCTTCCATACCTCATTCCTCTCAAATTGATTCAATTCTTCTTACATTGCGATAACCCAAGAATCATCTTTTAAGGCATCATTAATGCATTTTGGTTCAACTTGAGAAAGAAAAGCAGCATGGGCACAAAAATCTTTGAAAAAAGAGCGAGTTTGAACCCCTTTCGATGCATCTCCTATAATTAACTCCTTGGGATGAGCATCTACATACTTCCATTCCTTGGGTAAGGAAGTTTGGGAAGAAGATGCATCCAAGTTGTCATTTTTAGGAGAGGGTTCATTCAAATTCAAATTATCAAAGCCAAAATCATCATCAAAATCTTTCTTCTTAAATTCAGAAATTTCATTAAAAACCACATGAATAGATTCTTCTATAACTAAGGTTCTTTTGTTGAAAACACAAAAAGCCTAAGAAACGGAAGAATAACCAAGAAATATGCCTTCATTGGATTTTGCATCGAATTTTTCTAAGGCATCCTTTTCATTTAAAATAAAGCATTTACAATCAAAAACTTTAAAAATAAGAAACATTGGGTTTTTTATTATTCCATAACTCATATGGAGTTTTAGATAGGGATGGTCTCACTAGAACTCTATTCATAACATAGCAAGCCGTATTCACAGCTTCGGCCCAAAAATATTTTGGTAAATTATATTCATTTAATATGGTTCTAGCCATTTCTTGCAAACTTCTATTTTTCCTTTCCACTACTCCATTTTGTTGTAGATTTCTTGGAGTAGAGAAGTTATGGTTATATCCGTTTATTTCACAAAAATTTTGGAAGTCATGATTTTGAAATTCACCTCCGTGATCACTTCGAATTAATAAAATCATAAAACCTTTTTCATTTTGAGTGAGTTTACAAAATTTAGAGAAACATTTGAAATAATTACTTTTGTGAGCCAAGAAATAGGTCCAAGTGTATCTACTATAGTCATCCACAATTACAAAGGCATATTTGCTACCTCCTAGGCTTGTTATGTCAATTGGTCCAAATAAGTCCAAATGGATCAATTGCAATGGTCTAGTAGTGCTAATTTGATTTTTTGATTTGAAACTAGTTTTTATTTGTTTTCCTAGTTGACATGCATCACATACCTTATCCTTGACAAATTTCATGTTTGGGATACCTCTTACTAACTCTCTAGATGAAATCTTAGAAATTAGTTTCATGCTTGCATAGCCTAATCTCCTATGCCAAAGCCAAGCATCATCATTCAAAACCGAAAAACACATTTCATTACTTAATTCATCAATATTTATGGTGTAGACATTGTTTTGTTTTAAAGCAATCATGGATATGTCATTGTTTAGTTTTTCAATGATGCAAACATTAGATTCAAATCTAACAACATAACCTTTATCGCATAATTGACTAATGCTTAAAAGATTATGTTTTAAACCATCAACTAGAAACATATCATCAATTGAAAAACTTGATTTGTTACCTATGGTTCCCTTGCCAATGATTTTACCCATGTTGTTGTCTTCGATGGTGACATACCCTTCTTCTTTGCTAGTGAGCATAGAGAAATGAAATGGATTTTCGATCATGTGCCTTAAGCATCCACTATCAAGATACCATTTCTTGCTCCTAGCTTGTGAGTTTGTCTACAATTAAGGATGGTTTTTAGGTACCCATTTGATTTTGGGTGCCTTACAAATTGATCTACTTAATTTGTAATTTAATATTGAATTGTTTATGGTTCCTTTAGGAACCCATATCAATTTTTGTGGACTAATTTTCTTGAATGGACATTTGTAAGCAACATGTCCCATTTTACCACAAAAATTACATTTCAAATGGGGTGATACATGCAATGTGGGTCCTTTAATGAAGGTGGTGAGATTTTGGTGAGATCCACTCACAAATCCTATTCCACTTCTATTTCCGATGTGACCCTTGTTAGCAAGGATCATGTCCAAGCCCTTGCTATCGACCTTAAACTTGTTTAGGTTCTCTTTCAGTAGCAAGTTCTCCCTTCTTATTGCTTCTAAGTGTTCACACTTAGAGCATGGGAGTAGAGAAGGAGTTTGGAGACTATTGAACTCATTTTGTAATAAAGCATGCTCTTTCTTAAGCAAATTGAACTTCTTACTAATAGTTCTACATTCATCAAATAACTCATGAAAAGCAATAGAAAGCTCATCGAAAGATAATTCTTCATTAAATAACTCACTAACCTCTTCTCCAAGGGCCATTAGCGCGAAGTTAGCCTTCTCTTTGTTGCTTGGCTTCTTCGACCTCGGAGTCACTTGAATCATCCCATGTAGCCTTCAATGCTTTCTTCTTCTTGGGTTGCTTCTTCTTGGCTTGAGGGCATTCATTCTTGAAGTGTCCCGGCTTCTTGCATTCGTAGCAAATAACTTGGTCCTTTTTGTGTTCAAATTTATTCTTTGTGTCATTTTTAAATTTGTTCTTTCTTATAAATTTCTTAAACTTTCGAGTCAAAAGTGCAATGTCATTGTCACTGTCCTCATCACTTGATGTTCCTTTCAAGTAGTCTTCTTGTGTTCTAAGTGTCATATCCTTCCTATTCTTTGGAAGGGGGTTCTCAAGCTCTTCATGAGCATGGCACGTCATCTCGTAGGTCATTAGAGACCCAATAAGTTCTTCAAGCGGAAATATTTTAAGATCCTTGGCATCTTGAATGGCCGTAACTTTTGGATCCCAACTCTTTGGAAGGGATCTTAAAATTTTAGTTACCAACTCAAAATTAGAAAAACCTTTACCAAGAGCTTTAAGTCCATTGATGACATCCTTAAAGCGGGTGTACATGTCTTCAATGGACTCATTTGGTTTCATACGAAAAAGTTCATAAGAATGCACAAGAATGTTGATTTTGGACTCTTTCACTCGGCTAGTGCCTTCATGAGTGATTTCAAGAGTGCGCCAAATATCAAATGCCAATTCGCAAATAGAAACCTGTTTAAACTCATTCTTATTAAGTGCACAAAATAAGGCATTCATAGCCTTTGCATTGAGAGCAAAAATCTTCCTTTCCGACTCATTCCATTAATTTATCAGAAGAGAAGATTTTGCAAAGCCATTTTCAATAATGTTCCAAAGTTTGAAGTCTATAGAAATGAGAAAAATCCTCATACGAGTCTTCCAATACGTATAATCCGACTCATTAAACATAGGCGGACGAGTAATAGAATGACCCTCTTGCATACTAGAGTAGGCCATCTCTCTTGGGTTTTAAACCAATATGAGAGTAAACCTTGCTTTGATACCAATTGTTAGGATCGAAAAAGCACTAAGAGGGGAGGGGTGAATTAGTGCAGCGAATTAAAATCATAATTTTGAAACTGATTTTACAAAAAGACAAGTTCGTAGGAAGATTTCGATTCGATGAAAGAGAACTTATAAGAAGTTGCTTGAGTAAAGGAAATAGCAAGGAACTAAGCAATTTGCAGCTAAGTAATAAAATGATTCAGAAATGTAAACACTCACACATTCATGAACACAATGATGTATAGTGGTTCGGTTAAATGACCTACATCCACTCTTGAAGCCTTCACGATGAGGCTCCGCACTTCCACTAGCAAATCCTTTAAAGGGGAAGGACCAAATACCCCGTTTTACAACCCTTTACAAGAGGTTCACACTCTTACAAGATTTCTCAAGAAGAAGAAGGAGGTGAACACTTAGCAAGAGACAAGGCTTTTCAAGACTATTCAAAGACTTAAACTCAAGATTCTAACTCTCAAAAGGGTGCCCTTTCAGTTGAGAAAGGGGGGGTATTTATAGGCTCAAAATGGATTCAAATTTGGGCTCCAAATTTGAATTTTTTTGAGTTTCCTGTGTCGACTGTCGAGGCGGTGGAACTTTGCCGCGAGGCGGTGCCACCGCTGTGTTAGTCTGGTAGATCGACACAAAGGCGGCGGCTACCGCTTCAGCCAGGCGGTGCCACCGCCCTAGGCTAGGTGGTTCAACCGCCTGGCCCATTCAAAGAAAGGCCGAATGGGCCTGTTAAAACCCAATTTGGCCCAATAGGAGCTCGGTCGACCCCTACTAAATTTAGACAAGATTATTTCTAAATCCTTGCTCTAATCACGTGTAAACTATGAAATTAAAACATAATCCTAAGTGATTTAACCCGACATTCTTCATGTCAACTTCCGACGAGCTTTACGGCGAGATTCCGGTGGACTTCCGATACTTCCCTCGGATTTCTTCCAGCGGACTCCCAGCATACTCCCGGATTGTATGGCGAGCTCAACGAGTCTTCATCTAGCTTCCGAATCTTCCCGATAAGTTCCGCGAACCTTCGACGATCTTTGCGACGAACTTCCGAAAACTTCGGCAAGTCCCTGATTCGATCTTGGATGGTTCCGACAACACTTTCGATGATTTCTCAAACTTTTGATAAACTCTTGAACACCCGACGGACTTGACCTCGGTAAATCGCTTTATGTTTTCATCCTATCGTAGTTATTCCTACACACTTATCTCGACAAAATAGATTAGAATAAATATTTCACCAATTGACTTCATCATCAAAATCCGAGATTCAACACAAAGGAGTGGACGAAATGGCTCCCATGGGCTAAATGGTGGTATAATACTCTGTATCATTCCTCTACAAAATATAGCCCATATGAAGCATTGTATGGTCAACCGGCCCCTATGATTCCAAAATATGTAATTGGCTCGGCCAAGGTAGATAAGGTCGACCAAGATTTAATTGGCAGGGACAAACTCCTATAGTTGCTAAAGGATAATCTCTCTACCACTCAAGCTAGAATAAAACAGCAAGCCGACACACGACGAAGCGAAAGAGAATTTTCAGTAGGATGGGTTTATCTTCACCTACATCCATACAAGCAACTCTCCATCAACACACGAGCCTCCATGAAGTTATCCTCACGTTTTTTGGGCCCTATCATATCACAGTGTGTATTGGAGCCGTGGCATACAGACTTAAATTGCCTGAGGATGCTAAAATCTACCATGTCTTCTATGTGTCATGCCTGAAGCCCAAGTTAGGAAAACACGAGTCACTCTAGATTCAACTGCCCAACACCATTGATGATGGAGATATTCAAGCCCAACCATAAGTCATCCTCGACCACAGAATCGTGATGCGTCGCTAACGTCCCTCTACTGAAGTACTAGTGCATTTGAATAATTTACCACTCGAAGATGCCACTTGGGAGAACTATGCCGATTTGAAGATCAAATTCTCAGAATTCATGGAGCATCAGCCTCGAAGACAAGACTGATTTGAAGATGGTAGGTCTGTTAAGACTCTAGCTAGAAGAGTCCTAACCTGTTGGGACTCTAGCTAGGAGAGTCCTAATTGAGTTTCATTGATAAAGGCATTTATGTAAATCTTATCTAGCTGACCCTTATTAAAGAGGTGAAGAGGGCGGCTAGGGTTAGGATTAGTTGGGAGGTTGCTTCTTAGAGAAGCATTAAGAGTTGATTAGATGTAGGAGTCTTGAGTAGGAGAGTTTATTAAAAGTAGGAGTCTTGAGTAGGAGAGTTTATTAAAAGTAGGAGTCTTAAGTAAGAGTCCTAACAATAGAGAACTCTAGCTATACTAGGGGTCTTGAGTTGGAGTCCTATATAAACATGTAGCCTCCACCTCATTGGAATAAGAAAAGAAGATTCATTTATAGTTGTAGCCATCAGGCCGACTACTTGGAGGGTGGAACCCCTATAGCGTTCTAAGGGTTGATCCCTCTCAAAGATCAAATCAACATAGAATTCCTTTGGAGTTCTATCAAAAAGCTCATGACACAAAAATTTATACAAGAGTCATGAATGTCGGTTTATGAATGATGTAAATGATGTTTCTTACAAATTCATACATCACTTTTATCATGACATTAAATTCACATTTAGAGAAGTGAATGGAGTCCGTATTGAATTCAAGAAAAAGAGAGTATTCAAGCTATTAAAAATTCATAAAAGCTTCTTATTTTCATAAAGAACTCATGACATAAAAAATTGAATAAAGAGATGAAAGTTTGAGACATAAGAATTTATACAAGAGAGAAGTGTATAACTTCATGATGTAAATGATATTTTCATAAAATCCGTGAATGTCATTTTAATAAGATTCGTTGACTTTGCAAAAATCCACGAATGCCATTTCTTATTTTAGCAAAATTTAAAAGTCATTAAAATCCATTTCTTATCAGAACTTCACAAGAGTGAAATACAAGGATTCATGAGTAAAAATTCATAAATAAAGGGAGGATTCAAAAAGTATCAAAAGTTATCAACTTTTTTTTTTGGTAAGTAAATGTAATTATATTGTATGAAGTTTGTACAAAGTAACTTTGTCTACACAAGCTGTAGACTATAGCCTGAGATCTCTTAGAGCAATGTAGGAGAATGCACTCCACCTCAAAAAGTTGGAATGGTCTTACTGTACTAGACTCTTCTCCAAGAGTAGTTAAACAGAAAAGTAGCCATGTCTACACAGGTTGTAGACTATGACGCTTTACTATAGTTAACAAATAGCAAAATGCAATAACCAACTATTCCTGGACGACCTGTAAATACATCACATTATTGAAGCATAGAAGCACACAATACAGCAACCTCATTCTAGAAAGCATTAACGAATTATAAAATTAAATCTGATAAAGATTTCTTTTTCTCTACTTGTTAAATGCTTCATTTTCAAATCTTGTTCCATATATGATCTTGAGTCGCTAAGTATCTCGAGCAAAAGGTGAGCATTATATGTGTTGTGGACCTTAAAGATTCTGCTACACCTCTCTCTCCAAATCCACCAAATAGCACATCTGAAGATAATCTTTGCTAGTTATGTAAGAAACCCTTTTCTTGAGAAGCTTTGTTGCAGCTGTTCTAGTTCTCGATGCAAGTTTAGCATTGATAGCCTATGTAGTTCAAATCTCTTCAAAATCTCCATCCATACCCAATTAGTGTAGTCACAAGCAAAATAGAGATAATCAATATGTTCTTCCTATTGCATACAAAGAGAGTATCGGTTAACAAAATATATACCTTTTCGCTTCATATTGTCCATTGTAAGTAGTTTGGCAAGAAGGGTCTGTCATGTGCATAAGGAATGTCTCTATGAGCCCAGTCTATCCCATGTCCAATTGCTTGGGATCCACTTGTTGTTTCTTTGTCTGATTTGATTCCATGCAGATGTAGCATTAAATAGTTATCGAGTTTGATCCCAATTAAAAAATTCATCAAACAATGTAGCAAGTGTATCAAACATTCATGAAATAAATTTGATATTGAGATAGGAGGAAGATAGAGAAATAAGCTCATGAAAGCTCCATTTACAAAATCAAAAAGATGATTCAAAAATAGTACAAAATCAAAAAATTTCGGAAAAGGTATACAACAAACTAATGCATTCCATTCAACATTCTTGATTATTGCATTATATGAAACTTAAAGTGAAAGTGTACTAATGTATCAAAAAGAGTATTAAGAACTCCATTACAACATATATGGTCCTAATACATCGACTTCTTAAGAATACAAACTACTCCTCGGGTGGTATGCCAAAATATCTATACAAGGTATCAATTTTACGATGTACTTTGTTGTTCTTCACTTAGGATCTCATCTTATTGCAATTTGAGTTTAGCTTGCTGTGATTTGAGTTGATCGAGTTGAGACATAATCGGGTCGGTAGATGGTGTAGGAGCTGAATCCATCGATGCAGCATCAAAGAGACTAGGGCGAGGACACTCATTACCCTCTAAATATAGGTGTTTCATATTCTTCTTCAAGAGAGGGAGGATCGGTTCTTCTAAGCAGCCTAGTCCAAATTTCATTCCTAAAAGTGCACCTTAATCGTTTAAGTAGGTTTTTATTAATTATATTGTATCTATCTATTTTTA
Source organism: Musa beccarii (assembly GCA_024322285.1). Classification (NCBI taxonomy): domain Eukaryota; kingdom Viridiplantae; phylum Streptophyta; class Magnoliopsida; order Zingiberales; family Musaceae; genus Musa; species Musa beccarii. The sequence goes on along the minus strand of CM044401.1, from coordinate 36,217,389 downwards.
TTCTTTCTTTATTGGGTGGTATCATAATGTTATGTATAGCCACCATATGGAAGCATTAAATCCTTAGTTGATATATCAATCATATTTTGTCAGATTAAGTATCCAAAGCAATTTTGTTATTCGGCCATGATCTAATACATTGTACCTAATTCTATTTGATTTACTTCATCATGGTGATATTGTTTTGGAATCAAGATACTTATAATGATATGATGGAGTAGTTTAGAGTTGAAGAGTAGTATGTATTCACAACTTTTAGAAATTATCGATAAGTTTGAGTTTCCAAAAATAATTCCTAAGGCTTTGGAATAGGTTACTCCAAGTGCATCTAGGTCTCATTGACCTCTAAATTAGCAACCTCTTCTCTATTCGGAAATTCCTATTAGGTTGCAAATGACATTGTCCGTAATTAGGTTATCGTGCCCTAGGAGGTAGGATTATACATTATCATTTTTGTCCACATTTATGTTGTTATAAAATAAGCGAATAAGCCTAGGGTCTATCGGTTTACTAATTTGTAATATAGATAAAATATCTAGATTAGCAAACCATTTGACAGGTTCGAAGTCCCCTAATTCCCCTAGATCTACATATTTATCCTTGTGTACACTTCTAGATTCAAAATTAGGAAACCTGAGGCACTTTCATTTGAGTTAAATAGAGAGGGGTCATATGATTCTTCTACTCTCCTCTTCCCTTTATCCCTAGATGATCTTCTAGGTGCCATTGGTCTATAATGAAAAGAATAAATGTAAAATGGCAAAAATATTTTATGAATTCAAGGAAAGGATTTTAAGGATTACCTTAGTAGAGATATTCCTTAAACCTTGAGATTGATGCTAAAATTGATGAAGTTGAGATTCCTTTTAAGTTTTCTAGAGGAGGAGGATCACGAATAGGAGGTAGGGAGAGGGTTTTTGAGAGGTGGATCAAGTAATGGGGTCAGTTCCACCACCGGCCCTAAAGTCCCTTTATATAGAGCACCTATCGGGTGATGCCACTATTGGTTGGGCGGTGCCACCGTCTGGGAACAGAATGCCCTGGCGGTAGCCCAGAATGCCCTGGTGGTGCTACTGCCAGTTTCAGTGATGCCACCATTGGCACTGCTCCTTAGGCTTAATTGGGGTAGCAACACTTTGATCATTTTATCGATTTATCTTCCTCATTTAACATCTAATTTATAGTGATTCTAATATTGAATGTTCAACTTAATTATCATGCATTTGATTAAGCGAAACAACATCATTCAAATCACTCCAATCCTTATTGTTTATGAAGTTATTTTTTTTTGGGGAAAGATGACTCATCAAACCCCTTTTAACAGAAATTTGATCGTACAAGGAGATGTTATAATCATCATAAGATATAGAAAATATTTTCCTTAGGAGGATCAAGGGAGAACGATAAAGAAAAAACAAGATGACTCGAATAATAAAAGAGGAGTTTAGGCAAGTGATTTTCGAAAATTATGAAAGCTTACATATCATCATCAAAATCATTCTTCAAGAGGTTTAACACTAGTATGTTTTAACATTGTTATTTACAGTGCATAAATAATCAATACATTGCAATCAATGGTCTTTCATAATTTGAGCTAGTGAGCTTGATAAAGATCATGCATCATTGATGTATCGTTACTCATTCCTAGCTTGTGATGGTAAAGATGTCTACATAAGATGATTTTTGGGTACCCATTTGACCTTGGGTGCCTTAGAAATTGATCTACTCATCTTATCATTTTGCATTGAATTTTTTATGGTTCCTTTAGGAACCCAAATAAATTTGTGTGGACTATACTTTTTAAATGGACATTTATAAGCGAAGTGTCAGGGTTTATAATAAAAGTTGTATTTAGTGTGAGATGATATATGCAAGGTAGGACCTTTAACAAAAGTGGTTGGATTTCGGTAAGAGCCACTCACAAATCTGATTCCACCTCTTCTATGAACGTGACCCTAATAGGCAAGGATCATGTTCAAAGACTTGCTACTAACCTTAAACATTTCTAACGTATCTTTGAGAAGTAAGTTTTCCTTCTAAAGTATCTCTAAGTGTTCACACTTAGTGCATGGAGGCAAAAAAGAGTGTCATGTTTAAGTTTTTCAAAATTATTAATTAAAAGGGCATGCTCTTTTTTCAACGAATTAAACTTCTTACTAATTATTCTACACTTATCAAACAAATCATGAAACACATTCAAAAGCTCATCGAAATTAAATTTTCATCTAATAAACTACTTACCTCTTCTTTGATACCCATTATAGTGTAGTTGGCAATCTCCTTGTTGCTTTGTTCTTCGTCTTGGAGCCGCTCGAATCATCCCACGTTGCTTTGAGTACCTTCTTCTTCTTTAGTTGTTTCTTCTTTGTTTGGAGACATTCAATTTTGAAATGTCATGGCTTCTTGCATTCGTAGCATATGACTTATTCTTTCTTGGGTTCAATTTTATTTTTAATCATTTTTAGCTTTATTTTTGCTTATGAATTTTTTAAACTTTCGTGTCAAGAGTGCCAAATCGCCATCATAGTCCTCATCACTTGAACTATCTTTCAAGTGGCCTTCATGAATTCTTAGTGTCATATCCTTCCTGTTCTTTGAAAGGAAGTTCTCAAGCTCTTCATGAGCATTGCATGTCATCTCATAGGTCATTAAATACCCAATTAGTTCTTTAAGTGGGAAATTATTTAAGTCCTTGGCCTCTTGAATGGCTATTACTTTAAGATCCCAACTCTTTGGAAGGGATCTTAAAATTTTATTTACAAGTTCAAAGTTAGAAAAACTTTTACCAATTGCTTTTAGTCCATTGACGACATCCGTAAACCAAGTATACATGTCTCTAAAGGACTCTCTTGGTTTCATCCAAAATAATTCATAAGCATGAATCAAAAGACTTATTTTGGACTCTTTTACTCTACTAGTGCCTTCATGTGTGAATTCGAGTGTGTGCCAAATTTCGAAAGTTATTTCACAAATAGAAACATAATTGAACTCGTTCTTATCTAAAGCACAAATCAAGGCATTCATAGCCTTAGCATTTAGAGAGAAAGTCTTCATCTCCAACTCATTCCAATCACTCTTTTTTTGGGTAAGTAAATGTAATTGTATTTAGTATGAAGTGTATACAAAGTAGCTTTGTCTACACAAGCCGTAGAGTATAGCCTGAGATCTCTTAGAGCAGTTTAGGAGAATACACCCCACCTCAGAAAGGTGGAATAGTCTCACTCCACCAGACTCATCTCCAAGAGAAGTTCAACAGAAAAATAGCTATGACTACACATGTTGTAGACTATGATGCTTTACTATAGTCAATAAATAGTAAAATGTAATAACCAACCATTCCTAGACGATACATGAATACATCACATTATAGAAGCATAGAAGCACACAATACAGTAACCTCATTCTAGAAAGTATTAACAAATTATAAAATTAAATCTGATAAAGATCTTTTTTTCTTTACTTGTTAAATGCCTCATTTTCAGATCCTACTCCATACATGATCTTGAGTCGCTAAGTATCTCAAGCAAAAGGTGAGCATTGTGTGTGTTGTGACCCTCAAATATTCTGCTATACCTCTCCCTCCAAATCCACCAAATAGCACATCTAAAGGTAATCTTTGCTAGTTGTGTAAGAAACCCTTTTCTTGAGAAGCTTTGCTGCAACTGTTCTAGTTCTTAATGGCTCATTGGAAATGAAGACTTATGAAAATCATTTTTAATAATATTTCATAATTCAAAATCCATAGAAATAAGAAAAATTCTCATCCTAGTCTTCTAATATGTATAATCTGTCCTATTGAACATGGGTGGACGTGTGATTGAGTGACCCTCTTGGATGCCGGCAAATGTCATCACTCTTAGGTTTAAAACCAAAATGAGAGTGAGCTTGTTTTAATACCAACTATTAGGATAACAAATGGCACTAAGAGGGGGGTCGAGGGGTGGGGGGGGTAATTAGTGCAGTGAATAAAACTAGACGATTTAAACGATTTCAGAAAATTTCATACGATGGAAATTTTTCGTTTGACGAAAATTGTTTCAGAAAGACGTTGACTCAAGTGAGTTCTTAAGAGAGTAGATAAGAGGAGATTGGACAGTTACAATGAAGTAAAGATTGAATACAGCAAATGAAATTTATGCACCAAGAGAAGAATGCGCCAATTTTATAGTAGTTCGGTCATCCGACCTACGTCCACTTCCGATACCTTCTCTGATGAGGTCATCGACTTCTATTATCGATCTTTCTCGAAAGAGAAAGATCAATCACCCCTTTACAGAACTTTACAAGTGGCTCACTCTCCTTTTACAAACTTTTACACTTAGAGAAAGGTGGAGGTGAACGCTCAACTTTTGAAAGATATTTCACTATAGTTTTGGTTTAGTTCTTATCACTTCTCTATGCTCAACTAGTGAGAAGTAAGTAGTATTTATAGTCTCAATTGGCTTCAAAATTGGAGCCAAAAAAGGTTCCATCTCGGATCTCTGGGTACTAGCAGTACCACTGCCTATACTTGGCTGTACTACCGCCAATTGACCCTTACACTAGGTTGTACTAGGTGGTACTACCGCCTAATCTAGTGGTACTATTGCCAGATGGAGTCCTGGGTACTGACCGGTGTCACGCACCCCCCAATTTAAATTTGGCATTCAAAAAGGTGTGACCCTATCATAAATTGATAATATTGTGATTCGACAACAATATAATCCAAGATTCAAACTAACATTTGAGGACACTGAGAAACATTCAAATATCAAGTTTACACTCACAAAACCTATGCAGTACATAATCATACACCACTTTACTTAATGATTCATAAAATCCAAAATCAACTCAATTGAGCATTAACTACATCATATTTTTTTTGGTAAGTAAATGTAATTATATTTAATATGAAGTTTGTATAAAGTAGTTTTGTCTACACAAGCCATAGACTATAGCTTGAGATCTCTTAGAGCAGTCTAGGAGAATGCACCCCACCTTAGAAAGGTGGAATGGTCTCACTCCACCAGACTCATCTCCAAGAGAAGTTCAACAGAAAAGTAGCCATGACTACACATATTGTAGACTATGACACTTTACTATAGTCAACAAATAGTAAAATACAATAACCAACCATTCCTAGACAACCTGTGAATACATCATATTATTGAAGCATAGAAGCACACAATATAGCAACCTCATTCTAGAAAGTATTAACAAATTATAAAATTAAATTTGATAAAGATCTCTTTTTCTCTACTTGTTAAATACTTTATTTCCAGATCCTGCTCCATACATGATCTTGAGTCGCTAAGTATCTCGAGCAAAAGGTGAGTATTGTGTGTGTTGTGGCCCTCAAAGATTCTGCTACACCTCTCCCTCCAAATCCACCAAATAGCACATCTGAAGGTAATCTTTGCTAGTTGTGTAAGAAGCCCTTTTCTTGAGAAGCTTTGCTGCAATTGTTCTAGTTCTTGATGCAAGTTTGGCATTGGTAGCCTATGTAGTTCAAATCTTTTTAAAATCTCCATCCATACCCAATTAGTGCAGTCACAAGAAAAATAGAGATGATCAATACTTTCTTCTTGTTGCATACAAAGAGAGTATCAGTTAATAAGATATATATCTTTTCACTTCATATTATCCATTATAGGTAGTTTGGCAAGAAGGGCTTGCCATATGCATAAGGAATATCTCTGTGAGCCCAGTCTATCCCATGTCCAATGGCTTGGGATCCACTTGTTGTTTCTTTGTCTGATTTGATTCCATGCAGATGTAACACTAAATTTTTCATTGTCATGAAATCAATTAAGCATATTTGAGGAGTTATTCCTGATTGAAAGAGCTGTAATAGTCGGCCAAAGTGATAGCATATCAGGAGAAATAGGATTAGGAAGACACCAGGTGCCATTAACAATGAACTCAGAAACCTTTCATAAGTGTGGGAATACATACAATCACAAAATCACATTTACCACAAGTTTATATCATTATACCACTTAAACTTATCAACTAATAAAGATTTACTCAAAATATTCTAGCTTTTCACTGCTTTAGCCCAAATCTTGCTTTTTAGCGAGTGACAAGCTAACCTGAAAAATTTATATAGGAACAGTATGAGCATAAGGAGCTCAACAAGCGACTAACATATCCATGACAAAGAAGGATAGTTTTCAAGCAAACTTCATATCAAAATATGAGGTAGGAATGTAAGAGTTCATAGATAGCATCTCATTAGACACAAAATCACATGGGCCATTTTATTCGAATCATACTTTTTCATAACAATTGAAGAGAGGAAATGGGAGCATATAATTAGTATTGGAAGCATTTAGGCATATATCAAATGACATATGAAGCATTTTGACATATATCAAAAGTGTAATAATGTTTAAGAGCATATCAATTGCATATGAAACTTTTTGGAGCATATTAATGATGTAAAGAATATTTTGGAGCATATCAAGGGCATAAGAAGCATTTTGGAGCATATCAATAAGCATATCAATGATGTAAAGAATGTTTCAATGCATATCAAAGGCATGAGAAGCATTTCAGAGCATATCAATGATGTAAAAAATGTTTCGGAGTATATTAAGGGCATAAGAAGCATTTTGAAGCAAATCAATGGCATAGGACATTTCAGAGCAAATCAAGAGTAAATGAAATATCTCAGAACATATCCATGATGTATGAAATGTTTCAGAACATATCAAGGGCAAATGAAACATTTTGGAACATATCAATGACATATGAAATGTTTCGAAGCAAATCAAGAATGGATGATGCTAATCATATGTGCCCTGCAAGCTATTCACATGAGTGATAGCACTTGTGACTTGACATACACTCTTTCTTTTGCTTATTATTATTAGGTATTTTATCACTTTATCTTGCATGTTGCATATATTATGATGTCCTTGGATCTGTGCAATGGGAATCAGATCGTGATGAGATCACGATAATGAGATCGATTAACCTTTAAACACGGACCCTAAATAATCCCAATCGTAAGTTACTCGAGAGGGACATCGAGATAACTGGATAGACTAGCGTGCTGTATAGACATCCAAATGATAGAGGTAGCTGGTCTCATAGCTACTAGACGCTAAGGATATAGTACAGGTGCTCGTTGGAGAATGAGTTCACTGATTGATCCTCTTACGAAATATTGGATGGTTATTGATACCTCATATCAGACAGTAATTCCGTATTCCCAGTAGTGTATCTAATCCTTAGACTTGAGACACCAAGGATGTCCTGTATGAGTACTCCACTCTTTGATACCAGACTTATAGGTTTGGAAGTTTTAGATCTAGTACAACCGGTTATTGGGAGTGGTAGCCAACCTTACGAGGGCTATTGAGTTTCAATAGAAGATCATCCACTCTTAGTATCATGAGAGGAATATCCCATGTATTCTTGCTCAAACAAATCCTTGGCCAAGGTTATTTGGATTGAGAGAGAAAGAGTTCTCCAAGAGAATCTGACTAGAGTGAGACTCGAGAAGAGACCGTATGGGTCTGACAAGACCATGCCCGGTATAGGGTCTCTAGGATATTAGATGGATGAGAGACTATAGATACATGGTAACTGAGAACACATAGGCCCAAAGGATTGGATTCTCCTGTATCATCTGGGGACTGCGCCTCAGTGGCCTAGTACGTCCGCAGTCGATGAGTCGGGTGAATTATTATAGAGATAATAATTCACTGAGTCAGAAGGAGTTCTGACAAGTATGACTCATGACCAGCTCGATATTGGGCCTAGAGGGTCACACACATATGGTAAGTGTTGCGACGAGTAAAGGTTCGAATATGAGATATCCGTCGGAGCCCCTAGCTTATTGGATATCCGTTAAGCCCTTGAATTATTAGATCCTAAGATGAGATCCAATAAGATCTAATAAGAGATTATTAGGTAAAGACCCACTAATCCAAGAGGTTTGGGTGATCGGATGAAGATCTAATATCCAACAGAGCAAGATCCATTAGGATTTATAGGGGGCCTCTATAAATAGGAGGGAACTAAAGCTCTATAGGTTGGCGGTTCTCTTGTGGCCATCTTCTACTCTCCTCTCCCAAGAGAGGAGCATCATTGTAGTCCCTGCTGTATGGATACTACAAGAGAGGAGGACGTTGACCTTCTTAATCCAATACTATTGATCTATAGGGATTTAGGGATATACAATCTCCCTAGGTACTTTCTTTTACAAATGCAGTTTTTATGGATTTGTTTTTCACGCACCGATCTTCGCACGATGATGGAACCTTTCGTGAAAATCTAGGATGTTTTGTTTTTCTATTTTTTCGCTGCACATGAGATGTCGCCCCTTCGATTTCCCAATAGTGGTATCAGAGCTAGGTTGTTCGTGCAAAGATCGGATCTTAAACTACGTGTGTTGTGATTTAGAATAATTTTATCATCAAAATCATTAGCGCAAAAGTGGTGAGGAAGAGCAGCAACTATTGTTGCCCTTGTTGCACTCGTAGAATAGCCAAAGGTTGTTTGTAGCCTTGGCCACCGTCGGCAGGCTACGAGCCGCAAGCAGGCAGCACCTGTTGGCTACTTGCACCGGCGGCCTACTACCTGCTCGCAAGGGACGGGCGGTGCCCGCGAGGGCAGCGCCACCTCCAGGCACTGCCCCAGCAAGGGCGGCGCCTGTGGGTGCTACACCTGTGGGCAGAGACAATTGCGGGGGCAATGGCGGCCACGGGCACTACCTTGCAGCCTGCGGGTATGAGCGGCACCCCGTCGCACCCCTCGTGTAGAGGCTACCGCCGGTAGGGTGGCGGCGGCCCCAAACGCAACAGGGTAGGAAGAGGTTAAGGTTTTTGGGCAAAATATAATTTTGCTCTTGAGAATTTATGAAATTTCAATTTTATCCCCTATGGCCAAATGACCAAAATACCCTTAAATATTTAAAAAATTCTCTATATATCCTTGTTTTCTAAAAAATATTAGTTAATTAAAATATTTAATTAACTATTATTATTTATCTAGTAGTCCTATATAATAACATATACATGCGATATATGATATGGATAAATGATCATGGACCATATAATGTGATGTATGTACATGTGATTATTATTATTTGGACATGCGAGCCTCTATTTTTTCTTGTTTATTGTTAGGCCTACGTGCCTGTAATTATATTATAATTACATGAGGAGGCACAGTGGGAGCGTGGAAGCGATAGTGGGACTCATGAGGTTGAGACGGACGATCCGATGCATGGAGATGCGTTGAGATGCCGACGGAACCGACGAAGCGAGATGGACGATGACAGGGCATGGAGATATACCGAAGCACACATAGATCTTGATGTGAGTGACTGAGCCCACTAGCTCAGGCCTGATCACATTAGGATATGGTCCATGATCATCTGGTGTGATTGCTCATATGATGTATGATTGATTATACACCTACTATATATAATATATATATATATATTTGCATGCGATGTAGATATATATATTAAATATGTATGTGTGTAATATATTATGTTAGGAGACCAAATTAAAAATCCCGTCTCAATAATATTAAGTCGGTAAATGTGAGGCAATTAGATTGACCCATGTGGCCTTTCATCATTATAAGTAGGAATCGATTTCCGGTGTTGGTTGAGTTGGACGAGTCCCTCGAGACTCACCTATATCATGATTCGCTATCTTATCTACAACATAGAGATGTCACCGGTGACCGAAGGGTATGGTATGCTTGGTCGAGTCCCTCGAGGGTATATCATCGAATCAGACTCATCTTGTAACGATGGTGATGACTTAACTAAACATCATGGTTGGTCGAGTCCCTTGAGGCTATTGTGGTTTAGAGGTCAAGCAAGACGGGAATCACAAGGAGTTGTGATTGGCAAGAGTTGTCTACCTTTACGAGCTTAACGTGATTGGTCAAGTCCCTCGAGGTTACGTTAAGATGTCGATTGGATCCCGATCCCCACTAGAGATCCACCGGGGGTCTTCGATTCACATACCAGAGGGTGTTGTGTGTCTCACAAAAAATTAGTGGAAGTACATTAAGATAGAAGTCATTATCTTAATTATTTAATTTTTACAAAGTCTGCGTGTTATTTATTTCTACTACATCTTTAATTTCAAAAAAATATTGCTTTCAAATCCTTTACATGGCATACTTGATGCCAACCGCCTCACTGGTCCAAATTATACGGATTGGCTCCGCAATTTGAGAATTATTCTCACGATAGAGAAAATCACGTACGTCCTTGATATAGTGATCCCTACGCTCGACGAAGGGGCAAGCGAGGATAAGATCACCTGTTATATAAAGTACATAAATGATTCCACTCTTGCTTAGTGTTATATGTTGGCCTCTATGACTATTGAGTTACAGCGATAACATGAAAATATGGATGCCAATTCTATACTTCTGCATCTCCGTAAACTGTTTGAGGAACAGGAAAGAACTCAGCGATATAAAATATCAAGAGTCTTTTCCGTGGTAGGATAACTGAGGGGACACCGGTTCAGAACCATGTCCTTAAGATGATTGAGTGGATTGAGAAACTCACAAGTCTAGGAATGGTCCTAGAGGATAACATGTGTGCAGATCTTATATTTTAGTCCCTACCAGATTCATTTTCTCAATTTATAATGAATTTTAATATAAACAAACTTGAGGTGACCCTCCTAGAGCTCCTCAATATGTTGAGAGAAGCAGAAAGTACCATCAAGAAAGAGAAGCCAGTTCTCTATGCTAGTGAGACCAAAAAGAAAAGGAAGGCTGAGAAGTCCCTTAAGAAGGGCAAGGGCAAGGGCAAAATGGGTAAGGCAAAGGTTGCTAAGAAAGACCCAACAAAGGACAAAGGCTAGTGCTTCCACTATGGCAAAGATGGGCACTGGAAGAGGAACTGCAAAGAGTACCTTGCAAAGAGGGCAAAACAAAAGCTTGGAGAAACTTCAGGTACATTCATAATCAGTCTCTACGTGTTAGAATCTTATGATAATACATAAGTATTGGATACCGGGAGTGCTTATCATATCTGTAATTCGTTATAGGTTTTGGCAAGACCTAGGAGATTGAAGAAAGGCGAGATGGACTTTAAGATGGGCAATGGAGCAAGATTGCTGCACTGGCTATTGGCAAGGTCACCTTACATCTGCCTAGTGGAGCTATTATTGCATTAGATGCATGCTATTATGTTCCTTCTATTATCAAAAATATTATTTCTATTTTATGTTTGATAATTAGTGGATATAAATTAGGTTTTAAGAATAATGGTTGTTCAATAGCATTAGATGATGAGATCATCACGAGAGAAATATTGCATAATAGGTTTATTTATGCTAGATATAGCTCCACATATCATGAGTGTAAGTGAGTCTAAGAGGAAATGAGAAGAGGTGAACAATGCATATCTATGGCATTGTAGGTTGGGTCATATCCATGAGGGAAGAATTCAAAAGTTGCTGAAGAATGGATATCTAGATCCATTTGACTATGAGTTATATGCGACTTACGAACCTTGCCTTCGAGAAAAGATAACCAACTCTCCATTTAGTAGAATTCGAGAGAGAGCCACTGAGTTACTGGAACTCATACATAGTGATGTATATGGTCACATATCGACTTATGCCATAGGTGGCTACTCCTACTTCATTACTTTCACTGATGATTTCTCAAGATACGAATATGTGTACTTGATGAAGTACAAGTCTGAGGCTTTTGAGAAATTCAGGAAATATAAGAATGAAGTGGAGAACCAGACTAGAAAGAGTATTAAAACTCTTCGATCAGATCAAGGAGGTGAGTACTTGAGTATAGAGTTCACCCAATTCCTCAAAGACCATGAGATTTTATCCCAGTGGACACCTCCTTATGCACCGTAGCTTAATAGTGTATCAGAAAGGAGGAATTGCAACCTGTTAGACATGGTGCATTCTATGATGAGTTTCGCTGACCGACCCATCTCATTCTGGGGATATGCCCTAGAGATCGTAACTTAACTTCTGAATAGAATTCAAACTAAGTCAGTAGTGTCTACTCCATATGAGATATGGAATGGGAAGAAGCCTGATCTTAAGATTGTTAAGATTTAGGGCTGCCTGCCCATGTCAATAGACACAACCCCGATAAGTTGGAATCTAGGACAAAATGGTGCAAGTTCATGGGATATCCCAAGAAAACTTGTGGTATTATTTATATCACCTTGAGGATCAAAAGGTCTTTGTAGCCAAGAGAGCAGTGTTCCTTGAGAAGAAATATATTCTTAGTGGAGATGGTGGGAGTGTGATAGAGTTGAGTGAGGTTGGAGAACCTAGCTCAAGCACCATTCCACAGCTAGAGTATGTTCAGGTACTAGCACACAAGTTTCAACTTTATGTAGATCTGGTAAAGTATCTCATCCTCCTTAGAGATATGTGGGACATATCCGAAGAGAGGATGTTGAGGATATTAATCCTCAAACCTACGAGGAGGCTATTATGAGCATAGACTCCGGGAAATAACAAGAAGCCATGAATTCAGACATATATCCCATATGTACTCCAATAAGGTTTGGAACCTAGTTGATGCACCCGAGGGTATCGAACTCATTAGTTGCAAGTGGTTCTTCAAGAAGAAGATTAGAGTAGATGGAAAGGTAGAGACCTATCTTTGTTGCTAAGGGGTATCGTCAAAGGTAAGGTGTTGACTATAATGAAACTTTTTCACCCATAGTCATGCTAAAATTCACTCGAATTCTATTAGCTATTGCAGCACACTATGATTATAAGATCTGGCAGATGGACATCAAAACTGTATTCCTCAATGGTAACCTCAAGGAGGAGGTGTATATGATACAGCCTGAGGGATTCATATCCAGGGATAACCCAGATAAGGTGTGTAGGTTGCTTAGGTTCATCTATGGACTAAAGCAAGCTTCTCGAAGTTGGAACATAAGATTTGATGAGGTGATCAGATCTTATGACTTCGTTAAGAACGAAGATGAGCCTTGTGTGTACAGGTAGGTAAGCGGGAGCACTATTATCTTTTTGGTATTATATGTGGATGACATCTTGATCATTAGGAATGATGTAAGAATGCTCTCCACATTAAAGGCTTAGCTATCTAGACACTTCTCCATGAAGGACTTAGGGGAAGCATCCTGCATATTGGGGATACAGATTTATAGAGATAGATCCAAGAGGATGCTTGGCTTGTTCCAATCCAGGTACATAGACACCATTATCAAAAGGTTTGGCATAAAAAAATTTCAAAAGATGTCCCATACCAATGAGACATGGAATATCACTTTATATGTCCCCAAACACTCCTGAAGAAATGACATATATGGATAGGATATCATATGCCTCAGTGATAGGATCTATCATATATGCTATGCTATATACCAGGCCTGATATAGTGCATGCTCTGAGTGTCATGAGCAGGTATCTGGCAGATCCAGGCTTAGAGCACTGGAAAGTAGTAAAATGCATCCTTAAGTACTTGAGAAAGACTAAGGATATTATATCTCAACCAGTCCCTATAAACCTCGTCAACAAGGACATTCAGCCTCAATAGGGGCCTCAACCTTCAACAAACACTACCAATCTGGATTTCTTGGGTACTTCAAATTTTAAGCATTTGCAAGTTGTGGATGAAGTAGATAAAAATAGAAATAAAGGCTTAAAAGGTAAGGATATTATATGGGAGAAAATTATAAAATCCAAGGATAAGAAGGATGGTATTATTAAGTCACATACTTGCGTCTACCTAGGAAGAGTCCTTTATTTCCTTTCCTACCTGTTTTGTGATGAAGATACTTTGTTGAAATGTTCGTAGACTGAATAAACATGAGAAATATCGGGAGCTTAATAGAACAATCAAGTCTGCGGCTTATGATATTGTTATTCTTGTGTAAACAAAAATTAAACCATCTTGGGTTTATGTTCAAAGAAATTTAATATAGCTAGAGGCAGAACTTCTTACCAACGATACTTGTGACACTTATAGTAGAATATGGGTATTATGGCATCCGAACTCTGTTAGTGCTTGCTTTATTTTTGCTACAAAATAATTCATCTACCTTAAAGCTGAGGATAAAATGAATGGTTGTCAATTCCATATTAATGGTGTATATACTTCTAACAGTATATAAGAAAGAAACGTTCCATGGACTGATCTAATTAACATTGCAAATAACTGTCTTACAGTGCCTTGGATTGTTCTTGGTGACTTCAATATTATTCGGTACATACATGAAAAAGTGGGGTGTAAACCACTTTCAGAGAGCAAGCTTCAAGGTTTTAATGATTACATAGATATTATTGCTACATTGATTAATATGAAATCTGTAGGGGATTGACTTTCATGGAGTAATCAAGGTGCTACCTATAGGAAAATAATGGCTCGACTCGATAAGTGTCTGATTAATCTAGAATGGTTAATAGTTTACCCTGATTCACTTTTGGAGTATAGTGCTTAGTTGTTCTCTGATCACTCTTCAATGTATATACATGTAGATAAAGTAATACCTAGAGGCAAGAAACCATTTAGATTCTTTAACATGTAGAGTATCCATCCTCAGTTCCTCGAGGTTATCAGATTAGCTTGGAATGTTAATGTGCATGGTTCTCCCTCTTACATCTTATGCCAAAAGCTTAAAGTATGTAAAGCAGCACTAAAGGAGTGGAATACAAACACCTTTGGCAATATTACCACCTGGGTCCAATTAAGCAAAAAGGAACTAATGGCGATGCAACATGAGCTGCATCTTCAACCCTTTGACGAGAATCTTATTTGCAAAGAGGCAGAAGTTAGGCATCAATTCATACAGGCCTTAAAGCAGGAAGAAAGTTTTGCAAAACAGAAGTCTCGACAGCATTGGCTTACTCTAGGGGATTCCAATACAAAGTATTTCTATACAGCCCTTGCTACTAGAAGGGTTGTTAACTACATCAGGAAATGTAAAGACCAAGACAGTTCACTTATTGAGAATTTGGATGAGGTTAAAGTACACACTGAATAATTTTTTATTTTTTACTCAATCAAATATAGCAGCCTAATAATGTTCATGTGGAGCCTACTAGAAAGCTTGATTCGGATGACATCACGATTCTCAATGCACCAATTATAGACGAAAAAATTGTAAGAGTTGTCTTTAAGTCACCAAAGCACAAAGCCCTAGTCCAGACGGATTTCCAACTGAATTTTACTAAATTGCATGGCCAATCATTGGAAATGATGTAATTAAAGCTTGTTAGCATTTTTTCTCTTCAGGTCATATTCTTAAAGCGATAAATTGTACTTTTATTTTTTTAGTTCCTAAGAATGCAGGGGCTGATTCACTAGAGCACTATAGGCTCATTTCATTATGTAACTTTATTTACAAGACCATCTCCAAGTTACTTGCAGATCAAATACAAACGATTATGCACAAGATCATTAGTCTTACCCAGGCTGCTTTTATTAAAGGGAGAAGCATACATCACAATGTTCTTCTTACTAATGACTTAGTCAAGGATCTGCACTCCAAATCAAGAGGGACGAAAATATGTTTTAAAGCTGACTTATGAAAAGTATTTGATTCAGTTAATAAACACTTTCTCTACAAGATGCTCCTCAGTATGAACTTCCCTCAACAATGGGTTAATTGGATTCAGTGCTGCTTAGAAACTCTAAAATTTTCGGTTCTCTTCAATGGTTCACCCATTGGCTTCTTTGGGAGTACGAATGGCATCTGATAAGAAGATCTACTTTCTCCATATCTTTTTACAATTTTCATAGAAGGACTCATCTGTATGTTAGAAAAGGTAGTCTCTGATGGCAGCATTAAGGTACCCCATGTTGGTTCTATTCATATATCCCGCATAACATTTATAGATGATTTTATTATATTTCTTCATAATGACACTACTTCAGAAAGGAATTTAGCTACTATTCTAAAAGATTTTGGTTTGGTTTCTGGCTTTCAGCTAAATCATACAAATAGTAAAGTCTATATGGGTCATTGTATTGAAGATAAAGACTTTATTATACAAACTTTGAGGGTTAGCAAGGGAAGTCTGCCAGTTCCTTATCTGGGTCTCCCACTTATATCCACTGGCATTTACAAAACCCACTATCAACCTATCCTATAAAAAATAAAGAATAGAATTTCCTCCTAGAAAACTAGACATCTTTTTAAAGCAAGACGACTTGAACTCATTCGATCTATGATGTTCTCTTACTCTATTTATTGGTCTAATGTATTTCTTCTACCTGTTGGACTTCTTCAAGATATTGAACCACTATTGAAGAACTTTTTCTAGAATGATACGGAAGGTAAGGTAATCCATATGGTAAATTGGGATAGCATCTACCGACCGAAAGATGAGGGAGGGGCTGGCTGAATCTACGAAATCTGAGAGATTAGAATAGAGCTTGTTTGGTACAAAAATTATAAGAACTTTTGCAAAACAAATCCTTATTGTCACAATGGGTTTTTGCTAGGCACCTATCTAAGGAATCGATTTGGGAAGTTTCAACAAAAACATATCATTTTGCTGCTTGCAAAGGAATTTTGAAGGCAAGAAATTGGCTGATCAAACACATTTATTATGCAATCTCTTCTGGGACCAGAATTAATATGTGGCATGATCCTTGGGTGAATGGGAAGAGTATATTTCAATTGTATGGTGATAGAGTATGAAGAGATCTTGGGCCCCTAAAGATTGGAAGATTTTTGAGTTCATTGTTAATGGCACCTGGTGTCTTCCTAATCCTATTTCTCCTGATATGCTATCACTTTGGTCGACTATTACAGCTCTTCCAATCAAGAACAACTCTTCAGAGAGACTTAATTGACTTCATGATATTAGAAAATTTAGTGCTACATCTACATGGAATCAAATCAGACAAAGAAACAATAAATGGATCCCAAGTAGTTGGACCTGAGATAGACGGGCTCATAGAGACATTCCTTATACACATGGCAGGCCCTTCTTGCGAAACTACCTACAATAGATAATATGAACCGAAAAGATATATATCTTGTTAACCGATGCTCTCTTTATATGCAACAGGAAGAAAGTATTGATCATCTCTATTTTTCTTACGACTACACTAATTGGGTATAGATGGAGATTCTGAAGAGATTTGAACTACATAGGCAATCAATGCCAAACTCGCATCAAGAACTAGAATAGTTACAGTAAAGCTTCTCAAGAAAAGTGCTTCTTACATAACTAGCAAAGATTTACTTCAGATGTGCTATTTGGTGGATTTGGAGGGAGAGGTGTAGTAAAATCTTTGAGGGCCACAACACACACAATGCTCACCTTTTGCTCAAGATACTTAGCGACTCAAGATCATATATGGAGCAGGATCTGGAAATGAAGCATTTAACAAGTAGAAAAAAAGAGATCTTTATAAAATTTAATTTTATAATTCGTTAATGCTTTCTAGAATGAGGTTGCTGTATTGTGTGCTTCTATGCTTCAATAATGTGATGTATTCATTGGTCATTCAGGAATGGTTGGTTATTGCATTTTGCTATTTGTTGCCTATAGTAAAGCGTCATAGTCTACAACTTATATAGTCATGGCTACTTTTCTGTTTAACTTCTCTTGGAGATGAGTCTAGTGGAGTGAGACCATTCCACCTTTCTAAGGTGTGGTGCATTCTCCTAGACTACTTTAAGAGATCTCAGGCTATAGTCTACGGCTTTTGTAGATAAAGCTACTTTGTACAAACTTCATACTAAATACAATTACATTTACTTACCAAAAAATAATCCTGATCGAGAGTAGACTTGGGTGACTCAAAACACAATTAGATCACCAAAACACAATCAATTAGTTTCATCATCAAAATTCGAGATTCAATAATTTTTTTCTTTTTAATAATGACAACTAATTAATTACATGGTTAACCTGAACTCCTGAAGTTTATACAAACTCCCTCTATTAATATATCATATTAATAGAAACCTTGAATTTCAAAAAATCCAAGCAACATGTCATCAAAAAGTATCATACAAATATATAAAATATTCAATACATTACATGAAATCATCAATATACTTCTCCCCCTTTGTCATCAACAAAAATGAAGTTACATCTAGCTAATTTAAAGGATATGCAAGATTCACATGACTTTACAACATTCAATCATAGCAAGTTTTTAAGGATGTGCAAGCATAGCAATTCATCACTTGCTTCTTGTGCAAGTTTGTACTTTGCTTCTCTTGAGATTGTAAGGTAACAATTTTTGTGATGTGCAAGATAGCTAGTTCTTTTCCTCTTTTGTAAGCTAGCAATTTATTTTCTTTGCGATATACCAAGCTAGCACACTTTTCTCCCCCTTTGTCATTGTTAAAAAAGGAAGTGAGGAATACGATGTTGTCATTCATTTCCCTTTTCATCAAAATTTTCAAATCATGACAAATAAGGTATCAAAAATATTTACATAAATGTTTTAATCAAAATTCAAATCATGAATATCAATTTAACATTCAAGATAACACTTAAGGTTCTCTTTAAGATGCTAGCAATTTTGTGATACGTTAGCAAGTAATTTTTTGCTTCCTCTAGCAAAATTCTCTCCCCCTTTGTCATTGTCGAAAGGAAGGGGAGGATACAAAGGCTCAAAATATTTCAATCATGAGGTATACAAGTCATAAAAAAATCATGTCAAGAATTCCAAAAGACATCTTAGGTCATCAAGATCGCATTAGAAAGATATTTAATATATATATATATATATATCGCAATCGTAAATATCGATAGGTGATTCATTTAAACGTATCATTTCATTAGTAAAAGAATCATGAGAGAATTTGATTATAGCATAAGAAATTTCAATTCACCATGATTCATAAAGAAAATTTCAAGTATCAAATATCGAGAGGTCAAAATCATGATAGAGCTCATTCAAGAAATATTGAGTCATCAAGAAATTTCGAGTATCAAACAAGGGACAAGAAATTTATTGATTCGTACATTCAAACTATCATTACTTCAACTCATCAAAATCAATTTTATGGTTCAAGATATTCATAAAATAGAATATACATGGATTCATCATTTGTCTTTTATCGAAAAATTAAAAACTCTAGAGATAGAAAAATTTCAAGAAACATGCATTTTCTTTTTATGATTTCTTTTATATAAGCTTGCTTTTGTCTTTTAATGCTAGATTCATGCATCATCATATAGATCCGAAAAGCAAGTTTCGTCATAAAAATTATTAAGACAAACACATTATTTTAAAATGTGAGATTTCAAGTTATCAGTATTTCAAATTCTCATGCATCATCATAATATAAAATCATTAAGCATGATAACAAACTTTTAATATTTTTATTTCATTATTATCAAGGATGATTTCATAAAGTATGTTCAAATTTTTCGTTCGAAAGCCATGAATCATCAGATAAATTCAAAATTTTCATCAAAATCTTTCATTCAAAAAATTTATTAGGAGCAACGTTAATTGATTACATGTAAACATGCTTAAGTCCTTTTTGCATATATAAAAACTGTGTATCAAGTTTAAAATCAAAACACAAGTTTCATTAAAAAATATGACACATCATCTAAAAATTTCATCATAAAAATGATTAAGACCCATTAATCCAAGATAGAAGATTTCAAATCATAAGCATGATGTAAACATCTATCATCAAAATATTTTCAAGAAATTCATAATATACATAGATATGCGTCATGTTTAAAACCAAAAATCGATTCGGAAAGCATATAAGGAATTGATCTGGTTAGGTGTACAAACATTATCACAAATCATGCAAGTATCATTTTAATATTCAAAAACACTAGAAAGAAAAGCATGATATAATTTTTGAAAATAATTTTTTATTTTCTACAAACTAAGTTAAACATTTCATGAAAAAATCAAGTAATCTTATAAAAAGGTAAAAGCACCTCATTGTCGAGAGCCGTCAAAGCATAGTTCGCTGCTTCATCACTTGATTCGTCCTTGGGTGCCTTCTTCATTGGTCTCTTCTTCCATTCAAGTTCATTTTTAGTTTTAGATTCTTGTTTTATAAACTTATTAAATTTAATAGTGAGGTGTCCAAGGTCATTATCGTCATCATCACTTGAGTTATCACTCAATTGGTACTCTTTTGTTCAAAGTTTCAAACCCTTCATGTTCTTTGGAAGGTGGATCATATATTCATCATGTCGAACAAGAGTCCTTTCATAGGTCATTAAAGACCCGATTAGTTTTTCAAGAGAATAATAGTTTAAGTCTTTAAACTCTTATATAGTCATTATTTTTGGATCCCAACTCTTTGGAAGGAATCTTAAAATCTTGTTAATGAGATCAAAACTTAAAAAACTTTTACCAAGATTTTTCAAAATATTGACGACATCTGTGAAAGGGATATACATGTCACCAATAGTTTCGCTTGGTGCTATTCGAAAAAGCTCAAAATCGTGCATTAAAAGGTTTACTTTCAAGTCTTTTTTTTAAGTAAATGTAATTGTATTTAGTATGAAGTTTGTATAAAGTAGCTTTGTCTACATAAGTCGTAGACTATAGCCTGAGATCTCTTAAAGTAATTTAGTAGAATGCACCCCACCTCAGAAAGGTGGAATGGTCTCACTCCACCAGGCTCATCTCCAAGAGAAGTTAAACAGAAAAGTAGCCATGACTATACATGTTGTAGACTATGACGCTTTACTATAGTCAACAAATAGCAAAATGCAATAACCAACCATTCTTAGATGACCTGTGAATACATCACTTCTGATGAGACCTGGGTTCCCTTATTTGAGTAATCACCCTGTAGTTATCGCAATATAAGGGAATCAGATCCTCGCTGCTCGACATAACTTCCAAGTCTGTGATGAACTTCTTCATCCAAACACCCTCCTTTGCTGCCTTTGTCGTAGCAATGTATTCCACCTCTATGGTCGAGTCAACAGTAGTGTCTTGCTTTGAACTCTTCCAACATATTATTCCTCAATTTAGGGTGAACACATACTCTGAATTAGACTCGCTATCATCGATATCGGACTGGAAGCTTGAGTTAGTGTAGCCCTCAACCCTGAGGCTACTGCCTACATATACTAGTAAAAGATCCTTTGTTCTTCTCAAGTACTTACGGATACATTTTACTATTTTCTAGTGCTCCAAGCCTAGATCTGCTGTCACTTGCTTGTGACACTCAGAGCATGTGCTATATCAGGCCTGGTATATAGTATAGCATACATGATAGATCCTATTGCTTAGGCATATGATATCATATCCATGTGTGCCCTTTCTTCAAGAGTCTTTAGGGATATACTTCTAGAAAGTGATATTCAATGTCTCATTGGTATGAGACCTCTCTTGAAATTTTCTATGCCAAACCTTTTCACAATGGTGTCTATGTACCTAGACTGAGATAAGCTAAGTATCCTCTTGGATCTATCTCTATAGATCCGTATCCCCAATATGCAGGATACTTCCCCTAAGTCCTTCATGGAGAAGTGCCTAGATAGCCAAGCCTTTACTATAGAGAGCATTCCTACATCATTCACAATGATCAGGATGTTATCCACATATAATACCAAAAAGGTGATAGTACTCCCACATACCTTCCTGTACACACAAGGCTCATCTTCGTTCTTAACGAAGTCATAAGATCTGATCGCCTCATCAAATTTTATGTTCCAACTTCGGAAAGGTTGCTTTAGTCCATAAATGGACCTAAGCAACCTACACACCTTATCTGAGTTATCCTTGGACACGAATCCCTCAAGTTGTATCATATGCACCTCCTCCTCGAGGTTGCTATTGAGGAATACGGTTTTGACGTCCATCTACTAGATCTCATAATCATAATATGCTATAATAGTTAATAGAATTCAAATGGATTTTAGCATTGCTACAAGTGAGAAAGTTTCATCATAGTCAACACCTTGCCTTTGACGATATCCCTTAGCTACTAGCATTGCTTTATAGGTCTCTACCTTTCCATCTACTCCAATCTTTTTTATGAAGATCCACTTATAGCCAATGGGTATAATACCCTCGGGTGCATCAACTAGATTCCAAACCTTGTTGGAGTACATGGAATCCATTTATGAATTCTTGGCTTCTTGTCATTTCCTAGAGTCTATGCTCATAATAGCCTCCTTGTAGTCTGAGGATCAATATCCTCAACATCCTCTCTTCTGATATGTCCCACATATCTCTCAAGAGGATAGAATACTTTACCGGACCTACGTAAAGTTGGAGCTTGTGTGCTAGGCATCTGAACAGATTCTGGCTGTGGAATAGTACTTGAGCTAGGTTCTCCAACCTCACTCAACTCTATCATGCTCCCATAGTCTCCACCAAGAATGTGTTCCTTCTCAAGGAATACTGCTCTCTTGGCTACAAAGATCTTTTGGTCCTTAGGGTGTTAGAAATAATACCCATAACCACGAACTTACATCATTCTGTCTTGGATTCCAACTTGTCGGTGTTGTGTCTCTTGACGTGGGTAGGGTAGCCCTAAATCTTAACAACCTTAAGATTAGACTTCTTCTCATTCCATATCTTATATGGAGTCGACATTACTGACTTAGTTGAAATTCTGTTCAGAAGGTAAGCTGTGGTCTCTAGGGCATATCCCTAGAATGAGATGGGTAGGTCGGCGAAACTCATCATGGAACGTACCATGTCTAATAGTGTGCGATTCCTCCTTTCTGATACACCATTAATCTGTGGTGTATAAAGAGGTATCCATTGGAATAAAATCCCATGGTCTTTGAGAAACTGGGTAAACTCTGTACTCAAGTACTCACCTCCTTGATCTGATCGAAGGGTTTTAATACTCTTTCCTGTCTGGTTCTCCACTTCATTCTTATAGTCCCTGAATTTCTCAAAAGCCTTAGACTTATACTTCATCAAGTACACATGTCTGTATCTTGAGAAATCATTAGTAAAAATAATGAAGTAGGAGTAACCACCTATGGCATAAGTCGACATGAGACCACATACATCACTATGTATGAGTTCCAGTAACTCAGTGGCTCTCTCTCCAGTTCAACTAAATGGAGAGTTGGTCATCTTTCCCTGAAGGCATAGTTCACAAGTTGCATATAACTCATAGTCAAATGGATCTAGATATCCATTCTTTAGTAACTTTTGAATCCTTCCCTCATGGATATGACCTAGCCTACAATGCCACAGATATGCATTGTTCACCTCTTCTCGTTTCCTCTTAGACTCACTTACACATGATACGTAGAGCTGTATCTAGCATAAATAAACTATTATACAATATTCCTTTCATGATGATCTCATCATCTAATATTATTAAACAACCATTGTTCTCAAAAACCAATTTATATCCACTAATTGTCAAACATAAAATGGAAATAATATTTTTGGTAATAGAATGAACATAATAGTATGTATCTAATGCAATAATAGCTCCACCAGGTAGATATAAGGTGACCTTACCAATAGCCACTGCAGTAACCTTTGCTTCATTACCTATCGTAAGGTCCATCTCGTCTTTGTTCAATCTCCTAGGTCCTGCCAAAACATACAACGAATTATAGATATGATAAGCACTCCCGGTATCTAATACCCATGTGTAATCATAAGATTCTGACAAATGGAGACTAATCATGAATGTACCTGAAGCTTCTCTAAGCTTTTGTTTCACCCTCTCTGCAAGGTAGTCTTTGCAGTTCCTCTTCCAATGCCTATTTTTGCCATAGTGGAAGCACTAGCCTTTATCCTTTGTTGGATCTTTCTTGGCAACCTTTGCCTTATCCATTTTGCTCTTGCCCTTGCCCTTCTTATGGGACTTCTTAACCTTTCTTTTCTTTCTGGTCTTACCAACATAAAGAACTGGCTTCTTTTTTTTTATGGTGCTCTTTGCTTCACTCAACATATTGAGGAGCTCTGGGAGGGTCACCTCAAGTTTGTTCATATTAAAATTCATTATGAACTGAGAAAAGGAATCTGGTAGGGACTGAAGCATAAGATCTACACATAAGTTATCCTCTAGGACCAATCCTAGACTTATGAGTTTCTCAATCCACTCAATATCTTAAGGACATGGTTCTGAACCGGTGTCCCCTCAGTCATCCTGGCATGGAAAAGACTTTGATATCTTATATCACTGAGTTTTTCCATATTCCTCAAATAGTTTACGGAGATGCAAGAGTATGGAATTAACATCCATATTTTTATACTGTCTTTGTAACTCAGTAATCATAGAGGCCAACATATAACACTGAGTAAAAGTGGAATCATCTATGTACTTCACATAACGAGTGATCTTATCCTCGCTTGCCCCTTCGTCGAGCGTAGGGATCACTGTATCAAGGACATACGTGATTTTCTCCATCATAAGAACGATTCTTAGATTGTGAAGCCAATCCATATAATTTGGACTAGTGAGGTGGTTAGCATCAAGTATGCCATGTAAAGGATTTGAAAGCGATATTTTTCTAAAATTAAAGATGTAGCAGAAATAAATAACATACAGACTTTACAAAAATTAAACAATTAAGATAAGAACTTCTATCTTAATGTACTTCTACTAATTTTTCATGAGACACACAACACCCTCCGGTATGTGAATCGGAGACCTCCGATGGATCTCTAGTGGGGATCGAGATCCAATCGGCGTCTTAACGTAACCTCGAGGGACTCGACCAATCACATTAAGCCTATAAAGGTAGGCAACTCTTGCTAATCACAACTCCTTGTGATTCCTGTCCTGTTCGACCTCTGAACCACCATGGCCTCAAGGGACTCAGCCAACCATAATGTTTGATTAAGTCGTCACCATCCTTACAAGATGAGTCTGATTCGATGATATACTCTCGAGGGACTTAACCAAGCATATCATGTCCTCAGGTCACCGGTGACATCTCTATGTCATAGATAAGATAGCGAAACACGATATAAATGAGTCTCGAGAGACTCAACCAACTCAGCCTATACCGAAAATCGGTTCGTACCTATAACGACGGAAGGCCACGTGGGTCAATCTAATTGCCTTACATTTACAGACTTAATATTATTAATAGAGGGGATTTTGATTTGGTCTCCTAACAAAATATGTCACACACATGCATATTTAATATATATCTATATCGCATGCAAATATATATACATATCTAGTAGGTGTATAATCAATCACATATCACATGAGCAATTACACCAGATGATCATGGACCACATCCTAATGTGATCAGGCCCAAGCTAGTGGGCCCAATCACTTACATCAAGATGTATGTGTGTTTTGGCGCATATCCATGCCCTGTGATCATCCTTCTCATTTCGTCGGTTCCATCGGCATCTTAACGCATCTCCATGCGTCAGATCGTTCGTCTCAACCTCGTGGGTTCCGCTACCGCTGCGTCTCTTCATGTAATTACAACATAATTACAAACACGCAGGCCCGATAATAAACGAGGAAAATAGAGGCTCACAAGCCCTAATAATAATAATCACATTTACACACATCACATCACAGGTCCATGATCATTTATCCATATCATACATCACATGTATATATTATTTTATAAGACTACTAGATAAATAATAACAGTTAATTAAACTATTTAATTAACATATATATTTTTTTGAAAATAGGGATATTTAGAGAATTTTTTAAAATTTTAGGGGTATTTTGGCCATTCTGTCAAAAGGGACAAAAATAAGAATTTCTAAAATTCTAAGGGGCAAAAATATCTTTTGCCCAGAAAACCCTAATCCCTCTTCTACCTGCTATGTTGCGGTGTTGTAGTAGTCGCCACCCTGCCAGCGGCGACCACTACTCGCGGGCGCGTCGCCCTTGCCCACAACGGGCATCGTCACAGTGGGCACTTCTGCTCGTGGGTGAGCGTTGCTGCCCCGTAGGCAGCACTGCCACCACAGGTGCCTCTACTCATGGGCTGCGGGGTAGCGCCCGCAGCCGTCACTGCCCCCATGGGTGTCTCTGCCCGCGCCTTGCAAGCAAGCAGCAAGCCGTCGGCCACTAATCACCGTTGCAGGCAACAAGACTACAAGCAGCCTTGCGGCCACTGTGCGAGTGCAGCAAGGGCAACAACACTTGCTGCCATTCCTCACCTTTTGCGTCAACGATTTTGATAATAAAAACTGTTCTAAATCACAACACATGTAGTTTAAGATCTGATCTTCACACGAACAACCTGGCTCTAATACCACTGTTGGGAAATCCTACAGGGCGACATCTCATGCACAACGAAAGAACAAAACAAACAAAATCATAGATTTTTCATAGAAAAGTTCTGTCATCGTGCGAAGATCGGTGCATCAAAACAAATCCGCGAAAATTGCATGTGTAAAAGAAAATACCTAGGGAGATCGTATATCCCTAAATCCCTTCAGATCTATAGAAAGGATGAAGGAGGTCAAGCATCGTGCTCTCTAGCGATATCCATACGGCAGGGACTGCGATGATGCACCACTCTTGGGAGAGGAGAACAGGAGGTTGAAAGGATCAAAAGGCACTAAGAGGGGGGGGTGAATTAGTGCAGCGGATTAAACTCGTATTCTTGAAACCGATTTCGCAAAGAAACACAAGTTCGTAGAAGAATTCGATTCTACGAAAGAGAACTTGAAAGTAATTGCTTGTGAAAAGGAACTAACTATGAACTTGCAGCCAAGAAATGAAATGATTTCAGAAATATAAACACTCACACATTTAAGGACACAATGATGTATAGTGGTTCGGTCAAATGACCTACATCCACTCTTGAAGCCTTTGCGATGAGGCTCCGCTCTTCCACTAGCAAGTCCTTTGAAGGGGAAGGATCAAACACCCCTTTTTACAACCCTTTACAAGATGTTCACACTTGTACAAGATCTCTCAAGAAGAAGAAGAAGGTGAACACTTAGCAAAGAATACAACACTTTTCAAAACTCTTCAAAAGCTCAAGACTCAAACTTTTTCTTGCTCAAAAGGGTATCCCTTTAGCTGAGAAAGGGGGGGTATTTATAGATCCAAAGTAGATTCAAAATACTCCAAAATCCAAGTGAATTTGGAGTTCCCGCGTTTCTGGTGGTCAAGGCGGTGCCACACACTGTCGGCCTAGTGCCACCGCTTGTGTCAATCTTTTTGATCGACGTAGGCGGTGCCACCGCCTTTGCAAAGGCATGCTACCGTTTCAGCCGGTGGATCGAAGGTGCCACTTTCACCATGAAAGCGGTTCCACCGCCATCGCATGTACAAGGGCGGTGCTACGCTTTCAGCATCGGCGGTTCCACCGCTTTGTGTGTGTGCAGGCGGTGCTACTACGCCTCAGTGGCGGTTCCACCGCCTGGCTTGGCGGTTCCATCGCTGCCCCCATTCTGACCCTTGAATGGGGCCTGCTTAGATCTCAACTTGACACAGAGGTGGCCCTTGGCTCCTCTATCTGAATTTTGGGCGGATTTATTTCTTAAATCCTTGCTCTACTATGTGCAAATTACGAACATAACTTAACGTGATTTGATCTTCAAGTCGACTTCCGGTGAGATTCAGGCAGGCCTCCGATGCTTCCTGATTGCTACCAATGGTCTCCCAAAGATACTCCGGCGAGCTCAACTAGTCTTCTACTGGTTTCCGAATCTTCCTAAGTTCCGCGAACCTTCGACGATCTTTGAAATGGACTTTCAAAACTTCGACAAGTCCCCGATTTGATCTTGGATGGTTCCGCAACTCTTCCAAAATCTCTCGGACTTCCGATGAACTCTTGAACCCCCGATGGACTTGGCCTCGGTAAATCACGTTATGTTTTCTTTCCATCGTAGTTATTCCTGCACACTCATCTCAACAAAGAGATTAGTACAAATATTTCACCAATTGATTTCATCATCAAAATCCGAGATTTAACAATCTCCCCCTTTTTGATGATGACAATCAATTGGTGATGGAGTTATTCTTAACTCCCCCTATGTATATGCCATAAAGAAAAATTGCTTGAATTCAATTTTTGAATTCAACATAATTAATTTTAATTTCAAGATTTCAAAATAGATATCAAGGATATCAATGAAGTATACATATTCAAAAAACATGATATCAAGAACCCAACTAAGTTTATGTTGGACAACGCATATCATATGGTAATACACATATCATTTCTCCCCCTTTGTCATCAACAAAAGGAAACGAGGGAATCATAACAATAAGGAGGGTCGGAAAACATCACAAATGTGGAAAAGGAAATCGAAAACCGAAACCATTCCACAAAGTGGCGAAAAGATGTAAGATAACATAGCATGAAGTTAAGACAACATAGATGTCAACAAGAAGATGTCACGATGTAAGGAATACAACATAAATGTCAACAGACAACACAAGTTTACATCGTTCAAAAGAAAACACAGAAGCTACTCCTCGGGAGGAATGCCAAGATGCCTATACATGTGATCGATCTTTAAGTTCATCTTCCGCATTTCCTTTAAAATTTCAATTTGCTGTAGTTTTACTTCATTTAACTCTCTCATGATCGGATCAAGAGAAGATGGAGCAGAAAATGTCACTAATGTAGCTGCAACAAAAGGATTAGGAGGAGGAGATTCATTTCCCTAAGGACTGGTGTTTCAGGATGGTCTACTACCGGGGGGAGGTATATCACATCTCCTAGGTTGCCTAACCCCTATTCCATGCTCGACAAGACATCTAAGTCGTCTCAAGAGTTTAACATTAATAATATTAAATTTTTCGACTTGTATTGCTTCTTCATCTAGTGGAATGCAGATGTTATGGGCATGCAATAGTCTAGTTATCAAACCTCCATATGGTAACATTGATCCTTTAGAAAGGACCTCTATCATGTGCTGGCTTTTGCCTGATTAGGTAACCAAAACAGTAAATGTTGTCTAGTCATGATCCAATATAAGGTACCTAATTCATTGAAACCGATCTCATCATGATGAAAACTGCTTAGGAATAATAATACTTATTAGAATGTGATGCAAAATTTTAGAGTTAAAAGGTAATAAATGTTCACAACTCTTGGGAATTATTCCTAAATTTGGGTTTGCAAACACAGCTTTCTAAAGCTTCAGAGTGAGTGGCACCAATCGTGTCCATATCCCATTTTCCCGAAAATAACACCCTAGCTCTTTTTCAACAATTCCAATTAATGAGCATATAGTATTATCACATATTTGAATCTCATTACCTAGAAGATAAGTTGACAAGCCATCATCATTCACAGTTAAATTTGCATAGAACAACTTAACTAAACGTGGATAAATAGGTTCAATAATTTGCGAGAATAGGTAAAGCCTCTAAGTCTCGCAAACCACATGATAGGTTCTAAGTTTCCTAATTGATTCAAATCAACATACTTTCCTTTATGAATGGGTCTAGAACCAAATTCAGAAAATCTAAGGGAGGCTTCTTGTGATTTAAACAAGGATTGGTCAAATGAATCTACCTCCATCCTTTTTCCTTTGTCTCTTGATGTTCTTCTAGGTGCCATTTCTATTCAAGAATGATCAAAAATCAATTGAAGAAAGGAATGAAACCTCACAAGAAAAGGAAAGAGAAATAATTCTGTTTTTACCTTAGATTGGTTCTTTGAGATGTAGGAAGCTTGAATCAAGATAAAATCTCCTCCTTAGGCTTCTAGATAGGAAGAAATGACACAAATTTGAAGTTTGGAAGAGTTTGGAAGAGTGAGGAGAGGCGGTTCACAGATTAGGGGAGGCGGTTCTACCGCCGGCCCTAACACATTTTATAGCGGGTGTTCAAGCGGTATTGATGCATTTCAAGTTGTGACGATTCCACCGCCTGGGCTGACTACCCTGAGCGGTTCCACCATCAAGATCAGGCGGTGCTACTCACTGTGAGTAACAAAAACCAATTCGGATTTAATGTTTTTCTTTTTTTATTTTTATTTTTTTTAAAAAAATCTCAGAGATGGGATGAAGTTAAAGGAATAAATCCATGGGACAATCCAAATCAAATTGATGGAAATCATAGTTTAAACATAATTTCAAGAAAAGACATCATCATAAAAGTTACTTACTTGGACAGTTTAGCATGCCTAATTCCCTTCTAATAAAATGAAATTGTTCCTCATTTAAAGGTTTCGTAAAAATGTTCGCTAATTGATGATTTGTATCAACAAAATCAAGAGTGACATTTCTACTACTTACATGATCACGTATAAAGTGATGCCTGATGTCAATGTGCTTAGTGCGAGAGTGTTGGATTGGATTTTTAGTTAGACAAATTGCACTCGTGTTATCACACTTTATAGGAATATTTTTTAAGTAGATTCCATAGTCCTCTAGTGTATTTTTCATCCAGATAACTTGTGCACAGCATGCACTAGCAGCTATATATTCAGACCTGTTGTAGATAGTGCAATGTGAATTTTGTTTCTTGGAAGTCCAAGAAACAAGTGCATGTCCTAGAAATTGGCATGTTCCGGATGTGCTTTTTCTATCTAGTTTACATCCACCAAAATCCGCATCTGCATAAGCTTTCAAACTAAAATTTTCAGATTTTGGATACCATAATCCAAGATTAGGGGTCCCTTTAAGATATCTAAGAATCCTCTTGACAGCTTTCAAGTGAGATAGCTTAGGATTAGCTTGGAATCTTGCACATAGCCCTACACTGAACTATTGAATCTCAGATTTTGATGATGAAACTAATTGATTGTGGTTTATTGTTTAACTGTGTTTTGAGTTACGCAGGTCTACTATCGATCGAGATTAGATAAATTGACACTAGAGGAATTGACGTTGCTGGGTGATCACATCTAGATATTGAATGTCGAGCCGGAGGTTCGATCGACAATCGACTGAAGGCTTCGTACGTTGGGCATCGGGCCAAGATGCATGTTGCGCCAAGGATATCGGGGTTGCGGAGGTCATCCGCCGATTGGGCAACGGACCGCAAAAGAGGACGATGTGCCGAAGGTTCGGACGGCAAATACCGACCAATGACGTCTTCGCAACCGAATATCAATTCGTGTTGTAATAACTGTCTAGATCGAAGTAGAGTGTGTTTGTTTATGCAGGAGTAACTACGAAAGGGATGAAGACGTAAAGCGAAACAAAGGGCCGAAGACAAGGTTGATGAATCATTGGGAGTGCGAGTGTTCAACGGAAGTCCGAAGATTCGTTGGGAGCGTTGCGGAACCGACCGAGAATGAGTAGGGAGCTTGCCGAAGGGTTTTCGGAAGTTCGCCGGGAGGTTCGTCGGAAGTTTGCGGAGCTTGCCAAGAAAGATCGGAGCTTGCCAAAGAAGCTCGGGGGAACTCGCCAAGATCATCGTGAAGTCCGAAAGCTTGCCGGGACTCCGCGGAATGGTTTCAGAGGTTCGTCGGAAGACCGCCGGAAGTTGACCGGAAGCTCGCTGGAAGAAGTTGTCATGTGGACTTTGTAATAGCTTAGGAAACGTCTTTAAAATTCGTAGTTAGCACGTATTTTGGGTTAGGATTAGATAACCCAAAGTGGGGGCCATTGGGCTTTGATTAGGATGAGTTTGGGCCAAAATTTTGGCCCAAACCAACCAACTACGTGCATTGACGTTGCATGCATGCTTTGGCGCGGTGGCACCGCCAAAGAAACTTGCTGGTGAAGCGTAGCACCGCCCGGCTCTTGTAGCGCCCCGATCTTCAGTAGTGCGTCCGGATCATGTAGCGGCGCTCATCAGTAGCGCGCCCACTCTTCGTAGCAGGTGGTAGCACCGCTTTGTCTAGGCGTGTAGCACCGCCAGATAATCGACGGCGGTGGAACCGCCTTGCCAAGCGGTGGCACCGCTTCGCACGTCGATCAAAGATCGACACAAAGTGTGGCACCGCCCTTCGCGAAAGCGGTGGCACCCGACGACAGTGTGGCACCGCCTTGACCACTGAAACATGGGAACTCCAAATTCACTTGGAATTTGGAGCCCAATTTTGAATCCACTTTGGATCTATAAATACCCCCTTTCTCAGCTGAAAGGGAACCCTTTTGAGCAAAAAAAAGTTTGAGTCTTGAGCTTTTAAGAGTTTTGAAAAGTGTTGTTTTCTTTGCTAAGTGTTCACCTTCTTCTTCTTCTTGAGAGATCTTGTACAAGTGTGAACATCTTGTAAAGGGTTGTAAAAAGGGGTGTTTGATCCTTCCCCTTCAAAGGACTTGCTAGTGGAAGAGCGGAGCCTCATCGCAAAGGCTTCAAGAGTGGATGTAGGTCATTTGACCGAACCACTATACATCATTGTGTCCTTAAATGTGTGAGTGTTTATATTTCTGAATTATTTCATTTCTTGGCTACAAGTTCATAGTTAGTTCCTTTTCACAAGCAATTACTTTCAAGTTCTCTTTCATTTAATCAAATCTTCCTACTTAACTTGTGTTTCTTTGCGAAATCGGTTTCAAGAATACGAGTTTAATCCGCTGCACTAATTCACCCCCTCTTAGTGCCTTTTGATCCTAACAATTGGTATCGAGCCATGTTCTTTCTCTTCGGATTTACACCCGTGAGAAATGGCTCTAAATGGTTTTCAAGAGGGCTTTTGATTTTTCGTCCACCGTTCTTTAACGGTTCGGACTACACATATTGGAAAACTCGAATGAGAGTTTTCATGCTTTCAATGGATTTGGATTTGTGGAACATTATCGAAAATGGCTTTCAACTTCCCTCTAAACCGACGAATGAATGGTCGGACTTAGAGAGAAAATCTTTTCTTTAAATGCAAAGGCTATGAATGCCTTATTTTGTGCTTTAAACAAAAATGAGTTCAATCGAATTTCTTCTTGTGAAACGGCTTTTGAGATATGGCGAACACTTGAAATCATGCATGAGGGAACTAGTAGAGTTAAAGACTCGAAAGTAAACCTCTTGTTGCATGATTTTGAGCTCTTTCGAATGACACCAAGTGAAACTATTGGCGATATGTACACCCGCTTTACGGATGTAGTCAATAGCTTGAAAAGTCTTGGTAAATCTTTTTCAAGTTTTGATTTAGTAAACAAGATTTTAAGATCCCTTCCAAAAGAATGGGATCCAAAATTACTGCTATTCAAGAGTCTAAAAACTTGAATGATTATTCACTTGAAGAATTAATCGGGTCATTAATGACCTATGAAATGACACTCTTGGAACATGATGAACATGATGAACATTTGAACCACCTTCTAAAGAACAAGAAGATGTTTGAACTTAGAACAAGAGAATGCCACTTGAGTGATGACTCAAGTGATGAGGACAGTGAAGAGGACTTTGAACCTTTAATCGATCTTAATAAGTTCATTAAACAAAAATCTAAAATCAACAATGAACTTGAACGGAGGAAGAGACCAATGAAGAAGAAGAAGACTCATCAACAAGAATCAAGGAAAGAAGAAGCAAACTATGCTTTAATGGGCTTCGACAATGAGGTTAGTAACTTAACTTCCTTGAATTATTTTGAAATTACATGATGCTTTCCATGAATGTTTAACTTAGTTAGTAGTTTTTTTTTTGTCATGCTTCTCTTGTGTTTTTGGAAATTTAAAAAAAAATATTTTAAAAATTATACTATGCTTTTCCTTCTAGTATTTTTGAAAAGTAAATTTTTTGAATGGTGCATGCAACATTATGAATGATGATTGAATGATTTGTAACAATGATTGTATATCAACTACATGTTATTCTTGAAAATGTTTAATGATAATTTTATAGTATCATGCTTACAATTTGAAAATCTCTATCTTGGATTAATGGCTCCTAAACATTTTTATGATGAAATTTTTAGATGATGTATACCTATATGAAACAAATGAAACACATAAAAAAGGGGAAAGTATATGATCATGATAAGTTCATGAATCTTGATGATTTAACATTGTTTTTTATTTCAAACAAGATGCATGATGTTTGACATAAAAATTTAATAGCATGTTTCAAGATAATGCTTGCACACCAAATATGATTAAAAGATAGAAGCAAGCATATTGATGACTTTGTTTTTACGTGAAAATTTGAACATGCTTATATAAGATCAACCACATAAAATAAAACACAAAAGTTAAAAATGTTTTATTCATGATGTTTTATTCATGATGTTTTATTTGTGATGTGTTTGATCTTAATGGTTTTTATGACAAAACTTATGTCTTGCTTTGAAATGTTGATACATACACACATGTAATCAATTTATGTTGCTCTTATTAAAATTTTCGAATGAAAGATTTCAATGCACTTGATCATGACTGGTTTAATGATAAAACTTATATTTTGAATTTATAAGATGATGGCTTTCATAAAAATATTTGAATATACCTTATGAAATCATCACTGATACAATGAAAATGTTAAATGGTTGTTATCATGTTTAATGACTTTATGATATCATATCTTGATGACAAACTCATGTTTGGTTTTAAAATTTGACACTCATCTTTTGAAACATGAGCACACTTGTTTGAAACAAACAACTTAAAATAAAAACACATTATCATGATAAATTGAATCTCATAATGTATTATATTTTTGTCTTGATAATTAAGTTTGTCTTTCGGTTTTGAATATTTGATTTGGCATGAAAAGATAAATGCATGCTTAGACGAAATGAATTACTCAAAAGAAAAGCCTCTTCTCTATCTTATCGAGATTGAAGTTTTTTTTTTGTAAATGATTTTGATGATTCATTTTATAAAATAGAATGAGATTTTGTTTCAACCGAATCATGAACCTTCTTTTGACCTCTTGGCTTGAGAATTTTCAAGAAATATGATTATTACTTGATTCTTGAAATTTCTTATGAAATATTATCTTATTGAGATTTCTTATGCATCAAACAAATTGTTCTCTTTGCTATTTGCTACCAAATGAATCATGAAATTGGTAATCTATTTGTCATTTTGAATCTTTAGAAAATTGATGATGTAAAAGTGGTTTTGCACTTAAATGAATCACCTATCGATATTTACGATTGCAATATATCCTTTTGAAATATCTTTCTAAAAGATTTTGACAGATTAAGATGTCTTTTGGAATTCATCACTTGATCGAATTATTGATTTATTCTTCCTTATCATGAATTGAAATTGATGTTAAAATATATATGTTTGAAAATCATGATCTTGATGCTTGGAATTTTCCTTAAAATACGATTTTGATGGGGATGCTTCAAGTAGCATGTTTTGCTATTTATTACCTCATGAATCTTGACCTTGATCTTGTTGAAAAAGAACATATTATTTGAAGTATTAATTCTTCTCTTCTTTTACAATGACAAAGGGGAAATTAGCATGCTAGCTTGGATATCACAAGAGAAAGTGGCAAACATAGCTAGCTAGAAATTACAAAGTTTTTTTAACTTGTGAGCTTGCATGTTTAAGAATGCTGTAAATTTTACAAAATTGTAAACTCATTGCAAACAAAAATTTGATAGCTTATAAAGAAAAACTTGGTTGCAAAAATTGAAAGAGAGCTAGCTTGTGTATTGCAAAGAATGCTTGCTTGCTTATTAACAATTGGTATCATGATTTATTTTTTTCTTAAATGGTTAATTCGTATTCATGACTTCAAAATTTTGATGATTGAAGCATTTATGTCAATATTCATTTTGATATCTTGCTAGCCATAAAGGAACTTGCTATCTTGACAATAACAAAATTGCTACCTTGCAATCTCAAGAAAAGCAAAGTGCAAACTAGCACAAGAAGCAAGTGTTGAATTATCATCATCACAACAAGTGCTATCTTGCATATGATGATAAACTTACCATGATTGAATGGTAATGAAAATCTAGCTAGTATGATTTAAAACCTGAACCATAACTTTCAAAAACTAGCAAAATATTACTTCTCCTTTTTGTTGATGACAAAGGGGGAGAAGTGTAGATTGATGAGTTCATGCAATGGGATGCTGATTGAGTATTTTATAAATTTGCATGATGGTTTGATGAATGTTGCTTGGATTTGGGATAATCCAAGTGTTCTATCAATGGCATATTGATAGGGGGAGTTTGGGTTAAAACTCCGGGGAGTTATGGTTAACTCGTTAGTCATCAATTAGTTGTCATCATCAAAAAGGGGAGATTGTTGAATCTCGATTTTGATGATGAAACTAATTGATTGTGGTTTATTGTTTAACTGTGTTTTGAGTTACGCAGTCTACTATCGATCAGATTAGACAGTTGACACTAGAGGAATTGACGTTATACCGTGATCACATCTAGATATTGGATGTCGAGCCGGAGGTTCGATCGACAATCGGCTGAAGGCTTCGTACGTTGGGCATCGGGCCAAGATGCATGTTGCGCCAAGGATATCGGGGTTGCGGAGGTCATCCGCCGATTGGGCAACGGACCGCAAAAGAGAACGATGTGCCGAAGGTTCGGACGAAATACCGACCAATGACGTCTTGAACCGGCAACCGAATATCAATTCGTGTTGTAATAACTGCTCTAGATCGGCGTAGAGTGTGTTTGTTTATGCAGGAGTAACTACGAAAGGGATGAAGACGTAAAGCGAAACAAAGGGCCGAAGACAAGGTTGATGAATCATTGGGAGTGCGAGTGTTCAACGGAAGTCCAAGATTCGTTGGGAGCGCTTCGGAACCGACCGAGAACGAGTAGGGAGCTTGCCGAAGGGTTTTCGGAAGTTCGCCGGGAGGTTCGTCGGAAGTTCGCGGAGCTTGCCAAGAAAGATCGGAGCTTGCCAAAGAAGCTCGGGAACTCGCCAAGATCATCGTGAAGTCCGAAAGCTTGCCGGACTCCGCGAATGGTTTCCGGGTTCGCGGAAGACCGCCGGAAGTTGACCGGAAGCTCGCTGGAAGAAGTTGTCATGTGGACTTTGTAATAGCTTAGGAAACGTCTTTAAAATTCGTAGTTAGCACGTATTTTGGGTTAGGATTAGATAACCCAAAGTGGGGGCCCATTGGGCTTTGATTAGGATGAGTTTGGGCCAAAATTTTGGCCCAAACCGAACCAGCTACGTGCATTGACGTTGCATGCATGCTGGGCGGTGGCACCGCCCAGCAACTTGCTGGCTGGGGCGGTAGCACCGCCCGGCTACTGTAGCGCGCCCTGATACTGTAGTGCGTCCGGATACTGTAGCGGGCGCTCTACTGTAGCGCGCCCGGATACTGTAGCAGGCGCTCTACTGTAGCGCGCCCGGCTATCGTGAGCGGCGGTAGCACCGCTTGCAGGCGATAGCACCGCCCAGATAATCGACGGCGGTGGAACCGCTTTCGCTGGCGGTGGCACCGCATCATCGCGTCGATCAAAGATCGACAAAGTGTGGCACCGCCTTGACCACCAGAAACATGGGAACTCCAAATTCACTTGGAATTTGGAGCCCAATTTTGAATCCACTTTCTATAAATTGGGGTATTTATAGCCCAATTTGGATCTATAAATACCCCTCCTTTCTCAGCTGAAAGGGAACCCTTTTGAGCAAAAAAAAGTTTGAGTCTTGAGCTTTTTAAGAGTTTTGAAAAGTGTTGTTTTCTTTGCTAAGTGTTCACCTTCTTCTTCTTCTTGAGAGATCTTGTACAAGTGTGAACATCTTGTAAAGGGTTGTAAAAAGAGGTGTTTGATCCTTCCCCTTCAAAGGACTTGCTAGTGGAAGAGCGGAGCCTCATCGCAAAGGCTTCAAGAGTGGATGTAGGTCATTTGACCGAACCACTATACATCATTGTGTCCTTAAATGTGTGAGTGTTTATATTTCTGAATTATTTCATTTCTTGGCTACAAGTTCATAGTTAGTTCCTTTTCACAAGCAATTACTTTCAAGTTCTCTTTCGTCAATCGAAATCTTCCTACTGAACTTGTGTTTCTTTGCAAATCGGTTTCAAGAATACGAGTTTAATCCGCTGCACTAATTCACCCCCCTCTTAGTGCCTTTTGATCCTAACATGAACATGATGTCGTCCAAGTTGCGATGAGATAAAGCAGGCTACCTATCATGCCCCTATAAGTTTTTTGATCAAAACTTTCTCCATTTTCATCCATATCTAATTTAGTGGAGGTGCTCATAGGAGTGCTAATTTCTTTTGATCCATCCATATTAAATCGTTTTAACAATTCCAATGTGTATTTTGATTGATTTAGAAATATACCATTACTTAGTTGCTTGATTTGAAGTCCTAAAAAGAAATTTAGTTCTCCCATTAGGCTCATCTCAAATTCATCACTCATATCCTTAGCAAATAATTCACATAGTGATTTATTACAAGATCCGAAAATGATATCATCAACATAAATTTGAACAATAAGAAAATTATTTTCAAAATGTTTAATAAACAATGTAGTATCAACCTTGCCTTTAGTGAAATTATTTGAAATCAAGAAAGAACTAAGCCTCTCATACCAAGCCCTAGGGGCTTGTTTAAGACCATATAAGGCCTTAGTTAGCTTAAACACATGGTTAGGAAATAGAGAGTTTTCGAATCCGGGTGGTTGTTCAACATAAACTTCTTCGAAATAAAACCATTTAAGAATGCACTTTTGACATCCATTTGAAATAATTTAAAATCTTTACTACTAGCATAGGCAAGGAGCATCCTAATGGCTTCCAATCTTGCCACCGGAGCGAAGGTTTCTTCATAATCGATACCTTCTTCTTGGTTGAAACCTTTGGCCACTAGTCTAGCCTTGTTTCTAACCACGATACCAAGCATTCATCTTGCTTGTTTCTAAAGACCCACTTAGTACCAATAACTAAGTGGTCATTAGGTCTAGGAACAAGCTTCCATACCTCATTCCTCTCAAATTGATTCAATTCTTCTTGCATTGCGATAACCCAAGAATCATCTTTTAGGGCATCAACAATGCATTTTGGTTCAACTTGAGAAAGAAAGGCAGCATGAGCACAAAAATTTTTGAAAGAAGAGCGAGTTTGAACCCCTTTCGATGCATCTCCTATAATTAACTCCTTGGGATGAGCATCTACATACTTCCATTCCTTTGGTAAGGAAGTTTGGGAAGAAGATGCATCCAAGATGTTATTTTGAGGAGAGAGTTCATTTAAATTCAAATCATCAAGACCAAAATCATCATCAAAATCTTTTTTCTTAAATTCAGAAACTTCATTAAAAACCACATGAATAGATTCTTCTATAAGTAAGGTTCTCTTGTTGAAAACACGAAAAGCTTTAGAAACGGAAGAATAACCAAGAAATATGCCTTCATTGGATTTTGCATCGAATTTTCCTAAGGCATCCTTTTCATTCAAAATAAAGCATTTGCAACCAAAAACTTTAAAGTAAGAAACATTGAGTTTTTTATCATTCCATAATTCATATGGAGTTTTGGATAGGGATGGTCTCACTAGAACTCTATTCATCACATAGCAAGCCGTATTCACGGCTTCGGCCAAAATATTTTGGTAAATTATATTCATTTAACATGGTTCTAGCCATTTCTTGCAAACTTCTATTTTTCCTTTCTACTACTCCATTTTGTTGTGGATTTCTTGGAGTAGAGAAGTTGTGATTGTATCCGTTTGTTTCACAAAAATTTTGGAAGTCATGATTTTGAAATTCACCTCCATGATCACTTCGAATTGATGAGATCATAAAGCCTTTTTCATTTTGAGTGAGTTTACAAAATTTAGAGAAACATTTGAAGCAATCACTTTTATGAGCCAAAAAATAGGTCCAAGTGTATCTACTATAGTCATCCACAATTACAAAGGCATATTTGCTACCTCCTAGGCTTGTTATGTCAATTGGTCCAAATAAGTCCAAGTGGATCAATTGCAATGGTCCAGTGGTGCTAATGTGATTTTTTGATTTGAAACTAGTCTTTATTTGTTTTCCTAGTTGACATGCATCACATACCTTATCCTTAACAAATTTCGTGTTTGGGATACCTCTTACTAAATCTCTAGATGAAATCTTAGAGATTAGTTTCATGCTTGCATGGCCTAGCCTTCTATGCCAAAGCCAAGCGTCATCATTCAAAACCGAAAAACACATTTCATTACTTAATTTATCAATATTTATGGTGTAGACATTGTTTTGTTTTAAAGCAATCATGGATATATTGTTGTTGGGTTTTTCAATAATGCAAACATTGATTCAAATCTAACAACATAACCTTTATCACATAGTTGACTAATACTTAAAAGATTATGTTTTAAACCATCAACTAGTAACACATCATCAATTGAAAAACTCGATTTGTTACCTATGGTTCCCTTGCCAATGATTTTACCCTTGTTGTTGTCTCCGAAGGTGACATATCCTTCTTCTTTGCTAGAGAGCATAGAGAAATGAGATGGATCTCCGGTCATGTGCCTTGAGCATCCACTATCAAGATACCATTTCTTGCTCCTAGCTTGTGAGTTTGTCTACAAAAGAGGATTGTTTTTAGGTACCCATTTGATTTTGGGTGCCTTACAAATTGATCTACTTATTTTGTAATTTATCATTGAATTGTTTATGGTTCCTTTAGGAACCCATATCAACTTTTGTGGACTAATTTTCTTGAATGGACATTTGTAGGTAACATGTCCCGTTTTGTAACAAAAATTACATTTCAAATGGGGTGATACATGCAATGTAGACCCTTTAACAAAGGTGGTGGGATTCTGGTGAGAACCTCTCACAAATCCGATACCACTTCTATTTCCGACATGACCTTTGTTAGCAAGAATCATGTCTAAGCCCTTGCTACCGACCTTAAACTTGTTTAGGGTCTCTTTGAGTAGCAAGTTCTCCCTTTTTGTTGCATCTAAGTCTTCACACTTAGAGCATGGGGGTAGAGAAGGGTTTTGAAGACTATTGAATTTACTTTGTAATAAAGCATGCTCTTTCTTAAGCAAATTGAACTTCTTACTAATAGTTCTACATTCATCAAACAACTCATGAAAAGCCATAGAAAGTTCATCGAAAGATAACTCTTCATTAAGTAACTCACTAACCTCTTCTCCAAATGCCATTAGAGCGAAGTTTGCCTCCTCTTTGTTGCTAGCCTCTTCAACCTCGGAGTCACTTGAATCATCCCATGTGGCCTTCAAGGCTTTTTTTTCTTGAATTGCTTCTTCTTGGCTTGAGGGCATTCATTCTTGAAGTGTCCCGGCTTCTTGCATTCGTAGCAAATGACTTGGTCCTTTTGTGTTCAAATTTGCTTTTTGTGTCATTTTTGAATTTGTTCTTTCTTATGAATTTCTTAAACTTTCGAGTTAGAAGTGCAATGTCATTGTCACTATCCTCATCACTTGATGTTCCTTTCAAGTGGTCTTCTTGTGTTCTAAGTGCCATATCCTTCCTGTTCTTTGGAAGGGGGTTCTCAAGCTCTTCATGAGCATGGCACGTCATCTCGTAAGTCATTAGAGATCCAATAAGTTCTTCAATGGGAAATACTTTAAGATCCTTGGCCTCTTGAATGGCCGTGACCTTTGATCCCAACACTTTGGAAGGGATCTTAAAATCTTAGTTACCAATTCAAAATTCAAAAGCCTTTACTAAGAGCTTTAAGTCCATTGATGACATCCGTAGTAAGCGGGTGTACATGTCTCCAATGGACTCATTTGGTTTCATCCGAAAAAGTTCGTAGGAATGCACAAGAATGTTGATTTTGGACTCCTTCACTCGGCTAGTGCCTTCATGAGTGATTTCAAGAGTGCGCCAAATATCAAAAGCCGATTCACAAATGGAAACCCGATTAAACTCATTCTTATCAAGTGCACAAAATAAGGCATTCATAGCCTTTGCATTGAGAGCGAAAATCTTCTTCTCCGACTCATTCCATTCACTCATCGGAAGAGAAGATTTTGCGAAGCCATTTTCGACAATGTTCCAAAGTTCGAAGTCCATGGAGATAAGAAAAATCCTCATACGAGTCTTCCAATATGTATAATCCGACCCATTGAACATAGGTGGACGAGTAATGGAGAGACCCTCTTGCATACCGGAGTAGGCCATCTCTCTTGGGTTTTAAACCAATATGAGAGCAAACCTTGCTCTGATACCAATTGAAAGGATCAAAAGGCACTAAGAGGGGGGGGTGAATTAGTGCAGCGGATTAAACTCGTATTCTTGAAACCGATTTCGCAAAGAAACACAAGTTCGTAGAAGAATTCGATTCTACGAAAGAGAACTTGAAAGTAATTGCTTGTGAAAAGGAACTAACTATGAACTTGCAGCCAAGAAATGAAATGATTTCAGAAATATAAACACTCACACATTTAAGGACACAATGATGTATAGTGGTTCGGTCAAATGACCTACATCCACTCTTGAAGCCTTTGCGATGAGGCTCCGCTCTTCCACTAGCAAGTCCTTTGAAGGGGAAGGATCAAACACCCCTTTTTACAACCCTTTACAAGATGTTCACACTTGTACAAGATCTCTCAAGAAGAAGAAGAAGGTGAACACTTAGCAAAGAATACAACACTTTTCAAAACTCTTCAAAAGCTCAAGACTCAAACTTTTTCTTGCTCAAAAGGGTACCCTTTCAGTTGAGAAAGGGGGGGTATTTATAGATCCAAAGTAGATTCAAAATTGGGCTCCAAAATCCAAGTGAATTTGGAGTTCCTGCGTTCTGTGGTCAAGCGGTGCCACACACTGTCGAAGCGGTGCCACACTTTGTGTCGATCTTTGATCGACGTGACTGAAGCGGTGCCACCGCCTCAGCAGCGGTGCTACCGCTCGATCAGTCCTGATCATCGCGGTGCCACCGCTTGACCAAGCGGTTCCACCGCCATCGATGTATGAAAGCGGTGCTACCGCCATAAAGTGTTCCACCGCTGTGTGTGTATGCAGGCGGTGCTACCACCCCAGGCTGGGCGGTTCCATCGCCCCAGGCTTGGCGGTTCCACTGCTTGCCCCCATTCGGACAAAGCTGAATGGGGCCTGTTTAGATCTCAACTTGACACAGTAGTGGCCCGGTTGGCTCCTACTGAATTTTGGGCAGGATTTATTTCTTAAATCCTTGCTCTACTCATGTGCAAATTACGAACATAACTTAACGTGATTTGATCTTCAAGTCGACTTCCGGCGAGATTCCGGCAGCCTCCGATGCTTCCTCGGATTGCTACGATGGTCTCCCAAAGATACTCCGGCGAGCTCAACTAGTCTTCGGCTGGTTTCCGAATCTTCCCAGAAGTTCCGCGAACCTTCGACGATCTTTGAAATGGACTTTCGAAAACTTCGACAAGTCCCTGATTTGATCTTGGATGGTTCCGGCAACTCTTCCGAAAATCTCTCGGACTTCCGATGAACTCTTGAACCCCCGACGGACTTGGCCTCGTAAATCACGTTATGTTTTCTTTCCATCGTAGTTATTCCTGCACACTCATCTCAACAAAGAGACTAGTACAAATATTTCACCAATTGATTTCATCATCAAAATCCGAGATTTAACAGAGGTGGCTACCAAAAGAACCCCCAACCTATAGAGCTTTGGTTCCCTCTTATTTATAGAGGCCCCCTGTAAACTCTAATGGATCTTGCCCTGTTGGGTATTAGATCTCCATCCAATTACCCAAGCCTCTTGGATTAGTGGGTCTCTACCCAATAATCTCTTATTAGCAATTATTGGATCTCATCTTAGGATCCAATAATTCAGGGGCTTAATGGATATCCAATAAGATAGGGGCTCCAATGGATATCTCATATCTGAATCTCTACTCATCGTAACACCTACCATATGTGTGTGACCCTCTAGGCCTAATATCGAGCTGGCCGTGAGTCATATTTGTCAGAACTCCTTCTGACTTAGTGAATTATTATTAATTCACCCAACTCATCGACTGCAGACGTACTAGGCCACTACGCCATAGCCCCCAAATGATACAAGGGA
The DNA here is from genome assembly GCA_024322285.1 of Musa beccarii. NCBI lineage: Eukaryota > Viridiplantae > Streptophyta > Magnoliopsida > Zingiberales > Musaceae > Musa > Musa beccarii. Next base: position 36,173,761 of record CM044401.1, on the reverse strand, counting down.
ATCCAATCCTTTGGACCTATCTGTCCTCAAATATCATGTATCTATTGTCCCTCATCCAATTAATATCCTAGAGACCCTATACCGGGCATGGTGTTATCAGCACCATGCAGTCTCTCCTTGAGTCTTGCTCTTGTCAAATTCTCCCAGAGAACTCTTTCTCTCTCAATCCGAATAACCTTGGCAAAGGATTTGTTCGAGCAAGAATATATGGAATATTTCTCTTATGATACCGAGAGCGGGTGATCCTCTATTGATACTCAATAGCCCTTATAAGGTTGGCTACCACTCCCAATAATCGGTTGTACTAGATCTGGAACTTTCCAAACCTATAAGTCCGGTATCAAAGAGTGGAGTACTCATACAAGACATCCTTGGTGTCTTAAGTCTAAGGACCAGATACACTACTAGGACTCCGAAATCGCTGTCTGACGTGAGGTATCAATAACCATCTAGCATTCCGTAGGCGGATCAATCAGTGAACTCATTCCCCAATTAGCACCTGCACTATACCCTTAGTGTCCTCACACGAGTAGTTATGAGACTAGCACCTCCATCATATGGATAGGTATATAGCACATCAATCTATCCGATTATCTCAATGTCCCTCTCGAGTAACCTATGACCAAGATTATCTTAACCTATGACCAAGATTATTTAAAGGTGAATCGAGCTCATTACCGTGATCTTATCACGATCTGATTCCCATTATACAGATCCAAGGACATCACAATATATGCAACACGTAAGATAAAGTAATAAAATACCTAATAATAAGTAAAGAGAAAGAGTACATATCAAGTCACAAGTGCCATCACTTATGTGATTGGCTTGCAAGGCACATATGACTAGTAGTCCCCAGTGTTAAACCTTAGATTTTGATGATGAAACTAATTGATTATGTTTTGTGATCTAATTATGTTTTGAGTTACGCAGGTCTACTATCGATCAAGATTAGACAGTTGACGCTTGAGGAATTGACGTTGCGTCGGGTGATCACATCAGGATATTGGATGTCGAGCCGAAGGTTCGGTTGACAATCGACAGAAGGCTTCGTATGTCGGGCATGAGGCCAAGAAGAGCGGAGTTGCGCCAAGGATATCGGGGTTACGGAGGTCAACCGCCGATTAGGAAACAAAATGCAAGAGAGGATGATGCGCTGAAGAATCAGATGAAGCATCGACCAATAACATGCCGGGCAACAAAATGTCAAATCACATTGTAATTATTGTCTAGATCGAAGTAGAGTTTTTGTTTGTGTGTGTGCAAGATTAACTACGATAAGGATGAGGACGTAAAGCGAAACAAAGTACCGGAAGACAAGTGTGATGGATCATTGGGAGTTCGAGAGTTCGATGGAAGTCCGAAGATTCGTTGGGAGTGCTGCCGGAACTGGCCGAGAATGAGTAGAGAGCTTGCCGAAGGGTTTTCAGAAGGTTCATCGGAAGTTCATGGAGCTTGCCAAGAAAGATCAGAGCCTACCAAAGAAGCTCGTTGGAACTTGCCAAGATCATCGTGAAGTCCAGGAGCTTGCCGGGAGTCCACAGAATGGTTTCCGAGGGTTCGTTGGAAGGCCACCGAAAGTTCGCCAAAAGCTCGCCGGAAGAAGTCTTGACTTATGGACTTTATAATAGCTTAGGAAATATCTTTAAAATTTGTAATTAGTACGTAATTTGGTTTATGATTAGGTGTTAATCCTATAAACCAAGTAGGGGTAATTGGGCCTAATAACGAACTGGTCTGGGCTGAGTTTAAGGCCTAACCAGTGAGCTGGAAATGCCCGGGCAGTGGCATCGCCTAGTGGCCGAGACCCCAGGCAGTGGCACCGTCGGACTGGGCGATGGTACCACCATTGGGCAGCAAGCCCAGGCGGTGGCATCGCTGGCTAGGCGGTGGCACCGCCCAGTACACTATCAGTATCTAACACTGACAAGCGATAGCACCGCCACTGATAGGCAGTGGCACCGCCAGCATCGGGAAAAACAAAAGTGATTCAAATTTGAATCCTCTTGAGGCCTATAAATACCCCTCTCATTCATGGTTGAAAGGGTGTCTAGAACTGAGAAAGAAAAAGGGAAACCTCTCTTGAAATAGTATCAAAATCTTCCCTCGAAGCTTTAAGTGTGTTCTAGTCCAAGAGAGGGGTGAGAGGCCTTGTAAGGGTTACCTCCTAAGCCCATCAAAAGGAGAGAGCTGTAAGGGAGTTCATCGTCACCCGTTGCAAGGAGGATAGCTAGTGGAAAGCCGGTGGCCTCAAGCGAAGAGGAATCGGGAGTGGATGTAGGTCGGATGACCGAACCACTATAAAAACAGTTTGTGTTTATGTTCTTGCATTGACCTTTCTACAAACCGTCTTTTCTTCGCTGCTCAACTTACTCATCACTGCCTTCTTCCTCTCTAAACCCTCCCTACTTTAAGTACTTTCCATTACACTTTAATCGAAATCAGTTTTAGTCAAAAACATGATTTCTATCGTATGAAGTTTCGGAAGTTACTTTAAATCACAAAAATTTATCATTCTTTACCGCTGCACTAATTCACCCCCCCCCCCTCCCTCCGCTCTCAGTGCCACTCAATCCCTAACACCCAGGTGGTATGGGTGATGGTACCGTTGGTAGTTATTACCTGCCAACGGTGGTACTGCCTAACAGGTAGTGGTACCGCCAGTCCACAGAGTCCGAGGACCCTATCAGACGGTGGTATCGCTAGACTGATCGATGGTACTGCCAGTACTTGAAAATCTGGGATATGACTCTTTTTTGCTCTATTTTTGAAGTCAATTGAGTCTATAAATACCCCTCTCTTCTTAGCTGGTAGAGTACCTTTTGAGAAGTGAAAAAACTAAGTCAAAGCTATAGCAAAATTGTGTTCGATAGCTTGAGTGTTCACCTCCCACTTTTTCTTTATCAAAATTTTGTAAGAGTGTGAACTACTTGTAAAAGTTGTAAGAGGGGTGCTTGGTCCTTCTCCTTCAAGAAGATTTGATGGTGGAAGTTGGGAGCCTCATCAAAGGAGGTTTCGGAAGTAGACGTAGGTTATTTGACCGAACCACTATACATCGCTTCATACTACTTTGGATGTGTGAGTTTTAATTTCTGCATCTTGCCTTTACTTAGCTACAAATCTTTCGATCTCCTTCTCACTACTCTCAATTGTATTCACTTGAATCACTTTGCTCAAGTCTCTTTCGTCGGACCGAAATTTCAGAATGAATAACTCTTTCCAAAATCGTTTTAAATTTATGGATTTTATTCACTGCACTAATTCATCCCCGCCCCCCTCTTAGTGCCGCTCAGATCCTAACAATCTTAATATTTTATTTACAAGTTCAAAATTAGAAAAACTTTTACCAAGCGCTTTTAGTCCATTGACAATATCCGTAAATCGGGTGTACATGTCTCCAATAGACTCACTTGGTTTTATCCGAAACAATTCATAAGCATGAACTAAAAGATTTATTTTGGACTCCTTTACTCTACTAGTGCTTTCATATGTGACTTCGAGTGTGTGCTAAATATTAAAAGTCATTTCATAAATAGAAACTCGATTGAACTCATTCTTATCTAAAGTACAAAATAAGACATTCATAGCCTTGGCATTTAGTGAGAAAGTCTTCTTCTCCGACTCATTCCAATCATTCATCGGAAGAGAAGACTTTTGAAAACCATTTTCGATAATGTTCCATAATTCAATACCTATAAAAATAAGAAAAATTGTCATCCGAGTTTTCCAATAGGTGTAATCCATCCCATTGAACATGGGTAGATGTGTGATTAAGTGACCCTCTTGGATACCGGCAAATGTCATCTCTCTTGGGTTTTAAACCAAATTAAGAGTAACCTCGCTTTAATACCAACTATTAGGATCACGAACGACACTAAGAAGGGGGGGGGGATGAATTAGTACAACAGATAAAACTTGATGATTTAAACGATTTCAGAAAACTTCGTACGATGGAAATTTTTCATTCGATAAAAATCATTTCGAAAAGACATTGACGTGAGTGAATTTGTAAGAGAGTAGAGAAGAGGAGATTGGATAGTTGCAATGAAGTATAAATTGAATGTAGTAAAAGTAAATTATGCACCAAGAGAAGAACGTGCCAATTTTATAGTGGTTTGGTCATCCGACCTACGTCCACTTCCGATACCTCCTCCGGCGAGGTCATTGACTTCTATTATCAATCTTTCTTGAAGGGAAAAGATCAATCACCTCTTTACAGAACTTTACAAGTGGCTCACTCTCCTTTTACAAACTTTTTACACTTAGAGAATGGTGAAGGTGAACACTCAACTTTTGAAAATTATTTCACTATAGTTTCGATTCAGTTCTTATCACTTGTCTGTTCACAACCAGTTGAGAAGTAAGGGGTATTTATAGGCCTCAATTGGCTTTAAAAATAGAGCCAAAAAAGGTTCCATCCCGAATTTTTGAGGTCCTAGCAATACCACCGCTAGTTGACTCTGACACTAGGCGATACCACCGCCCAATCTAGCAGTACTACCGCCATTTAGAGTCTTGGGTACTGGAATGGGACAATACCACCACCTGACTAGCGGTACCACCACCTGACAATTATTAACTATCGACGGTACCACCGCCTAGTCTCCTGGGAGGCTAAGCCTGGGGCGGTTCCACCACCCCAGTCTAGAGGTGCCACCGCTAGATAGGGTTCAGTAGCACTGTTTGGGCCTTGACTCCGATCCAAAATAGTCTAATTATAGGTCCAATTAGCCCCTAACAAGGCTAGTAGGATTACCTCCCAAACTAAACCTTAATTATGAGCTAACTACCACATTTAGACATATACAAAATCCGGCAAGTCAAGGTTTCTTCCGGTGAGCTTCCTGCGAACTCTCGGACACCTTCCAGTGGACTCCCGATAAGCTCTTGGACTTCATAATCTTCTTGGTGAGTTTTGATGAGCTTCTTTGGTAAGCTTCGATCTTTCTTGACGAGCTTCAGTGAACTTCCGATGAACTTTCGAATACTTCGGCAAGCTCCTGACGAACTCTCAGCTAATTCCAGCAACACTCCCAATGAACTTTTGAACTCCCAACGAATTGATCGAACTTGACTCCGGCACTTCATTTCACTTTATGCCTTTATCGCTATCATAGTTAATCCTACATACTTTTCTCATCATATAGATTAGATCAAACAATTTATCAATTGATTTCATCATCAAAATCTAAGATTCAACAACAAAGACAACATAAAAAGATGGTTGTCAGATCCATACTCCTACATCTCTACATATTGTTTGAGGAATAAAGAAGAACTCAACGATATAAGATTTCGAAGAGTCACTTTTGTGCTAGGATTACTGAGGGGAGACCAGTTCAGAACCATGTCCTTAAGATGATTGAGTGGATAAAGAAACTCACAGGTCTAGGAATGGTCCTAGAGGATAACTTGTATATGGATTTTGTGCTTCAGTCTCTACTAGATTCTTTTTCACAGTTCTCCATATTGATGAGACTAGAAAGAAAAGGAAGACAAAGAAGTCCCTTCAGAAGGGCAAGGGCAAGGGCAAGGGCAGACTAGGTAAAGCAAATGTTGCTACAAAGGACTTAGCAAAGGACAAAAGCTAGTGCTTCTACTACGACAAAGATGGGCACTGGAAGAGGAATTGCAAAGAGTACATTGTAGAGAAGGCGAAACAGAAGCTTAGAGAAGCTTTAAGTACATTTATGATCAGTCTCCGTTTGTCAAACTCATATGATAACACATGGGTATTGAATACCGGGAGTGCTTATCATATCTGTAATTCGTTGTAGGTTCTGGCAAAGCCTAGGAGATTGGTAAGAGACAAAATAGACCTCAAGATGGGCAATGAAGTAAGAGTTATTGCTGTTGCTATTGGCGAGGTCACCCTATATCTGTCTGGTGGAGCTATTATTGCATTAGATGCATGTTATTTTGTTCCCTTTATTATCAAAAATGTTATTTTCATTTCATGTTTGATATTGAATAATTATAAAGTAGTTTTTTTAGAACAATAGTTGTTCAATTATTAAGGATGATGAGATCATCACGAGAGGAACATTACATAATAGTTTGATTATGTTATACACTACTCCACGTATCACGAATATAAGTGAGTCCAAGAGGAAACAAGATGAGGTGAATAGTGTATACCTATGACATTGTAGACTAAGTCATATTCATAACGGATGGATTCAAAAGTTACTAACAAATGGATACCTAGATCCATTTGACTATGAGTCATATGCGACTTGTGAACCTTGTCTTCGTAGAAAGATGACTAACTCTCTATTTAGTAGAACTAGAGAGAGAGTCACTAAGTTGTTGGAACTCATACATAGTGATGTATGTGGTCTTATATCAACTCAGGTCATAGATAGTTATTCTTGCTTTATTATTTTTACTAACGATTTTTCTAGGTATGAACATGTGTACTTGATGAAGTACATGTCTAAAGCCTTCGAGAAATTTAAGATAAGAATAAAGTAGAGAACTAGACTAGAAAGAGTATCAAGACTCTTCGATCAGATCGAGGAGGTGAGTACTTAAGTACAGAGTTCACCGAGTTCCTCAAGGACCATGGGATTCTGTCCCAATGGACATCTCCTTATATACCCTAGCTCAATGGTATATCTGAAAGGAGAAATCGCACATTGTTAGACATGGAATAGTCTATGATGAGTTTCACTAATCTACCTATCTTATTCTAGAGATATGCCCTAGAGTCCATAGCTTACATTCTGAACAGAGTTCTAACTAAGTCGGTACTATCTACACCATATGAGATATGGAAAGGAAAGAAACATAATCTTAAGGTTGTTAAGATTTAAGACTGCCCTGCCCACGTTAAGAGACACAACCTCGATAAGTTAGAATCCAGGACGAAACGGTGTCGTCCTGAATGATTATATTGTTGAAAAGATATGTTCAATTAATTTTTTAATCAAAAAATTATTAAAAATTTTTAATAAGTCTTTCAAATAAATATGATTATATTGTTGCTATTATTGAAGAATAAAAAAATCTATCTGAGTTAATGTTAGTGAATTGTTTGGTTCTTTATAATCATTAGAGGATAGGTTGAATAGCCTCAAAATATTAATATTGAGCATGCATTCCAAAGCAAATTAAATATTTTAAAAAAGAAAATAAAAAAAGGCAGTGATGCTATTAAAATCAAGTGGACAAAATTTCAATGACTAAATATTTTCAAAATTCCAAAATAAATTAAATATTTTCAAAAAGATGAGTTTGTGGCTGTAGTGCAAGAAATAGATCAGACGATTAAAGACACTATGGATATGATCCGAATCAAAAAATCGCCAAAAGTAACAATCAAACTTATTATAAGAGAAATATTCAATATTATTATTGAAAAAAGTATAGTCATATTGGAAGAATTTATTATCTAAAAAGGCACCATCAACAAGATAATTTTGTAGGGGGAGATGATAAATCTGAAATTTTACATTTTATATGTTAATCTATTAGTGTGCATCAAACAAATGAGATTTTGTGATCAAGATAAAGCATGGTGAAATACTTAAATGATTCATTACTTATAAAGACATATATCATAATACGACTAGATTGAGAAAAAAGATTTTTTTGATTTTTTAAGTTTATTTTAGAAGTACATATTAGTTTTACTGATATTGATGAAGATGATGATATTATAGCATTGGATGATAATGTTGAGTTGTATGATGTAGTTTTTAAACAGTGTCTTAATCCTCTTGGAATTAATATTCAATTGAATCAGTGCTAATGATAAGTCAGATTTGAAAATGAATAATATATGTTTTGCAACTTCAATATTATATCTTAATATTTCTAAAGAAAGTTTTATAAACATTAGGAGTAGTAGTTTCTTTGTTGTCTCAGGCTTTACTTGGTTCTTTAAAAGAAGGTCCAACAATAATGGTGCGATCTTTGTTTGAAACTTCTAAAAGATTTAAGTTTGCTCAAGTTGAAGAACATGTAGATTGTCAGAAAGAATTAATATACAAAATTGATTCAAAGAGATTAAGTATCAAGAATTCATATTTTTGGAATAGATATAATGATAGATCCCATCAACACTCAAACAACAGCTTCAGGTGAAAAAATTTTCTTAACAAGCATATAATTACCACTCTCAAAAATTTGATCTAATAGATATGTTCAGAGCATCAAGCTTATAAGCTACAACAGAAGGGATCAATCAGCAAATATTTTCACAAAGCTTGTGCTTATGCAAGTGTTAAGATAATGATAATAAAAGTTTTATTGATTTAGAAGATGCTAGGATAAGTGTTTAATTAATCGAGGATAGATAAGATTGTGATGAGTCATAATATGTTTTAACTATCATAAGTCTAGACTAAGGGTGTGGTCTTCACTTACGAGGGCACCAAGTCAAATTGAGAGAGAAGCATATGAGGTTGCAAAATATTGGTTGAGGGTTATAATCAGGTTTCTTTCTAATTAACAGTTGTCTTTGAAAATTACACAGTCCAAGTTGGACACTCTCCTATACTTAAGAATACTATAGTTGCTATCATTTCTTGAGATTACAGGAAGAATATTATAGTATATCTAAGGAACTTGGTAGGTGAAGCAATGGAAGCAAAATGCTTAATCCAACTTCATGTCATTAAGTGGATTAATCGAATATAAGAGACCAAGATATTGTTGGAAAAAAATCTCAAAACCAAAAAAAGAAATCCCGATCAACAAATAAAGAACAAATAAGAAAACTGACAAAAGACTTATGTGATTAAGCACCCATGCTTACATCTATAGAAAAAGCTAAATATTTTAGCATGTGAGACTAATTATAAGTGCATTTAAGTTTATTCAAACTCTAGCATAAATTTTCTTATCCTCTAACAAAAACCTCCATGAATTTCTTTTAATTTTTCTCTCAATCTTTTTTAGAAAAATTTAGAATAACAAGTATTTTCTCATATCATCTTCCCTCCCAAAAGTTTAAAATTTTTATCTTTTATTTCTTTTTGCTTCATAAAAAAATATTTACATTTTACGATTCTTCGTTGTTCAAGTAATGAAAATACTTACAACCCTGACGGATATTCTGTTAGGAACATAACAAGTTTGATTATACAAAGTTGTATATACCCCTAAGCAATACCTAGACTGTAAGTAGTGATAGCGCTTGATATGTTTATCATTTGGGGGCTTCATTCTCTCCAATTTCCATCGCCATTTCTCGATACGCCAAATCAAAGAATGAAACCAATCATTGTGATCGGTTCATTTCATCTTCCCATCTTCATCGATCTTTTCTCACATCATGCGCTACATATTTTAAAACCTAAATGCATAGGTTAGATCGATCTAAGTGGCGCCGATGCTAATGTAGCTGATGACGATAGCATTCATGGTGGTGGATGTGATCACCACACAACGCATCATTATCACAGTATCCTCGCAACATAAAATGTGCTCTATGGCCTTTACGAGCTGTCATCCTTGCGTCTAGGCTTCTTCAATCTCAGAGCTCGGAGGCAATGGGATGAGTTGATTAGCATCGATTGATGTGCAGAATTTATAGTAGTTTAGACCTCAACAAACCTGTCATTTTTTTTAAGTAAATATAATTGTATTTAGTCTGAAGTTTATACAAAATAGCTTTATCTACACAAGTCGTAGACTATAGCCTGAGATCTCTTAGAGCAGTCTAAGAGAATACACCCCACCTCAAAAAAGTGGAATGGTTTTACTCCACTAGACTCATCTCCGAGAGAAGTTAAATAGAAAAGTAATCATGATTACACATGTTGTAGACTATGACACTTTACGATAGGCAACAAATAGCATAATGCAATAACCAACCATTCCTGGATAACTTGTGAATACATCACATTATTGAAGCATAGAATCACACGATACATCAAACTCATTCTAGAAAGCATTAATGAATTGTAAAATTGAAGTTGATAAAGATCTCTTTTTTTCTCTACTTGTTAAATGCTTCGTTTTCATATCCTGCTCCATACATGTGTTGAATCTCGGATTTTGATGATAAAGTCAATTGATGGTTATTTGATCTAATCTATTTTTGAGATAAGTGTGCAGGATTAACTATGATAGAGCTAATTACCGGAGTCAAGTTGTCGGAAGTTCAAAAGTCCACCGGAAGTCCAAAGGATCATCGGAAGTGCTGCTGGAGCCAACCGAGATGAAATCGGGGACTTGCTAAAGGTTTCGGAAGTTCGCCGAAAAAATCGTCGAAGGTTCGCGGTGATTACCGAGAAGGTTCGGAAGGGTGCCAAAGACTTGTTGAACTCACCATAGAATCTGGGAGCCTGCTGGGAGTCCGCCGGAAGGAATCCGAGGAAGTATCGGAAGTCCGTCGAGAGATCGCTGGAAAGATTTTCGGAAGATAACTTGATGGTGTCGGTTTAATTTGGCTTTAAATGTTCATAGTTAGCACTTAATTAGGGTATAGACTAGGTGTTAATCCTGTCTAGAGCTATATTGGGCCAATTGGGCCTTTATTGGGCTGTATTGGCCAAAGGTTAGGCCCATACAGTTTTTGGCAAGGACCCAAGCGGTAGCACCGCCTGTAGACCATAGGCTGGGCGGTAGCACGGCCCTAGGCAGGCGGTGGTACCGCCTAACGGGTGGTTGCAACCACCTGTGTCAAGCGGTAGTACCGCCAAGCTGCCAGTGATAGTATCACAAAGACACCGACACACACGCAAAGGTGTGTCAAAGAGTATCGCTATCAAGCCAGTGCAGCAGTAGTACCGCTTTGCATCCAAAATTTCGGATGAGACCCCTCTTTGAGCGGGATTTTTGAAATCCCAAAAAGCTCTATAAATACTCCTTTACTCCTAGTTGGTTGAGTAATCTTTGCAGTGTTAGAATTGAGTCTAAGCTATAGCAAATTTTTGCTTTTCATTTGCTCAAGTGTTCTCCTCCTTTCTTCTCCTTGTAAAAATCCTGTAAAGAGAGGGAACCTCTTGTAAAAGGCTATAAAGGGGTGTTTGGTCCTTCCCCTTCAAGAGACTTAGTAGTGGAAGTTGGGAGCCTCATTGGAGGAGGCTTCAAGAGTGGACGTAGGTCATTTGACCGAACCACTATATATCACTGCATTTACTTACTGTGTGAGTACTTAAAATTCTACATCATAAATTTCTTTAGCTACAAACTGATCGGATTTCTTCTCCCTACTTCCAATTTCATTTACCTGAATATTTCAAGTTAAAGTCTCTATCGCTGAATCAAGTTCTTAAGCAAATCTCCGGAATCAGTTTTCAAGATTTATTCAGTTTAATCCGCTTTACTAATTCACCCCCCCCCCTCTTAGTGCCACTCTGAACCTAAAAATTGGTATCAGAGCGAGGTTCACTCTCATATTTGGTTTAAAACCCAAGAGAGATGGCCTTTTCCGGCTTGCAAGAGGGTCACTCCATTACTTGTCCACCTATGTTTAATGAGTCGGATTATACGTATTGGAAGACTCGTATGAGGATTTTTTATTTCTATAGATTTTGAGCTTTGGAATATCATTGAAAATGGTTTTCAAAAATTTTCTCTTTCGATAAGCAAATGGAATGAGTCGGAGAAGAAGGTGTTTGCTTTAAATGCCAAGGCTATAAATACCTTGTTTTGTGCACTAGACAAAAACGAATTTAATCGCGTATCAATTTGTGAATTGGCTTTTGATATTTGGTGAACTCTTGAGATCACTCATGAAGGTACTAGCCGAGTGAAAGAGTCCAAAATCAATATTCTTGTGCATTCTTACGAGCTTTTTCAAATGAAACCAAGTGAATCCATTGGAGACATGTACACCCGCTTTACAGATGTCATCAATGGACTCAAGGCACTTGGTAAAGATTTTTCTAATTTTGAATTAGTAACAAAAATTTTAAGATCCCTTCTGAAATGTTGGGATCCAAAGGTTATGGCCATTCAAAAGGCCAAGGACCTTAAAACTTTTCTTATCGAAGAATTCATAGGGTCTTTAATGACCTATGAAATGATATGCCATGCTCATGATGAGCTAAAGAACCCCCTTCCAAAGAACAGGAAGGATATGACATTAAGAACTCATGAAGACCACTTGAAAGGAACATCAAGTGATGAGGACTTTGACGAGGACATTGCACTCTTAACTAGAAAATTTAAAAAATTCATTAAAAAGGGCAAATTTAAAAATGAATTCAAGAACAAACTTGAACCAAAAAAGGACCAAGTCATATGTTATGATTGCAAGAAGCCAGGGCACTTCAAAAATGAATGCCCCCAAGCCAAGAAGAAGCAACTCAAGAAGAAGAAGGCTTTGAAGGCTACATGGGATGACTCGAGTGATTCTGAGGATGAAGAAGCAAGCATCAAAGAGGAGGCCAACTTTGCTCTAATGGCGTTAGTTGAAGAGGTAAGTGATTTACTTAATGAAGATTTATCTTTCGATGAGCTTTTAATTGCCTTCCATGAATTATTTGATGAATGTAGAACTATTACAAAAAGCTTCAATTCATTAAAAAAGGAACATGCTTTATTGCTAGATAAGTTTAAGAGTCTTGAGTATGATTCTCTCCCTCTACTCCCATGCTCTAAGTGTAATCACTTAGAAGCAATAAAAAAGGAGAACTTGCTACTCAAAGAGACCTTAAATAAGTTGAAGGTCGGTAGCAAGAGTTTAGACATGATCCTTGCTAATAAGGGACATGTCAGAAATAGATGTGGAATTAGATTCGTGAGTGGATCTCACCGAACTCAAACCATATTCATTAAAGGGCCAACATTACATGTATCCTCTCACTTGAAATGTAATTTTTGTTGTAAATTCGGACATATTGTTTACAAATGTCTATATAGGAAACTTAGCCCAAATAAATTGGTATGGGTTTCTAAAGGATCAATTAGGAACTCATTGAATAATGATAAATTTAGTAGATCAGTTTTTGAGGCACCCAAGTCAAAATAGGTACCCAAAAACCATCCTTTCTTGTAGAAAAAAATACTCACACAAGCTAGGAGCAAGAAATGGTACCTTGATAGTGGATGCTCAAGGCACATGACCAGAGATCCATCTCAATTCTCTAAGCTCTCTAGCCAAGACGAAGGGTTTGTCACCTTCGGAGACAACAACAAGGGTAAAATCATTGGTAAGGATATATAGGTAACAAATCAACCTTTTCAATTGATAATGTGTTATTAGTAGATGGTTTAAAACATAATATCTTGAGCATTAGTCAATTATGTGATAATGGTTATATTATAAGATTTGAATCTAATGCTTGCATCATCGAAAAACCACATAACAATACATCTATAATTACAATCAAGCAAAATAACATCTACACTTTTAATCTTGATGATCTTAGTAGTGGAATATGTTTTTCAGCTTTGAATGATGATGCTTGGCTTTAGCATAGAAGATTAGGTCATGCTAGAATGAAACTAATCTCTCAAATCACATCTAAAAACCTTGTAAGAGGCATTCCTAAGGTTAAGTTCATTAAAGATAAAGTATGTGATGCTTGTCAACTAGGAAAACAAATCAAAACTAGCTTCAAGCCAAAAAATCAAATAAGTACCTCTAGACCATTACAATTGATCCATATGGATTTATTTGGACCAATTGACACAACAAGCCTAGGAGGTAGCAAATATGCCTTTGTGATTGTAGATGACTATAGTAGATTCACGTGGACCTATTTCTTAGCTCACAAAAGTAATTCTTTTAAATGTTTCTCTAAATTCTGTAAACTTACTCAAAATGAAAAGGGTTTCATGATTTCATCAATTCGGAGTGATCATAGTGGTGAATTCCAAAATCGTGACTTCCAAAATTTTTGTGAATCAAATGGGTATAACCACAACTTCTCTACTCCAAGAAATCCTCAACAAAATAGAGTAGTAGAAAGAAAGAATAGAAATTTATAAGAAATGGCAAGAACCATGTTAAATGAACATAGTTTACCCAAATATTTTTGGGCCAAAGCCGTTAATTCGGCTTGCTATGTCATGAATAGGGTTCTAATAAGATCATCTCTATCCAAGACTCCTTATAAATTATGGAATGACAAAAAACCTAATGTTTCTTACTTTAAAGTTTTTGGTTGCAAATGCTTTATTTTAAATGAAAAGGATGCTTTAGGAAAATTCGATGCTAAATCAGATGAAGGCGTCTTCCTTGGCTACTTTTCTGTTTCCAAAGCTTTTCGTATTTTTAACAAAAGAACATTAATTATAGAAGAGTCTATTCATGTCATTTTTAATAAAATTTCTGAATTTAAGAAAAAAGATTTTGATGATGATTTTGGTTTTGATAATTTGAATTTAAATGAACCCTCTCCTCAAAATAGCAACTTGGAAGCATCTTCTTCTGAATTCTCCTTACCTAAGGAATGGAAGTATGTAGATGCCCATCCCAAGGAGTTAATTATAGGAGACACATCGAAAGGGGTTCAAACGTATTCTTCATTTAAAAATTTTTGTGCTCATGCCGCTTTTCTTTTTCAAATTGAGCCTAAAAGCATTGACGAAGCCTTGAAAGATAATTCTTGGGTTATCGCAATGCAAGAGAAATTGAACCAATTTGAAAGAAATGAGGTATGGAAGCTTGTTCCTAGACCAAGTGACCATTTAGTTATCGGTACTAAATGGGTCTTTAGAAACAAGCAAGATGAATATGGTATCATGGTTAGAAACAAGGCTAGATTAGTGGCCAAAGGTTTCAACTAAAAAGAAGGTATCGATTACGAAGAAACCTTCGCTCTTGTGGCTAGATTAGAAGTCATTAGGATGCTCCTTGCCTATGCTAGTAGTAATAACTTTAAGCTTTTTCAAATGGATGTCAAAAGTGCTTTTTTGAATGGCTTTATTTCCAAAGAAGTTTATGTTGAACAACCACCCGGTTTTGAAAACTCTCTTCTTCCTAATCATGTGTTTAAATTAACTAAAGCTCTTTATGGATTGAAACAAGCCCCTAGGGCTTGGTATAAGAGGCTTAGTTCTTTCTTAATTTCAAATAATTTTACTAAAGGAAAGGTTGATACTACATTGTTTATTAAATATTTTGAAAATAATTTTCTTATTGTTTAAATTTATGTTGATAATATCATTTTTGGTTCTTCGGATGAATCACAATGTGAATCATTTGCTAAGTGTATGAGTTATGAATTTGAAATGAGTCTAATGAGTGAGTTAAACTTCTTTTTAGGATTACAAATTAAACAACTTAGTGATGAAATATTTCTTAATCAAACCAAGTATACATTTGAATTGTTAAAATGATTTAACATGGATAGTTCTAAAGCCATCAACACTCCAATGAGTACTTCCACCAAGTTAGACTTGGATGAAAATGGAGAAAATTTTGATCAAAAAATGTATAGGGGAATGATAGGTAGCTTACTCTATCTCACTGCAACTAGACCTGATATCATGTTTAGTGTAGGTCTATGTGCAAGATTCCAAGCTAATCCTATGTTATCTCACCTTAAAGCTGTTAAAAGAATCCTTAGGTATCTTAAACGAACTCCTAATCTAGGATTATGGTATCCAAAATCTGATAACTGTTAGGATCGAAAAGGTACTAAGAGGGAGGGTGAATTAGTGCAGCGGATTAAAATCATAATTTTGAAACCGATTTTACAAAAAGACAAGTTCATAGGAAGATTTCGATTCGATAAAAGAGAACTTGTAAGAAGTTGCTTGAGTAAAGGAAATAGCAAGGAACTAAGCAATTTGCAGCTAAGTAATAAAATGATTCAAAAATGTAAACACTCACACATTCATGAACACAATGATGTATAGTGGTTCGGTCAAATGACCTACATCCACTCTTGAAGCCTTCACGATGAGGCTCCGCACTTCCACTAGCAAATCCTTTAAAGGGGAAGGACCAAATACCCCGTTTTACAACCCTTTACAAGAGGTTCACACTCTTACAAGATTTCTCAAGAAGAAGAAGGAGGTGAACACTTAGCAAGAGACAAGGCTTTTCAAGACTATTCAAAGACTTAAACTCAAGATTCTAACTCTCAAAAGGGTGCCCTTTCAGTTGAGAAAGGGGGGGTATTTATAGGCTCAAAATGGATTCAAATTTGGGCTCCAAATTTGAATTTTTTTGAGTTTCCCGGTGTCAACCTGTTAGAGGCGGTGGAACCGCCTGTTAGAGGCGGTGGAACCGCCAGTTAGAGGCGGTGCCATCGCTCGTGTCGGGCCTGGCAGATCGACAGCAGGGCGGTTTACACTACCACCACCCCAGCCAGTGGTGCCACCACCCTAGGTCAAGGGCGGTTCAACCCGGCACCGCCCATTCAAAGAAAGGCCATTGCATGAAAGAGTGCATGGGCCTGCTTAAGGCCCAATTTGGCCCAGTAGGAGCCCGGTTGGCCCCTACTAAATTTAGACAAGATTATTTCTAAATCCTTGCTCTAATCATGTGTAAATTGTGAAATTAAAATATAATTCTAAGTGATTTAACCCGACATTCTTCAAGTCAACTTCCAGCGAGCTTTACGGCGAGATTCCAGCGGACTTCCGACACTTCCTTCGGATTTCTTCCAACGGACTCCCAGCATACTCCCGGATTGTATGGCGAGCTCAACGAGTCTTCGGCTAGCTTCCGAATCTTCCCGGTAAGTTCCACGAACCTTCGACGATCTTTGCGACTAACTTCCGAAAACTTCGACAAGTCCCTGATTCGATCTCGAATGGTTCCGGCAACACTTCCGATGATTTCTTGGACTTCCGATAAACTCTTGAACACCCGATGGACTTGACCTCAGTAAATCACTTTATGTTTTCATCCCATCGTAGTTATTCCTGCATACTTATCTCGACAAAATAGATTAGAACAAATATTTCATCAATTGACTTCATCATCAAAATCCGAGATTCAATAATCTCCCCCTTTTTGATGATAATAATCAATTAATGATGGAGTTACTCTTAACTCCCCCTATCTATATGCCATAGATAGTAAAAATTGCTTGAATTCAATTTCTTTAAATTCAACACGATAAGTTTAACTTATCATTCAACATTTGAAAGAAAAACTTCATGGTTTACTTAACGATGACAATGTCGATGTATGGACATTCATCATTAAGTCAAAAGATGTCAAATAAATAGGTATCAAATGATATCAATGAAGTATACACAATAAAAAAATGATATCAAGAACCTAAATAAGCATTTCAAGCATATAACTTGCAATTACTTGTAAAGCATGGCAAATGCATATAACTTTCAACGCATGGCAATTGCATTCACTTGTCACATATTTCTCTCCCTTTGTCATCAACAAAAAGGAAAAGAGGGATTCATATACGAGTGAAAACCGAAAATATTATGAGTGCGTCATCCAAAGATATGTAATTAAAAAAAGATATCCGAAAAAAATATTACAAATGAGGGAAAAGAAATCATTCAGAAATCGGAATATCATTCCATAGTGCCCAAGAAAATGTAATAAAGATAATACAACATAGATGTCAAAGTTGCATAAAAGTTTACAACGTTGAAAAAGAAAATACAACAAACTACTCCTCTGGAGGAATGCCAAAGTTCCTATACATGTGATCCATCTTTTGGTTCATCTTTCGTATTTCCTTCAAAATTTTAATTTGCTGTAATTTAACTTTATTTAATTCTCTCATGATCGGATCGTCAGAAGGTGGAGCTGAAGCTGGTACTGATGGAGCTGTATCAACGGGATCAGGAGGAAGAGATTCACTTCCCCTAAAGACTGGTATTTCAAGATGTTCTACTGGTGGGGGATGTATATCACTTCTCCTAGGTTGTCTAACCCCTATTCTATGCTCAAATGTACACCTAAGTCTCCTAAGTAGTTTCATATCAATGATGTTAAATCTGTCCACTTGTACTACTTCTTCATCAGGTGGAATACTAATATTATAGGCATGCAACAATCTAGTTATCAATCCTCCATATGGTAACATTAACCCTTTAGAAATGACTTCTATCATGTGTTGTCGGATTAGGTAACCAAAACAATAATTCTGTCTGATCATAATCCAATATATGGTACCCAACTCGGCTAAACTGATCTCATCTTGATGAAACTGTTTAGGAATGATAATGCTTATAAGAATGTGATGTAAAATTTTAGAGTTGAAAGGCAACAAATGTTCACAACTCTTGGGAATTATACCTAAGTTCGGATTTGCAAAGACGGTTTCTAAGGCTTCGGAGTGGGTGGCTCCGATTGTGTCCATGTCCCATTTCCCTCTAAAATAGCATCCTAACTCTTTTTCAATAATTTCAATTAAAGAGTATATTGTACTATCAAATATTTGGATCTCATTTCCTAGAAGATAGGTAGATAAGCCATCTTCATTCATGCTTAAATTAGCATAAAATAATTTAATCAAGCGTGGATAAATAGGTTCAATAATTTATAAAATGGGTAAGACCTCTAAGTCAGCAAACCACATGATGGGTTCAAGGTTCCCTAATTGATTCAAATCAACATATTTTCCTTTATGAATGATTCTAGTAACAAGTTCAGAAAACCTAAGGGATGCTTCTTTTGATTTGAACAAAGATTGGTCAAATGAATCTACCTCCACCCTTTTCCCTTTGTCTCTTGACGATCTTTCAGGAGTCATTTCTAGTGAGGATAGATCAATAATCAATTTAAAGGAAAGAACTAAACTAGGCAAGAAAAAGAGGAGAAAAATTTCAGATTTTACCTTAGTTTTGTTCCCTTGAGAGGTAGAGGGCTTGAATCAAGGAAAAATCCCTTTCTTAGACTTCTAGAGGGAGAGAATAAGGCTTGGGAAGTGTTTTGAGGGGATTAGAGAGGTGAGGAAGAGGTCTTTCGAGTTAGGGGGTGGTTTTACCATTGGCCCTAACTCACCCCTTTTATAAGGGGTGTTCGGGCAGTACTACCACCCAGACAGGCGGTTCTACCGCTTGGGGTCTGACGACCCAGGTGGTGCTACCGCCGGATCTGGCGGTGCTACCGTCAGTAGCACAAAAATTTTTCCTTTTTCTTTTTAAATTTATTCTGAATTTATTTTCAGAGATTTTAAGGATGGAATGATGTCAAAAAGAAATCCGAAATTTTAAAAAGAAATCCGAGAGGAAGGCAAATCGATGAAAATTAAAATTTCAAGGAAAATCTCATACAATAAAGCTCATTTATTAGGATAATTTAACATGCCTAATTCCCTTCCAATAAAATCAAATTGTTCCTCATTTAAGGGTTTTGTAAAAATGTCTACTAATTGATGATTTGTATCAATAAATTCAAGGGTGACATCTTTACTACTAACATGATCACATATAAAATGATGCCTAATGTCAATGTGCTTAATTCGAGAATGTTGAATCGGATTTTTAGTTAGACAGGTAGCACTCGTATTATCACATTTTATAGGAATATTTTTTAAATAAATTTCATAGTCTTCTAGCGTATTTTTCATCCAAATAACCTGTGCACAACATGCACTTGCAGCTATGTATTCGGCTTCTGCCGTAGATAGTGCAACTAAATTTTGTTTCTTGGAAGTCCAAGAAACAAGTGCATGTCCTAGAAATTGGCATGTTTTGGATGTACTTTTTCTATCTATTTTACATCCACCAAAATCCGCATCTGCATAAGCTTTCAAATCAAAGTTATTGGATTTTAGATACCATAATCCAAGATTCGGAGTCCCTTTAAGATATCTAAGGATTCTCTTAACGGCTTTGAAATGAGATAGCTTAGGATTAGTTTGGAATCTTGCACATAACCCCACACTAAACATGATGTCAGGTCTGGTTGTAGTGAGATAAAGCAAGCTACCTATCATGCCCCTATATGTTTTTTGATCAAAACTTTCTTCATTTTCATCTATATCTAACTTAGTGGAGATGCTCATAGGAGTGCTAATGTCTTTTGATCCATCCATGTTAAATCGTTTTAACAATTCTAATATATACTTTAATTGATTTAGAAATATACCATCACTTAGTTGCTTAATTTGCAATCCTAAAAAGAAATTTAGTTCTCCCATTAGGCTCATCTCAAATTCATCATTCATATTCTTGGCAAATGATTCATATAATGATTTATTAGAAGAACCAAAAATAATATCATCAACATAAATTTGAACAATAAGAAAATTATTTTTAAAATATTTAATAAATAATGTAGTATCAATCTTGCCTTTAGTGAAATCATTTGAAATTAAAAAAGAACTAGCCGCTCGTACCAAGCCTTAGGGGCTTGTTTTAGACCATATAGAGCCTTAGTTAGCTTAAACACATGGTTAGGAAGAAGAGAATTTTTAAATCCGGGTGGTTGTTCAACATACACTTCTTCGGAAATAAAATCATTTAAGAATGCACTTTTGATATCCATTTGAAATAATTTGAAATCATTACAACTAGCATAAGCAAGGAGCATCCTAATGGCTTCTAGTCTTGCCACCGGAGCGAAGGTCTCTTCGTAATCGATACCTTCTTCTTGGTTGAAACCTTTGGCCACTAGTCTAGCCTTGTTTCTAACCACGATACCACATTCATCTTGCTTGTTTCTAAAGACCCACTTAGTACCAATAACCAAGTGGTCATTAGGTCTAGGAACAAGCTTCCATACATCATTCCTCTCAAATTGATTCAATTCTTCTTGCATTGCGATAACCTAAGAATCATCTTTCAAGGCATCATCAATGCATTTTGATTCAACTTGAGAAAGAAAAGCGGCATGGGCACAAAAATCTTTGAAAGAAGAGCGAGTTTGAACTCCTTTCGATGCATCTCCTATAATTAACTCCTTGGGATGAGCATCTACATACTTCCATTCCTTGGGTAAGGAAGTTTGGGAAGAAGATACATCCAAGTTATCATTTTGAGGAGAGGGTTCATTCAAATTTAAATTATCAAAGCCAAAATCATCATCAAAATCTTTCTTCTTAAATTCAGAAATTTCATTAAAAACCACATGAATAGATTCTTCTATAACTAAGGTTCTTTTGTTGAAAACACGAAAAGCCTTAGAAACAGAAGAATAACCAAGAAATATGCCTTCATTGGATTTTGTATCGAATTTTCCTAAGGCATCCTTTTCATTTAAAATAAAGCATTTACAACCAAAAACTTTAAAATAAGAAACATTAGGTTTTTTATTATTCCATAACTCATATGGAGTTTTAGATAGGGATTGTCTCACTAGAACTCTATTCATAACATAGCAAGCCGTATTCACGGCTTCGGCCCAAAAATATTTTAGTAAATTATTTTCATTTAACATGGTTCTAGTTATTTCTTGTAAATTTCTATTTTTCCTTTCCACTACTCCATTTTGTTGTGTATTTCTTAGAGTAGAGAAGTTATGGTTATATCCGTTTATTTCACAAAAATTTTGGAAGTCATGATTTTGAAATTCACCTCCGTGATCACTTCGAATTGATGAAATCATAAAACCTTTTTCATTTTGAGAGAGTTTACAAAATTTAGAGAAACATTTGAAACAATCACTTTTGTGAGCCAAGAAATAGGTCCAAGTGTATCTACTATAGTCATCCACAATTATAAAGGTATATTTGCTACCTCCTAGGCTTGTTATGTCAATTGGTCCAAATAAGTCCAAATGGATCAATTGCAATGGTCTAGTGGTGCTAATTTGAATTTTTGATTTGAAACTAGTTTTTATTTATTTCCTAGTTGACATGCATCACATACCTTGTCCTTAACAAATTTCATGTTTAGGAATCCTCTTACTAACTCTCTAGATGAAATCTTAGAGATTAGTTTCATGCTTGCATGGCCTAATCTCCTATGCCAAAGCCAAGCATCATCATTCAAAACCAGAAAACACATTTCATTACTTAATTCATCAATATTTATGGTGTAGACATTGTTTTGTTTTAAAGCAATCATGGATATGTCATTGTTTGGTTTTTCAATGATGCAAATATTAGATTCAAATCTAACAACATAGCCTTTATCGCATAATTAACTAATGCTTAAAAGTATATGTTTTAAACCATCAACTAGCAAGACATCATCGATTAAAAAACTTGATTTGTTACCTATGGTTCCTTTTCCAATGATTTTACCCCTATTGTTGTCTCCGAAGGTGACATACTCTTCTTCTTTGCTAGTGAGCATAGAGAAATGAGATGGATCTCCGGTCATGTGCCTTGAGCATCCACTATCAAGATACCATTTCTTGCTCCTAGCTTGTGAGTTTATCCACAAAAGAGGATGGTTTTTAGGTACCCATTTGATTTTGGGTGCCTTACAAATTGATCTACTTAATTTAAAATTCAACATTGAATTGTTTATAGTTCCTTTAGGAACCCATATCAATTTTTGTGGACTAATTTTATTGAATGAACATTTATAAGCAACATGTCCTGTTTTACCACAAAAATTACATTTCAAATGAGGTGATACATGCAATGTGGGTCCTTTAATGAAGGTGGTGGGATTTTGGTGAGATCCACTCACAAATCCTATTCCACTTCTATTTCCGACATGACCCTTGTTAGCAAAGATCATGTCCAAGCCCTTGCTACCGACCTTAAACTTATTTAGGGTCTCTTTGAGTAGCTAGTTCTCCCTTTTTATTGCTTCTAAGTGTTCACACTTAGAGCATGAGAGTAGAGAAGGAGTTTGGAGACTATTGAACTCATTTTGTAATAAAGCATGCTCTTTCTTAAGCAAATTGAACTTCTTACTAATATTTCTACATTCATCAAATAACTCATGAAAAGCGATAGAAAGCTTATCGAAAGATAATTCTTCATTAAATAACTCACTAATCTCTTCTCCAAGGGCCATTAGCGCGAAGTTAGCTTCCTCTTTGTTGCTTGCTTCTTCGACCTCGGAGTCACTTGAATCATCCCATGTAGCCTTCAATGCTTTCTTCTTCTTGGGTTGCTTCTTCTTGGCTTAAGGGCATTCATTCTTGAAGTGTCCTGGCTTCTTGCATTCATAGCAAATAACTTGGTCCTTTTTGTGTTCAAATTTATTCTTTGTGTCATTTTTAAATTTGTTCTTTCTTATAAATTTCTTAAACTTTCGAGTCAAAAGTGCAATGTCATTGTCACTATCCTCATCATTTGATGTTCCTTTCAAGTGGTCTTCTTGTGTTCTAAGTGTCATATCCTTCCTGTTCTTTGGAAGGGGGTTCTCAAGCTCTTCATGAGCATGGCACGTCATCTCGTAGGTCATTAGAGACCCAATAAGTTCTTCAAGCGAAAATATTTTAAGATCTTTGGCCTCTTAAATGGTCGTAACTTTTGGATCCCAACTCTTTGGAAGGGATCTTAAAATTTTAGTTACCAACTCAAAATTTGAAAAACCTTTACCAAGAGCTTTAAGTCCATTGATGACATCCGTAAAGCGGGTGTACATGTCTCCAATGGACTCATTTGGTTTCATATGAAAAAGTTCATAAGAATGCACAAGAATGTTGATTTTGGACTCTTTCACTCAACTAGTGCCTTCATGAGTGATTTCAAGAGTGCGCCAAATATCAAATGCCGATTCGCAAATAGAAACTCGATTAAACTCATTCTTATCAAGCGCACAAAATAAGGCATTCATAGCCTTTGTATTGAGAGCAAAAATCTTCCTTTCTGACTCATTCCATTCAATCATCGGAAGAGAAGATTTTGCAAAGTCATTTTCAATAATGTTCCAAAGTTTGAAGTCCATAGAAATGAGAAAAATCCTCATACGAGTCTTCCAATATGTATAATCCGACCCATTAAACATAGGCGAACGAGTAATGGAGTGACCCTCTTGCATACCGAAATAGGCCATCTCTCTTGGGTTTTAAACCAATATGAGAGTAAACCTTGCTCTGATACCAATTGTTAGGATCGAAAAGGCACTAAGAGGGGGTGGGGTGAATTAATGCAGCGGATTAAAATCGTAATTTTGAAACCGATTTTACAAAAAGACAAGTTTGTAGAAAGATTTCGATTCGATAAAAGAGAACTTATAAGAAGTTGCTTGAGTAAAGGAAATAGCAAGGAACTAAGCAATTTACAGCTAAGTAATAAAATGATTCAGAAATGTAAACACTCACACATTCATGAACACAATGATATATAGTGGTTCAGTCAAATGACCTACATCCACTCTTGAAGCCTTTACGATGAGGCTCCGCACTTCCACTAGCAAATCCTTTGAAGGGGAAGGACTAAATACCCCTTTTTACAACCCTTTACAAGAGGTTCACACTCTTACAAGATTTCTCAAGAAGAAGAAGGAGGTGAACACTTAGCAAGAGATAAGGTTTTTCAAGACTATTCAAAGACTTAAACTCAAGATTCTAACTCTCAAAAGGGTGCCCTTTCAGCTGAGAAAGGAGGGATATTTATAGGCTCAAAATGGATTCAAATTTGGGCTCCAAATTTGAATTTTTTTGAGTTTCCCGGTGTCAGACTATCAGAGGTGGTGGAACCGCTTGTCAGAGGCAATGGAACCGCCTGTCAAAGGCGGTGCCACCGCCTATGTCAGTCTGGCAGACTGACATAACAGGGGCGGTGCCACCACCCTAGGCTGGGCGGTTTAATCGGCTGGCCCATTCAGCAAAGGATGAATGGACCCTATTTAAGGCCCAATTTGGCTAGTAGGAGCCCGGTTGGCCCCTACTAAATTTTGACAGGATTATTTCTAAATCCTTGCTCTAATCATGTGCAAACTACGAAATTAAAACATAATTCTAAGTGATTTAACCCGACATTCTTCAAGTCAACTTCTGGCGAGCTTTACGGCGAGATTCTGGCAGACTTCCGACACTTCCTTCGGATTTCTTCCAGCGGACTCCCAGCATACTCCCTGATTGTATGGCGAGCTCAACGAGTCTTCGGCTAGCTTTCGAATCTTCCCGGTAAATTCCACGAACCTTCGACGATCTTTGCGATGAACTTTCGAAAACTTCGGCAAGTCCCTGATTCGATCTCGAATGGTTCCGGCAACACTTCCGATGATTTCTCGGACTTCCGATAAACTCTTGAACACTCGACGGACTTAACCTCGGTAAATCGCTTTATGTTTTCATCCCATCATAGCTATTCCTGCACACTTATCTCGATAAAATAGATTAGAACAAATATTTCACCAATTGACTTCATCATCAAAATCCGAGATTCAACAATAACTTTGATTTAAAAGCTTATACGGATGCCGATTTTGGTGGATGTAGAATCGATAGAAAAAACACGTCCGGAACATACCAATTTCTAAGATATGCACTTGTTTCTTAGACATCCAAGAAATAAAATTCGGTTGCACTATCTACGGCGGAAGCCGAATATATAGCTGCAAGTGCATGTTGTGCACAAGTTGTTTGGATGAAAAATACTTTAGAAGATTATGAAATTAATTTAAAAATCATTCCAATAAAATGCGATAACACAAGTGCTATTTGTCTAACCAAAAATCTCATTCAACACTCAAGAACTAAGCACATTGATATTAGGCATCACTTTATACAAGATCATGTCGCTAATAATAATGTAACTCTAGAATTTATTGATACAAAACACCAATTAACAGACATTTTCACAAAGCCCTTAAATGAAGAACAATTTGACTTCATTAGAAGAGAATTAGGCATGCTAAATTTGTGCTAATATTTAATAGTGCATGATTTCCAAAACTTTTAAACTTTGATTTTGATAGTTTCACCTTTATACTTTCAATGAAAATCATATTTTTCAATGATGTATGTATAACTTCATACTATCTTCACCTTCTTTTGTGATGACTAAATGGATTATATAAGCTTGACATATGCATAAATTAATGTCATGGATTCTACATAAAAATCAAGCTTTTAAATATTTATTCATGTGCTAATCAAGTTTTTATGATTTCATATCTTCTTCCTTCATAAAAATAGCAAGTTGAATCTTATCATGAATTTTCTTGGATATGGTTGATGATTGGCTTCAATGATGTATCCTTATACATATTTTGGCAAAAATTTGATGACTTGGATATGGTTGATAACTTTATGACATCTCTCACTTATGTCATTTTTTTTCTCAAGTTTCACCCTTTCATCAAGTTTATTCATCTCCTTTTTGTTGATGACAACGGGGGAGAAAAATGTGAAATTGATGACTTATTGAATGTGGCCTTTATGAGCAAAATAATTTGATGACTTGATAAATATCATGCATTGTATTGAAAAATGACTTATATAGTGTAAATGAAATGAAAAATGTCTCATAAGATTTGTTATTGCAATTCAATTGCTCTTGCCATGCTTTGTGTCAAAAACAGGTTGCAATCCTTAAAAAGTATTGCAATGAACCCATAAGTAATGCAACGCATCACATTGCAATTGAATTTTACAGTTGAAAGATTCTTACTATATCATGTTTATCAAATGGCATCTTTCGATTGATATGACAAGTTTTCATCTCATGATTTATCTGATATGGTGTCACGCTTTTTCAATCATAAGATCCTTATTGTAATCTCAAAATTTTGGTATCTTTTGACGAAATGATAAATGTTTATCATCTTTCGATTAAATGTCATGCTTTGATATTGCTTACGAATGAAACCTCATGTTGATTGAGCATGATGATAAGTTCAACGCAAGTAACTTATCGTTTTTGGTTGAATTCAAGAATTGAATTCAAATGTTTCTACTTTCTCATTATATGGCATATAGATATGGGGAGTTAAGAATAACTCCGTCATCAATTGATTGTCATCATTAAAAAGGGGGAGATTGTTGAATCTCGGATTTTGATGATGAAGTCAATTGATGGTTATTTGATCTAATCTATTTTTAAGATAAGTGTGCAGGATTAACTATGATTAAGTTAATTATCGAAGTCAAGTTGTTGGAAGTTCAAAAGTCCACCGGAAGTCCGAAGGATCATCGGAAGTGCTGCCGGAGCCAACCGAGATGAAATCGGGGACTTGCCGAAGGTTTCGGAAGTTCGCTGGAAAGATCTTTGAAATTGATTTTACAAAAAGACAAGTGTTGAATCTCAGATTTTGATGATGAAACTAATTGATTATGTTTTGTTGTTTAACTGCGTTTTGAGTTATGCAGGTCTACTATCGATCAGGATTAGATAGTTGACGCTAGAGGAATTGACGCTATACGCGAGGTGATCACGTCAGATATTGATGTCGAGCCGAGGTTCGGTCGACTATCGGTAGGAGGCTTCGTGACGCCGAGCATCGGGCCAAGAAGTGCGGAGTTGCGCCATGGATATCGAGGTTGCGGAGGTCAACCGCCGATTGGGCAACAAGCCACTAGAGAGGGCGATGTGCCGAAGGATCGGACGGCGCCGACCAATGATGTGCCGGCAACCGAATGTCAATTCACGCTTGTAATAACCGTCTAGATCGGTAGAGTTTTTGGTGTTTGTTTGTGCAGGAGTGACTACGATAGGGATGAAGACGTAAGCGAAACAAAGGGCCAAGACAAGTGTGATGAATCGTTGGGAGTTCGAGTGTTCAACGGAAGTCCAAGATTCGCTGGGAGAGTTGCCGAACCGCCGAGAACGAGTAGGAGCTTGCCGAAGGGTTTTCGGAAGTTCGCCGAGGTTCGCGGAAGTTCGCGAGCTTGCCAAGAAAGATCGGAGCTTGCCAAAGAAGCTCGGGGAACTCGCCAAGATCATCGTGAAGTCCGAAAGCTTGCCGTGAGTCCGCGGAATGGTTTCCGAAGGTTTGTCGGAAGACCGTCGGAAGTTGACCGGAAGCTCGCCGGAAGAAGTTGTCATGTGGACTTTGTAATAGCTTAGGAAACGCCTTTAAAATTCGTAGTTAGCATGTATTTTGGGTTAGGATTAGATAACCCAAAGTGGGGCCCATTGGCCCTTGATTAGATGAGTTTGGGCCAAAATTTTGGCCCAAACCGAACCAGCTACGTGCATGCATGCTATGTGCATGCTATCAGAGTCCATCAGAGTCTGGGCGAGCCTGGGATCGTCGAGTCGGTTCCATCAGTAGCCAGCTATCGAGCAGCCGCTGGCGGTAGTACCGCCGCTCTGGGTAGTACCGCCGGTCGCTGTAGTACCGCTGGTGCGTGGAAAGCCAGGTAGCACCGCTTAGGTCGGGCGATAGAACCGCTGGTGTGTCGATCGCCAAGATCGACAAAGACTTAAAAAAACTCAAAAGATTCAAATTTTTGGCTCCATGTTTAGGCTCCAAATTTGAATCACTTTGAGGCTTATAAATACCCCTTCCTTTTCAAATGAAAAACATAACCCTTAGAGTTAGATTTTGAAAATAAGTCTTGGGAAAGTCTTGTTCTTCATTTGCTTAAGTGTTCACCTCATTCTTCTTGTGAAATCTTGTAAGAGTGTGAACCACTTGTAAAGGGTTGTAAGAGGGGTATTCGATCCTTCCCTTCAAAGATTTGATAGTGGAAGAAGGGAGCCTCATCGGAGAAGGCTTTAAGTGGATGTAGGTCACTTTGACCGAACCACTATACATCGCTGCCTTGATTGTGTGAGTGTTTAAATTTCTATTTTACTTTGCTGCAAGCCTTTACTTTACTTGCTCCACTTCCTTTTATCTTTGTACGCATGCTTTAAAGTTAGAACGCAAAAATCGGTTTCAAATGAAACGCTGCTTTCATCGCACGGCTTTCGAAGCTTGTTTTAAATCGCTAAAAAAATCCATCGTTTTATCCGCTGCACTAATTCACCCCCCCTCTTAGTGCCGCTCGATCCCTAACAACAAGTTCGTAGGAAGATTTCGATGAAAGAGAACTTGTAAGAAGTTGCTTGAGTAAAGGAAATAGCAAGGAACTAAGCAATTTGCAGCTAAGTAATATAATGATTCAGAAATGTAAACACTCACACATTCATGAACACAATGATGAATAGTAGTTCGGTCAAATGACCTACATCCACTCTTGAAGCCTTCACGATGAGGCTCCATACTTCCACTAGCAAATCCTTTGAAGGGGAAGGACTAAATACCCCTTTTTACAACCCTTCACAAGAGGTTCATACTCTTACAAGATTTCTCAAAAAGAAGAAGGAGGTGAACACTTAGCAAGAGATAAGGCTTTTCAAGACTATTCAAAGACTTAAACTCAAGATTCTAACTCTCAAAAGGGTGCCCTTTCAGCAGAGAAAGGGAGGGTATTTATAGGCTCAAAATGGATTCAAATTTGGGCTCCAAATTTGAATTTTTTTGAGTTTCCTGGTGTCAGCCTGTCAGAGGCGGTGGAACTGCCTGTCAGAGGCGATGCCACCACCTGTGTCAGTCTGGCAGACTGACATAGTAGTGGCAGTGCCACCGCCTGTCAGAGGCGGTGCCACCGCCTGTGTCAGTCTGGCAGTGCCAGGCGGTAGTACCGCCAGTGCCAGGCGGTAGTACCGCCTGTAGTCTGAAATTTCGGATGAGACCCCTCTTTGAGCGGGATTTTTGAAATCCCAAAAAGCTCTATAAATACCCCTTTACTCCTAGCTGGTTGAGTGATCTTTGCAGTGTTAGAATTAAGTCTAAGCTATAGCAAATTTCTGCTTTTCATTTGCTCAAGTGTTCTCCTCCTTTCTTCTCCTTGTAAAAATCCTGTAAAGAGAGGGAACCTCTTGTAAAAGGCTGTAAAGGGGTGTTTGGTCCTTCCCCTTCAAGAGACTTGGTAGTGGAAGTTGGGAGCCTCATTAGAGGAGGCCTCAAGAGTGGACGTAGGTCATTTGACCAAACCACTATACATCGCTGCGTTTAATTGCTATGTGAGTACTTAAAATTCTGCATCGTAAATTTCTTAAGCTGCAAACTAATCGGATTTCTTCTCCCTACTTCCAATTTCATTTACCTGAATATTTTCAAGTTAAAGTATCTATCGTTGAATCAAGTTCTTAAGAAAATCTTCGGAATCGGTTTTCAAGCTTTATTCAGTTTAATCCGCTGTACTAATTCACCCCCCCCCCCTCTTAGTGCCACTCTGAATCTAACAACATAATCTTGAGTTGTTAAGTATCTCGAGCAAAAGATGAGCATTGTGTGTGTTGTGGCCCTCAAAGATTCTACTATACCTCTCCCTCCAAATCCACCAAATAGCACATCTGAAGGTAATTTTTGTTAGGTGTGTAAGAAGTCCTTTTCTTGAGAATCTTTGCTGGAACTATTCTAGTTCTTGATGCAAGTTTAGCATTGGTAGCCTATGTAGTTCAAATCTCCTCAGAATCTCCCCCCATATCCAATTAGTTAGTGCAGTCGCAAGCAGAATAAAGATGATCAATATTTTCTTCCTGTTGCATACAAAGAAAGCATCGATTAACAAGATATATACTTTTTTGCTTCATATTATCCATTGTAGGTAGTTTAGTAAGAAGAGCTTGCTATATGCATAAGGAATGTCTCTATGAGCCCGGTCTATCTCATGTCCAACTACTTGGGATTCACTTGTTATTTCTTTGTCTGATTTGATTCCATGTAGATGTAGCACTAAATTTTTCATTGTCATGAAGCCAAATAAGCATATCTGAAGAGTTGTTCCTAATTGGAATAGCTGTAATAGTCAGCCAAAGTGATAGCATATCAAGAGAAATATGATTAGGAAGATACCAGGTGTCATTAACATTGAACTCAGAAACCTTCCAATCTTTAGGGGCTCCAAGATCTCTTCATACTCTATCACCATACAATTGAAATATACTCTTCCCATTCACTCAAGAATCATACCACATATTAATTCTGGTCCCAGAAGAGATTGTATAAGAAATATGTTTAATCAACCAATTTCTTGCCTTCAAAATTCCTTTCCAAGTAGTAGAATGATATGTTTTTGCTGAAACTTTCTAGATTGATTCCTTAGATAAGTACCTAGCAGAAACCCATTGTGACCATAAGGATTTGTTTTGCAAAAAATCTCACAATTTCTGTACCAAACAAGTTTTATTTCAATCTCTCATATTTCGTAAATTCAGCCCCCCCCCCCTCTCATCTTTCGGCCTACAGATGCTATCCTAATTTACCATATGCATTGCCTTACCATCTGTACCATTCTAGAAAAAGTTTTTTAAATAGCCGTTCAATATCCTGAAGAAGTCCAACATGTAGAAGAAATGTATTAGACCAATAAATAGGTAAGAGAACAGCATAGATCGAATAAGTTCAAATCGTCCTACTTTGGAAAGGAGTCTAGTTTTCCAAGAGAAAATTCTATTCTTTATTTTTTGTAGGATAGGCTGACAGTGGGTTTTGTGAATGCTAGTGGATATGAGTGGGAGACCCAGATAAGGAACTGGCAGACTTTCCTCGCTAACCCCCAAAGTTTGTATAATAAAGTCTTCATCTTCAATGCAAGGACCCATATAGATTTTGTTTTTTGCATGATTCAACTAAAGGCCAGAAACTAAACCAAAATCTTTCAGAATAGTAGTCAAATTCCTCACTAAAGTAGTGTTGGGATATATGAATAGAACCAGCATGAGGTACCTTAATGTTACCATCAGAGACTATCTTTTCTAACATATAGTTGAGTCCTTCTATAATAATTGTAAAAAGATATATAAAAAGTGGATCTTCTTGTCGGATGTCATTCGTATTTCCAAAAAAACCAATGAGCAAATTATTAAAGAGAATAAAAAATTTTAAAGTTTCCAAGCAGTATTGAATCCAATTAACCCATTGTTGAGGGTTAATTTATCATGATTACTGAATGTGAAATTTATCAACTTTTACATAATGGAATTCATTAATTTATTTTTTCTCCACTAGTTTTACTGTATCTTATCTTTCCGAATGGATTGGATTTATGAGTTTTGAGAAGAATAAGATAATAGCTAAAGAATGATAATGTGAATTCCTTTGGCTAATGCCTAAGTTAGAATCCACATCCCAGGCCTAGTAGGAACTTGAACGGATAGTGCATCCTTGGCTAATGCCTAGTTAGAATCCGCATAAAAAGAAGGGTTCAACTTTACTGTCATGCATTTATTAGCTCAACCCTTCTTTTTATGTATGACATTTAAGTAAATAATAAATGTTGCATTATAGGTGCATCATTGCACGGGTTTGTACTTCTCTAATCGAACCAGACGACCTATTTGGTAGATGCTATCACCACCCACGAGAAAAAGAATGACGATCGTAAGGCCATTAACATGCTTTTCTCATATTAACAGTGTCGTCATCTGGTTGTCCGATGGCTATTACGAACTACTGTGAACCACTACATTGTGAAATTGATAAGTTGAAGGCGAAAGTTAATAATTAGCTCTGGCGGCAGAATGGCCTGGCTGCTCTGCGCTAAACATATAAGCTGGACCCAGCTTGAGGTTCTGAGGAAGCGTGACAAGGATTTTGGCAGCTGGAGTCTGGTAAATGATCACAAAACTCATTTTAACATCTTGGGGATGCAGACCCGATGATACTTGTACTTTGTAGGAGGAATCAGACTAAAACACTCCTAATAGGCTCACAGGCCACCATCAGTTTAGGTAGATCGCCTGTTGGAACTTCGAGAAGAAGTAGAATTGATACGGCAAACTAAACGGGGCAATTGGTTAGAAGAGACTACCAGCAACAGCCTCTTGGAGAAATCAGCACATCTAGATAATTATCACTACTAAGGACAAAGCCTGCTTCACGTTACTTTGTTAGCTTGGTTAATTTGACCTGCTTTCGATTGGTGTCTGATCGTAAGAGGATACAAGCAGTTTGAATAAGCCAAGAAAGCAGGTGGACACAACCTTACGGGCTTAGGTTGTGCACTATATAAGAGTTCAAGCGATGCTGAACAAACGAGGGAGGCCAGTATACAATGAAAGAAGTCAACAACTAGCTCAACCAGCACACAACATTCGGATCATCCTCTTACTGCTAAATTCATTGAGGTCCTGTTGATTCTCAGGAAGTCACTCAACCACATGACATAACGAACTTATTCTAAACCTACTTTGTGAGGGGAGAGGGGTTGGAGATGGAGTGGAGGAGGTGACAATGGTGAAGAACAGAAGTTTATCATAATGGAAAGTTGATCTCGTCTCACTTCCTTTCCCTCTTTCGATGTGTTGACTGAACTGGGTCTTCGGCTCGGCCTAGGTGGTCCTACATTTGGAAATTGATTTGACCGTCGCTCATATATGGGCTTAGGTCGTTATGCTTGGAATAAAATCAGCATCAGGTGATACAAGGTCCGTTCCGCGTGACAGTCATCCACCACATTAGGCGGCAGCAGATCCACCATCAGGTCTGCCTGACGCTGCTTTTGCTCTCCTCGTCGCTGCCGTCCAGGAAGCCATGGCCGCCTTCTGCCGGCTGTGCGAATGGCAGTGTCGTCTCCTCCACTGGCCTGGCCATGAAGGTCGCCGGAAGAAATGGTCAGCAACCTTCCTTTTGCGCGAGATCGTATACGCACTGTTAAGTAGCCGCAATGCTGGTTCTGCCAAGGTGACAATGATGTGCCCACCCAGGCCCACAGCTGGTGGTACTCTTTAGGTGCTTTCTCATGTTATTTTTGCTAATGTAAAATCTTATTGAGGTCTGCAGAAGACATACAATTGACAGCTTTTGATTGTATCCGAGGAGTAGGTTCACCACCTGTTTTGTTATATGAAATTCTAATATGTTTATTCTATGTATTTATTTTTATATTATATTAATTTAATTATGGTCATGATCGATATTTAAAGAAGAGTATATGATCTACTGCAAAATAAAAAAAGAAAAAAGGAGTATGTGATCTAGATGGATTTATCTTATGATTTGTCTATTATGGGGGACGATGCGACCCTTCCACCGCTAGAAGTTGTACGTTCCCTTATCCACTCGGGAATAAGTTTGGGATCAGTATACATGTACTCATACGTGTGTAATGTACTC
Organism: Musa beccarii; assembly: GCA_024322285.1. NCBI lineage: Eukaryota > Viridiplantae > Streptophyta > Magnoliopsida > Zingiberales > Musaceae > Musa > Musa beccarii. The sequence continues at coordinate 36,140,020 of CM044401.1, read as the reverse complement.
GTAGGTGGGCAGAGCATGTGCTCTGGAGACAGTTCACCGAAAGACAAAAGAATATGTTGGGATCAAAACATGTTGGGCATGAAGTAGTAACGTACTAAAAAGCAATACTGTATGCAATGCAATCGAAAGAGAATTCAACCAATCGCAATTCTAGAGTCGTCATAAGAAAGAGATAAACACTTAAATATATCCTCACATATTACATATTAAATCAAGATTATATACATAGAATCTAATATAAAAGTATCTCATCATCATCACACTCATGAGTAAGTGCGGTATAAGAACTACCCTTCTATAACTACAAATTCTTATATGATGGGTTATTTCGTGATAAACCACTTAAGGTATCACAAATTTCTTACTATGAATCATTTTTAACACTCCATTTATAATTATATATCATTTTCTAACATGAAATAAATATACTTCTTAAATAGAAGTGATTTGATGAGAATGTCAATTACTTATAAATTCGTACTACTATAATATTTTAGTGTTATAACTTTATTTGCTATAGGATCTTAGATAAAATGATGGTATATCTCAATAAGCTTTGTTTTTCTATTAAATGTTTGATTCTTCATCATTGTAATTATGCTTTAATTATCAGGATTTTAGTTCTCTTTTTCTCCTGTAGATATCTAATAAATATTCTAATCCATATTGTTTAATAAGCATATGATATTGTAGTTATATATTCTGTATTTAATGTCAATAATACAGTTATTGTTTATTTCTTTGAATTCTTAGATGTAGCACTTAATTCGATATTAAAAATATTATATGAATTATTTTTTTTATTATCCAAAGCTCTAAACCAACTACAATTAATGAGGTCAAATAATTTATATTTAAAATAATAAGAATACCAAATATCATAATTTGTAACTTTAATATAATATAGAACTCTCTTAACAACTTCAAGAAGATATTTGCTTAGGTAAATTAGAATACTACATTGAAGAGAAACTAATATCTCCGAGCTAGATAGATTAAGCATTCAACCAAACTCTTATAGTATCTTGCATTTATCAAATATGTGTTGAATCTCGGATTTTGATAATAAAATAAATTGATTGTGATTAATGATCTAACTATATTTTAAGTGATATAGGTCTACTTTCGATCAGAATTAGCTAATTGAAGCAGGAAAAATCGATGTTGCATCGAAAGAAAACATGTCAAAAGATTGAATGTTGAGTGAAGGATTGAATGACGTATCGGCAGAAGGCTTCAGAAAAAGGATTCGGGTATCGGGCCAAGAAGAGTGAAATTATGCTAAGGAGATTGAAGTTACGGAGGACAATTGCCAATTAGGCAACAGGTTGTAAGAGATGACGATACACTGAAGAATCGGATGAAGCATCGATGAACCAATGACATATTGAGCAACAAATTTGATTCGCTTTGTAATAATTCTCTAAATCGAAGTAGGATTAAGTCTAATTAGGTTGAAATTGGGTCAACTCAATTAGAAGTCAACTGGGCCTGAATTAGGGCTATGTTGAGCCGAATGAAAGGCCCATTCACTACCCTGGTGCCACATCAGGCGGTGGCACCGCTAGGGTTGGCAGTGGAACCACCTAAAGGCTTAGCCTCCAAGGTTGAGTCTGAGTGGTGGTACCGTCTAATGTCAGTGTGTTTGGGCGATGGTACCGCCTAGTACACTATCAACCCAATGTGTCAAGTGATCGTACCGCCAGATTGGGTGGTGGTACCGTTAATACCCGGAAAACTCAGGATGAGATTGGTTTTGGCTCCAAATTTGAATCCATTTGGAGCCTATAAATACCCCTCTCATCCCTGGTTAGAACATATAAGCACAAAGAACTTGAAAGTAGAAAAACACTATTAAAATCCTTTCCCTCTAGTCTTTACTTGCTTTCGATTTAAAGAGAGGAGTGAGTGAGTGCTTGTAAAAGGTTATTCTCCTAAACCTGTAAAAGGAGAAGAGGGTTGTAAGGGTAGTTAGTCTTTACCCATTGAAAAAAGACTGATAGTGATAGTTAGTGGCCTCGAAGAAGGAGAAATCAGGAGTGGACGTAGGTTGGATGACCAACCATTATAAAATTTGGTTTGCATTTACTTTATACTTTTCATTCATTCTATAAACCACTTTACTTGTTACTCCTCTTTCTCATCACTTTCTTATAATCACTTTCAAGTTAAATATCTTTCCGATACAGATTTAATCATTAAACGAATCTTTCATCGAAATGGTTTTCTGAAATCTACGAAATCGTCATGTTGAACCACTGCACTAATTCACCCCCTCCCCCCTTCTCTTAGTATTGTTCTCGACCCTAACAATTGGTATCAGAGCTATGGTATTTCTTATTTGGATTAACACCCAATAAAAATAGCTCTTTTCAAATTTCAAGAGGGTTTTTCTATCGTTCGTCCTCCCATGTTCAATGGGACGGACTACACTTAAAAAACTCGAATGAGAGTTTTCTTATTTTCTTTGGATTTGGATTTATGGAACATCATTGAAAATGGATTTCAAACACCCTTTAAACTAATAAATGAATAGAATAATTTTGAGAAAAAATTATTTTCGTTAAATGCAAAGGTTATGAATGCTTTGTTTTGTGCCTTAGATAAAACCAAAATTAATCGGATTTCTATTTGTGAAATGACTTTTGAGATTTGACATACTCTTAAAGTCATACACGAAGGCACTAATAGAGTCAAAGACTCGAAAATAAACTTTTTGATGCACGATTTTGAACTCTTCTGAATGACACCAAGCGAAACTATTGATGACATGTACACCCGTTTCACAGATGTCATCAATGGTTTAAAAAGTCTTGGTAAATATTTTTTGAGTTTTAAACTTGTAAACAAGATTTTAAGATCCCTTCCAAAAGGTTGAGATCCGAAAATAACGACGATACAAGAAATAAAATATTTGAATAATTTTCCTATTGAAGAACTTATCAAGTCATTAATGACCTATGAGATAATATGCTTAGAATATGATGAACTTGAGAACCACCTTCAAAAGAACAGAAAGAATTTAGGACTTTGAACTATAGAAGACCACTCAAGCGAAAGCTCAAGTGATGATGACATTGAACTCAAAACAATGAAATTTAAAAAGTTCATTCAAAGAATAAAAACGAACCTAAAAAGAACACAACCTCTTGCTATGAACGCAAGAAGCCGAGATACTCCAAAGACAAGTATACAAAAGTGAAGAAGAAGAGGCCACCAAAGACGAAAAAAGTGTTGGGAAATCCAAGGGCGACATCTCATGCATAGCAGAAGAACAGAAAAACAAAATCCTAGATTTCCACAAAAGGTTGCATCGTCGTGTGAAGATCGATGCACAAAAATAAATCCGCGAATCCAAAAACTACGAAAGTACTTAGTGAGATCGTATATTTCTGAATTCCTATAGATCCATAGGTTGGATGAAGAAGGTCAAGCATCCTCCTCTCTAGTGGTAATCCACACGGTAGGGCTGTGAAGATGCTCCTCTCAAGGGAGAGGAGAATAGGAGGTAACCACAAAAAAAAAATCCTAACCTATAGACCTTTGGTTCCCTCCTGTTTATAGAGGCCCCTTGTAAACCCTAATAGATCATACCATATTGGGTATTGGATCTCTATCCAATTACCCAAGCCTCTTAAATTAATGGGTCTCTACCCAATAATCTAGCTCTTTTGGGATCTCATCCATGGGATCCACTAATATATGAGCTTATTAGATATCCAATAAGATAGGGGCTCCGATGGATATCTCATATACGAACCTCTACTCGTCACAATACCTACCATATGTGTGTGACCCTCTAGGCCTAATATCGAGCTAACCATGAGTCACCTATCAGAACTCCTTCTAACTCAATGAATTATTATCTCTATAATAATTCAATCGACTTATCGATTGTGGGCGTACTAGGCCACTACGCCGTAATTCCCAGACGATACAGGGGAATCCAATTCTTTGGACCTATCTGTCCTTAGTTACCATGTACCTATAGTCCCTCATCTATCTAATATCCCAAAAACCGTATATTGGGCATGGTGCTGTAAGGTGTTGGAAAATCCAAGGGGGCGACATCACATACGCAGCGAAAGAACATAAAAATAAAATACCCTAGATTTCCGTAAAAGGTTTCGTCATCATGTGAAGATCAGTATGTCAAAAATAAATCCGCGAGTCCAAAAACTACGTGTGTAAAAAGAAAGTACCTAGGGAGATCGTATATCCTTGAATCCCTACAAATCTGTAGGACTGGATGAAGGAGTTCAAATGTCCTTCTCTCTAGCGGTATCCACACGGTAGAGACTGCAACGATGCTCCTCTCTATAGAGAGGAGAATTGAATGTGGCTACCAGAAAACCTAGCCTATGAACCTTTGATTCCCTCCTATTTATAGAGGCCCCCTATAAACTCTAATAGATCCTGCCCTATTGGGTATTGGATCTCCATCCAATTACCCAAGCCTCTTAGATTAGTGGGTTTCTACCAAATAATCTCTTATCAGCTCTTATTGGATCTTATCTTAGGATCCAATAATTCAGGGGCTTAACGGATATCCAATAAGTTAGGGGCTCCGACGGATATCTCATATCCGAATCTCTACTCGTTGCGACATCTACTATATGTGTGTGACCCTCTAGGCCCAATATCGAGTTGGTTATGAGTCAAACCTATCAAAACTCCTACTGACTCAGTGAATTATTATCTCCATAATAATTCACTTGACTCATCGACTACGGACGTACTAGGCCACTATGCCATAGTTCCCAAACGATACAAGGGAATCCAATCCTTTAGACCTATCTATCCTCAGTTATCATGTGTCTATAGTCCCTCATTCATCTAATATCTTAGAGACCCTATACCGGGTATGGTGCTGTTAGGCTCATACTATCTTGCTAGTCATATGTGCCCTGCAAGCCAATCACATGAGTGATGGCACTTGTGACTTGATATACACTTTTTCTCTTTGCTTATTATTAGGCATTTTATCACTTTATCTTGTATATTGCATATATTGTGATGTCCTTGGATCTATGCAATGGGAATCGGATCGTGATGAGATTACGATAATGAGACCGATTCACCTTTAAACACAGACCTTAAATTATCCTGGTCATAGGTTACTAGAGAAGGACATCGAGATAACCGGAGAGACTGGTGTGCTGTATACCCGTCCATATGATGGAGGTAGTTGGTCTCATAGCTACTCGTGTGGGGACACTATGGGTACAGTGCAGGTGCTCATTGGGGAATGAGTTCACTGATTGATCTGCCTACGGAATGCTGGATAGTTATTGATACCTCACGTCAAACAACAATTCCGTAGTCCTAATAGTGTATCTGATCCTTAGACTTAAGACACCAAGGATGTCCTGTATGAGTACTCCACTATTTGATACCAGACTTATAGGTTTGGAAAGTTTCAGATCTAATACAGCCAGTTATTGGGAGTGGTAGCCAACCTTCCGAGGGCTATTGAGTGTCGATAGAGGATCATCCACTCTCAGTATCATGAGAGGAATATCCCATATGTTCTTGCTCGAACAAATCCTTGGCCAAAGTTATTCAGATTGAGAGAGAAAGAGTTCTCCGAGAGAATCCGACAAGAGCAAGACTCGAGGAGAGACCGTATGGGCCTGATAGCACCGTGCCCGGTATGGGGTCTCTGGGATATTGGATGGATGAGGGGCTATAGATACATGGTAACTGAGGACAAATAGGTCCAAAGGATTAGATTCCCCTGTATCGTTTGGGGGCCGTGGCGTAGTGGCCTGGTACGTCCGCAGTCGATGAGTTGGGTGAATTATTATAGAGATAATAATTCACTAATTCAGAAGGAGTTCTGACAAGTATAACTCACGGCCAGCTCGATATTGGGCCTAGAGGGTCACATACATATGGTAGGTGTTGCGATGAGTAAAGGTTCGAATATGAGATATCCGCTGAACCCCATATCTTATTGGATATCCATTAAGCCCCTGAATTATTGGATCCTGAGATGAGATCCAATAATTGCTAATAAGAGATTATTGGGTAGAGACCCACTAATCCAATAGGCTTGGGTAATTGGATGGAGATCCAATACCCAATAGGGCAAAAGATCCATTAGGGTTTTCAAGGGACCTCTATAAATAGGAGGGAACTAAAGCTCTATAGGCTGAGGGTTTTCTTTTGGTAGCCACCTCCTGTTCTCCTCTCCCTAGAGAGAGAGGTGCATCATTGCAATCCCTGCCGTGTGGATACCGCTAGAGAAGAGGACGTTTGACCTCCTTCATCCTCTCCCACAGATCTGCAGGAATTCAGGGATATATAATCTCCCTAGGTATTTTCTTTTACACGTGCAGTTTTGCGGATTTGTTTTTGAAGCATCGATCTTCACACGATGATGGAAACTTTCTATGGAAAATCTGAGGTTTTGACACAAGGTATAAAACCGAGTAAATACACTACTGACCTTGCCGACCCGACCTCTAGTGTTAACGCCTACTGAAATTGATAGAGTTAACTAAAAAACAAGAGCTTAAAGGACAAGCTACTATTCTTATACTTAGTGGTTGCATTCTACTACTTATGATCCTGATCTGTCAACAGCAAAGATGACCTCTTTTCCTTGGTTAAAGATTAGACCTTGCCTCTAATAGATTGAATTATAAAGAATAAGAATATGTTTAATATAGCTTAACAAAGTCTTATTTATACATAGGAAGAGAAGAAGAAGAGAGGATTTTCCTCAACTGTCCACCGAGATTTCCTCGTGCAGTTGAGGAAATCTTATCTATTATCATGCCCCCGCAAGATCATGCTCCTATCAAGGACACTGATCTTGGACCGATGTAATGAAAATAATTTACGAGCGAGAGGCTTCGTGAGTGAGTCTACTAGTTGATCAGTCGTATGTACGTGAGAAACACATAGTTGATGTCTGACAACTTAATCTCGTACGAAGTGGAAGTCAATGGCAATATGCTTCATGCGTGAGTGAAATACTAGATTGGCACATAAATAGGTAGCTCCAATATTATCACAGTATATTGTAGGAGGAAAGGTAGAGTTGATGTTGAGTTCCTTGAGCAGATTTGTGATCCAATTTATTTCAGCAGTAGCTGTGGTGATGGCACGGTATTCAGCTTCAGTTGTGGATCGGGCAACTGTCTTTTGTTTCTTAAAACTCCAACTAATTGGATTAGCTCTAAGTGTTAGAGCTGGCCCTAGGAAATTATCAAAGGGTAATTTTGACAACCCAATAAAGACAATAAACAGAAAAATAAAAGAGAAAATAAGGACACCGAATTTACGTGGTTCGGTCAATTGACCTACGTCCACGGACGAAAGGAAGAGCAAATTTCTACTAACAATGGGACAATTACAAATGTCTTAGGAAATTATTCCTAAGCCATAAAACACCTGAAACTACTAAACAAGAAAAGCCCAAATATTTAACTTAATGTGGACTTAATATAAATTAAATCCAAAGCGGTTTTTCTTGTGGTGCTTGTGGTGCATCTACCTAGAAAGCCTAGACCCCTTTTTATAGCATCAATAGGGGATAACCAATCTCATTTTCCCGATGTGGGACTAAAGGACTTGCCAAACTAACAAATCTCCACCTTGGCATGTCCCAACATTAACAATTAGCAGAACTTGCTTCACCTTCTTCACAAAAGCCCCAACGGGCAATCATCAACAATGAATACTAACCAAGTCTAAGCACTACTTGAACTTGTAAACCGGAAGAGGCTTCGTAAGCATATCAGCTGGATTGTCCTTCGTATGAATTTTCTGAACAAGGACCTTTCCCTCGGCAATGGTATCTCGAATAAAATGAAACTTCACATCGATGTGTTTCGTCCTCTCATGATACATCTGGTCTTTAGTCAAATAAATAGCACTTTGACTATCACAGTAAATTGTAGTAACACCTTGATGCTGACATAATTCACTAAACAAACCTCTTAACCATAAAACTTCTTTGATTGCCTCTGTTACTGCCATATATTCTGCCTCTGTAGTAGATAAAGCCACGACAGGTTGTAAAGAAGCTTTCCAACTAACTGCACAACCGCCAACGCAAAATACATAGCCTGTCAGAGATCTTCGCTTATCAAGATCTGCAGATAATCGTAGTCGATTTAAACCAATCAAAGTGTTAGAATTTTTCCAAACTCCAAACAAGCATCTGAAGTCCCTTGCAAGTATCTGAGAATCCACTTCACAGCCTGCCAATGTGTTTTACCTAGACAAGACATATATCTACTAACCACACTAACTGCTTGTGAAATATCTGGACGAGTACAGACCATTGCATACATAATACTGTCGATGGCACTGGAATATGAAACTTTCACCATATATTCTTCCTCTTCAATTGATTATGGTGACTGAGCAGCAGATAGCCGAAAATGGCTAGCAAGAGGAGTACTCACTAGCTTAGCGTTTTTCATGCCAAACCTCTCCAAGACTTTCTTGATGTAATTTTTCTGGGTCAGAAATAATTTTCCAACTCCTCGATCTCTTTTGATCTTCATGCCAAGAATCTTCTTAGCTGCTCCCAAATCTTTCATTTCAAATTCACTATTTAGTTGCATTTTCAAAGTGTGAATTTCTGACAAATTCTTAGCTGCAATAAGCATGTCATCAACATAAAGTAATAAATACACAAAAGAGCCATCATTTAACTTCCGGAAGTAGACACAGCTATCATACATGCTCCTTGTGTAACCATGACCCAACATAAAGGAATCAAACCTCTTGTACCACTGTCTTGGAGACTGCTTTAATCCATACAAGGATTTCTTTAATAAGCAAATATGGTCTTCCTTACCGTCAACTTCAAATCCATGAGGTTGCTCTATGTAAATTTGCTCTTCAAGTTCACCAAGTAAGAAAGCTATCTTGACATCAAGTTGCTCTAATTCTAAATTATACATGGCAACTAAAGCAAGTAAAACACGAATAGAGCTATGTTTAACAATAGGTGAAAATACGTCATTAAAATCGATACCATGTACCTGACTATAGCCCTTTGCAACCAATCGTGCTTTGTACCTCACATCTTCAACCCCTGGAATACCTTCCTTCCTTTTGAAGACCCATTTGCATCCAATAATTTTCTTACCCGAATGCGGCTTCACAAGATCCCAAGTTTTATTCTGATGGAGAGATTCAATTTCTTCATTCATCGCAATCAACCACTTAGCGGAATCATCACAAGAAACTACATCTGAGTAGGTAGTAGGCTCACCAACTCCACTTATTTCTTCTGCAACAGACAAAGCATATGCAACCAAATTTGCATATCTTTGTGTTGGTCGAATATTTCTTCGTGGTCTATCCTTGGCTATGGAATATTGCTCTTCCTCTGGATTATCTTCGTCAGTAGACTCGGGACCATCTACTGGCATTCTTTGAGTAGAAGAGTTTGATGAAGAGATTCAGAACTACTAATCTCAAGCTCCACCTTTCTCACACACTATCATTTGTACAACTAGTAGATTCCTCTTTAGAAGATAACATAGATAATTCATCAAAAGTAACATCTCTACTAATTATAAATTTTGGAGATTTGGGATCAGGACACCATAATCTGTATCCATTCACCCCGGAAGCATACCCAAGGAAAATGCACTTTTAGCTCGAGGTTCTAATTTTCCTTCATTTACATGCATGTATGTTGGACACCCAAAAATTTTAAAATCAGAATAATCAGCAGGAGTACTGACCAAACTTCCTCTGAGTTTTAAAATTAAGTCTTTGCAGAAGAGCACGGTGACAATGTAATGAGCCATATTAATCGCCTCTGCCCAAAAGTCTTTTGTCAACCCTACATTTAAGATTATATGCCTTGCTCTTTCTAAGAGTATTCTGTTCATACGTTCGGCCACACCATTTTGCTAAGGCGCCATCCTAACAGTGCGATGCCGAACAATTCCTTCATTTTTGCAGAATTCATCAAAGTCACCTTCACAAAATTTCATGCTATTATCCTGCTTGAGCCGCTTAATCTGCTTTACTGCTTGCTTCTCAATCAAAGTCTTCCATTGTTTAAAGGTTAGAAAAACATCATTTTTATGCTTTAGAAAATAAACTCAAACTTTCCTGGAATAATCATCAATGAAAGTCAACATATACCTGGCACCACCTTTAGACTGAACACGAGCTGGACCCCAAAGGTCTGAATGAATATAGTCAAGAGTACCTTTTGTTTTGTGAATTGCCGAAGAATTGAAGCTGACTCTTTTCTGCTTCCCAAAAATATAATGTTCACAAAAATCTAGTGGCCCAGTACTCTATCCACAAAGAAGACCTCTTTTGCTCAATATATTCAAACATTTTTTGCTCATATGACCCAAACGCATATGCCATAATTTGGTGATGTCAGAATCAGACAATGATGATGACGAGACTGCAATCGAGTCTGCGATGAGTTCCTGCAAAATATACAAGCTACCAGACCTACAAGCTTTCATAACAACAAGGGCATTTCTAGAAACTTTCATAACTCCACCTTCAGCTGTGTATTTACACCCAAGAGCCTCTAGGGTGCCTAAAGAGATGAGATTCTTTTTTAAATCAGGAACATGTCTAACATTAGTGAGCGTCCTCACAATACCATCATGCATTTTAATTCGGATTGTGCCTCTACCAATAACATCACATGCGGCATTATTGCTTATCAAAACAATTCCACCATTACAAGATTCATATGTGGAAAACAAATCCCTACTGGGACACATGTGATAAGAACAACCCGAATCTAAAATCCATTCATTTTTAGACCTTGTCCTATCATCAGTAGCAAAGAAAATATTTCCAAAATTCTCATCAGCTGCAACACTAGCTTCAGCGAACTCAGTAGTTTTCTCAATAATTTTTTCTTTTTGTTTTAATTTATTTTTCAATTTAAAGCAATCAGCCTTAATGTGCCCCATTTTATGACAATATCTACATTCCAAATTTCTATGTCTGGATTTAGATCTAGATTTAGATCTACTACTATCAAATTCTCTTTTATCAGTTCTACCTCTGACAACTAGACCCTCGGCCTGATTTCCTCTATTCTCCCTAGTGATATCCCTATCAATCTGCTCCTTAGATTTTAATGCAGATTTAATTTCCTGATATGAAATTGTTTCTTTTCCATAAATCATAGTATCACGGAAATACTTGAAGGATTGGGGGAGAGAACACAAAAGTAATAGGGCCTTATCCTCATCATCAATCTTTGCATCTATATTCTCCAAATTCATAACTAAGGAATCAAATTTATCAAGATGTTAGAGTATAGATGTACCTTCAATCATTCGAAGCATATATAAACTCTGCTTTAAGTAAAGACGGTTCTCCACTGTCTTCTTCATATACAAGGCTTTAAGCTTGTCCCACATGCTCTTAGCCGTAGTATCTGTAGCTACCTCCCGTAAAACCTCGTCAGAAAGATTTAGAATAATGCTAGATCGAGCCTTCTTATCCATACCTGCAAAATCTTCCTCTGACATGCCATCTGAAATTTTCTCAACTCCCTGTAGTGCCAAATCAACTCCGTCTTGAACCAGAATAGCCTCCATCTTGAGCTGCCACATGCCGAAGTTAACGTTTCTATCGAATTTCTCGACAACAATCTTTGTTATTGTCATTGTTGTTAAAAGATCCCAAAACCAGGCTCTGATACCAGTTTGTTAGAGCTGGCCCCAGGAAATTACCAAAGGGTAATTTTGACAACCCAATAAAGATAATAAACAGAAAAATAAAAGAGAAAACAGGGACACCGAATTTACGTGGTTTGGTCAATTGACCTACGTCCACGAACGAAAGGAAGAGCAAATCTCTACTGACAATGAGACAATTACAAATGCCTTAGGAAATTATTCCTAGGCCATAAAACACCTGAAACTACTAAACAAGAAAAGTCCAAATATTTAACTTAATGTGGACTTAATATAAATTAAATCCAAAGTGATTTTTCTTGTGGTGCCTGTGGTGCATCTACCTAGAAAGCCTAGACCCCTTTTTATAGCATCAATAGGGGATAACCAATCTGATTTTCCCAATGTGGGACTAAAGGACTTGCCAAACTAACACTAAGAAATATAATATGCCCAGACGTGGATGTTTTATCATCATAATTTCCTGCCCAATCAGCATCAGCAAAGGCATGAAGATGAAGCACGGTGTATTTGCGGAGAAAGAGGCCATGATTGAGAGTCCCCTTAAGATATCGCAAAATTCGTTTGACCGCAGACTAATGTATTGTAGATGGTCGATGCATGAACTGTGACAATTTATTGATTGCAAATGAAATGTCTGGACGTGTGAGAGCCAAGTACTGTAAGGAGCTAAGTATTTACCGGTATTGAGTAGAGTCCGTAGTAGGACTTCCATCACAAAGTTTCAGTGACTCACTGGTAGAGAGGGGAGTGGCAACCTCTTTAGCATCCTGCATATTTATCTTTGATAATAAATCTTGAATATACTTTCTCTGCGATAAGAGAAGACCTGAAGAGGTGAATGTGGCTTCCACTCCTAGAAAGTAGCTCAAGGTGCCTAGATCTTTGAGAGAGAATCGAACGGCTAGTTGCTTTAAGAATGACTGGATTTCCAAAAAATTATTTCCTATGACAACAATATCATCTACATACACCAGAAGATATATGACGTTTTCATGTTGTTGTCGTAGGAATAACGAGGTATCAGACTTGGAATTGATGAAACCCGTTGATGTTAAAAATGTGCCAAGTTTATTATACCAGGCTCTTAGAGCTTGACGAAGTCCATAAATAGCTTTTTGTAGCTTGCAGACATGCCTTGGATATTGTGGATGAATGAAGCTAGAGGGTTGCTGCATGAAGACATCTTCAGTTAGAGTCTCATGTAAAAAGGCATTGTTAACATCCAATTATCGTATATGCCAGCCTTTTGAGATAGCCAAGCTCAAGATAAGCCGTATTGTTATTGGTTTGACAACTGGGCTGAATGTCTCTGTGAAGTCAACACCAGGTCGTTGATGACACCCTTTGGCAACCAAACGTGCTTTATATCTAGCAATAAATCTATCTGGGTTCCACTTAATTCAAAAGACCCATTTACACCCGATGATATTTTATATGTGAGAAGAGGGAACTAGGGTCCATGTAGAGTTATGAAGAAGAGCATCATATTCTTCACACATGGCTTTATGCTAATAAGGAGATTTTTGAGCTTGATTAATTGTGGTAGGTTCACTAGCCTCAAGGGAAGAGTTCGTTATGGCATATAGATCAAGAACTTGACGTGGTTTAATAATACCACTTTTGGAGTGTGTTATCATATGATGGCTAGGAGCGACAGAAGTGGTAGGTTGGGTTGTTGGTATAGTCGATGGTGAGTTACCGAGATCAATCGGACTAGTCTGCGGTACTTCAATAGCACATGACGAGGTAGCTGAGGGTATTGCTTCATTAATGGGGGAAGCTTGTGAAGTAGGGATTGGAGAGATAATGGGGGGAGTGAGGAGCTGTTGAACAGGAGGAGTGTACTGACTAGGAGGGTTAGGATTGGATGGTGTTGTGGGAGGTTCATGTGACGGGGTTGAGGAGTTGCTCCAGTGATGTTTATTTGTCGGAGTAGCTTGTTTGGTAGGGTACTCATGATTTTGAAAAGGTAAGAAAGACTCTACAAAAATAATATGTCGTAACAAAAAGACTTTTTGGGTTTGTGATTCATAGCACCGAGAAGCATTATATTCAAGAGTGTATCCAATGAAAATGCAGGGCTTAGATCGTGGTGTAAGCTTATGTGAGGTATAAGGACATAGCCATGGATAACATAGACAACCAAAGACTTTGAGTTTATGAAAGTTTGGAAGTTTGTGAAATAATTTCTCAAATGGAGACTTGTATTGTAAGACTAGAGTGAGCATACGATTAATGAGATAGATGACCGTTTGAAAGGCTGTTGTCCAAAAAGTTGATGGCAAAGAGGCCTGATGTAGAAGTGTGAGCCCTGTTTCAACTATATGTTGATGTTTGCACTCAGCAGAATCAACTAATTAGGGAGTATGAGGGGGTGACTTGAGGTGTTGTATACCACAAGCTACGAGACAGGATGCGAGGACTTGATATTCACCTCTACCATCAGAGTAAATTGTTTTAATGAAAGACTGAAAGAAATTCTCAACCAACTTTCTAAAGTTAGTAAAGACTGTTGAAACTTCAGATTTATGACGGAGGGGATATAATCATATGTACTTAGTGAAATAGTCAACAAAAATGACATAAAATCGAAACTTGTCAAAAGAAAGGATTGGGGCAAGACCCCAAACATCAGTATAAATAATTTCAAAAGGTTGAGAGCAAGATATAGAGGATGTTCCAAAAGGTAATCTATGACTTTTATTGCTACGACACGCATCACAATAAGTTAAAATGTTGCTAGTAGTAGAGGTAGGAAATGAATAATGAGAAAGTAACTTTTGCTGAATAAGGGACAAGGGATGACCAAGACGTCGATGCCACACATCAACTGGAGCTGTAACGGAAGAGTGAACATTGGGGTGGGTTATTTGCGAAGCGGATGGCCACTCATAAATGTTGTCTTTGTTCTGGCCTTGGACTAAGGATGCCCCTATGCTCAAATCCTTGACAAGAAAGGAGTCAGGAAAAAATTCAATTGAGGTATTGTTTTGCTTACAGAATTGAGAGACAGAAATAAGGTTTCGTTTAATGTGAGGTGCACACAAAACATCATCAAGTGTGAAGGTTATGGTGAGTGAATTAAGCATTGTGGAACCAGTATGAGTGATAGGAAGACCTTTACCATCACCGATGATGACATCCTTATCGCCGCCATAGTTGTTGTGGACAGATAAGTTCTGAAAATCGGAGGTGATGTGATGCACCGGAGTCCACAATCTAATTGGGTTGGCTAGTTGTCGGAGTAGTCATAAGATTAGCTTGAGGCCACTGTGTTGGAGCAGGGAGTCGAGGTCGAGAGCGACAGACTTTTGCGGAGTGTCCGACTTTATCACACAACTGATAGACAATTCGACGATGACTGCTGAGGTCAGGGCGCCAGGGCTTATAGGGGTTACCATCTTGATGATGAGGATGAAAGTGTTGATAATGTGGATGTGAGGAGTTTGGTGTGGAACCCATAGGGTCAGGAGGTAGCTTAGCCGGACCTTGATTGACGTGCTTATTGTACTTGTTGCTCTTCCTCTTAGATTTTTTACTGACTTGAGCTGTGATAGTTGGTCCGGGCAACTTGTCATCATGCTTCAAATATGTCTCGTAGTCAATCAACTTATCATAAAATTCTTCGAATGATATTGGTGAGTCACGTGCCCGAATTGCGGTTGCCAATTCTTTGTATTCGTCCCCTAGGCCATTAAGGGTATGGACGACGACTTCTTCTTCACTGAGGGAATGACCTATCAAAGCCAAGTCATCAATGATAACTCTGATATTTTGTAAGTAATCAGTAATAGTACTTCCCTCTTGTTTCACTTTCATCAGATTGAATAAGAGTCCGAGCATGCGAGTACGCGAGCGATTTGCCAATATCGTTTGCAACTTGGACCATGCTTCTGCAGCAGTCATACATGAAGATATTAGTGGGGCAACGGACCTAGCGATTGAGGCTTGAATGGCTTGGAGGATGAGATGGTCTTGACGTAACCATAGTTTGTGAGCTGGATTTGGTATTGGACTAGATCCTCCTGGGATGTTGAGCAATGTAGGTGGACAATGGAGAGAGTCGTCGATGTAACCTATAAGGTCATATCTAAATAGAAGATTAGAAAATTGTGCACGCCAAGATGCATAATTTTCACTTTTGGATAACTTGAAAGAAATGAGTACCACAGCATTGATAGTGATGAGGCTTGGAGGTTGAGAAGTGCTATGGTTCCCTGCAGGGACAACGACTAGAGTATTAGAGGTAGATGATTAAGCCATTTGATGATACGATGGCGTCAATCAATTATAAAATTTACCGGATGTAGACTGTGGACAACATTAGGTAGCAATCTTGATGTGCCTTGATGTGAGCTAAAGGGGCAGCTTCCTCGGCGTCCTGCTACTGCAGATCATCACAACAAAAGAGGCAATAGAGAGGAGCCTTCGGTAGAGGAAGCAGTCGGCTTCGATGGGTCATAGGAAGGAGGAAACCGCTGTCACCCCATCGGATTGATTCGCTTGGTGCAGAATAGGCATCGAAGACTCAACCAGTGCAGATCACACCTGTTCGATGGAGTTTGGCAGCAGAGGAGAGAGCGTTCTCATCAGAAGAGAGTGCCGAGGCTGAGATCAGCAGCGTTGTCTTGTTTTTGTCACACCGCACGATGGCTGCGACGGTTTGAGGAAGCAACAGTGTCAATGGTCGTTGGCAACGGCGGCGGTGGAGAGGGGGAAGGAGGGGAAAGAGCTCCGAGATTGTAAGAAGATAATGAGCAAGATGAAGAGGCAGGAGGCGATCGCCAACGGGCTGCTCTGTTTCTGAAATCCGCTCGAAATGGACCACGCTCGACCAGAGGATCAAGGCCGATGGCGGTGGTGGCACAGCTGGGAGGAGATGTTGTATGCGGCTGAGGCGGTTGTAAAGATGCCGAGGACTATGGCTGGAAAACTCAGCAGCAGCCCTTTCTCGCTCGAGTAGGATGAGGAGCGGCTGCCGAGGCAGAGAGTGCTCTGCTTCTGCCAAGGAAGGAGAGCTGTATCACCCCGCCGGTCCTTGCTGACTGATCCGGACACTGCTGGGCCTAGACGGGGTGCTCGTTTGACGTGGCTACTGCGCCACTGGCAACTACGGGTCCAGCCAGGTGGAGTGCAACGGCGCCGGGGCTGCTCCACCTACAAAACTAGCGGAAATTGGAGCCGCTGCTCGAACAACTTCCGGAAGCAAAGAGAGGAGGGTGCGGTGTGCACCGAAGGCGAGGCGACCAACGCGGCGCTTGTGTGAAGTCCGTCGATGAGGAAGATTGGCGGTGGCGGAGGAAGAAGAGACGGCCGGGTTGGTGTCTCTGCTTCTGTAAGTCTTTGGGTGACGGTGCTACGTTCTTTGCGCAGCGATGTAGATAGCGTCAGTCTTACGCTAGTGGATGGTGGAGCAGAATAGCCTACCGTCAACGCTGTCGCTGGACAACGAAAAGAAAAAGAAGAAGAAAAAAAGCACTTGCTTAATGCAAGGGCTTGATACCATGATAGATTGAATTGTAATGAATAAGAATATGTTGAATATAGCTTAACAAAGTCTTATTTATACATAAGAAGAGAAGAAGAAGAGAGGATTTTCCTCAACTGTCCACTGAAATTTCCTCATGCAGTTGAGAAAATCTTATCTATTATCAACCTTTGGCTCTAGCAACTAAGTTTGGCTACCGAGTGAAATCCGTGCTAACTTCATGTGGCTCATCTCTTGCTCTTCTCGGGCAACAATAAATATCCCTTTCCATTTCATCCAACTCGGGCAACTCCATTTTCTTATTTCTTCGTCGGCGTCAGTGGGCTTAAGAGTTATGAGCGAGTCCTAATTATAGCGGCCGCTTCCCCCCTAGTTTAGTCTTCAAGGGCTGTTGAGGGTGCCAGTTCTTGCTCTTGTGGAATCCCGAGTTGAGTCAATTCTCGTTCAATTGAAAAGGGAAGCAGTGTATTTCTCTTTACTTATACCATAAGTTCGAGAGTTCAATTTATATGAATGAGTAGCGCCGGGGATTACCTTGTTGCAAGTAACGTTCGAAAGGAATCTTAAAGTGAAGTTTCGTAGGGGTCTCTTCTCGAATAAGTCAGTATATATATAATAAGAGGCGGCAACAGTCGTAAGAGAATCCGCAGTGAAGCGAGGGAAGTCTACAACAGAGGAATCCGTTTTCGTTTTGTCAAGTCGAAAAACAGTACTTGTAGCGCCGACAAACAAATTAATGGAAATTGAACTGACCCTAACGTGCCGAGGAATAAATCTATTGAATCTTTTGACTTTCGAGCCCTAGTGCCAGACTTATTTAATACATATTAGGTTTAAGTTGAAGTTTCATAATTCTTTGTTGCTTCTTAGCGATCAACAGATCTGTATTAGTTTACTCGGCTGCTGTTCGAAAGGAAGCCGATTCTTCAAGTGGAGGTTCTTGCTGAATAATATCTTGATCTCGGTGTTGGCGCAAGTGCAATTCCGGTTTTGGCTAAAAGTAAGGATATACATAATCTTCAGTTCGAGTTAAAGCTATAGGAAAGGAAGCCTGAGTAAGGGCGAAAGTGAGCAAGGTGAGTTCGTTCACCGTATACCTCATATGCGAGAAAGATTCCAAAAGACGGGCACTAGCGATTTTACCCTTTGCCTCAATTCGTTCTTCAGCGCTAAGTGGTCCAAGTCGAGTTTCTTTTGGTCCGAGTTAAGGCGAGTTGATTGTTGAAGGGAGAGAGGTTCCGCTCGAGTGAAATATATAGTTTCAAGAGCTGGAAACTGTAGTAGTTGGGTGCGCTAAGTCCCCAAAATCATCTTCATCGTTTTTCAGTTTCAACAGAATCATAAGTTTCAAGAACAAGTGGAGTATTGTATAGAACTAGTCATTATTGAGGAAGAGGTAAAGTCGACCAGGAAAAGAATTAAGTGCGGAAGCCTCATCAAAGAATCCATCTTCTCTTGCACCAGGTAAAGAATGGAGTAAATCAAATACTTCCCTCCATCTTTGGAATCAGATACTCCACGACACCTCACTTCAAAACCTATTAACCCGGGATGTATTTTCCTATTGCTATTGGTTTGGGTGGGTGAAAAGTCAAGTCAAGTAGGTAAAGTATAAGGTCTGGTTGTTAAACCCCGGTGCTCGAAAACCAGAACTAGAGCAATATTCTCGCTTTGATAGCAATGTAACCAACGCCGGAAAGCAAATCATCGCCAGTAACGAGCAACTCTTTGCAAAATGAGGAAATCCGGGATGGAATCTTGGGCTAGCAGCGGGAAGGGATATGGAAAATGAGCCTGCAGGAAGCACTCTATCTTTCTCGGGGCAGTCTGTCCCTTAAGCAAGGCAGGAAGTGAGTTTTCAATCAATCTATCAGGCCAGAGCAATCTCTCAGTAAAGCTTATTCCTAATCTCATGAAAAGTAATCGCATCTAGTTAGAGTCCTTCTCCATCTAGTTGGAGTCCTTCTGTAAGCTATACGAGCGAATAGTTGACAATGGGTAGCAGGTGAGTTTTGAAAGTGCAAGGGATATCTACTTTTTCAAACAAGCGAGGAAAACCAGAAAAAGTGCCTATTTATTTGATTTCTTTAGAGCTAACGATTTCGCGAACAACTGAATCCGCTGTGGGAAGCTGTTCGAGTTAGGTATCCGATAAGTCAACAAGCAGACAAGTAAGTAAGTAATCAGTGCGTGCAATAACTTCTCTCTAAGACAAAAACCGGAATTGCTTCTATATACGATAAAACTAGCGATGAGACTTGAAACTCTTTGATACACCACTCGGATCGTCGCCAACTCTTCTGCAGACGACTTAACGGCTGTTTATTCTCTGTGCTTCTCTTATGCTTCTGCGATTGAGTTAGATGAGATGAGAGCCTCATTCGGTCAATGGAATTGTTGTTCGTAGTGGGAATCTCTTAGGGGCCGCTAGTCAATTGCGAGTTAAGTCCTTTGTTTTATGAGAAATGCCCTATGTTGCCTCCTGAAATGCCCGTTCATTCTTATACTAGATGCGGCAGTGTGTTACTTTTATAGTTCATTTTACACTAATCTCTTTTGTTGGTTAGAGTTATTACTGCTGATGTGCCTTTGAGCATAAGATCTAGGGTGGAAGCTTCCGAGTAACGATACCGGGCTAGGCTAGGAATACGTCGAAGAGGGTAATAATCATAGATGTCTTGGCGAGCAAGGAAATGGGAAGTTCATGTTAAGAATTGATTCATAGTAGTTATCTAGATCTAGGTGGTTATCTAAATATTCATCATGATCTAGGTGGTTAGGGTGATTTCAATAACTAACTCTATCATGGGTGATATGATAGAGAATGGTTGTTAGAGTGGTTGTTATCACGAGGTTCTATAAATAGGACTATAGTTCATGAAGCAAGTAGATAGTGTGTGAGCATTTGGAGAATATTTGTAAGTGTTCAATATCGTTCCTCCTGTTTTAATACTACATCGATTTTCTAAATTAAAGAGCATTCTCTCTTGAATCGTAGTATTCTGTTTGTTTATTGGTTCCTTGCTCCTCCAACCCCAACATTTGTGGTATCAGAGCCTTGTTTCAATCTGAACTGGGCATTATGACTTTTAATAGTAATTCCATGTCTCAACCCCTTATTCCCATCTTCTCGAGGAAAAGCTATGAATTTTGAAGTATCAAAATGAAGACTATTTAAGTCTCAAGATCTTTGGGACTTAATAGAGAATGGATATGCAGATCCAGATGAGGAAATCAGGCTGAGAGAGAACAGAAAGAAGGACTCAAAGGCATTATTCTTCATTCAACAAGCTGTACATGAGACAATATTCTCAAGAATTGCAGTAGCGATAACCTCAAAGCAAGCTTGGTTGATACTTCAAAACGAATTTCAAGGCTCATCAAGGGTGATTACGGTAAAGCTTCAAACCCTTCGTCGTGAGTTTGAAATTTTGTTTATGAAAAACAATGAATCGGTGCAAGATTTTCTTTCCCGAGTGACTGAAATTGTTAATCAAATAAAAACTTATGGTGAACATCTTCATGATCATATAATTGTTGCAAAAGTTTTGAGAAGTTTAACTCTAAAATTTGATCATATTGTTGTCGCAATTGAGGAATCAAAAGATTTATCTACATATTCATTTGATGAACTAATGGGTTCCTTGCAAGCACACGAAGCAAGGTTGAACAGGTCATTTGAGAAAAATGAAGAAAAAGCATTTCAGATTAAGGGGCAGTCTTCTACTTCAAAAGAAGACAAAAATTCAGTAGGAAGATCTCGTGGCAGAGGAGGATTTCATGGTAGAGGAAATGGAAGAGGAAGAGGACACTTTGATGGGCATAATGAACAAAAGCAATCAAATTATGATCAGAAAAACTACAAGAATAGAATTCAATGCCACTATTGTAAAAAGTTTGGTCACATGAAAGCATATTGCTGGAAAAGAGAAAAGCAAGCAAGCTATGTGGAGGAAAATGTGTTAGGATCGAAAAGGCACTAAGAGGGGGGGGTGAATTAGTGCAACGGATTAAATATGTAACTTTGAAACCGATTTCGTATAAAGACAAGTTCGTAGGAAGACTTCGATTCGTTGAAAGAGAACTTGTAAGAAGTTGCTTGAGTAAATGAAGCAGCAAGGAACTAAACAATTTGCAGCTAAGTAATGAAATGATTCAGAAATGTAAACACTCACACATTCATGAACACAATGATGTATAGTGGTTCGGTCAAATGACCTACATCCACTCTTGAAGCCTTCCCGATGAGGCTCCGCACTTCCACTAGCAATCCTTTGAAGGGGAAGGACCAATACCCCTTTTTACAACCCTTTACAAGAAGTTCACACTCTTACAAGATTTCTCAAGAAGAAGAAGGAGGTGAACACTTAGCAAGAACAAGACTTTTCAAGACTTTTCAAAGACTCAAAACCAAGATTCTAACTCTCAAAAAGGGTTACCCTTTCAGCTGAAAAAGGGGGGGTATTTATAGATCCAAATTGGGTTCCAAATCAAATTGGAATTCCGGTCAGGTGGTGCTACACTTTGTTAGAGCGGTATTACTACACTGTGTCGCCAGATGAGGCCCCGTCAGACAAAGTCTGTCCAACTGCTGGAGCAGCGGCGATACTACATCGCCGCTAGCAATGTGGCCGGCGGTACTACCGCTCAGTCAAGGCGGATACTACCGCGCTTAGCCATGTGGCGGGCAAGACTACCGCTCCAGGCTGGGCGGTACTACCACCTAGCACACGGCTGCCAAGCGGTGCTACCGCCTGGTACAAGCGGTTCTACCGCCTGGCAGTTTGCTTTGTTAAATGGGTCTTATCCAAAGCCCAAAAAGCCTAGTAAGGGCCCGGTTGGCCCATACTAATTAGAGCAAGATTAATTCGAAATCCTTGCCCTAAGTACATGCTAACTACGAAGTTAAAAAATATAATTAATAATGATTTAAACCGACTTTCTTCAAGTCTTACTCCGACGAGCTTTTCGTTGAGACTTCGGCGGTCCTCCGATATTTCCCTCGGATTTCTTCCGATGGGTTCCCAGCATGCTCCCGGCTTGTAAGTCACGCTCAACGAGTCTTCGACAAGCTTCCGAACCTTCTCGGCAAAGTTTTGCGAACCTTCAACGATCTTTGTGACGAACTTCCGAAAACTTCGGCAAGTCCCTGATTCGATCTTGATTAGTTCCGGCAGCACTTTCGATGATCCTTCGGACTTCCGATGAACTCTTGAATATTGGACGGACTTAACGTCGGCAAATCACTTTATGTTTCTGACCCATCGTAGTTAATCCTGCACACTTATCTTTGACAATATAGATTAGAACAAGTATTTCACCAATTGATTTTATCATCAAAATCCGAGATTCAACAAAATGAAGACAATAGTAAGTTATTTATGACTCATTCACATGTTAATGATATCTCAAATGATATTTGGTTTTTGGATAGTGGATGTTCTAATCATATGTCAGGCATAAGTTCAATATTTAGAGATATTGATGAAACTCACAAGTTGAATGTTAGACTTGGAGATAACAAGCAAATCCAAGTGGAAGGAAAAGGAACAATTGAGGTGAAGACAAGTCAAGGGAAGGCAAAACACCTTGATAATGTTTTCTTTGTTCCTAGTTTATCACATAACTTATTGAGTGTTGGACAACTTATAGATCATGGATATTCAGTTATATTTGATGATGGTTCATGCACCATTAAAGATAAAAAATCTGGTTTGATTATGGTAAAGGTTTGCATGATGCAAAATAAGATATTTTCACTTGATGTTTCAAATATTGAAAAGTATGCTCTAGCTGCAACTCAAAGGGATGAGTCTAATTTATGGCATTTAAGATATGGACACCTTAACATTAAGGGCTTAAGGCTATTAAAGCAAAAAGGAATGGTTTTTGGATTGCCTAAAATTAACACACTTGATGTATATAAAGGATGCATTTATGGCAAATAAAGTAAAAAAACCATTTCCTGTTGGAAAAGCATGGAAAGCATCTGATTGTCTTGAATTAATTCATGCTGATTTATGTAGATCTATGAATACAAAATCGTTCGGTGGATGTCGATATTTTCTACTATTTACTGATGATTATAGTCGCATGAGTTGGGTATATTTTCTAGAAATGAAATCTGAAATATTTGATAATTTTTGAAAATTCAAGGCACTTGTAGAAAGGCAAAGTGGTAGATGCATAAAGACACTTCGGACAGATAGAGGTGGTGAATTTCTATCTAATGAGTTTAATTCTTTTTGTGAAAAAAATGGTATTCGCAGGGAATTGACAGCACCATATACACCGGAACAAAATGGTGTAGCTGAGCGTAAAAACCGAATAGTCGTAAAAATGGCAAGAAGTTTGCTTAAAGGAAAGCATCTTCCAAATCAGTTTAGCGCGAAAGCGATTTAACAAATGATTTATTTGTTGAATATTTCACCAACAAAGGCTGTTATGAATTGAACTCCTTTGGAGGCTTTGTATGGTATAAAACCAAGTGTAAACCATCTAAGAATTTTTGGTAGTATTGCTTATGCTTTGGTGAATTCACAAAATCACCACAAGCTTGATGAAAAATCTAAAAAATGTATTTTCATTGGTTATTCCTCACAATCCAAAGCATATCGATTATATAATCTTATTAGTGGCAAAGTTATTATTAATAAAAATGTTGTGTTTGATGAAAGGGCAAGTTGGAATTGGGAGTCAAAAGAAGATGAAACACAAACTCAGATTCCGATAGAAGTAGACACTCCACAGAATCAAGTAACAGATCTTGCTCTAACAAATTCATCGTCAGCCTCACATAGTAGCAGTTCAAATTCTGATTTCTCAGATGAATCTCCTCCAAGAAAGTTTAGATCACTAACAAAAATTTATGATTCAACATTTGCTTTATTTATTTCAGATCCTACAACTTTTGAGGAAGCAGTTGAAAAAGAGGAATGGAGAAAAGCAATGAAGGAGGAAATCAACTCAATTGAGAAGAATGAAACCTGGGAGCTAATGAATCTGTCGAAGGAAAAGAAAGCTATTGATTAAAATGGGTTTACAAAACAAAATATAATGCAGATGGAAGTATCCAAAAGCATAAAGCTCGGCTTGTAGCAAAATGATATTCACAGCAACAAGGAGATTTGGATGATAGAAAAAGTACTTCGGGCAATATTTTTAGCCTTGGATCAGGAGTTATATCTTGGAGTTCAAAGAAGCAAGCAACAACTGCATTATCAACATCGGAAGCAGAATATATAGCTACAACATCAGCAGTGTGTCAAGCAATATGGCTTAGAAGACTTCTTAAAGATCTTCATCAAGAACAAATGGAAGCAACAGAAGTATTTTGTGACAATAAAGCTACAATTACAATGACAAAAAATCCAACATTTTATGGAAGAATGAAGCATATAGAGATATGCTATCATTTCATCCGGGATCTTGTAGTAAGTGGAGCCATAGCAATGAAGTATTGTGGCACAGATGAACAAGTTACGGATATACTCACCAAGTCGCTTCCAGTTCAAAAACATATCTATTTTATGTCTCAAATTGGTGTATGTAACTATGAATCAAGGGGGAGTGTTAAGAATTGATTCATAGTAGTTATCTAGATCTAGGTGGTTATCTAAATATTCATCATGATCTAGGTGGTTAGGGTGGTTTCAATAACTAACTCTATCATGGGTGATATGATAGAGAATGGTTGTTAGAGTGGTTGTTATCACGAGGTCCTATAAATAGGACTAGAGTTCATGAAGCAAGTAGATAGAGTGTGAGCTTTTGGAGAATATTTGTAAGTGTTCAATATCGTTCCTCCTGTTTTAATACTACGTCGGTTTTCTAGATTAAAGAGCATTCTCTCTTGAATCGTAGTATTCTGTTTGTTTATTGGTTTCTTGCTCCTCCAACCCCAACAGTTAAGTTCTACTCGGGACAGTGTTCGGAAAGTGGACTTACGCTCGTACCGTTAAGGACGAGGAAAGTGTTAAGAAAGGTATAGGCGAGATAGAGTTTTGAGATGCCCAATCCGAATTAAAGAATAGGTTCTGATATAGGCTGCCGCGTAACGATGCTAAGTGGGTTCGGTGCCAAAGAGAAGAAGTCGTAGTCTGGTGCTAAGTGCTCTGGTTCGGTGCTACAGAAAAGAAGTATAGGTTCCGGTCGTAAGTAAGAGTTCGATGCCCTATAGTACAAGTAGAGTAAGGTGCCCTAGAGAGAAGTCTCGGTTTCGATGCTAATAATGGTAGTATTGAGAATATGGTCTCGTACGATAATAATGAGAAAACACATATCCATATTCTAATGAGAAAACACATTCCAATACATATCAATACAAGTAAACATCAATACATATCAATACAAGTGACACATAAGAATAAAGAAGTGGGGAAATAATAAGGCATTGAGGAATAACAGATAGAATTAAAGCAAAGGGAGTCAAGTTAGAGGAGGTATAGGCGCTAGGGGAGATAATAGGGCTTTGGCAGCTGGGTTCTACTCTTTGTATCGGTACTTTAGATCTTAGATATAGTTGTGGATTTCTGCATTATGAAATTTGGTATTAAGTTCATGTTTAGGTATTAAGTTCATGCATAGTAAACGTCTTTCTATTTGCTTAGCAGAATAGACTCAAAAAGGTAAATCGTTATATCACTTTTGGGGTCGGTGTGAAGTCGCCAAGTCACTTAGACAAACACTGGACTCATAATAAACATGTTATAATGAAGTTATTCCGGGACAAGCAGACAAGCAGGCAAGCAACTCTATACTACTAATGGCCAAGTCACTAAGCAAACAAGTGGAAAAGCAATGGAACATTAAGCTAGTATACGAAAAGAAGCTACTCAGCTCAATTATAACATCACCTTTCAAGTAAGGAAAGGAGTAAACGGAGCAGTACACGGTTTCAATAGTCAGCAGCAAGCGATGGTGTGTGTTGTAGAAAGATAAGATAAGGGTTTTCATTACATTGGTAATTAGACAGAGGTAATTAGATCAGATGCTAAATTGACTGTTCCCCCCATGGTTTACTATGTTTGTTGGCAACGAGAGAGAATCAGCTGTTAATCGATGTTGGGCAGAGCCAAGCTACTACTAGAATTGACAATTAAGTAAGAAATACAGAATACAGCGTCGAGGATAGGCTAGGTCCTATAGAATTTAGGTAATCAGTAACAGAATCCGGAGAAAGGGGGGTTTAATAGAAGAAGTCACTAACCCTTAATACAGTAGTAGTAGTAGTTTGTTTCCTCCTTCCTTTCCCTTGATAATTGAGTTTCGGAGGCTTAAGTCAGAATTGCCCTCTTTCTTTCTTTCTTTAGTTGTAGCTGAAAACCACTCGGTAGTCAGGGTACTAATACTAATACTGGAAAGGTTGAGATTGATACTAATACTAGTGATGGAAAGAAAGATCTGCTACCCCACAACAACTGGTAGGTTTTTAAGCAGAGATATAGACGGAAAGGCAGGGTATTGAGCCTTAAGCAAGTAAGGACAGGCTCATGGAATAGGTAGTAAGCCCGAGAGTAAGTAGAGCAAGGACAGTAAGACTCATAAGTAGGAAAGCGAGCCTTTTTAGTAGTAGTATTGATTTCATTCTGATAGTTTCATATAGTAGCCCATGTTTCATTACAATAGTATTAGTTAAGTGCATCGACCATTGGATAATGTTTCTACATATGATAATGGAATAAGGCATTGAAGAATGGAAGCAAAGGAAATAATACTTAACTCAAGTAGGGGCAGGCTTAGCAAGTGCGGTGTAGGTGTCGGGAATGAGACAAAGAATTAAGGATACCAGTCTTCGGATACGAGCTATAAGGGATGACCTGCCTTGTGATACGAGCTCTAAGGGATTACCTATCTTGTGATACGAGCTATAAGAGTGGAAGCAGGAATCCAATAAGGCAGTAGTAGGTTTAGTAGTTACTTGTCTAGTAGTTGCACGGTAGGTTGCATTCTATTACTATACTGAGTGTTGGTTCTATGTTCTACTAACCTATCCGGTATGTCCTCTAACCTATCTGGTATGTCCTCGGTTTATTCTAATAGTCGTTTAGTTTTCAGTGTTCTCGTTATTGGTTGATTTCTCTATGATAAGCAAAAGTATGAGAAGCTTTAGTTCGCTTATGACTTAATGGATTGATCACTCATCTAGGAACAAAGCCCTGTTAGCATTAATTTCATTTTAAGTATCTTACTTATATAAGTTTGATACGGTGCCCTAGCTGTTCGATCCCCAGTTATAAGTCAAAGGATTACTCATTCATTTAGTGGTCGGGCAACTGATCTCGAGTTCAATGAAAAAGCACTTGCAGTTTTTCACCCCATTACGTTAATAAAATACTCTTGAATCTTATATAAGTAAACAGAATACCGAAAGCCGGACTCAAACTAAGGAGTGGTATAGACTTAAAAAGAGAGTAAAGAACGTATCTAAGTCGTTAAGGCTTTCTGTCTGGTGGAGCAAGTAGGGCTTGGAGCCAGTAAGACAAGGTTCGAGGTAAGTCAGGGAAATCCTATTTATAAGTGAAAGTATTGTTGGCACCAGTTCCATGAAGACTAGTAGATGCACTGGCAATTATGTATTAGGGCGTTCTCTTATGTCCTTCGGCCCAATTATGATTAGTAGTGATTTGATGATGACTGGTAGTAGTTATTCCTTTTTTTTGTCTTAATGGTGGGGAAATCCAACAGAATTAAGGTAAGCCGGGGCAGGCTCAACGCAAACAAGTAAGGATCATAGGCATATTTGTTAAGTAGAAAATCGTACCAAGAGCTGAAGAACGATAACAGGGATATCTGATTTTAGAGCACTAGTTTTAGTTTGAAAGCGAGTAGTTTCAGTTTAAAGAATCCTAATTATGTAGCTCAACCTCCATTTAAAGAATCCTAATTATGTAGCTCAAGTCTTGCTAGCAGTTGTTTCAGTCTACTGATTCAAAGTGAAACTCCCTGTTGCTGTAGTCTGATAGTAGTGCCTTAGAAGCAGCAGTGAAAGTCTAAGCAGTACTTGTTGGATTCCCAGTTAGCAGGGTCCGTTTTGTTAGTGTTGATTTGATTCCCGGTTTCGTGTATAAGCATTGTTGGCGTTGGTTTGGTCCTGGTAGTTAGTTGCTGGGTTCCCACTTATTAGCTTAATGATTGGAAGCACTAGTTGAGTTTAAGTGTTCGCGAAGTAAGGCTCAAAATCCGTAGTTTTAGAATTCAAGCAAAGAGAAATAGGCTAAGTTCCGAACTAAGGTCCTTATTTATAGGGGTGTCAGTTTTCAAGCGAGCAGGGACAGAATAAGATACAACAAAGCAAGGTTTGAGTTAAGTAGTTGGATTGCCGGTTGCTAGCTCAAGTCTTGTTATCAGTGTTTATTCCTATTAGGAGTGGGTTTCCGCCTTGCCATTAGTAGTGAGATTATTTCCGGTACCACATTAAGCCTGGGGAGCCCCAGTTACCATTATAATTAACGGTTAGTTAAGTCTATTCTTAGGTGCACTACAGCGTACCCGGAGTCAAAGAATGAGATACAAAGAAACTCGCTACCGCTATTAATTAGGACTTCATAATAACTTAAGTTGCTTGTCGACTTGGCTTTTTTGAGTAGATACTTGGTGAGTGAAAGCAAGGCACAGTTCAGGCTGAAACAGCGAACAGAGAGATGTGGAATGGTGTACTAGGCTGCGAGAATTACGCCAGATCCGAGGGTAGTAGTGAAAGAATAGCAGTAAGGAAGGTCAGCTTTGATGTCAGTGAAGTAGTTTAGTCGTCAGCGTCAGGTCAAGTTGAAAGCTCAAGGGAACCTAATAAAGGAGTGGAGTATAGAAGTGCATAATATTCCTAGTATTAGGAGTGGAGTATAGAAGTGAATAGAATCCGCAGTTATAGTTCATTGACTTCTTTTTGACGAGTTAAGTAAACAAGCAACTCCGAGACTATTGAATACATACGTGCGAACGGAACTCACTCCCTTAACAAGAGACCCTTAATATGCCCTTTTTGCATTGTTTAAGGCACCAAGCCACTACTACCCCGCCTAGCCTAGGTAAGATGCGGCAAGGGAGGCAGCTCAGTCAGAAGGATATAAGGGAAGCTGTGTCTTTCAAAGTATCTAGAAGCCCCGACCTCAACTCTGGTATTGACCTATCCTCTGGGTAATCGGTCATAACCTTACTTTAGAACTGCTTCCATATCGGATTCAACTGGGGATCGGGATTCGAATTATCTACAAGGGAAAGGTCTTATACTCTGCAACTTTGATACTTATACTAGATTCCTACTACTCGGTTAAGCCTTGATTCAATTCAAGAGTAGCAAAGGGTCGGGTACGGGTTAACTCATTGAAGTAACATTAAGGGAAAGTTGAAGTTGTTGAATAGAAAGATACACAGGGTCAGTTCAATTGGAAAAGCAACTAAAGGAAGTGAATTAGTATGTTAAATACCTTAGTTTACTTACCGGTCCTATACTCAAGGGTCTTACACTAAAGAAGAGAGTTGAGGAAGAATGAATCGAAGGAAGGCTGTAAGCAGTGCCAGGAAACAGGAAAGGAGAAGAGTTATGTTCTGGTCTTGGCGCCGAGATAGGGATATTCTTGAGTTGGGATCAGAAGTAGGTAAAGAATAGCGTGTTAGGGAGCGAAATCCCCTTTCGAATGCCTATGAGGTGTTGGGAAGAAAGTGTTAGAGTACAGGGCACGTGAAGCGGGAAGGAAAGATAGGTCTAGCGGCCCTGGCAATACTTAGTGCTTCAGTAAACAAAGAATTCAAGTAGTACTGTTTTCTTGTTCGAAAGGGTTTTATTAAAGAGGAAAGAAACTACCGGTTATCTCATTAAAGAGGAAAGAAACTACCGGTTATCTCAAGTAGATTAGAATTTCACTCCAAGGTAAGAATCAGAGATAGTTATTAAAGAAAGAAGCAAGCAGGTAACCAACAGTGCTCCCTCTCTCAACCTACCCTAGTGCAAGTACTGCTCTTTATGAGTTATATATCAAATCTGGTGTACCTGAGTGAGGAGTTTTCAGATGCTAGTGAGTCTTCCCTCTGAAGGAATAAACCTAATCCGAGTATGGAGCTAGGCATGAAGGATATAGGTGACTAACCGACCATGTCCCTGTGCTTTGAACCAACCTAAGTGCTATTAAAACAAAGAATGAAACGGAGGTATTATACTGCACCTAAAGAGATAGAATATGTAAACACCCCTCAGCTCTCTTAACCTTGCCAATCTTGTAAATGTGAGATTTTTTGCGCCCGAAACAAGCAACGGTGAGCTAACAGGAACAAGCAATAGGGGAAGGGATGCAAAAGTCGAGTAATTGCTCTGTTAGGTTCCACTATTCCATTTGTTTATGTGCCTACCTATACGATGAAACTAAACTAGAACAGAAACCAATTCCAGTTCCAGGACAGAAACGCTTGATGGTTCAGCTACCTATCCCCCTTCCCTTACTTGGGTTACCAAAATGTTTCTATAAGAGACACAGGTGCACCTACATTCTGAAAGTCAGGTTTTCGGGCTAAAGTAAAGGAAGAGAGAAGACAAAAGTATAAGCGGAAGAGCTGTAAGGTTTTTCATAACCTTCTATAGGAGAGCACTATCTTATTTTATTGTTCTGTTAGCAGCTAGTGAGTTTCGGAGTTTAGAAGCAATGCTTAGTTAGGTTACCTTATATTATGTGCGCACTCTATGAATCAATGAATCCATAAGCAAGCCCTTAAGAAGCAAAGCTGTGTTTTTCATGTCTTCTATATTAGAGGAAGAAGAGATGTTTTGATTCTTGTTCGTTCCAGGGAGCGTAAGCTTACTTTTCTTGTTTCACCTATAGGCTTTGGGCAATAAGTGGTAGAGAACAAGTATACAAGCTAGGGCTTTCAGATACGAGCATGAAGTACACCGAACAACGCTCTGTGTAGTGGGCTAAGCATTCTTCTTCTTTGGCTTGGCAAAGCATTCTTTATTCTATACAACACTTGAAGAGTAAAGACACGATACTTATTAACTTACCGCTTACTTTCATTCAATAAGTGAGAGAAAAGGTTAACTCCCAAAAACTTTACTTGATACTTTCTACTTCGAATTGGAGTTAGGGCCTGTGATAAGCTACACTTATGAAAAGAGTATTAAAGACATAAATGATCTAATAATATAGTTATAACCTAACCTCCTTACATCTTAGTTACTGAATAGAAGAAAGAGAAAGAAGTACCGATACCAACATAACAAACATATGGAATGTGGGCCCCTCTCTATACTGTGGATTAATGATTGACCGTCTAGAGGATCAACTATTCAATTAACTCATCGCACACCACTATTAAGAGTTCTATTCTGATCTATTTGATTCTCTTCTAATATGTATGAGTATGGTTGGTGACTATAAGAGAATACATTAAGTATGGGGGGCCAGAGTTTCCTCACTTTATATTGATTCCATCATGGTATATATCTTGCGTATAGTCAAAAAAGGTGATACTAGGTTACAATCAAGAATATCTGTTCTATTAGGGTAGGTGCCTATTGCCCACGTAACTCTAAGTCAATAATATCTGTTGTCTATAAAGAATATCTGTTCTATAAAGTGCCTATTGCACACGTAACTCTAAGTGTATAATAGAAAGTATAGAGAGGATGTGTATAATAGAAAGTATAAAGAGAGAGGATGCGCCTACATTAAGTATTCAATAAAAGTAAGAGGAAAAATATGATTATAGAGGTATTCAATACGGGTAAGAAGAATACACATATGATTATAGAGTTGTTAAGAGGTGCGCTGCGCCTATGGTATGAGTTAAGAAAGTAAACGCTCTAATCAAAGGATTCCATTCCTGTTTTATAGATATCTGCTCTGTACAAGTCCAGTTTTCGTTCAAACTGAAACTGCATTCTTCAATTCTGCCCTTCCCTGTACTCTAATATTATAGTACTAGTTATACAAACAAGTTTGAAGTCACTAACTAGATAATTTGCCGAGGGGTTGGTTGTAGTTGACAGGAAAGTCGAGTTCGGGGGAAAGAATCTGGATGAAGTTCAGGCAGGGTTCGAGGCGGAATCAAGTAAGGGTTCGAGTTCTCTTTTATAAAGAGAATAATCTCAGTTCTACTTTAATCCTATAGGAATAATTGCAGAATTGAATGTATCTCTATACTGCTGAGTCAACTTCGTATCTCGCTGTAGCTCTTTTTAGTGTTTCTATTCTTTCGGTCCTCATCATTCCGTAATAGACCCGGATTCCTACAATGTTAGGGGCTCTATATTACATCGCTAAAGCTACTTGGAATCTTTTCTTGTCATGGACCACTCACGACGGAAGTCCCCGCTCTATCTGTGACAGAGCTCCGTTTACTGCGCTATTTACCCTGCACCAGCACTCTATGTGCCCGGGGGCCGATCGAAGCCTCTCTATAACCATTATGCAAAAGCAGGATCGGTTCATCTACGGAAGGTATCAAACTGCAGGAACAAGATCTGAAGTATTTGTAGTTGTAGCTAGAGGAGAGAGATTGGCTGTTTCATCAGTTGAAATGAAATTTCACTCTTTCTTATAGTAACCGGAGCAGAGACAGTGGAGGGAGGTCTATTCTTACTTACTCCCCTATAGTTCTTTACTCCCCTATAGATAACTATGAGACGAAACCAAGCATATACTAAATTAAGTACTTTCTTTGCAATAGGCACCCAGCTTTCGTATACATTCTTTCTTTCTTTCCCTTTACCCCTGAATTAGATGAATGAGCCATTATCCACAAGATTATTGAAAACCAACCCCGCATTCATATAAGTCATTTTAGGTAAAAGGTGACCCGAGGAGCTCCTTGCTTATCGGAATTGTCAGCTCCGTAAGTGCCTTGTCAAGCAGGAATCCATCTTCCATCTTTTGCACCTAGGAAAAAACAGTCCAAAAAAAATGTAGGAATTGAGCAGTGGGGGGGGCGCTTATTTAGTCTTTCGAGCTTTGAGCTCCCTTGCTTGTTGAATTCTATTCACTTATTTTCTATCTCTTGCGCACATACCCTATATGAATGAGAGGAATGTCACAGCTTTCAACGACGTCCGTTAGCACTTTCTTTGATCAACGAGCTTTTTCCGCGCTACTTAGAACATCAATTTACTAACTAGTTGATAGCCTTTCGTCGCCAACACCTTTCTTTCCTGCTCCTGCCTCATATCCTGATACCGATCTGTATTCTTATCCAGTTCACCCCTGATCTTGATTCTTTCCCAGAACTTGACTTTGACTTTCCTTGCACCCAAAGAGACGGATTCTCCTAAAGCTAAAAGATACTGCGCTGAGGAAAACGAGAATATAAGTCAATTAAGTCAAAGGCCATTCTCACGGTAAGACCTCAGTTAACGTAGCCTACTACACTCCGTAAGCGCAAGTCAAAGATTCAATGAATTCCCCGAAGATGAAGACAATGGAGTTAGAAAGTCAGCTGTTAGCGCTAAGTCAGCAACGGAACTAGCAAACGAGCAACGAAGCGTGAAGGCATGTATAGGTCTAAACGGTCGGGAAAGAATATCTGACTTACTTGGTTAAGTGGAACTGGCTCGGTGTCGTGGACGTGGAGAATGTCCTGTTCTTGTTTCCAACTTAATAGGGGTCAGGAGAGTCCGGAGTTGAAGCAAAAGGATAGTCAAGAAAGTCAAGGGGAGGTGTGTCTTTACAAACTTATATACGATCCTGCCCTTTGTGCCTTACGTGGACCAGTCACCGAGTTGGTTTCTGTCTTACTAAGTAGTTTAGTTGGAAAGTGAAGAATCAATTCCTTCTGCTTCAGCTAATTTGGTTTGAAAGGATCTTCGTAAGGAGAAAAGTCAGATATGATGAAAGAGCAACCGAGTCCGCCAAGCTACTACTTAAGAATGGAATTAGTTGACAGAGAAGAAGGGGGATAGATCGAGCGGGTACTGAAATGGTATCTGCTTAGAAGAAGGATAGATCGAGCAGGCCATAATATAACATTGGTAGCGCATTAGGTACATAGAATGAATAGACTTCACACAACTCCTATAAGAGAATAAAGTACGATCTAGCACACTCCTATACTTATTAGTTCAATTCAGTGACTTACTTGTTTCATTTCTTAACTAGGCGTCGGGTTGTGGAACATTCCAATACGATTAAAGTCAAAATGAAAAGAGAAAGTGCTTCATAAAGGATCAATCAAACAAAAGAACAAGAGCAGGCAATTCTTATGCTTCTACGCAACTAGTTATTTGAGTTCCTTCTGATTCTTGTCTCCTTACGCAGTTGTAGTTGTTTGTCCCGTTGAAGAATAAATACCTCTGTAACTCCTGTACTATACCGGTAGTAATAAATAATAGACTAACTTAACCAGCGCATAGGGAAAGTATAAGGTAGAAGTATCTGAATAGAGAGAGTATCTGAATAGAGAGAGTAGACATAGAATAGGGCCATAATACATAGGCCAGCGCATTAGTATTATATATTGGAATTGGGTAAGATCCATAGAGCTGGTACTTCTCTAGCACATCTAGTAGAAGAGAGGTATTAGGCTAGTAGAAGAGAGGCATTAGGGAAGAAAGAAAGAGAGGTAAGTGGCTTGTCGGCCTGTCTGCTTGGCTTAAAGCAAAGTGGTTGCTTTCTCACTTTGTCTAAGATATGTAATTGGGTAAGATCTATTGAGCTGGCCATAATAACAACTTGGGTAGCGAGGTAAGTATAAGTCTTAGAATAGGGATAGATGTAGCGCATTAGAGGAGAGGCGACTCGGTATCAATGAAGGGCTTTCTCTTTCTTATAAAAGATAGAAAAGTTGTGGGAATGCTCGCTTCTCCGTGCCAGTGGAATGATTTGTTTCAAGTTTCGTGTAAGTGCTCTAGTTCTTGTTGGAATGAAGAGTTGCGATTAACCCTTGATCTGAAGCTGTTCTCAAGTAAGCTCTAGAATAGACAAGAGAAGTTGTTTCATCCGAACGCACTGCCTTTAATCCAGCTGAAGATCTCATTGCCGATCTATTTTATATAAGCTTATATAAGATGGAAAGAAATCCAGCGAATCAATCTATTAGGGATCGAGGCATCGTGTTAATGCCAACAACTTTTGCACCGGGACCTCGGGACGGGCAGCTTTACGCCGTGGCCTCGAGGCCGTCGCGGCACGGTTCGGGCCGAATGCGGAGGGGGTTCTGCGATCATGTCCGAGAAGCCTGAGGCAAGGGAGAGGGCTCCACTTGCGGTCGTCGCTGGCTCCCGCTCCTGCACAAAGGTCGGGTTGGGTTGAACTCCGTCCGACCCCTCCGACGATCAAGTCGGTCAAGGTGACCATTGAGAATGTATTTTCTGAGAAACCTTGAGCCCCCCCCCCATGTTTGGTTCCCCTGGGGTTTATATGAGCCGGGTTGCTGCCACGTCTCTGATTGCGTCTGGGAATGCATCACGGACCTGGCCCTACGAGATGGTGACGCATCTCGAGAACCGTGGGGCCTGAGAGGAGCAGGGGGGTCACATCCGTCGATCAACCCTGGCCACAGTCGGCTGTGAGGGGCAAGGGGCGTTATCCTGGTGTAGGTGGCATGGGCTTCGTCACGTCGCCTTTATTACCCATATCATTCTCCCCCCACCCCTCCCCAAAGAAAGCCCTTCCTTGGGGGCTTGCTCCGTGGTCCGGGGTCGGCCTCGACCCGTGGGGGTTGTCGGATGGACTTCAGTCTGAGGTGGAGGATGCTTTCCGGGGGTTTGCAACGGAGGCCCGTTGGTTCATTGTCCGGAGGCGCGGTGGGACCGGAGGGTTTCGATCTGGGAGTCAGGTCGTGGGACGGACAGGGAGAGGTCGCAGCCGAGGCGTTGCTCGGGCTTTTGTGTCCGAGGCATTGCTCGGGCTTTACGGTCGAGGCGTTGCTCGGGCTTTGCGGCCGAGGCATTGCTCAGGCTCTGCGGCCGAGGCGTTGCTTGGGCTCTGCGGCCAAGGCGTTGCTCGGGCTTTTGTGTCCGAGGCGTTGCTCGGGCTTTGCGACCGAGGCGCTGCTCGGGCTTTGTGGCCGAGGCGTTGCTCGGGCTTTGCGGGTTGCGCAGAGAAGTACTCGGGCGGTCAGCGGCCGAGGTACATGCCCAGCGAGGTCGGCTGCGCAGAGAGGTGTACTCGGCGGTCGACAGAGGGTACATGCTCGAGCGAGTTGGCTTGCGTGAGACATACTCGGGTGGTCAGCGGTCGAGATACATGCCCAGGCAGGCTGGTTGCGCAGAGGTGTACTCGGGTGGTCGACAGCCGAGGTACATGCTCAGGCAGGCTGGCCGCGCAGAGACGTACTCGGGCGATCGACGGCCGAGGTACATGCTCAGGCAGGCTGGCCGCGCAGAGACGTACTCGGGCGGTCGACGACCGAGGTACATGCCCAGGCATGCTGGCTACGCAGAGGTGTACTCGGGCGGTCAATGGCCGAGGTACATGCTCAGGTAGGTTGGCTGTGCAGAGACATACTCGGGCGGTCGACAACCGAGGAACATGCTCAAGCAGGCTGGTTGCGTAGAGATGTACTCGGGCGGTCGACGGCCGAGGTACATGATCAGGCAGGCTGGTTGCGCAGAGATGTACTCGGGCAGTCAGCGGCCGAGGTACATGCCCAGGCAGGCTGGCTGCATAGAGGTGTACTCGGGCGATCGACGACCGAGGTACATTCTAAGGCAAGCTGGGTGCACAGAGGTGTACTCGGCGGTCGGCACGCCGAGTACATGCTCAGCGGTGGCTGCAGAGATGATGTACTTCGGCGGTCGACGGCGAGGTACATGCTTAAGCGGTAGCTACTACACAGAGGTGTACTCGGGTGGTCGACGGCCGAGGTACATGCTCAGGCAGGCTGGCTACGCAGAGGTGTACTCGGGCGGTCAGCGGTCGAGGTATATGCCCAGCAGCGGTAGCTCGCAGAGGTGTACTCGGGCGGTCGACGCGAGGTACATGCTCAGGCGGCTGGCTGCGCAGAGGTGTACTCAGGCGATCGATGGCCGAGGTACATGCTCAGGCAGGCTGGCTACGTAGAGACGTACTCGGGCGGTCGACGGCCGAGGTATATGCTCAGGCAGGCTGGCTGCGCAGAGATCTACTCGAGCGGTCGACGGCCGAGGTACATGCTCAGGCAGGCTAGCTACGCAGAGACGTACTTGGGCGGTCGACGACCGAAGTACAACCTGTGCCGGGATGCCCCCGCCCTTTTTCAATTCAACTGTCGTGGATAGCGGAGGGTTCCTTGACTCGCGCGCTGCTTCGGGAACCGGTTCTACACCTCAAGCGTCGGGGTCGAGGCGTTTTTGGCCTGCCACCCGACTCACCTGCCCTGGAATCACCACGTCAGATCCTCATTTATGGCGGGGCATCCTTTGGGCTGCCCGATGCGACGTGGCTGGAGGGCAGGTACGGTAGTGGGCTGTCGCCCACTTCGGAAGACGAAGGGGCACTATTTTTGGCAGGATTTTTCCTTTAAACAGTGTGCATCGTGCTCCCTTCTCGTTTCCTGTCAGTTAAGTTTTTCGCCCCCAATCTCGCCGTCTTTCCTTTCTAGTTGTCCTCCTTGGCTTCTGCATCCTTCGAGTCGGCTTCTTCATTTTTCCTTCCGGAGGTCAGTAATTATGGCCTCCTCTCCTCCTCCTTCCTCCTCTTCCTCTTCCTCTGATAGTGTTCGTGAGGGGTTGCCTCCTCCGCCCCCTAATCAGTCATCCAACGGGGAAGCGGCGCGGGCGCTCGAGGCCTTGATGTGGCCGCATGACCTCGACTCAACTATGAGCGATGCGTCGTTGAGGACACTTCGGGAGCACTACAGCATCCCGGGAGGATTATGTCCTCCTGGCCCCCGAACCGGGGCAGCGGGCTTATGACCCGATCCCCAAGGGCTTCGCGCTGACCCTTGACGCCCTCGAGGTGGGGTTGCGCCTCCCTCTTCACCCTATTGTGGTCACCTGTATCTCCTGGTGGTGGATTTCACCGTCACAGGTGGCACCAAATTCCTGGCACTACCTGGTGGCATTCCTGGGGGAATGCCATTACGCCAACATCACCCCAACCCGAAACCTCTTTCTTTCTTGTTTTTGCCTCTTCAAAGGGTCGGGGGGCTATTTCCTATCTGCCCGAGTGGGCTTCCAAGTCAGGGGAGCCCCTACCAGTAATAAAGGGTGGAAGGGGCGATTCTTCTACGTCCGTTGTGAGAGGGACTGGGGTTTCGGTGTTCGATGGTCCGCAAGGGTCATCGACAACACGGCCCCGAGCCTGATCGCGGAGGAGCGCCAGGATCTAGGGAGACTTAGGGAAATTCTTCCCTCCTCTCAAGCCATTCGGAATATGACTGAGCGGTGGCTAGTCGAGGCGGGTCTCAGTCCATCTTCTCTGGGTAGGTCCATATCGTATGCGCTACAGGTATCCCGGGTAATCTTCGGACTTTAATCACTTCATGGTTTCCTGCAGAAATGGTGAACCTTCGATCTCTTCATGGCGGACGGGCCTCGGCGTCCTCGTCTCCTCACCTAGTGTCCGATCCGAGGAGCGGCTCAAAAGACTCTCCGCTGGAGGTGGAGGCCGGTCGCCAGAGGAAGAAAGTCAAGACCGCGGCTGCTAAGGGGCCCGAAGGGGTCGCGGCGCGACCGACGGACACGACTGTGGAGTGGAGCGGGCGAGCGGGTGCGCTTCCTCAGGCAAGCGAGGTAGGACCTAGTCGGGAGGTGGCTGGGAAGGGACCTCGTCCTCCCGTCATGAGGGATCTCCGCCATCTTTCGCCGGGCAAGGAAGAAAGGCAACCTTTCCTGGCGCGGGCGATGTGTGAGCTCCCCGCAGGGGAGGCGAGCGACCCCCTGGTCGCCCGTTGGGGAGGATTGTCCCGAGGGGACAAAGTGTGGATCGGAGGGGACCCTTCAGCCATGTACCTCCGAGGGGCGCTGCATCCCGACATAGCTCGGGACTTGTACACCCTCCCCTCGGAGACCCTCCTTGGGAAGTCAGCCAAGTCGCTGATGTGGGTAAGCGTCGTTCCTCTTGCTCCTCTCTAATCCCTCAGTCGCATTTGTTCTGACTCCATCGTTATTACAGGGTCTTCACTACACGATCGCGCTGATGGACCGGGCGCACGACGCCGGCCGGGTCATCGGAGGCTTATGTGAGCGCAACTCCGAGTTGCGCTGCTAGTGGAAGAGATCCGGGTCAGTGTCAGCCCCGAAGCGGTTGCGGCGATGGAGAAACAGGCGTCCGACCTGGAAGCGAAAGTATCCCGCCTCACATCCGAACTCCAGGCAGTGAGCCTGAAAAATGACGAGTTGCAAAGGTTGCTGAGGTTGGAGCGGACGGAGCTCCGCCTGCGGAAGACAGAGGCATCCACCCTAGCTGCGAAGCTAAAAGGTAAGGAGGCCGAGGCGAAGACTGCCTCCGAGGCCCTCGCCGAGGAGAGGTGCCTCCGTCCAGAAAGGGAGAAGGAGGCGGTCGAGAATTACAAGAAATCCGAGGGATTTCAACTCGGGCTAACTCGGACGGGCCAAGTATCCTACGAATACGGATACAGGATTGCTCTGGCCTGCTTCCGAGCGTGGCATCCGGGTTCCAAGGTCGAGGAGGACCCCTTCACCTCCTGTCCCGAGGATCTGGAGGTGAACATGCCCGAGGAGGCTCCCTTCAACGACAGCTTGGAGGACCCGAAGGCTTGAAAGAGGCCTTCTATTTTTTGTTTTTTGTAATCCCCTCTAAGGGTCTGGTCGGTCGGTAAGTCGGTCGAGTCTTGTAACCAAAGTTTTATTAAACAAAGTTCACTTTTGCCACTACTCGTTCTCACTGTGGATTTCATACAAAATATTTTCTGACATTCTGGACGTTCCACGTTCTCGGTAAGTGTCGTCCCGTCATCGTTGCAAGCCGAAATGTACCCGCTCAGATGACTTTGACGATGCGGTAAGGTCCTTCCCATTTGGGGGCGAGCTTATCGCGTGTTCGGATCAGGTCGCTCACTTCGACCTTACATAAGACTAAGTCTCCCAACCCAATGGGCTGAGGGTGCACGCCCTTGTTGTAGCTTTTAGCGATGCTTCTGTTGTAGGAGAGGGTCCTAAGGTGCGCGTCGGCTCTGCGTTCCTCGAGTAGGTCTAATCCGGCTCGGATTCTATTGGCCGACCTTGTTTCCTCAAAAGCCTCCACCCGAGGGGTGAGAATGACCACCTCGGCTGGCAATACTACCTTAGTGCCAACGCCATGCTATAAGAAGACTCACCGGATGCTGCCTTAGGAATGGTTCGTAAGGACCACAGAATGCTCGGCAACTCATCGACCCAGTTAGATCTAGCTGCGAGGGTCCTCTTCCTAAGTCCGTCCAGGATCGACCGATTGGTCACTTCTGCTAGGCCGTTGGTCTGGGGATGGGCCACTGAGCTGAACCTCAGTTGTATCCGGTGAGTCGCACAGAATTCCTTGAATCGGGTGTTGGCGAACTGAGTTCCGTTATCGGTGATGATGGCCTTAGGCAGGCTGAACCGGGTCATGATGTTCCTCCATACGAATCGCTCAACTTGGCGCACGGTGGTTGTGGCCAGCGGCTCCGCCTCTACCCACTTGGTGAAGTAGTCAACGCCGACAATGATGTATCTGCGTTGCCCCAACGCTGGGGGAAAAGGTCCGAGGAGGTCCATTCCCCACTACACAAAAGGCTACGCACAATCCTAGGGGGTGAGTGGGACCGTCGGGTGCTGAGGGGCTCATGCGTGTCGCTGACACGCATCACACCGTCGTACGTAGGCCCTTGCGTCCCGGTGCAAAGTGGGCCAGTAATAGCCCTGGTGGAGTACCTTGAATGCCAAGGCACGGCCGCTGATGTGCTCCCCTCAAATCCCGTCGTGGACCTCGACAAGAACCGACCGAGCCTCGTCGGGATCCAAACAGCGTAAAAGAGGGCGCGAGAATGACCTTCGGTAGAGTCGGTTGCCGATCTCGCAGTACCATGCTTGGGTTCGGCGCAGATGCCGGGCTGCGGCGTCATCGGTGGGAAGGACACCATCCTGCTTATATTGCAACATCTCCTATATCCAGGTGGTCAGGGCACCCAGCTCAACCACACCCACGGTGGCAACGGCACGGTGGGGAAGCTCCTCGACCTCGGGCTCCTCTCCGAGGACCGATCTCGATGCTAATTTTCCCAACACGTCCACTCGCTCGTTCTGGCTCCTGGGTACTCTAAATAATGTGAAGCGAGAAAAGCTAGCGACAAGGGCCCTTACCTCAACTAAGTACCTCGACATGACTGGATCCCGAGCTTCGTACTCCCCGTTGAGTTGTTCGACGACGAGCTGCGAGTCGGTGAGGACGCGCACGGCTCCTACCTGCATCTCGATTGCCAATCTGAGACCTGCTAGAAGCGCCTCATATTCCGCTTCATTGTTGGTGGCTTCAAAGCCGAAGCGGAAGGAGCGCTCAAACGAGCGCCCGTCGGGAGCCTCCAACACTAGTCCGGCTCCCGCGCCTTTTGAGCCAGATGACCCGTCAACCCATAGAACCCATTCTGGTTCAGCCTACTCGGGGCCTTGCTCCCCTGATTGAGTCAACTCCAAGATGAAGTCGGCCACAGCCTGTGCTTTGATGGCTTTTCTTGGTTTGTATTGCAAGTTGAACTCGGATAACTCCACCGACCACTTGAGGAGGCGACTTGCCACATCAAACTTCGATAAAACCTGTTGGAGTGGTTGGTCAGTCATTACCTCGATCGGGTGGGCTTGGAAGTAGGGGCGCAGCTTCCGGGCCGTGAGAACGAGTGCCAGCGCTAGCTTCTCGATGGGCGGATAATGCTCTTCTAGCCCTCTCAGGACGTGGCTGGAGTAATAGACCGGCAACTGTTCCCCAGAGGTCTCCTTGACCAACACGAAACTCACCGCGTGTTGGGAGGCCGCTAAGTAGACGTAGAGCTTCTCCTGGGTGGAGACCGAGGCAAGATGAGGGAGAGAGGATAGATGTTGCTTTAGGTGTGCGAAGGCCTCTTCGCACTCCACCGTCCACTGGAAGTCCCTCGGATTCTTCAGGGCTCGGAAGAAGTGGAGGCATCGGTCCCCCGATCGGGACAGAAATCGAGATAGAGCAGCGAGCCTCCCATTGAGGCGCTGGAACTCCTTGACCATTCGAGGTGCTTGCATGTCGACGATCGCCTGAACTTTCTCCGGGTTAGCATCGATTCCCCTTTCATGCATGATGAACCCGAGAAATCTGCCTGGCGTGGCAAACGTCTCGGCCAGGTCGGCCAGGTGGGTTAGACCAGAGCGGCTTTTTACGATCATATCGTCGATGTAAACCTCCATGTTTCGCCCTATCTGATGGGCGAACATCCTGTTCACGGTCCTCTGGTAGGTGGCTCCGGTGTTCTTTAGCCCGAACAGCATGACCTTGTAGAAGTAGGTCCCTTGGCTTGTGAGAAAAGCTATGTGCTCTTGATCCTCTAGTGCCATTCTGAACTGATTGTAGCCGGAGAAGGCATCCATGAAAGAGAAGCGAGCATGTCCAGCAGTTGAGTCGACCAGCTGGTCGATCCTTGGGAGGGGATAGCAATCCTTTGGACATGCACGGTTGAGATCGGTGTAGTCAACGCACATCCTCTAGCTACCATTAGATTTCTTCACGAGGACTATATTTGATAACCATCATGGGTATTTGACTTCCTCGATGAAGTCTACCGCCAAGAGTCGATCCACCTCCTCTCGCACAGCCTATTGCCGCTCGGGAGCGAATAACCGAGGCCTTTGCTTTACAGGGCGCGCAGTTGGGGAGATGCGCAAGTGGTGCTGAGACACCTTTGGGTCGACGCCCGGAATTTTGGCTAGGGACCAGGCAAAGACGTCAGAATTCTCCTGAAGGAGGTTGATGAGTCGAGCCTGCTCCTGCTCATCAAGCTCCGAGCCGACCCCGACCGTCCGGTCGAGACGACTCCCCTGCAGCGGCACATCAAGTGCAGGCTTTGTTGGCTCGGGGTGCTGGGTTAGCCGCTTGGCTTCTCGGGGGTCGTCTAGAGGTTGTTCTTGCCTTGCCCTCTTGTGCAGGGAGACCCCCGTCAAGTAGCATTGCCTGAATTCGCGAGGGCTTCCCCGACCCCGACGCGGGTCGGGAACTTCAGGGTCCAATGATAGGTAGAGATGACCGCCCTGATTTTGTTGAGGGTGGGTCACCCCAGGATGGCATTGTACGCCGTGGGGAGGTCGACCACCAGAAAGGTTGCCATCACCGTCTTTGTCTTCGGTGCATCTCCAAGGGTCAAAGGAAGGGTGACTGCGCCGAATGGCGAGATTGAGTTACCGGTAAACCCCGTGAGCACCAAATGCATAGGCTCCATAGCACCCCTGGGCAGCCCGAACTTCTGGAAGGCGTCGAGGTAGAGTACATCGGCCGAACTCCCGGTGTCGACCATGATCCTCCTTACCTGCGCGTTGGCGATTCTGGCCAATATCACCAGCGCGTTATCGTGCTCTAGTTGTCCCGTC
Organism: Musa beccarii; assembly: GCA_024322285.1. Classification (NCBI taxonomy): domain Eukaryota; kingdom Viridiplantae; phylum Streptophyta; class Magnoliopsida; order Zingiberales; family Musaceae; genus Musa; species Musa beccarii. The sequence goes on along the minus strand of CM044401.1, from coordinate 36,096,447 downwards.
CCCTTAGGCGGGAACGTAATTTTCGGTTCGGGAACAAGTTCGTGCTCTTCGGGTGCAGCGGCGTGGGTGTACGCCTTTCGCCCGGACGTGCTGCTACCCCCAGATGTCAGGCCGCCTGTGATCATGTCGATGCATCACTCGACGGGTCCCTCGGGATGAGGAGAGGACTCCTGATCTTGCTGGAGGTAGCGGCCCAAATGGCCTCTACGAATCAACTCTTCGATCTGCCACTTCAGCTCGTGGCACTCCTCAATGTCGTGTCCATTCTACCGATGGAAACGATAATACCGAGTTCGGTCTGCTAGCTCCTGCGGATTCTTCATTGGGTGGGGAGGCTTGAGCAACCCCTTCTCCTTTATCTGGAGAAATATTTGTGTCCGGGACATACCCAAGGAGGGGGGCGGGAGTCCCGACACGGAATGGTCGAGGCGGTCTATCTTGCACCTCGGTTGTGCTAGCTGTTGCCCGCGGAGAGGTTCTGGCCGTCCCCTCTTGTGTTCTTCCCGCCTCCAAGACATCTAGGCCTCCGCCGAGACGTATTGGTTCGCCCGCTGGAGCATTTCTGCGACCGAGGTAGGAGGTCGCTCCATAAGAGACTAGAAAAATCTCGAGGGGCGTAACCCTACCATAAACGCCTGCATCAACAATGAAGGGTGAGCGTCATGTAGTCCCCGTATCTCTGTGGTGAAGCGATGCACGAAGTGGGAGAGAGGTTCATCCTCCTTCTGGTTCAGCCCAAGGAGGAGGGCAATGGATGGCTTCGGGCGGGTGTATGCCAGGAAGTGGAGCTCGAACTCCTTGGAAAGTTGCTCAAAAGAGGTGATTGTCTCGCCTTTCAGGGCGCTGTACCAGGCACGGGCGGGACCCCTTAGTGTCGTGGGGAATGCCCGACACATCAACGCGTCGGAGGTCCCGTATAACACCATATGAGCTCGGAAGGCAGCGACATGATCGGCCGGGTCGCTAGCTCCATCATAAGGGTCGATGGAGGGGAGGCGGAAATTCGAGGGCACAGGGTGCTCTTGTATCTCGACCACGAACGGGGACCCCCAGTGGGCGTCCTCCCATTGTTCCTCCTTTGACTTGTGGATCTCCTTTTGGACTTCGTCTAGTCGTAGCCTGACAGAGCGGAGTTGGGCTCTGAAGGAGTCTGTTGAGTCCGAAGATACCACCTCGGGCTCAGGTCGAACACCCGGGTTTTCTGGGGCCTGGCCCCTGCCCGCAACCGGGCGTGTTGAGGGCAAGGCTGGTAGCACGGAAGGCGTGGTGCGAACCTGGGGGGGGAGGCTCAGGCTGCTGGGACGGCGGGGCCGCCGGAGAGTTTGTTGATCGAGAGACGAGCGGAATGATGGTATGCACCATCTCCGCCAAGGCTCGGACCTGGTGAGTGAGGTCGCGAAAGGCCTCGACCGTCACGGGCGAAGAGGCGACGGGGACGCCTTCAGGCGGGAGTAATCCCGGGTCGTTAAACAAGCGCCAATAGCGCTCCGAGGTTGGGGCAGGTCATCCATCCTTGATCCAGCAGGAAGGGAGGCTCCTGCCGAGGCCCCGTCGGGATGGAGTCCCTCGCCCAAACGCTCATCCTGGTTGATCGGGTGGTCCCTCAACATCCGGGCCCTCCTTCTAGTGCCAATCTGTTAATGCCAACAACTTTTGCACTGGGACCTCGGGACGGGCAGCTTTACGCCGTGGCCTCGGGGCCGTCGCGGCACGGTTCGGGCCAATTGCGGAGGGGGTTCCGCGATCATGTCCGAGAAGCCTGAGGCAGGGGAGAGGGCTCCACTTGTGGCCGTCGCTGGCTCCCGCTCCCACACAAAGGTCGGGTCGGGTTGAACTCCGCTCGACCCCTCTGACGATCAAGTCAGTCAAGGTGACCGTTGAGAATGTATTTTATGAGAAGCCTCCGAGCCCCCCCCCCCCTTTGGTTCCCCTGGGGTTTATATGAGCCGGGTTGCTGCCACGTCTCTGATTGCGTCTGGGAACGCATCACGGACCTGGCCCTGCGAGATGGTGATGCATCTCGAGAACTGTGAGGCCTGAGAGGAGCAGGGGGGGTCACATCTGTCGGTCAACCCTGGCCACAGTCGGCTGCGCGAGGGGCAGGGGGTGTTATCCTAGCGTAGGCGGCATGAGCTTGCGTCACGTCTCCTTTATTATCCATATCACATAGTAAAGTACAGTCCTAAAGAGAAAAGCACAAGAGTTAAGTCAATAGTTGACAGCTGCTTTGCTTGTTGAAAGAAGTATTTGAATTCGGGCTCCTCCACCCGCATCAAAGCATGGAATTGACTACTAAACTAAGAGAAAGGGGGCTTTGATACCGAAGCAAGTCAGAATTAGAGCCAGCTGCTAGCTGCTGTGCTTGTTGGAAGGAGAGAAGGAATTGATACCTTTCCACTCACTTTGCTAGGTTTCATCAAATTCTCATTAGAAATAGGCCATCCAGTAGCGAATTGACCCTTGCTATCAGCCAAGTCGAGTCTCTTTTCTTTCCTCTCTTTCGAAACTTTATCTGGAACACTTTCTTTTTTATTAGACCGCTTAGGACAGAACAACTACTAGTTGAAGGGCGGATACAGGTTAACTCAGGAAAGGATCTGAACCAGTGCTGTGTGGTATGCCAGTAGGGTTCTTTATCTAAGCGGCCCTGCCGCGACACAATAGTCGTGTCTTGGCTGTTGCCAGCAGCGGTGCAGTAAAGAGAGGTGGGTTGGTTACCTTCTTAAGAGCACGGGGCTGGTTAAGAGAAGAGCACTGGATTTCTTTCTTTTTTTCTTTATTTCTTTTAGATGCGCGTTTCTGGTCATAGGGAAGAATAGGATTGCTGCTTCCTTTCTTTACCAGATGCGGGTTTCAAGTCATACCAGTGATATACCTATTGCGGGTTTCAAGTCATAGGAGTGAAATTCAATGCCTTTTCTTTCTTGCCTTGTTGCTAAGGAGTAAAAACTTATAAGTACTAAATGCGGGTTTCAAGTCATAGGCTTCTACTTAATGCTACTGTTGCTAAGGAGTTTATTTATACCTGTAGCTACTGCAGCTAGGAAGCATTGGCTGGGTCGGCCCAGACAACTAGATGGATTGGCCTGAAGCCAAGACACGGCTGCCCTGTTGCTAAGGGAATAAAGAGCTACTGTTGCGGCGGCTGCTAAGGGAAGTAGCAGCTAAGGAGTAAAAGCAGTATAAGTACTGGTTTAATTCTAAGGCAGCTAAGCAAGTAAGTTTATTAAACCCCTTCTGTTGCTAGGGGAGAAAGAGCTACTGTTGCTAAGGCAGCTAAGTAATTTGACTTTTCCGTTTTCCCGGCTTTTTTCGTTGTACCCTAGTTTTCCCTACTGAACCGATCCATTGGAATGATCAAAATGCATTTTCCCGGGAATTTTCATAGCAAAGCCCATTTCCCTACTGAAGCTCCAGATTTGGATGAGCATTGGGCATTTTCCCGGGTTTTTTTAACACAACCCGGTTTTCGCTACTGGAAGACCTCATTGAAATGAGATAAATGCGTTTTCCCGGAAATTTTTAATGCAAAGTCAGTGGGTTGGCAAGAGAGAGTTCAATTCTTATGGGTGTCCTATCCGCCTATGCCTTTTGTTAGTAAAGTAATTTGTATGGGGTTCGTCTGCTGTAGCAGTTGCTTGGTTCTTTGCCTTTGCTTACGGGGGAACGATATACTTAATTAAGTAGAGACACGACAACTTGACTTTCGACTTATCTTCTCTTTATCCTAAAACTAAGGACTTAGCTTCACAAGATCTTGATTCCTTACTTATTGCTTCCTTGCCAGTCGAATCTGTATTTGTTAACTGCGGTGGAGGAGCCGAGCCTGATTCAGGTAAAGTTCCAATAGGTGTGCCAGCAGGGCTTTAATTAGGACTCCGGAATAACCCGGAATAACGAGTTCTTATGTACGAACACTGGGCAATGAGGAAATGAAGCAAGTAGTAAAAAGACTCCACCAAAAAAAAGACACTTTCCTGCTCAGCATGAAGGAGATGTCTAGAGCTAGAGCTAGGTAAGTAAGAAGGAGAGAAGGGGACAAGCTGACAAGAAAGCATAATTTCAATAGGGAATCTGGAGATCACTAGTCCAAGAATCGGGCAAGGAATGCAAAGTAGCTTTATGAACATTTTCATAAGAGTTCCCCGACCTCGACTCTGTCAACTAGCCAAGACACTACTGAGGAAACTCCGGAATTTTCATTTCACTCTCGAGCTTCGTATCTAAATCTAAGTTATTTATCTTCTGCCCCCAACACCTTACTTTAGAACGGAGTTTGATGGTTCCTTTGCCGACCCGACCTGTCTACTTCTATAAATAAGAATGAAATTGTTAATTGACGCCTAACATCTTTATTGTCTAATAAAGTCTACATCGACTCTTGAAAAGCACTCTCCGAATACAGCACTTGGAAATTACATCTTATTAGAATTATAGGAGACTATCAGATTGCCCCAACTCGAACGTACTCGGCACCCCCAATAGGCACAACTCAGTATGAAACCACTACTACTACAAGAATTCAACAACTACAGAGAAGGTACCAAACGACTGCTTGGGCTTCTGATTCCTTACCAGCATCTAATCCCTGTGCTTATGCTTCCTTACCAGCATCTAATCCCTCGCTGACAGCTTTTACACCACTGCTTCTTTACCTATCTACTGATCTTACCTTTTCAATAAATGCATTTTTCATGTATATCTGAACCCATCCTTAGGGGAGAGTTAATAGTTTGGGGGAGAGTTTCTTTACTTATATTATGGTTGTCGATTCAGAATTAGAGCTAGTCCTACTGTTGCTCAAAAGAATGTAACTTGGTACTAGTTTATTTCTTATCAATACTACTTGTTGGGGATTCCACACTATACCAGACCTGCCTATTACTTACTTGTGAAATTCCTTAACTAGGCATTGCTACAAACATGGGTTATACGGGGATTTAAATCAGTCATGACTAACTGGAGACTTGACTACTGTCTAATTTACTTCCTTACTTGCCCCTGAAAATAAAGAATGAAATTGAAAACCAGAACTCAAAATGGAATTGAAAACTAAACATATGAAGTTAGCCTGGAACAAGATAATCTAAACATATGAGTTTACCTGGAGCAATAGAATACGCTGGAGCAGGAAAGTATGCTCGATTAGATGCTGTACAGGTGCAGGGGCTAACGCTTACTTCTTGGGGAAATCCTCCTTCCTTAAAGAGATAGTCTTCACATTCCTATCAATTATATATCAATTATATATACAAACAAATATGTGGACTAGATTCAATTCAGAAATTTCTACATGTGGTCTAAGCGGGGGTATATGGGGTCCTCAAAATCTTATTGTTTGCAATGTCAATCCATAGAGGTTTCCTCGGTGCCCTAATCAGTGGAGGGTTTCTTCGGTGCCCCATTCCATTATTACTTTGGATTTGAGTGAAGTGAGAGGGATGCCTACCTGACTTTCATTTAAACCCATCCCCTTGCCTTGCAACATTCCACTCCCTTCCCTTCCGCTAAACTCATGAATTTATTTGAAGAATGAAACAATAAATACTAAATGAAAGAATCTGAATTAGAATAAGAACAAAAGGTGCAGCCCATATAGAAGAAGTCATTAATAACCCATTAATAAAAGAATTAAAAGTAATCAATAAAAGAAGTGAGCGAGGCGAGGCGAGAGATGAAATTACTATAGTTGCGGCTAATGCAAGTTGACCTGACCGTAAGAAAGATGCAATTTGTAGTCGCTTGTCTGCCTAGTTGACCGAGTAGTGCTTACTTTACTTTAATCCTATAGAGGTTGGTGCTTAGTCTTAACTTCAATCTTATATAGAATTATAGGCGTCAGCCTGATCTGGAGAATCAGCAGTTAGAGTGTATTTTAGGGCATACTATCCTACTGAGTAGAAACAAGAAAGTATCAAAGAGAATCATAAAAAGAAAGACATTCTCATAGACAAGAGAAAGGTAATGTAAACCATACTTCAACTGCATTAGCTTCAGCAATAGGTAGAGATGATCGATCTTAAAACTCTCACTCGGACTAACGCGCAACTACTAGCTAATGTCGCAGGGAACTTTCATTTATCGCCAATTGCTCCTACCTCTGTATACAAATAAAGAATTCAACAAGCAGGTAGCTCCTATAGCTCTTGTCGACTTTAATGCTGTTTCTGGAGACTCCGCTTCTTATCCTAGACTTTAACTTGAAGGGAACTTTCTGCTTACACCAACACCTCCTATGTGTTTAGTAAGAAAACTGGGATTCTAGTCGGCTGTATTGGAGCCTATACTAAGGGGGTGGAATAACCTAAAAGTCTGATTCTTCTCTCAAATTCCTACTAGCTAGCTTCATTCTTATACAAGGGTTGCCAAGAACTAGTTGCATTCTTTTACTACTTAGTTCAATTCTAAGTTATATACCAGATGCCCTCGGTAGTGGTTTCACTCTCCTACTTGTTTCATTCAGTTCATTGTTGCCAGCAGAGGAGTTACAGAGCGACAGTCCTGTGTTGACATTATAACGAGTTGTTACCAAGTCCTAATTTCTTCTTCTCGTAACTTAACTTATTCTTCTCTTGCAACAGATCCCGATAAGGCTTCCAATCCTGTTTCTGCTTCTGCTTTAGCTGGAGTATAGTACAAGAGATATACAATTGTTAGAAAAGATGAAATGGGGCAAGTGAACCTTAGCCTGACAAGCAATGTAGACAAAGGCAAGAACTGCGAGTCAACCAACCAAGCATATACTACAGTAAGAATTGAACTAAGTTGACTAAGGTATATGAGCACGAGAGGGCAGGGCAGGGAAATCAGATCCTCATGGCACACTCCTTTATGCTCTTGTTGTTGGCAAAGGTGAGGAAGTAAGATTTCAAACAAGTTAGCCATTAGCGGGTATCTCGGCTCAGGCTAAAGTCTGCTACCGGGCGAAAGTCTGCTATTAAGTTATAGGTAGGCAAGGAGACAATGAAATAGAGAACTAGGGTAGGGGAGAAGCATATATGGATGCTGTGTCAAAGTAAGCTGATTCAGAAAGTTGAGTTCTTGTGAGCTGAGCAACAGTAGGAGTGAGTCACAGTAGGAGTGAGCTCAAAAGGATACTATTTACTTGACTTGACTCGGGGCTCGAAAGAAGCATTCTTTTGCGAGTAGCAAGTTCAATTCCTTTATTACTTGCTCTCGGCAGATATATAAGTGGCACCAAAATAAGGACTTGTTCATAACGAGAACACCCAAATTAGGACGTTGCTTGGCGGTCCAACTATTGTTGCATTAGTTTAGCTCCTGAAAACAGTGAGTCTTCCGCAACTGGTACTTACTTTCTTGTTTCATTCAATTGAACAATAAATATAGAATTAAGGAGCAGCTACGAGTACGAGTTCGGGTCGGATGCTAGTGTTATATCAACTGGAATTATAGAATGAAACTGCCCCTATTAAGTAAGTCGGAAACCCGGAATTGAACTTACGCAGTCTGCCTCTTGCTCTTTCTGGATTTCTTGATTGATTCTATATAAGAGATTTTGTCTAGTAGTTGTTTGGCGGGTCGGGGCAGAAGCATAAGAATAAGGGTAATCCGCAAGGTCTATTCTTGTTTCATCAAACATAGCTAACCTGCCGCCGGGTTTAGAGGTGCGGTGTGCCTTAGTTAGTTTAGCAGTTAGGAGTCAGGCCCTATACAAATAACTTGTATGAGAATCAGTTTCACAGTCAGAAACAAGCAAACTTCTTATTGTGTTCGGGATGCCTATGCCTATGTCCTGTGAGTATAGGGTTTTTAAGGCAGAATAGAGCCAGAGAAAAGAGAATTGGTGAAGAGCCAGCAGTAAGATTCCTTAATCACATTCATTATAGGCGAGATAACAATGAAAAGTACACTGCTTATTGAGTTGGGACAGGAGGAGGAACAAGACAAGGGCGCAAGCTTTAGTGATAGAGTAAAGTAAGTAAAGTAAGGAAAGGAAGAGTATCGAGGAAGAAGGAAAGGAAGAGTATCGAGGAAGAGGCTTTACAGCACCTTGTATCTAATTCGAATCCCTGAGTTTTAGACCAGAGAAGTAGATAGTTCTGAATTCCACTCTCCAAGTATGAGAACACTGATGGGGTAGAGGGTAGCTGAGAGAGAAACTTGCACAAAAGCACTTTATTCTTCAAAGTTCAAACAAAGGAAACACTCCAGATAATGACTAAATCCAAAAAGAAAGATCTTTCGAGACAAACTACTATCATTAACATGTCGAAGAAAGCTGGGAAAGTTGGAAGAGCTCTAAAACACCACTCCGCTGTATCTAGGTTTAGAAGATGGCTTACCCTTTTCTCCTATTTAGATTATTGGTCTCTTAGAAGCTTCAACATCTAACTTATAATACTGCTAACAATAAACCATACTTATCTAACAATAAACTATACTTATAGAGAAAGACTTATACAGAAAGGCTATGTCTAGCTGTCTATCCTCTGTCACTTATCAATCTGTCTTTCCTTGAACGCCATCTTCCTCCCTTGCCTACCAATAGTACTTAATGGAATTGAAGCTGTTTCAAGATCTGAAGTCATAGAATTCCCAGTTCGAGTAAGGTGTTGGCGCTTCCTGTAACTTGACCTAGCAATTCTCATACCTAGTAGTTCGGACCTGTTTCTTCCCCGCCAAGTAACTGCTAGACAAGACGACAAGCAAATGAATACTGGCTGTGGGTCTATAAGCCTTTGATGTCCCTAGCCCCTACCCGGAGACAAAGTAAGTGAGCTGCCTGTTCCTGTGATAAAGTCTGGTTATGACCGATGACCCATCTTCTGTATTTGAGTACAAGTATGAATTCCACTTAAGAGCTTATAAGTAAAGAAGGCAACTGGCACGTAGGAAACTCCATTCTTAGTATGAGGTGCAGTCCGGGTTGCAGAAACCCTAAATTATAGTGTTTTAAGATAGGGTTAACTAATTAAATGGCAAATTCCCCATTAAGCTATCGAAAGTTTATTATAATGCATTGACGCCTAATAACATCATATACCTTAGCAGTTGTCTAGAAGGCGCATAGGCTACTTTCCACATCCGATGCTTTATCATTGGTCTGGTCCGATTGATGCCGACGATATCTTCCTTACGCCTAAGCTTGTTCATTAGTAGTTGCTTGTCTGCTTGTCGACTTGGCGGTCATTAGTAGTTGCTTGGCCGGTGTTGCCTTATTGCTGTGGTTTGGTCTGATGTAGTTATTTCTATTCCTGTGTTCGTCTGTCCGGGGTGGTCAATATGGAACCTGTCCTAGGTAGTTTTGTCCTGTGTTCGCCATCAAGGGCAGCGGGAAGTTAAGAGTCTTGTTCGGATAGCCCAGTTCCAGTTCTTGTTGTTGGTGACGAAGCGCTAGGTTCATGAGTTTAATAAGTTCTCTAGAATCTGTTCTCCTATATTCTAAGATAGAATTCAAGTAGTTCTTTTCGGCTACGTTGCAAAGGTTAGCTTGTCTTGTCGACTTGGCTAGTAGTTACTTGGCGGACCTAGCAATACTTTAACTAAATTCTGAAAGGCAGGATCACTGGGTAAGGAAAAATACCTCCTTATACTAGGTGTGGAAAGAAGCTTTTAACTGATATGCTTTCTTTATAATAAGATTCAACAAGAAAAGAAAGATACTCGTCTACAACAACTGGAGTAGTGGTGAGTGACTTAAGTGTCTTTGTCTAGCTGTTGCCTGCCCACCTCTCCGCGAAAGTGACTTCAAGTCTGCCCATACCTCGACTCTGGTTCTGTACCTATAACTAGTATAAGCTTGGTTGCTCTTAACCCACCTAGTGCTCCTAGACCTCTTTAAACTTGGTATTCCACTCCAACAGCATCTTTTCTCTTTTCTCTCAGATAACTTCTATAGGGAGGATCAGTCTTATAACTTCTATAGGGAGGATCAGAATGCTGTGCGATATGTAGGTGTTGGCGCAACTGTAAGGGGGTAATCCTAAATTCCTACTTCTACTTCTGGTGTTGAGTATAGAAACGAAACAGTAATTCTTGAATCAGAGGCTCAAGTAAGCGCTAACGAGAGTTGTTGACCTGACAGCGATAGATTCCATTACTTCTTTATTTGTTGCTTATGTGGTCCAGTTTCATCTGTATCTGTAGCGGATAAGATTCATAAATCAATTCTAAGCTTGATTCGGGGTAGAGTCAAGTATAGGCTAGGAAGCGAGGTAAAGTACTGGCTTTTTCGCGAGGTGTGGCCCAGGAAAGGTTTAGTTCAGGTGTTGGGAAGAAAGATTCTCTTACCGAGCAGTTAGAGCAGAGCCGCCAAGTCGACAAGCAGATAAGTAACTGTAGTTTTGAGTTCAATTCTTTCACAGAAGCAGTGGAGGAAGTCTCAAGTAGGGAAGCAGTTCAGTAAGAAGGAGAGGCCGGCGAGTTTGATGAGCGGCCCTGCCGCGACACACGTGTCTTGGCGAGGTCAACTAAGAGACTTGCTTGTTAGGTGCTTGTGTTAAGCTATGAGGGTAATTTCAATTTGGTAGTTAAGCTCGTACACCCAATTAAGTAAGGGCACAGGACTTTCAGTTAAGAAATAAGAAATAGTTTACTTATCGGATCGGAGTAGTCTTATAAGATATTTGAATTGGCTTCTATCTCGCCTACCTGATGCTATTTCTACAAATAAAGAATGGAGACTGGAATGAGAAACTACAGGCTCTGGTAAAGTAAGGAAGCCAACACAGATCAATTACTTAGTTAGCGGGCTGTAAACGTAGTCAACAAGTGTATTTCTTCGCCATATCCTTCTTTGCCTTCCTCTTTTATCCCTTTTCTGAAGTTATTACAATTCCTGAGTTCACCTAGACAAGTAACGTATAATATTATTACGCTAAAGTGTTGCTATTCCGGTTACGCGTCCGTTTTCCTGTTGCGCGGAGGAGCTCTCAACACATAGTATATTTCTGATTTGTTATTACTTCTGATGTCTTCGGAGAATGAAAACGCTGCTCTAGCAAGATTCAAAAGCGAAATAGCTCTTTATAGTCAATGTCAGTTTGAAGCTTATAAGCAAGAGTGCGAGTCGTGAGTTAGATAATGAGATAAAGGAGTGTTAGAGACAAACTAAGCATTGAGGTCCACCCCGTTAGCAGTGGTTAAAATCTGGATTTGTATTATGAAGTTGTCGATGTGAACATAGTGTTTGTTCAACTCCCTATTCTTTGTTTAGTGACATCCCTATTCCTCTTCGTTAAATAACATCTCTATTCTAAGTACCCCTCTGAGTATTCTTAGTAAAGTTAATCGCGCTACCTATGCTATTTTCTAGGCTACCAACTAGTCATAAAGGATATAGGACGACCCCATCGGCATAGGTTAAGAGTCAAGTCACTTCTCTTCAAGTCTTGCTTACAGGAGGATCTCTGTAGGATATTCCTTTCCCTTTATAAGTAACAGGTTAGGAACATTATTAGTAACAGGCGAGTAACAGGGTGGGCGTACTAACACGCGGGAGTCTCATTTCGCTTATTAGTAACAGAAACAGAACGGGTTGCGTATATGGAGCGGTATAATTGAACTCATTAGTATAGGCCTATGACCCGGAAGAACTACTTAAGTTGTTAAAGCATAAGAATGAGGAGCCAGGGCACGGAATCGGGGAATTTCTCCATGGAATAAGAATGTGACTCGCATTGAACTTAGTCATATAGGAGTCAAAGTACTCCTGGGAACTCTTCGTCAGGTGCTCTCAACTCGAAACTATGAATAAGGAGTCTAGGCCCTAATATAGAAATAAAGAATGCAACCGCTACTTAGAATATTGATACTGGAAACAAGGGTCGATGTAATTGAGCTAGTACATAATAGATTGAACTCATAACATGGGAATGAACCCAAGTAAACCAAGCCTTATTGCCTCTTCTCTGAACCTGCCACTACTAACTATAGGTCTCCTGCTTCTGACTTTTCTTCTTTAGTTATAGATCTGGCCCGCCCCTCCTTACTCTCCTATAGGGCCTTACTCTCATATGTATGAAAACACACATGCTAATATATAAGTGAAAAGAATAATGAAAATACTTAATACGCTCAAAGAATGAGAAATCAGAACAGTGGCATCGCTGCTCATTCTTTCTAGTGGTATCTCCTAGTCCTTACTTACTGCTCTCTTATTCTTTGCTTGCTTCTTTGACTATTATACTATTATCAGAATTGAGCTAGTGCCACAAACAGGCTTACTACCATTGTTTAAAGTCTACTGCTTGCCAGCTTCATTCTTACCTTACTCGCTTCTTAGATTGAGCCTACCTTTCCTTGCTTTGATTCTCTCTATTAGTATTAGTATTTTACTTATTTGATTTACTTGGATTTCTCATATGATATAGTTTATTTACTTATATTTAGAATATGGCCTAGCGCATGCAAGCAATTGAACCAAACTACTGTTAACAAGAAGCACATTTCCAATACAGAATGAACTTCAGTAGTAACAGGCTTAAAGGCAAGAGCTAGAGGCTAAGGTAAAAATAAGTAAAGCAAGGTTCGGTGTAATTAGTGAAAGAATCAAGTAATTCATTAAAGAAAGGAGGACTGTTCAGGTATTACTACAGGTATGAGATCGGTAGCTTAAGAGTGAAAAGCACTAGATATAGTTTACACGGCGAATTGGCACCCTGAAGTTGAAAGGCAAGGATAGGCAGGTCGAAGCCCAAACTACAGAATTGATATCGAGAAAGTCAGTTTGCAACTAACAACTAAGGTTTGATACAAACGTCTTACTGTTAGGCTCGCTGACGCCCTGAATACTGGACTCCATAATAGCTGTAACTAACTATATTATATGAGTTCCTTACTTATGCCTTTGTAGCCAAACTACCCTACGCGCAACATTAGTCCAACTCTCTGTCGTGCCACTAGTTGAATTAGTTGACACGACACATTAGTCGTGTCTTGTCGGCTTGTCTGCTTGGTCCGTTGCTCGGTCATTATCCGTGTCTTCACGGATCGGTATTGGATTGAAACACCTTCTCCACTAGAACTCCGATTGAAGAGCCTTAACCTGAACTTCTATCCTCTCTAAATTCTATCTTATTATTATAAAGATTAAAGGATAGTGAGCTTATCATCGGGATCGGAGGTTGGTCCTGTGCGAGTGTAATCTACTTATTGCTCTTCGAGGTCAGTTATTCAAGTGTAGTTCAATTGTAATATAAAGTAGCGAGGAAGAATTAAGTACTGGCTTTGAGGCGGGAAGTGGAGAATGGACTGTTAGCGCCACAAAGTGTTGTTGTTGGGCCTGGAACTTTACCTGCTCTTTCTTTGCTTACTGCCGCTCTACTTGGGCATTAAAAAAGATCTTATATATTTAGCATAGACAACTTTAGCACTGCTAGTTGCTTGTCTACTGATCGATAACCCTAATGTTATTGGTTGCATTTTCGTTCTTCCATCTATCTGCAGCCATTTACCTTGTGTTCGTCTTATACTTATGTACACTAAAAAGTGGAAAGGAAGTGACATCCGCGCAAGGATGAGGGAGAGAGCTGGATCCCTAACCCGGGCATTTACCTCAATGGGAGAGTGGAGTAACCGGCCAGACCGTATGATTGGACACATACACAATGCACTTAACGAAAGAGAGTCTCTATTATTAATCAAATTTGGATAGGAAGCAAATTGGCCTGCGATCGGACCCTACTGCCTACTTGCTTTTATGTTTTAGGATTCAAACCTTAATTGGGTCATACAACAAAAGCTCAGATCACCAGTAGTTCAAAGTGGAGTTCTGTAATAGTTCCCGGATTGAGTTCTCTTTAAAAAGTACAACCACAGAGGGAACATCTTGCGGGGCATTTTAGGAGATTCTTTTGATTTCTTACTTGCCTAAGTCTCTTTCCTTTGCTTGCCCTAGCCATGGATCTGCTGGATAGAGATAGAAAATGGCTACAGGTAAGAAAACGCAAACTAATACAAAAGCACAAATCTCTGACTCAAACCTTGAAAGGAACGACTACTATGGCATGCTAATAATGAGCGAGAGAAAAAAGGAAAAGGCTTACTAAAACTATGAGCTACTCCTAGACATAATAATGAATATAGAGTTCAGCTTCTAGATAGCTATGGATATTCTCTCAGCTTCTAGATAGCTATGGATATTCTCTAGGTGGGGCAGGAAATGGATTTCTCACAGGATTGCTTGAGGCACTTTACCTTTCTATTGATAACTAACTGCACTGGTAAGCGGTTGTAACAGAAAGAACTCGATCGAAGGAATGGACGGGCTTTAGCTTAAAGGAATGGACGGGCTGTTGCTTAAGAGTCGAATCCTTTGTGCATGGATCGAAAAGCAACGGTGGCTCCATACGTAGGAACCGGGCACCAACTCTCGATTCTTCCTTTAACCTACGACTGTAGAAGCGACTCGAAGCAATACGATGGGGATAGGGGGCGTCTTTCTCCCAACCCATAGGATTTCCAATAATAGTCAGTAATTCGTTTTCACAATAATAGTCAATAATTCGTTTCACATTAGGATGATCTTCTTTCTTTTATTCCCTCTAGATAGCTGAACTCTGTCAAGCATGTAAGTTTATATAGAGAGTGGAAGTCGGTTGTTAACCCGTGGTGGTTAACCTCTCATTCGTTTTCAGTGCTCTCCGAACCGTGCGGGAAGGTTTCTGGCTCACTAACTTTCTCTTCCGCGGGAACCATATGTCCGAACAGGCCTGGAAAAAGATAGAGGCCTATATAATGAGTTTCGCCAGCTTTTCCTTTGCCACTCAAGTGGTAGGCCGTGTTTACTTCTTCCCTATACTAATGAAAGAGTCCACCGCCTGCCTTTGTATTGTAGTCTCAGCGTGCAGCCTTTTTAGACTCCTTTTTAGACCAGGCCTCAACTATATGCCCATAACGTTCGTGATTGGTCTACTCAACTATGTCGCGATCGAAAGGCAGCTTTGTTCCAAAAAGAAATTCAAATAGAAGGAAGTTTTTTCGTCCAGTATGTTTTCACAAATTACCGATATGCTATGCCAGGGGTGTGCTTAGGAACAGATCGATTCCGTATCACCGCAGAGCAACACAACAGCCGTGTCCGGATCTGATTTATCTACTCGTCAATTCATCTGGTTACTTCACGGTCGCCAAAGAAGCCCAAGCCAAGAAGCATCAAACATTTCCGATGAGATCCCCCATAGAGCAATTCTTAGATAGCAAGCACTAGCTCCCAGTGCGACCGACTTCAGAAAAAGCAATCAAAAATCAAGATCGAAGAGAATGAAACTAGAGTAGAATAGTGGTAATTATAGCGGTTCCTTATGAGCCTAGAAAACTAAAGAAATTACCTGCAACTAAACTACCGAGCATAGGAAAAAACACTCCCCGTAGATTAAACATATCTAGTGTGATCCGACAACAACAAATCAGACAATGGCAGAGCGGCCTGTGATGGAGTGATAGATTGATCTACGTCCGGAGAACGCTCGACCATTAGTTTCAAGGTGAAAAACAAGGAACTTCCACTTAGCAAATGCGGTCCGTCTCTATGAGCTCCAGGGCAATTTGGTTATCGTTATGTGTATAAACTACTACTCTTTGTTGGGGAGCTAATTAATCTCCTCCGATGGTGAACCGTGTACTTCTTTTCCTACAAGCAATACATAACCAAGGACTCTTGCACCCTTCAAGAAAGATTATCAAGATCCTGAACGAGATGAGAGTCAGGGCCAAGCCACTACTCAAGTTCCCGTATATAGGTTGCTTTAGCTTCAGATGATTCCACACGATTAAAGTAAAGCACCGAACCTCTATCCTATCTTAGACGTCAATAACTTAACTGCACTTTTGAACCCAACCCGAAAGAGCGCCTGCATCCTCACTGAACTGGACTTCTTTCACTGTCAACAACTCCCTGACGCGCAACGCCTTCTGTTACTCGCGCTTTAGAAAGAATTGATTCGGCACTCTACCCTTACTTTCTACTTTACTGCATTAGCTTCAGATGTACTTTATTCTTACCTTCAAAGCGAACGTGTATCGACAGATGATTTTCTATTGACAGATCCTGATCTTTTGCTTCTGATCTATGTGCACCTGATATTCGATTCCTTTTTAGATTAAGTTAACGCACCTGCTTGTTCTGCTTACTTTTCACTTGAAGCTTCAGACTTCACGTTAGGAGCTCGAGTTGAGTGCAGTTCGCCTGAGTGCTTACCTGAGTTCGCCCTTGATCGACTCTCTTTTCTTTCGCCTAACCAACACAAGCTATTTATGGTTACCCTGTGGGCAGTAATAAGCTGTTTTGAAGCGCTGTGATGAGGTGACTTTCCCCGGGCGAAGGAGTGTCTTCAGCTTGTTTGACTTCGTTGCGTGTAGTATATGTTGGTGTTCTTGTGTTGTCTACGAGAGAATCATAATGTAAGCTTTTACTGGGAAAGGAATAGAATGGAAAGCAATGGAAAGGAAAGCAATGCAAAGGTAAGGGTAAGTTCAGTGAAGAGCCGAGCAATAGGGCTATAATTATAATATGATTTGCGAACTTACTGACGCACTTTTGTTGCAGCGAGACCATAAGGCACTGCACCGAAATCACTCTTGAGACTTGCTTGCGACTTGCCCTTATATACAAGTATCGCAACCATTAACAAGAAGTCTGGGCCATTGTAAAGTAACCCCTATCTTCTTCTTATGCCAATACGGAATTGATTATGAATCCATCTCGCATAGCATCTAAGATTGGAATTGAATCCATCTCTTGTCTTGCTTAGCTGTTTGTTGATCTGTGAGAATAATACGTTTCTTATTTGCGAACTGACTTATGCACAGCTGATTCTTGAGTAGACTTTCCTGTCATTGCTGCTGGACTTTATACCCTTTTTTCTTGTTCTCTAAAGAATAGCGAGTTGCTTGTTCACTGCTTGTTCCGTAGCTTGTTTATTCCGTACCTTTTGTCGTTGTTTGTTCCGTTGAGAAACCCTATACTAATAAATTATTGCAACTGGATTTTCTACTTTTGCAATATAGTAGGGTAGCAGCGATATACTTGCCTGCTTTCAAATATAGTAGGGTAGCAGCGATATACTTTACTTCGAGCAGAAAGAATTGATTCTGCCTCACCCAAACTCTACTTGAAGTTCTGATCTGACTTCTTATCTTTCAACTGTTTATGCATATGCAGCTGATTGGACTTTATACTAATTCATTCTCTCTAAGACAATCAAACGGATTAAACTAATTCTGTTTTTGTCGTATATTGACCTATGCTCCGACCTGACCCTTGAAAAACATTCCTATGCTTATAGGCGATGTGCTAAAAGAATCTACTTCACATAGAATACAAGGAAGGAATATTACCCGCTTTATATACTAAACTACAAAACTAGGCTATACAACAAACACGCTTCAGAATGAATTGAATCTTTCTTATCGAGCGTAGAAGCATCAGATCTTTTATCTCTTTTCACTCAAACTCCCTTTGAAGACCCGCTTGTGCAGCTTGCTTGCTCTACGACTCGAAGTGAAGAATTCCATTGATGGAGCTCCGTTAGCGAGTGCGGTTCAAGTTGCGATTCCATTCAACACGTGTTGGGCTGTAGTGAGTTGATCTAGCGTTAGGTGAGTTCATGATGTTACAAGCAATGCAGGGGAAGAAACAAGGTATGGGTGCCCATATCTTAAACAAGCAAGAGTAAGGCGGTACAGGTTCAGGGAATGGAATGTGATCTTCTCTTTCTAGGCTAAAATGTGCATCATCAGGGCCAGTTGCGGAGATTCCTATTAGATATGCGCATTAGAGAGATTATTTGAATGCTAACGGAGCTCACCTTTCTTTTTTGAATTCCATTATGACTCTTGGTCTATAAAAGACAGTAAAGACACCGCATCGCATCCCTTTCTTTTGAATCTACTCCAGCTTCAGCTCCAGTACTTATGGGTTAAGCTTCTGGTACTCTAAACCTTGCTAAGATTCTAACGCAAGAACGTCACTTTCTTGATATGGTGCTTCCTCACCAGACACATATCCAGCTGGAAACCCCGATTTCTAGTGTACAAACCTCTGTTCAACTCCTCTTATAGCTAATCCTACATTTCTTATTCCCAAAAGTGTGTGATAGTTTCTTTTTTCTTGATAACATTGATCTGCTCCAGCTTTTTGTCTTTCTTCTGCTTCAACTTAAACTGGAACTAAACTTGAACAACAATATTCTTCCACTTTCCCGGACCCCTCCTATACAAACGCGTAACTAACGCTAGAATGCAGGACTTGTAATAACTCACTCACTGCCGCCATGAACTCCGGAATTGAGATCTCGTAAACATAACTGTGAATTTGACTGATGCGCTTCATTTCTCTATTACTGATATATAAGATAGGAATGTCCTTTCCTTCCCTAACACAACTCCAGAATTGATCTTGTTGGAAAAAAATATATTAATACGGAATAATACTTTTCCCTCTTTGTGTATCAAAATGGATTTCTCATCAAAAATACCAACTTGATATTAAAAGCAAGTATTAACCAGAATAATATTATCGGTAGAATAACTGATCAATCACATGTGAGACCGAATTTTAACGTGAAAAACCCAATGCGAGAAAAACCACAAGACCGTAGTCCACTTCAAACTTCCACTATCACCAATAATGATAATAGGTTTACAATATATCTTCTCTAAAATAATAAGAGGATCACAGTAACATCAAGATTAGATATCTTGACTGAACAATAGTGCTATCATCATCATGGATCTCTTTTAAGAAAGATTTAGATCTCACCAAATAGACATAGCAGGAAAGCACCTTAAAAAGGATAAACCGTAGATCGGCACCGTTAGGATTGTAGAGTTTACTACAAGGATTCTCCACGTTAAATCTGGGCCAAAACCGACGAAGTTTGGCCACCGATCGTCAAGCAGAAAACTCATAATCCTAGTTTTCTTCTTTCCTCTTCTCTTTCTCTCATTGTGCCGCACGCTGCACGTCGCACGCCGCTCCGCTGCAGTCTCTCTGTTCTCTGTTTCTTTCCTCAACAGCACCCTAACCTTTTTAATTAACTAAATTTGGACTCAGGCCCAATTATCTGGTCCAAGCCCACCTATGGGTTGGACCCAACAATTCTCCCCTTCCAGCTCATATGGTGGGCTGTACTAAGTCCGCGCTTTGCTTACAAGCTTCAAGCTTCTCCTTAAGCAACTTTACCAAGTTATAGGTGTGGTTCTCAAGCAAGGATTTTATCTCTTCTTGTATGGCTTTAACCCACTCATTCTTGTGCTCATGTAGAATAGCTTTCTGGTAAGTTTCTGGCTCTCCCCCATCAGTAAGCATAACATACTCATGTGGAGGATATCTTGTAGATGGTTTGTCGCTCTCTTGTGGATCTTCTCAATGGAATCTCAATTGGTGGTGGAGGTGTTTGCTCAGTTGGTTCAACTTCATCAACTGTAGGAGTATCATCACTAATATTCTCACCACATTCTTCTTCTTCATCTCCCCCATGATCATCATGAACTATAGGTGGAGGAACTGGACCCGAACTCCAAAGAATATAAACAGAGGTTTCTAGCTTTTCAACATTGTCACCATTATCAAATAATTGGTCTTCAAGAAACACAACATCTCTGCTTCTAACAATCTTCTTGTTCACTGGATCCCATAATCTGTACCCAAACTCTTCATGACCATATCCCAAGAAAATATATGTCTTTGCCTTATTATCAAGTTTAGATCTCTCATCTTTGAGAATATGTACAAATGCTTTGCACCCAAAGACTCTCAAATGATCATAAGATATATCTTTTCCTTTCCATACTCTCTCTGGAACATCACCTTGCAGAGGAACTGATGGAGAAAGATTTATCAAGTCAATTGTAGTTCTCATAGCCTCCCCCCAAAATGACTTAGGTAACTTGGCGTGGGAAAGCATACACCTAATCCTTTCTTTAATAGTCCTGTTCATCCTTTCTACCACACCGTTTTGCTGAGGAGTTTTTGGAACTGTTTTCTCAAGCCTGATACCATGAAACCTATAGTAATTCTCAAAAGGAACCCTGTACTCGCCACCATTATCTGCTCGAACACTCTTTAGCTTTCTGCCAGTTTCTCTTTCAACACTGACATAAAATTCTTTGAAGACATCAAGTACCTGGTCTTTAGATTTCAAAGCAAAAGTCCAAACTTTTCTAGAATGATCATCAATAAAAGTAACAAAATAAAGAGCACTTCTAAGAGTTTTAGTTTGCATAGTACAGACATCAATATGAACTAAATCAATAATATTTGATCTTCTAGATGGCGGATAAGTATGAAATGTAACTCTATGTGTTTTTCCAACTAAGCAATGATCACAAGATTTAAGAGATGTAACTTGCAACTCTGGTAAGAACTGTTTTTTAGTAAGAGTTTGAAGTCCCTTCTCGCTGATATGACCAAGTCTCTTATGCCAAAGATCTATGCTTTTACCCTTTTGAATTGCATTAATCTCTCCTTTGTGTAGCTTAGCTTCCATAATATAAAAAGAGTTCAACTTCTTTCCTCTCGCCACAACCAGAGAACCTTTAGTGAGCTTCCATTTGCTTTCACTAAAGTAATGTGTAAATCCCTCATCATCAAGTTTGCCTATAGATATCAAATTCAGACGAATATCTAGAACATGTCTGACATCTCTGAGTATTAATTTGCTCCCAGTACTGGTCTCTAAGCAAATATCTCCAATACCCACAATCTTGGATGTACAATTGTTTCCCATTCTAACATTGCCAAAATCACCAGCAGTATAGGATTTGAATAAATCATCATGAGAAGTAACATGGAATGAAGCATCAGAGTCAATTACCCAATTGTTGTCCTGAGCTGCAAGACTAACACATCCATCATCACAAACAGTAATAATATCACCCTCAGCAGCAACTGTATTGGTCTCTTTCTCATTTTTCTTCCTTTCATTCTGTTCTCGCTTCCAAAATCTACACTCTTTCTTCATATGACCTGCCTGTTGTAGTGGAAACACCTGATATCTCTTCTAGACTTGGATCTTCCTCTGTAACCATGTAGATTTCTACTGTGACTTCTTCCACGTCTTTCTTGTTTTTCGGTAACAAGTGCACCAGAAGAAGATTCTCTTTGTTCTTTCCTTCTGGCATCTTCATTCAGTAAACTGTCTTTAACCATGTCTATAGTTAGAGTCCCCTCTAGCGTGGAGTTACAAATTGTCACCACATACGTTTCCCAACTTTCTGGTAAAGAGCTGAGAAGTAGCAATCCCTGCATTTCATGATCAATATTCATTTTCATAGTAACCAACTTGTTTGTAAGACTCTGAAATAGGCTTATGTGCTTAACAATGTTGTTACCATCTTTATACTTCAAATTAACAAGCCTTCTAAAGAGAGAAATTCTATTTCCCACTGTCTTTTTCGCAAACAGATTTTCTAGCCTTTGCCAAACAATATTAGCTCTGGTTTCATCAGAAATATGCTCATGCAGATTTATATCCATCCATCTTTTAATATAAGCAATAGCTTTCCCGTGTTGGACCTCCCATTCCTCCTCTTCCATAATAGAGGGTTTTTCTTTAACTTTGATGGGCTTATACAAATCTTTGCAATAGAGCAAGTCTTCCATCATACGTTTCAAAGTGGAATAATTTGATGAGTTCAATTTAATCATACCATCTGATTCTTTCATTTTAATCACACAAGAAAACACTAGTAGTAAATAATAACCTACTGCTCTGATACCACTTGTTGGGAAAAAACCTGTTAATGCGGAATAATACTTTTTCCTCTTTGTATATCAAAATGGGTTCCTCATCAAAAATACCAACTTGATATTAAAAGCAAGTATTAACCAGAACAATATTATCAGCAGAATAACTGATCAATCACAGGTGAGATCGAATTTTAACGTGAAAAACCCAATGCGAAAAAATCTACGGGACCGTAGTCCACTTCAAACTTCCACTATCACTAATAATGATAACAGGTTTATAATATGTCTTTTCTAAAATAACAAGAGGATCACAATAATATCAAGATTAGATATCTTGGCTGAACAATAGTGCTGTCATCTCTTTTAAGAAAGATTTAGATCTCACCAAATAGACATAGCAGAAAAGCACCTTAGAAAGGATAAACCGTAGATCGGCACGTTAGGATTGTAGAGTTTACTGTAAAGATTCTCCATGTCAAATCTGGGCCAAAACCGACGAAGTTTAGCCACCGATCGTCAAGTAGAAAACTCAGAATCCTAGTTTTCTTTTTTTTCTTTTCTCTCTCCCCTTTCTCTCACTGTGCCGCACGCATCCTAATTTTTTTAATTAATTAAATTTGAGCTCAGATCCAATTATCTGGTCCAAGCCCACCTATGGGCTGGACCCAACACTCGTAAACATAACTGTGAATTTGACTGATGCGCTTCATTTCTATATATAAGAGAGGAATGTCCTTTCCTTCCCTAACACACAACTCCAGAATTGACCTTACGCCAAAGAGTCTTCTTGGGCCTCCCTCCTAACGGTTGCTAAGGTGAACTTGTTAAGTAAACTCGCACTGCCAACATTTGAAACGGAACTGTCACTGAACTGAAAACAACAACTCTCCCTGGCGCCACTGGGTCTGATCCTGCCCCACAAGAAGAAGGAATTGATTCTGCCAAGATCAGAAGCTATGCAATTCCATTCTGACTTTAGAGTTGAGTTCGGGGGAAGAAGACAGTCGAGTTGGGTGCTCAAGTTGTCTACGAGAAGAATCAGCAGTTCTCAAGTCATCCGTGTTGTCATAGAGAGAAGAATCGGTGTTGTATCAAGATGTAGCTCGCTAACGTACTTAGGCTTTATAGGCTTATACTTCTAGAAAACTCTTCTCTTCTTCAGTTCAGCGCGGTGTACTTTTTCATTGTTCTCTTTCCTATAATGTCATTTATTAACCTCACTTTATTGCTGGCTCTGGCTCTGCTTCTTATCGTAACTGCTCTGCTTCGGAACTGCCAACTCTGCTATTGTAATAACTTCGTTCTGCCTTGTTATATGCTGCCGCTCGCCTTATATACAAGTTAACAGGACTTACTCAGCTCCAACTCTTCCTAAAAAGAGGAATAGCTGCGGCGACAACACGTCCTAGCTTATTTGAGGAAGATCCCGGCTCGCTCTTTTGACTGTCTACGTACGAGGCGTTGATGCTATCACCGTAACTCTGCACTGCCGGTCGCAGAAAGTGTTTTAATAAAAAGCAAGCCTTTTTCGTTGAGCTAGGCAAGGATCCTAATAACATCTTGACTTTCATTCCTCTCCAAGCGAGCGGACCGGATGTAACAAGGGAGTTAGCTCGAGAGCCCTGAGCCTATTCTTGAAAACGATTAATTCTTCTCGAACTGGAAGTTAAGCAATGATTCAGGTGTACTCCGAGGTATCTCTGAATGCACTCTAGCCCTCACAGGAGATTTCCGCTTCAAGGCATCGACTGCATCAACTAATCAATTTCCAGTGCTTGGCGAGCCTCTGCGGAAAGGTAATCTCAGATATGTGGGTATGGCTGTTCATTGATTCACTATCCCTCTAAATAAGGAGCATGGGTCTATAACCCCATCCGATTCAGTTCTAGCTATAAGAAGTGGTTTGCAAAAGGCCGGTTGAAGGGTATTTAGAAAGATCTTTGCTCGATCAAAGTGTCCATGAACGAATCTGATGCTTCTTGCTCAGTCCGCTATTCGGTCAAACTAGACTTTCAGGGCCCTGCGATAGCTTGTGTTTAGGGAGTTTACCCCCCTTTTTCTCTAATGCGCATATTGAGACTGAGCTTGCTTGCATCTGATCTAAGCCTATCGCCTGTCTCCCACAGCCTTTCGATTGCGCCTGCCGTTAAATCCTGTTTACTCTCCGAGTTCCTTACAAATAAGTAAGAGACTGATTAAAGCAGGGCAATTCTTTATTGAATGGAATTTCAAGACCAATAAAAAATCTCAAATAAAAGATCTATAATGAACAGAGCTACATAAAAGGAAGGAGCTTGCCAGGGATGCCCTTTTCTTTCTTCCATCCGCGCATAATCTTACTACCGTTTCTTTAACTCAACAACAGCAACAGGCTTGCCTTACTTGAGTACAAGAAAGTGCTCCGCTTGTTAGGAATAAGGTCTCTTAGAGATGAGAAGACTTATTAGTATATTCTATTACATAACTCGAGCGCTGCCACTATTTGAAGTCCGCTCACTGGAACTTTTGTTATCGTTGACTTCTGATAGCTTGTTAAAACAACTTGATCGTGACCTCTAAGAGTTGCCCTCTTTCTTTTGGCCATAGATCACTTCACTATGCGCCCTCGCTTTTCGATCAACCGTAGCTCCCCGTTCGTTCACTTAGCCTACGAACTACCACCCGGCTTACTCGACCAAGAACTAAAGCTTTGCTCTCAGATGCCAACAGCATTCCCTTTACTTACGCAAGATTAACTCGTTTACGCGCGCTATGTCAACCTTTGCATTGAGGGAATCCAAGGTTTTGAAAGAACGTATTAAGTGGTGAACGAAGTTTCCTCGCCTCGCTCGTTATAGGAAGTGAACGGTTGGCTCGAAGAGGGAAGAGATGCGCTAGCTACTTGCTTTGTTAGAAAGCTAAGCTACTTGTTTACAGTTTATAGGAAGAGGACAGATAGGCAAAAGATAGGTTAGTGCTAGTTAGTGTTAGAGAGCTTGTTGGATGAGAGCAGACTCGATTGAGTTCCACTTCCATACTCTAGTTTACATAGAGCTAATGGCGTCTAGTCCGACCTCTTCCCCCTAAGCGATTTGTTCCAGTAATACACTTTCATCCTCTTCTCGTAAGCAAGTCAACCACCTTGTAATATACTTTTGATTGACTTTTCGTTCCGGATAACAGTGATACTTTGAGTGGTGGCAGGTAGGCGGGATACCTCTCAATCCTTCAAGGGGAAAATAGCTACGATGGTAAGAATGCCCCTTTCTCGGTACTACGGTTTCCAAGATGATCTGTGGGAAGGTTCTAGTTCACAAGTGAAGGAATAAAGCTAGGCTGCGTCTCTGTCTAAGGCAAGGCAGCGTTCGGGAAAGAATTTTTGAAATACGGGATGGGTCGCAAAAGGAATCAAAGCCGAACATAGCACTTTTCTCTCGGGAGAAATCCACTTTACGTTTCGTTATAATCGGATAAGATATTTGATATAACTAACTGGATTCTGATATCAGTATCGACAAATAGAAAAGAAGTCCATATTTTGAAGAATACCTTAGGGGATGTTCTTGATGGAAGGAACTCCCATAATAACTTATCTTAGACCCTCTGCTCTCGCCTATAAATAGACATGACCTCAGGGGATTTATAATGACAGAGATAGAAGCAACGCAGAAGCATCTAAGAGTTGCGTAAAGATTAGCAACACAGATGCTTCTAAGAGTTACATAAAAGAAAAATATTTCACAGACATCGATTAAGAGATTACAATCTCCCTCTCAATCTCCCTGAGCCATCAATTAGAGTGGTCCTATGAAAAGATAGGAAGAGAGGAGGAGTCTAGTTCTCCTTGCAAATTGATTGAGACGTTGGATCTAAAGGAAGGTATTCAGATCTTTCCCCTTTCTTTGCGGATGGCATCAAAGGTACACATCGTAAAAACAGATCTATTATTGATGTTTTGATTTCGATCCTAGAATTAAAGTTTTCCGCATCATAGAAGCATGATAAAAGATTTTTATGCTTATACTTTATACCCCAAAGACGGTGTTGTATTACTTGGATCAGGGGAAATCCACTCACAACCCCGGCCCAGAAGTTGACTGGCATTTAGATAGAGGAAGCTGATCGTAGGTGGACAACCCTGAAATCATTCCATGAGATATAACCATTCCGTCAAATCGGGCACAATGGAACAAGTTAACCCATAAGAAGAAAGTGCCGATCATAGGCCTGCTGGCGAGAAAGAAAGAGTCTAAAGCGATGAGTAATGCTAGTTTTTATGCAAAGCTAACCGAAGTTAAGGTATTCATTCAAGCACCGATACAAACTCTGGCCATAATCAAGCTTCGACGAGAGCAAAAGGTTTTCTCTCATAAGATCACGTGGATGTAAAGGATTAGGACTGGTCTGACACTGACTGCAATCGTAGGGAAGGGAACTGAACCATACTTAGCCACTTCCCATCTATCCTATATGAAAGATTATGAATCCACGGGAGAACCAGCATTCGCAAGCGAATAACAAAAAAGTCCACCTGTGCTCATAGAGGGGAGACACTTTTAGAGACCGAGCCAATAACTCGGGCCCTTCCTAATAGAAGTTTGAGCCTTGACTTATGCTATCCCTTTCTTTGCCTTACATCTTACAACTTTACGGTAGCAAGCGATATGGATTTCCAAAGTATTCTTTGACATTGTTTTCTCAGCAGGGTAGCTTATTCTTGTTTATAAATGCGTAAACTCCTACAACCTTCCTTTCGACTTGACTAAGCACTTTAAGTGCAGTAAATCTTAATCTTCTCCCGATCAACTCATAGCAGGAGGAGTGAAAAAAGGAACCCCTTGAGCGTAGGTAATTAAAGCATTTTAGCATATTCTTAAGAAGAATAGATCCGGTACTTTTCCTACTCCCTCTGGGAAGCAATCGGGAGTGAAACCTAAGGATTGGACTAACCACTCTTTTAAGGGGGCTTGTTGAGCTAACTGAGTTCCTTCGTTTCGCACAAGTGAGTAAGCGCCTGCACCTTCACTGAACTTAACCTACGACTTAGACCACACACTGAAGTAGAGTATCCATTAGCTTAGGAGCATGAATAGGCTGCACAATCAACACATGTATTAATATTGTTTCTCGGGGTGCCTCAATTCCATGATTTGAAACTAGCTATAGGCCTCAATTCCATGATTGGATTTTGCCGACCCTGACTGGAATTGCTGCTTCCTTTCGCCAATACTTGAAACCGAAATGTAACTTGCCTCCTTTGTACTTGAAAACGGTTCATTCTCGTTTGCCAATCATTTGAGTGGAATATATGAATAAGTCATATTCCCTTTTCTATACCCGGGCTCCCGAGGGAGTTTGTGCCAACAGTAAGCAATCCGGAGTTAAGTAGGAGTTAAGTGAGTTCAACAGTTCAATAGTAGGCGCTTTATTGAGGGAATTCTTAGATATGAGTTCAAATATCTTTCGAATTGTTCTTTCTATTGATTTCATCACATCCATCATAATATTATATATATATATATTTATGAATTAACGACAGTTTACTTTACTACACTCACTTCTATCGGAGCTCGATTGGAGTTACCCCAGGAGAAATCAAATAACATAAGAGCTCACTCAATATTCTATAATTGATTAAAATCACTCTCTAGTACTTTCTCTGGGGCAAGACAAGACGTTGCTTATTGAAGTAAAGAAGCCGTTGCTTTCAATTCGATTCTTTTTGATTCTGTAGCTTATTCCCAGGACTCCAGCCGCTCGAGCGAACACTTGTTGAACGAACAGAACGTAACTCACATTGGCTATAGGGCAAACAGCACTCTTGCTAACGCTGGTGGCTTATTCTCTCTGTTGGAAGCAAAGCAGTTTGTTTACTTCATTCTTGATAGCCTCTCTCTGTTTGATTACAGTTACTAACTTATTCTTGACAACGCGCTTGCTGCTGACAATTGAACTCATTTACTTGAAAAGAATAGACAACACTAGGACCGAATCTAGACTTTGCACCCTAAAGATACTGTGCCTCCACTCCATTCTTTTGAATTCTTAAAGCAAGGGCGGGGGTGCCTCTATTCAATAAGCCGTTAGCGCAACAGGGCTCGGATTGTAGTCAAATCTTTTCGTTATGAAGCATAAGATCGGATGGATTGTTTAGTCTCTCGATTAAGCATTAACCGCTCCGTGTAGAGATGAGCATGAGAAAATGGATTCTCTTATAGATGTAGATGAAACAAAAAAATAATATATTTATGGAATTAATGATTATTCTTCCTCGAACTCCCTATCAACGAAAAGGGAAACTGCTTCTTACTGAAAATTCCAATAAGCGTTAGAGTACAACTAGAAGATAATTTAGGTGCGCATAGAGAGAAACAAGTAAGAAAACCTAACCTAGAAACTACAAATCAATGAGACTCAGACTCATGCACTCAGGTGTTTTGCATACGTAAGCACTTAGACTGATACAACTTATGGCCTTGCCTAAAGCTAGTTCCGTTGGTTATTTGTTCCTAATACATTGATTATTCCCTTTACCCTTACTTACTCTAGCTCGGCTCTTTACTGAACTTCCCTTAACCTTTCCTTGAGCACAGCACTCTAATAATAATGCGACCGGTCAAGTAAGCTAATAACGCTAACATTAGCACAAGGGTTTATGGTAACTTCGATCTACCACTTGCTTGTTGGATACAGTAGAATATGTCAACTTTTAGGTTAGGTTCAGCTATTAACTTACTACGGGTTATGTGTTTTGCACTATATTCTTTGCCTTTCCCTTAGAGTAGGGCAGTCTTGTTACCACATTTCATCTTTCTTCTTTCTAGATTTCCCGCTAACTTTCTACTTTGAAGAGCTTCTATCTACGACAACACTTGAAACCGAAATGTCACTTGCCAGAGCGAAGAATAATCACAATCAGAATAAGATCATAATTAGGTATCAACTGCAAGATTACACGGCAACAAATGAATTCGAACAGCAGTAAGGTAAAAGATAGGCGGGGGGGAGCAATAGGGACAGACTGGAAAGCTCGTTGGTTATGAGGGAAAGGAAAGGCGTCGGAAAGGAAATAAGAAGAACGTAGATTGATTGGGGTCCCGCTCTAGCTCCTTATCGTTGCGTAGATATAGGTTATTGATTGGCTTTCTTTTGCTCCTGCGCAGGTTTTAGTGTTGCGTTAGGGATTCTTTCCCTTGCTTAAAGAAACAAACGAGTATTAATAATTTGGTACACCTTTTCTGTTATATAAATCAAATCAGTAACAAAACACCTATTCTTCCGACTTGACTCACTAGCGCTGCTGCTTGCAGCTTACTCCTTTATTGCTGCCAAATCTTAACTTTAAGCTTTATACCTGACTTTCTACTTTAGATGAGATATGTGACTTGAAACTTGATAGGAGCAATTCTGGAATCTCTCTCTTTAATTCTCTCTCTTGCGCAAGTAATATAAGGTAGGGTTGGAATTGAAACTATGAATTCCAATAATGAATTGCACTAGCCCGCCCATAACCAAGGAATGCCATATAAAGCTGCTCCCGTTAATAGGGATTCTGCCCCAACCTCTCTCTCTTTATCATTGACTTCTGTAATTCTTATTTACTGCGGTCACTTTACACCTATTACTCTCGGGGCACTAACGCTATTTGTGTTCAGGCGGGGTGCGAAAGGAAAGAACTCGCGTAAGCTTAACTCCTAGACTTTCTTGTAATCCATTTAGTGACTCAATATCCATATGTGATGGAATGCTCTCTTCGCCGCCATGATAGCTCTCTTCGCCCCTTTCGCAAGAACATGCTGTAATGGGAGTTACGTTACCAACGATAGGTGTGTCTTAATTAGTGAAGAACTTAGTAATATAGTAGCAAACAAAAGCTTCAATCAGAGCAACTAGCACCGATATTAGTAATTAAGGAAGCCTATTGTTTACTTGAATTTCTACTATGTGACTTAAGCGTTAGCTTACTCATGGGGGTGGCGCGGGGTGCTGATACTTTCGTTCAACAAGTGTTAGGTGTGTGTTCAAGCAATAATAAGGTTAGCAGTGTTGTTTACTCACAATTCCATATACATTATGATATTTCACTTCAATTCTTAAAGAAAAGGAAGAAGCACCCAAAGATACTCCACTTGAGTGCGCTTGAGAAGGCAAGGCTATAATCGAGGTTCAAGGCAACAAGGCTTCATTCTCGTTCGCCGTGGGATCCTTTCTCAATCAATAGTTTCATCCTTTTCTTTCGCCCTTTTCTTTTTGCTCTTTGCTAAAAAATCAAATAATCTACAGTAAGGAAGGGAAGGAGCTGCGATCGACATGTGGACTGATAGACCAGACCTCATGCTTCTAGTTGCTTGTCGTCTTGGCGATTCGAAATAATTCATTTAGTAGTATATCAATTAGGATCTCAAGTCTAAGGAGTGGGGGAAAGAAAGAATACTTTAGATTACGAGTGCGCAGAGTCAAATAGGCAAAGGAAATACGGAATTTACGGTTGATCGAGCGCAGAAGATTGCTTTGTCTAGAAGATGGCCTAAGTAGGGTGATGAAAGTAAGGAATCAGGCTTCCATTCCAAGGATGAGTCAAGTAAACAAGCAATAGATCGAGTAACTACTATCGAGTAACTACTAATGTGACGAGAGAAAAGGGAACTCTACAAGCAATGCAGGGGCAGAAAACTAGTGAGAGTATAAAGTGGCGAAAGCAAGTGAACAAAAAACAAGTAATAAAGCAACCGCGAAAGAACTAATAAGAACAGGCAGTATTAGGAACAGGTCTATCTTTCTAGGCGTCAATGCCGTATCAGAGCCTTACGGGGTCTTCTCGATAATAGGATGGATTCGATTCCACATTCTCCAAGTTGCAGAGAGGTGAAACTTAGCTGAAACTCTAAACAGGTGAACACAGCACTTGTTGCTAAGAGGAACCCATAATTCTTAATGGAAATGGAACTTGCGCGCTTATTTGATTACTGATACGCATCTAACTCATATGATCTAGGAATTTCTATCTATTGCCAACATTTCTCTCTCTAGCATCGCAACTTTCAATTTCAACAAATAACAAATCTGAATTTCACAGATGTGCATATAAAGCTTTTGAATCTTACTGGAGCGCTGGTTCCGTTGTTGGTTCCCTTGCGTAAGATTCCCTTGCTTTTACTTCTGTCGGTGTGTTCTAATCTAAGCTAGACCTTTTCTTTGGATTAAAATCGACTTTCATAACTCGCTAAGATTTAGAAAGATGAAGGTTACGTTCCAGTAAGAAAGTAAGCTGCCCGCGGTAGACCAGACTTGGCAATGAAATCAGCGCCAAAGTATCCAGAAGCCGAAGACTGGTTTTGTTCTGTTCGCCCAGTTCTAGTTGAATCATATTAAGAAGAAGCTGAATCGACATTTCCGTATTTAAGGTATCCAAACCTCTATTTCTGGTCGTTTAACGTATCTGTTACTCTGCTAATAGCAAATGACCTATGTTGCCTCCCTACAAGCTATTATAGTGCATTTATTCTTAAAGAAGATAGACCCACTACGCGATACAGAAAGAGCAGGATCAATTCCAGTTCGAGAATCATCCCTTGTGTAGAATCAGAATCTCGATCAACAACGCGGGTGGCTATTATTCCTTAATAAGGGAAAAGGGCGGTAAGCGAAGGAAGCGGGAGAATCAGCTGTTCCTAGGCAATTCAATTCATTACTTTCGGGGCGCTACAGGCAAGTCAAGTATCAGGTCTAACAAGCAAGAGGTAGATCGAGAAATAAGATACAAGTGGAGAAAACTCGGCTTACATAGAAAGTGGGTAATGCTCTGTTCTGGCACTTTCCTTTTTTATGGAACATGCGCTCGAAGGATTCCTGTTTGCAAGAGAAATAGCTGGATTAGGTAAAAAAGTATAAGTAAGATGAATGAATTCTTGGCTCTGAGGCAGGAGAAGGAAGAAGGAATTGATTCATAAGCTTGATATAAAGAGAGTACGCGCTGAGTAGTTTCATCGTATCTAGAAGCTGGATCGGAATCTGAAGCTGTATCAAAGGAACAGTAGAGGAGTAAGTGAAGTCGACGAAGTGAATCTTGAAATTGGATCTCTGGAGCACCCGTATAAGTCATATTCCCTGCCTCAGATACTTATCCAAATCTTGATCCTTATTCTATACGAGACCCAACCAGCGCAGGAGCAAGCCAATCACTTCTCTATAAGATAACTGATCAACCTACTTATAATGAAACCCGGCAATAAACAACTCATTCAGAAACGGAGACGTAGGCACTTGTTCTTGTTCCTGCCCCTTAGAAATACTCGCTCGAAGATTCACTTCACGCCCACCCCTTAGAAATAACAAGGCAATTGAAACTACTCGGGGCTCACGCAGCCCATGCCGGATTCATCGAAGAGCAATGAACCTATGCAGATCGGCTCATTTCATGTACCATAGAGAAAACCTATATATAAATCAAATAGGAAATAGGGTTTGTTTCTCCCTAATCTAGCTACTCGAGAGGTAGGTTCGGGTGGGGATTTTCTCTCCACTTTTTCTATTATAGTACTACTTTATCCTCTGCAGTCTTTATCATGTACTTTCCTTTCAAAACATACGACTGATGATCATGAATTTATGATATGATGTATGTATATGTGATTATTATTATTGGGACCTACGAGCCTCTATTCTTTTCTCATTTATTATTAGGGTTACGTGCCTGTAATTATGTTGTAATTACATAAGGAGGTGCAACAGTAGCGTGACTCACGAGGCCGAGATGGACGATCCGACGCATGGAGATACGTTGAGATGCCGACGGATTCGACGAAATGAGATGGATAATCATAGGACATAGAGATGCGCCGAAGTACACAGATCTTGATGTGAGTGATTGGGTCCATTGGCTCGGGCCTGATCACATTAGGATGTGGTCCATGATTATCTGGTGTGATTACTCATGTGATGTGTAATTAGATATACACATGCTAGATATGTATATATATATATATATATATATATTTGTATGCGATGTAGATATATATATTAAATACGTATGTGTGTGACACATTATGTTAGGAGACTAAATTAAAAATCCTCTCAATTAATAATATTAAGTTGGTAAACGTGAGGCAATTAGATTGACCCACGTGGCCTTCCATCGTTATAGGTAGGAATCGATTCCCAGTGTAGGTTGAGTTGGTCGAGTCCTTCGAGACTCACCTATATTGCGTCTTGTTATCTTATCTACGACATAGAGATGTCACCGGTAACCTAAGGACATGGTATGCTTGGTCGAGTCCCTCGAGAGTATATCACCGAATCAGACTCATCTTGTAATGATGGTGATGACTTAACCGAACATCATGGTTGGTCGAGTCCCTCGAGGCCATGGTGGTTCGGAGGCCGAACAGGATGAGAATCATAAGGAGTTATGATTGGCAAGAGTTGCATACCTTTACGGGCTTAACGTGAATGGTCGAGTCCCTCGAGGTTACATTAAGACGCCGATTAGATCCCGATCCCTACTAGAGATCCGCCGGGGGCCTCCGATTCATATACCGGAGGGTGTTGTGTGTCTCACAAAAAATTAGTGGGAGTATATTAAGATAAAAGTTCTTATCTTAACTATTTAATGTTTGCAAAGTCTGCATGTTATTTATTTCTGCTACATCTTTAATTTCAGAAAATATCGCTTTTAAATCCTTTACGTGACATACTTGATGCCAACCGCCTCACTAGTCTAAATTATACGGATTGGCTTCGCAATCTAAGAATCATTCTCACGGTGGAGAAAATCGCGTATATCCTTGATACAGTGATCCCTACGCCCGACGAAGGGGTAAGCGAGGATGAGATCGCTCGTTATGTGAAGTAAGATGATTCCACTCTTGCTCAGTGTTATATGTTGGCCTCTATGACTACTGAGTTACAAAGATAGCATAAAAATATGGATGCTAATTCCATACTCCTGCATTTTCGTAAACTGTTTGAGGAATAGGGAAGAACTCAACTATATGAGATATCAAAGAGTCTTTTCCGTGCCAGGATGACTGAGGAGACACCGGTTCAGAACCATGTCCTTAAGATGATTGAGTGGATTGAGAAACTCACAGGTCTAGGAATGGTCCTAGAGGATAACCTGTGTGTGGTGTTAGGGATCGAGCGGCACTAGGGGGGGGGAATTAGTGCAATGAATAAAGAATATAAATTTTTAGCGATTTAAACCAATTTCGAAAACTTTGTACGGTGAAAACTTCGTTTCGTATTATGAAAGCCGTATCGGTGGAATCATATAAGAAAAGCTCTAACTTAAAGATGTTTGCAGAGATGAGAAGTAGAGCATCAAATTAAGTGGAAAGGGTTTGCAGCAAAGTAAATAGCAAGAACGTAAATGCAAACTAGATTTTTATAGTGGTTCGGTCATCTGACCTACATCCACTCCTGAATCCTCTTGCTTGAGGCCACCAGCTTTCCATATCCTTTTAACGAGTGAGGATGAACTCCCTTACAACTCATCTCCTTTTGACGGGCTTAGGAGGAAATCCTTACAAGCACTCTCTCCTTTCTTTCGGTAGAATACAAGTGAAAAACTAAGGAGAATTTTCTAGAGAGATTTGAGTAGAGTTTTCTTGCTTTCAAAGTGTTGTGCACGCTATCTTTCTTGCAGGAATACTTAGAGTATTTATAGACCCTAAGAGGATTCAAATTTGGAGCCCAAATTTAAATTGCCTCGGTTTTTCCCATTTTGGCGGTACTGGGCGGTGCCACCGCTGGTGCCCTCGGGTGTTGGGCGACGCCACCGCCAGCCTAGGGCAGTTCCACCGCCTAGCTTTTGGCCTCTGGGCGGTGCCACCGCCCAGGTCATTTCAGCACACAGGTTTGGGCCGAAAACTCGGCCGAAACTGGTCCAAATGAAGTCCGAATTGGCCTAAATTTGGTTTATAGGATTAACACTTAATCTTAAACCAAATTACATACTAACTATGAATTTTAAAGATATTTTCTAAGCTATTATAAAGTCCACAAGACAAGACTTCTTTCGGTGAGCTTTCGATGAACTTCTGGCGGTCTTCCGACGAACCCTCGGAAACCATTCTGTGGACTCCTGGCAAGCTCCCGGACTTCACGATAATCTTGGCGAGTTCCAACGAGCTTCATTGGAAAGCTCCGATCTTTCTTGGCAAGCTCTGTGAACCTCTGACTAACCTTCCGGCAAACTTCCGAAAACCCTTTGGCAAGCTCCCTACTTGTTCTCGGCTTGTTCCGGCAACACTCCCAATGAATCTTCGGACTCCCGTCGAACTCTCGAACTCCCAATGATCCATCACACTTGTC
Organism: Musa beccarii; assembly: GCA_024322285.1. Taxonomy (NCBI): domain Eukaryota; kingdom Viridiplantae; phylum Streptophyta; class Magnoliopsida; order Zingiberales; family Musaceae; genus Musa; species Musa beccarii. The sequence goes on along the minus strand of CM044401.1, from coordinate 36,061,502 downwards.
TTCTGGTACTTTGTTTCGCTTTACGTCTTCATCGTTATCATAGTTAATCCTGCACACAAATAAACAAACACTCTACTTCGATCTAGATAGTTATTACAACGCGAATTGACATTCAGTTGCCCAGCACATCATTGGTCGGCACTTCATCCAATCCTTTGGCACATCATCCTCTCTTGCAGTTTATTGCCCAATCAGTGGTTGACCTCCACAACCCTGATATCCATGGTGCAATTTCGCTCTTTTTGGCCCGACGCCCGACGTATGAAGCCTTCTACCGATTGTCGACTGAACCTTTGGCTTGATATCCAATATCCTGACGTGATCACTTCCGGCACAACGTCAATTTCGCCAGTGTCAATTGTCTAATCCTGATCGATAGTAGACCTTTGTAACTCAAAACGTAGTTAGACTACAAATCATAATCAATTAGTTTCATCATCAAAATTTGAGATTCAACAATCTCCCTTTTTGATGATGACACCTAATTGATGACTAACGGAGTTAACCATAACTCCTTGAAGTTTAACTAAACTCCCCCTATCAATATGCTATTGATAGAACACTTGGATTATCCCAAATCCAAGCAACATTCATCATAAAGTTATGAGAATACAGCAAACCATTATGCAAATATATGAAATATTCAATTCAATACATGAAGTCATCAATCTACTTCTCCCCCTATGTCATCAACAAAAAGAAGAAGTTGCATCATAGCTAGTTTAAAAGATATGCAAGTTTTAAAATTATACTAGCTATCAATTACATCATGATAAGCAAGATAGCACTTGTCGTGATGATAGCAAGTTTTTCTATGTTCCTTTGAGAAGTGCAAGCAAATTGTATTCAAAGATGTGCATTTTCTTGACTTCTTTTGCGATATGCATGCAATTTTGTAATTTCTTTCTTCTATTTTGAGAAGAGCAAGCTTACAAGTTTTGCTTTCTTTACATGCTAGGACTTTTGCATTCATTTGTAATATGCAATCTAGCAAAAGCCTTCTCCCCCTTTATCAATGTCAAAAAGAAAGGGTGGATTAATACTACAAATAATCTTGCATGAGATTCAATAATAATTTGTAACAAAGATGCAAACAATTTTGTTGAAAGAGTGATTTTTGCCTCTCTTGAGATAGCAACATTTTGCTTCTCAATGTTTAAGCTAGCAAAATTTTCTCTTTTGATGCACAAGCTAGCAATTTAACTCCCTCTTTATCATTATCGAAAAGAAGGGAGGAACCAATGATTAATTATAAATTTGCATCAACCTATATATCAATCATCACATGATGCATATAAGATGGTATTGAAACATGAGAAATCATGTCATGAAGGATATCAATATGTAAATTCAACAAGAATCAAAACCAAAAGATATCATTCATGATTCATAACTTTTCATTTTAGCAAGATCAAGATCATGATTTTAAAACAAATTCTAAGCGTATAGTTTCGAGAAATCAAAATCATGATTCACAAATATTTTCTTTAGCATCAAGTTCCAATTCATGATAAAGGATATACAACCTAGAATCATGATGCATAAGAACATAGCATTCTCATAGATCAAGTCATGATTCAATGATTCTTCATCAGAAAGTAAATTTCATTTATTAAATATTTAATTTACCACACAAGGTAAAGAAATCATGTCACTTCTAAAATCATGAAATATATGACATCAAGGCTCATGATTCATTTGAAAAGATATAGCACAAAGAGCAACTTGATTATTGCATAAGCAATTTTATTGCATCATGATTTATAAAATTTTTACAGCATGAATCATAGGAGGTAAAATAGCAATAATATCAATCATGATTCATTGGATAGAAAATAGAAAAAAGAACAATTTGTTTCATGCATCTTGATTCACACAAGTCAAGTTATGTTTCCAAGAGATTAAGAGATGAATCAAGAATCTTTAACAAGTCTTATTCAAATTCATAAAAGATATCAAGAAGAGCAACATTTCTTTTACATCATTATTCAAACCATGATAAGTGATATATCGAACATTTGTATTAATATTTCAATCATCAAGTCATGTGTATTGAAACGTAGGAGAAAAATCAAATTATGCATACAATGTTTCAATCATCAAAGCATATTTTCTCAAGTTGAGTATTGAAAAGTCAAGAGAAAATAATTTATGATTTATTTGTGAATAGATAGTAAAACAACTTGATTCATGTATAATAGTTTTTATCAAGATTATATTTTGAAAGAAATTCCAAGTATATAGATGTCAAGATATCAAAACTTGGATTGCGATAAAGCTCATTCAAGTTCGAATCATCAAAATCATTAACATAGTTTATGAGATGCATAAATGACATGGATTTGAATTATTTTCCTCTTTGGTAAATGATAAAAAGAAGCAATCATAGAGGAAAGTATTTTGATTCTCAAATATATCTCAAGTCAAGAATTCAAAGTCATGATTTATAAACCTTATTCACTTCATCAAGATCATTCTTACGAGATTCATAAATGACATAGATATACTTGAACATAACTTATCATCAAAACCATTTTCATAGATCAAGAGATTCACATAAATGAGTTCATTAATCTTTGATTAGATTGAAAATTTAACACTTCATCAAAATCTCATTCATAATTCAAGTGATTCACAAAATATCATAATGAATTCATCACTTGTCTTTTATGAAAAATCGAAAACTTTAGAGATAGAAAGATGTTCAAGAAACATATATTTCTCTTTTAGTGATTTGTATTGATTTTGTATGAATATGCCTTTGTCTTTTTTATATCGAATAGAAATAAGCATGAACGTTTAAGACATAAAGGCTAAAACTTATGTCATGAATTTCAAAAGATATCTCAAGTTATCAACATCACATTAAAAAGGATATTTCAAAAAGATATATCGATAAGTGATTCATTTGTATCATTTCATTTGAATTCATGATTCATTTGGTAAGCTCTCCTCTTTAGTAAATAAGAAGATATATAGGAGAACAAAATGAATTTTGGGAGATAGAACATAATTGAAGCATGATTCATTTTTAAAATGTATCGCATGTCGTAAATATGAATCAAGAATTTATCAAATCTGAAATCATCCTCAAAATTACATTCAATAAATTCATATGTGATAAGCATAGATTTATTGAAGAAATCGATAAGATAGAGGATTGCATTTCATTTTTATAAATTTCTATTTATATAATTTGCTTCTTATAAGCATGCCTTTGCCTTAAAATAAAATGTCAACATTCAAGATGGAAAGGCAAATTATCATTAAGATCATTAAGTAGAATTCCATTAAGCATGTGGCATTTTCCAAAAGATTCGATTAAAAAAATTCACATGGATTCATCAAAACCGAAAACTTTAGAGGTAGAAAATTTTCCAAGATCATGCATTTCCTTTTTATGATTTACTTCAAATAAGTATGTCTTTCCCTTTAATAAAAACTAGTATCATATTTAAGAGTGAAAGACAAATTTTGTAAAATAAATCATTGTATGCATTATCGTAGAAGTATGAAACAAATTATGTTAAAGCCAAAAATACATTATAGCATATCAAATTCTAAAGTCAAGCATAATACAAACATTTTCATTAAGACACTTTCAAGAATAACATATAGTTGATGTACATTCATTATTACAAATCATTCAATCATCATTCATATTTTTAATTTTTAAAAATACTAGAAAGAAAAACATGTATAATTTTTTAAAATAAAAAATTTATTTCCTACTAACTAAATTAAGCACTCATGAAAAACATCATGTAATTTCAAAATAATTCAAGGGAGTTAAGTTACTTACCTTGTAGTCGAAGCCCGTCAAAGCCTAATTTGCTGTTTCACCTTTGGAAGTTCTTAATTCGTCCTTGGGTGCCTTCTTCTTTTTTGGTCTCATTCTTCGTTCAAGTTCATTTATATTTTTTAATTTTTATTAAATGAACTTATTAAGATTTAGTATTCGAAGTTCAAGTTCATCATTGTCCTCATCACTTGAGTCATCACTCAAGTGGTATTCATTTGTCCGAAGTTCCAAATCCTTCTTGTTCTTTAGAAGGTAGTTAATATGTTCATTGAGTTCAAAACGTTCCAAGAAACTCATTTCATAGGTCTTTAAAGACCCAATAAGTTCATCAATAGGATAGTTATTTAGATCTTTTGTTTCTTGTATTACGATTATTATCGGATCCCATCTTTTTGGAAGAGATCTTAAAATCTTGTTTACGAGATCAAAATCCGAAAAAGATTTAACAAGAACTCTTAGACTATTGATGACATCCGAGAAACGAAAGACATTATCATCGATAGTCTCACTTGGTTCCATTCGAAAAAGCTCAAAATCATGCAATAAGATATTTACTTTCGATTCTTTGACTCTACTAGTTCCCTCGTGTGTGATTTCAAGTGTTCACCAAATTTCAAAAGCCGTTTCGCACGTAGAAATCCGATTGAGCTCGTTCTTGTCCAAAGCACAAAATAAGGCATTCATAGCCTTTGTGTTTAAAGAAAATGATTTCTTCTCTAAGTTCGACCATTCGTTCATCGGTTTAGAGGGAAGTTGAAAACCAGTTTCGATGATGTTCCACAAATCCAAATCCATTGAAAGCATGAAAACTCTCATTCGAGTTTTCCAATAAGTGTAGTCCGATCCGTTAAAGAACGGTGGAAGTACAACCGAAAAGCTCTCTTGAAAGCCATTAAGAGCCATTTCTCGTGGGTGTGAATCCGAAAGAGAAAGAACGTGGCTCTGATACCAATTGTTAGGGATTGAGCGGCACTAAGTGGAGGGGTGAATTAGTGCAGCGGATAAAGAATGATAAATTTTCGGTGATTTAAACCACCTTCGGAAACTTCGTACGGTGAAAACTTCATTTCGTATTATGAAAGACGTATCGGTGGAATCATATAAGAAAAGCTCTAACTTAAAGATGTTTACAGAGATGAGAAGTAGAGCATCAAATTAAGTGGAAAGGATTTGCAGCAAAGTAAATAGCAAGAACGTAAATGTAAACCAGATTTTTATAGTGGTTCGGTCATCCGACCTACGTCCACTCCCGATTCCTCTTGCTTGAGGCCACCGGCTTTCCACTAGCTATCAACTTTCCAACGGGCGAGGATGAACTGCTAGTCATATGTGCCCTGCAAGCCAATCACATGAGTGATGACACTTATGACTTGATATGTACTTTTTCTCTTTGCTTATTATTAGGTGTTTTATCACTTTATCTTGCGTGTTGCATATATTGTGATGTCCTTGGACCTGTGCAATGAGAATCGGATCGTGATGAGATCGCGATAATGAGACCGATTCACCTTTAAACACAGACTCTGAATTATTTTGGTCATAGGTTACTCGAGAAGGACATCGAGATAACCAGATAGACTGGTGTGTTGTATGCCCGTCCATATGATGGAGGTAGCTAGTCTTATAGCTACTCATGTGGGGACACTAAAGGTACAGTGCAGGTGCTCATTAGAGAATGAGTTCACTGATTGATCCGCCTATGGAATGCTAGATGGTTATTGATACCTCATGTCAGACAGCAATTCCGTAGTCCCAGTAGTATATCTGGTCCTTAGACTTGAGACACCAAGGATGTCTTGCATGAGTACTCCACTCTTTGATACCGGACTTATAGGTTTGGAAAGTTCCAGATCTAGTACAGTTAGTTATTGGGAGTGGTAGCCAATCTTACGAGGGCTATTGAGTATCAATAGAGGATCATCTGCTCTCGGGATCATATCCCATGTGTTCTTGCTCAAACAAATCCTTGGCCAAGGTTATTCGGATTGAGAGAGAAAGAGTTCTCTGGGAGAATCCGACAAGAGCAATACTTAAGGAGAGACCGTATAGGCCTGACAACACCATGCCCGGTATAGGGTCTCTGGGATATTGGATGGATGATGGACTATATATACATGGTAACTAAGGACAGATAGGTCCAAAGGATTGGATTCCCCTATATCGTCTGGGAGCCGGGCGTAGTGGCCTGGTACGTCCGCAGTCGATGAGTTAGGTGAATTATTATAGAGATAATAATTCACTAAGTTAGAAGGAATTCTGATAAGTATGACTCATGGCCAACTCGATATTGGGCCTAGAGGGTCACACACATATGGTAGGTGATGCGACGAGTAGAGGTTCGGATTTGAGATATCCGCTGAACCCCCTATCTTATTCGATATCCAATAAGCCCCTGAATTATTGGATCCTGAGATGAGATCCAATAATTGCTAATAAGAGATTATTGGGTAGAGACCCACTAATCCAAGAGACTTGGGTAATTGGATAGAGATCCAATATCCAATAGGGCAAAAGATCCATTAGGATTTTCAGGGGGCCTCTATAAATAGGAGTCAACCAAAGCTCTATAGGCTGAGGGTTTCTTTTGGTAGCCACCTCCTGTTCTCCTCTCCCTAGAGAGAGAGAGGTGCATCGTTGCAATCCCTACCGTGTGGATACCGCTAGAGAGGAGGACGCTTGACCTCCTTCATCCTCTCCCACATATCTGTAGGAATTCAAGAATATACGATTTCCATAGGTATCTTCTTTTACACGTGCAGTTTTGCGGATTTGTTTTTGACACACCGGTCTTCTCATGACGATGGAAACTTTCTATGAAAAATCTGGGGTTTTGTTTTTCTGTTCTTCCGCTGCGCATGTGATGTCGCTCCCCTGAAGGATTTCCCAACAGTTGTATCAGAGCCAGGTTGTTCGTGCGAAGATCAGATCTTAAACTATGTGTGTTGTGTTTTGGATCTACTTTTGATGCCAAAATCGTTGGCGCAAAAGGGCCAGGAAGGGCAGCAACTTTTGCTGCCCTTGCTGCGCTCGTGCAGCGGCCACAAGGCTGCTTGCAGCCTTGCTGCCTGCATAGGCAGCAGCCACCGGTCGGCGGGTTGCTTTGTCGCGCAGTGTCGCTCTACTGCGCCGCGCTCGCGCCCACCCGCGAGGGGCACCGGCGGTGCTTTGCCCACGCCAGAGGCACCGACGGCGCTGCGCCACAAGATAGAGGCACCGGCGCTAGGCGCCCGTGGGCCAATGCCGTAGAGGCACCGACGCTGAGGAGCCAGCGGCGGCGCGCCGCCGCTACGGGCAACGGGCAGCTGCCGCCCCTCCTCAAGACGTAAGGGCGCCACCGGCAGGGTGGTGGCGGCCGTAGGCGTAGTAACGGTGAGGGATTAGTGTTTTAGGGAAATGATGGTTTTACCCCTTGAAATTTTAGAAATTTCAAATTCGGTTCTTTTTGATAGAATTATCAAAATACCCCTAGGAATTCAAAAATTTTCTTTATGTCCCTGATTTCAAAAAAATAAATATGTTAATTAAATAGTTTAATTAACTATTATTTTTTTATCTAGTAGTCCTATAAAATAATATATACATGTGATGTATGATGTGGACAGATAATCATGGACCTGTGATGTGATGTGTGTACATGTGATTATTATTATTGGGGCCTACGAGCCTCTATTCTTTTCTCATTTATTATCTGGCCTGCGTGCCTGTAATTACGTTGTAATTACATGAGGAGGCGCAGCGGTAGCGTGACTCACGAGGTCGAGACGGACGATCCGACGCTTGGAGATGCGTTGAGATGCTGACGGATCCGACGAAGCGAGATGGACGATCACATGGTATAGAAATGCGCCAAAGTATACATAGATCTTGATGTGAGTGATTGGGCCCATTGGCTTAGGCCTGATCATATTAGGATGTGGTCCATGATCATCTGGTGTGATTGCTAATGTGATGTGTGATTAGATATACACCTATTAGATATGTATATATATATTTACATGCGATGTAGATATATATATATATATATATTAAATATATATGTGTGTGACACATTATGTTAGGAGACCAAATTAAAAATCCTCTCCATTAATAATATTAAGTCGATAAACGTGAGGCAATTAGATTGACCCACGTGGCCTTCCATCATTATAGCTAGGAACTGATTCTCGGTGTAGGTTGAGTTGGTCGAGTCCCTCGAGACTCACCTATATCGCATCTCGCTATCTTATCTATGACTTAGAATGTCACCGGTGACCTGAGGACATGGTATACTTGGTTGAGTCCCTCGAGAGTATATCACCGAATCAGACTCATCTTGTAACGATGGTGATGACTTAACCGAACATCATGGTTGGTCAAGTCCCTCGAGGCAATGGTGGTTCGGAGGCCGATCAGGACGGGAATCATAAGGAGTTGTGATTGGCAAGAGTTGCCTACCTTTACAGGCTTAACGTGATTGGTCAAGTCCCTCGAGGTTACATTAAGACGTCGATTAGATCCCGATCCTCACTAGAGATCCGTCAGGGGTCTCCGATTCACATACCGAAGGGTGTTGTGTGTCTCACGAAAAATTAGTGGGAGTACATTAAGATTGAAGTCCTTATCTTAATTGTTTAAATTTCTGCAAAGTCTGCATGTTATTTATTTATGCTACATCTTTTATTTTAGAAAAATATCACTTTCAAATCCTTTACGTGGCATACTTGATGCCAACTGTCTCACTGGTCCAAATTATATGGATTAGCTTCGTAATCTGAGAATCGTTCTCATGGTAGAGAAAATCACATATTTCCTTGATACAATGATCCCTATGCCCGATGAAGGGGCAAGCGAGGATGAGATCGCTCGTTATGTGAAGTATTTAGATGATTCCACTCTTGCTTAGTGTTATATATTGGCCTCTATGACTACTGAGTTACAGAGACAACATGAAAATATCGATGGTAATTCCATACTCCTGCATCTTCGTAAACTGTTTGAGGAACAAGAAAGAACTCAGCGATATGAGATATCAAAGAGTCTTTTCCGTGCCAGGATGACTGAGGGGACATCGGTTCAGAATCATGTCCTTAAGATGATTGAGTGGATCGAGAAACTCACAGGTCTAGGAATGGTCCTAGAGGATAACCTGTGTGTGGATCTTGTGCTTCAGTCCCTACCAGATTCTTTTTCTCAGTTCATAATGAATTTTAAAATGAACAAACTTGAGATGACCCTCCCAGAGCTCCTCAATATGTTGAGAGAAGCAGAGAGCACCATCAAGAAAGAGAAGCCAGTTCTCTATGCTGGTGAGACCAGAAAGAAAAAGAAGGCTGAGAAGACCCTTAAGAAGGGCAAGGGCAAGGGCAAAATGGGTAAGGTAAAAGTTGCTAAGAAAGACCCAACAAAGGACAAAGGCCAGTGCTTCCACTACAGTAAAGATGGGCACTGGAAAAGGAACTGCAAAGAGTACCTTGCAGAGCAGGCAAAACAGAAGCTTGCAGAAGCTTCAGGTATATTCATGATCAGTCTCCATTTGTCAAAATCTTATGATAACACATGGGTATTGGATACTTGAAGTGCTTATCATCTCTGCAATTCATTGCAGGTTCTGGTAGGACCTAGGAGATTGAACACAAGCAAGATGGACCATAAGATAGGCAATGGAGCAAAGGTTACTACAGTGGCTGTTGGCAAGGTCACCTTACATCTACTTGGTGGAGCTATTATTGCATTAGATGCATGCTATTATGTTCCTTCTATTATCAAAAATATTATTTCCATTTCATGTTTGACAATTAATGGATATAAATTAGTTTTTAAGAACACTGATTGTTCAATAATATTACATGATGAGATCATCACGAGAGGAATAATGTATAATGGTTTATTTATACTAAATATAGCTCCACATATCATGAGTGTAAGTGAGTCTAAGAGGAAACGAGAAGTGGAGAACCAGACAGGAAAAAGTATTAAAACCCTTCGATCAGATTGAGGAGGTAAGTACTTGAGTATAGAGTTCACCCAGTTCCTCAAAGACCATAGGATTTGATCCCAATGGATACCTCCTTATACACCACAGCTTAATGGTGTATTATGTTGAATCTTGGATTTTGATGATGAAGTCAATTGGTGAAATATTTGTTCTAATCTATTTTGTCGAGATAAGTGTGCAGGAATAACTACGATGGGATGAAAACATAAAGCGATTTACCAAGGTCAAGTCCGTCGAGTGTTCGAGGGAAGTATCGGAAGTCCGAGAAATCATCGAAAGTGTTGTCGGAACCATCCAAGATCGAATCAGGGACTTGCCGAAGTTTTCGGAAGTTCATCGCAAAGATCATCGAAGGTTCGTGGAACTTACCAGGAAGATTCGGAAGCTAGCCGAAGACTCGTTGAGCTCGCCATACAATCCGGGAGTATGCTGGGAGTCTGCTGGAAGAAATCCGAGGGAAGTATCGGAAGTCCGCCGGAATCTCACCGTAAAGCTCGCCGAAAGTTGACTTGAAGAATGTCGGATTAAATCACTTAGGATTATGTTTTAATTTTATAGTTTGCACGTGATTAGAGCAAGGATTTAGAAATAATCCTATCTAAATTTAGTAGAGGCCAACTGGGCTCCTACTGGGCCAAATTGGGCCTTAAACAGGGCCCATTCAGCTTTTGCTGAATGGGCCAGGCGGTTGAACCACCTAGCCTGGGGCGGTAGAACCACCTGGCTGGGGCGGTGGCACGCCCCTCATCGTGTCGATCCTGGCCAGATCGACACAAAGTGTAGCACCGCTTCTAACAGGAAGTTCCACCGCCTCTGACAGGCTGACACCGGGAAACTCAAAAAATTCAAATTTGGAGCCCAAATTTGAATCCATTTTGAGCCTATAAATACCATCCTTTCTCAGCTGAAAGGGCACCCTTTTGAGAGATATAATCTTGAGTTAAAGTCTTTAAATAGCCTTGAAAAGTCTTGTCTCTTACTAAGTGTTCACCTCCTTCTTCTTCTTGAGAAATCTTGTAAGAGTGTGAACCTCTTGTAAAGGGTTGTAAAAGGGGTATTTGATCCTTCCCCTTCAAAGGATTTGCTAGTGGAAGTGTGGAGCCTCATCGTGAAGGCTTCAAGAGTGGATGTAGGTCATTTGACCGAACCACTATACATCATTGTGTTCATGAATGTGTGAGTGTTTACATTTTTGAATCATTTCATTATTTAGGTGCAAATTGCTTAGTTCCTTGCTATTTCCTTTACTCAAGCAATTTCTTTCAAGTACTCTTTTGTCGAATCGAAATCTTCCTACGAATTTATCTTTTTGTAAAATCGGTTTCAAAATTACGATTTTAATCCGCTGCACTAATTCACCCCCCCTCTTAGTGCCTTTTCAATCCTAACAATTGGTATCAGAGCAAGGTTTACTCTCATATTGGTTTAAACCCAACAGAGATGGCCTACTTCGGTATGCAAGAGGGTCACTCTATTACTCATCCGCCTATGTTTAATGGGTCGGATTATATGTATTGGAAGACTCATATAAGAATTTTTCTCATTTCTATGGATTTTGAACTTTGGAACATTGTTGAGAATGGTTTTGTAAAATCCTCTCTTCCGATGAGTGAATGGAATGAGTCGGAAAGGAAGATTTTTGCTCTCAATGCAAAGGCTATGAATGTCTTATTTTGTGCGCTTGATAAGACTGAGTTTAATCGGATTTCTATTTGTGAATCGGCATTTGATATTTGACACACTCTTGAAATCACTCATGAAGGCACTAGCCGAGTGAAAGAGTCCAAAATCAACATTCTTGTGTATTCTTATGAACTTTTTCGGATGAAACCAAATGAGTCCATTGGAGACATGTACACCCGCTTTACAGATGTCATCAATGGACTTAAAGCTCTTGGTAAAGGTTTTTCTAATTTTGAGTTGGTAACTAAAATTTTAAGATCCCTTCCAAAGAGTTGGGATCCAAAAGTAACGGCTATTCAAGAGGCCAAGGATCTTAAAGTATTTCCGCTTGAAGTACTTATTGGGTCTCTAATGACCTACGAGATGACGTGCCATGCTCATGAAGAGCTTGAGAACCCCCTTCCAAAGAACAAGAAGGATATGGCACTTAGAACACAAGAAGACCACTTGAAAGGAACATCAAGTGATGAGGACAATGACAATGATATTGCACTTTTAACTCTAAAGTTTAAGAAATTTATAAGAAAGAATAAATTTAAAAATGACACAAAAAATAAATTTGAACACAAAAAGGACTAAGTTATTTGCTACGAATGCAACAAGTCGGGACACTTCAAGAATGAATGCCCTCAAGCCAAGAAGAAGCAATTCAAGAAGAAGAAAGCTTTGAAGGCCACATGGGATGATTCAAGTGACTCCGAGGTTAAAGAAGCTAGCAACAAAGAGGAGGCCAACTTCGCGCTAATGGCATTAGAAGAAGAGGTTAGTGAGTTATTTAATGAAGAGTTATCTTTCGATGAACTTTCTATCACTTTTCATGAGTTATTTGATGAATGTAGAACTATTAGTAAGAAGTTCAATTTGCTTAAGAAAGAGCATGCTTTATTACAAAGTAAGTTCAATAGTCTCCAAACCCCTTCTCTACCCCCATGCTCTAAGTGTGAACACTTAGAAGCAACAAAAAGGGAGAACTTGCTACTCAAAGAGACCCTAAATAAGTTTAAGGTCGGTAGCAAGGGCTTAGACATGATCCTTGCTAACAAGGGTCACGTCGGAAATAGAAGTGGAATCGGATTTGTGAGTGGATCTCACCAAAATCCCACCACCTTCATTAAAGGTCCCACATTACATGTATCACCCCATTTGAAATATAATTTTTGTGGCAAAACGGGACATGTTGCTTACAAATGTCTATTTAAGAAAATTAGTCCACAAAAATTGATATGGGTTCCTAAAGGAACCATAAACAATTCAATGTTGAATTACAAATTAAGTAGATCAATTTGTAAGGGACCCAAAATCAAATGGGTACCTAAAAATCATCCTCTTTTGTAGACAAACTCACAAGCTAGGAGCAAGAAATGGTATCTTGATAGTGGATGCTCAAGGTACATGACCGGAGATCCATCTCATTTCTCTATGCTCACTAGCAAAGAAGAAGGGTATGTCACCTTCGGAGACAATAACAAGGGTAAAATCATTGGCAAGGGAACCATAGGTAACAAATCAAGTTTTTTAATTGATGATGTGTTGCTAGTTGATGGTTTAAAATATAATCTTTTAAGCATTAGTCAATTATACGATAAAGGTATGTTGTTAGATTTGAATCTAATGTTTGCATCATTGAAAAACCAAACAATGATATATCCATGATTGCTTTAAAACAAAACAATGTCTACACCATAAATATTGATGAATTAAGTAATGAAATGTGTTTTTCAGTTTTGAATGATGATGCTTGGCTTTGGCATAGGAGATTAGGCCATGCAAGCATGAAACTAATTTTTAAGATTTCATCTAGAGAGTTAGTAAGAGGAATCCCAAACATGAAATTCGTTAAGGACAAGGTATGTAATGCATGTCAACTAGGAAAACAAATAAAAACCAGTTTCAAATCAAAAAATTAAATTAGCACCACTAGACCATTGCAATTGATCCATTTGGACTTATTTGGACCAATTGACATAACAAGCCTAGGAGGTAGCAAATATGCCTTTGTAATTGTGGATGACTATAGTAGATACACTTGGACCTATTTCTTGGCTCACAAAAGTGATTGTTTCAAATGTTTCTCTAAATTTTGTAAACTCACTCAAAATGAAAAAGGTTTTATAATTTCATCAATTCGAAGTTATCACAGAGGTGAATTTCAAAATCATGACTTCCAAAATTTTTGTGAAATAAATAGATATAACCATAACTTCTCTACTCTAAGAAATCCACAACAAAATGGAGTAGTGAAAAGGAAAAATAGAAGTTTGCAAGAAATGGCTAGAACCATATTAAATGAATATAATTTGGCAAAATATTTTTAGGCCGAAGCCGTGAATACGGCTTGCTATGTTATGAATAGAGTTCTAGTGAGACCATCCCTATCTAAAACTCCATATGAATTATGGAATGATAAAAAATCCAATGTTTCTTATTTTAAAGTTTTTGGTTGTAAATTCTTTATTTTAAATGAAAAGGATGCCTTAGGAAAATTCGATGCAAAATCCAATGAAGGCATATTTCTTAATTATTCTTCCGTTTCTAAGGCTTTTCATGTTTTTAATAAAAGAATCTTAGTTATAGAAGAATCTATTCATGTGGTTTTTAATAAAAATTTTAAATTTAAGAAGAAAGATTTTGATGATGATTTTGGCTTTGATAATTTGAATTTGAATGAACCCTCTCCTCATAATGATAACTTGGATGCATCTTCTTCCCAAACTTCCTTACCCAAGGAATGAAAATATGTAGATGCTCATCCCAAGGAGTTAATTATAGGAGATGCATCGAAAGGGGTTCAAACTCGCTCTTCTTTCAAAGATTTTTGTGCCCATGCCGCTTTTCTTTCTCAAGTTGAACCAAAATGCATTGATGATGCCTTGAAAGATGATTCTTGGGTTATCGCAATGCAAGAAGAATTGAATCAATTTGAGAGGAATGAGGTATGGAAGCTTGTTCCTAGACCTAATGACCACTTAGTTATTGGTACTAAGTGGGTATTTAGAAACAAGCAAGATGAATGTGGTATCGTAGTTAGAAACAAGGCTAGACTAGTGGCCAAAGGTTTCAACTAAGAAGAAGGTATCGATTACGAAGAGACCTTCGTTCCGGTGACAAGATTAGAAGCCATTCGGATGCTCCTTGCCTATGCTAGTAGTAATGATTTCAAATTATTTCAAATGGATGTCAAAAGTGCATTCTTAAATGATTTTATTTCCGAAGAAGTCTATGTCGAATAACCACCTGGATTTGAAAATTCTCTTCTTCCTAACCATGTGTTTAAGCTAACTAAGGCTCTATATGGTTTAAAACAAGCCCCTAGGGCTTGGTATGAGAGGCTTAGTTCTTTTTTAATTTCAAATGATTTTACTAAAGGCAAGGTTGATACTACATTATTTATTAAACATTTTGAAAATAATTTTCTTATTGTTCAAATTTATATTGATGATATTATTTTTGGTTCTTCTAATAAATCACTATGTGAATCATTTGCCAAGAATATGAGTGATGAATTTGAGATGAGCCTAATGGGAGAACTAAATTTCTTTTTAGGATTGCAAATTAAGCAACTAAGTGATGGTATATTTCTAAATCAATCAAAGTATACATTAGAATTGTTAAAATAATTTAACATGGATGGATCAAAAGATATTAGCACTCCTATGAGCACCTCCACTAAGTTAGATATGGATGATAATGGAGAAAGTTTTGATCAAAAAACATATAGGGGTATGATAGGTAGCCTGCTTTATCTCACTGTAACTAGACCTGACATCATGTTTAGTGTAGGGCTATGTGCAAGATTCCAAGCTAATCCTAAGCTATCTAATTTCAAAGCTGTTAAAAGAATCCTTAGATATCTTAAAGGGACTCCGAATCTTGGATTATGGTATCCAAAATCTGATAACTTTGATTTGAAAGCTTATGCAGATGTGGATTTTGGTGGATGTAAAATAGATAGAAAAAACACATCCGGAACATGCCAATTTCTAGGACATGCACTTGTTTCTTGGACTTCTAAGAAACAAAATTCGGTTGAACTATCTACGGAAGAAGCCGAATATATAGCTGCAAGTGCATGTTGTGCACAGGTTATTTGGATGAAAAATACACTAGAAGACTATGGTATTTATTTAAAAAACATTCATATAAAATATGATAACACGAGTGCTATCTGTCTAACTAAAAATCCGATTTAACACTCTCGAACCAAGCATATTGACATTAGGCATCATTTTATACGTGATCATGTCAGTAGTAAAGATGTCACCCTTGAATTTATTGATACAAATCATCAATTAGCAGACATTTTTACAAAACCTTTAAATGAAGAACAATTTGATTTTATTAGAAGGGAATTAGACATGTTAAATTGTCATAATAAGTGAGTTTTATTATATGAGATTTTTCTTTGAAATTTTGATTTTCGTCGATTTGCTTTCCTCTCGGATTTCTTTTCATCGATTTCTTCTTGACATCATCCCATCTCTGAAAACAAATTCAAAACAAATTTTTTTTTTAAAAAAAATTGTGCTACCGGTGTTAGCATCGCTTGGGTAGTCAGACCCCAGGCGGTAGAACCGCCTGCTGGGGCGTTAGTACCGCCCGAACACCCCTTATAAAAGGGGTGAGTTAGGGCCGGCGGTAGAACCGCCCCCTAACCCGAGAGACCTCTTCCTCACCTCCCTAATCCCCTCATAACACTTCCAAGCCTTATTCTCTCCCTCTGGAAGCCTAAATAGGGGATTCTTTCCTTGATTCAAGCCCTCTATCTCTCAAGGGAACAAAACTAAGGTAAAATCTGAAATTTTTCTCCTTTTTTCTTGCCTAGTTTAGTTCTTTTCTTTAAATTGATTATTGATCTATCCTCACTAGAAATGGCTCCTAAAAGATCGTCAAGAGACAAAGGGAAAAGAGTAGAGATAGATTCATTTGACCAATCTTTGTTCAAATCAAAAGAAGCATCCCTTAGGTTTTTTGAACTTGTTTCTAGAACCATTCATAAAGGGAAATATGTTGATTTGAATCAATTAGGGAACCTTGAACCCATCATGTAGTTTGCTGACTTAGAGGTCTTACCAATTTTGTAAATTGTTGAACCTATCTATCCACGCTTGATTAAATTATTTTATGCTAATTTAAGAGTGAATGAAGATGGCTTATCTACCTATCTTCTAGGAAATGAGATCCAAATATCTTATAGTACAATATGCTCCTTAATTGGAATTGTTAAAAAAGAGTTAGGATGCTATTTTAGAGGAAAATGGGACATAGACACAATCGGAGCCACCCACTCTGAAGCCTTAGAAACTGTCTTTGCAAATCTGAACTTAGGCATAATTCCCAAGAGTTGTGAACTTTTGTTGCCTTTCAACTCTAAAATTTTACATCACATTCTTATAAGCGTTATCATTCCTAAATAGTTTCATCAAGATGAGATCAGTTTAGCCGAGTTGGGTACCATATATTGGATCATGACCAGACAGCATTATTGTTTTGGTTACCTAATCCGGCAACACATGATAGAAGTCAATTCTAAAGGGTTAATATTACCATATGGAGGATTGATAACTAGATTGTTACATACCCATAATATTAGTATTCCACCTGATGAAGAAGTAGTACAAGTGGACAAATTTAACATCATTAACATGAAACTACTTAGGAGACTTAGGTGTACATTTGAGCATTGAATAAGGGTTAGACAATCTAGGAGAAGCGATATACATCCCCCACCAGTAGAACATCCTAAAACACCAGTCTTTAGGGGAAGTGAATCTCCTCCTCCTGATCTTGTTGATACAGCTCCATCAGTGCCAGCTTCAGCTCCACCTTCTGACGATCTGATCATGAGAGAATTAAATGAAGTTACATTATAGCAAATTGAAATTTTGAAGGAAATGTGAAAGATGAACCAAAAGATAGATCACATGTATAGGCACTTTGGCATTCCTCCAGAGGAGTAGTTTGTTATATTTTCTTTTTGAACGTTGTAAACTTTTATGCACTTTTGACATCTATGTTGTATTATCTTTACTACATTTTCTTGGGCGTTGTGGAATGACATTTGGATTTCTGAATGATTTCTTTTCCCTCATTTGTGATATTTTTTCGGATATCTTTTTTTTACATATCTTTGGATGATGCACTCATAATATTTTCGGTTTTCACTCGTATATGAATCCCTCTTTTCCTTTTTGTTGATGACAAAGGGGGAAAAATATGTGACAAGTGAATGCAATTGCCATGCATTGATAGTTATATGCATTTGCTATGCTTTACAAGTTATTACAAGTTATATGCTTGAAATGCTTATTTAGGTTCTTGATATCATTTTTTATTGTGTATACTTCATTATTATCATTTGATACCTATTTATTTGACATATTTTGACTTAATGATGAATGTCCATTCATCGACATTGTCATCATTAAGTAAACCATGAAGTTTTTCTTTCATATGTTGAATGGTAAGTTAAACTTATCGTGTTGAATTCAAAGAAATTGAATTCAAGCAGTTGTTACTATCTATGACATATAGATAGGGGGAGTTAAGAGTAACTCCATCATCAATTGATTGTCATCATCAAAAAGGGGGAGATTGTTGAATCTCGGATTTTGATGATGAAGTCAATTGGTGAAATATTTGTTCTAATCTATTTTGTCGAGATAAGTGTGCAGGAATAACTACGATGGGATGAAAACATAAAGCGATTTACTGAGGTCAAGTCCGTCGGGTGTTCGAGGGAAGTATCGGAAGTCCGAGAAATCATCGGAAGTATTGCCGGAATCATCCAAGATCGAATCAGGGACTTGCCGAAGTTTTCAGAAGTTCATCGCAAAGATCGTCGAAGGTTCGCGGAACTTACCGGGAAGATTCGGAAGCTAGCCGAAGACTCGTTGAGCTTGCCATACAATCCGGGAGTATGCTGGGAGTCCGCTGGAGGAAATCCGAGGGAAGTATTGGAAGTCCTCTGGAATCTCACCGTAAAGCTCGCCGAAAGTTGACTTGAAGAATGTCGGGTTAAATCACTTAGGATTATGTTTTAATTTCGTAGTTTGCACGTGATTAGAGCAACGATTTAGAAATTATCCTGTCTAAATTTAGTAGGGGCCAACCGGGCTCCTACTAGGCTAAATTGGGCCTTAAACAGGGCCCATTCAGCTTTTGCTGAATGGGCTAGGCGGTTGAACCACCCAGCCTGGGGCGGTGGCACGGCCCCTGCTGTGTCAGTCTGCCAGACTGACACAAGCGGTAGCACCACCTCTGACAGGCGGTTCCACCGCCTCTGATAGGCTGACACTGGGAAACTCAAAAAATTCAAATTTGGAGCCCAAATTTGAATCCATTTTGAGCCTATAAATACCCCCCTTTCTCAGCTAAAAGGGCACCCTTTTGAGAGATATAATCTTGAGTTAAAGTCTTTAAATAGCCTTAAAAAGTCTTGTCTCTTGCTAAGTGTTCACCTCCTTCTTTTTCTTGAGAAATCTTGTAAGAGTGTGAACCTCTTGTAAAGGGTTGTAAAAGGGGTATTTGATCCTTCCCCTTCAAAGGATTTGCTAGTGGAAGTGCGAAGCCTCATCGTGAAGGCTTCAAGAGTGGATGTAGGTCATTTGACCGAACCACTATACATCATTGTGTTCATGAATGTGTGAGTGTTTACATTTTTGAATTATTTCATTACTTAGCTGCAAATTGCTTAGTTCCTTGCTATTTCCTTTACTCAAGCAATTTCTTTCAAGTACTCTTTTGTCGAATCGAAATCTTCCTACAAACTTGTCTTTTTGTAAAATCGGTTTCAAAATTACGATTTTAATCCACTGCACTAATTCACCCCCCCTCTTAGTGTCTTTTCGATCCTAACATATTAAAAAGGAGGAATCGCACACTGTTAGACATGGTGCATTCCATGATGTGTTTCGCCGACCTACCCATCTCATTCTGGGGATATGCCTTAGAAACCACAGTTTACCTTTTGAATAGAATTCCAACTAAGGCAATGATGTTGATAGGACCCTAGCAGGGTTAGGTCCTACTCAACCATGTAGCAGCTAATAAAAACCCTGTGAGAATGTAATAAATTTCACCTAGCCGCCTCTATCCTATATAGAAGAGAGGCTAGGGTTTATATTTGGGTCTTTGGGCTTCTTAGCCGCCGCCCCCCTTGTTACTGGGCCGGCCCGCTAAGGATGAGGGCAAATTGGGTAGTTCACTTAGGAAGCAGCCCCTAGGGTTAGGGTTTGGAGTTCTATATAAGCTTGTAGCCTCCACCTCTTTGGAATAGAAAAGATCAATCTACAATTGCAGCCACCAGGCTACTTGGAGGGTGGAACCCCTATAGCGTTCCAAGGGTTGATCCCCCTCAAAGATCAATCTCTATAGAATTCCTCTGGGGTTCTATCATCTGGTATCAGACCAGCAATCTTGCTGCTTTTGCTACCATCTCTGCCGCCTACCATCAAACCCCCTCCTCAAACCCCTGAGTTTTCGCTGGAAATTTCGTCGAGAAACCGATATTTCTTCGACGACAATTCTGCTCTTACGAGACAGCGCACATAGGCAGCAATTTCTACTGATTTTTGTCAAATCTTTGCTGTGAGCTACCAAACCTTCTTCCCTAATCTTCATCTACTACCATCTCAGCCCAAAACTCTATCAAATCGCAGCCCTAAACAGCACCCAAAACAGCCACAAAACAAGCCTAAACCGTAGCCTACATCCACCAATCCACAAACCATTTCGGCCACCACTTCCCTCAAATAATTCATGCCTTTAACCTGGCAACAAAAGAGAGATCTTAATATTACAGATTTGGAGACATATGCTATGGCATCCGAGGAGGCAATTGATGCTAAATTCGAAGCCTTCGAGACACGAATGGAGGAGAAGATTCGGACTCTCTTTGCCGAACTTAGTTTGGGTCGACCACCGAGCCCAAAGAAATCACATCAAGGGGAGAGCTCTAATCGAAGAGATGACCTTCAAGAGAGGGGAGGCTCTATGACCGATCCTCACTATCCACGCATGAGGGTGGACTTCCCTAGATGGGAAGAAGGAGACCCGATTGGTTGGATCTCGCGCGCGGAGCGATATTTTCGGTACCACAAAACCGCAGATGCATCTATGGTAGAAATTGCAGCTATACATCTTGAAGGAGATGCCATACAATGGTTTGATTGGTTTGAACATACTCATGGAGTCCTCTCATGGTGACAATTCAAAGAAGGACTGCTGATCCGTTTCGGACCAACCGATTATGAGAACATCGACGGACAACTAGCAAAGATCCGACAAACCTCCACCATCCAGGAGTATCAAACCAGGTTTGAAAGGTTATCTAATCAAACTCGTGATTGGTCTGAAAAATAGTTATTGGGGACATTTATTAAGGGCTTGAAGCCGGAGATCCGGGGAGAAGTTAAAGCGCGACAACCGTACACGCTTATGGTAGCCATCCCTTTCGCACGACTTCAGGAGGAGCGATTGAACATGAAGCCCGGAGGACTAGGGTCACTCCCCGACCAGAAATATTGAAGCCCTTAGCCTCGCCTACTATCAGCTGAGCTCCTGCACCAAAAAGGTTGACAAGAGAAGAGCTTCGAGACCGATCTACTAAGGGGTTATGTTGGCATTGTGACGAGCCGTGGAGCCGCGAGCATCGCTGTAAAAAGGGGAGACTTCTTGTGATTGAACCAGTGGAAGAAGAGATCAGTGAACAGCTAGAAGAGAGTCTTGAACATGAGGATGAAGATATGGAAGAAGAGCCACAATCGGTCGACTTTATGGTACATGCGCTAGCCGGCTACTCAAATCCACAAACGATGAAAGTTGGAGGCCTGCTCAAACAACAACCGATCACCGTTCTCATCGATACAGGCAGCACTAATAACTTTCTAAACAGTAAGGTTGCTGCTCGGATGGCGCTCCATATCGAAGGTTGCAGCAAGTTCGACGTAAAGGTCGCCGACGGTCGAATCCTAAAATGCGACCAAAGATGCCCGCAGGTGAAACTATTACTACAGGACCAAGAAATTGTTGCCGACTTCTTCCTCCTACCAATTGATGATTATGAGCTATGTTGGGCATAGAATGGCTGACGACACTAGGTGATGTCTCTTGGAACTTTTCCAAATTGATTATGAAATTCTATTGCAAAGGTAAACAGGTCACCCTACGCGGGAAGCACGGAAGCAACGTAACCACCATTTCAACCCAACGAATGGAGAAAGTTTTACACAAGATAAATAGTGGCTTTCTTATGCATCTCCAGCAGTAACCAGAGAGGGAGAAAACAGAAATTAAAAATCAAAATATCACCCAACTGCTTGTTGAATTTGAAGATGTTTTTGCTGAACCGCGCGGTCTTCCTCCTACTCGGCAACATGACCACCGAATTCCAATCCTTCCGGGCAAACCACCAGCAAACACTCGGCCTTACCACTATCCTCACCTCTAGAAAGATGAAATTGAAAAAATTGTGAAGGAAATGCTCGAAATAGGGGTGATTCGACCAAGCTGCAGCCCCTACTCCTCACCGGTGCTACTTGTGCGCAAGAAAGATGGAACTTGGCGGATGTGCATCGACTACCGAGCTCTAAATGCCATCACCGTCAAGGATAAGTACCCCATACCAGTGGTGGATGAACTTCTTGATGAATTAAAAGGAGCTCGAGTCTTCACGAAGTTGGACCTTCGATCCGGTTACCACCAAATTCGGGTATGTGAAGGCAACATCCCAAAAACTGCTTTCCGCACTCATAACGGCCATTATGAATTCTTGGTAATGCCCTTTGGACTCACTAATGCTTCTTCAACCTTCCAAAGTCTCATGAACGATATTTTTCGGAGCTTTCTTCGTAAATTTGTGCTGGTATTTTTCGATGATATTCTCATTTACAGCCCTTCTCTTGAGACTCACTTTCAGCACTTGCGAATTATTCTGACGATCCTTCAGGAGAATACTCTTTTTGTTAAGCTATCAAAGTGCAGCTTTCTCCAGCAAAAAGTAGAGTACCTTGAGCATATAATATCAGAAGGAGTGGCCGTAGACCCAACAAAAATCGAAGCAATGCAAGGCTGGCCAAAACCTACAAATGTGAAATTGCTGCGTGGGTTCCTTGGACTAACGGGCTACTACCGAAAATTTGTGAAGGACTATGGGAAGATTAGTG
The DNA here is from genome assembly GCA_024322285.1 of Musa beccarii. Taxonomy (NCBI): domain Eukaryota; kingdom Viridiplantae; phylum Streptophyta; class Magnoliopsida; order Zingiberales; family Musaceae; genus Musa; species Musa beccarii. Next base: position 36,038,881 of record CM044401.1, on the reverse strand, counting down.
CCCCCCTCACTTCTCTACTGAAAAAAGATGCCTTCCTATGGTCGAACAAAGCCTCCGTTGCCTTCGATAGACTTAAGACAGCCATGACGATAACACCAGTGCTAGCACTACCAGATTTTAGCCGACCCTTCATCATTGAGGCCGATACATCTGGAGTTGGAATTGGAGCTGTTCTCATGCAAGATGGTCGACCACTCGCATACACTAGCAAGGCGTTGTCTCCCTCCCATCAAAAAATGTCTATCTATGATAAGGAGATGCTCGCCATTGTGCACGCAGTAACAAAGTGGAGACCCTACCTGATTGGCCGACGATTTCAGATTAAAACCGACCATAGAAGCCTTAAGTACTTTTTGGAGCAGAAGATATCATCCCCGGAGCAGCAAAAATGGGTAACCAAACTTCTAGGATTTGATTATGAAATTATTTACAAAAGGGGTAACCAAACGTTGTTGTAGATGCACTCTCACGGCTCCCTCAGCAAGCTGAATTTTCAGCTATCTCTCTTCCTACCACCGGCTTCCTCGAGGGCATTAGGGAGGAATGGAAGAAGGATCCAGAAACCAGCAACATCATCAAAAAATTGGAGGAGGATCCAAGCGCAATAGCTCACTATACTTGGGATTCAAGGGATCTACGCTATAAAGGTCGTATTGTGCTTATACCAAACTCCCCTTGCATCAAAGTCATTCTGCACGAAATGCACTCCACACCTTTAGCAGGGCACTCTGGATTTCTAAAAACCTACAAAAGAGTGAAGCAAAACTTTTATTGGAAAGGGATGAAAAAAATTATTTCTGAATACGTAGCACAATGTGATGTATGTCAACAGCAAAAAGGTGAAACAGTGGCGAGTCCAGGGAAACTACAACCACTACCTATACCAGACTCGGTGTGGACTGACATCTCCATGGACTTCATCGAAGGGTTGCCACCTTCCAAAGGTAAAAGCACAATCCTTGTGGTGGTTGATCGACTTACGAAATATGCTCATTTTTGTGCTGTGTGAAATCCCTACACTGCTGTTAGTATTGCTCAGATTTTTATAGAAAATATTGTTAAACTACATGGGATGCCAAGGTCCATCGTAAGTGATTGTGACAAGGTCTTCACTAGTAAATTTTGGACCGAGTTATTTCAGTTGCAGGGCACCAAACTCAAGATGAGCACTGCATATCATCCACAAACTGACGGCCAAACAGAAGTGGTGAACAGATGTTTAGAGACATACCTTCGGTGTTTCGCTAGTGATCGACCAAAGGAGTGGACGAAATGGCTCCCCTGGGCCGAATGGTGGTATAATACATATCATTCATCTATAAAATGTACCCCATATGAAGCATTATATGGTCGGCCGGCTCCTGTGATTCCAAAGTATGTAATTGGCTCAGCTAAGGTAGATCAGGTCGACTAAGATTTAATTGACAGGGACAAACTCCTACAACTGCTAAAGGATAATCTCTCTACCGCTCAAGCTAGAATGAAGCAGCAAGCTGACACACGAAGAAGTGAAAGAGAATTTTTTGTAGGAGACTGGGTTTATCTTCACCTACAACCATACAAGCAACTATCCATCAACACACGAGCCTCCATGAAGCTATCTCCACGTTTTTATGGGCCCTATCAGATCATAGAGCGTATTGGAGCTGTGGCGTACAGACTTAAATTACCTAAAGATGCCAAAATTCACCCTATCTTCCACGTGTCATGCTTGAAGCCCAAGTTGGGAGAACACGAGACACCCCAGATCCAACTGCCCAACACTACTGATGATGGAAATATTCAAGCCCAACCACAAGCCATCCTCGACCGCAGAGTCGTGATGCGTCGTCGACATCCCTCTACTGAAGTACTAGTGCATTGGACTAATTTACCACTCGAAGATGCCACATGGGAATCATATGAGGAGCTGAAGTCCCGGTTCCCTGAGTTCATGGAACCCTAGCCTTGAGGACAAGGCTAATTTGTAGAGGGCGGGCTTGATAGGACCCTAGCAGGGTTAGGTCCTACTCAACCATGTAGCAGCTAATAAAAACCCTGTGAGAATGTAATAAACCCCACCTAGCCGCCTCTATCCTATAAAGAAGAGAGGCTAGGGTTTATATTTGGGTCTTTGGGCTTCTTAGCCGCCGCCCCCCTTGTTACTGGGCCGGCCCGCTAAGGATGAGGGCAAATTGGGTAGTTCACTTAGGAAGCAGCCCCTAGGGTTAGGGTTTGGAGTTCTATATAAGCTTGTAGCCTCCACCTCTTTGGAATAGAAAAGATCAATCTACAATTGTAGCCACCAGGCTACTTGGAGGGTGGAACCCCTATAGCATTCCAAGGGTTGATCCCCCTCAAAGATCAATCTCTATAGAATTCCTCTGGGGTTCTATCAGATGTCTACTTTATATGAGATATGGAATGAGAAGATGCCTGATCTTAAGATTGTTAAGATTTGGGGCTGCCCTGCCCACGTTAAGAGACACAACCCTGATAAGTTGGAATCCAGAAAGGAATGGTGCAAGTTCGTAGGATACCCCAAGGAAACTTGTGGGTATTATTTCTATCACCCTGAGGACCAAAAGGTCTTTGTAGCCAAGAGAGCAGTGTTCCTTGAGAAGGAACACATTCTTGGTGGAGATAGTGGGAGCATGATAGAGTTGAGTGAGGTTGGAGAACCTAGCTCAAGCACCATTCCAGAATCTGTTCAGATACCTAACACACAAGTTCCAACTTTACATAAGTCCGATAGAGTATCCCATCCTCCTAAGAGATATATGAGACATATCAGAAGAGAGGATGTTGAGGATATTGATCCTCAGACCTATGAGGAGGCTATTATGAGCATAGACTCCTGGAAATGACAAGAAGCTATGAATTCAGAAATGGATTCCATATACTCCAATAAGGTTTGGAACCTAGTTAATGCACCCGAGGGTATTATACCTAATGGTTGCAAGTGGATCTTCAAAAAGAAGATTGGAGTAGATGGAAAGGTAGAGACCTATAAAGCAAGGCTAGTGGCTAAGAGGTATCATCAAAGGTAAGGTGTTGACTATGATGAAACTTTCTCACCTGTAGCCATGCTAAAATCCATTCAAATTCTATTGGCTATTGTAGCACACTATGATTATGAGATCTGGTAGATAGACGTTAAAATCACATTCCTCAATGGCAACCTCGAGGAGGAGGTGTATATGATACAGCCTGAGGGATTCGTGTCTAGGAATAACCTAGATAAGGTAGGTTTCTTAGGTCCATTTATGGATTGAAGCAAGCTTCCCGAAGTTGGAACATAAGATTTGATGACGCGATCAGATCTTATGACTTCGTTAAGAACGAAGATGAACCTTATATGTACTGGAAAGTAAGTGGGAGCATTGTCAACTTTTTGGTATTATATGTGGATGACATCTTGATCATTGGGAATGATGTAGGAATACTCTCCACAGTAATGACTTGGTTATCTAGGCACTTCTCCATGAAGGACTTAGGGGAAGCATCCTGCATATTGGGGATACGGTTCTATAGAGATAGATCCAAGAGGATGCTTGGCTTGTCCCAGTCTAAGTACATAGACACCATTGTCAAAAGGTTTTGCATGGAAAATTCCAAGAGAGGTCTCACACCAATGAGACATGGAATATCACTTTCTAGGAGTATGTCCCCAAAGACTCCTAAAGAAAGGGCACACATGGATATGATACCATATGCATCAGTGATAGGATCTATCATGTATGCTATGCTATGTACCAGGCCTGATATAGCGCATGCTCTGAGTGTCACAATGTTAGGACTCTAGCTATGAGAGTCCTAATTTAGTTTCATTGATAAGGGCATTCATGTAAATCCTATCTAGCCGACCCTTATTAAAGAGGTGAAGAGGCTGGCTAGGTTAGGGTTAGGTTACTTCTTAGGAAAGGAGTCCTATTAGAGAAAGAATCCTATTAGAAGTATGAGTTCTATTAGGAAAAGAGTCTTATTAGAAGTAGGAGTCCTATTAGGAAAAGAGTCCTATTAGAAGTAGGAGTCATATTAGGAAAAGAGTCCTATTAGAAGTAGGAGTCCTATTAGGAAAAGAGTCCTATTAGAAGTAGAAGTCCTATTAGGGAAAAAGTCCTATTAGAATTAGGAATCCTACTAGAGAAGAAGTCCTAATTAGAAGTTGGTTAGAAGTAGGAGTCTTGAGTAAGAGTCCTATTAGGAGTTAGGGCTTAGAAGCCCTATAAATAACCATGTATTCATCCTCTTTTAATCAATGAATAGATCAATCCTTTAGCAGCCTTTGTGCAGTAACTTGGAGGAAGGAACCCCTATAGAGTTCCAAGGAGGCCGATCCCCTATAGAGATCAACCCCAAGCTTAGAATCCGCGGATGGTTCTAACACTTGGTATCAGAGCAGTGTTCTTGGCATCTCGCTGCCCTTCCACAGCCATCCACCAGCCCTCCACAACCGCGCAAAGCAATTCCCACAATTGCTTAGAAGATCATCGCTGAATTCCGCCGTCATCTCCACCACCGTAGATCATCCTTTGATCTTCCCGTGAATTGCAATAGGTTCTGGTTATCTACCCTACTGCTACTGCAATTTAGTTATCCTTATTCAAAAAATCCAAAAAAATTTGTTCCTATAATTGCTGCATAAACTTTTCGTTGCAAAGTTTTCATCTCTACAACGAAAGTCACATTGCAGAATTTCAGCCGCATAGCACTGCCTTTTTGATCTTGCTACTGCGTTTTTTCTATCCAAATCTCTATGGAATTTTTACAGCGGCTTTGACACTTCCTAACAGTGGTTTTCCCTTTGGTTTTGTCGAAAAATTCTCAATAAAAACCACTTATCTTTTACGTCCAATTTGCTGCACTTTAGACGTAAAAATCTGCTATAATACCTCTCCGTGATTCTCAATTTTGCCAAACCTCTTGCTGTCGTTTTTTCCTACGAAATTTTTTACAGTATTATCTCTTCCTTATCAGTAGATCCCCTTTGATTTTTACTTGAATCTTTTTTGAAATTTTTTTTGTAAAATTACATCTTTACTGCTGGAATTTTTTCAGTAAAAAATCTGGTATTGCACCTTGGTCCTTTTTTCTTCTCCGTAACCTACCAAACCCTAGCCACCTTGCTGCCACAAACCAAGACATCTTTAGGGCATCCCTCTAGCCTCAAGATGCAGCCATCATAACCTAGTTTCATAACCCTAACAGTATAAAAAAGCATAGCCCAAAACAGTAAACCATTACAGCTGAACCCTTCAATCACCGATCTATTGTCTGAACCTTCCACCACCCCATGCCATTAACCCATCAACAGAAAAAAAGACAAGGGCATCTCTGATCTACAGACATATGCTATGGCTTCCCAAGATCCAATTGATGCCAAATTTGAAGCATGGGAATCTCGGATTGAATCACGGCTTGAATCGCGTTTGGAAGACAAATTGCGCGCTTTGTTTGTAGAATTCAGAATTGGACAACCATCGAGTCCAACCAAACTGCAGCAAGGAGAGAATTTAGAAAGGACCCTAGAGGAGGAGGGATAGCCCTCAGACGTGCTTCAGCCATGCATGAGGGTGGACTTCCCATGATGGGAAGAAGGAGACCCAGCGGGGTGGATTTCGCACGCAGAACGTTACTTTCGCTACTACCGAACATCGGATAATGCTATGGTGGAGATTGCTGTCATCCACCTTGAAGGAGATGCTATTCAATGGTACAATTGGCTGGAATATAATCATGGGGCTCTGACATGGAATCAATTTAAGAATGCACTGCTGAACCATTTCGGACCTATGGAGTATGAAAATATCGACGGCCAACTCGCAAAGATTCGACAAACCTCTACGATTCAAGAGTACCAAACCAGGTTTGAGAAGCTATCTTATCTTGCTCGTGATTGGACTGACCGTCAATTGTTAGGAACATTTATCGAAGGACTCAAGCCAGAGATAAAAGGGGAAGTTAAGGCACGACAGCCCCGTACCGTGATGGCTGTGATTTCTTTTGCCCGAATACAAGAAGAACGACTCAACCAAGATTCTCGAAGGATGAGAACCACTCCTAGAACCTCAACATATAAACCCCCTTCTGCTTCCAGCCATCCTTCGCTGCCTAAAAAATTGACAAGAGAAGAACTACGTGATCGATCAGCAAAGGGTCTTTGTTGGCATTGCGACGAGCCGTGGAACCACGATCATCGCTGCAAAAGGGGCCACCTCCTATTGATTGAACCTCTTGAAGACATGGAGGAGGAGGTCCAGGAGCATGAGGAAGAGGTCACGGATGAAGAACAGCAGCCAATTGATATTATGATGCATGCCCTTGCCGGTTATGCGAACCCGCAAACAATGAAAGTGGGAGGATTTCTGAAGCAACAACCAATCACCGTTCTTATTGACACCGGGAGCACTAATAATTTTATGAACAGTAAGGTTGCTGTCCGGATGGCCTTACCTATTGAGAATTGTAGCAGGTTCAATGTTAAATTCGCAGATGGACGAATTTTGAAGTGTGATCGTAAGTGCCCATGGGTGAAACTGTTGCTACAGGACCAAGAGATAATTGTAGATTTTTTCCTCCTCTCTCTCGATGATTATGAGGCCATGCTTGGCATCGAATGATTGACGACATTAGGTGATGTTTCCTGGAATTTTTTGAAATTAATTATGAAATTTTACAGCAAGGGGAAACAGGTGATATTGTATGGGAAACGTGGGGGCGACGTAACGATAATTTGCACACAACGAATGGAGAAAATTTTGCACAAAGCATGCAGCAGCTTTTTGGTACAACTTAAGTAGCAGAAATGGGTAACAAAGCTTCTTGGATATGATTATGAAATAACTTACAAAAAAGGGAAAGATAATGTTGTTGTAGATACGCTTTCACGGCTACCCGAGCAAGCTGAATTTTTGGCTGTTTCACTTCCGACCAGCGACTTCCTTGAGGATATTAGGAGGGAATGGCAAGATAATCCAGAAACGAGTAAAATTATAAAAAAAATTAAAGGAAGCACCAAGCTCTATGGCTCATTACAGTTGGCACTCAAAGGACTTGCGATATAAAGGACGCATTGTGCTTGTGCCAAATTCTACTTGCATAAAGACCATCCTTCAAGAGATGCATTCCACACCTACGGCTGGGCACTCCGGATTCCTTAGAACCTATAAAAGAATTAAGTAAAATTTTTATTGGATATGAATGAAAAATATTATTGCTGAATTTGTAGCACAATGTGATATATGTCAACGACACAAAGGTGAGACAGTGGCAAGTCCTGGAAAGTTACAACCTCTACCCATCCCATAATTAATATGGACTGATATATCAATGGATTTCATCGAAGGGCTTCCCTCATCACAAGGAAAAGGTATAATTTTTGTCGTGGTTGATCGCCTTACAAAGTATGCTCACTTTTGTGCCATCCGTAATCCCTACACTGCTTCTAGTATTGCTCGAACCTTTATGGAGAATATTATAAAATTATATGGGATGCCGAGATCTATTGTAAGTGATCGTGATAGAGTCTTCACGAGCAAATTTTGGATAGAGTTATTCCAGATGCAAGGCACTAAATTAAAGATGAGTACGGTATATCACCCACAAACCGACGGCCAAACTGAAGTGGTGAACAGGTGTTTGGAGACATACCTTAGATGCTTCACCAGTGACCGACCAAAAGAATGGACAAAGTGGCTTCCCTGGGCCGAGTGGTGGTATAATATAACTTATCATTCCTCCACAAAATGTACTCCCTATGAGGCCATGTATGGTCGACCCCTCCCTGTAATTCCAAAATATGTGTTGGGCACCTCTAAAGTAGAACAAGTAGACAGGGAACTACAAGATAGAGACAAAATGCTGAAGTTGCTAAAAGATAATCTCACTGCAGCACAAGCAAGGATGAAATAGCAATATGATCAACACAGAGGCGAAAGAGAATTTTCAGTAGGAGATTGGGTCTTCCTACGGCTCCAGCTATACAAGCAAACATCAATCCAAACCAGAGCGTCTATGAAGCTTTCACCTCGGTTCTATGGACCCTACTAGATTTTGGAGCGCATCGGAGCAGTAACATATAGATTGGACTTACCCGTCAGCTCCCGAATCCATCCAGTCTTCCATGTATCATGTTTGAAGCTCAAGTTGGGACAACACGAGACAGCCCAAAGCCATCTACTAAATATAACTGCCCAAGGAGAGCTCCAGACCCAACCAAGTGCCATTATTGATCAACGAATCGTGACTCGATGACGATGACCTGCTACTGAAGTGTTAATATAGTGGGCAAACCTACCAGCAGAAGATGCCACTTGGGAGAACTACGACGACTTGAAGATCAAATTCCCAGAATTCATGGGCGTCACCTTTAGGACAAGGCTGATTTGAAGAGGGCGGTCTGTAGGACTCTAGCTATGAGAGTCCTAATTTAGTTTCATTGATAAGGGAATTCATGTAAATCCTATCTAGTCGACCCTTATTAAAGAGGTGAAGAGGCCGGCTAGGTTAGGGTTAGGTTACTTCTTAGGAAAGGAGTCATATTAGAGAAAGAATCCTATTAGAAGTAGGAGTTCTATTAGGAAAAGAGTCCTATTAGGAAAAGAGTCCTATTAGAAGTAGGAGTCCTATTAGGAAAAGAGTCCTATTAGAAGTAGGAGTCATATTAGGAAAAGAGTCCTATTAGAAGTAGGAGTCCTATTAGGAAAAGAGTCCTATTAGAAGTAGAAGTCCTATTAGGAAAAGAGTTCTATTAGAAGTAGAAGTCCTATTAGGGAAAAAGTCCTATTAGAATTAGGAATCCTACTAGAGAAGAAGTCCTAATTAGAAGTTGGTTAGAAGTAGGAGTCTTGAGTAAGAGCCCTATTAGGAGTTGGAGCTTAGAAGCCCTATAAATAACCATGTATTCATCCTCTTTTAATCAATGAATAGATCAATTCTTTAGCAGCCTTTGTGCAGCAACTTGGAGGAAGGAACCCCTACCGAGTTCCAAGGAGGCCGATCCCCTATAGAGATCAACCCCAAGCTTAGAATCCGCGGAGGGTTCTAACACACAAGCAGATATCAGGCAGATCCAGGCTTGGAGCACTGGAAAGCAGTAAAAAGTATCCTTAAGTACTTGAGAAGGACTAAAGATCTTTTACTGGTATATAGAGGTAGTAGCCTTAGGGTTGAGGGCTACACATACTCGAGCTTCCAGTCCGATGTCAATGATAGCAAGTCTAATTCAGGGTATGTGTTCACCCTGAATGGAGGAGCAGTATACTGGAAGAGTTCCAAGCAAGACACTACTGCTGACTCGACCATAGAGGCGGAATATATTGCTACAGCATAGGCAGCAAAGGAGGGAGTCTGGATGAAGAAGTTCATCACAGATCTAAGAGTCATCCCGAGCAGCGAGGAGCTGATTCCTTTATATTGCAATAAATACAGGACGATTACTCAAATAAGAAAACCTGGGTCTCATCAGTAGTGTTATGAGGAGATTCCAACTTATTAGAGAGATCGTGGCCCATAGAGATGTAATAGTGGAAAGAGTTCCATCTGAAGATAACATTGCAGATCCACTGACAAATCCATTGACTCAGATTGTCTTTAAGCATCACAAAGGTCTGATAGGGATCAGACATGTTAGTGATTGGCTTTAGGTCAAGTGGGAGATTGCTAGTCATATGTGCCTTGTAAGCCAATCACATGAGTGATGACACTTATGACTTGATATGCACTTTTTCTCTTTACTTATTATTAGACATTTTATCACTTTATCTTACATGTTGCGTATATTGTGATGTCCTTAGATTTGTGCAATGGGAATCAGATTGTGATGAGATCACAATAATGAGACCGATTCACCTTTAAACATAGATCCTAAATTATCCTGGTCATAGGTTACTCGAGAAGGACATCGAGATAACCGGATAGACTAGTGTGCTGTATACCCGTCCATATGATGGAGGTAGCTGGTCTTATAGCTATTCGTGTGGGGACACTAATGGCACAGTGTAGGTGCTCATTTGGGAATGAGTTTACTGATTGATCTACCTACGGAATGCTGGATGGTTATTGATACCTCACATCAGATAGCGATTCCGTAGTCCCAGTAGTATATCTGGTCCTTAAACTCGAGACACTAAGGATGTCCTGTATGAGTACTCCACTCTTTGATATCGGACTTATAGGTTTAGAAAGTTCTAGATCTAGTACAGTCGGTTATTGGGAGTGGTAGCCAACCTTACGAGGGCTATTGAGTGTCAATAGAGGATCATCTGCTCTTAGTATCATGAGAGGAATATCCCATGTGTTCTTACTCGAACAAATCCTTGGCCAAGGTTATTCGGATTGAGAGAGAAAGAGTTTTCCGGGAGAATCCGACAAGAGCAAGACTCGAGGAGAGACCGTATAGCCTGACAGCACCATGCCCGATATAGAGTCTCTGGGATATTGGATGGATGAGGGACTATAGATTCATGGTAACTGAGGACAGATAGGTCCAAAGGATTGGATTCTCCTGTATCGTTTGGGGGCCGTGGCGTAGTGGCCTAGTACATCCATAGTCAATTAGTTAGGTGAATTATTATAGAGATAATAATTCACTAAGTCAGAAGAAGTTCTAACAAGTATGACTCACGGCCACCTCGATATTAGGCCAAGAGGGTCACACACATATGGTAGGTATTACGACGAGTAGAGGTTCGATATGAGATATCCGCTGAACCCCCTATCTTATTGGATATCCAATAAGCCCATGAATTATTAGATCTTGAGATGAGATCCAATAATTGCTAATAAGAGATTATTGGGTAGAGACCCACTAATCCAAGAGGCTTGGGTAATTGGATGGAGATCCAATACTCAGTAGGGCAAAAGATCCATTAGGGTCTTCAAGGGGCCTCTATAAATAGGAGGGAACCAAAGCTCTATAGGTTAGAGTTTCTTTTGGTAGCCACATACTGTTCTCCTCTCCCTAGAGAGAGAGGTGCATCGTTGCAATCCCTGCCATGTAGATACCGCTAGAGAGGAGGACGCTTGACCTCCTTCATCCTCTCCCATAGATCTGTAGGAATTCAGGGATATACGATCTCCCTAGGTATCTTCTTTTACACGTGTAGTTTTGCGGATTTGTTTTAGACACATCAATCTTCGCACGATCGATGAAAACTTTCTATGGGAAATATGGAGTTTTGTTTTTTTGTTCTTCCGCTGCGCCTGTGATGTCGCTCCCTTGAAGGATTTCCCAACATGAACTCCCTTACAACTCCTCTCCTTTTGACGGGCTTAGGAGGAAACCCTTATAAGCACTCCTCTCCTTTCTTTCGTTGGAATACAAGTGAAAAACTAAGAAGGATTTTCTAGAGAGATTTGAGTAGAGTTTTCTTGCTTTCAAAGTATTATGCTTACTATCTTTCTTGCAGGAATACTTGGGGTATTTATAGACCCCAAGAGGATTCAAATTTGGAGCCCAAATTTGAATTACCTTAGTTTTCCCTATTCTGGCGGTACTGGGCGGTGCCACCACCCATCCAGCGGTGCCACCGCTGGTGCCCTCGGGTGCTGGGCAGTGCCACTGCCAGCCTGGGGCAGTTCCATTGCCCAGCTCTCGGCCTCTAGGCAGTGTCACCGCCCAGGTCATTTCAGCACACTGGTTTGGGCCAAAAACTCGACCGAAACCGGTCCAAATGAAGTCCGAATTGGCCCAAATTTGGTTTATAGGATTAACACCTAATCCTAAACCAAATTACATGCTAACTACAAATTTTAAAGATATTTTCTAAGTTATTACAAAGTCCATAAGATAAGACTTCTTTCGGTGAGCTTCCGGCGGTCTTCCGATGAACTCTCGGAAACCATTCTACAGACTCCCGGCAAGCTCCCGGATTTCACGATGATCTTGGCGAGTTCCAATGAGCTTCATTGGCAAGCTCCAATCTTTTTTGGCAAGCTCCATGAACTTTTGACAAACATTCCGGTAAACTTCTGAAAACCCTTCGGCAAGCACCCTACTTGTTCTCGGCCGGTTCCGATAATACTCCCAACGAATCTTCGGACTACCGTCGAACTCTTGAACTCCCAACGATCCATTATACTTATCTTCCGGCACTTTGTTTTGCTTTACATCTTCATCGTTATCGTAGTTAATCATTCACACAAATAAACAAACACTCTACTTCGATCTAGATAGTTATTACAACATGAATTGACATTCAGTTGCGAGGCACGTCATTGGTCGGCGCTTCGTCCGATCCTTCGGCACATCATCCTCTCTTGTAGCTTATTACCCAATCGGCGGTTGACCTCCGCAACCCCGATATCCATGACACAACTCCGCTCGTTTTGGCCCGATGCCCGACGTATGAAGCCTTATGTTGATTGTCGACTAAACCTTTGGCTCGACATCTAATATCCTGATGTGATCACTTCCGGCGTAACTTCAATTCTGCCAGCGTCAATTGTCTAATCCTGATCGATAATAGACTTGCGTAACTCAAAATGTCATTAGACCACAAATCATAATCAATTAGTTTCATCATCAAAATCTGAGATTCAACATGTGGATCTTGTACTTCAGTCCCTACCAGATTTCTTTTCTCAGTTCATAATGAATTTTAATATGAACAAACTTGAGGTGACCCTCCCAGAGCTCTTCAATATGTTGAGAGAAGCAGAGAGCACCATGTTAGAACCCTCCGCGGATTCTAAGCTTGGGGTTGATCTCTATAGGGGATCGGCCTCCTTGGAACTCTATAGGGGTTCCTTCCTCCAAGTTGCTGCTCAAAGGCTACTAAAAGATTGATCTCTTCATTGATTAAAAGAAGATGAATACATGGCTATTTATAGGGCTTCTAAGCCCCAACTCCTAATAAGACTTTTACTCAAGACTCCTACTTCTAACCAACTTCTAATTAGGACTCCTTCTCTAGTAGGATTCCTAATTCTAATAGGACTTTTTCCCTAATAGGACTTCTACTTCTAATAGGACTCTTTTCCTAATAGGACTTCTACTTCTAATAGGACTCTTTTCCTAATAGAACTCCTACTTCTAATAGGACTCTTTCTCTAATAGGACTCATTTTCTAAGAAGCAACCTAACCCTAACCTAGCCGGCCTCTTCACCTCTTTAATAGGGGTCGGCTAGATAGGATTTACATGAATGCCCTTATCAATGAAACTAAATTAGGACTCTCATAGCTAGAGTCCTAACACACCATCAAGAAAGAGAAGCCAGTTCTCTACACTAGTGAGATCAGAAAGAAAAGGAAGACTGAGAAGACCCCTAAAAAGGGCAAGGACAAGGGCAAAATGGGTAAGGCAAAGGTTGCCAAGAAAGACCCAACAAAGAACAAAGGCTAGTGCCGTCGATTGGGCAACAAGCCGCTAGAGAGGGCGATGTGCCGAAGGATCAGACGAAGCGCCAACCAATGATGTATCAGGCAACTGAATGTCAATTCGCGTTGTAATAACTGTCTAGATCGAAGTAGAGTGTTTGGTGTTTGTTTGTGCAGGAGTAACTATGAAAGGGATGAAGACGTAAAGCGAAATCAAGGGCCGAAGTCAAGTACGATGGATCGTTGGGAGTTCGAGAGTTTGACGGAAGTCTGAAGATTCATTGGGAGTGCTGTCGGAACTGGCCGAGAACGAGTAGGGAGCTTGCCGAAGGGTTTTCGGAAGTTCACCGGGAGGTTCGTCGGAAGTTCGCGGAGCTTGCCAAGAAAGATCGGAGCTTACCAAAGAAGCTCAGGGGAACTCGCCAAGATCATTATGGAGTCCGAGAGCTTGCCGGGAGTCCGCAGGATGGTTTCCGAGGGATCGTCGAAAGACCACCGGAAGTTCGTCGGTAGCTCGATGGAAGAAGACTTGACTTGTGGACTTTGTAATAGCTTAGGAATGTCTTTAATTTCGTAGTTAGCACATTAATTTGGGTTAGGATTAGAGGTTAATCCTTTAACCCGAAGTAGGGGCCATTGGGCCTTAGTTTGGGCCAAAGTTTTTGGCCCAAACAGCACCAACGCATGCTACGTGCATGCTACGTGCATGGCACTGTAGCATGGCACTATAGCATGGCATCAGAGCATGGCATCAGAGCTGCGATCTTGTGGCCGCTCTCGTAGTAGGCGGTAGCACCGCCGCTCGGGCGGTAGCACCACCAGCGGGCATCGCAGCTCTGGCATCGTGCAAAGAGCACCGCTTAGCCGGGCGGTAGCACCGCTGGGTGAAGCGATGTAGCACGCTGGTCGGCGGTAGAACCGCTGGTGTGTTAGTCTGCCAAGACCGACAAAGACCGAAAAAACTCAAAAGATTCAAATTTTTGGCTCCAAGTTTGGGCTCCAAATTTGAATCACTTTGAGGCTTATAAATACCCCTTCCTTTTCAGCTGAAAAATAGAACCCTTTTGAGAGTTAGAATCTTGATTTTGAGCTTTTGAAAAGTCTTAAAAAGTCTTATTCTTGCTAAGTGTTCACCTCCTTTTCTCCTTGAGAAATCTTGTAAGAGTGTGAACCACTTGTAAAGGGTTGTAAGAGGGGTATTTGATCCTTCCCCTTCAAAGGATTTGATAGTGGAAGAAGGGAGCCTCAACGGAGAAGGCTTTGGAAGTGGATGTAGGTCACTTTGACCGAACCACTATACATCGCTGCGTCTTGATTGTGTGAGTGTTTAAATTTCTGTTTTACTTTGCTGCAAGCCTTTACTTTACTTACTCCACTTTCTTTTTATCTTTGTACGCATGCTTTAAAGTTAAAACGCAAAAATCGGTTTCAAATGAAACATTGGTTTCATCGTACGAAGTTTCTGAAGCTTATTTTAAATCGCTGAAAAATCCATCGTTTTATCCGCTGCACTAATTCACCCCCCCTCTTAGTGCCACTCGATCCCTAACAGCATTAAGTCTGTACGCCATAACTCCAATATGCTCTGCGATCTGATAAGACCCATAAAAACATGAAGATAGCTTCATGGAGGCTCGTGTGTTGATGGATAGTTACTTGTATGGCTGTAGGCAAAGATAAACCTAGTCTCATACTAAAAATTCTTTTTCACTTCTTCGTATGTTAGCTTGTTGCTTCATTCTAGCTTGAGCGGTAGAGAGATTATCCTTTAGCAGCTATAGGAGTTTGTCCCTGTTAATTAAATCTTGGTCGACCTGATCTATCTTAGCCAAGCCAATTACATACTTTGGAATCACAAGAGCCGACCGACCATATAATGCTTCATATGAGGTACATTTTGTAGATAAACGATATGTAGTATTATACCATAATTCGGCCCAGGGGAGCCATTTCGTCCACTCCTTTGGCCGATCACTGGCAAAACACCGAATGTATGTCTCTAAACACCTATTCACCACTTTTGTTTGGCTGTCAATTTGTGGATGATATGCTATGCTCATCTTAAGTTTGGTGTCCTGCAACTGAAATAACTCAGTCCAAAATTTACTAGTGAAGACCCTATCACGATCACTTATAATGGACCTTAGCATCCCATGAAGTTTAATAATATTTTCTATGAAAATCTGAGCAATACTAACAACAGTGTAGGGATTTTGCATAGCACAAAAATGAGCATATTTCGTAAGTCGATCAACTACCACAAGGATTGTGCTTTTACCTTTGGAAGGTGGTAGCCCTTCGATGAAGTCCATGGAGATGTCAGTCCACACCGAGTCTGGTATGGGTAGTGGTTGTAGTTTCCCTAGACTCGCCACTGTTTCACCTTTTTGTTGTTGACATACATCACATTGTGCTACGTATTCAAAAATAATTTTTTTCATCCCTTTCCAATAAAAGTTTTGCTTCACTCTTTTGTAGGTTCTTAGAAATCCAGAGTGCCCTGCTGAAGGTGTGGAGTGCATTTCGTGTAGAATAACTTTGATGCAAGGGGAGTTTGGTATAAGCACAATACGACCTTTATAACGTAGATCCCTCGAATCCCAAGTATAGTGAGCTATTGCGCTTGGATCCTCTAATTTTTTTATGATGTTGTTGGTTTCTAGTTCCTTCTTCCATTCCTCCCTAATGCCCTTAAGGAAGCCAGTGGTAGGAAAAGAGATGGCTAAAAATTCAGCTTGCTGAGGGAGCCGTGAGAGTGCATCTGCAATAACATTTTCTTTCCCCTTTTTATAAATAATTTCATAATCAAATCCTAGAAGTTTGGTTATCCATTTTTGCTGCTCCGGGGATAATATCTTCTGCTCCAAAAAGTACTTAAGGCTTCTATGGTCGGTTTTAATCTGAAATCGTTGGCCAATCAAGTAGGGTCTCCACTTTGTTACTACGTGCACAATGGCGAGCATCTCGTTATCATAGATAGACATTTTTTGATGGGAGGGAGACAACGCCTTGCTGGTGTATGCGAGTGGTCGACCATCTTGCATGAGAATAGCTCCAATTCCAACTCCAGATGCATCGGCCTCAATGATGAAGGGTCGGCTAAAATCTGGTAGCGCTAGTACCGGTGTCGTCGTCATGCCTGCCTTAAGTATGTCGAAGGCAGCGGAGGCTTTGTTTGACCATTGGAAGGCATCTTTTTTCAGTAGAGAAGTGAGGGGGGCACTAATCTTCCCATAGTCCTTCACGAATTTTTGGTAGTAGCCCGTTAGTCCAAGGAACCCACGCAGTAATTTTACATTTGTAGGTTTCGACCAGCCTTGCATTGCTTCAATTTTTATTGGGTCTACGGCCACTCCTTCTGATATTATATACCCAAGGTACTCTACTTTTTGCTGGAGAAAGCTGTACTTTGATAGCTTAACAAAAAGAGTATTCTCCATAAGGATCGTCAGAACAATTCGCAAGTGCTGAAAGTGAGTCTCAAGGGCTATAAATGAGAATATCATCAAAAAATACCAGCATAAATTTATGAAGAAAGCTCCGAAAAATATCATTCATGAGACTTTGGAAGGTTAAAGGAGTATTAGTGAGTCCAAAGGGCATTACCAAGAATTCATAATGGCTGTTATGAGTGCAGAAAGTAGTTTTTGGGATGTCGCCTTCACATACCCGAATTTGGTGGTAACCGGATCGGATGTCCAACTTCATGAAAACTTGAGCTCCTTTTAATTCATCAAGAAGTTTATCCATCACTGGTATTGGGTACTTATCCTTGATGGTGATGTCATTTAGAGCTCGGTAGTCGATGCACATTCGCCAAGTTCCATCTTTCTTGTGCACAAGTAGCACCGGTGAGGAGTAGGGGCTACAACTTGGCCGAATCACCCCTGTTTCGAGCATTTCCTTCATGATCTTCTCAATTTCATCCTTCTAGAGGTGAGGATAGTGGTAAGGTCGAGTGTTTGCTGGTGGTTTGCCCAGAAGGATTGGAATTCGATGGTCATGTTGCCGAGTAGGAGGAAGACCTTGCGGTTCAGCAAAAACATCATCAAATTCAACAAGCAGTTGGGTGAGATTTTGATCTTTAATTTCTGTTTTCATCCCCTCTGGTTGCTGCTAGAGATGTATAAGAAAGCCACCATTTATCTTATATAAAACTTTCTCCATTCGTTGGGTTGAAATGGTGGTTACGTTGCTTCCGCGCTTCCCGCGTAGGGTGACCTGTTTGCCTTTACAATAGAATTTCATAATCAATTTGGAAAAGTTCCAAGAGATGTCACCTAGCATCGTCAGCCATTCTATGCCTAGCATAGCCTCATAATCATCAATTGGTAGGAGGAAGAAGTCGGTAATAATTTCTTGGTTCTACAGTAATAGTTTCACTTGCGGGCATCTTTGGTTGCATTTTAGGATTCGGCCATCGGAGACCTTTACGTCAAACTTGCTGCAACCTTCGATGTGGAGCACCATCCGAGCAACAACCTTATTGTTTAGAAAGTTATTAGTGCTGTTCGTATCAATGAGAACGGTGATCGGTTGTTATTTGAGCAGGCCTCCAACTTTCATCTTTTGCAGATTTGAGTAGCCGGCTAGCGCATGTATCATAAAGTCGGTCGATTGTGGCTCTTCTTCTACATCTTCTTCCTTATGTTCAAGACTCTCTTCTGGCTATTCACTGATCTCTTTTTCCACTGGTTCAATCACAAGAAGTCTCCCTTTTTTACAGCAATGCTCGCGGCTCCACGGCTCGTCACAATACCAACATAACCCCTTGGCAGATTGGTCTCGAAGCTCTTCTCTTGTCAACCTTTTTAGTGCAGGAGCTCGGCTGATAGTAGGGGGGGTTGAGGGTTTCAATATTGCTGGTTGGGGAGTGACCCTAGTCCTCCGGGCTTCGTGGTTCAATCGCTCCTCCTGAAGTTGTGCGAAAGAGATGGCTGCCATAAGCGTGTACGGTTGTCACGCTTTAACTTCTCCCTGGATTTTCAGCTTCAAGCCCTCAATAAATGTTCCCAATAACTATTTTTCAGACTAATCATGAGTTTGATTAGATAATCTTTCAAACTTGGTTTGATACTCCTGAATGGTGGAGGTTTGTCGGATCTTCGCTAGTTGTCCGTCGATGTTCTCGTAATCGGTTGGTCTGAAGCGGATCAATAGTCCTTCTTTGAATTGTCACAATGAGAGGACTCCATGACTGTATTCAAACCAATCAAACCATTGTATGACATCCCCTTCAAGATATATAGCCATAATTCCTACCATAGATGCATCTGCGGCTTTGTGGTACTGAAAATATCGCTCTGCGCGCGAGATCCAACCAATCGGGTCTCCTTCTTCCCATCTAGGGAAGTCCACCCTCATGTGTGGATAGTAAAGATTGGTCATAGAGCCTCCCCTCTCCTGGAGGTCATCTCTTTGATCAAACCTCTCTCCTTGATGTGATTTCTTTGGGCTCGGTGGTCAACCCAAACTGAGTTCAGCAAAGAGAGTTTGAATCTTCTCCTCCATTCATGTCTCGAAGGCTTCGAATTTAGCATCAATTACCTCCTCGGATGCAATAGCATATGTCTCCAAATCTATAATATTAAGATCTCTTTTTTGCTGTCGAGTTAAAGGCATGTATTGGTTGAGAGAAGCGGTGGCTGAAAGGGTTGGTGGATTGGTGGATGTAGGCTGCGGTTTAGGCTTGTTTTGTGGCTATTTTGGGCATAGTTTGGGGCTGCAGTTTGATGGAGTTTTGGGCTGTGATGGTAGTGGATGAAGGTTAGGGAAGAGGGTTTTAGATCTGTGGTAGATCGCAGCAAAGATTTGACAAAAATTAGTAGAAATTGCTGCCGATATGCGTTATCTCGTAAGAGCAGAATTATCATCAAAGAAATTGCGGTTTCTCGACAAAATTTCTAGCGAAAACTTAGGGATTTGAGGAGAGGGTTTGACGGTAGAATCTTAGTTTAAATAACAGCAAGGATGACAAATTGGATCAAGAAATTTCTGCAGCATAACAGTAAAGAAATCGGTGCAAGTTGCGATAGCAGAATTCTCGTCGAAAAATTTTAGCAGTTTGCGACGAGAGATTGCAGCAACATGAATTTTTTTTAAGATGAATTCCATGATAGATCAATCATGGATGGGAGCCAAGATGATCTATGAGGTGCACAAAAAATTTCGTTCAAAAAGGATAATAATTAGATCGGTTAAAGGTAGCAACACGCGGTTGAAATTTTCTGCAGCAATCCTTCGTTCGCAAAGATAGTAACTTTTGCGACGCAAGGAATTTGCAGGTAAGGGATAGATAGAAAAAATTCTTTTTGGTATTTTAGATGAAAAATTACAGCAGCAAAGGGTATTGGTAGTAGAAAAATACCAAATCTCTGATGCAATTGGAGGTGGCGATAGTAGATTGAATTGATCTACGTCAGGAGATGACGGTGGAAACGACGACGTCAAGAGCAATTATGGGAATTGCTTGGCTGATGGTGGGCGGTAGGGATGGCAGCAAAAGTAATAAGATCGCTGCTCTGATACCAGATGATAGAACCTGATACTACATTATTTATCAAACATTTTAAAAATAATTTTCTTATTGTTCAAATTTATGTTGATGACATTATTTTTGGTTTTTCGGATGAATCACTATGTTAATCTTTTGCCAATAAGTCATGAATTTGAGATGAGTCTAATGGGAGAATTAACCTTCTTTCTTGGATTACAAATTAAACAACTTAGTAATGATATATTCCTTAATCAATCCAAATATACATTAGAATTGTTAAAATGATTTAATATGGATGGTTTAAAAGCCATTAACACTCCAATGAGTACTTCCACCAAGTTAGACTTGGATGAAAGTGAAGAAAATTTTGATCAAAAGACATATAGGGAGATGATAGGTAGCTTGCTCTATCTTACTGCAACTAGAGCAGATATCATGTTTAGCATAGGACTTTGTGCGAGATTTCAAGCTAATCCTATGTTGTCTCACCTTAAAGCCATTAAAAGAATTCTTAGATATCTTAAAGGTACTCCTAATTTAGGATTATGGTATCCAAAATCTGATAACTTTGATTTAAAAGCCTATGCAGATGCGGATTTTGGTGGATGTAGAATAGATAGAAAGAGCACATCCAGAACATGCCAATTTTTAGGACATGCACTTGTTTTTTGGACTTTTAAGAAACAAAACTTGGTTACACTATCTACGGCGGAAGCCGAATACATAGCCGCAAGTGCATGTTGTGCACAAGTCATTTGGATAAAAAATACACTAGGAGATTATGGAATTCATTTAAATAACATTCCTATAAAATGTGATAATACAAGTACTATTTGTCTAACCAAAAATCCTATTCAACACTTTAGAACTAAGCATATTGACATAAGACATCACTTTATATGAGTTCATGTTAACAGTAACAATGTCACTCTTGAATTTATTGATACAAAACATCAATTAGTGGACATTTTTACGAAACCCTTAAATGAAGAACAATTTGACTTCATTAGGAGGGAAATAGGCATGTTAAATTATCCTTGTGAATGAGCAGCATTATATATATTTTCTTTCGGCTTTCGTGGATTTTACGAAAATTTGGCTTTCGCGGATTTGCCTCCCTCATTCTAATTTTCTATTTCAAAGAGTGATCTAAGTTAACATCTAATCTCAATTCAACTCATGAAAACAAAAAATATGAATTTAAAAAAAATATATTTTTGTATGTGCTAGCGGTGGCACTGCCAGAACCGGCGGTAGTACCGCTTGGGTACTTGGCTCCCAGGCGGTAGCACCGCTTGGTTGGTGGTAGTACCACCCGAATACCTCCATACTTAAGGAGGTGTTAGGGTCGGCGGTAGAACCGACCCCAACCCTTTTTATTTCAGCCCCTCTTTCTCCTCCAACCCCTTCAAGTCTCTCCTCTCCATTTCTTCTTCCTCCAAAAAGGCTAACAAAGGCTTTCTCTTGATTCAAGCTCCTCACCTCCCTAGGAAACTCAAAGAAGGTAAAATCTATAATTTTCTCTTCTCTTCACATTCACTTATCTTTTCCTTATTGTTTCCTTTTGTTTCCTTCATCATGAATAGATATGACTACTAAAAAATCATCAAGAGGCAAAGTGAAAAGGTTGGAAGGAGATTCATTTGACCCAATCCTTTTTAGATCTAATGAGGTAGCTTTAAGGTACCCAAATTTTGATTCTAAATTCATACATAAGGGAAAACATGTTGATTTAGGTGAACTAGGAAACCTAGAACCCATTAGATGGTTTGCCGATCTAAATGTTTTACCTATCTTGAAAATTAATGAACCAATCTATCCTAGGTTGGTTAAGCTATTTTATGCTAATATGAGTATTGAAGATGATGTTTTGACTACCTATATTTTGGGAACCACAATTCAGTTTTTTGATCGTACCATATGTGAGCTACTTGGAATTGAAGAAAAGAATAGAGGATGTTATTTCAAAGGCCAATGGGATATGGATGCAATTGGAGCAACCTACTCTGAAGCCTTAGAGACTATCTTGGCTAATCCTAACCTAGGCATCATTCCTAAAAGCTGCGAGCACTTATTACCTTTTAATTCGAAATTACTTAATCACATTATTATAAGCATTCTACTTTCGAAACAGTTTCACCTTGATGAGATTAGTATGTTAGAACTAAGTACGATGTATTGGATCATGACTAGACAAAATAGCTGCTTTGGCTATTTGATTAGACAACACATAATAGAAATTTTCTCTAGAGACTTAATGTTGTCATATGACGGGTTGATCACAAGATTAATTATTGCCCATGACATTTGTGTGTCACCCGATGAGGGAATAATGCAGGTTGATAGATATAACACAATAAACAAAAGTCTCCTAAAGTGACTTAGATGCACATTTAGAGATGACCTATGGATTAGGCAACCTAGAAGGATTGATCTAGTACCCCTACCAGTAGAACGACTTAAAACACCAATTTTTAGGAGAAGTGAATCTCCTCTGCCTAGTCCCTTTGATCCAGCACCATCTGAGCCAGCTCCTGCTCCATCTACTGAAGATCCGATCATGCTTACTTTAAATCAAATCACATCACAACAAACTCAAATCAACATGCAACAAGTTAAAATTTTGAAGGAAGTACAACAGATGAACTGCAAAATAGATCACTTGTATAGGCATTTTAGAGTTCCCCCTCCGGAATAGCTATTTTTTTTAACACTTGTCCTATTATGCTTATGACTACTATGGATGATGTTGTATGATGTTACTTTCATTTCATCTACTCGGCTTTGGAATGAATTTTTCGTTTCAATCGTAATTTTTTGGATGACACTTTCATATTACTTTATGACTTGTTATCTTCCTCGAATGATTTCATGCTCCCTCCATGGCTCAATAATTGATTGAATTTTGTAATCTCCCTCTCATGGCTTGATAAATGAGGATTTTTTTTATCTTCGAAGTAATGAATGATTTCTCCACCTCCATTATTTTTGTTGATGACAAAGGGGGAGAAAAATGTAAATTGCTATGATGGAGTAATTGTTGCTATGATAGAGTAAATGCTTAAAGTGAAATCAATCATATCGCATCACAAATGCTCAAAATGTAAATCTTCTTGAGAAGCGGTTTCTTCATTTGATATCATGCCTTGATATTGAACACTTATTTTGGATATCACTTGATCCTTGTCATGTTTGAATTAATATTTCTTATCATTATAGGTGTAATACCTTGACATTATTTAAAATATAAAGTTTTCGTATTTATGCTTAAGCTTGTTTATTAAGCTTTATGTTAAATGAAATCTATCGGATTTGGCTTGATTTTAAAATATTGAATTCAAGTGTTTTTACTTTCTCATGATATGGCATATAGATAGGGGGAGTTAAGAGTAACTCCATCATCAATTGATTGTCATCATCAAAAAGGGAGAGATTGTTGAATCTCAGATTTTGATAATGAAATTAATTGGTGAAATATTTGTTCTGATCTATATTGTCGAGATAAGTTTGCAGGATTAACTACTATGGGATAGAAACATAAAAGAAATTTACCGAGGTCAAGTCCGTCGGGTGTTCAAGAGTTCATCGGAAGTCCGAAGGATCGTCGGAAGTGTTGCCGGAACCAACCGAGATCAAATCAGGGACTTACCGAAGTTTTCTGAAGTTCACCGCAAAGATCGTCGAAGGTTTATGGAGTTTGCCGAGAAGGTTCAGAAGCTTGCCGAAGACTCGTTGAGCTCGCTATACAATCCGGGAGCATGCTGAAAATCCACCGGAAGAAATCCGAGGGAAGTATCGGAAGACCGTCGGAATCTCATCATAAAGCTCGCTGGAATAAGACTTGAAGAATGTCAGTTCAAATCACTATTAATTATGTTTCAATTTCATAGTTGGCACATAATTAGGGCATGGATTTTGAATTAATCCTGCTTAAACCTAGTAGGGGCCAGTCGGACTCTTACTAGGTCAATTTGGGCCTAAAACAGGGCCCATTCAGCTTTGTTGAATGGGCCAAGCGGTGGAATCGCCTGGCAGCCGAGTGCTGGGCAGTGGTACCGCCCAGCCTGGGGCGGTAGTACCATCCAGTGCCTGAAGGCACAGGCGGGAGCACCGCTTGCCTTGGGCGGTGGTACCGCCTATACACTGTCAGTCTGACGACTGACAAGCGGTGGCACCGCCTCTGACAGGCGGTAGCACCTCCAGCACCGGGAAACCCAAACTGAATTCAAATTTGGAGCTCAAATTTGAATCCTCTTTGGATCTATAAATACCCCCCCCTTTCTTAGCTGAAAGGGCACCCTTTTGTGAGTTAGAAATTGAGCCTAAGTTTTGGAAAAGCATTGTTTTCAATAGCTTGTGTTCACCTCCTCTTTCTCTTTGAAAAATTTGTAAGAGTGTGAACTTATTGTAAAAGGGTTGTAAGAGGGGTGTTTGGTCCTTCCCCTTCAAAAAGATTTGTTAGTGGAAGTTGGGAGCCTCATCGGAGAAGGCTTCAGAAGAGGATGTAGGTCACTTGACCGAACCACTATACATCGTGGCGTTCTTGAATGTGTGAGTATTTAAAGTTCTGAATCATTCCTTTACTTGGCTGCAAATCATTCAGTATACTGTTTCTTCTACACATCCGTTTCTAATCCATAATAAAGAATAGTTAGGATTCATTAAAAAAAAGAAAAAAGAATCAATGGTCCACCCACAGGAGAACTCACCCTTTCCCATATCAGGCACTAATCTATTTTTAACATCTAATTAGATTAGGTAATCATTCAATTCAAATTAAGAATATAAGCTCGTTGCTTTTTTGTTTTACCAGAATTGGAACCGTAGGCTCTATCCATTTATTCACTAGACCCAATTGTAAATGTGAATTTGTTTTGTCCCCTTCCCATCGAAATTTTTTTTTATTTTTGGAACGATCCAATAAAGATAAACTCAAAGTTTCACTTTCATTTGAATTTGTAATTTTTTAATAAAATAAAATTTTTTTTTATTACGACATGCTACTTTTTTTATTCATTACCTTTGAGCATCAGTCGTGGTCTTATAGACTCTACCAATAGTCTGGACGAATTTGTTGCTTCATCCAAATGTGTAAAAGATCATAGTCGCACTTAAAAGCCGAGTATTCTACCGTTGAGTTAGCAACCCGAATAAAATAAATAGGATATGTAGATACGATCCAAATAAAAAATCAATTAAATTGCACTGCACGACCCCATCAAAATATTGAACTAACAACAAATAAAAAAAAAGATTTTATGATCAATTATTCAAAATAAATAAAAAATGTATAGATCATATTAAAAAACACTAGATTCCTAAAAGAGATGCTAAAATTGTGACAAACCTACTAGTTTTTTATCAATTTTTTTCATTTTTGTTAAGTGAAATTTTTAAATATCTTATATGACAGTAAACTCGACAATGCAAACCCATTATTTGAGTAAAAGTGAAGTGAAAACCCAATATGGGGTTTGGATAAAGAGATTTTTTTATCTATGATCAATTATATTTGTTCGATACACCATTGTCAATATGAATGCAATGTTGAGAAAACAAATAACAAATAAAGTAAATAAAATAAGAATTTGTGTTGGGTTAGCACAACATAAATAAGAAATTTTGATGGAAAAAAATAAGGAAAAGATAAAGAAAAAATCTCGGGTTTATTCAATCAATAGAGGTACAATAAGCAAGATTAATCCCTTGTTTGTTGGTGGATTCCTATAACAAGAAAAAAGTAAATTTAAGTATGAATAGAGCAAGAAAAAGGAAAATTTTTGGTAAAAAATTGTAAGTAAAAAATTATACAAAGATAGATTTTATATTAATCATCTCCCCCTATTTTATTAATTTTGTTATTTTTTCTTTTAATTAACTTGAAGTTTTTTCTTTAAAAAATTCTGCCTTACTTAAAATGTCGTAAACAGCCTTCTGTAGGTTGAGCGCCCTTTTCAAGGAAATATAGAATAGCGGGAACGTTTAAATAAGTTTGATTCTTTATCGGATCATAAAAACCCACTTTTCGAAGATCTCTCCCTTCTCTTCGGGATCGAACATCAATTGCAACGATTCGATAGATGGCTCATTGGGATAGATGTACATAAACAATCCCCCCTCAGAAACGTATAAGAGGTTTTTCTCCTCATACGGCTTGAGCTCGAGAAAAAATAATTTTAATTTCGGTATATCTTTCTGTATATAATATCAAACAGTAAACACAAAATAATGACTAAAATCATAGTCTAATTCATTATTATTATTTTGTTCTTCCTAAAAAAAAAATTCATTCGTACTCATAGCTCAAGTTGGGTAATTACGATGAATTCAAGGAAATCCTTAGACATTTATTGAGCCGTCTCTAACCCCTTTTGTTTGTCTCATCTCGAATCTATTTTTATTCCTGATTCTGATCCAATTTTTGAGACAATTGAAAATAGTGTTTCCTTGTTTCTGAATCCTTTATCTTTGCTTTGTAAAATCATTAGGTTTAGACATTACTTCGGTGATCCTTACTCCTTTCAAAAGGGCAACAACATGCCTTTTATTTTTTTTTATTTCTTTATATAGAAATGTCTATAGAAATGGAATACCTATAGAAATAGAATATGAAGAATTGATTCCTCTATGATACACTTTTTTGATCGAAATAGTTTTATCAATTCCGATTATTTTATATTTTAAAGATATACTTACAAAGTTGGTCTAACTTATTGATTGATTGGCACTAACCCTAGATTCTTCCCCTTGATAAATGAATCAATCCTTTCCGCTCGAGCTCCATCATGTACTATCAACCTAAGATAAATTAGATTCCTAATGGAACAGAACAAACTATGTCGAGCCAAGAGCATCTTCATTCCTATGGAAAATGGTGGATATAAAAATCCACAACGGATCATGTCCTTCAAGTCGCACGTTGCTTTCTACCACATCGTTTCAAACGAAGTTTTACCATAACATTCCTCTAATTTAGAATTTAATTTAATTTCAATCCGCAATGGAATTGATTTAATATGTAATCATGAATAGTCATTGGCTCAATGGGAACAACGGGAACTATATAATAGTCCATACTTTATACCTGTGGATAGATAAGTATTGTATTTATCCGGAGAAAGCTCAACAAGAATCCAATTTCTTTAACTCGATATTCTATCATATGAACGAAATGTATTTCTAAGAAAGATGTTTGCTTAGGACTTATTTACTTTACATCTCCAACAGATTGTTCGGGACGACGAAGGATCTATTTTTTTAGAACAAAAAAACTATAAACCTCAAATCCTTTAATTTAATATATTTCCAATCCCGGAAAAAAATCAATTATTAGTCAAATAAACTATTCCAATGACCAAAAACAAAAAGGTCGTAAGTTTCTAGATACTATTGATTTATCATACTTCTTCGAGTACCAACCAAGCGTTCATAAAAAAAATATTTTAAAAATCTCTGACTTCAGCATCATAACTGGAACTATGTTTTCTAGTCATGACTAAACTGGATCTCTAATTCAATCACTAACTATGTTTTCTAGTCATGACTAAACTGGATCTCTAATTCAATCACCAAGTCGACGTAATCACAATGAGTAGCTAAAAATTTGTAGTAGATATTTCATTCCCTAAGGAGACATAAATTTTACCATGTTCAATTGAATTATCAATTGGTTTTCTTTTAACCAAAAAGTAAATTGATAATCTAGTTTATCTATTTTCATGAGTATGAAATAGAAAAAGTCTCATGTAAGGCAACATTAAGATCCTTATTCTTTCTTTCAACTGAAAGAAGAATCGGAATATTGTTACTGGGGGTAATCATGGATATTTAAAAAATCAAAGATCCCCTTCCACAAATTCTTTTCACTTAAGTGGAAGGCCATTCTTATTGGAATACAACAATATAATAACAATACACAATATATATCACACATACAGGCATAGCATAGGCCTTGTTTATTTTATATAGATTTTGTTTTACTTCAGGTTCAACAATTTTTCCATCAATTCCATAAAATCAAGTTCAAATATATGGAATATCAAAATTTCCCCCCAATTGCTACGTTACATTGATTTACAATTATCTTCATTTGAGGCATCTAAGATATAAGATAGAAAGAAATGGGATTCGCACAATTTTTATCCTATTTTTCCCACGCCATACAGCCAACTTTAGAAGTTTTAAAACCAGTGATGAAAGTGATGAAATTAGCATGACAAACTCCCTACTCTTTAGTCTTCACATAGAATGTGAAATTGGGATACCCTATTTTTGACTTTAGGCTTTGTGTGGAAGGGAATAGAGATGCTTTTGTTTCACGCTTCAATTCAGAATGCATCATGTGATAATTCATATTTCATAAATATGGGACATAATGAATATAACATAGTACGAGTATATTCTGAATGTGAATGATAGACCCCAAATTTCTCTTTTTTTTATTCAAAAAAACTTCCACTTGTATTTCACACTTGATTATGCTTGTGAGAAATCAAATGGATTCTAAGAATTCAGAACAAAAGAAAAGGTTGTTCTCTTTAAGATTTTTCCGCTCGCAAGGGGTGGCCTCGCCCACAACGATGCCTGCAAAGAGGTGGCCTCGCCGTAGGGGTGACCGCCACTGTGGGCACACCACCCCCAGGGGTGCCTGCCTACAGGCGAGCCGCTTGCGGGCAAGGGCGACGGTCACTCGTAGTGGTGCCCATAGGGGCACGCGCCCGTAAGGGCGGTGCCTGCACAAGCAACGGTCTCTTGCAAGGGTTAACACTGCCCACGGGTACATCGCTTGCGGGTGCTGCGCCCCTAGGCAGGGGTGACATGCCCGCCCGTAGTGGCCACCGCCGGCAGGGTGGCCATGGTCACGACGCAGTAGGAAGCAAAGGAAGGGTATTAGGTTTTTGGACAAAAGATAGTTATGCCCCTTAGAATTTTAGAAATTCCAAGGTGTGTTCCTTCTACCCAAATTACCAAAATAACCTTCATAATTCAAATTTTTTTAATTAAAATATTTAATTAACTATTATTATTTATTTAGTAGTCCTATTTAATGATATGTATATGTGATGTATGATATAGATAGATGATCGTGGACTGTGTGATGTGTATACATATGATATGATTATTATTATTATTGGGGCCTACGAGTCTCCATATTAGGAGACCAAATCAAAAATCCCCTCTCTCGATAATATTAAATCGGTAAACGTGAGGCAATTAAATTAACCCACGTGGCCTTTCATCGTTATAGATAGGAATCGATTCTCGGTGTAGGTTGAGTTGGTCGAGTCCCTCGAGGCTCACTTATATCACGATTCACTATCTTACCTATGAGGTAGAGATGTCACCGGTGACTTGAGTGTTTGGCTGAGAGCCCAATTCAGCCCATATGGGCTTTATCAGCCCATAGCCCATAGCACTCCTCTTTAAACCCTAATTTAACCTAATCTCTAATTATATATAGGGGCTAATGGTGGCTGCAAATTAGTAGATCAAACATCGCAGCAAAGGGCAGCAACTTGACAGCAATATTAGGGATTCAAAGAGAGGAGAAAAGGGCAGAAAAACAAGAGAAAAAGAAAGGGAAGAAGACAAGGAAAACTCAGAAATTGTTCTCACTCATCCAAACAGTTTCTCATCTCAGGTTAGATCAGATCTACAGTGAGTTTTTCTATGATTGCTTGAGCGAGGTTTTGGATATTGTGCACAGTGACGTGATCCTTATATCCCAGTTATTCTCTTGTGATTGTTGCTTGGGTTTTGGGCAAGAGATTCGAGAATTGTACATTCATTATTTCTATAGTGGATTTTTCTCTCTGGTTTGCCCTGTTTGTGGTTTTACCCTTCACGTTGAAGGGGTTTTCCACGTAAATCTTGGTGTTCTATTTTATTGTGATTTCTGTTTAATTCCGCTGTGTTACGGCCTGCTAGTATTTGTTCTTATATAGAAAGTTATTGTTTATTGCCTATCCTCCTTTTTATTTCCCCATCAACTGGTATCAGAGCAAGGTTTTGGTGATTTAACTTTTGTATTTGAACATGGAGGCTGGTAATGTTTCTCGCATGATTAGTTTGAACGAAAACAATTGGATGATATGGAAACCAAGAATGGAAGATCTCTTGTATTGCAAAGATTTGTATGGACCTTTGCAAGGGGATAGTGAAAAACCCACAACTATGACAGATGATGAGTGGAAGAGATTAGATCAAAAAACAGTTGGGTTTATTCGACAGTGGCTCGATGATAGTGTCTTTCACCATGTTTCTACTGAAAGTTCTGCATATTCTCTTTGGAAAAAGTTAGAAGGTCTCTATGAAAGAAAAACAGCGTGCAACAAAAAGCTTTTTATCGTAAAACTTATGAACCTAAAATATAAAGAGGGTGCTTCTATTCTTGAGCATTTGAATGAAATTCAGAGTATTACTAACCAGATTATCTTCTATGAAAATGTCTCTTGATGATGAGTTACGAGGCATTGTTACTTCTCGCCATTGCTAGAAAGTTGGGAGACACCGGTGGTTTCCTCGCATAATTCTCGCGCGATGGTAATGTTACCATGAGTCAAGTAACAAGCAGTTTGTTGAATGAGGAGTTGAGAAGAAAGACCTCAGCAGTATCTCAGATTGATTCACAAGCTCTTATCTCAGAGAACAGAGGAAGGTCAAGGTCTAAAGATAGAACCAGTTCACGCATAGGTAGAAGCAAGTCAAGATCAAAGAAAGATATTGTTTGCTATAACTATGGTGAGAAAGGACATTATAAGAATCAGTGTAAGCAGCCTAAGAAGAGCAAGAAAAAGGGAAAAGAAGTGGAGTCTCGAGTCAAAAGAAAATACCACAGCTACAAAGGCAAAGGTTGGTGATTATTTGATTTTGTCTCCATCTCGATGATATTTTTTTCTTGTGTGTGTCGAGATCTCGAGTGGATAATTGACACAGGGAGCTTCTTATCATGCTACACCACGGAGGGAGTTTTTACTACGTGCAGTGTCCGGAAATTTTGGTGTTGTCAAGATGGGCAACCATGGCACAGCAGACATCATTGGCATGGGTGATATCCATATAAAGACCAATCTTGGATACAAATTGGTGCTTAAGGATGTGAGGCATGTGGTTGACTTGAGGTTGAATCTAATTTCAGTTGGAAGATTAGATGATGAAGACTATGATAGCAGGTTTCACAGAGGGCAGTGGAAACTCAGTAAGGGTTCTCTTGTTATAGCTAATGGAAAGAAATGTCACACTTTGTACAGGTTGCAGGCTAAAGCTTGTGGTGAACAGTTAAATGCCACAGAGAAAGACTTCAGCATGGAGTTGTGGCATAGGCGATTGGGACACATGAGCGAGAAAGGACTGCAAGATTTTTCCAAGAGAGATATTGCCTGACCTCAGAGGTATACGTTTGAACCCTTGTATCGATTGTTTAGCTGGTAAACAACATAGAGTTTCATTTGCTAGTCCTGCTTTGTCTAGAAAAATGCATGCCTTGGACCGTGTTTATACAGATGTATGTGGTCCTTTGAGGACAAAAACTCCTAATGGTTCTATTAATGTTCCTGGCATCAGTGGTGCACTTTACTTTGTTACTTTTATAGATGACTATTCCAGGAAAGTTTGGGCCTATGCTTTGAAGACCAAGGATCAGGTTATTGGTGTCTTCAAAGAGTTTCATGCCAGAGTTGAAAGGGAGACAGAAAGACAGTTGAAATGCATAAGATCAGATAATGGTGGTGAGTATACAGGATTGTTTGATGATTATTGTAGGTCACATGGCATCCAAAGATGAGATGGCAGTTCTGGTACACCTCAGCATAATGCAATTGCAGAGAAGATGAATCGCACCATCATTGAAAAGATCAGATGTATGCTTTCACAGGCAAAGCTACCCAAAAGGTTTTGGGATGAGCTTTGAGGACTGCAGTTGATGTGATCAACTTATCTCCTGTCTGACCCTAGATGCGATGTTGCATAGCATGTTTGGTCAGGGAAAGATGTTTCCTATAAGCATTTGAGAGTATTTGGTTGTCGTGCATTTGCATATATTCCAGATAATGAAAGGTTCAAGTTGGATGGTAAGACAAAAGAATGTATTTTTCTTGGCTACTCACATGATCAATTTGTTACTGCTTTGGGATCCGTAAAAGCGAAGGTGTTTAGAAGTAGAGATGTGGTCTTCTTTGAGGATCAAACCCTTGAGGATTTGAAGAAGAAGGCACCAACCAAGACTTCGCAGAATGATTAGCGATTGTGACCCAATTATTCCTCCAAAGATATCGGGGTGATGGGGAGATGTGCAGGAAGATGGTGTAGAGCCGGATATTAATCTACCTCGCAGGACATGTTGAGCAAGAAGAAGTTGAGGAGCAGCTTCCCGTAGAACCTCAATTGAGAAGATCTTCAAGACAACGTCACCTTCCGTAAGATACTCTACAAATGAGTATGTGATGCTTACTGATGCAGGTGAACCAGAGAGTTACCAGGAAGCAGTTGAAAGTGAGCAGAACAAAATGTGGCTAGTTGCTATACAGGAAGAGATGGATGCTCTACAGATAAATCATACATATAATTTGGTGCAACTTCCATAGGGAATGAAGTCCTTGAAGAACAAGTGGGTTTTCAGGTTGAAGACTCAAGAATATTGTTCTCAACCAAAGTACAAAGCCAGATTGGTTGTGAAAGGCTTTGGTCAAAAGAAAGGTATTGACTTTGAAGAGATTTTTTCTCCTGTTATTAAAATGTCTTCTATTCGTGTTGCTCTAGGTATTGCTGCTAGCCAGGACTTAGAGGTGGAGCAGTTAGATGTGAAGACAGCTTTCCTTCATGGTGATTTGGAGGAAATTTATATGGAGCAACCAGAAGGTTTCAAAGTCAAAGGTAAAGAAAATTTTGTCTGCAAGTTAAGAAAGAGTTTATATGGATTGAAGCAAGCTCCAAGACAGTGGTACAGAAAGTTTGATTAATTTATGATTGAAAATGGATACAAAAGAACCACTTCAGATCATTGTGTGTATATCAAACGGTTTGGTGAGAGTTTTATTATTCTCTTACTTTATGTTGATGATATGCTTATCCTTGGGAAAGATATGTGTATAATTGATAGGTTGAAGAAGGAACTGAGTGAGTCCTTTGCAATGAAGGACATGGGGCCAGCAAAGCAAATACTGGGCATGCAGATTTCTCGTGACAGGAAAAATAAGAAGATTTGGTTGTCACAAGAGAAATACATCGAGAAGGTATTAGAAAGGTTCAGTATGAGCAATGCAAAGCCAGTTGGTTCTCCTCTTTCAGGTCACTTCAAGTTGTGCTCAGAATAGAGTCCGTCAAGTGATGAAGAGGAGGAGAAAATGCAAAAGATTCCTTATGCTTCAGCAGTTGGAAGTTTAATGTATGCAATGGTATGTACGAGGCCGGACATCGCATATGCAGTGGGTGTTACTAGTAGATTTCTTACAAATTCAGGCAAAGAGCACTGGGCAGCAGTGAAGTGGATATTAAGATATCTCATAGGAAGTTCTAAGGTTTGTTTAAGCTTTGGAGGTGGACCACCTGTGTTAGTGAGTTATATAGATGTCAGATATCACTGGATTCGAAATGTACTTGAAGAGAAGCAGTTGCAACTTCAAAAAATTCATACAGATGATAATGGAGCAGATATGTTAACAAAGAGTTTACCAAAAGAGAGACAGGAGATGTGTCAACAGTTGGTCGGCATGGATTTACACTGAAGAGTTATGAGATAGCCTCCCTTATAGGCTGAAGGGGGAGGTTGTTGGGCTGAGAGCCCAATTCAGCCCATATGGGCTTTATCAGCCCATAGCCCTCCTCTTTAAACCCTAATTTAACCTAATCTCTAATTATATATAGGGGCTAATGGTGGCTGCAAATTAGTAGATCATGAAAGGATCAAAAGGCACTAAGAGGGGGGGGTGAATTAGTGCAGCGGATTAAACTCGTATTCTTGAAACCGATTTCGCAACGAAACACAAGTTCGTAGAGGATTTCGATTCGACGAAAGAGAACTTGAAAGTAATTGCTTGTGAAAAGGAACTAACTATGAACTTGCAGCCAAGAAATGAAATGATTTCAGAAATATAAACACTCACACATTTAAGGACACAATGATGTATAGTGGTTCGGTCAAATGACCTACATCCACTCTTGAAGCCTTTGCGATGAGGCTCCGCTCTTCCACTAGCAAGTCCTTTGAAGGGGAAGGATCAAACACCCCTTTTTACAACCCTTTACAAGATGTTCACACTTGTACAAGATCTCTCAAGAAGAAGAAGAAGGTGAACACTTAGCAAAGAAAACAACACTTTTCAAAACTCTTCAAAAGCTCAAGACTCAAACTTTTTCTTGCTCAAAGGGTACCCTTTCAGCCGAGAAAGGGGGTATTTATAGATCCAAAGTGGATTCAAAATTGGGCTCCAAATTCCAAGTGAATTTGGAGTTCCCATGTTTCTGTGGTCAAAGCGGTGCCACCGCTGTTGTCGGCGGTGCCACACTGTGTCGATCTTTGATCGACGTGCTGGCGGTGCCACCGCCCAGCATGCGGTGCTACTACCGCTCGAGTCCGTGGATCGGGCAAGGTTACCGCTTCACCAGCGGTTCCACCACCGTCGATGTATTAAGGCGGTGCTACCGCTTCGCATAGCGGTTCCACCGCTTGTGTGTGTGTGCGGCGGTGCTACGCGCTTTCAGTCAAGGGCGGTTCCACCGCCCAGGCTTGGCGGTTCCATCGCTTGCCCCATTCGACAGAGCCGAATGGGGCCTGTTTAGATCTCAACTTGACATAGTAGTGGCCCTGGTTGGCTCCTCATCGAATTTTGGGCAGGATTTATTTCTTAAATCCTTGCTCTACTCATGTGCAAATTACGAACATAACTTAACGTGATTTGATCGGACACCCTTCAAGTCGACTTCCATGAGTTCTACGGCGAGATTCCGGCGGGCCTCCGATGCTTCCTCGGTTGCTACTGTGGTCTCCCAAAGATACTCCGGCGAGCTCAACTAGTCTTCGGTGGTTTCCGAATCTTCCTAAGTTCCGCGAACCTTCGACGATCTTTGAAATGGACTTTCAAAACTTCGACAAGTCCCCTCGATTTGATCTTGGATGGTTCCTGCAACTCTTCCGAAAATCTCTCTGACTTCCGATGAACTCTTGAACCCCGACGGACTTGGCCTCGGTAAATCACGTTATGTTTTCTTTCCATCGTAGTTATTCCTGCACACTCATCTTAACAAAGAGATTAGTACAAATATTTCACCAATTGATTTCATCATCAAAATCCGAGATTTAACAATCTCCCCTTTTGATGATGACAATCAATTGTGATGATGGAGTTATTCTTAACTCCCCTATGTATATGCCATAAAGAAAAATTGCTTGAATTCAATTTTTTGAATTCAACATAATTAATTTTAATTTCAAGATTTCAAAATAGATATCAAGGATATCAATGAAGTATACATAATAAAAAAACATGATATCAAGAACCCAACTAAGTTTATGTTGGACAACGCATATCATATGACAATACACATATCATTTCTCCCCATTTGTCATCAACAAAAAGGAAGCGAGGAATCATAACAATAAGGAGGGTCAGAAAACATCACAAATGTGGAAAAGGAAATCGAAAACCGAAAACCATTCCACAAAGGCCGAAAAGATGTAAGATAACACAAAGATGAAGTTAAGACAACATAGATGTCAACAAGAAGATGTCACGATGTAAGGAATACAACATAAATGTCAACATACAACACAAGTTTACATCGTTCAAAAAGAAAACACAGCAAGCTACTCCTCAGGAGGAATGCCAAGATGCCTATACATGTGATCGATCTTTAAGTTCATCTTTCGCATTTCCTTCAAAATTTCAATTTGCTGTAGTTTTACTTCATTTAACTCTCTCATGATCGGATCAGTAGAAGATGGAGCAGAAAATGTCACTGATGTAGCTGCAACAAAAGGATTAGGAGGAGGAGATTCATTTCCCCTAAGGACTGGTGTTTCAGGATGGTCTATGGCTGGGGGAGGTATATCACATCTCCTAGGTTGCCTAACCCCTATTCCATGCTCGACAGTACATCTAAGTCGTCTCAGTAGTTTAACATTAATAATATTAAATTTTTCACTTGTATTGCTTCTTCATCCGTGGTGGAATGCAGATGTTATGGGCATGCAATAGTCTAGTTATTAAACCTCCATATGGTAACATTGATCCTTTAGAAAGGACCTCTATCATGTGTCTTTGCTGATTAGGTAACCAAAACAGAAATGTTGTCTAGTCATGATCCAATATAAGGTACCTAATTCAGTGAAACTGATCTCATCATGATGAAACTGCTTAGGAATAACAATGCTTATTAGAATGTGATGCAAAATTTTAGAGTTAAAAGGTAATAAATGTTCACAACTCTTGGGAATTATTCCTAAATTTGGGTTTGCAAACACAGTTTCTAAAGCTTCAGAGTGAGTAGCACCAACTGTGTCCATATCCCATTTTCCCCGAAAATAACACCCTAGGTCTTTTTCAACAATTCCAATTAATGAGCATATAGTATTATCACATATTTGAATCTCATTACCTAGAAGATAAGTTGACAAGCCATCATCATTCATAGTTAAATTAGCATAGAACAACTTAACTAAACGTGGATAAATAGGTTCAATAATTTGCAGAATAGGTAAAGCCTCTAAGTCTGCAAACCACATGAGAGGTTCTAAGTTTCCTAATTGATTCAAATCAACATACTTTCCTTTATGAATGGGTCTAGAACCAAATTCAGAAAATCTAAGGGAGGCTTCTTGTGATTTAAACAAGGATTGGTCAAATGAATCTACCTCCATCCTTTTTCCTTTGTCTCTTGATGTTCTTCTAGGAGCCATTTCTATTCAGGAATGATCAAAAATTAATTGAAGAAAGGAATGAAACTTCACAAGAAAAGGAAAGAGAAATAATTCTGTTTTTACCTTAGATTGGTTCTTTGAGATGTAGGAAGCTTGAATCACGATAAAATCTCCTCCTTAGGCTTCTAGATAGGAAGAAATGACACCAATTTGAAGTTTGGAAGAGTTTGGAAGAGTGAGGAGAGGCGGTTCACAGATTAGGGGAGGCGGTTCTACCGCCGGCCCTAACACATTTTATAGCAGGGTGTTCGGGCGGTACTACCGCCTCAAAGAAAGATTCCACCGCTGGGCTGACTACCAGACGGTTCCACCACTTGCACTGGCGATTCCACCGCCATGTGCACCGCTGTGAGCAAAAACCAATTCGGATTTCATGTTTTTCCTTTTTTTTTTTTTTTTTTTTTTTTTAAAAGTCTCAGAGATGGGATGAAGTCAAAAGGAATAAATCCATGGGACAATCCGAATCAAATCGATGGAAATCATAGTTTAAACATAATTTCAAGAAAAGACATCATAAAAAAGTTACTTACTTGGACAGTTTAGCATGCCTAATTCCCTTCGATAAAATCAAATTGTTCCTCATTTAAATGTTTCGTAAAATGTCCGCTAATTGATGATTTGTATCAACAAAATCAAGAGTGACATTTCTACTACTTACATGATCACGTATAAAGTGATGCCTGATGTCAATGTGCTTAGTGCGAGAGTGTTGATTGGATTTTTAGTTAGACAAATTGCACTCGTGTTATCACACTTTATAGGAATATTTTTAAGTAGATTCCATAGTCCTCTAGTGTATTTTTCATCCGTGATAACTTGTGCACAAAGCATGCACTAGCAGCTATATATTCAACCTTCTTTGTAGATAGTGCAATCAAATTTTGTTTCTTGAAGTCCAAGAAACAAGTGCATGTCCTAGAAATTGGCATGTTCCGGATGTGCTTTTTCTATCTAGTTTACATCCACCAAAATCCGCATCTGCATAAGCTTTCAAACTAAAATTTTCAGATTTTGGATACCATAATCCAAGATTAGGGGTCCCTTTAAGATATCTAAGAATCCTCTTGACACTTTCAAGTGAGATAGCTTAGGATTAGCTTGGAATCTTGCACATAGCCCTACACTGAACATGATGTCGTGCTGTTGCGTGAGATAAAGCAGAGCTACCTATCATGCCCCTATAAGTTTTTTTTTTGATCAAAACTTTCTCCATTTTCATCCATATCTAATTTAGTGGAGGTGCTCATAGGAGTGCTAATTTCTTTTGATCCATCCATATTAAATCGTTTTAACAATTCCAATGTGTATTTTGATTGATTTAGAAATATACCATTACTTAGTTGCTTGATTTGAAGTCCTAAAAGAAATTTAGTTCTCCCATTAGGCTCATCTCAAATTCATCACTCATATCCTTAGCAAATAATTCACATAGTGATTTATTACAAGATCCGAAAATGA
Source organism: Musa beccarii (assembly GCA_024322285.1). Taxonomy (NCBI): domain Eukaryota; kingdom Viridiplantae; phylum Streptophyta; class Magnoliopsida; order Zingiberales; family Musaceae; genus Musa; species Musa beccarii. The sequence goes on along the minus strand of CM044401.1, from coordinate 36,000,714 downwards.
TATCATCAACATAAATTTGAACAATAAGAAAATTGTTTTCAAAATGTTTAATAAACAATGTAGTATCAACCTTGCCTTTAGTGAAATTATTTGAAATCAAGAAAGAACTAAGCCTCTCATACCAAGCCCTAGGGGCTTGTTTAAGACCATATAAGGCCTTAGTTAGCTTAAACACATGGTTAGGAAATAGAGAGTTTTCGAATCCGGGTGGTTGTTCAACATAAACTTCTTCGAAATAAAACCATTTAAGAATGCACTTTTGACATCCATTTGAAATAATTTAAAATCTTTACTACTAGCATAGGCAAGGAGCATCCTAATGGCTTCCAATCTTGCCACCGAGCGAAGGTTTCTTCATAATCGATACCTTCTTCTTGGTTGAAACCTTTGGCCACTAGTCTAGCCTTGTTTCTAACCACGATACAGCATTCATCTTGCTTGTTTCTAAAGACCCACTTAGTACCAATAACTAAGTGGTCATTAGGTCTAGGAACAAGCTTCCATACCTCATTCCTCTCAAATTGATTCAATTCTTCTTGCATTGTGATAACCCAAGAATCATCTTTTAGGGCATCAACAATGCATTTTGGTTCAACTTGAGAAAGAAAGGCAGCATGGGCACAAAATTTTTGAAAGAAGAGCGAGTTTGAACCCCTTTCGATGCATCTCCTATAATTAACTCCTTGGGATGAGCATCTACATACTTCCATTCCTTTGGTAAGGAAGTTTGGGAAGAAGATGCATCCAAGATGTTATTTTGAGGAGAGGGTTCATTCAAATTCAAATCATCAAGACCAAAATCATCATCAAAATCTTTTTCTTAAATTCGAAACTTCATTAAAAACCACATGAATAGATTCTTCTATAAGTAAGGTTCTCTTGTTGAAAACACGAAAAGCCTTAGAAACGAAGAATAACCAAGAAATATGCCTTCATTGATTTTGCATCGAATTTTCCTAAGGCATCCTTTTCATTCAAAATAAAGCATTTGCAACCAAAAACTTTAAAGTAAGAAACATTGGGTTTTTATCATTCCATAATTCATATGGAGTTTTGGATAGGGATGGTCTCACTAGAACTCTATTCATCACATAGCAAGCCGTATTCATGGCTTCGGCCCAAAAATATTTTGGTAAATTATATTCATTTAACATGGTTCTAGCCATTTCTTGCAAACTTCTATTTTTCCTTTCTACTACTCCATTTTATTATGGATTTCTTGGAGTAGAGAAGTTGTGATTGTATCCGTTTGTTTCACAAAAATTTTGGAAGTCATGATTTTGAAATTCACCTCCATGATCACTTCGAATTGATGAGATCATAAAGCCTTTTTCATTTTGAGTGAGTTTACAAAATTTAGAGAAACATTTGAAGCAATCACTTTTATGAGCCAAAAAATAGGTCCAAGTGTATCTACTATAGTCATCCACAATTACAAAGGCATATTTGCTACCTCCTAGGCTTGTTATGTCAATTGGTCCAAATAAGTCCAAGTGGATCAATTGCAATGGTCTAGTGGTGCTAATGTGATTTTTTGATTTGAAACTAGTCTTTATTTGTTTTCCTAGTTGACATGCATCACATACCTTATCCTTAACAAATTTCGTGTTTGGGATACTCTTACTAAATCTCTAGATGAAATCTTAGAGATTAGTTTCATGCTTACATGGCCTAGCCTCCTATGCCAAAGCCAAGCGTCATCATTCAAAACCGAAAAACACATTTCATTACTTAATTTATCAATATTTATGGTGTAGACATTGTTTTGTTTTAAAGCAATCATGGATATGTTGTTGTTGGGTTTTCAATAATGCAAACATTGATTCAAATCTAACAACATAACCTTTATCACATAGTTGACTAATACTTAAAAGATTATGTTTTAAACCATCAACTAGTAACACATCATCAATTGAAAAACTTGATTTGTTACCTATGGTTCCCTTGCCAATGATTTTACCCTTGTTGTTGTCTCCGAAAGTGACATATCCTTCTTCTTTGCTAGAGAGCATAGAGAAATGAGATGGATCTCCGGTCATGTGCCTTGAGCATCCACTATCAAGATACCATTTCTTGCTCCTAGCTTGTGAGTTTGTCTACAAAAGAGGATTGTTTTAGGTACCCATTTGATTTTGGGTGCCTTACAAATTGATCTACTTATTTTGTAATTTATCATTGAATTGTTTATGGTTCCTTTAGGAACCCATATCAACTTTTGTGGACTAATTTTCTTGAATGGACATTTGTAGGTAACATGTCCCGTTTTGCAACAAAAATTACATTTCAAATGGGGTGATACATGCAATGTAGACCCTTTAACAAAGGTGGTGGGATTTTGGTGAGAACCTCTCACAAATCCGATACCACTTCTATTTCCGACATGACCTTTGTTAGCAAGAATCATGTCTAAGCCCTTGCTACCGACCTTAAACTTGTTTAGGGTCTCTTTGAGTAGCAAGTTCTCCTTTTGTTGCATCTAAGTCTTCACACTTAGAGCATGGGGGTAGAGAAGGGTTTTGAAGACTATTGAATTTACTTTGTAATAAAGCATGCTCTTTCTTAAGCAAATTGAACTTCTTACTAATAGTTCTACATTCATCAAACAACTCATGAAAAGCCATAGAAAGTTCATCGAAAGATAACTCTTCATTAAGTAACTCACTAACCTCTTCTCCAAATGCCATTAGAGCGAAGTTTGCCTCCTCTTTGTTGCTAGCCTCTTCAACCTCGGAGTCACTTGAATCATCCCATGTGGCCTTCAAGGCTTTTTTTTCTTCTTGAATTGCTTCTTCTTGGCTTGAGGGCATTCATTCTTGAAGTGTCCCGGCTTCTTGCATTCGTAGAGCAAATGACTTGGTCCTTTTGTGTTCAAATTTACTTTTGTGTCATTTTTGAATTTGTTCTTTCTTATGAATTTCTTAAACTTTCGAGTTAGAAGTGCAATGTCATTGTCACTATCCTCATCACTTGATGTTCCTTTCAAGTGGTCTTCTTGTGTTCTAAGTGCCATATCCTTCCTGTTCTTTGGAAGGGGGTTCTCAAGCTCTTCATGAGCATGGCACGTCATCTCGTAAGTCATTAGAGATCCAATAAGTTCTTCAATGGGAAATACTTTAAGATCCTTGGCCTCTTGAATGGCAGACTTTTGGATCCCAACACTTTGGAAGGGATCTTAAAATCTTAGTTACCAATTCAAAATTCGAAAAGCCTTTACCAAGAGCTTTAAGTCCATTGATGACATCCGTAAAGCGGGTGTACATGTCTCCAATGGACTCATTTGGTTTCATCCAAAAAGTTCGTAGGAATGCACAAGAATGTTGATTTTGGACTCCTTCACTCAGCTAGTGCCTTCATGAGTGATTTCAAGAGTGTGCCAAATATCAAAAGCCGATTCACAAACGGAAACCCGATTAAACTCATTCTTATCAAGTGCACAAAATAAGGCATTCATAGCCTTTGCATTGAGAGCGAAAATCTTCTTCTCCAACTCATTCCATTCACTCATCGGAAGAGAAGATTTTGCGAAGCCATTTTCGACAATGTTCCAAAGTTCGAAGTCCATGGAGATAAGAAAAATCCTCATACGAGTCTTCCAATACGTATAATCCGACCCATTGAACATAGGTGGACGAGTAATGGAGAGACCCTCTTGCATACCGGAGTAGGCCATCTCTCTTGGGTTTTAAACCAATATGAGAGCAAACCTTGCTCTGATACCAATTGAAAGGATCAAAAGGCACTAAGAGGGGGGGTGAATTAGTGCAGCGGATTAAACTCGTATTCTTGAAACCGATTTCGCAACGAAACACAAGTTCGTAGAGGATTTCGATTCGACGAAAGAGAACTTGAAAGTAATTGCTTGTGAAAAGGAACTAACTATGAACTTGCAGCCAAGAAATGAAATGATTTCAGAAATATAAACACTCACACATTTAAGGACACAATGATGTATAGTGGTTCGGTCAAATGACCTACATCCACTCTTGAAGCCTTTGCGATGAGGCTCCGCTCTTCCACTAGCAAGTCCTTTGAAGGGGAAGGATCAAACACCCCTTTTACAACCCTTTACAAGATGTTCACACTTGTACAAGATCTCTCAAGAAGAAGAAGAAGGTGAACACTTAGCAAAGAAAACAACACTTTTCAAAACTCTTCAAAAGCTCAAGACTCAAACTTTTTCTTGCTCAAAAGGGTACCCTTTCAGCTGAGAAAGGGGGTATTTATAGATCCAAAGTGGATTCAAAATTGGGCTCCAAATTCCAAGTGAATTTGGAGTTCCCATGTTTCACAGTGGTCAAAGCGGTGCCACCCACTGTCGGCGGTGCCACCACTCACCAGCGGTTCCACCGCCGTCGATGTCTGGGCGGTGCTACACGCCTTCAGCACAGCGGTTCCACGCTTGTGTGTGTGTGCAAGGCGGTGCTACCGCCCAGTGGCGGTTCCACCGCCAGGCTTAGCGGTTCCACCGCCCCAGGCTTGGGCGGTTCCATCGCTTGCCCCCATTCGGACAGAGCCGAATGGGGCCTGCTTTAGATCTCAACTTGACACAAGTAGTGGCCCGGTTGGCTCCTACTGAATTTTGGGCAGGATTTATTTCTTAAATCCTTGCTCTACTCATGTGCAAATTACGAACATAACTTAACATGATTTGATCGGACACCCTTCAAGTCGACTTCCGGCGAGTTCTACGGCGAGATTCCGGCAGGCCTCCGATGCTTCCCTCAGATTGCTACCAGTGGTCTCCCAAAGATACTCCGGCGAGCTCAACTAGTCTTCACTGGTTTCCGAATCTTCCCGGTTCCGCGAACCTTCGACGATCTTTGAAATGGACTTTCGAAAACTTCGACAAGTCCCTGATTTGATCTTGGATGGTTCCGACAACTCTTCCGAAAATCTCTCGGACTTCCGATGAACTCTTGAACCCCCGACGGACTTGGCCTCGGTAAATCACGTTATGTTTTCTTTCCATCGTAGTTATTCCTGCACACTCATCTTAACAAAGAGATTAGTACAAATATTTCACCAATTGATTTCATCATCAAAATCCGAGATTTAACAGATCAAACATCGCAGCAAAGGGCAGCAACTTGGCAGCAATATTAGGGATTCAAAGAGAGGAGAAAAGGGTAGAAAAATAAGAGAAAAAGAAAGGGAAGAAGACAAGGAAAACTCAGAAATTGTTCTCACTCATTCAAACAGTTTCTCATCTCAGGTTAGATCAGATCTACAGTGAGTTTTTCTATGATTGCTTGAGCGAGGTTTTGGATATTGTGCACAGTGACGTGATCCTTGTATCCCAGTTATTCTCTTGTGATTGTTGCTTGGGTTTTGGGCAAGAGATTCGAGAATTGTACATTCATTATTTCTATAGTGGATTTTCTCTGGTTTGCCCCGTGGTTTTTACCCTTCACGTTGAAGGGGTTTTCCACGTAAATCTTGATGTTCTATTTGATTGTGATTTCTGTTTAATTCCGCTGTGTTACGGCCTGCTAGTATTTGTTCTTATACAGAAAGTTATTGTTTATTGCCTATCCTCCTTTTTATTTCCCCATCATTGAGAACATTGTATACTTGATCGAGTCCCTCGAGAGTATCTATCATTGAATCAGACTCATCTTATAATGATGGTGATGACTTAACTGAACATCATGATTGGTTGAGTCTCTCGAGGCCATGGTAGTTCGGAGGTCGAACAGAACGGAAATCACAAAGAGTTGTGATCGGCAAGAATTGCCTACCTTTTGGGCATAGTATGATTGGTCGAGTCCCTTGAGGTTACACTAAAACATCGATTGGATCTCGATCCTCACTATAAGTCTGCCGGAGACTTCTGTTTCATGTGCTGAGGGTATCGCTTGACTCGCTAGAAAAATAGTGAGAGCACATCAAGATAGAAGTCCATATCTTGATTATTTATATTTTACAAAATTTATATGTTATTTATTTCTACTATATCTTTTTTTTAGGAAATATCGCCATTAGACTCTCTACGTGGCATACTTGATGTCAATCGCTACATTGGTCTAAACTATGCAGATTGGCTTTATAATATGAGAATAGTTCTCACAGAAGTCATGTATATCCTTGATATAGTGATGCCTACGCCCAAGGAAGGGGCAAGCGAGGATAAGATCACTCGCTACATGAAGTACACAGATAACTCCACTCTTGCTTAGTATTACATGTTGGGCTTTATGACTTCCAAGTTACAAAGACAATATGAAAAGATGGATGTCAAATCCATACTTTTACATCTTTGTAAATTGTTTGAGGAATAGGGAAGAACTCAACAATATGAGATATCGAAGAGTCTCTTCCGTACTAGGATGACTGAGTGGATACCGATTCAGAACCATGTCCTTAAGATGATTGAGTAGATAGTGAAACTCATAGGTCTAGGAATAATCCTAGAGGATAATCTGTATAAATCTTGTACTTTAATCTATACTAGATTTCTTTTCACAGTTCTCTATGCTGGTAAGACTAGAAAGAAAAAGGAAGATATAGAAGTCCCTTAAGAAGGGCAAGGACAAGGGCAGACCGGGTAAAGCAAAGGTTGGTTTAAAGGACCCAACAAAGGACAAAGGCCATTGCTTCCAATATGACAAAGATAGGCATTAAAAGAGGAACTACAAGGAGTATGTTATAGAAAAGGCGAAACAAAAGCTTGGAGAAGCTTCAAGTACATTCATGATCAATCTCCAATTATCAGACTTATTTGATGACACATGGGTATTGGATACCGACAGTGCTTATCACATTTATAATTTGTTGCAAGTTCTGACAAAGGCCTATGAGATTAGCGAAAGGTGAGATGGATCTCAAGATGGCTAATGAAGTAAGAGTTGTTGCTGTTGCTATTAGCGATGTCGCTTTACATCTACTTGATGGAGCTACTATTGTATTGGATGCATACTGTTTTGTTCCCTCTATTATCAAAAATGTTATTTCCATTTCATGTTTAACATTAAATGGTTATAAAGTAGTTTTTAAGAATAATAGTTATTCAATTATTAAGGATAATGAGATCATCACGAGAGGAATATTACATAATGGTTTGATTATGCTAGACACTACTTTACATATCATGAATGCATATGAGTCCAAGAGGAAACGAGATGAGGTGAACAGTGCATACCTATGGCATTGTAGGCAAGGTGATATCCATAAGGGAAGGATTCAAAAATTACTGAAGGATGGATACCTAGATCTATTCGACTGTGAGTTATATGTGACTTACGAACCTCGTTTTCTTGGAAAGATGACTAACTCTCCATTTAGTGGAATTGGAGAGAGAACCGTTGAGTTGCTAAAACTTATACATAGTGATTGATGTATGTGGTCTCATATCAACTTAGGCTATAGGTGGTTATTCCTACTTCATTTTTCTCACTGATGATTTCTCTAGATATAGACATGTGTACTTGATGAAGTACAAGTCCAAAACCTTCGAGAAATCAAGGAATATAAGAATGAAGTAGAGAACCAAACTTGAAAGAGTATCAAGACTCTTCGATCAGATCGAGGATGTGAGTATTTGAGTATAGAGTTCACCCAGTTCCTCAATAACTATGAGATTCTTTCCCAATAGACACCTCCTTATACACTGTAGCTCAATGGTGTATCCAAAAGGAGGAATCACATATTGTTAGACATGGTGCAATCCATGATGAGCTTCACTGATCTACCCATCTCATTCTAGGGATACACCCAAGAGTTCACAGCTTACTTTCTGAATAGAGTTCCAATTAAGTCAGTAGTGTCTACACCATATGATATATGAAAAGGGAAAAAGCTCGATCTTAAGGTTGTTAAGATTTGGGGCTACCCTGCCAACGTTAAGAGACACAACCTCAATAAGTTGGAATCTAGGATGGAACGGTGTAAGTTCATGGGATACCCCAAGGAAACGTGTGGGCATTATTTCTATCACCCCAAGGACTAAAATGTCTTTATAGCCAAGTGAGCAGTGTTCCTTGAGAAGGAATACATTCTTGGTGGAGATAGTGGGAGCGTGATAGAGTTAAGTGACGTTAAAAAACCTAACTCAAACACCATTCTACAACCAGAGTCTGTTTAGGTATCTTGCACATAAGTTTTAACTTTACGTAGGTATGATAGAGTACTTCATCCTCTTGAGAGATATGTGAGATATATCAGAAGAGAGGATATTGAGGATATGAAAAGGTTATTACAAGTATAGACTCTGGGAAGTGGTAAGAAGCCATAAATTTAGAGATGAATTACATATAATCCAATAATGTTTGGAATCTAATTGATGCACCCAAGGGTATCGTACCCATTGGTTGCAAGTAGATCTTCAAGAAGAAGATCGGAGTAGATGAAAAAGTAGAGACCTATAGAGCAAGGCTAGTGGCTAAGAGGTATCGTCAAAGGCAAGGTGTTGACTATGACAAAACCTTCTCACCTATAGCAATGCTAAAATCCATCTGAATTCTATTAACTATTGCAGCATACTATGATTATGAGATCTGGTCGATGGACGTGAAAACCATATTCTTTAATGACAATCTCGAGGAGGTGTATATGATACAACTTAAGAGATTTGTGTCTAATGATAGTTTAGATAAGGTGTGCAGGTTGCTTAGGTTCATCATGGACTGAAGCAAGCTTTCTGAAATTGGAACATAAGATTTGATGAGGCGATAAGATTTTATGACTTCATTAAGAATGAAGATGAACTTTGTGTGTACAGAAAGGTAAGTGAGAGTGCTATCACCTTTTTGGTGTTGTATGTAGATGACATCCTGATCATTGGTAATGATATAGGAATACTCTCTATAGTAAAAGCTTTTCTATTTAGACACTTCTCCATAAAGGACTTAGGGAAAACATTTTACATATTGGGGATTTAGATCTATAGCGATAGATCAAGAGGATGCTTAGTTTATCCTAGTTCAGGTACATAGACACCATTGTTAAAAGGTTTGACATAAAAAATTCTAATTGAGGTCTCATATCAATGAGACATGGGATATCACTTTCTAGGAATATGTCTCCAAAGACTCCCAAAGAAAGGACAGACATGGATAGGATACCCTATGCCTCGGTGATTGGATACACTATGCTATGTACCAGGCCTGATATAGTGCATGCTTTGAGTGTCACGAGCAAGTATCAGGCAGATCTAGGCTTGGAGCATTGGAAAGTAGTAATGTGTTTCCTTAAGTACTTGAGAAGGACTAAGGATCTTTTACTAGTATATGGAGGAAGTAAACTCACGGTTGAGGGTTATATGGACTTGAGCTTCTAGTCCGATGTCAATGATAGCAAGTCTAATTCAGGGTATGTGTTCACCCTGAATGGAGGAGCAATATGTTGAAAGAGTTCCAAGTAAGATACTACTACTGACTCATCCACAGAGGCAAAAGTAGCAAAGGAGGGAATCTTGATGAAGAAGTTCATCACAGATCTAGGAGTCACGCCGGATAGCAAGGAGCCAATTCCCTTATATTGTGACAATAATGGGGTGATTGCTCAAGCGAAAGAACTTAGGTTTTATCAGAAGTCGAAGCACGTTCTGAGGAGGTTTGACCCGATTAGAGAGATCATGGCCTGAGGAGATGTAGTAGTAGAAAGAGTTCCATCCGAAGATAACATCGTAGATCCACTGCCAAAGCTATTGTCTCAGATTTTCTTTAAGCCACGTAGGTAATTGGCTTTAGGTTAAGTGGGAGGTTGCTAGTTATAGGTACCCTACAAACTAATCACGTGAGTGATAGCACATGTGATATGATACACATTCTTTTTGCTCATTATTTATTTAATATTTTTCTTACTTTATATTGTCTATTACACAAGAAGGCACAACGAGAGTATGGAGGTGCTAGTACGACCTAGAAGGACGAGACGGATGATTATCGGGTATGGAGATATGCCATGGTGCCGATGGGATTGATGAGATAAGATGGCTGATCACTAGACATGGAGATGCACCGACATATTTTTTTTTACATGTTCATGCCTTTGGCTTAAGCCTGATCATAGTAGGTTTTGGTCAATGATTATCTAGTTTGGTTGTGTTTATATATATGATATATATTTCTACACCTACTAGGTGTAGAAATATATATTTTAAATATATATGTGATACGATATTTTTAGATACGAGATTGAATCGAATTAGAAAAATTCTTGTAAAATAATATTAAGTCGGTAAACGTGAGACAATAAGATTAACCCACATGGCCTTCCATTATTATTGGCGAAAATCATTTTTCGACATAGGCTGAGTTGATTAAGTCCATTGAGGTTCACCTATATCGGGATTTGAGATCTTGCTTACGACATAGAGATGTCATCAATGACTGAGGACATGGTATGTTTGGTTGAGTTCTTCGAGAGTATATCATCGAATTAGACTTATTTTATAATGATGGTGCTAACTTAACTGAGCATCATATTTTGTTGAGTCTCTCGAAGTCACAATGGTTCAGAGGTCAAACAGGATGAGAATCACAGGGAGTTGTAATTGGTAAGAATTGCCTACCATTTGTGCTTAGTGTGATTGGTCGAGTCCCTTGAGGTTATACTAAGATGTCGATTGGATCATAATCCTCACTAGAAATCCATAAGAGATTTTCAATTCATATATCAGAAAGATTTGTGTGTTTTGTGAGAAAATAGTAAGAGTAGATTAAGATAAAAGTCCATATCTTAATTATTTTTATAAAATCTAAAATCTATATGTTATTTACCTTTATGCTGCATCTTTACTTTTTAGAAAATATTGCTTTTAAATCCCTTACATGACATACTTGATGTCAACCATCCCACTGATCTAAACTACACAGATTGGCTCTACAACTTGAGAATTATTCTTACAATAAAGAAAATTATGTATGTATTTAATATAGTGGTGCCCATACCTAAGGAAGGAGCAAGTGAGGATGAGATCACTTACTACGTAAAATACAAAGGCAATATAAAAAGATAGATGCCAAATTTATCTTTCTTTATCTTCATAAATTATTTGAGGAACAGGGATTAGACACACAGATATGAGATATCCAATGGCCTTTTTCACGTAAGGATGACTAAGAATGCATCAGTTTAGAACCATGTCTTTAAGATGATTGAGTGGATTGAGAAGCTCATGGGTCTACGAATGGTCTTAGAGGATAAATTTTGTATGGATCTTGTTTTTCAATCTCTCTTATATTCCTTTTCACAATTCATTATGAATTTTAATATGAATAAGCTTAAGGTGACTCTCCCTTAGCTTCTCAATATATTGAGGGATGCTAACAATACCATTAAGAAAGAAAAGCTAGTACTTTATGCTGGTGAGACTAAAAAGAAAAGAAAGATAGAGAAGTCCCTTAAAAAGGGCAAGGCCAAGGGCAAACCGGGCAAAAAAAAATTTACTAAGAAGGATCCGACAAAGGACAAAGGCTGTTGCATCCATTATGGTAAATGTTGAGTCTCGGATTTTGATGATGAAACTAATTGATTATGTTTTATTGTTTAACAATGTTTTGATTGATGTAGGTCTACTATCAATCAGGATTAGATAGTTGACACAGAATGAATCAGTGTTGTGCTAGAGGAAATCACGTTAGGATATTGGACGTTGAGCCGGAGGTCCGGTCGAGAATCGACAGAAGGCTTCAGACATCGGGCATCGGGCCAAGAAGAGTGTTGTTGCGCCAAAGATATTGGGATTGCAGAGGTCAACTACCGATTGGGCAACAGGCCACAAGAGATGATGGTGCACCGAAGAACTGGACGAAGCGTCGACCAATAACGTGCCGACGCTTCGTCGGTAACTGACTAGTGATTCGTGTAACTGACTAGATCGAAGTAGAGTTAAGGTTTATGTGTGTACGATTAACTACGATAATGATGAAGACATAAAGCTAAGCAAAGTACTAGAGTCAAGTGTGATGAAATTGTTGGGAGTTCGAGAGTTCGACGAAAGTCCAAAGATTCATCGTGAGTGCTGCCAGAACTGGCCGAGAATGAGTAGGGAGCTTGTCGAAGGATTTTCAAAAGTTTATCGGAAGGTTTGTCGAAAGTTCACGGAGCTCATCGAGAAAGATCAGAGCTTGCCGAAGAAGCTCATAGGAACTCGCCAAGATCGTCGTGAAGTCTAGGAGCTTGCCGGGAGTCCACAGAATGATGTTTGAGGGTTCATTAGAAGACCGTCAAAAGTTCATTGGAAGCTCGTTGTTAGGATCTAGAGCGGCACTAAGAGAGGGAGGGGGGGTGAATTAGTGCAGCGGATAAAGACGACAAATTTTGATGATTAAAATAATTTTTGAAAACTTCATACGATAAAACTGATTTCGATTAAAGCATATTGGAAACGTGTTTAGCTTGAAAGCAATAAGAGAAGAAAGATGGCAGTGAACTAGTAAAGGAAATAGGTTTGCAGAAAGATAAAAAGCAATAAGGTAAATGCAAATCGATTTTTATAGTGGATAGTGGTTCGGTCATACGACCTACGTCCACTCCCGATTCCTCTTCTCTTGAGGCCACCGACTTTTTCACTAGCTATCCTCTTTTCAATGGGCGAGGACCAACTCCGTTGTAGCACTCTGTTAGGATCTAGAGTGGAAAAGCCAATGACCTCAAGCAAAGAGGAATCGGGAGTGGACGTAGGTCGGATGACCGAACCACTATAAAAACGGTTTATGTTTATGTTCATGTATTTATCTTTCTGTAAACCTTTACTTTGCTAAGTTCACTACCCTCATCTTGTTATGTACGCTTTCAATGCAGTCGAAATAGTTTTAATCGAAACATTATTCTTTTCGTATGAAGTTTCCAAAACTTGTTTAAAATCGTCGAAGTTTATCGTATTTATCCGCCACACTAATTCACCCCCTCCCGCCTCTTAGTGCTACTCGATCCATGATAATTGGTATCAAAGCCTTGTTATTTGTCATTCAGATTTACACCCATGAGAAATGGCTCTTCATGGCTTTCAAGAGGGTTTTTCGGTTGTTCGTCCTCCATTGTTTAACGGGTCGGACTACACCCTATTGGAAAACTCGAATGAGAGTTTTCTTGCTTTCAATGGATTTGGATTTGTTGAATATTATTGAAAACCATTTTCAACTTCCCTCTAAACCGATGAACGAATGGTCAGACTTAGAGAAAAAATCTTTTTCTTTAAATGAAAAGGCTATGAATGCCTTATTTTATGCCTTAGACAAAAATGAGTTTAATCGGATTTCTACGTGCAAAACGGCTTTTGATATTTGGCGGACAGTTGAAATCACGCACGAGGGAATTAGTAGAGTTAGAGACTCAAAAGTAAACCTCTTATTGCATGATTTTGAGCTCTTCGGAATGACACCAAGCGAGACTATAGGCGACATGTACACCCGTTTCACGGATGTTGTCAATAGTCTAAAAACTCTTTGTAAATATTTTTCAAATTTTGAATTCACTAACAAGATTCTAAGATCCCTTCTAAAAAAGTGGGATCCTAAAGTAACGATGATACAAAAAATAAAAGATTTAAATGATTATCCTATTGAAGAATTCATTGGGTCTTTAATGACCTATGAAATGGCATTTTTGGAACATAATGAACTCGATGAACACATAGACCACCTTACAAGGAACAGAAAGGATTTGATACTTTGGACTATAAAATGCCACTTGAGTGATGACTCAAGTGATGAGGACAATGATGAACTTGAATTTCAAACACTAAAATTTAAAAGGTTCATAAAACAAGAATCTATAACTAAAAATGAACTTGAATGGGAGAAGAGGCCAAAGATGAAGAAGAAGCGCAAAGAAGAATCAAATGACGAAACGACGAATTGGGCTTTAACGAGTTTCAACAATGAGGTAAGCAACTCACCTAAAATGTTCTTACATTGTTTTGAGATTACATGATTCATTCATGAGTTGCTTAATATAGTTGGTAGGAATTTTATTTTATGCTTTTTCTTTCTAGCATTTTTAAAATTTAAAACATATAAAAATTGAAAATGTGTTATCATGATGTTTTATTTTTGATGTGTTTGGTCTTGACGAGTTTATGACTAAACTTATGTCTTGCTTTTTAAATGTTGATACATTTTTTCATAAAAAGATTTGAATATGCTTACATGAAATCAATTGCATAAAATGAAAATTCATTTTCTATCCTATTGAGGTTAATAAATTCACTTTACCAATCTTGTGAATCTCATGAAAATAATCATGATGAATATTTTGAAAATAAATGAGTATATCATGCGTTTGGTTTAAATTATTTCTTTTGAAACTTATTTTTTGGATCTATACAATGATACATGAATCTAACATTAAAAAGACAAAGACATGCTTACATGAAATAAAAAAGAAAATGCATGATCTTAAAAATTCTTCTATCTCTAAAGTCTTCGGTTTTGATGAATCCATGTGAATCTCTTGAATCAAATCTTTTTAAAAATGCCACATGCTTAATGTGATTCAATGATCTTTATGACAAATTTGTTTTTTCAACTTGAATGTTAATATTTATTTTTATTAAGGGTAAAAGCATGGTTATAAGAAGCAAATCGCATATAAAAACAAAATGCAATCATCTATCTCGATCTTATTGATTTTTCTATAGGAATTTTAATAAATCTATGCTTATCATGTATGAATTTATTGAATATAATTTTGAGGATGATTTCAGATTTAACAAATGCTTGATTCATATTTACGACATGAGATACATTTTAAAAATGAATCATGAATTCGAATAAAATGATACAAATGAATCACGTATCCATATGTCTTTTTGAAATATCCTTTTAATGTGTTGTTGATAACTTGAGATGTCTTTTGGAATTCATGACATGAGATGATTGAATCTTTGACTTACTCTTTTTATCATGGCTTAAAAATGGATGTTTAAAATCATACTCGATGAGTTGTTTTATGGATTTTGCTTTTAAGTCTTGAACGATCATGCTTGTTTCTATTTGACTTAAAAAGACAAAAGCATGTTCATATAAAATTAATGTAAGAAAAATGCATGTCTCTTGAAAATCCTTCAATAAAGTTTTCAATTTTTCGATGAAAGAGAAATGATGAATCTATGTATATTGTTCGTCTCTTGAATCTCGATAATGATTTTGATAATTTGATTATGAGTTTGGAGTTGATGAATTGAACTAGAATAATTTTTATCGATCTCGTATTCTTGATAATTTGAGTTTTTCAAGATCTCTTGCTCCATACTCTCTTATGATTCTCTATGTTATTGAAGAAAAATATAAATGAATCATAAATTGTTCTCTTGACTTTTTGATACTCAACTTGAGAGAATGTACTTAGATGATTAAAACATTATATGAGCAATATGATATTTTTTCCTACTTATTTCTAAATATTAATACAAATGTTTGATATATCACTTGTTATGGTTTGAATATCAATATAAAAGAAATTTTGCTCTTCTTGATATATTTTATGAATTTGAATAATCTTGTTAAAGATTCTTGATTCATCTCTTAATCTCTTGGAATTATAACTTGACTTTTGTGAATCAAGATGCATGAAACAAATTGTTCTCTTTGCTATTTGCTATCAAATGAATCATGATGTAATAAAATTTCTTATGCAATAATCAAGTATTCATGTGATTCTTTGCTAAAGAAAATATTTTAGTGAAATCATAATCTTAACAATTATAACATGAAGTTCTTTATATATGTCAAGATCGTTTATCATGCTTCTTCCAGTTATCAAAAGAAAAATTTTCACATAAAATATAACTTGTCTTTTGATTTCTTGGAACTTAAATATTTGAATTTTTATGAATTTATGATCTTGATATCTTTAATGATGAATCATTATTAAAAGGGCATGTCACATGAATTATGTTCTTGTTGATTTTCTTAAGCTTTGATGTCATATCTTTCATAAATTAGAAATGACATGATTATTTTGGCTTGCATACCTTATATGATGATTAAAAATTAATTTTCTTTATGATGAATCATGAATCATGACTTGATCTATGATATTGATATATTTTTATCATGATCCTTGATTGTATAATTCTTTTACTCTATTAAAAGGATTTGTCAAATGAATCATGTCCTTCTTAAATTTTTCTTGATATCATGATATGATTTCTTTATATGGCTTGAAATTTTTTAGCAATTGAGTCCTCCACTTCATTTTGACAATAACTAAGGGGGAGCTAGCTTGTTGGCTTGAATATTGAATTCATATTCATGACTTAAATTTTGATGATAGAAACATTTATGTTAATATTTTTTTTCTAATATCTCATTTTCATTATGATGAAAAGGGAAATCAATTACAACATTGCATCCTCCCTTCTTTTTGAGAATAATAAAGGGGGAGAAAAATTGCTAGCTTGAAGCAAAATTACTAACATGGAGAAAACTTGCTAGCTTGAGTATCACAAGAAAAAGTGGCAAAAGTAGTTAGCTAGAACTTGTAAAGAATTGTAATCTTACAATCAAAAGAGAAGCAAATAAGTACTATCTCAAAAGAAACAAAATGCAAAACTTAGAAAATTTACATTCCTACACTTGCCATGCTTCTATGCTTGTATGTTGTAATTTTTTGCTTGCATATTTAAAGTGATGAAATCTTTCACAAATTGATTGCATATCGCAAAGGAAGAAAAGAAGGTGCAACTTGTACATCTTTGAATATAATTTGCTTGCACTTCTCAAAGGAACATAGAAAAACTTGCTATCATGAACACAATTACAACAAGTGCTATCTTGCCTATCATGAGAAACTTGCTATGCTCAAATGTTGTATGATGTGATTAATAGCTAATGTGTTGTAAAATTTACATATCTTATAAACTAGTTATGATACAACTTCTCCTTTTTGTTGATGACATAGGGGGAGAAGTAGATTGATGACTTCATGCATTGAATTGAATATTTTATATATTGCATGATGATTTGATGATTCTCATATTTTATGATGAATATTGCTTGGATTTGGGATAATCCAAGGTTTCTATCAATAGCATATTGATAGGGGGAATTTGGTTAAACTCCGGGGAGTTAAGGTTAACTCCGTTAGTCATCAATTAGTTGTCATTATCAAAAAGGGGGAGATTATTGAATCTTGAATTTTGATGATGAAACTAATTGATTGTGTTTTGTGATCTAACTGCATTTTAAGTTATACAGGTCTACTATCGATCAGGATTAGAAAGTTGATGCTGGAGGAATTGACATTGCACCGGGTGATCATGTCAGGATACTGGATGTCAAACTGGAGGTTCAGTCGACAATCGGTAAAAGGCTTCGTACATCGACCATCGGGCCAAGAAGAGCGTGTTGCGCTAAGGATATCGAGGTTACGGAGGTCAACCACCGATTGGGCAACAAAACACAAGAGAGGACGATGCACCGAAGAATCAGACGAAGCATCGACCAATGACGTGCCGAGCAACAGAATGTTAATTCGCATAGTAATAATTGTCTAGATCGAAATAGAGTTTTGTTTATGTGTGTGAAGGATTAACTATGATAACGATAAAGATGTAAAGCGAAATAAAGTGCCGGAAGACAAGGGTGATGGATTGTTGGGAGTTCGAGAGTTCGACAAAGTTCGAAGATTCGTTGGGAGTACTGCCGGAACTGGCTGAGAATGAGTAGAGAGCTTGTCGAAGGGTTTTTGAAAGTTCGCCAAAAGGTTCGTCAAATGTTCGCAGAGCTTGCCAAGAAAGATTGAAGCTTGCCAAAGAAGATCATTGGAACTCACCAAGATCATCGTTAAGTCTAGGAGCTTGCCGGGAGTTCGCAGAATGGTTTCCGAGGGTTCATCGGAAACCATCGGAAGTTCACCGGAAGCTCACCGGAAGAAGTCTTGACTTGTCGAACTTTGTAATAGCCTAGGAAATGTTTTTAATTTCATAGTTAGCATGTTAATTTGGGTTAGGATTAGGTGTTGATCCTATAACCCAAGTAGGGGCCAATTAGGCCCGATAATGAACTAGTTTAGGCTGAGTTTAAGGCCCAACTAGTGAGTTGGAAGTGTCTGGTGGTGGCACCGCCAGATTGGGGCAGTGGCATCACCCAGTACACTGTCAGTGATAGACTGACAGGCGGTGGCACCGCCACTGACAAGCGGTGGCACCACCAACACCAGGAAAACCAAAAGTGATTCAAATTTGGGCTCCAAATTTGAATCCTCTTGAGGCCTATAAATACCCCTCTCATTCATGGTTTAAAGGGTGTCTAGAACTGAGAAAGAAAAAGGGAAAACTTTGTTGAAATAGTGTCAAAATCTTTCCTTTAAGCTTTAAGTGTGTTCTAGTCCAAGAGAGGGGTAAGAGACCTTGTAAGGGTTACCTCCTAAGCTTGTCAAAAGGAGAGAGCTGTAAGGGAGTTGATCATTTCCCGTTGGAAGGAGGATAGCTAGTGGAAAAGCCGGTGGCCTCAAGCAAAGAGGAATCGGGAGTGGACAAAGGTCAGATAATCGAACCACTATAAAAATGGTTTGTGTTTATGTTCATGCATTTATCTTTCTACAAACCTTTACTTTGCTAAGTTCACTGCCCTCATCTTCTTATGTACACTTTCAATGCAATCAAAATGGTTTTAATCGAAACATTATTCTTTTCATATGAAGTTTTCGAAACTTGTTTAAAATCGTCGAAGTTTATCGTATTTATCCGCTACACTAATTCACCCCTCCCTCTTAGTGCTGCTCGATCCCCGACATACTCTCCTTTTAACGGGCTTAGGAGGTAACCCTTACAAGGCCTCTCAACCCTCTCTAAGGCTAGATCATACTTTAGAATAAGAGGGAGGAATTTGATACTATTACAGTAGTGTTTTCCTTTTTCTTTCTCAGTTCTAGTGTATTCTTCAACCATAAATGAGAGGGGTATTTATATGCCTCAAGGTGATTCAAATTTGGAGCCCAAATTTGAATCATCCTAGATTTCTACGTTACTAGCGGTACCACCACCAGTGCTGGGTTGTACTACCACTCAGGATTTTTGACCTTGTCAGTATACTGGGTGGTACCATCGCCTGACACACTGACACGGTCAGTGTGTTGGGTGGTACCACTGCCCCAGCCAACGGTGCCACTGCCCAGAGCACTCTGCCCCAAGTGGTACTACCGTCCAGACCACTTGGGTTTCTGGACCTGGGTGGTGCCACCGCCCCAGTCTGGCGGTGCCACGCCAGATAGGTCCAACACACTTGGTTGGGCCTTAAACTCAACCCAAACCAGTCTGTTATCAAGCCTAGTTGGCCCCTACTTGGGTTATAGGATTAACACCTAATCCTAATCCAAATTAACATGCTAACTATGAATTTTAAAGATATTCCTAAGCTATTACAAAATCTGACAAGTCAAGACTTAGTCCTGCTAGCTTTTGACGAACTTTCGGTGGTCTTCCGATGATCCATCGGACACCATTCTATGGACACCTAGCAAGCTCCTAGACTTCACGATGATCTTGGTGAGTTCCGATGAGCTTCTTCGGCAAGCTTCAATCTTTCTTGATGAGCTCCGCGAACTTCCGATGAACCTTCCAACGAACTTCTAAAAATCCTTCGGCAAGTGCCCTACTCGTTCTCGACCAGTTCCGGTAACACTCCGATGAATCTTCAGACTTCCGTCGAACTCTTGAACTCCCAACGATTTCATCACACTTGACTCCGGCACTTTGCTTTGCTTTATGTCTTCATTATTATTATAGTTAATCCTGCACACACAAGACAAAACTCTAATTCGATCTAGATAATTACAATGCGAATTAACATTTTGTTGTTCGGCATGTCATTGGCTTATCGGCGCTTCGTCTAATTCTTTAGCACACCATTCTCTCTTGCGATCCGTTGCCCAATCAGTGGCTGACCTTCGCAACCCCGATATCCTTGGCGCAACACCATTCTTCTTGGCTCGATGTCCGACGTTTGAAACTTTCTACCGATCGGTCGGACCTCCGGCATGACATCTAATATTCTGATGTGTTCCTCCGATGCAATGTCAATTCCTCCTCCGTCAACTATCTAATCCTGATTGAGTAGACCTACGTGACTTAAACTATAGTTAGATAAATAAAACATAATCAATTAGTTTCATCATCAAAATCTGAGACCCAACAGTCTCCCCCTTTTTGATGATGATAACTAATTGATGACTGATAGAGTTAACCTTAACTCTCCGGAGTTTAACCAAACTCCTCCTATCTATATGCCAATGGTAGAACACTTGGATTAACCCAAATCCAAGCAACATGTATCAAATATCATGTCAACAAAAATATCATTCAAATATATTAAACATTCAAAACATCACACATTGCATGATATCATCACATCAATCCACTTCTCCCCCTTTGTCATCAATAAAAAGGAGAAGTTGCTCTAGCTATTTAAAAGATATGCAAGTTAACATATAAGCTAGATTTACAACATTCAATCATACCATTCAATCATAAAATTGCAAGGTGGTAATTTTTTGATGTTAAAGATAGGAAGTTCATTCATTTCAATGATCAAGCTAGCAAATTCCTCATTGAAGTTGCAAGCTAGTAATAAATTTTTCCCCCTTTGTTTTTATCAAAAAGAAGGGAAGAGTACAATTCTTTTCCCTTTACATGAATATTGAAATTATGACAATTAACAAAGATAAATATTCATGTGGTATCAAAAGTTTACATTCAAGATTCAAAATTAATTTATGAAAATCAAGTTATGAATTAGAATCAAGTTGCAAATTTAACATTCAAGCTATCTCTTACAGTACTTATTAAGATACTAACAATTTTGCGATACATTAGCAAGTAATTTTTGCTTGCTCTAGCAAAATTCTGTCTCATGATGCATAAGCTAGCAAGCATTTGCCTTAAACTAGCAATTTTTCTCGCCCTATGTCATTGTCAAAAGGAAGGGAAGGAATACAAAGTTTTCTTTACATTCACTTTCAAATACATTTGCATCAAAATATACATTAGTTATCATATGATGCATACAAGACAAAGTAATCATGTCATTTCTAAGTCAAGAAAGATATGAAATCAAAGCTCTAGAAAATCAAAAAGAACATGATTCATGCACAGAATTCTCATCAAGATCTCATTTAAAAATTCAAGTATCAAGATATCAAGATCACGAATTCATAAAAATTCAAGTATTGAATTCCGAAAAATCAAAAGACAAGTTACATTTCATTTAAAGAATTTTCTTTTGATAAAACGGAAGGAGCATGGTAAACGATCTTAATTTATAAAGAACTTCAAGTTATAATTTACAAGATCATGATTTCAATATCTTTATAGCAAAATGAAATCTTTTAGAGCTTGATTCAAGCATTACAAATATCTCAAAAAGTCATGATTCCAAGAGATCAAGAGAAGAGTCATGAGTAAAAATTCAAATTCAATTCGTCAACTTCAAGCACTTCATCAAAATTACTTTCGAGATTCATACAAGGTCATAAATGAATTCATCACTTGTCTTTCATCCAAAAATCAAAAACTCTAGGGATAGAAAAATTTCAAGGAATAAGCATTTTTTTTCTTTTTGATTAAATTCATTTAAGCATGTCTTTGTCTTAAAAAGAAATGTCAACATTTAAGATGGAAAGACAAATTTCGTCATAAAGATCATGAAATCATAACTTATTAAGTATGTGGCATTTTTCAAAATTGATTCAAGAGATTCACATGATTTATGAAATGAGTTCATAAATTTTAATAGGATACAAAATGCATTTTCATTTCATGCAATTGATCTCATATGGGAATGTTCAAATTTTTGCCAAATCAATGCAAATATCAATGTTCAAGTGCGAGAGGCAAACTTCATCAAAAAGATCATCAAGCATGATACCATCATTTTAATTCCAATGATAATTCTTTTATTTTCAGGATATCGATCTTTTTAACTTATTCAAGTATTATTTAATCATCAAGAATTTTCATGTATCAAATAAAGGACAAAGATTTTTGATTCATACATTCAAACTATCATCAAAATTTCTTTCATAATTCATGAGATTCATAGCATGCATATATGTGTATCATGTATAAACTCATAACACATGTTTTGTCATCAAAACCAAAAATATGACATGTCATCTAAAAAATTTGCCATAAAAATGATTAAAAATATATATAGAGAATCATTAAGCAAAAGACTTGATTCATCATGATAATACATTTTGCTTTCCCCTTTTTTATGTGTTTCAATTAAGGTGAGCATGTTCAAATTTTTACGAGAATGTCAAGCATCACTATGACCGCTTTTCTTTCATTTGGAAAGTTTATTGATAGTAATGTGGGTTAAGTCTTTTAGTTTTACAATTTATTTCATAAAGATATGCATCATTGTATCAATCCTAAATTATCATCAAAATCTTTTATTCGAAAAATTTGTGAGAAGTAACATAGATTTGATTACATGTAAGCATGCTCAATTCTTTTGTATAAACGATGTGTGTCAAGTTCAAAACCAAAACATAAGTTTCATCATCAAGACCAAAAATAGGACATGACATCTAAAAATTTTATCATAAAACCATTAAGACCAAACGCCTAAAACATCATGATATCACATCTTTAATTTTTATGTGTTTTATTTTATGTGGTTGATTTCATATAAGTATGTTCAAATTTTTATATAAAAGCCACACATCATGATGAGAATGAAATTGTATATGCTTGCTTCTATCTTTTAATCCTATTTGGTATCCGAGCATTATCATGAAATATGTGACTATCATGATAATTAATTTTGTGTCAAATGTCATGCATCATATTTAAAACCGAAAGCATCATCATAACCATTAAGATTTATGGATTTATCTTACACATAATTTCAAAATGTGAGATTTCATGTTATCAAGCATGATACAACCATTAAGCATGATTTCACAATGCATCATTAAAATCATTCTAACATTCTTTCTTTCATTATTATTAGTTATAATAAGATGATTTAGCTTAGTGTGAGCAATCATGCATCATTCATGAAAAGTCATACGTAAATTGTCAAGATAGATAATCATGGATTTAAACAAGCATTGCCAATAATCATGCAAGCATCATTCAAAAAAAATATTTTATTTTTTTTACTTTTCAAAAGTACTAGAGAGAAAAAGCATAAAATAAAATTCCTACCAACTATATTAAGCAACTCATGAAAGGATCATGTAATTTCAAAACAACGTAAGAACATTTTAGGTGAGTTACTTACCTCGTTGTTGAAACCTATCAAAGTCCAATTCATCGTTTCATCACTTGATTCTTCTTTGCATTTCATCTTCATCTTTGGCCTCTTCCTCCGTTCAAGTTCATTTTTAGTTTTAGAATTTTGTTTAATGAACTTGTTAAAATTCATTGTTATTTATTCAATGTCCTCATCACTTGAGTCATCACTCAAGTTGTATTCATTTGTCTGAAGTTCCAAATCCATCCTATTATTTGGAAGGTGATTTAAATGCTCATCAAGTTCCAAAAAGCTCATTTCATACATTATTAATGAGCCAATGAGTTCTTCTATCGGAAGGTCATTTAGATTTTTAGCTTCTTGTATTGTGGTTGTTAGGATTGGAGAGGCACTAAGAGGGGGGGGGTGAATTAGTATAGCAGATTAAAACTCATAAGTTTGAAACTGATTTCATAAATAGCTAGTTCGTATGAAGATTTTGATTCGACGAAAGATGACTTAGTTAAAGTAGCTTGAGTAAAGGAGATGAAAACCGAATAATTTGTAGCTAAGTAGAGAAATGATTCAGAAATTTAAACACTCACATTCAAGGAACACCACGATGTATAATGGTTCGGTCAAATGACCTACATCCACTTCCGAAGCCTTCTTCAATGAGGCTCCCAACTTCCACTAGCAAATCACTTCGAAGGGGAAGGATCAAATACCCCTCTTATAACCCTTTTACAAGAGGTTGACACTCTTATAGATTTTTCAAAGAGAAAGAGGGAGGTGAACACTAGCTATCGAAAATAAGATTTTGCCAAAGCTTTTGCTTAATTTCTAACTCTCAAAAAGGTGATCTTTCTACTGAGAAAGGTGGGGTATTTATAGACCCTAAGAGGATTCAAATTTAGGCTCCAAATTTGAATTCATTTTGGGTTTCCCGGTGCTGGTGGTGCCACCGCCTATCAATGCCACCGCCTATCAGTGGTGGTGCCACCGCCTATCAGTGGTGGTGCCACCGCCTATGATGCATGTGCCACACTTGTCAGTTAACAGACTGGCAATATACTAGGCGGTTCCACCGCCCAAGACAATGGTACCACCACCCAGTCTCTTGGGTGCTGGGCGGTGCCACTGCCCAGCACTTTTCAGCACATTGGTTTAGGCCTTAAACTTAGCCCAAACCGATCCAAAACAAGGCCCAATGGGCCTCTACTTTAGGTTATAGGATTAATACCTAATCCTAACCCAAATTATATACTTAACTATGAAATTGAAACATAATTCTAAGTGATTTAAATCGACATTCTTCAAGTCTTCTTCCGGCTAGCTTTCTGGTGAAATTCCGATGGACTTCCGACACTCCTTCGGATTTCTTCCAGCGGACTCCCTGCAAACTCCCCGATTCCATGATGAGTTCAATGAGTCTTTGGTAAGATTTTTAACCTTCTCGGTGATCTCCGTAAACCTCTGATGATTTTTCTGGTGAACTTCCGAAACCTTCGGCAAGTCCCTGATTCTATCTTAGTTGATTCCAACAGCACTTTTGACGATCCTTCCGGTGACCTCTTAAACTCCCAGTGAACTTGACCTCAGTAAATCACTTTATGTTTTCATCCCATCATAGTTAATCCTGTACACTTATCTTGACAATATGGATTAGAACAAATAATTCATCAATTAACTTCATCATCAAAATCCGAGATTCAACAATCTCCCCCTTTTTGTTGATGATAATCAATTGATGATGGAGTTAAACTTAACTCCCCCTATCTATATGCCATATCATGAGAAGGTAAAAACACTTGAATTCAATCTTTTGAATTCAAGTCAAAACTGATAAGTTTCATTTATCATCAAGCTTAATAAACATGATTTTTCGTCCATAAATATGAAACTTCGTATTTTCATAATGTCATTGCATGATATGCATTTTCTAGTCGAATGATAGACATTCATCATTTTGACAAGAGAAACTAATCATAAATTGAAATAACACAAGGATCAAATGATATCAATGAGGTGCACAAAGTCAAGGTAATATATCAAATGAAATAATAGCTTAAAAAAATTTAAGCATTTGAGATATATTGTGATATATTACAATGCTTCATAGCAATTAATTATTGATTTCAAAGCATAGCAAAAGCAATTTGCAATATGAACCTTGTAATTTATTGCGATGAGATACAATACATATAAGTCATTTTTCATTCCAACATATTGCTACATATAAGTCATTTATCATCAATTTTATATTTTTCTCTCCCTTTATCATCAACAAAGAGGAGGTGAAGTAGCCATCACAAGGTATCATACCATACAAAAAAAATGAGTGATCAATTTTCAAGCATATGATAAATGAGTCGAACATAATGCAAAATATGTTGTCCTTAACGGAGAAATCCGAAAAATGTTTGGATCATTTTTATGCATGTTCATGAGATCCGAAAGAAAGCATTAGAGTGTCAAAATGTTCATGAAAAATTCATACATGCAGAATATAAGACTCAATTTTTTTATTGAGAATTCAAGCATAGAATTGTGAAAGGATAGATCATTAAAGTCATTCATTAAGGATTTCATATTTTAAGGTAAACTCCATGAGAATGAGATGTCAAAACTTATAAAACTTCAACGATTGAAATATATCAATATCAAAAATTTGAAGGAAAAAATTCGACATGGCGTTCTTGTAGTGATTCATGAGGAGGAAGTCATAAAACCTTGAATCATACCGATTAGCACAAGGATAAAAATCGAAAATGAACATTTAAGAACTTAATTTTGCACAAATAATGATATTAATTTATGCATATGTTAAGCTTCATATAAAATTTAAGTTATGAAATATCTTTATTCATACTTAAAGGAGGGTATAAAATCAGTTTTTACTACATCATTAGTATCCACTATTTAAAGGAGGAAAATAACATCATGATACCTTTCTTCAAGATTATGATCAAAAGATAAAAATGAGAGCTCCATGATATAAAGATGTCATCAAAATGCGAAAATATAATATCAATGTGAAACTATCAAAACTGAAAATTTAATCATTTCATCAAAAGTCATAACTCAAAAATTCATCAATAGGAAGATCAAAATGCCAAGATGATATTGTAAAGATGTCATTCAAAAATGAAGAGGTGATCTTAAGATGATATAATCAAAATCGAAGTTGAAAATTTTCGAAAAAGAAACATACAACATCATGTATTAGAACAATTTAGCATGCCTAATTCTCTTCTAATGAAGTCAAATTGTTCTTCATTTAGGGGTTTTGTGAAGATGTCCGCTAATTGGTGTTTTGTATCAATAAATTCTAGAATGACATTATTATTATTGACATGATCTCGTATAAAGTGATGCCTAATGTCAATATGCTTAGTTCTTGAGTGTTGAATTGGATTTTGGTTAGACAAATAGAACTTGTATTATCACATTTTATGGGAATGTTCTTTAAATAAATTCCATAGTCTTCTAAGGTATTTTTTATCCAAACAACTTGTGCATAACATGCACTTACGGCTATGTATTTGGCTTTTACCGTAGATAGTGCAATCGAATTTTGTTTCTTGGAAGTCCAAGAGACGAGTGCATTTCCTAAAAATTGGCATGTTCTGGATGTGGTCTTTCTATCTATTCTACATCCACCAAAATCCACATCCGCATAGGCTTTTAAATCAAAGTTATCGGATTTTGGATACCATAATCCTAGATTAGGAGTTCCTTTAAGATACCTAAGGATTCTTTTAATAGCTTTAAGGTGAGATAACTTAAGATTAGCTTAGAATCTTACACATAGATCTATATTAAATATGATATCTGGTCTAGTTACGGTGAGGTAAAGTAAGCTACCTATCATTCCCCTATATGTTTTTTTATCAAAATTTTCTTCACTTTCATCCAAGTCTAACTTGGTGGAAGTACTCGTTGGAGTGTTGATGGCTTTTGAACCATCCATGTTAAATCATTTTAACAAATCTAATGTATACTTTGTTTGATTAAGAAATATACCATCACTAAGTTGTTTAACTTGTAATCCTAAAAAGAAGGTTAATTCTCCCATTAGGCTCATTTCAAATTTATGACTCATACATTTGGCAAATGATTCATATAGTGATTCATTCGAAGAACCGAAAATAATATCATTAACATAAATTTGAACAATAAGAAAATTATCTTCAAAGTGTTTAATAAACAATATAGTATCAACCTTGCCTTTAGTAAAATTATTTGAAATTAAGAAAGAACTAACCCTCTCATACCAAGCCCTAGGGGCTTGTTTTTATCCATAGAGAGCCTTGGGAAGAAGAAAATTTTTAAATCCGGGTAGTTGTTCAACATACACTTCTTCAGAAATAAAATCATTTAAGAAAGCACTTTTGACATCCATTTGAAAAAGCTTAAAATTATTACTACTAGCATAGGCAAGGAGCATCCTAATGGCTTCTAATCTTGCCATAGGAGCGAAGGTCTCTTCATAATCGATACCTTCTTCTTGGTTGAAACCTTTGGCCACTAGTCTAGCCTTATTTCTAACCACGATACCGCATTCATCTTGTTTGTTTCTAAAGACCCATTTAGTACCAATAACTAAATGGTCACTAGGTCTAGGAACAAGCTTCCATACCTTATTCCTTTCAAATTGATTCAATTCTTCTTGCATTGTGATAGCCCAAGAATCATCTTTTAAGGCATCGTCAATGCACTTAGGTTCAATTTAAGAAAGAAAAGTAGCATGGGCACAAAAATTTTTAAAAGAAGAATGAGTTTGAACCCCTTTCGATGTGTCTCCTATAATTAACATACTTCCATTCCTTAGGTAAGGAAATTTGGGAAGAAGATGCATCCAAGTTTCTATTTTGAGGAGAGGGTTCATTTAAATTCAAACCATCAAAACCAAAATCATTATCAAAATCTTTTTTCTTAAATTTAAAAATTTCATTAAAAACTACATGAATAGACTCTTCTATAACTAACGTTCTTTTGTTAAAAACACGAAAAGCTTTAGAAATAGAAGAATAACTAAGAAAGATGCCTTCATCGGATTTAGCATCGAGTTTTTCTAAAGCATCCTTTTCATTTAAAATAAAGTATTTACAACCAAAAACTTTAAAATAATAAACAATATGTTTTTTGTTATTCCATAATTCATAAGGAGTCTTGGATAGAGATGGTCTTACTAGAACCCTATTCATGATATAGCAAGCCATATTAACGGCTTCGACCCAAAAGTATTTGGGTAAACTATGTTCATTTAACATGGTTCTTGCTATTTCTTATAAATTTCTATTCTTTCTTTCTACTACTCCATTTTGTTGAGGATTTCTTGGAGTAGAGAAGTTGTGGTTATACCCGTTAGATTCACAAAAATTTTGAAAGTCATGATTTTGGAATTCTCCACCATTATCACTTTGAATCGATGAAATCATGAAACCTTTTTCATTTTGAGTAAATTTATAAAATTTAGAAAAATATTTAAAGCAACCACTTTTGTGAGCTAAGAAATAGGTCCAAGTATATCTACTATAGTCATCTATAATGACAAATACATATTTGCTATCTCCTAGACTTGCTGTATCGATTGGTCCAAATAAATCCATATGAATCAATTGTAATGGTCTAGAGGTGCTTATTTGATTCTTTAATTTGAAGCTAGTTTTTATTTGTTTTCCTAATTGACATGCATCACATACTTTGTCCTTGACAAACTTGATATTTGGAATTCCTCGTACTAGTTCTTTAGAAGAAATTTTAGATATTAGTTTCATGCTTGCATGGCCTAATCTCCTATGCCAAAGCCAAGCATCATCGTTTAGAACGGAGAAGCACATTTCATTACTAAGTTCTTCAATGTTAATGGTGTAAACATTATTTTATTTTAACGCAATCATGGATATGTTGTTGTTTGGTTTTTCAATGATGCAAACATTAGATTCAAATCTAACAATATAACCTTTATCGCATAATTGACTAATGCTCAAAAGATTATGTTTTAATCTATCAACTAGTAATACATCATCAATTGAAAAACTTAATTTGTTACCTATGGTTCCCTTGCCAATGATTTTACTGTTGTTGTTGTCTCCGAAGGTAATATACCCTTCTTCTTTGCTAGTGAGCATAGAGAATTGAGATGGATCTCTGATCATGTGCCTTGAGCATCCACTATCAAGATACCATCTCTTGCTCCTAGCTTGTGATGGTGAATGGTTCTACAAAAGAGGATGGTTTTTAGGTACCCATTTGATTTTGGGTGCCTTAAATATTGATCTACTAACTTTGTCATTT
This sequence comes from Musa beccarii, assembly GCA_024322285.1. Classification (NCBI taxonomy): domain Eukaryota; kingdom Viridiplantae; phylum Streptophyta; class Magnoliopsida; order Zingiberales; family Musaceae; genus Musa; species Musa beccarii. The sequence goes on along the minus strand of CM044401.1, from coordinate 35,971,285 downwards.
AGCATTGAATTATTTATGGTTCCTTTAGGAGCCTATATCAATTTATGTGGACTAATTTTCCTAAATGGATATTTGTAAACAACATGTCCGGATTTACATAAAAATTATATTTTAAATGAGATGAAACATGTAATGTGGGTCCTTTAATGAAGGTGGTAAGATTTCGATGAGATCCATTCATAAATCCAATTCCACTTCTATTTCTGACGTGACCTTTGTTTATAAGGATCATGTCGAAGCCTTTGCTACCGACGTTAAACTTGTTTAGGGTCTTTTTAAGTAGCAAGTTCTCATTTTTGATTGCTTCTAAGTGTTCACACTAAGAGCATGGGGGTGAAGAAGGAGTTTGGAGACTATCAAACTTATCTTGTAATAAAGCATCCTCTTTCTTTAATAAATTTAACTTCTTACTAATAGTTCTACATTCATCAAATAATTCATGAAAAGCGATAGAAAGTTCATCAAAAGATAACTCTTCATTAAATAACTCACTAACCTCTTCTCCTAAAGCCATTAGCGCGAAGTTGGCCTCCTCTTTATTGCTTGCTTCTTTATCCTCGGAGTCACTTGAGTCATCCCATGTAGCCTTTAATGTCTTCTTCTTCTTGAGTTGCTTCTTCTTGGCTTGGGGGCATTCATATTTGAAGTGTCCTGGCTTCTTGCATTCATAACATATGACTTGGTCCTTTTTTGGTTCAAGTTTATTTTTGGTTTTATTTTTAAATTTACCCTTTTTAATGAATTTTTTAAATTTTCTAGTTAAGAGTGCAATGTCTTCGTCAAAATCCTCATCACTTGATGTTCCTTTCAAGTGGTCTTCTTATGTTTTTAATGTCATATCCTTCCTGTTCTTTGGAAGAGGGTTCTCTAGCTCATCATGAGTATGACATGTCATTTCATAGGTCATTAGAGACTCGATAAGTTATTCAAGAGGAAATGTTTTAAGATCCTTGGCCTCTTGAATGGCTATAACTTTTGGATCCCAACTCTTTAGAAGGGATCTTAAAATTTTAGTCATAAGCTCACCCTTTACCAAGTGCTTTGAGTCCATTGATGATATCCGTGAAGCGGGTGTATATGTCTCCGATGGACTCACTTAGTTATATTCAGAAAAGTTCGTAGGAATACACAAGAATATTGATTTCGGACTCCTTCACTTGGCTAGTGCCTTCATGAGTGATCTTAAGAGTACACCAAATATCAAAAGCTGATTCACAGATCAAAACGCAATTAAATTCATTTTTGTTGAGAATGCAAAACAAGGCATTCATAGCCTTTGCGTTTAAAGCAAAAGTCTTCTTCTCTGATTCATTCCATTTGTTCGTCGGAAGAGAAGATTTTTGAAATCCATTTTCGACGATGCTCCAAAGCTCAAAATCTACAGAAATAAGAAAAATCCTCATACGAGTCTTCTAATACGTGTAATCTGACCCATTGAACATAGGCAGACGTGTAATGGAATGACCCTCTTACATGCCGGAATAAGCCATCTCTCTTGGGTTTTAAACCAAATATGAGAGTGAACCTTGCTATGATACCAATTGTTAGGATCGGAGAGGCACTAAGAGGGAGGGGGGGCAGGTGAATTAGTGTAGCGGATTAAAACTCATAAGTTTGAAACGGATTTCGTAAATAGCTAGTTCGTATGAAGATTTCGATTCGACGAAAGATGACTTAGTTAAAGTAGCTTAAGTAAAGGAGATGAAAACCGAATGATTTGTAGCTAAGTAGAGAAACGATTCAAAATTTTAAACACTCACACATTCAAGGAACACCACGATGTATAGTGGTTCAATCAAATGACCTACATTCACTTCCGAAGCCTTCTTCGATGAGGCTCCCAACTTCCACTAGCAAGTCACTTTGAAGGGGAAGTATCAAATACCCCTCTTACAATCCTTTTACAAGAGATTGACACTCTTACAGATTCTTCAAAGAGAAAGAGGGAGGTGAACACTAGCTATCAAAAATAAGACTTTGCCAAAGCTTTTGCTCAATTTCGAACTCTAAAAAAGGTGATCTTTCTGCTGAGAAAGGAGGGGTATTTATAGACCCCAAGAGGATTCAATTTGGGCTCCAAATTTGAATTCATTTTAGGTTTCCCGGTGTTGGTGGTGCCATCACCTATCAGTTGACAGACTGACAATGTACTGGGTGGTTCCACCACCCAAGGCAGTGGTGCCACCGCCTAGTCTCTCGGGTGTTGGGCGGTGCCCACTTTTCAGTACATTGGTTTGGGCCTTAAACTCGGCCCAAACTAGTCCAAAACAAGGCCCAATGGGTCCCTACTTTGGGTTATAGGATTAACACCTAATCCTAACCCAAATTATAAGCTTAACTATGAAATTGAAACATAATTCTAAGTGATTTAAATCGACATTCTTCAAGTCTTCTTCCGGCAAGCTTTTTGGCAAAATTCTAGTGGACTTTCGACACTCTTTTGGATTTCTTCCGACAGACTCCCAGCATGCTCCCGGATTCCGTGGTGAGTTCAATGAGTCTTCGGCAAGCTTTCGAACCTTCTCGGTGATCTCCGCGAACCTCCGACGATTTTTCTAGTGAACTTCCGAAACTTTCGGCAAGTCCCTGATTCTATCTCGGTTGGTTCCGATAGCACTTTCGACAATCCTTCCGGTGACCTCTTGAACTCCCAACGAACTTGACCTCGATAAATCGCTTTATGTTTTCATCCCATCGTAGTTAATCCTGCACACTTATCTTGTCAATATGGATTAGAACAAATAATTCACCAATTGACTTCATCATCAAAATCCAAGATTCAGTGGTGGTTACTTTAGGATCCCCACCTTTTTAAAAGGGATCTTAAAATCTTATTTACGAGATCAAAATCCAAAAAAGATTTTCCAAGAGCTTTTAGACTATTGATGACATCCGTGAAACGGGTGTACATGTTGCCTATAGTCTCACTTGGTTGCATTCGAAAAAGCTTAAAATCATGCAATAAGAGGTTTACTTTCGAGTCTTTGACTCTACTAGTTCCCTCGTGTGTGATTTCAAGTATTCATCAAATATCAAAAGCTATTTCACATGTTAAAATCTGATTAAATTCAGTTTTATCTAGAGCACAAAATAATGCATTCATAGCCTTTACATTTAAAGAAAAATATTTTTTCTCCAAATCTGACCATTCGTTCATCGGTTTAGAGGGAAGTTGAAAACTGTTTTCAATAACACTCCATAAATCCAAATTTAAAGAAATCAAGAAAACTTTCATTCAAGTTTTCCAATATGTGTAGTCCGATCCGTTAAAGAACAGTGGACGAACAATCGAAAATCCCTATTGAAAGACGTGAAGAGCCATTTCTCACGGGTGTAAATTCGAATGAGAAATAACAAGGTTTTGATACCAATTGTTGGAATCTAGAATGACACTAAGAGGTAGGGGGGTTGAATTAGTGCAACGGATAAAGATGATAAATTTTGGCGATTAAAATAATTTTTGAAAACTTCGTACGATAAAACTGATTTCGATTAAAGCGTATCGAAAATATGTTTAGCTTGAAAGCATTAAGAGAAGAAAGATGACAGTGAACTAGTAAAGGAAATAGGTTTGCAAAAAGATATAAAGTAATAAGGTAAATGCAAACTAATTTTTATAGTGGTTCGGTTATACGACCTATGTCCACTCTCGATTCCTCTGCTCTTGAGACCACCGGCTTTTTCACTAGCTGTCCTCCTTCCAACAAGCGAGGACCAACTCCCTTATAGCACTCTCCTTTTGACGGGCTTAGGAGGTAACCCTTATAAGGCCTCTAAACCCTCTCTAAGGCTAGATCACACTTTAGAATAAGAGGGAGGAATTTGACATTATTATAGTAGTGTTTTCCTTTTTCTTTCTCAGTTCTAGTGTATTCTATAACCATGAATGAGAGGGGTATTTATAGGCCTCAAGGTGATTCAAATTTGGAGCCTAAATTTAAATCATCCCGGATTTCTAAGTTACTAGCGGTACCACTACCAGTGCTGGGCGATACCACCGCCCAAGATTTTTGACCTTGTCAGTGTACTGGGTGGTACCACCACCTAGCCTGGCGGTACCACCACCTGACACACTGACACGGTCAATGTGCTGGGTGGTACCACCGCCCCAGCCAGCGGTGCCATCGCCCAAGGCACTTTGCCCCAAGCGGTACCCCTACCCAGACCACCTGGGTTGCTGGACTTGGGCGGTGCCACCACCTCAGTCTGGCACTGCCACCGCCAGATAGGTCCAACACACTTGGTTGGGCCTTAAACTCGACCCAAACTAGTCTGTTATCAGGCCTAATTGGCTCCTACTTGGGTTATAGGATTAACACCTAATCCTATTCCAAATTAACATGCTAACTATAAATTTTAAAGACATTCCTAAGTTATTATAAAGTCTAGCAAGTCAAGACTTAGTTCGGCGAGCTTCAAGCGAACTTCCGGTGGTCTTCCGACGATCCCTCGAACACCATTCTGCAGACCCCGGCAAGCTCCTAGACTTCACGATGATCTTGGTGAGTTCCAACGAGCTTCTTTGGCAAGCTTCAATCTTTCTCAGCGAGCTCCGTGAACTTCCGATGAACCTTCCGATGAACTTCCAAAAACCCTTCGGCAAGTTCCCTACTCGTTCTCGACCAGTTCCGGTAACACTCCGACGAATCTTCGGACTTCCGTCGAACTCTCGAACTCTCAACGATTTCATCACACTTAACTTCGGCACTTTGCTTTGTTTTATGTCTTCATCATTATTGTAGTTAATCCTGCACACACAAGACAAAAATCTAATTCGATCTAAACAATTACAACGCGAATTGACATTCTGTTGCCTGACACATCATTAGCCTATCGGTGCTTCGTCTGATTCTTCAGCACACCGTTCTCTCTTGCGATCCATTGCCCAATCAGTGATTAACCTCTATAACCCTGATATCCATGGTGCAACACCGCTCTTCTTGGCCCGATGCCTGACGTCCGAAGCTTTCTACTGATTGTCGACCAGAGCTCTGGCACAACATCCAATATCCTGACGTGTTCCTCTGATGCAATATCAATTCCTCCTCCGTTAACTATCTAATCTTGATCAAGTAGACCTACATGACTTAAAATGCAGTTAGATAAACAAAACACAATCAATTAGTTTCATCATCAAAATCTAAGACCCAACACTCGTCAGTTAGAAGAAGTCTTGAATTTTTGAACTTTGTATTAGCTTAGGAAATATCTTTAAGTTTATAGTTAGCACATAATTAGGGTTAGGATTAAGTGTTAATCCTATAACCCTAGTAGAGGCCAATTAGGCTCGATAATAGATGGGTTTGGGCCGGGTTTAAGGCCCAACTAGAAGTGCTGGACCTTGTCTGGCGGTGGCACCGCCAAACTGGGGTGGTGGCACTGCCCAAGTCCAGCTCCCCAGGTTGTACTGGGCGGTGGTACCGCCTAGTGATAGAGTACTTGGGCGGTGGTATCACCCAATACATTGACTATGTCAGTGTGTCAGGTAGTGGTATCGCCAGATTGGTGATAGTATCGCTAGTGTTAGGGTCAAATAGACGGTGGTACCGCCAGAACTCGGTAGACCCGGGATGGGATAGTTTTTGGCTCCAAGTTTGAATCCAATTGGAGTCTATAAAAACCCCTCTCATCATTGAGTTGAATAGACAAGCACACTGAACCAAAAAGTAGGAAAATTCTATTAAAATCCTTTCTCTCCTCTAGTCTTCACTTGTATTCAAGAGAGAAGTGTGTTAGTGCTTGTAAAGGTTACCTCCTAAACTCATCAAAAAGAGAGAGCACTGTAAAAGGGAGTCAGTCCTCGCCCGTTGGAAGGATGATAGCTAGTGGAAAGCCGGTGGCCTTAAGTGAAGAGTAATCGGGAGTGGATGTAGGTCGTATGACTGAACCATTATAAACTCGATTTGTATTTAGTTTCTCATAATTTACATTTCAATAAACTATCTTCACTTGCTACTCTATTTCTTCATCTCTAAATGCTTACAAGTTAAATACGTTTCCGATACACTTTAATCAAAATCAATTTTCATCGAAATGTAATTTTATCCTATGAAGTTTTCAACGGACGAACTTATTTAAATCGATAAAATTTTTCGTTATTTACCACTGCACTAATTCACACCCCTCCCCCTCTTAGTGCCGCTCTAGATCCTAATAATTGGTATCAAAGGCTCGTTATTTCTCTTTCGGATTCACACTCGCAAGAAATGGCTCTTCACGGCTTTCAAGAGAGTTTTTCGATTGTTCGTCCTTCGTTTTTTAACGGATCAAACTACTTATATTGAAAAATTTGAATGAGAGTTTTCTTGATTTCTCTAGATTTAAACTTATGGAATGTTATTGAAAAAGACTTTCAACTTCCCTCTAAACCGACAAATGAATGGTCAGATTTAGAGAGAAAATATTTTTCATTAAATGCAAAGGTTATGAATGTCTTATTTTGTGCTTTAGGTAAAACTGAGTTTAATCGGATTTTTACGTGTGAAACAGCTTTTGATATTTGGCACACACTTAAAGTCACACACAAAGGAACTAGTAGAGTCAAAGACTCGAAAGTTAATATTTTGATGCATGATTTTGAGCTTTTTCGAATGGAACCAAGCGAGACTATCGATGATATATTCTCCCGTTTCTCGAATGTCATCAATAGTCTAAGAGCACTTAGCAAATATTTTTCAAATTTCGAACTCATTAAGATTTTACGTTCTCTTTCAAAAAATTGGGATTCTAAAGTAACTACTATACAAGAAGCTAAAAATTTAAATGATTTGCCTATTGAAGAACTAATTGCATCTTTGATGACCTATGAAATGTTACTCTTAGAACAAGTTGGACATGATAAACATATGAACCACCTTCCAAAGGATAGAAAGGATTTAGAATTTCGGACAAATGAATACCACTTGAGTGATGACTCAAGTGGTGAGGACAATGATGAACTTGAACTTCGAATACCAAAATTTAATAAGTTTATTAAACAAAAATCTAAAATAAAAAATAAACTTGAATGAAGAAAGAGACCAAAGAAGAGGAAGACACCCAAGGGCGAATCAAGTGCATCTGAAAGTAAAATGGCAAATTGGGCTTTGACGGGTTTCATCAAAAAGGTAAGTAACTCACCAGAAATGTTGTTACATTGTTTTGAAATTACATGATCTTATCATGAGTTGCTTAGTTTAGTTAGTAAGATATAAATAATTATTTTTTAAAAAATTATATCATGCTTTTCTTTCTAATATTTTTGAAAAGTAAAAATTAAAATGATACTTGCATGATTTATGATAATGCTTAAGATTAATCCATGCATGTATATCTTGATGTTTTATATTCCTTTAAGTTTCTAAACATGATGCTTGACGATTTTATATCATGCATGAGTTTTTGAAACAATGTTGATTTGAAACTCTATGTTTTGGATTAGCGTGTTTTTGGTCTAATTGTTTTCATGACGAATTAAGATAACATTTTCATGAAAAATTAAGTTGACTTAATGCATGTACACCTAACAAGATTAATTTCATGAAATCATGTTTGATAATGTAATGTTAAACAATTTTGTTTTATGCATAAAGATTTGAAGCAATAATCTTATATTTTGTATTAATATGTTTTTGGCTTTGACAAAATTTGTTTCGGATTTATACGATGATGACTTTCATATAAAAACTAGAATATACTTATATGAAACAAATAAAACACATAAAAGGAAAGTGTTTGATCATGATAAATTCATGAATCTTGATGATTTTATATTGCTTTTGGTTTCAAACAAGATGTATGATTTTTTACACAAAAAATTAATGGCATATTTCAAGATAATGCTTGCACACCAAATATGATTAAAAGATAAAATCAAGCATATTGATGATTTCACTTTCAACATGATGTATGATTTTTACATGAAAATTTGAACATGCTTATATGAGATCAATCATATAAAATAAAATACATAAAAATTAAGAATGTGTTATCATGATGTTTTATTTTTAATGTGTTTGGTCTTGATAGTTTTATGATGAAACTTATGTCTCATTTTTAAATGTTGATACATGTTTTCATAAAAGACTTGAACATGCTTACATGAAATCAATTGCATGAAATGGAAATGCATTTTCTATCCTATTCAGACTAATGAATTCATTTTACCAATCTTGTGAATCTCATGAAAATAAACATGATGAATATTTTAAAAATAAATGAGTGTATCATGCGTTTGGTCATAATGATTTCTCTTAAAACTTACTTTTCGGATCTATACGATGATACATGAATCTAGTAGAAAAAGACGAGTATGCTTACATATAAATCATCTCCATTGCTCTTAATAAAATTTTCAAATGAAAGATTTTGATGCATTTAATCTTGATGACTTTAATGACAAAACTTGCATTTCGAATTTATACGATGATGGCTTTCATTGAACATACCTTATGAAATCATCATTGATAATGATGAAATAAAAATACTAAAAGTTTGTTATCATGCTAAATGATTTTATATTATAATGATGCATGAGGATTTGTGATAATGCTGACTTGAAATCTCATATTTTGAAATGATATGTTTGCCTTAATGATCTTTATGACAAAATTTACCTTTTTGCTCTTGAATGTTAATACTTGTTTTTATTAAAAGGTAAAGGCTTGATTATAAAATGAAACACATTATCATAAATTGAACCTTATGTTTTGAAATAATGTATTATATTTTTTCTAGATGATTTTTATGATGAAGTTTGTCTTTTGGTTTGGAATGTTGTTACTTCTATTTGATTTCGCATGTAAAGACAAATGCATGCTTAGACGAAATGAATTACTTATAAAGAAAAAACTTTTCCTATCTTATCGAGATTAAAGAATTTATTTTTTCATATTTTTTTAATCTCATGAATGATTTTGATGATTCACTTTGTAAAATTGAATGAGCTAAAAATGACGAATATCTTAACAATGAAAGCTTGTATAATGCTTGATGAATTCACATTTTAAAGCTATGCATGATGAATCATATGTCTTGGACTAATATGTTATATATGTTTTTGGTCTAAATCATTTTTATGATGTTTTTGCTTTTACATCTTGAACGTTCATGCTTGTTTTTATTCGACATAAAAAGATAACGGCATGTTTATACGAAATCAATGCAAATCACTAAAAGAGAAATGCATGTTTCTTGAACATCTCTCTTTCTCTAAAGTTTCAGATTTTTCAAATAAAAGACAAGTGATAAATTCATTTATGATATTTTATAAATCACTTGAATTATCAATGAGGTTTTAATGATGTAGTAATAACCTTGTTCATGTTACGAATCTCAAAAATGATAATTTGATTATGAGTTTTGAGTTGACGAATTGACTTGAATGAGATTTTGTTTCAACCGAATCATGAACTTTCTTTTGACTTCTTGACTTGAGAAATTTTAAGAAACGTGATTATTACTTGATATTTGATACTTGAAATTTCTTATGAAATGTGATCTTATTGAGATTTCTTATGCATGAAACAAATTGTTCTCTTTGCTATTTGCTACTAAATGAATAATAATTGATATCATTTTTATTATCCCCCTATGATTCATGTTGTAGAGAAAGAATTTATAAATCATGTTGCATTGAGATTTCTTATGAAATAATTAAGTGCTCATGTGATTCTTTGCTAAAGAAAATATTTACAATTCATGATCTTGATAATTATAACTTGAATTCCTTTTTAATCAAGATCCTTTTAAGAGAATTTATCTATATCGTGATCTTGATATCTTGATGATTGAAATCCTTCTTTATGAAATGCGATCTCGATATCTTTATGATGAATTATTATTAAAAGGATTTGTTAAATGAATCATGTTATTCTTGATTTTCTAGAGCTTTAATATCATATCTTTCATGATTTAAAAATGACATGAGTACCTAGGCTTGCATGCCTTATGTGATTATTGAAAATTAACTTGCTTTATGATGAATCACGAATCATGACTTGATCTATGATATTGATATATTTTTAGCATGATCCTTAGTTGTATAATTTTTTTGCTTTATTAAAAAGATTTGTTAAATAAATCATGTCCTTCTTGATTTTTCTTGATATCATGACATGATTTCTTTATATGGCTTGTATAATGATTGAAATTTTTAGCCATTGAGTCCTCAACTTCATTTTGACAAAAACTAAGGGGGAGCTAGCTTGTTGAATTCATATTCATGACTTAAATTTTGATGATTGAAACATTTATGTTAATATTCATTTTTTTTATATCTCATTTGTCATGATTTGAAAATTTGATGAAAAAGGAAATGAATTACAATATTACATTTTCCCTTTCTTTTGACAATGATAAAAGGGAGACAAAATTGCTAGCTTAGCATATCACAAAGAAATCAAAGTGCAAACTTGCTATCTTACTAGCCTTCAAAAGAGGAAAAGAATTTGCTATCTTGAATATCAAAAATTGCTACCTTGCAAATTCAGGAAAAGCAAAATGCAAACTTGCACAAGAAACAAGTGTTGAATTGTCATCATTACACATCCTTAAAAACTTATCATAATTGAATATTTTAAAGTGATGTATGCTAAATATCTAGAATGATAGCTAGTATGATTGTAAAACTTGCATATCTTTTAAACTAGTTATGATGCAACTTCTCCTTTTTGTTGATGACATAGGGGGAGAAGTAGATTGATGACTTTATGCAATGTAATGATAGTTTGAAATATTTGCATGATGTTTTGATGTTTTTCATAACATGTGATGAATGTAACTTGGATTTGACATAATGCAAGTGTTCTATCAATATGGCATATTGATAGGGGGAGTTTGGTTAAACTCCGAGGAGTTAAGGTTAACTCCGTCAGTTATCATTAGTTGTCATCATCAAAAAGGGTTGAGTCCCATATTTTGATGATGAAACTAATTGATTGTGTTTTATTATTTAACTATTTTTTGAGTGATGTAAGTCTACTATCGATTAGGATTAGACACTTGACATAGAATAAATCAGTGTTGTGCTGGAGGAAATCACGTCAGGATATTGGACGTTGAGCCAGAGGTTTGGTCGATAATCCATAGAAGGCTTCGGACATCGGGCATCGGGCTAAGAAGAGTGGTGTTGCGCCAAGGATATCAGGGTTTTGAAGGTCAACCGCCGATTGGTCAACAGGCCGCAAGAGAGGACGGTGCGTCGAAGAACTAGACGAAGCACTGACCAATGACATGCTAGGCAATAGGAGGTTGATTCATGTAACTAACTAGATCGAAGTAGAGTTAATGTTTATATGTGTAGGATTAACTATGATAATGATGAAGATATAAAGTGAAGCAAAGTGTCGGTGTCAAGTGCGATAAAATTATTGGGAGTTCGAGAGTATTAGGATCTAGAGCAGCACTAAGAGGGGGGGTGAATTAGTGCAGTGATTAAGAATGATAAATTTTGACGATTAAAATAGATTTCAGAAACTTCGTACGTTGGAAATCTCATTTTGACTAAAACTGATTTCAATTGAAGCATATCGGAAACGTAATTAACTTGAGAGAGTTCAGAGATGAAAGACAGTGATAAGGAAGTAGGGCAGCCAAATAAAATAGTTTGTAGAAAGATAAAAGTTATAAGTAAACGCAAACCAGATTTTTATAGTGGTTCGGTCATACGACCTACGTCCACTCCCGATTCCTCTTCTCTTGAGGCCACCGACATTTCTACTAATTGTCTTCCTTCCAAGAGCAAAGACCAACTCCCTTATAGCACTCTCCTTTTGATGGGCATAGGAGGTAACCCTTACAAAGCCTCTCACCCCTCTCTTGGACTATATCACACTTAAAGCTTAGATTGAAGATTTTGACATTACTACAATAGAGTTTTCCCTTTTTCTTTCTCAAGATTTGTGTTTTTCAACCATGAATGAGAGGGGTATTTATAGGCCCCAAGGTGATTCAAATTTGGAGCCCAAATTTGAATCATCCCGATTTTTCTGAGTACGGGCGATACTACCGCTAGTGCTAGGCGGTACCATTGCCTGACACACTGACATGGTCAGTGTACTGGGCGGTACCACCGCCTGAGGCAGCTGTGCCACTGCCCAAAACACCTGGGATTTTGGTCCCTGGGCAGTGCCACTACCTGGGTCTGGCGGTGCCACCGCTACACTATTCTAGCACTATTCTAGCACTATTCCAGTAAGGCTAAATTGGCCCTAACTTCGACCCAAATCAGTCCAAATAAGGCCCAGTTGGCCCCTACAAGGGTTAAATAGGATTATTACCTAATCCTTACCCTAATTATGTGCTAACTACCAAATTGAAATATAATTCTAAGCAAATTAACAATCAACAATGTCGAGTCTTCTTCCGACCGACTTCCGACGCACCCTTGGATTTCTTCCGGTGGACTCCCAGCAGGCTCCTAGATTTGTGGCGAGATTGGAGAATCTTGGGCAAGCTTCCAAACTTTCTCGATGAGCTCCATGAACCTCTGATGAACTTTTCGACGAACTTCTGAAACTTTCGGCAAGTCCCCGATTCTTTCTCGGTTGATTTCAGCAACACTTCCGACGATCCTTCGGACTTCTGGTAGACTCTCGAACTCCCAACAACTTGACTCCAGTAATTTTCTTTATGTCTTCAAGCTATTGTAGTTAATCCTACACACATAAGCTAAAACTCTACTTCGATCTAAATAGTTATTACAACGTGAATTGACATTCTGTTGCCCGATACGTCATTGGTCGGTGCTTTGTCTGGTACTTCGGCACATCATCCTTTCTTGTGGTTTGTTGCCCAATCAGCAGTTGACCTCTGCAATCCCGATATCCTTGGCGCAATCCACTCTTCTTGGCCTGATACCCGATCTCTTTGTCCGAAGTCTTTTGTCGATCGTCGATCGGACCTCTGGCTCGACGTCCAATCTCTTGGCGTGATTTCCTCCGGTATAACATCGATTCTTCCTGCATTAATTGTCTAATCCTGATTAAGAGTATACCTGCATAACTCAAAAGCATAGTTAGATAACCAAAACATTATCAATTAGTTTCATCATCAAAATTAGAGATTCAACAATCTCTCCCTTTTTTATAATAACAACTAATTGATGACTGACGGAGTTAACCCAACTCCCCGGAGTTTAAACAAACTCCCCCTATCAATATATCATTGATAAAACACTTGGATTCTCCCAAATCCAAGCAATATGTATCAAAATCATGTCAACAAAAGCATCATGTAAATATATAAAATATTCAATCAACATTACATTGCATGAAGTCATCAATCTACTTCTCCTCCTGTGTCATCAACAAAAAAGAGAAGTAGCATCTTGGCTAGTTTAAAAAAAATACAAGTTTTATAACTATACTAGCAAAATTTTTTAGTTCAATTTTTAAGCTAAAGATTTGCAATATACATCACTTTGAACATGCAAGCTAATAGTTTTCAGAAATGTGCAAGTTTATATTTTTCTTTCTAAAGATAGGCAGGATAGTAATTTTTCATTCGCTTCTTGAGATATATAAGTTACACTTTATTTACTTCCTTTGTCATATGCATGTAATTTCTGTCTTCTCTTTTGAGAAGAGCAGGCTTGCAAGTTTTGCTTCTTTGCATGCTAGGAATTTTACATTCATTTGTAATATACAAGTTAGCAAAACCCTTCTCCCCCTTTATCAAAGTCAAAAAGAAGTGGAGGAATGCAAGATTTGCAAGATCAACTTTTGATATCAATTCTAAATTTGCATCAATGAAAGTTTTACATTAATCTTTCAATCAAATCATGAACAAAGATCAATATCAAAAGATATCATTCATGATTCATAATTATTCTTTTTAGCAAGATCAAGATCATGATTTTAAAAATAAATTCTAAACATATAGTTTCGAGAAATCAAAATCATGATTCACAAATATTTTCTTTAGCATCAATTTTTAATTCATGATAAAGGACATACAATCAAGAATCATGATACATAAAAATATATCATTCTCAAAGATCAAGTCATGATTCTTTGATTCATCATAAAGCAAATAGCAAAGAGAACAACTTCATTCATGCATAAAAATTCTCATCAAGATTTCACAAAAACAAATTCCAAGTATCATGATACCATGATCACATTATGTACAAAAGTTCAATTATCAAAATATCATTATCATGAATTCATAAAAATTTAAGTTCTAAGTTTTGAGAAATCAAAAGACAAATTGCATTTCATTTGAAAATTTTTCTTTTGATAACTGAGAGAACTTCATGTTATAATTGTCAAGATCATGATTTCAATAAAATTTCTTTATAGCAAAGTGTAATCTTTTAGATCTTGATTTAAACATTACAAATATCTCAAAAAGTCATGATTCCTATAGATCAAGAGAAGAGTCAAGAATCATTAACAAATCATATTCAAATTCATAAAAGATATCAAGAAGGATAAAATTTCTTTTACTTCGATATTCAAACCATGACAAGTGATATATCAAACATTTGCATTAATATTTCAATCATCAAGTCATGTGTAGAAATAAGTATTGAAATGTAGGAGAAAAATAAAATTATGCATACAATGTCTCACTCATCAAAGTACATTCTCTCAAGTTGAGTATCGAAAAGTCAAGAGAAAACAATTTATGATTCATTTGCATTTTTCTTCAATAACATGGAAGAATCATAAAAGAGTATGGAGTAAGAGATCAAAAAAATAAGTTATCAAGATCACGATATAGATAAAACTCATTCTAGTTCAATTTATCAACTCATAATCAAATCATCAAAATCACTTTCATAATTTATGAGATTCATAAGATATCATGAAATCATTAATCTCAATAAGATGAGAAAGGCATTTTTCTTTTTTTAAGTGATTTTTTTAACACATCATCAAAACCTCATTCATAAGAGATTCATAATGACAAATAGATTATTGATAAAATCATCAATTTCATGATTCATTTGGAAGGTTCTCCTCTTTAGTGACTAAAAAGATATAAAGGAGAACAAAATGAATTGAAGGAGATAGAACATGATTGAAGCATTTAATATGATTGAAACATGATTCATATTTAAAATGTATCCTATGTTATAAATATGAATTAAGCATTTGTCAAATCTGGAATCATCCTCAAAATCACATTTAATAAATTCATACATGACAAGCATGGATTCATGAATTTTCTATAGAAAAATTGATAAGATTGAGATAGAGGATTGCTTTTCATTTTTATATGCGATTTGCTTCTTATAATTATGCTTTTGCCCTTAATAAAAATAAATGTCAACATTCAAGATGAAAAGATAAATTCTATCATAAAAATCATTAAGTCGAATCAAATTAAGCATGTGGCATTTTCCAAAAGATTCGATTCAAGAGATTCACATGGATTCATCAAAATCGAAAACTTTAGAGATAGAAAAATTTTCAAGAATCATGCATTTCCTTTTTATGATTTACTTCAAATAAGCATACCTTTATCTTTTAATGTCAAATTAAGACAATCATAAAAGTTCAAGACGTAAAGGCAAAATCCATCAAATTTTTTAAAGTCAAAAGATATAACACGTCATATAAAAATTCATCATAAAAATGATTAAGACCAAATACACATTAGTTCAAAATGTGAGTCACTCATTATACATAATGTGTTTTATTTTAAGTTATTTATTTCATATAAGTGTGCTCATGCTTTAAAAGATGAGTATCAAGTTTAAATCCAAAACATGAGTATTGTCATCAAACCCATTAAGATCAAATGCATCACACATAAATCATTATGATAGTGCATTTTCTTATTTTTATGTGTTTCAATTTAAGTGATGTGATCTTTCATAGGAATGTTCAAATTTTTCATATAAAAATGTCATGCATCATATTTAAAACCGAAAACATCATCAAAACCATTAAGATTCATGGATTCATCGTACACATTATTTCAAAATATGAGATTTCAATTTTCATTACTTAAATTCCTCATTAAGCATGATACAAAAATTTAAAGATCAAGCATAATACCATAAAGTATCTTCAAAATTTTTATATGAAAGCCAAGTATTAACACATAAGATTCGCTCATCATGCATGGTTTTAAAATGTAAAATCATCAAGATAGATGTTTATTGATTTTATCTTGTTAGGTGTATAAGTATGAGATGCAATTATCATTAAGACACTTTCAAGAATAACATACAAAGATATGCATTAAGTTTAAGACCAAAATCCGATATGGAAAGCATACATAGAATTTATTCATTATCATAAATTAAGCAATTATCATTCATAATTTTTTTACTTTTCAAAAATACTAGAAAGAAAAGCATAATATAATTTTTGAAAATAATTTTTTTATTTCCTATCAACTAAATTAAGCACTCATGAAAAAGTCATGTAATTTCAAAATAAGGTAAAAGCACTTCGGGTAAGTTACTTACCTCGTTGTTGAAACCCATCGAAGCCCAATTTGTCTCTTCTTTACTTATTCACCCTTGGGTGCCTTCCTCTTCTTTGGCCTCTCCCTCCGTTCAAGTTCATTTTTGATTTTAAATTTTTATTTAATGAACTTATTAAAATTGATTAAAAGTTCAATTTCCCCTTCATTGTCCTCATCACTTGAGTCATCACTCAAGTGGCATTTTATAGCCCAGAGTTCTAAATCCTTCCTGTTCTTTGGAAGGTGGTTTAAGTGTTCATCGAGTTCAAAATGTTCCAAGAGGCTCATTTCATATGTCATTAGTGAGCCAATTAGTTCTTCAAAATGTAAATTATTTAAATCTTTAGCCTCTTGTATTGCGGTTACTTTAGAATCCCATCTTTTTAGAAGGGATCTTAAAATCTTGTTTACGAGATCAAAATCCAAAAAAGATTTTTTAATAGCTTTTAGACTATTGACGACATCCGTGAAATAGGTGCACATGTCGCCTATAGTCTTGCTTAGTTGCATTCGAAAAAGTTCAAAATTATCCAATAAAAGGTTTACTTTCGAGTCTTTGACTCTACTAGTTCCCTTAGGCATGATTTCAAGTGTTTGCCAAATATCAAAAGTCGTTTTGCAACAAGAAATCCGATTGAACTCAGTTTTATCTAGAGTGCAAAATAAGGCATTCATAGCCTTTGCATTTAATGAAAAATATTTCTTCTCCAAATCCGATCATTCATTCGTCGGTTTAGAGGAAAGTTAAAAATCATTTTTAATAATATTCCATAAATATAAATTCATAAAAATTAAGAAAACTCTCATTCGAGTTTTCCAATAAGTGTAGTCTAAATCGTTAAACAATGGAGGACGAACAATCGAAAAACCCTCTTGAAAGCTGTAAAGAACCATTTCTCATGGGTGTAAATCCGAAAGAGAAATAATATGGCTCTGATATCAATTACTGGGATCTAGAGCAGTATTAAGAGGGGGGGTGAATTAGTGCAGTGGTTAAGAACGATAAATTTTGGCGATTACAATGGATTTCGGAAACTTCATACGTTGAAAACATCGTTTCGACTAAAACTGATTTCGATTGAAGTGTATCAGAAACGTAATTAACTTGAGAGAGTTTAGAGATGAAGAAAGATAGTGATAAGGAAATAGGGCAGCCAAATAAAATGGTTTACAGAAAGATAAAAGCAATAAGTAAACGCAAACCAGATTTTTATAGTGTTTCGGTCATGCGATCTACGTCCACTCCTGATTCCTCTTCTCTTGAGGCCACTGGCTTTTCCACTAGTTGTCTTCCTTCCAAGGGCAAAGACCAACTCCCTTATAGCACTCTTTTTAATGGGCTTAAGAGGTAATAACCCTTACAAAGCCTCTCACCCCTCTCTTGGACTATATCACACTTAAAGCTTAGAGGGAAGATTTTGATACTATTACAATAGAGTTTTCCCTTTTTCTTTCTCAGGATTTGTATTTTCAACCATGAATGAGAGGGGTATTTATAGACCTCAAGATGATTCAAATTTGGAGCCCAAATTTGAATCATTCCGATTTTTTCAAGTACGAGCGATAATACCGCCAGTGCTGGGCGGTACCACCGCCTGACACACTGACATGGTTAGTGTAATGGGTGGTACCACCACCCGAGGCAGTGGTGCCACCGCCCAGAACACCTGGGATTTCGGTCCGTGGGTGGTGCCACTGCCTGGGTCTGGCGATGCCACCACTACACTATTCTAGCACTATTCCAACAAGGCTGAATGGGCCCTAACTTCGGCCTAAATCAGCCCAAATAAGGCCCAGTTGGCCCTTACAAGTGTTAAATAGGATTATTACCTAATCCTTACCCTAATTATATGTTAAATACTAAATTGAAACATAATTCTAAGCAAATTAACAACTGGCAATGTCGAGTCTTCTTCTAGCGAGCTTTCCGGCCAACTTCCGACGCACCCTTGGATTTCTTTTGGCGGACTCCCAGCGGGCTCCTAGACTTGTGGCGAGTTTGACGAATCTTGGGCAAGCTTTCGAACCTTCTCGGTAAGCTCCACGAACCTCCGATGAACTTTTTGGTGAACTTCCGAAACCTTTGACAAGTCCCCGATTCTTTCTCGGTTGATTCCGGAAGCACTTCCGACGATCCTTCGGACATCCGGTGGACTCTCGAACTCCCAACTTGACTCTGGTAATTTGTTTTATGTCTTCAAGCTATCGTAGTTAATCCTGCACACATAAGCCAAAACTCTACTTTGATATAAATAGTTATTACAACGCGAATTAACATTCTGTTGCCCAGCACATCATTGGTCGGTGCTTCGTCCGATTCTTCAGCATATCATCATCTCTTGCAGTTTGTTGTATTAGGGATCGAGTAGCACTAAGAGGGGGGGTGAATTAGTGCAGCGGATAAATACGATAAACTTTGACGATTTTAAACAACTTTCAAAAACTTCATACGATTGAAAGTAACGTTCATTTGAAACTATTTCGATTGCGTTTTAACTTAAAAATATACGTAAGAAGGTGAAGAGGAAGTCAAGTAAGTAAGGCAGCAAAATGAAGATGATTTATAGTAAAGTAAGTTGTGAGAAAGTAAATACAAACCAATTTATAGTGGTTCGGTCATGTGACCTATGTCCACTCCCGATTCCTCTTCACTTGAGGCCACTGGCTTTTCCACTAGCTATCCTCCTTCCAACGGGCGAGGATAAACTCTCTTATAGCACCTCTCCTTTTGACGGACTTAGGAGATAATCCTTACAAGGTCTCTTACCTCTCTCTTGGACTAAAACACACTCAAGGCTTAGAGGAAAGATTTGACAAGAGTTTTCCCTATCTTTTTTCTATTCTAGGCCCCCTCTAAACTCCGAATGAGTGGGGTATTTATAGGCCTCAAGAGGATTCAAATTTGGAGCCCAAATTTGAATCACCTTGGTTTTCGACATTCTTGTGGTACTGGGCGGTGGCACCACCCAGCTAGTGGTGCCATCGCCAGTGCTCTCGGCCTCTGGGCGGTGCCACCGTCAACACTATTCCAGCATTATTCCAGAAGGCTGAATGGCCCTAATTTCGGCCCAAATCAACCCAAATAAGGCCCAGTTGGCCCCTACTTAGGTTATAAGATTAACACTTAATCCTAACCTAATAACTATGAATTTTAAAGATATTTTCTAAGCTATTACAAAGTCTGACAAGTCAAGACTTCTTCCGATGAGCTTCTGGTGAACTTCCGGTGGTCTTCCAACGAACCCTTGGAAACCATTCTGCGGACTCCCGGCAAGCTCCTGGACTTCACGATGATCTTAGGAGTTCTAACAAGCTTCTTTGGCAAGCTCCGATCTTTCTTGGCAAGCTCCACGAACTTCCGACGAACCTTCGAACTTCTGTCGAACTCTCGAACTCCCAACGATCTATCGCACTTGTCTTCCGGCACTTAGTTTCGCTTTATATCTTCATCATTATCGTAGTTAATCCTACACACACAAACCAAAACTCTACTTCGATCTAGACAATTATTATAATGTGAATTGACATTCTATTGCCCGGCACGCCATTGGTCGGCGCTTCGTTTGATTCTTCAGTGCATCGTCCTCTTTTGCGTTTTGTTACCCAATCGATGGTTGACCTCCATAACCCCGATATACTTAGCGCAATACGCTCTTCTTGGCCCGATGCTCGACGTACGAAGCCTACTGTCGATTGTCGACTGTACCTCCAGTTCGACATCCAATATCCTAATATGATCACCTGGCGCAACGTCAATTCTTCCAGCGTCAACTATCTAATCCTGATCGATAGTAGACCTGCGTCACTCAAAACATAGTTAGATAATAAAACATAATCAATTAGTTTCATCATCAAAATTTGAGATTCAACAATCTCTCCCTTTTTGATGATGACTAACGGAGTTAACCATAACTCCTCAGAGTTTAACCAAACTCCCCTATCAATATGCCATTGATAGAAACCTTGGATTATCCTAAATCCAAGCAACATTCATCACAAAATATGAGAATCATTTAAATCATCATGCAAATATATAAAATATTTAATTTAATGCATGAAGTCATCAATCTACTTCTCCCCCTATGTCATCAACAAAAAGGAGAAGTTGCATCATCACTAGTTTAAAAGATATACAAATTTTACAACACACTAGCTATTAATCACATCATACAACATTTAAGCATAGCTTTGCAATACAACATCCAATAATACTATTCAATCATAGCAAGTTTCAAGATATGCAAGATGGCACTTGATATTCAAGTTTTTTTCCTCTTTTATAGGCTAGCAAGATAGCAAGTTTGCACTTTGATTTCTTTGTGATATGCCAAGCTAGCAATTTTCTTCCTCTTGAATGAGCTAGCAATAAACTTTCTCCCCCTTTATCAATGTCAAAAAGAAAGGGAGGATGATGATATAAACTTTTCACATAAGTTTGCATAAAAAAAGTTTACATCAATCTTCAAATCATGATACAAATATATCAATTTAGAGGATCAAGTCATGATTCGTGATTCATCATAAAAGATATCAAGAAGAACACAATTTCTACTTCAATATTCTCCATGAATATTTCAATTATCAAGTCATGAATCATACAAAGAAGTATTGAAGCATAGGAGAAAAAAATCGATTTAAGCATGCAATCAAGTTCAAGTCATGAATATTAATTCAACAAGCTAGCTCCCCCTTAGTTTTTGTCAAAATAAAATGGAGGACTCAATGGCTAAAAATTTCAATCATTAAACAAACCATATATGTAAAGAATTCATGAAGAATATCAACAAGGATCAATTCATGAATACCAAAGATATGATTCATGGTTCATTAATATCCTTTTTCAATAAAATCAAGATCAAGATTCAATGTTTCATCCTAAAGCAAATTCTCTCTTATATCAATTTTTAATTATCACATAAGGCATATAAGGCAAAGAAATCTTGTCATTTTCTATATCACGAAATATATGACATCAAGGCTCATGATTCATTTGAAAAGATATAGCACAAAGCGCAACTTGATTCATGCATAGGATTTTTCATCAAGATCACATTTCATAAGAATCAAGATATCAAGTTCATAAATTCATAAAAATTCAAGTATTAAATTCTGAGAAATCAAAAGACAAGATACATTTCATTTAAAGAATTTTCTTTTGATAAAACGGAAGGAGCATGGTAAACAATCTTGATTTATAAAGAACTTCAAGTTATAATTGTCAAGATCATGATTTCAATAAAATTTCTTTATAGCAAAGAATCACATGAGCACTTGATTATTGCATAAGAATTCTCATTGCATCATGATTTATGAATTCTTTCTCTACAACATGAGGTATAATATTAATGATATCAATCATGATTCATTTGGTAGAGATTGTAAAGATAATAATTTAATTTATGCATTCGAGCTCACATTACTTAACAAGTCATGATTCTAACAAAATAAGATTGTGATTCCGAAAGTCTAGAAGTCATGAATCATTAAAAAAAATCTCATTCTAGTTCAATTCATCAACTTCAAACACATAATCAAATTATCAAAATCATTATTGAGATTCAAGAGATGAACAAAATATACATAGATTCATCATTTCTCTTTCATCGAAAAATTAAAAACTTTATTGAAGGATTTTCAAGAGACATGCATTTCTCTTGCATTAATTTTATCTGAACATGCCTTTGCCTTTTTAAGTCAAATAGAAACAAGCATGATCGTTCAAGACTTAAAAGCAAAATCCATAAAACAACTCATCAAGCATGATTTCAAATATCCATTATTAAGCCATGATAAAAAGAGTAAGTCATAGATTCTATCATCTCATGTCATGAATTCCAAAAGACATCTCAAGTTATCAACAACACATTAAAAGGATATTTCAAAAAGACATATCGATACGTGATTCATTTGTATCATTTTATTCAAATTCATGATTCTTTTTTAAAATGTATCTCCCGTCATAAATATGAATCAGGCATTTGTCAAATCTGAAATCATCCTCAAAATTATATTCAATAAATTCATACATGACATGCATAGATTTATTGAATTTCCTCTGGAAAAATCGATAAGATTGAGATAGAGGATTGCATTTTGTTTTTATATATGATTTGCTTCTTATAACCATGCTTTTGCCCCTAATAAAAATAAATGTTAACATTCAAGACGAAAAAGATAAATTTTACCATAAAGATCATTAAGTTAAATCACATTAAGTATGTGGCATTTTCAAAAGATTCGATTTAAGAGTTTCACATGGATTCATCAAAACCGAAAACTTTAGAGATAGAAGAATTTTCAAGATCATGCATTTTTTTTTTATAAATTACTTCATGTAGGCATTCTTTTGTCTTTTAATGCTAGATTTATGTATCATCGTATAGATCCAAAAAGTAAGTTTCAAAAGAAATCCAAATGCATGATATAGTCATTTATTATCCAAAATATTCATCATATTTATTTTTATGAGATTCACAATATTGGTAAAATAAATTCATTAATCTCAATAGGATAGAAAATGTATTTCCATTTCATACAATTGATTTTATGTAAGCATGTTCAAATTTTCATGTAAAGACCATGCATCATTTTTAAAACTGAAAGCATCATCAAAACCATTAAGATCTAAGAATTCATCATACACATTATTTCAAAATATGAGATTTCAAGTCATCAAGTATGATACAATCATTAAGTATGTTTTCATAATGCATCATCAAAATCATTTTAATTCTTTCTTTCATTAGTTATAACAAGATGATCGATGCTCAAATTTTGCTAAAATTATTTTATAAATTTCATCATAAAAATAATTAAGACTTATTAATCCAAGATAGAAGTTTTCAAATTATAAGCAAGATACACACATCTATCATCAAAAGACTTTCAAGAAATTCATACATAGATATGTATCATGTTTAAGATCAAAAAGCGATATGAAAAGTATACATAGAATTTCATCATCTCAAAATGTCATCTTAATTCGTCATGAAAACTATCAAGTCCAAATATACATTATTCCAAAATGTAGGATTTTAATCTTCATCATTTCAATTCCTCATTAAGCATGATACAAAAATTTAAATATCAAGCATCAGAGACAAAATATAAAACATCAAGATACACATGCATGGATTAATCCTAGGTAATATCACAAATCATGCAAGTATCATTTTAATAATTTTTTTTACTTTTCAAAAATACTAGAAAGAAAAGCATGATATATTTTTTAAAAAATTATTTATTTCCTACTAACTATCATCTCAAAATGTCATCTTAATTCATCATGAAAACCATCAAGTCCAAATATACATTATTCCAAAATGTAGGATTTTAATCTTCATCATTTCAATTCCTCATTAAGCATGATACAAAAATTTAAAGATCAGGCATCATGTTTCGAGACAAAATATAAAACATCAAGATACACATGCATGGATTAATCCTAGGCAATATCACAAATCATGCAAGTATCATTTTAATAATTTTTTTTTCTTTTCAAAATACTAGAAAGAAAAGCATGATATATTTTTTGAAAAATTATTTATTTCCTACTAACTAAGTTAAGCAATCAAGAAAAAGATATCAAGTAATTTCATAACAACGTACAAACATTTCGGGTGAGTTTCTTACCTTGTTATCGAAGATCGTCAAAGCCCAATTTGCCTCTTCTTTACTTGATTCTTCGTTGGGTGCCTTCCTCTTCTTTGGCCTCTTCCTCCATTCAAGTTCATTGTTTATTTTAGATTTTTGTTTAATGAACTTATTAAGATTTAGTGTTCGAAGTTCAAAATTCTCAATAGTGTCCTCATCACTTGAGTCATCACTCAAGTGGCATTTCATAGTTCTGAGTTCTAAATTCTTTTTGTTCTTTAGAAGGTAGTTCACATGTTCATCAAGTTCAAGAGTCATTTCATAGGTCAATAAAGACTCGATTAGTTCTTCAAGTGAATAAACATTCAAGTTTTTAGACTTTTGAATAGCCATTATTTTTGGATCCCAACTCTTTGGAAGGGATCTTAAAATCTTGTTTACTAAATCAAAACTTGAAAAAGATTTACCAAGACTTTCAAACTATTGACGACATTCGTGAAACAGGTTTACATGTCGTCGATAGTTTCGCTTGGTTTCATTTGAAAAAGGTCAAAATCATGCATCAAAATGTTAACTTTCGAGTGTTTGACTCTACTCATTCCTTCGTGTGTGATTTCAAGTATGTGCCAAATATCGAAAGCCGTTTCATACGTAGAAATCTGATTGAACTCATTTTTGTCTAAAGCGCAAAATAAGGCATTCATAGTCTCAGCATTCAAAGAAAAAGATTTTTTCTTTAAGTCCGACCATTCGTTCATTGGTTTAGAGGGAAGTTGAAAGCCGTTTTCAATAATATTTCATAAGTTTTAATCTTGAGAAATCAAGAAAACTCTCATCCGAGTTTTCCAATATGTGTAGTCCAAACCGTTAAAGAACGGTGGACGAACAATCGAAAAAACCTCTTAAAAGCCATTAAGAGCCATTTCTTATGGGTGTAAATCCGAATGAGAAATAACGAGGCTCTGATACCAATTGTTAGGGATCAAGCGGCGCTAAGAACGGGGGGTGAATTAGTGCAGCGAATAAATACGATAAACTTTGATAATTTTAAACAACTTTCGAAAACTTCGTACGATTGAAAGCAACGTTCGTTTGAAACCGTTTCGATTGCGTTTTAACTTGAAAGCATACGTAAGAAGGTGAAGAGAAAGTCAAGTAAGTAAAGTAGCAAAATGAAGATGATTTGCAGTAAAGTAAGTTGCGAGAAAGTAAATGCAAACTGATTTATAGTGGTTCAGTCATGCGACCTACGTCCACTCCCAATTCCTCTTCACTTGAGGCCACCGGCTTTTCCACTAGCTATCCTCCTTCCAACAGGCGAGGATGAACTCCCTTACAGCACCTCTCATTTTGACGGGCTAAGGATATAACTCTTACAAGGCCTCTTACCCCTCTCTTGGACTAGAACACACTCAAGGCTTAGAGGGAAGATTTGATAAGAGTTTTCCCTATCTTTTTTTCGATTTTAGGCCCCCTTTAAACTCTAAATGAGTGGGGTATTTATAGACCTCAAGAGGATTCAAATTTGGAGCCCAAATTTGAATCACCTTGGTTTTTGGCATTCTGGCAGTATTGGGCGGTGCCACCTCCCAGCTTGCTAGTCCTGGGCGGTGCCACCGCCAGCACTATTCCAACACTATTCCAGAAGGCTGAATGACCCTAATTTTGGCCTAAATCAGCCCAAATAAGGTCCAATTGGCCCCTACTTGAGTTATAAGATTAACACCTAATCCTAACCCAATAACTACGAATTTTAAAGATATTTTCTAAGCTATTACAAAGTCCAACAAGTTAAGACTTCTTCCGGTGAGCTTCTGGCGGTCTACCGACGAACCCTCGGAAATCATTCTACGGACTCCCGGCAAGCTCCTAGACTTCACGATGATCTTGGCGAGTTCCAATGAGCTTCTTTGGCAAGCTTTGTGAACTTCTGACGAATCTTCGGACTTCCGTCGAACTCTCGAACTCCCAACGATCCATCGCACTTATCTTCTGGCACTTTGTTTCACTTTACATCTTCATCATTATCATAGTTAATCCTGCACACACAAACCAAAACTCTACTTCGATCTAGACAATTATTACAACGCGAATTGACATTCTGTTGCCCGGCACGTCATTGGTCGGCGCTTCATTTGATTCTTCAGTGCATCATCCTCTCTTACGTTTTGTTGCCCAATCGGTAGTTAACCTCCGTAACCCCAATATCCTTTTCACAACATGCTGTTCTTGGCCCAATGCCCGACATATGAAGCCTTCTGTCGATTATCGACCGAACCTCCGGTTCGACATCCAATATCCTGACGTGATCACCCAACGCAACGTTAATTCCTCTAGCATCAACTGTCTAATCCTGATCGATAGTAGACCTGCGTCACTCAAAACGTAGTTAGATAATAAAACATAATCAATTAGTTTCATCATCAAAATTTGAGATTCAACATGTTGCCCAATCGACGGTTGACCTCCGCAACCCCGATATCCTTGGCGTAACCCGCTCTTCTTGGCCCGATGCCTCATCTCTTTGTCCGAAGCCTTCTGCCGATCATTGACCGAACCTCCAGCTCGACGTCCAATCTCCTGACATGATTTCCTCCAGCATAACATCAATTCTTCCTGCATCAATTGTCTAATCCTGATCGAGAGTAGACTTGTGTAACTCAAAAACATAGTTAGATAATCAAAACATAATCAATTAGTTTCATCATCAAAATCTAAGATTCAATAGAGAGTTCGACGAAAGTCCAAAGATTTATCGTGAGCGCTACCGGAACTGGCCGAGAATGAGTAGGGAGCTTACCGAAGGGTTTTTGAAAGTTCGTCGGAAAGTTCATCGAAAGTTCACAGAGCTCGCCGAGAAAGATCGGAGCTTATCAAACATGCTCGTCGGAACTTGCCAAGATCATCGTGAAGTCCAAGAGCTTGCTAGGAGTCTATAGAATGGTGTCCAAGGGTTTGTCGGAAAACCGCCAAAAGTTCACCGAAAGCTTGCCGGAAGAAGTCTTGACTTTTCGGACTTTGTATTAGCTTAGAAAATATCTTTAATTTTATAGTTAGCACGTAATTAGGGTTAGGATTAAGTGTTAAACCTATAACCCTAGTAGGGGCCAATTGGGCCTGGTAATGGACCAGTTTGGGACGGGTTTAAGGCCCAACCAGAAGTGCAGGACCTTGTCTAGCGATGGCACCGCCAGACTGGGATGGTGACACCACCCAGGTCCAGCTCCCCAGGTTATACTGGGCAGTGGTACCTCCCAGATTGGGCCGTGGTACCACCCAGTAATAAAGTGCTTAGGTGGTGGTACCGCCCGGTACACTGACCATGTTAGTGTGTCAAGCGATGGTACTATCATACTGGTGGTAGTATCGCCAATGTCAGGGTCAAACTGGCGGTGGTACCGCCAGAACTCGGTAGACCCGGGATAGGATAATTTTTGGCTCCAAGTTTGAATCCAATTGGAGCCTATAAAAATCTCTCTCATCCTTGGGTTGAATAAATAAACATACTGGACTAAAAAGTAGGAAAACTTTGTTAAAATCCTTTCTCTCCTCTAGTCTTTACTTGTATTCAATAGAGGAGTGTGTTAGTGCTTGTAAGAGTTATCTTCTAAGCCCATCAAAAGGAGAGAGTGCTGTAAAAGGGCGTTAGTCCTCGACCGTTGGAAGGAGGATAGCTAGTGAAAAGCCAGTGGCGTCAAGTGAAGAGGAATCGGGAGTGGATGTAGGTCGTATGACCTATAAACTCGGTTTGTATTTACTTTCTTATAATTTATATTTCAGCAAACCATCTTCACTTGCTACTCTATTTCTTCATCTTTAAATGCTTACAAGTTAAATACGTTTTTAATACGATAAATTTTTTTGTTATTAACCACTACACTAATTCACTCCCCCCCCCCCTCCTCTTAGTGCTGCTCTAGATCCCAATGGTAAAGACAAGCACTAAAAGAGGAACTACAAAGAGTACCTTATAGAAAAGGTGAAATATAAGCTTGGAGAAGCTTCAAGTGCATTCATGATTGATCTCCATTTGTCAGAAAATTATGATAGTATAGGGGTACTAGTTACCAATAGTGCATCTCATATATGCAATTTATTGTAAGTTCTAACAAGGCCTAGGAGATTGGCGAGGGGTAAGATAGACCTTAAGATGAGAAATGACACAAAGATTGCCACTATTGTCGTTAATAAGATTACCCTACAAATGCCTAGTGAAGTTCTTCTTATTGAATCTCGGATTTTGATGATAAAACTAATTGATTGTGATTTGTGATCTAACTGCGTTTTGAGTTACGCAGGTCTACTATCGATTAGGATTAGACAATCAATGCTAGAGGAATTGATGTTGCGCCGGGTGATCATGTCAGGATATTGGATGTCGAGCCGAGGTTCGGTCGACAATCGATAGAAGGCTTCGGACGTCGGGCATCGGGCCAAGAAGAGCGGAGTTGTGCCATGGATATCGGGGTTATGAAGGTCAACTGTCGATTGGGCAATAAGCTGCAAGAGAGGACAATGTGCCAAAGAATCGGATGAAGCGTCGACCAATGACGTGCCGGGCAACTGAATCTCAATTCGCGTTGTAATAATTGTCTAGATCGAAGTAGAGTTTTTGTTTGTGTGTGTGCAGGATTAACTACGATAACGATGAAGATGTAAAGCAAAACAAAGTGCCGGAAGATAAGTGTGATGGATCATTGGGAGTTCGAGAGTTTAATAGAAGTCCGAAGATTTATTGGGAGTGTTGCCAGAACCGGCCAAGAACGAGTAAGGAGCTTGCCGAAGGGTTTTCGGAAGTTCACCGGAAGGTTCGTCGGAAGTTCACGGAGCTTGCCAAGAAAGATCGGAGCTTGCTAATGAAGCTCATTGGAACTTGCCAAGATCATCGTGAAGTCCGGGGGCTTTCCAGGAGTCCGTAGAATAGTTTCCGAGGGTTCGTCGGAAGACCGCCGGAAGTTCACCGAAAGCTCACCGAAAGAAGTCTTATCTTATAGACTTTGTAATAGCTTAGAAAATATCTTTAAAATTTGTAGTTATCATATAATTGGGTTTAAGATTAGGTGTTAATCCTATAAACTAAATTTGGGCCAATTCGGACTTCATTTGGACCGGTTTCGATCGAGTTTTCGGCCCAAACCACTGTGCTGAAATGACCTGGGCGGTGGCACCACCCAGTGGCCGAACCTTGGGCGATGGAATCGCCCCAGGCTGGCAGTGGCACCGCCCAACACCCGAGGGCACCAGCGGTGGCAACGCTGGATGGGCGGTGGCACCGCCCGGTACCGTCAGAATCGAGAAAATCGAGGCACTTCAAATTTGGGCTCCAAATTTGGGCTCCAAATTTGAATCCTCTTGGGGTTTATAAATACCCCAAGTGTTCTTGCAAGAAAAAGATAAGCATAACACTTTGAAAGCAAGAAAACACTACTTAAATCTCTCTAGAATATCCTCCTTAGTTTTTCACTTGTATTCCATTGAAAGAAAGGAAAGAGTGCTTATAAGGGTTTCCTCCTAAGCCCATCAAAAGGAGAGGAGTTGTAAGGGAGATTATCCTCGCCCGTTAGAAGGAGAATAGCTAGTGAAAAGCCGGTGGCCTCAAGCAAGAGGAATCGGGAGTGGACGTAGATCGGATGATCGAACCATTATAAAAATCTAGTTTTCATTTACGTTCTTACTATTTACTTTGCTGCAAACCCTTTCCACTTAATTTGATGATCATCGAATCTTTCCCCCATATGGATCACTAAGATTCCATTGGGACTTGTTGCTTGTATGGTTCATTTAGAGTTCCATTAGCATCTTCACCGGTCAGTAGGCTTTCCACCCAGTATATCTCAGTACTGGCCAACTTACCACTTGGTAAGCCCTATGATGAATTCATTGAGCATTAAAGCTCAGGTTCAGACAGGACCAAGTAAAATTGCATGATGTATGGACTACATGAGTCTACAAACTAGCAAGCTGGGTTTTGGATCAGACCACATGAAATTGCCCAGTGCAAGCACTGGGTAGAACTGTGGTCCTTGCACCATGGCCTCATTGGATAGTTAAGTCCTGATCTGTACCAACCATTATCGACAAAGCTCAAAACCATGTATTCTAGTCAAGGTAGTCAAGGTATGTAATATCGACTGGTACCGCCTGATACGGGTGGTACATATCGGTTTGATAGGATATTGATACGCGGATTGTCCGCTACTGATCGATACGATTTTTTTAATTTTTTTAATATAAAAATTATTTTTTAATAAAAAATTATTTTTTTGATTTTTTTAGGCTCAGGCGACGTTGCCGAAGCCTCAGCGATGTCGCCGAGGGGACTTCTCGAGCAACGTCGTACGGGCGACGTCGTCTGACAGCGTCGTCGCGACGGCGACGCGTTCTTGGCGACGTCGTTTTTTGATTTTTTTAAAAAAAATTATTATTTTTTACTTTTCGGGTGACGTCGTCCATTGACATCTCGGGCAACATTGCCGAGGGCGATGTTGATGAGGGAAAAAAATTATATATATATATATAATATTTATAATTATAAATATATACCGAACTGTCACGAATAAATTACAAACGGCTTGTTCGGTGTAATGCTTATGCGTGTCCGTGTTCTTTTCGGTTTGTTCTAGCTTGTAAAGCTTATAAAGGGTTTGCCAAAAGCTAAATGTCTCATTTGAGTGAGTTTGACGGTCATTGTCGGTTTGTACATAAAGTTTGTATCAAGTGGACACTTGTACTACATTTCGATCTGTAGTGGACCAATTTTATACCTTTGTTGTGTAATCATTCTGAGCTTGTGATATCCATGGGTGGAATTTGCATTGGCTATAAAGTATTTGTTGAAAGGGTTGCTTGTGGATCCCGTGTGAAGCGCTTTATTTGCCCCGTCTTCTCTTTTGCAGGTCCTAAGGGATCGTAGGAGATTTCGACGAGGCTGACATTTGCGGACTGACACGCAATGGTGTCGCACAGCTTAGGCAAAATCAGTTAAGTCCATGACAGAATGGTACACTGAAACGTACCGTTCAGTATACGATACCGTACCATACCAGAGAAGTGTCAAAACTTCGGTACGGTACGGTATTACATATCATGATTCTAGTATGATTTTAGTTAGGCTATTCATATTATTTGAGGTTTTGGAGATTGTAATATTCCGCATAAAATGCTCTTAAGATCCATTAATCTGTCCATCCTATCAAGGCCATGTGTGACTTCATTCTCCAATAGGAAAGTCTCATTTCCAGCATGCATTGCAGAAAAGGCTAATTCATGACAGTCCACAAGGCTTATTCAATCTTATATCCACCTACAAAAATCATTTGATCATGAAAATTTATTTTGATGGTAGCAAGAACCAATTCAACAATGCGATATTATGGTAAAACATTTCTCAACTCTAGCATACACTTAGAATTGATGATGAATTTTAACTGATAAACTACAAAGCATACCTTACAGGATCACTACTCCCAGCACCAAAGTTTATTCTTGCGGCCAGAGAGAGAAAGAATTGATTTTCATATGTTGTATAGTATAGAGAACCATTGAACTGCCGAAGCTCAAGTGTTGAGATAAATGGTGCCCCGTATTGGCATTTGATAGACACACTAACTGTTGGAGAAGATGCTAACATAACTACCTCTTGAACTTCAATAGTGTTTGCGTCAGATATCACAATGGTCGACCAATAAGTTGCCCCAAGAGATATGTCAAACTTTGGATAAACATTGCTTCTATCAAAGTTCCCATACAAGAAAGTTGCTCTTATGAGGTAGCGGGTTCTAACTTTCATGCTCAACATGTAACAGTACTTCTTGCTGTCTGCAGGGAAGTATCGTATTTTCATATATTGCCTTCTCTTCTCACCTGGAAGAGATATGCTGGCAGTCTGACCATAAGTAATCTGATTGTCAGCAGTCCACTCAAGCCCAATTTCATCTGCATAATTATCTGTTCCTCCGCAGTTCAAACTTAAAAAACCTGCCTCAAGGCATGCAATAATGTAAGACAGTGCTAGGAAAATTTATCCTCACATTATGTACTTCAAAAGAATATTGTTTGCTTATTTGGATCATGCATATGGACCTTTTGAGGTAAACACAGATACGGGTGTTGCCAGGATTTATATCAAGGGTGTGGAAAAAAACAACTAAATACTATTCAAGATGACTATCTGTCACATCCCAGAATTTATAAAATATAATAAATAATTATTTTATTATTCGTAATTTATAAAATATATTTTTTTAATTCAAATCCTTGTCTTTACAATAATAAATATTTTATTAACAAGAAAAGATCACATCTTCTTGGTAGGGTTACAAGTCTCTTTCACTCAAGCTTCATATCTATTACAAAATTGTAGATTATGTTGAAAATAAATATAAGATAAAAATATATCAGCAACCACACAAGCTTGTAGGAACCTCGGAAAATTCATAAAAATAATCTAACATTCATGAAATAAATATCAATAATTTAATAAGAAATAATAATATATCAATTCATTATAAAACTTAAACATCTGAAAAACAATGATAATTTCTTAAGCAAAATTATGCATCAGTCACATGCAACACATACGAGATAACTGGATAACAAAGGCGTACATCACACCCGATGGTGCACCCTCCCAACAGTGGATGGAGAGGCATACTCCACATTCCTCCCAACAGCGGATGAAGATAATCCATATCGTACTCCCAACAGTAGATAGAGGAACCGTCTAACCATCATGTCTGATGGTCCGCTAATCCCCGAAGGGAATCGCCGTACCTGCTCTCGGCAAGGATACATAAACATCCATGATCATTTATTTACATTCACTCATTCATTCACACATGCATCCAAGAAATAGTATGATCAAATATTACAAGAGACCATGCTTTATATATGATCTACTAGACTATGTCCATTGGTGGCTCTACACTGTGATGGGCCCGTAGCTCTTTTCACAGGTTGTACTTCCAATATAGACCATTAGCCTAGTTACATCTACTACATGGTACAATCATATCAATATCATAAACTTAAGAACACTAGGAAACCAATAATCATTTTCAAATGATATTTTCAAATAAATCTTTAAATTCATCAAATCATAAAGGCTTAAAAATAACAATCTCTTAATAGTCTTTGATCAGCTAAAACCCTAATTGGAATAGCTCAATTGGCTTAAATCAAATTCAATCCAATTATGGCCTAATAGAATCAACCTCAAATCCTTATAGGACCGGTCTGGAATCACCATAGACTGGTCTAATTTAGATTTGATTGATTCCGATTAGGTCAAGTAGATTTGAACTGGTCAAGTTAGTCTGGAATCATCCTAAACTAATCTTAATCGATCAAACATGTTTGATTTAGTCAAAAGAGCTCAAACTAATAAAGGAAGAGGAAATCAGACTATATCATATAATGCTTAGCTCAAAACTGAACCAACTCACCTGAGTCTTGGACAGGTCATATGTGCTACATATGCCTATCCTAAGTAATATGTTAAGTTGAGGTACAACGGGCTAGATAGAGGAGTGATGATATATCTAACGTTAATCGCATCGCTGGGCAAGCTTAACTTCATGGACTAAGCTAAGCCTTACTCATAAGTTGAGCTAAGTCTTGCCACTGAACTGGGCCATGCTTGGCTTGCGAGTTGGGTCATGCTTAGACACATGATTTAGGGTTGTATCTGACTATATGGAATAGGTTATACCTAGCCGCATGAGTTGGCCTATGCCTAGCCATATGATTAGGTCGTACCTTGCCACATGGGTTGGGACGTACAAAGCCACATGGACTGGATCATACCTAGCCACATGACTGAATCAAGCCTGGCCACATGGGTTAGATCATATCTTACTATATGGGCTGGCTCTTACCTGGCCATATGGGCTGGGTCATGCCTAGTCATATGGGTTAATTATACCTAGCCACATGGATTGAATCGTACATAACCATATGGGCTGAGTTGATCTAGTCTAGTAGATCAATTTAACTCAAATCAGACCCCAACTAGAATCCTCTTATCAAATTATATTTCAAAAATATAAATTATCAAGAATAACTCAAATCCATGAATTAAAGAATTTAAATCCGTAATTTTAAATTTAAAATTAATTAAATCATAGGAATTTATATATAATTCTTAAAATATAGAAATATCTAATTAAATAAATTAGATCCATTAATCTAAAACTAAGAATTTTAATAGTCAAATCAATATTAAAACTCACTTAAGCTTAAGAGATTAATATAAATCAAATAATTATTCTAATATAATGAATCAATTATCATTATTTATTAATAAAAAATTTTCGAAAATTTAAATATTGTTATGCATCATAAAATTTATAATAATTCCAATATCAATATTTCAAAACATAAATCAAACCAAATAAAAAAAGGGAGAAAGGATCCTACCTCTCCTCGATTATCCTTTCCTCGAGATCATCTCTTCGAAGAGTCCTCTCTTCAATCCTCCCATTGTCAGGTTTAGTGAGGAACGAGGGAAGAGGAGCCCCCTTATATAGGAGAAGATGAGATCTCTCCAAAAGGTAAGTAAATATTTAATTTTATATTAAATTTATTTTTATTTTACTTTCATACACATAGAAACATAATATTCATTTATAATTGTTCACACTTAAAAATGGAATATATACTATTTACTTCTTAAAAATCATATCACTTGTTAGGAAATCAATCAATTAATAATCTAATTGATTAGTAAGATTCCTAACTTATCCACGTGATTAAGGAAATCAAATTTAATTATTTCCTTAACTATAATACACAAACACGAAAGATAATAATAAAGTAATATATTATGTATAGTAATTAATTTATGTTAAGGGAGAAATCATCGACGATTACATTTCTCCCCCACTTAATGGAAATTTGGTACCCAAATTTGATTAAAAATAATATTAATCAATATAGTTAGCTCTTGAAATACTAAGTCAAAAGATAAATTTGAAAAATATTTAGATTAAATATACCACTCAAAGACTTTAAGTTAAAAGATTTTTTTTATATTTTTTTTAACATAAAATATATGACAAATTAATAAAATTCATCGAATAAATTTGATTTTAGATTACTCATAACAAGTGTATCAAATTCTATATTGAATAAATCAGTGAAATTTTTAAGTTTTAAAAGTTAATTGATTGTTGACAAAAATATAAGTTGACATGTAACTCAAAAGCAATTGAAATGTTGAAAATTTATCAAACTATTCAACATATATTCTTTTATAATTTTAAATAATTTATATATTATATATGTCAAAGAAATAACATTATATTGAATTCTCATTTGATTCCATCATTATCTTAAATAATATCTAATAATTAATTTGATATTAAGTCAAAATTTTATTCAAATTAATTACTCATACAATTAATGTATGATCAAATTTATTCAGGTACATATTTTATTAATATCAAAAAAATAATTTCTACAAATCATCCTAACATATGTCAAATCTAATATCAATTTTAAGAATAATATATGATAACAAAAATTATAAAGATAAAAACTTCTTAATTTATATTTTTAAAAGATCCTATAAAATTTTTGCACTTAAAATTATCAAAACTTTTACCTCCAAGAGAATAACTGAAGCTTAGTATAATCTTTAATTAGTAAAACTAGATATGTTAACTATAAGCATTCATAGATGTAAGATAAAACAATAAAAAAAAGATAATTATTTATCAATCCTAAAACTATACAATAAGTAACAAATATGTTTTATTTATCTTACTCATAATTATACATAAAATAATATTCTAGAATAAAGGGTAACAAAATATTATGTCAAACTATAGTAGAAATTTTGTCAAACTTCATTTATTATCTACCTTAAATTTACAACAAAATTATATGAATAAATTTTTGGTCCCCAACATGAAAATGACATGGTCAAAATAATAAATGATATAAGGCTTATGCAATAAACTTAATTTATTTAAAAAATAAAAATTTAAATATTTTACAGCAAATATAAGCATCATAAAATATTTCTATTTAGATTATCAACTTATTTTTATAAATTTAATATGTGTATTTTCATGAATAACTAAGTTTACTATATGTATATCAAAATATGTACATTCTACAATCAATTTCACAATTCTTATCTACTTTTCAAAAGATGACAAGACTGTTATGATAAAATCACATTCAAAATGTAAAACTTTATGAGAGTTTTTAAGATAAACTAATAGAATACTTATTTTAATTTAGAGGAAAAATAAAATTTTGACCTTTTACTTAATAATCCTATTGCAAGTAATTTAACGAGATTCTTTTGCGTAACATCTTTAATCAATTAATTCTTTATCAAAAAATAAATCTTATTTGGCTCAATAAAATAATCTTATAAATCATATTCGGCTCAACAAAATAATCCTAATCTCCTAAAATCATACTTTAGTTGCATTCCTATGTAATTCTCAAAATATATATCTCAAAACTAATTGGATCATCTAATATTCTAATCTTAGAATCCCATATTCCAACAGGTCATCAAAATTATTGCTCTAATACCATTAAAATTATCACATCCCAGAATTTATAATATATAATAAATAATTATTTTATTATTTATAATTTATAAAATATACTCCTTTCTTGAATTCAAATCCTTGTCTTTACAATAGTAAATATTTTATTAACAAAAAAATCATATCTTCTTGGTAGGGTCACAAGTCTCTTCCACCCAAGCTTCATATCTATTATAAAATTATAAATTATGCTAAAAAATAAATATAAGATAAAAATATATCAGCAACCACACATGCTGGTAGGAACCTCGGAAAACTCATAAAAATAATCTAATATTTATGAAATAAATATCAATAATTTAATAAGAAATAATAATATATCAATTCATTATAAAACTTAAACATCTAAAAAATAATAATAATTTCTTAAGCAAAATCATGCATCAGTCACATGCAACACATACGAGATAACTGGATAACAAAGGCATACATCACACCCGACGGTGCACTCTCCCAACAGCGGATGGAGAGGCATACTCCACGGGAAGGATTCCTCCAAATAGCGGATGGAGATAATCCATATCGCACTCCCAATAGCGGATGAAGTGGTATCCCTCACCCGCCTAAGTGGGGACACGTTCCTCCCAACAGCGGATGAAGGAACTGTATAACCATCATATCTGATGGTCCACTAATCCCCGAAGGGAATCGTCATACCTGTTCTCGGCAGGGATACATAAACATCCATGATCATTCATTTACATTCACTCATTCATTCACACATGCATCTAACAAAAAGTATGATCAAATATTATAAGAGACCATGCTTTATATATGATCTACTAGACTGTCCATTGGTGGCTCTACACTGTGATGGGCTCGTAGCTCTTTTCACAGGTTACACTTCCAATATAGACCAGTAGCCTAGTTACATTTACTACGTGATACAATCATATTAATATCATAAACTTAAGAAAAGTAGGAAACCAATAATCATTTTCAAATGACATCTTCAAATAAACTTTTAAATTCATCAAATCATAAAGGCTTAAAAACAGTAATCTCTTAATAGTCTTCGATCAATCAAAACCCTAATTGGAATAGCTCAATTGGCTTAAATCAAATTCAATCCAATTATGGCCTAATAGAATCAACCTCAAATCCTTATAGAACTGGTCTAAAATCACCCTAGAATGGTCCAATTTAGATTTGATTATTTTTTATTAGGTCAAATAGATTTGAACTAGTCAAGTTAGTTTGGAATCACCCTAAACTAATCGTAACCGATCAAACATGTCTGATTTAGTCAAAAGAGCTTAAACCAATAAAGGAAGAGGAAATCAAACTATATCATATAGTGCTTAGCCCAAAACTGAACCAACCCACCTGAATCTTGGACGGGTCATATGTGCTACACATGCTTGTCCTAAGTAATATGTTAAGTTGAGGTACAACGGGCTAGATAGAGGAGTGATGATGTATCTAATGCCAATCACATCATTGGGCAGACTAAACTTCATGGACTAGGCTAAGCCTTACTCATAAGTTGGGCTAAGCCTAACCATTGAACTGGGCCATGCTTGGCTCGCGAGTTGGGTCATGCTTAGACACATGATTTGGGGTTGTATCTGACCATATAGAATAGATTATACCTAGCCGTACGAGTTAGCCTATGCCTAGCCATATGATTAGGTCGTACCTTGCCACATAGGCTGGGACATACAAAACCACATGGACTGGATCATACCTAACCACATGACTAAATCAAGCCTGGCCACATGGGTTAGATCATGTCTTACTACATGGGTTGGCTCTTACTTGGCCACATGGGTTGGGTCATGCCTAGTCACATGGGTTAATTGTACCTAACCACATGAGTTGAGTCGTACATAACCATATGGGTTGAGTCGTACATAACCATATGGGCTGAGTTGATCTAGTCTAGCAGATCAATTTAACTCAAGTCAGACACTCAATTTAGAATCCTCTTATCAAATTATATTTCAAAAATATAAATTATCAAGAATAACTCAAATCCATGAATTAAAGAATTTAAATCCGTAATCTTAAATTTAAAATTAATTAAATCATAGGAATTCACACATAATTCTTAAAATACAAAAATATCTAATTAAATAAATTAGATTCATTAATCTAAAAATAAGAATTTTAATAGTTAAATCAATATTAAAACTCACTTAAGCTTAAGAGATTAATATAAATCAAATAATCATTCTAATATCATGAATCAATTATCATTATTTATTAATCAAAAAATTTCGAAAATTCAAATATTGTTATGCATTATAAAATTTATAACAATTCCAATATCAATATTTCAAAACATAAATCAAACCAAATAAAAAAAGGAGAAAGGATTATACTTCTCATCTGTTATCCTTTCCTCGAGATCATCTTCTCGGGAAGTCCTTTCTTCGATCCTCCCATTGTCAGCCTTGGTGAGGAACGAGGGAACAAGAGCTCCCTTATATAGGAGAAGATGAGATCTCCCCAAAAAGTAAGTAAATATTTAATTTTATATTAAATTTATTTTTATTTTAGTTTCACGCACAAAGATAGAAATATAATATTTATTTAAAATGATTCATACTTAAAAATGGAATGTATATTATTTACTTCCTAAAAATCATATCACTTGTTAGGAAATCAATCAAACAATAATCTAATTGATCAGTAAGATTCCTAACTTATCCACGTGATTAAGGAAATAAAATTTAATTATTTCTTTAACTATAATACACAAACACGAAAGTTAATAATAAAGTAATATATTATTTATAGTAATTAATTTATGTTAAGGAAGAAATCATAATTACACTCTCAGAATTAAAGCAATCAAAAATAATGTTTTCTACAATAAGTTTATGAAGCACATAAGCTAATACACACATAATTAAAATGGTGTAGATGTTTTTACATTTTGAATGCACATAGTAGCAACTCATGATCGATGAAAAAAGCTTATTAAATTGTCAATGCAAAGTTATATCAAATATAAAAATACCAGACTACATGGAAGAATAACATCATTGACTGGGGACTATCAGAAACAAAAGATGTACGTCATATATAATTGCACAGTAGAAACTCACGATAGCAGCACTTAGTTTTTGATATAAACCAAAACAAAATGGCTAAAGATATATGACAAATGCTAACACTGGAGTAAGGCAAAAGAAGATATGTAGCATAAATAAACAAAAATGTATATGCATACAATTTTATTAGGAAAACAAATAATATCTGTGCAAAGATTTTTGTTACAGACTAAATGATAAGTGGCTATAATCTAGATGCCTATTGAGAAAGAAAATAGTGACAAAAGAATATCCTAGCTGCATGATCACAGCTTATCATGCTGTTTAAGATCTGATGAAGTGACTTGCATTAAAAAAAGATTACAAGATAATGTTTAAAAATATGTGAAAAATGAAAAAACAGATCCTTTGATTCCATGATTAATTAAATATGGAAAAAACAATAGATAATGCTTAAAAACGTGTGAAAAATGAAAAAACAGATCCCTTAATTCCATGATTAATTAAATATGGAAAAACAATGGAATCTGATCAATAATAAAATGTCCTGGTGCCTCATCTTACATCAACCATTTACAAGCTGGACCCCATACAAAATGAGTACAATTTGCAAGTGACCAAGAAAATACCATCATAATATATTGATCATTAAGCAATAGGAAATAAGCTAAGTTAATTATTCCTCTGCGTCACCCCTTTTATATGTATCAGTGGCCACCCAACATACAATCATTTATTATCACCCTGGCCTTTGAGAAAATTGTTTCAGAGAAATGCTATACCATGCACGGGTGATCAGACATCCCCTTTTTGCACACACATTTAGTTTCAAAACAGAAAATCTGAATCAGCAAACCTCTGCTGGAAGACAAACTACATTTCGACATTGGATGTAAAAACAGATAAGAAACCCCTTCACATAAAAGTTGCTCCTTTTAACAGTAGAAGAAGCCAACTCTTTTTTTTTGCCTTTTCAGTTCTATTAACCGCTAGCACTGCTCAAGCACTTCATTCCTAAAACGTCTAAGACAAACCAAATTATGGTTTAAGATGCCAATATATTGTCTCACTTCTGGAGCTACTGACAGAGGCCCTTGAAGTGTCAAACACCTGTGCTGACAACTACAAGCACATTCCACACAGTAGATCATTGGAGGCATTGTTAGTTCCATCATACTCCTAACTAAATTGACAAGGTTCAAGAGACTTCTGCATATGATCTACAAATTAATAAGCGGGAAAAGCCAATAACACCAGACTCACCAGACATCTGAGCTCTTGATGCAGAGTAAAGAAAGAGGTGCAAGATGAGTAAGTGGCGAAGAGTGGCCATCTGCCGCTGGTGACAGTGAGCGAACTCTCTTGCCTCACTCCCTGCTACGCTTTGATCAGTGTGAGTAGGAAGCTGGTGCAGTGGCCTATGATGGCCTCCAATACGCCCGACTCCCTGATATCATGCTGTAAGAAAGAAATATGCCCTCCTTCCATCTTTTTACAGTGGAAGGTGGTGGAGGCGCGTTGGGTACTTTTTAGACTGTGGCAGGGAAAGCGAAAGGCCAATTAAAGCAAGCAAAGAACAGTCTCGAAAAGAAAAAGAGCGTGGAGAGCTGGTGGCCGATGGTCCACGAGATTCCCCCATGGGCGGTGATGGTACCACTGCCGACGAGCAGCGGAGCAATTTCCAGCAAATACAGCCAATCATAGAAAGCCACGATTTAAAATCAATACGTGGCGTGATTGTATTACTGGG
The DNA here is from genome assembly GCA_024322285.1 of Musa beccarii. Classification (NCBI taxonomy): domain Eukaryota; kingdom Viridiplantae; phylum Streptophyta; class Magnoliopsida; order Zingiberales; family Musaceae; genus Musa; species Musa beccarii. The sequence goes on along the minus strand of CM044401.1, from coordinate 35,929,976 downwards.
TTGTTATCATTGTGTGATTACGTGAGTTCGGTTTTGACCCTGTGGAGACGGTGTGGAGACATGAACCCCTTCCAAAAGCCAAACAAGTATTCCTTTTATATAATGGTCCTTTAATTTATTCACAGCAAAATATATCCACAGGAAGATTCGTGCCTTAATTAGCTTCAAATGTTCCATGATCATGCAAGAACTTTTTTTTTTAACTTTTCTTATTTTTTTTCTTTTATTTTTCATGTACAGTTGATGGCTATTATCTTTGGATTTCGGGTTTTAAGGAGGGTGTAAATTGGAAAAGGGCCCCATGGAAATTATTTAATAGTCACTAAAAGTTCGCTCTGTGACAAAAGCCATTTCCGATGTCAATTTAATACATCTTGATCAGAAACGGCAATTAAACAGTTGAGATACCCATCTAATAAACGACAAGAAAATGTCGCACGTATGAGTGTTATATCATGGTTAATGAGCTTATTTCGGTAAAACTTCATAAGCATCATTTATGACATGATAATATATATATATATATATACACATAAGTACTCAAAAAATATTATATTAATTTCACTCAGTTCAAAAATTCCTACTTAAAGTATTAACATCGTATCTGATAATCTAAATCAATGTTTAAGATGGGAATTTAATTTAAGTTGCCTGGCGTCAGTTCATGATTGGATGGCGAGGGAAGACACCCTTCAAGCTGAGGTTACTTGGACGTTAAGCTAAGGGACCGACCCCCAATGCACGCATGCCGAAGGTTGCTCCCCTAAACTCTCACCTCTCTCATGACTCTTCCACGCAACGGTCTCACTGGCAGGTGTCGAGGTTTGGCAGACGGGCTTCGATACATGAAACATTGCTTCATTCTTCCCCGTGCCACGTGACGTCCAGAAAGGTCAGAAAGAATGAATGCTGGTGTCACCTGACGTAGCTCTTCTTCTGCAGTGGTTTACGGGTTAGTGGTTTGCCGTGCACAACATGATCGCCTTGGATGGTGTCCTTTTCTTTCATGTTACGGTAGGAACTATTCCTCAGAAATATGAACCTCTCCGTTAAAACAATTGGGTACAAATTAAGATGGAGAAGGATTGAAATAGGAAAGTTTATGATGAATCGAGGAATTTATTATGAGGGGGTGATTTTATTTATTGAGATAGTAATATATATTTATATTATTTTTTTCAAAATTTTTAACTATATATTTAAATTATTTAATCAAATTATGTATTTAAATCTATAATTAATCCTCAAATTATATATAGATTGAGGATATAAGGAATGTAAGAATATCATTCTATATTTGTCTACATCATAATCTTTTATCATGTCTTCATAAAATTAAACATCCGTCGAGAATATCAATCTTGAATTAATATAATTAAAATATCCGAAAATTCAATCATAAAATTATAAAGTAGAAAGATAGATCATTGAAGCCAAGTCATTCATTAAACATAACATCAAGAACTTATGTCATTTATTCAAGAAAAAAATTCATGAGAGAGAGATCATTTTAGTTCAAAATTCATGAAAATAGTTCAACTTGGTATTACAAATTCATGAAGTGGAGCACATCAATATCAAAAGTTTCATAGGGAAAGATTCAACTTGGCATTCTCATGAGAATTCATGAGATGGAAGATAAAGAATCAAAGTCATAGAAGCTCAAGACTTAGAGATTAGCATAAGAGTTAAGAATAAAATCCGAAGAGAGTATTCAAATATTAAGCACTTAAAAGCTTCCTTTTTTATGTAAAGTTCATGACATTAATATATATATAGTTGCACATGTCAATCTTCAAATGATACAAAAATGTTGAGAGTCATGAAATCCATTTAATCATCCCAATAGAGGTAGAGGGAGTATAAAACTAATTTTACTACATCATAAAAAGGGCATGATATTACTTAAAACTCATCAATCGAAGAAGAGGGAGTATCAAAATATTATGATCGAAGAAAGATAAAAAAGAGAGCTCCATTCATAATATAATATCGAAAAGATGTCATTTGAAAATAAAGAGATAGTGTCAAGATGATACAATGGAAATCGAAGTTAAAAATGTTTAATCTCAGATTTTGATGATGAAACTAATTGAGTATGTTTTAGTGATCTAACTACATTTTAAGATACGTAGGTCTACTCTTGATCAAGATTAGATAATTGATGCAGAATGAATCAGCGTTGTGCCGGAGGAAATCACGTCAGGAGATTGGACGTCGAGCCGGAGGTCGGATCGATGATCGGCAGAAGGCTTCGAATAAAGAAATCGAGCATCGGGCCAGGAGGAGTGGAGTTGTACCAAGGAGATCGAGGCTGCAGAGGTCAGTTACTGATTGGGCAATAAGCCACAAGAGAGGACGATACGTTGAAGTGTCGGACGAAGCGTCGATGGACCAAGGATGTGTTGGAAAATCCTATGGGGCGACATCTCATGCGTAGCAGAAGAACAAAAAACAAAAACCTTAGATTTCCATAAAAGGTTCCAACATTGTACGAAGATCGGTGTGTCAAAAACAAATCCGCAAAAATCACATGTGTAAAAGAAAGTACCTAGGGAGATCGTATATCCCTGAATCCCTACAGATCTGTAGGAAGGATGAAGGAGGTCAAGCGTCCTCCTCTCTAGCGGTATCCACACGGTAAGGACTGCAATGATGCACTTCTCTAGGGAGAGGAGAACAGGAGGTGTCCACCAAAAAGAACTCCCAACCTATAGAGCTTTGGTTCCCTCCTATTTATAGAGGTCCCTTGTAAACCCTAATGGATCTTGCCCTGTTGGGTATTGGATCTCCATCCAATTACCCAAGCCTCTTGGATTAGTGGGTCTCTACCCAATAAACTCTTATTAGCAATTATTGGATCTCATCTTAGGATCCAATAATTCAGGGGCTTAATGGATATCCAATAAGATAAGGGCTCCAGTGGATATCTCATATCCGAACCTCTACCTGTCGCAATACCTACCATATGTGTGTGACCCTCTAGGCCCAATATTGAGCTGGCCATGAGTCATACTTGTTAGAACTCCTTCTGACTTAGTGAATTATTATCTCTATAATAATTCACCCAACTCATCGACTACGGACATAGTAAGCCACTACGCCGCAGCCCCCAGATGATACAGGGGAATCCAATCCTTTGGACCTATCTGTCCATAGTTATAATGTATCTATAGTCCCTCATCCATATAATATCCTAGAGACCCTATACCGGGCATGGTGCTGTCAGGCCCATACAATCTCTCCTCGAGTCTTGCTCTTGTTGGATTCTCCCGGAGAACTCTTTCTCTCTCAATCCAAATAACCTTGGCCAAGGATTTGTTCGAGCAAGAATAGATGGGATATTCCTCTCATGATATCAAAAGTGGATGATCCTCTATTGATACTCAATAGCCCTCGTAAGGTTAGCTACTATACCCAATAACCAGTTGTACTAGATTTGAAACTTTCGAAACCTATAAGTCTGGTATCAAAGAGTGGAGTACTCATGCAGGACATCCTTTGTGTCACAAGTCTAAGGACCAGATACACTACTAGAACTACAGAATCGTTATCTAACGTGAGGTATCAATAACCATCCAGCATTCTGTAAGCGGATCAATCAGTGAACTCATTCCCTAATAAGCACCTGCACTGTACCCTTAGTGTCCCCACATGAGTAGCTATAAGACCAGCCACCTCCATTATATGGATGAGTATACAGCACACCAATCTATCCAGTTATCTCGATGTCCCTCTCGAGTAACCTATGACCAGGATTATTTAGGGTCTGTGTTTAAAGGTGAATCAATCTCATTATCATGATCTCATCACGATTTAATTCCCATTGTATAGAACTAAGGACATCACAATATATGCAACATGCAAGATAAAGTGATAAAATACCTAATAATAGGCAAATAGAAAGAGTGCATATCAGGTCACAAGTGCCATCACTCCGGTGATTGGCTTACAAGGTACATATAACTAGCAATCTCCCACTTGACTTAAAGCGAATCACCAACATGTCTGATCCCCATCAAACTTTCGTGATGCTCAAAGATAATTTGAGTCAATGGCTTTGTCAATAGATCTGCAATATTATCTTCGAATGAAACTCTTTCCATTACTACATCTCTTCGGGCCACAATCTCTCTAATAAGCTGGAACCTCCTCAGAACACTTCTAATGAGACTTGGGTTCCCTTATTTGAGTAATCACCCCATAGTTATCGCAATATAAGAGAATCAGATCCTCACTGCTCAACATGACTCCCAAGTCTATGATGAACTTCTTCATCCAGACTCCCTCCTTTGCTGCCTCTACTGCAGTAATGTATTCCGCTTCTATGGTCAAGTTAATAATAGTGTCTTGCTTGGAATTCTTCCAGCATACTGCTCCTCCATTCAGGGTGAACACATATCGTGAATTAGATTTGCTATCATCGACATTAGACTGGAAGCTTGGGTCCATGTAGCCCTCAACCCTAAGGCTACTGCCTCCATATACTAGTAAAAGATTCTTAGTCCTTATCAAGTACTTAAGTATATATTTTACTATTTTCCAGTGCTCCAAGCCTGGATTTGCCTAATACCTACTCGTGACACTCAGAGCATGTGCTATATCAGACTTGGTACATAGCATAACATATATGATAGATCCTATCGCTGAGGTATATGGTATCATATCCATGTGTGCCTTTTATTCAGGAGTCTTTGGGGACATACTCCTAGAAAGTGATATTCCATGTCTTATTGGTATGAGACCTCTCTTGAAATTTTCTATACCAAACCTTTTGACAATGGTATCTATGTACCTGGACTGGGACAAGCCAAGCATTCCCTTGGATCTATCTCTATAGATCCGTATCCCCAATACGTAGGATGCTTCCCCTAAGTCCTTCATGGAGATGTGCTTAGATGACTAAGTCTTTACTGTGGAGAGCATTCCTACATCATTCCCAATGATTAGGATGTTATCCACATACAATATTAAAAAGGTGATAGTGCTCCACTTACTTTCCTGTACACACAAGGCTTATCTTCGTTCTTAGCGAAGTCATTAGATCTGATTGCCTTATCAAATCTTATATTCTAACTTCGGGAAGCTTGCTTCAGTCCATAGATAGACCTAAGCAACTTGCACACCTTATTTGGGTTATCCCTAGAAACAAATCCCTCAGGCTGTATCATATACACCCCCTCCTTAAGGTTACCGGTGAGAAAGTGTGCTACAATAGCTAATAGAATTCGAATGAATTTTAGCATGGCTACGGGTGAGAAAGTTTCATCATAATCAACACCTTGCCTTTGACGATACCCCTTAGCCACTAGCCTTGCTTTATAGGTCTCTACCTTTCTATCTACTCCAATCTTCTTTTTGAAGATCCACTTGCAGCCAATGGGTACAATACCCTCGAGTGTATCAACTAGGTTCAAAACTTTGTTGGAGTACATGGAATCTATTTATGAATTCATGGCTTCTTGCCATTTCCCAGAGTCTATGCTCATAATAGCCTCCTCGTAGGTCTGAGGATCAATATCATCAACATCTTCTCCTTTGATATATCCCACAATCTCTCAGGAGGATGGAATACTCTACCGGACCTATATAAAGTTGGAACTTGTGTGCTAGGTACCTGAACAGACTCTGGTTGTGGAATGGTGCTTGAGCTAGGTTCTCCAACCTCATTCAACTCTATCATGCTTCCATTGTCTCCACTAAGAATGTATTCCTTCTTAAGGAATACTGCTCTCTTAGCTACAAAGACCTTTTGATCCTCAGGGTGATAGAAATAATACCCATAAGTTTCCTTGGGGTATCCCACGAACTTGAACCATTCCGTCTTAGATTCCAACTTATCGGGGTTGTGTCTCTTGACGTGGGTAGGGCAGCCCCAAATCTTAACAACCTTAAGATCGGGCTTTTTCCCATTCCATATCTCATATGGAGTAGACATTACTGACTTCGTTGGAATTCTGTTTAGAAGATAAGCTGCGGTCTCTTGGGCATATCTCTAGAATGAGATGGGTAGGTCAACGAAACTCATCATGGAATGCACCATGTCTAACAGTGTATGATTCCTCCTTTCTGATACACCATTAAGCTGCGATGTATACGAAGGTGTCCATTAGGATGAAATCTCATGGTCTTTGAGGAACTGGGTGAACTCTATACACAAGTACTCACCTCCTTGATCTGATCGAAGGGTTTTAATACTCTTTCATGTCTAGTTCTCCACTTCATTCTTATATTTTCTGAATTTCTCAAAAGCCTCAAACTTGTACTTCATCAAGTACACATGTTTGTATCTTGAGAAATCATCAGTGAAAGTAATGAAGTAGGAGTAACCACCTATGGCATGAGTCAACATAGGACCACATGCATCACTATGTATGAGTTCCAGTAACTCAGTGGCTCTCTCTCTAGTTTCACTAAATGGAAAGTTGGTCATCTTTCCCCGAAGGCAAGGTTCACAAGTCATATATAACTCATAGTCAAATGGATCTAGATATCCATTCTTCAGCAACTTTTAAATCCTTCCCTCATGGATGTGACCTAGCCTACAATGCCACATATATACATTGTTCACCTCTTCTCGTTTTCTCTTAGACTCACTTACACTCATGATATATGGAGCTGTATCTAGCATAAATAAACTATAATGCAATGTTCCTCTCGTGATGATCTCATCATCTAATATTATTGAACAATCATTATTCTCAAAAACTAATTTATGCACTAATTGTCAAACATGAAATAGAAATATTATTTTTATTAATAGAAGGAACATAATAGCATGCATCTAATGCAATAATAGCTCCACCAAGCAGATGTAAGGTGACCTTGCCAACAACCACTACAATAACCTTTGCTCCATTGCCCATCTTAAGGTCTATCTCACCTCTGTTCAATCTCCTAGGTCTTGCTAGAACCTATAATGAATTGCAGATATGATAAGTACTCTCGGTATCTAATACCCATGTGTTATCATAAGATTCTAACAAATAGAGACTGATCATGAATGTACCTGAAGCTTCTCCAAGCTTCTGTTTTGCCCTCTCTGCAAGATACTCTTTGCAGTTCCTCTTCTAGTGTCGATCTTTGTCGCATGGAAGCACTGGCCTTTATCCTTTATTGGGTTTTTCTTGGCAACCTTTGCCTTACCCATTTTGCCCTTACTCTTGCCCTTCTTAAGGGACTTCTCAGCCTTCCTTTTCTTTCTAGTCTCACTAGCATAGAGAACTGGCTTCTCATTCTTGATGGTGCTCTCTACTTCTCTCAATATATTAAGGAGCTTTGGGAGGGTCACCTCAAGTTTGTTCATATTAAAATTCATTATGAACTGAGCAAAGGAATCTGGTAGGGACTGAAGCACAAGATCCACACACAGGTTATCCTCTAGGACCATTCCTAGACCTGTGAGTTTCTCGATCCACTCAATCATCATAAGGACATAGTTCTGAACCGATGTCTCCTCAGTCATCCTAGCAAGGAAAAGACTCTTTGATATCTCATATCACTGAGTTCTTCCTTGTTCCTCAAATAGTTTGTGGAGATGTAGGAGTATGGAATTAGCATACATATTTTCATGTTGTCTCTATAACTTAGTAGTCATAGAGGCCAACATATAACACTGAGCAAGAGCAGAATCATTAATGTACTTCATATAATGAGCGATCTCATCCTCGCTTACCCCTTCGTCGGGCATAAGGATCACTGTATCAAGGACGTATATGATTTTCTCTACCATGAGAACGATTCTCATATTGCGAAGCCAATCTGTATAATCTGGACCAATGAGGCGGTTGGCATCAAGTATGCCATGTAAAGGATTTGAAAGTGATATTTTTCTAAAATTAAAGATGTAGTAGAAATAAATAACATGCAGACTTTGTAAAAATTAAACAGTTAAGATAAGGATTTTTATTTTAATATATTCTCACTAATTTTTTGTGAGACACACAACACCCTTCAGTATGTGAATCGAAAACCCCTGACGGATCTCTAGTGGGGATCGAGATCCAATCGGCATCTTAACGTAACCTCGAGGGACTCGACCAATCACGTTAAGCCTGTAAAAGTAGGCAACTCTTGCCAATCACAACTCATTGTGATTCCCGTCCTACTCAACCTTCGAACCACCATGGCCTCGAGAGACTCGACCAACCATGATGTTAAATTAAGTCATCACCATCGTTACAAGATGAGTCTGATACGATGATATACTCTCGAGGGACTCAACCAAGCATACCATGTCCTCAGGTCACCGATGACATCTCTATGTCATAGATAAGATAGCGAAACGTGATATAGGTAAGTCTCGAGGGACTCGACCATCTTAACCTACATCGGGAATCGGTTCCTAACTATAACGATGGAAGGGCATGTGGGTCAATCTAATTGCCTCACATTTACCGATTTAATATTATTAATAGAGGGGATTTTGATTTGGTCTCCTAACAAAATGTGTCACACACATGCATATTTAATATATATCTACATCGCATGTAAATATATATACATATCTAGTAGGTGTATAATCAATCACACATCACATGAGCAATCACATCAGATGATCATGGACCACATCCTAATGTGATCAGGCCCAAGCCAGTTGGCCCAATCATTCACATCAAGATCTATGTGTGCTCCGGCGCATCTCCATGTCCTATGATTGTCCTTCTTGCTTCGTCGATTTGGCTAGTATCTCAACGCATCTCCATGCGTCGAATCATCCGTCTCGACCTCATGGGTCCCGCTACTGCTACACCTCTTCATATAATTACAACATAATTACAGACACACAGACCCGACAATAAATGAGAAAAATATAGGCTCGTAAGCCCAATAATAATAATCACATGTTCACACATCACATCACACGGTCCATGATCATCTGTCCACATCATACATGACATGTATATGTTATTATATAGGACTACTAGATAAATAATAATAATTAATTAATTATTTTAATTAACTAATATTTTTTTGAAATCAGGGACATAAAGGGAATTTTTTGAATTATGAAGGGTATTTTGGTCATTTGACCAAAAGCATAAAATTAGAATTTTTAAAATTATGAGGGGTATTTTGATAATTTTATTAAATCAAGGGGCAAAAATATCTTTTGCCCGAAAACCCAAATCCTTCTGCCCTGCTGCGTTTGCGGCCGTCGCCACCCTACCGACGGTAGTCTCTACGTCGCCCATGCCCGCGGGCGCCGCCCATGCCCGCGGGCGCCTTCGCAACGGGCGACGCTACTTCCCTACCCGTGAGCTGCAGGGTAGTGTCCGCAGCCCCCGTGGGTGCCTCTGCTCGTGGGGCACCGTTGCCTTTGCTAGCAAGCCGCTGCAGGCGACATTGGCATTGCACCCCGCGGGCTGCACTGGTGTAGCCCCTTGCATGCGGCCCAGCACCCACAAGCGCTGCCCACCCCTGGCGGGCAGGGCTGCTTGTGCCCGGCGCCACCCACATCCGTTGCCGATGCGATAGGCTGCTAGCGGCAGCCAAGGCTGCAAGCAGCCTTGTGAAGGTAGCATGGGCAGCAACGGTTGTTGCCCTTTTTCGTTTTTGTGTCAATGATTTTGACGCCAAAAGTTATTCTAAATCACAACACATGTAGTTTAAAATCCGATCTTCACACGAACAACCTGGCTCTGATACCACTATTGGGAAATCCTATGGGATGACATCTCATGCACAGCGGAAGAACAAAAAATAAAAACTTTGGATTTCCACGAAAGGTTCCATCGTCGTGCGAAGATCGATGCATCAAAAATAAATCCATGAAAACTGCATGTGTAAATGAAAGTATCTAAGGAGATCATATTGTTAGGGATCGAGTGGCACTAAGAGGGAGGGGGGTGAATTAGTGCAATGGTAAAGAACGATAAATTTCTACGATTTAAAACAAGTTTCAAAAATTTGTATGTTGAAAATGATGCTTCGTTTAAATCTGTAACGAAAGATGCTTTAGAAATAAACTGATTTGTAAGAAGGAGATGAGAAGGTAGAGCATCAAAGTAAAGATGGTTTGTAGTAAAGTAAATTACAAGAATATAAATGCAAACCAATTTATAGTTGTTCGATCATACGACCTACGTCCACTCCCGATTCCTCTTCACTTAAGGCCACTAGCTTTTCCACTAGCTATCCTCCTTCCAACGGGCAAGGATGAACTCCCTTATAGCACCTCTCCTTTTGACGGGCTTAGGAGGTAACCCCTATAAGGCCTCTCACCCCTCTCTTGGACTAGAACATACTTAAAGTTTAGAGGAAAGATTTTAATACTATTTCAAGAGAGTTTTACCTTTTCCTTTCTCAATTCTAGACTACCTTTCAACCATGAATGAGAGGGGTATTTATAGGCCTCAAGAGGATTCAAATTTGGAGCCCAAATTTGAATTACTTTCATTTTTCCTGATGTTGGCAGTGCCACTGCCTAGGCACTCGGGTGCCGGGCGGTGCCCCGCCCGAGCATTTCCAGCTCACTGGTTGGGCCTTAAACTCAGCCCAAACTAGTCCGAAACAAGGCCCATGAGGCCCCTACTTTGTTTATAGGATTAACACCTAATCCTAAACCAAATTACATGCTAACTATAAATTTTAAAGACATTTCCTAAGCTATTACAAAGTCCACAAGTCATGACTTTTTTCGGCGAGCTTCCGGCGAACTTCCGGTAGTCTTCCGACGAACCCTTGGAAATTATTTTGCGGACTCCCGGCAAACTCCTGGACTTCACAATGATCTTGGCGAGTTCTAACGAGCTTCTTTGGCAAGCTCCGATCTTTCTTGGTAAGCTCCGTGAACTTCCGATGAACCTTTCGGTAAACTTCCGAAAACCCTTCGGCAAGCTCCCTACTCATTCTCAACTAGTTCCGACAGCACTCCCAACGAATCTTCGGACTTCCGTCAAACTCTCGAACTCCCAACGATCCATCACACTTGTCTTCTGGTACTTTGTTTCGCTTTACGTCTTCATCGTTATTGTAGTTAATCCTGCACACACACAAACAAAACTCTACTTCGATCTAGATAATTATTACAACGCGAATTGATATTCTGTTGCCCGGCACGTTATTGGTCGGTGCTTCGTCTGATTCTTTGGCACATCGTCCTCTCTTGCAGTTTGTTGCCTAATCGGTGGTTGATCTCCGCAACCCTGATATCCTTGGTGCAACTCCATTCTTCTTGGCCCAATGCCCGACGTTCGAAGCCTTCTACCGATTGTCGACCGAACCTCTGACTCAACATCCAATATCCTAACGTGATCACCCAGTGTAACATCAATTCCTCCAGCGTCAACTGTCTAATTCTGATCGATAGTAGACTTGCGTAACTCAAAACGCAGTTAGATCACAAAACACAATCAATTAGTTTCATCATCAAAATCCAAGATTCAACAATCTCCCCCTTTTTGATGATGATAACTAATTAATGACTAACGGAGATAACCTTAACTCCCCAAAGTTTAATCAAACTCCCCCTATCATTATGCCATTGATAGAATACTTGGATTATCCCAAATCCAAGCAACATTCATCACAAATTATGAGAATTAACATACCATCATGCAAATATATGAAATATTCAATCAAATGCATGAAGTCATCAATCTACTTCTCCCCCTATGTCATCAACAAAAAGGAGAAGTTGCATCATAGCTAGTTTAAAAGATATACAAGTTTTACAACACACTAGCTATTAATCACATCATACAACATTTAAGCATAGCTTTGCGATACAACATCCAATCATACGATTCAATCATAGCAAGTTTCAAGATATATAAGATAGCACTTGTTGCGATGGTATTCATAATCGCAAGTTTTTCTATTCTCCTTTGAGAAGTGCAAGGAAATAGTATTTAAAATATGCAAGTTGCACTTTCTTTGTTTCCTTTGCGATATGCATGTAATTTTGTAATTTCTTTCTTCTCTTTTGAGAAGAGCAAGCTTGCAAGTTTAGCTTTCTTTTTCAATGCACAAGCTAGCAATTTTTCTCCCCCCTTTATCATTCTTAAAAAGAAGGGAAGATGCAATGTTGTAATTGATTTCCCTTTTCATCAAAATGGCAAATGAGATATTAGAAACAAATATTGACATAAGTGTTTCTATCATCAAAATTCAAGTCATGAATATAAATTCAATATTCAAGCCAACAAGCTAGCTCCCCCTTAGTTATTATCAAAATGAAGTGGAGGACTCAATTGCTAAAGAATTTTAAGCCATATAAAGAAATCATGTCATGATATCAAGAAAAATTTAAGAAGAACATGATTCATTTGACAAATCCTTTTAATAGAGTAAAAGAATTATACAATCAAGGATCATGATAAAAATATATTAATATCATAGATCAAGTCATGATTCATGATTCATTATAAAGAAAATTAATTTTCAATCATCACACAAGGTATGTAAGGCAAAGAAATCTTATCATTTCTATATCATAAAATATATGACATCAAGGCTCATGATTCATATGAAAATGGATAGCACAAAGAGCACCTTGATTCATGCATAAGATTTTTCATCAAGATCCCATTTCATAAGAATCAAGATATCAAGTTCACGAATTCATAAAAATTCAAGTATTGAATTCCGAGAAATCAAAAGACATGATACATTTCATTTAAAGAGTTTTCTTTTGATAAAACGGAAGGAGTATGGTAAATGATCTTGATTTATAAAGAACTTCAAGTTATAATTTGCAAGATCATGATTTCAATAAAATTTCTTTATAGCAAAATGAAATCTTTTAGAACTTAATTCAAGCATTAAATACATCTTAACAAGTCATAATTCCAAAAGATTCAAGAATTACTAAAAGAAAAAAATCATTCAAGTTCAATTTGACTACTTCATACTTATCATTAAAATCATTTTCATAGATTCATATAGATGGATTATTTAACACATCATCAAAAACTCATTCATAATTCAAGTGATTCACAAACTATCATAAATGAATTCATCACTTGTATTTCTTGAAAAATCAAAATTTTCAAAAATCATACATTTCACTTTTTATATGATTTGCATTGATTTTGTATAAACATGACTTTGTCTTCTTTTATGTTGAATAGAAACAAGCATGAATGTTCAAGACATAAAGGCTAAATCTTATAAAGTAAATTGTCAAGCATGATTTTAAATATTCATTTTCAAGCCATGATAAAAAGAGGAAGTCAAAGATTCAATCATCTCATGTCATGAATTCCAAAGGACATCTCAAGTTATCAACATCACATTAAAAAGATATTCCAAAAAGATATATTGATAAGTGATTCATTTGTATCATTTCACTTGAATTCATGATTCATTTGGTAGGTTCTCCTCTTTAGTAAATAAAAATGAATTATAGGAGAACAAAATGAATTAAGGGAGATAGAACATGGTCGAAGCATTAAACATGATTCATATTTAAAATATATCTCCATTGTAAATATGAATCAAGCATTTGTCAAATCCGAAATTATCCTCAAAATTACATTCAATAAATTCATACATGACAAGCATAGATTTATTGAAAAATCGATAAGATAGAGGATTGCATTTCATTTTTATAAATTTCTATTCATGTGATTTGCTTCTTATAAGCATGCCTTTACCTTAAAAGGAAATGTTAACATTCAAAATGGAAAGGCAAATTTCGTCATAATGATCATTAAGCCAAATCACATTTAGTATGTGGCATTTTCCAAAAGATTCGATTCAAGAGATTCACTTTATCATGATAATGTGTTACATTTTAAGTTTGTTTTTTATATGTGTACTCATGTTTCAAAAGATGAGTATCAAATTTTAAAACCAAATCATGAGTTTGTCATCAAGATATAACAAGTTCAAATCCTCATGATAATACATTTTCCTATTTTTACATGTTTCGATTTTTATGCAAAGACCAAGCAATATATCAAAAACCGAAATCATCACCTACATTTATTATTTTCATTTCATGTAAATTGTATTCATAAGGTATGTTCAAGTTAATGCAAATATCCATGTTCAAGTGTGAGAGGTAAACTTCATCAAAAAGATCATCAAGCATGGTATCAACCTTTTAACATTTTCATTTTATCATTATCAATGATGATTTCATAAGGTATGTTCAAATATTTTCATGAAAGCCATTATCATATAAATTCAAAATACAAGTTTTATCATTAAAGTCATCAAGATCAAATGCATCAATCATCATGATAGTACATTTTCTCATCTTTATGAGTTTCAATTTAAGTGATTTGATCTTTCATAAGAATGTTCAAAATTTTCATATGAGAATGTCATGCATCATATTTAAAAATGAAAATATCATCAAAATCATTTTAATTCTTTCTTTCATTAGTTATAACAAGATGATCGATGCTCAAATTTTTGCTAAAATTATTTTATTTATTTCATCATAAAAATGATTAAGACTTATTAATCCAAGATGGAAACTTTCAAATCAACATCACTTCAAAAAACTCATGCATGATATAAAATCGTCAAGCATCATGTTTAGAGACAATGTAAAACATCAAGATACACATGCATGGATTAATCCTATTAGGTGTACAAACATTATCACAAATCATACAATCATCATTCATAATTTTAATTTTCAAAAATTACTAGAAAGAAAAAACATAACAAAAAAAATTCCTACCAACTATATCAAGCAACTCATGAAAGGATCATGTAATTTCAAAATAAGGTGAAAGCATTTCGAGTGAGTTACTTACCTCATTGTCGAAAACCATCAAAGCGTAGTTTGCATCTTTATCTTTGTTGCACACTTTCCTCTTCTTCATTTTGTGTACTCGTCTTTGGAGCGTTCTGATTTCTTGCGTTCATAGCAAGAGTTGGTGTTCTTTTCATTTGTGTTCTTTAATTCTTGTTTAATGAACTTTTAAATTTTAACATTAAATGTTCAATGTCCTCAACATTGTCCTCATCACTTGAGTCATCACTCAAGTGGCATTTTATAGTCCAAAGTGCTAAATCTTTCTTGCTCTTTGGAAGGTTATTCATATATTCAACATGCTCAATATGTTCTAAGAAACTCATTTTATATGTCATTAAGGATCCAATGAGTTCTTTAATAGAATAATCATTTAAATCTTTAGTTTCTTATATTGTCGTTATTTTAGGATCTCACCTTTTTGGAAGGGATCTTAAGATCTTGTTAGTGAGTTCAAAATTTGAAAAACATTTACCAAGAGCTCTTAGACTATTGACGACATTTGTGAAACGGGTGTACATATCGTCGATAGTTTTGCTTGGTTTCATTTAAAAAAGCTCAAAATCATGCAATAAGAAGTTTACTTTCGAGTCTTTGACTCTACTAGTTCCCTCATGTGTGATTTCAAGTGTTCGCCAAATGTCAAAAGCTGTTTCGTACATAGAAATCCGATTGAACTCGTTCTTGTCCAAAGCGTAAAATAAGGCATTCATAGCCTTTGCATTTAAAGAAAAATATTTCTTCTCCAAATTCGACCATTCATTCATTGATTTAGAGGGAAGTGTTGAATCTCAGATTTTGATGATGAAACTAATTGAGTGTGTTTTGTTGTCTAACTGCGTTTTGAGTTACGCAGGTCTACTATCGATTAGGATTAGACAGTTGACGCTGGAGGAATTGACGTTGCGCCGGAGGTGATCACGTCAGGATATTGGATGTCTAGCCGGAGGTTCAGTCGACTATCGGCAGGAGGCTTCGTACGTCGGGCATCGGACCAAGAAGTGCGGAGTTGCGCCATGGATATCGGGGTTGCGGAGGTCAACCACCGATTGGGCAACAAGACGCTAGAGAGGGTGATGTGCCGAAGGATCGGACGAAGCGCCGACCAATGATGTGCTGGGCAACTGAATGTTAATTCGCGTTGTAATAACTGTCTAGATCGAAGTAGAGTGTTTGTTGTTTGTGTGCAGGAGTAACTATGATAAGGATGAAGACGTAAAGCGAAATCAAGGGCCGAAGTCAAGTGCGATGGATCGTTGAGAGTTCGAGAGTTTGACGGAAGTCTGAAGATTCATTGGGAGTGCTGCCGGAACTGGCCGAGAACGAGTAGGGAGCTTGCCGAAGGGTTTTCGGAAGTTCACCGGGAGGTTCGTCGGAAGTTCACGGAGCTTGCCAAGAAAGATCAGAGCTTACCAAAAAAGCTCGGGGGAACTCGCCAAGATTATCGTGGAGTCCGAGAGCTTGCCGAGAGTCCGCAGGATGGTTTCCGAGGGATCGTCAGAAGACCACCGGAAGTTCGCCGGAAGCTCGACGGAAGAAGACTTGACTTGCGGACTTTGTAATAGCTTAGGAATGTCTTTAATTTCGTAATTAGCACATTAATTTGGGTTAGGATTAGAGGTTAATCCTTTAACCCGAAGTAGGGGCCATTGGGCCTTAGTTTGGGCCAAAGTTTTTGGCCCAAACAGCACCAACGCATGCTACGTGCATGCTACGTGCATGGTACTGTAGCATGGCACTGTAGTCAGTTATTGTAGCTGGCTATTGTAGCAGCGCGTAGCACCGCCCCGCTCATCGTAGTTGCCGTAGCACCGACTCAGTGCGTGGAGCCAGCGGTAGCACCGCTTTGGTCAGCGGTAGAACCGCTTGGGTGTGTTAGTCTGCCAAGACTGATAGCACCGAAAAACTCAAAAGATTCAAATTTTTGGCTCTAAGTTTGGGCTCCAAATTTGAATCACTTTGAGGCTTATAAATACCCCTTCCTTTTTAGCTAAAAAATATAACCCTTTTGAGAGTTAGAATCTTGGTTTTGAGCTTTTGAAAAGTCTTGAAAAGTCTTGTTCTTGCTAAGTGTTCACCTCCTTCTTCTCCTTGAGAAATCTTGTAAGAGTGTGAACCACTTGTAAATGGTTGTAAGAGGGGTATTTGATCCTTCCCCTTCAAAGGATTTGATAGTGGAAGAAGGGAGCCTCATCGGAGAAGGCTTCGGAAGTGGATGTAGGTCACTTTGACCGAACCACTATACATCGCTGCGTCTTGATTGTGTGAGTGTTTAAATTTCTGTTTTACTTTGCTGCAAGCCTTTACTTTACTTGCTCCACTTCCTTTTTATCTTTGTACGCATGTTTTAAAGTTAGAACGCAAAAATCGGTTTCAAATGAAACGTTGCTTTCATCGTACGAAGTTTCCGAAGCTTGTTTTAAATCGCTGAAAAATCCATCATTTTATCCGCTGCACTAATTCACCCCCCCTCTTAGTGCCGCTCGATCCCTAATAGGAAGTTGAAAATTATTTTTAATAACGTTCCATAAATCCAAATCCATTGAAAGCAAGAAAACTCTCATTCGAGTTTTCCAATAAGTGTAGTCTAAATCGTTAAAGAATGATGGACGAACAACTGAAAAGCCCTCTTGAAAACCATTAAGAGTCATTTCTCATGGGTGTGAATTCGAATGGGAAATAATGAGGCTCTGATACTAATTGTTAAGGATTAAGTGGCACTAAGAGGGGGGGGGGGGGTGAATTAGTGTAACGTTAAAGAATGATAAATTTCTACGATTTAAAACAAGTTTCGGAAACTTCATATGTTGAAAATGATGCTTCGTTTAAATCCGCAACGAAAGATGCTTTAGAAGTAAACTAATTCGTAAGGAGATGAGAAGGTAGAGCATCAAAGTGATGATGGTTTGCAATAAAGTAAATTGTAAAAATATAAACACAAACCAATTTATAGTGGTTCGGTCATATGACCTACGTCCACTCCCGATTCCTCTTCACATAAGGCCACCAGCTTTTCCACTAGCTATCCTCCTTCCAACGGGCAAGGATGAACTCCCTTACAGTACCTCTCCTTCTAACGGGCTTAGGAGGTAAGTCTTACATGGCCTCTCACCCCTCTCTTGGACTAGAACACACTTAAAGCATAGAGGGAAAATTTTGACACTATTTCAAGAGAGTTTTCCCTTTTCCTTTCTCAGTTCTAGACCACATTTCAACCATGAATGAGAGAGGTATTTATAGGCTTCAAGTGGATTCAAATTTGGGGCCCAAATTTGAATCACTTTCGTTTTTCTCGGTACTGGCTGTACCACCGCCTGTCAGTGGCGGTATCACTGCCTGTCAATATCAGACACTAACAATGTACTGGGCGGTGCCATCGCCCAGCCATCGGTGTCACCGCCCAGGCTCTCGGGTGATGGGTAGTGCCACTGCCCGGGCTCTCGGGTCCTGGGCGGTGCCATCACCCGAGTATTTCTAGCTCACTAGTTGGGCCTTAAACTTGGCCTAAACCAGTCCAAAACAAGGCCCATGTGGCCCCTACTTGGTTTATAGGATTAACACTTAATCCTAAATCAAATTACATGCTAACTATGAATTTTAAAGATATTTCCTAAGCTATTACAAAGTCCATAAGTCATGACTTCTTCCGGCGAGCTTCCGACGAAGTTTCGACGGTCTTCCGATGAACCCTCGGAAACCATTCTACGGACTCTCAGCAAGCTCCTGGACTTCACGATGATCTTGGCGAGTTCCAACGAGCTTCTTTGGTAAGCTCCGATCTTTCTTGGCAAGCTCCGTGAACTTCCGATGAACCTTCCAATGAACTTCCGAATTGGCAAGCTCTCTACTCGTTCTCAGCCAATTCCGATAGCACTCCCAACAAATTTTCGGACTTCCATCGAACTCTCGAACTCCCAATGATCCATCACACTTATCTTCTGGCACTTTATTTTGCTTTATGTTTTCATCATTATCATAGTTAATCCTACACACACAAAGAAAACTCTACTTCGATCTATACAATTATTACAACGTGAATTGACATTCTCTTACCCAGCATGTCATTAGTCGGTGCTTCGTCCGATTCTTCAACGCATTGTCCTCTCTTGTGGCTTGTTGTCCAATTGGCGATTGACCACCGTAACCCCGATATCCTTGGGGTAACTCCACTTTTCTTGGCTCGATGCCCGATGTCCGAAGCCTTCTACCGATTATTGATCGAATCTCCGGCTCGATATCCAATATCCTGACGTGATCACCCGGCGCAACATCAATTCCTCCAGCGTCAACTATCTAATCCTAATCGATAGTAGACCTGCGTAACTAAAAATGCAATTAGATCACAAAACACAATCAATTAGTTTTATCATCAAAATCTGAGATTCAACACGTATATCCCTGAATCCCTGCAGATCTGTAGGAAGGATGAAGGAGGTCAAGCATCCTCCTCTCTAATGGTATCCACACGGTAGGGACTACGATGATGCACCTCTCTGGGGAGAGGAGAACAGGAGGTGGCCACCAAAAAGAAATCCCAACCGATAGAGCTTTGGTTCCCTCCTATTTATAGAGGCTCCCTGTAAACCCTAATGGATCTTGCCCTATTGGGTATTGGATCTCTATCTAATTACCCAAGCCTCTTGGATTAGTGGATCGCTACCCAATAATCTCTTATTAGCAATTATTGGATCTCATCTTAGGATCCAATAATTTAGGTGCTTAATGGATATCCAATAAGATAGGGGCTCCAGCGGCTATCTCATATCCGAACCTCTACTCGTCGCAACACCTACCATATGTGTATGACCCTCTGGGCCCAATATCGAGCTGGCCATGAGTCATACTTGTTAGAACTCCTTCTGACTTAGTGAATTATTGTATCTATAATAATTCACCGAACTCATCGACTGCAGACGTACTATGCCACTACGCCGCAGCCCCCAGACGATATAGGGGAATACAATCCTTTGGACCTATCTGTCCTCGGTTATCATGTATCTATAGTCCCTCATCCATCTAATATCATAGAGACGCTATACCGGGCATGGTGCTGTCTGGCCCATACGGTCTCTCCTCGAGTCTTGCTCTTGTCAGATTCTCTCGGAGACCTTTTTCTCTCAATTCGAATAACCTTGGTCAAGGATTTGTTTGAGCAAGAATACATGAGATATTTCTCTTATGATACCGAGAGTGGATGATCCTCTATTAACACTCAATAGCCATCGTAAGGTTGACTACCACTCCCAATAACCGACTATACTAGATTTGGAACTTTTCAATCCTATAAGTTCGGTATCAAAGAGTGGAGTACTTATACAGGACATCCTTGGTGTCTCAAGTCTAAGGACTAGATACACTACTGGAACTACAAAATTGCTGTCTGACGTGAGGTATCAATAACCATCTAGCATTCCCTAAGCGAATCAAATCAGTGAACTCATTCCCTAATGAGCACATGCACTATACCCTCAGTGTCCCCACACGAGTAGCTATGAGACCAGCCACCTTAATCATATGGATGGGTATATAGTACACCAGTCTATTCGATTATGTCGATGTCCCTCTCGAGTAACCTATGACCAGGATTATTTAGGGTCTATGTTTAAAGGTGAATCAGTCTCATTATCGTGATCTCATCACAATTCGATTTCCATTGCACAGATCCAAGGACATCACAATATATGCAACATGTAAGATAAAGTGATAAATGCCTAATAATAAGCAAAGAGAAAGAGTGCATATCAAGTCACAAGTGCCATCACTCATATGATTGGCTTGTAGGGCATGTGCTGGGCAACTAATTATGATTCACATTGTAATAATTATCTAGATTGGAGTAGAATTAGCTTAATTAGGTTGTAATTGGGCCAACCTAATTTAGGGCCAATTGGGCCTAGTATTTGATCGGTTTGGGTCGGGTTTAAAGTCCAACCAGGAGTGCTGGACATTGTCTTGTGGTGGCACCGCCAGACTAGGGCGGTGGCACTGCCCAAGTCTAACTTCTCAGGTAGTCTAGGGCGGTGGTACCGCCCTTGGGCAAAGTGCCTAGGCAGTAGCTCCGCTGGTTGGGTGGTGGTACCGCTTGTTAGGGATCGAGCAGCACTAAGAGGGGGGGTGAATTAGTGCAGCGGATAAAATGATAGATTTTTCAGCAATTTAAATCAAGCTTCAGAAACTTCATACGATGAAAGCAACGTTTCGTTTGAAACCGATTTGATTGCATTCTAACTTTAAAGCATGCGTACGAAGATAAAAAGGAAGTGGAGCAAGTAAAGTAAAGGCTTGCAGCAAAGTAAAACAGAAATTTAAACACTCACACAATCAAGACGCCTTGTGATGTATAGTGGTTCGGTCAAAGTGACCTACATCCACTTCCTCAAGCCTTCTCCGATGAGGCTCCTTCTTCCACTACCAAATCCTTTGAAGGGGAAGGATCAAATACCCCTCTTACAACCCTTTACAAGTGGTTCACACTCTTACAAGATTTCACAAGAAGAATGAGGTGAACACTTAAGCAAATGAAGAACAAGACTTTCCCAAGACTTATTTTCAAAATCTAACTCTCTAAGGGTTGTGTTTTTCAAATGAAAAGGAAGGGGTATTTATAAGCCTCAAAGTGATTCAAATTTGGAGCCTAAACATGGAGCCAAAATTTGAATCTTTTGAGTTTTTTGTCTTGTCGGTCTTGGCAGATCGACACACCAGCGTTCTACCGCCCACCAAAGCGGTGCTACCGCAGGCTTTCCACGCACCAGCGGTACTACTGCCCGACCAGTGCAGGTACTACCGCACGGCTACACGATGCGGGGCGGTACTACAGCCCAGGCGGCAGTGCTACCGCTGCTCTGATGGCGACTACAAGAACTGGCAAGCTCACGATGCAGGGCTATAGATACCTAGGCTACAGTAGCATGCACGTAGCATGCATGCACGTAGCTGGTTCGGTTTGGGCCAAAATTTTGGCCCAAACTCATCCTAATCAAGGCCCAATGGGCCCCACTTTGGGTTATCTAATTCTAACCCAAAATACGTGCTAACTACGAATTTTAAAGACGTTTCCTAAGCTATTACAAAGTCCACATGACAACTTCTTCCGGCGAGCTTCCGGTCAACTTCCGACGGTCTTCCGACGAACCTTCGGAAACCATTCCGCGGACTCACAGCAAGCTCTCGGACTTCACGATGATCTTGGCGAGTTCCCCCGAGCTTCTTTGCAAGCTCCGATCTTTCTTGGCAAGCTCCGCGAACTTCCGAAAACCCTTCGGCAAGCTCCCTACTCGTTCTCGACCGGTTCCGACAATGCTCCCAACGAATCTTCGGACTTCCGTTGAACACTCAAACTCCCAACGATTCATCACACTTGTCTTCGGCCCTTTGTTTCGCTTTACGTCTTCATTCCTATCGTAGTCACTCCTGCACAAACAAACACCAAAAACTCTACTTCGATATAGACAGTTATTACAACGCGAATTGACATTCGATTTGCCGGCACATCATTGGTCGGTGCTTCGTCCGATCCTTCGGCACATCGCCCTCTCTAGCGGCTTGTTGCCCAATCAACGGTTGACCTCCGCAACCTCGATATCCATGGCGCAACTCCGCACTTCTTGGCCCGATGCCCGACGTACGAAGCCTCCTGCCGATAGTCGACCGAACCTTCGGCTCGACATCCAATATCCTGACGTGATCACCTCCGGTGCAACGTCAATTCCTCCAGCGTCAACTGTCTAATCCTGATCGATAGTAGACCTGCGTAACTCAAAACGCAGTTAGACCACAAATCACACTTAATTAGTTTCATCATCAAAATCGAGATTCAACAATCTCCCCTTTTTGATGATGACAACTAATTGATGACCGACGAGTTAACCACAACTCCCCGGAGTTTAACACAAACTCCCCCTATCAATATGCCATTGATAGAACACTTGGATTATCCCAAATTCAAGCAACATTCATCACAATTAAGAGAATAAATCAAACCATCATGCAAATATATAAAATATCCAAACATCATTACATTGCATGAAGTCATCAATCTACTTCTCCCCCTATGTCATTAACAAAAAGGAGAAGTAACATCATAGCTAGTTTTCAAGAATATGCAAATCTTTACAACATACTAGCTATTTATCACATCATACAATATTTTTACAATACAACATCAAATAATACCATTCAATCATAGCAAGTTTCAAGGATGGACAATGATGGTAATTTTCACTTGCTTCTTGAGATGTGCAAGTAGGCACCTTGTTTCTCATGATAGCAATATTTGCATCCTTTGATATAACAATTCTTAGCTTTTCATGAAGTTGCAAAATAGGAATCAAGATGGCAAATTTTTACAATGTTCGAGCTAAAAACTTTCTCCCCCTTTGTTAGCATCAAAAAGAAAGGGAGGATCAAATATTTCAAATAATCTTGCATGAGATTCAACAATAATTTGTAACAAAAAATGTAAGCAATTTTGAAGAAGTGAAATTGAGCAAGATTTTTGCCTCTCTTGAGATAACAACTTTTTGCTTCTCAATGTTCAAGCTAGCAAAATTTTTCTTTTGATGCACAAGCTAGCAATTTTCTTCCTCTTGAATGAGCTAGCAAATTAATCATGCAAGCTAGCAATAAATCTTCTCCTCCTTTGATTTTGTCAAAAAGAAGGGAAGAATATAATTCTTTTCCCTTTACATGAGTGCTTCCATCATAACAAAATAACAAATTTCCATCATGAATTTTTAACATATCAAGTCATGAATTCAAGAGAGTCATAAACAAATCATGGTATGAGGGAAATTTATGACAAGCAATAATGATAAGCTAGTATACTTTGCAATACACAAACTAGCTCTCTTTCAATTTTTCTCATTTGCACCTAAGTTTCCCTTTTGCAAGTAATCAACTTCATGTTTGCAATGAGCTAGTAATTTTTGTAAAATTTATAACATTTTAAACATGCAAACTTATGAGTTAAAAAATAATGCAACTTTGCAATTTCTTTCTTCTCATTTTGAGAAGTGCAAGTTTTGCCTTTTGCAAGTTCTAGCTAGCTATGTTTGTCACTTTCACTTGTGATGCATAAGCTAGCGAGCTAACTCCCCCTTTGTCACTATCGAAAAGAAGGGAGGACTAAATGGCTAAGAATTTCAATCATTATACAAGCCATTTTTCATATCAATTATAAATTTGCATCAATAAAAATATACATCAATTGTTCAATTATTACATGATGCAAATAAGACAACAATGCAAAGAAATCATGTCATGACGGATATCAATATATAAATTCAACAAGGATCACAACCAAAAGATATCATTCATGATTCATAATTTTCTTTTTAGCAAGATCAAAATTCATATTTATCATTTTTTTTAATTCAAGATAAATATCATACAACCAAGAATCATGATATATGAAAGCATATCAATATTAAGGATCAAATCATAATTACAAGTGCTAACATATTTTCTTTTCATTCATTTTTAAACCATGATAAAAGAATAAATCAATGATTCAAGTATTAAGCACAATTCTTTTCATCAAATTTTCAATCGTATAAGGCTTACATGGCAAATATCAATTCATGATAAAGGGTATATATCTTGAATCATGATGCATAAAAACATATCATTCTCATAGATCAAGTCATGATTCATTGATTCATCATAAGGTAAATTTCTTTTCAATTATCTATTTTTCAATTGCCACATAAGACATACAAGCCAAAGAATTTTTGTCATTTCTATATTATGAAATATATGATAATAAGACTCATGATTCATTTAAAAAGGTATAGCATAAAGAGTAACTTGATTCAAGTATAAGATTTTTCATCAAGATCACATTTCATAAGAATCAAGATATCAAGATCACAAATTCATAAAAATTCAAGGATTGAATTCCGAGAAATCAAAAGACAAGTTACATTTCATTTAAAGAATTTTCTTTTGATAAAATGAAAAGAGCATGGTAAAAGATCTTGATTTATAAAGAGTTTCATGTCATAGTTGTCAAGATCATGATTTCAATAAAATTTCTTTATAGCAAAATGAAATCTTTTAGAACTTGATTCAAGCATTAAATATGTCTTAACAAGTCATAATTCTAGAAGATTCAAGAATCATTAAAAGAAAAATCATTCAAGCTCAATTTATCAACTCAAGACTCATAATTAAATTATTATTTTTGAGATTAAAATCATGAATAAAGTCATTATCGTATCATCAAAATCTCATTCGTAATTCTAATGATTTATAAAATATCATAAATAAATTTATCACTTGCCTTTCATCAAAAATTGAAAATCAAACTTTATCATAAAAATTGTCAAGGCATAAATGCAACATATTATTCCAAGACATGAGATTCAATTTATCATGATAATATGTTTCATGTTTCAAAAGATGAGTATCAAATTTTAAAACCAAAACATAAGTTTGTCATCAAGATATAATATCACAAAGTCATTAAGCATGATAACAAACTTCTAATATTTTCATTTCAATGATGATTTCATAATGTATGTTCAAATATTTATATGGAAGCCATCATTGTATAAATTTGAAATACAAGTTGTCATTTAGCCCATTAAGATCAAAAGCATTACACGTAAAGCATCATGATAGTGTAATTTCTCATTTTTTTGTGTTCCATTTCAAGTGATTTGACATTCATATGAGTATACTCATGTTTTTCATATAGGTCCAAAGAGCATGTTTCAAGAGAAATCATTAAGACCGAAAACATGAGGCACATTTTTAAAATATTCATCATGTTTATTTTTATGAGATTCACAAGACTCATAACATGAATTCATTCATCTCAATAGAATGAGAAAAAATACATTTTCATTTTAAGCAATTTGATGTGAGCATATTCAAAATTTTTATGAAAACATGTATCAAAATAAAACACAAGCTTAGTCATAAAATCGTCAAGACCAAATATGTAAAAATGATAGCACACTTTCAATTTTTATGTTAAAAGGCCATGTTCAAATTATTACCAAAATCATGCATCTATTTATAAATTCAAAAAATATGTTTCATCATCACAATATGACACTTTATTACTTCAAAAGCTCATGCATGATATAAAATCATCAAGCATCATATTTAGAGACAATGTAAACCATCAAGATACACATGCATGGATTAATCCTAAGCATTATCACAAATCTTGCATCATTCATATTTTTACTTTTCAAAACTACTATAAAGAAAAGCATAGTATAATTTTGAATTTTTTTTTATTTCTAAAAACACAAGAAAAGCATAAAAAAAATTCCTACTAACTAAGATAAGCATTCATGGAAATCATCATGTAATTTCAAAATAATTCAAGGAAGTTGAGTTACTTACCTCATTGTCGAAGCCCATTAAAGCATAGTTTGCTTCTTCTTTCTTTGATTCTTCTTTCCAAGCCTTCTTCTTCTTCTTTGGCCTCTTTCTTCGTTCAAGTTCATTTGTATTTTTTAATTTTTGTTTAATGAACTTGTTAACATTCATTGTTATGTGTTCAATGTCCTCATTGTCCTCATCACTTGAGTCATTACTCAAGTGGCATTTCATAGTTCGGAGTTCAAAAACCTTCTTGTTCTTTAGAAGGTTGTTCATGTGCTCATCATGTTTATCATATTCATCATGTTCCATTTCATAGGTCTTTAAGGACCCAATGAGTTCATCAATAGAATAATTATTTAGATCCTTTGATTCTTGAATCGTCGTTATTTTAGGATCCCACTGTTTTGAAAGGGATCTTAAGATCTTGTTAGTGAGTTCAAAATCCGAAAAACTTTTACCAAGACTTTTCAAGCTATTGACGACATCCATGAAGCGGGTGTACATGTCATCGATAGATTCGCTTGGTGTCATTTGGAAGAGCTCAAAATCATGCAACAAGAGGTTTACTTTCGAGTCTTTAACTCTACTAGTTCCCTCATGCGTGATTTCAAGAGTTCGCCAAATGTCAAAAGCCGTTTCGCACATAGAAATCCGATTGAACTCGTTCTTGTTCAAAGCACAAAATAAGGCATTCATAGCCTTTGCATTTAAAGAAAAAGATTTTCTCTCTAAGTCCGACCATTCGTTCGTCGGTTTAGAGGGAAGTTGAAAATCATTTTCGATGATGTTCCACAAATCCAAATCCATTGAAAGCATGAAAACTCTCATTCGAGTTTTCCAATATGTGTAGTCCGAACCGTTAAGAACGGTGGACGAAAAACCAAAAGCCCTCTTGAAAACCATTTAGAGCCATTTCTCACGGGTGTAAATCCGAAAGAGAAAGAACGTGGCTCTGATACCAATTGTTAGGGATCGAGCGGCACTAAGAGGGGGGGGTGAATTAGTGCAGCGGATAAAATGATAGATTTTTCAGCAATTTAAATCAAGCTTCGGAAACTTCGTACGATGAAAGCAACGTTTCGTTTGAAACCGATTTGATTGCGTTCTAACTTTAAAGCATGCGTACGAAGATAAAAAGGAAGTGGAGCAAGTAAAGTAAAGGCTTGCAGCAAAGTAAAACAGAAATTTAAACACTCACACAATCAAGACGCAGCGATGTATAGTGGTTCGGTCAAAGTGACCTACATCCACTTCCGAAGCCTTCTCCGATGAGGCTCCCTTCTTCCACTACCAAATCCTTTGAAGGGGAAGGATCAAATACCCCTCTTACAACCCTTTACAAGTGGTTCACACTCTTACAAGATTTCACAAGAAGAATGAGATGAACACTTAAGCAAATGAAGAACAAGACTTTCCCAAGACTTATTTTCAAAATCTAACTCTCTAAGGGTTGTGTTTTTCAGCTGAAAAGGAAGGGGTATTTATAAGTCTCAAAGTGATTCAAATTTGGAGCCTAAATATGGAGCCAAAAATTTAAATCTTTTGAGTTTTTTGATCTTTGTCGATCTTGGCAGACGACACACCCAAGCGTTCTATCGCCCACCAGCGGTGCTACCGCTGGCTTTCCACGCACCAGCGGTACTACCACCGCTCACGATGGCGGGCGATACTACCGCCTCAGCCAGCAGGTGCTACCGCTGCTGCACGATGAGCGACTACAGATCCGGCTATAGATGCCGGCTACAATACCGGACTCTGATGAGCATGCACGTAGCATGCATGCACGTAGTCAGGTTCGGTTTGGGCCAAAATTTTGGCCCAAACTCATCTAATCAAGGCCCAATGGGCCCCACTTTGGGTTATCTAATTCTAACCCAAAATACATGCTAACTCACGAATTTTAAAGATGTTTCCTAAGCTATTACAAAGTCCACATGACAACTTCTTTCGGCGAGCTTCCGGTCAACTTCCGACGGTCTTCCGACGAACCTTCTAAACCATTCCGTGGACTCACAAAGGCAAGCTCTCGGACTTCACGATGATCTTGGCGAGTTCCCCGAGCTTCTTTGCAAGCTCCGATCTTTCTTGGCAAGCTCCGCTTCCGACGCACTTCTGGCGAAACTTCTTCGGCAAGCTCCTACTCGTTCTCGACCGGTTCCGACAATGCTCCCAACGAATCTTCGGACTTCCGTTGAACACTCGAACTCCCAACGATTCATCACACTTGTCTTGGCCCTTTGTTTCGCTTTATGTCTTCATTCCTATCGTAGTCACTCCTGCACAAACAAACACCAAAAACTCTACTTCGATATAGAGCAGATTATTACAACGCGAATTGACATTCGATTTGCCGGCACATCATTGGTCGGTGCTTCGTCCGATCCTTCGGCACATCGCCCTCTCTAGCGGCTTGTTGCCCAATCGACGGTTGACCTCCGCAACCTCGATATCCATGGCGCAACTCCGCACTTCTTGGCCCGATGCCCGACGTACGAAGCCTCCTGCCGATAGTCGACCGAACCTCCGGCTCGACATCCAATATCCTGACGTGATCACCTCCGGCGCAACATCAATTCCTCCAGCGTCAACTGTCTAATCCTGATCGATAGTAGACCTGCGTAACTCAAAACGCAGTTAGACCACAAATCACACTCAATTAGTTTCATCATCAAAATCTGAGATTCAACACCGCTTAGTACATTGATCGTGTCAGTGTGTCAGGCGGTGGTACTGCCCAATACACTGACAGAACAGGGTCAACAGGTGGTGGTATCACTAGTGTCACCTGGAAATTTGGGATGATTCATATTTGGGCTCCAAATTTGAATCACCCTGAGGCCTGAAAATACCCCTCTCATCCATGGTTGAAACACACACAAAACCTAAGAAAGAAAAAGGAAAAACTATGTTGTAATAGTGTCAAAATCTTTCCCCTAAGTTTTAAGCATGATCTAGTTTAAGAGAGGAGTGAGAGGCTTTGTAAGGTTTACCTTTTAAGCCCGTCAAAAGATCAAAGTTGTAAGGGAGTCAGTCCTCGCCCGTTGGAAGGAGGATAGCTAGTGGAAAGCTAGTGGCCTTAAGAGAAGAGGAATTGGGAGTGAACGTAAATCGTATGACCGAACCACTATAAAAATCGGGTTTACAATTTATCATCTTATAATTTACATTTATGCAAACCACATTACTTCCTGCACTTCTCCTTCTTCCAATCAGCTTCAAGTTTAAAGCATCCTTCCATTTCGGATTTAATCGAAATCAATTTACATCGAAACATAATTTTATCCTACGAAGCTTTCAACGTTTGAATTTGTTTAAATAGTTGAAATTTATCGTTCTCAACCGTTGCACTAATTCACCCCACCCCCCCTCCCCTTAGTGCTGCTCTAGATCCTAATAGAAAAATCTTGGAAAGGAAACATACAACATCTTCATACATTAGGACAATTTAGCATGCCTAATTCTTTTCTAATGAAGTCATATTATTCTTCATTTAAAGGTTTTATGAAAATGTCCGCTAATTGGTATTTTGTATCAATAAATTCTAGGGTGTCATAATTATTATTGATATAATCTCATATAAAGTGATGCCTAATGTCAATGTACTTCATTCTAGAGTGTTGAATAGGATTTTTGGTTAAACAAATAGCGATTGTCTTATCACATTTTATGGGAATATTCTTTAAATGAATTCTACAGTCCTTTAAAATATTTTTCATCTAAACAACTTGTGCACAACATGCACTCGCGGCTATATATTCGGCTTTTATCATAGATAGTGCAACCGAGTTTTGTTTCTTGGAAGTCCAAGAAACAAGTGTATGTCCTAAAAATTGGTATGTTCTAGATGTGCTTTTTCTATCTATTCTACATCCACCAAAATCCGTATCTGCATCGGCTTTTAAATTGAATTCACCAACTATTGGATACCATAATCCTAGGTTAGGAGTTCCTTTAAGATATCTAAGGATTCTTTTATTGGCTTTAAGGTGAGATAACTTAGGATTAGCTTAAAATCTTGCACAAAGTCCTACACTAAACATAATATCTGGTCTAGTTGCGGTGAGATAGAGTAAACCACCAATCATTTCCCTATATATTTTTTTATCAAAATTTTCTACACTTTCATCCATGTCTAGCTTAGTGGAAGTACTCAAAAGAGTGTTTATAGCTTTTGAACCATCCATGTTAAATCATTTTAACAATTCTAATATATGTTTAGTTTGATTAAGAAATATGCCACACTAAGTTATTTAATTTGTAATCCAAAAAAGAAGGTTAGTTCACTAATTAGACTCATTTCAAATTTATGATTCATACACTTAGCAAATGATTCACATAGGGATTCGTTAGTAGAACCAAAGATAATTTTATCAACATAAACTTGAACAATAAGAAAATTATTTTTAAAATATTTAACAAACAATGTAGTATTGACCTCACCTTTGGTAAAATTATTTGAAATTAGAAATGAGCTAAGTCTGTCATACCAAGCCCTTGGGGCTTGTTTTAACCCATAGAGAGTCTTAGTCAATTTAAATACATGATTAGGAAAAAGAGAGTTTTCAAAATCGGGTGGTTGTTCAACAAACACTTCTTCGGAAATAAAACCATTTAAGAAAGTACTTTTAATATCCATTTGAAACAACTTAAAATTATTACTACAAGTATAAGCAAGGAGCATTCTAATGGCTTCTAATCTTGTCACAAGAGCGAAGGTCTCTTTGTAATCGATACCTTCTTCTTAGTTGAAACCTTTGGCCACTAATCTAGCCTTGTTTCTAACCATGGTACCGAATTCATCTTGCTTATTTCTAAAGACCCATTTAGTACTTATAACTAAATGGTCACAAGATCTAGGAACAAGCTTCCACACCTCATTCCTCTAAAATTGGTTCAATTCTTCTTACATTATGATCAGCCAAGAATCATCTTTTAAGGCTTCGTCAATGCATTTAGGTTCAATTTGAGAAAAAAAGATAGTGTTGGCACAAAAATTCTTAAAAGAGGAACGAGTTTGAACCTCTTTTGATGTGTCTCCTATAATTAGCTCATTGGGATGGGCATCTACATACTTCCATTCCTTAGGGAAGGAAATTTGGAAAGAAAATGCATCCAAGTTACTATTTTGAGGAGAGGGTTTATTCAAATTCAAGCCATCAAAACCAAGATCATCATCAAAATCATTTTTCTTAAATTCGTAAACTTAATTGAAAACTACATGAATAAACTCTTCTATAACCATGGTTCTTTTGTTAAAAATACAAAAAGATTTAAAAATGGAAGAGTAACCAAGAAAGATGCCTTTATCGGATTTTGCATCAAATTTTCCTAAGGCATCCTTTTCATTCAAGATAAAACATTTGCAACTGAAAACTTTAAAATAAGAGATGTTTGGTTTTTTGTTATTCAATAATTCATAAGGAGTTTTAGATAAAGATGATCTTATTAGAACCCTATTCATGACATAGCAAGTCATATATTTGGGTAAACTATGTTCATTTAACATGGTTCTTGTCATTTCTTATAAATTTCTATTCTTTCTTTCTACTACTCCATTTTGTTGAGGATTCCTCGGAGTAGAAAAGTTATGGTTATAACCATTTGATTCACAAAAATTTTGGAAGCCACGGTTTTGAAATTCACTACCGTGATCACTCCGAATCGAAGAAATCATGAAACCCTTTTTGTTTTGAGCAAGTTTACAAAATTTAGAGAAATATTTAAAGTAATCACTTTTGTGAGCTAAGAAATAGGTCCAAGTGTATCTACTATAGTCATCTACAATTACAAATGTATATTTGCTACCTCCTAGGGTTGTGTCAATTGGTCCAAATAAATCCATATGGATCAATTGTAATGGTCTAGAGGTGCTTATTTGGTTCTTTGGTTTGAAGCTACTTTTTATTTATTTTCTTAGTTGACAAGCATCGCATACTTTGTCTTTAATGAACTTGACATTGGGAATGCCTTTTACAAGTTCTTTAGATGTGATTTGAGAGATTAGTTTCATGCCAGCATGACATAATCTCCTATGCCAAAGCCAAGCATCATCATTTAAGACCAAAAGACACATTTCATGGCTCAGATCATCAATGTTTATAGTGTAGACATTATTTTATTTTAGTACAATCATAGATGCGTTATTGTGTGATTTTTCAATAATGCAAGTATTAGATTCAAATTTCACAATATATCTCTTATCACATAATTGACTAATGCTCAAAAGATTCTGCTTTAAACTATTTACCAATAATACATCATCAATTGAAAAACTTGATTTGTTATCTATAGTTCCCTTGCCAATGATTTTATCCTTGTTGTTGTCTCCGAAGATGAAACACCCTTCATTTTGGCTAGTGAGCTTAGAGAATTGAGATAAATCTCCAGTCATGTACCTTGAGCATCTACTATCAAGGTACCATCTCTTGCTCCTACCTTGTATGGGTGAATATGTCTACAAAAGAGGATGGTTTTTAGGTACCCATTTGAACTTAGATGTCTCAAATATTGATCTACTAAACTTGTCATTGTTCATTGAGCTCCTTATCGTTCCTTTAGGAACCCATATCAACTTATGTGGGTTAAGTATCTTATATGGATATTTGTAAGCAATATGTCTGGATTTGCAACAAAAGTTGTATTTCAAATGAGATGATACATGTAGTGTGGGTACCTTAATGAAAGTAGTTGGTATATGGTGAGATCCATTCATGAATCCAATTCCACTTCTTTTTCTGACATGACCCTTGTTTGCAAGGATCAAGTCCAAACCCTTGCTACTGACCTTAAACTTGTTTAGGGTCTCTTTGAGTAGTAAGTTCTCATTTTGATTGCCTCTAAGTATTCACACTTAGAGCATCTAGGTAAAGAGGGAGTATCGAGTTTAAGACTTACAAGTTTATCTAGTAAGATAGCATGCTCCTTTTTCAATAAATTAAACTTTTTACTAATAGCTCTACACTCATCAAATAATTCATGAAACACAATTGAAAGTTCATCAAACGATAAATCTTCATTAAATAACTCACATACCTCTCCTCCAAAAGCCATTAATGCGAAGTTGGCCTCCTCCTTGTTGCTTGCTTCTTCATCTTTGGAGTCACTTGAGTCATCCCATGTCGCCTTTAGGGCCTTCTTCCTTTTTGGTAGCTTCTTCTTGGCTTGGGGGCATTTACTTTTGAAGTGCCCCGGCTTCTTACGTTCGTAACATATCACTTGTTCCTTTTTTGGTTCAAGTTTGTTTTTAGTATCATTTTTAAATTTATTCCTTCGTATAAATTTTTTGAATTTCTGAGTTAAGAATGCAAGTTCATTATCGGTCATCATCACTTGAAGATTCTTTCAAGTGGTCTTCTTATGTTCTCAATGTCATATCCTTCCTGTTCTTTAGAATAGAGTTCTCTAGCTCATCATGAACATGGCATGTCATTTCGTAGGTCATTAATGACCCAATGAGTTCTTAGAGAGGAAAATTTTTAAGGTCCTTGGCCTCTTGAATGGCCATAACTCTTAGATCCCAACTCTTTGAAAGGGATCTTAAAATTTTAGTTACAAGTTCGAAATTAGAAAAACCTTTATTAAGAGCTTTGAGTCTATTGACAACATTCGTGAAACAGGTGTACATGTCACCGATGGACTCACTTGGTTTCATCCGAAATAATTCATAAGAATACTCTGAGAGGTTGATTTTGGAATCTTTCACTCGGCTAGTATTTTCATGAGTAATTTCAAGAGTATGCCAAATATCAAAAGTCGATTCACAGATCGAAATATGATTAAACTCATTTTTATCAAGTGCGCAAAATAAGGCATTCGTAGCCTTTGTATTAAGAGCAAAAACCTTCTTCTCCAATTCATTCCATTCATTCATTGGAAGAGAAGATTTTTGAAATCCATTTTCAATAATATTCTAAAACTTAAAATCCATGAAAATAAGAAAAAACTTTGTACGAGTCTTCCAATAAGTGTAATCTGACCCATTGAATATAGACAGACATGTAATTG
Organism: Musa beccarii; assembly: GCA_024322285.1. Classification (NCBI taxonomy): domain Eukaryota; kingdom Viridiplantae; phylum Streptophyta; class Magnoliopsida; order Zingiberales; family Musaceae; genus Musa; species Musa beccarii. Next base: position 35,895,919 of record CM044401.1, on the reverse strand, counting down.
AATGACCCTCTTACATACCAGAATAAGCCATCTCTCTTGGGTTTTAAACTAAATGAGAATGACCAAGTTTTGATATCAATTGTTAGGATCTGAGCGGCACTAAAAGGGGGGGGAGTGGGGTGAATTAGTGCAGCGAATAAAAATGGTACTTTTGATTTTGATTTCGGAAAGAGTTCTCTGTAGAGAAATTTTTATCTGATGAAAAGGATTTCGGTAAAGTGATTCAAGTGAATGCTATCGAAAGTAGAGAGGAGGAAATCAAGAGATCATAGCAAGTGTAGAATGAAGTGCAGAAAGTTAAAACTCACATATCAAGAGAAGTACGTAGCGATATATAATGGTTTGATCAAATGACCTATGTCCACTTCCGAAACCTTCTTCGATGAGGTTCCCAAATTCTACTATCAAATACTCTTGAAGGGAATGGACCAAGCACCTCTCTTACAAACTTTTATAGGTGGTTCACACTCTTACAGAATTTTGATAAAGTAAAACATGAGAGGTGAATACTCAAGTTATCTAATATGATTTTGCTATAGTTTAGACTCAGTTTTTATCACTTCTCAATGTGCTTAGCCAGTTAAGAAGAGAGGGGTATTTATAGACTCAATTATCTTCAGAATTGGAGCAAAAAAGAGTCACATCTCAAATTTTCGAGTACTAGCAGTACCACCACTTGGCACTGATAGTACCACCGCCAGTTGACCCTACTCTGCTAGTATATTGGGTGGTACCACCGTTTGATAGGGTCCTCAGTCTCTGTGGACTGATAGTACCATCGCCTATTAGGCGGTACCACCGTTGACACGTAATAACTATCAGCGATACCACTACTGACCTAGGGCGGTACCACCGCCCAAACCACCTAGGAATTAGTTCCCGAGGTGGTGCCACCGCTAGACCTAGTTCAGCACTACTGAATGGGCCCTGAATCCAGCCCAATTCAGTCCAATTAAGGCCCAATTGGCCCCTATTAGGGTTAATCAAGATTATCACCTAATTCTAACTCTAATTACGTGCTAACTATAAAACTAAAAACATATTCTAAGCAACAACTAAACCAGCAACGTTGAGTTTTCTTCCGGTGAGCTTTCAGCGAACTTCCGATAGACTTCCAACACACCTTCAGATTTCTTCCAACAAACTTCCAATAAGCTCCTCGAACCTCCGATGATCTTTCGGTGAACTTTTGAAACCTTCGACAAGTCCCCGATTCATTCTCGGCTAGTTCCGATAGTACTTTCGATGATCCTTCGGACTTTCGATGGACTTTCGATGGACTTTCGAACTTCCAACATACTTGACTCTGGCAATTTGCTTTATGTCTTTATTGTTATCGTAGTTAATCCTACACACTTATCTCAATAATATGGATTAGATCAAATAACCTATTAATTAACTTTATCATCAAAATATGAGATTTAACACCCGATCCATTCTCGGCCAGTTCCGATAGCACTTCCGACGATCATTCAGACTTTCGACGGACTCTCGAACTCCCAACGTACTTGACTCCGACAATTTGCTTTATGTCTTCATTGCTATCATAGTTAATCTTGCACACTTATCTCAATAATATGAATTAGATCAAATAACCTATCAATTGACTACATCAACAAAATCTGAGATTCAACAATCTCCCCCTTTTTTATGATGGCAATTAATTGATGACAGAGTTAACCTTAATTCTCTCTATCTATATGTCATATTTTGATAAAGGAAATACTTGAATTCAATCTTCTTGAATTCAAGCCGAAACCGATAAGTTGCTTCTATTGAACTTATCATCATACTCAACAAGCATGAACTTTCATTCATAAATATGAAACTTCATATTTTTCTCAATTGAAAATGATATCAATGCATGACACCCATTTTTAAGTTCAATGTCGAATAATAATAGATATTTATCACTTCGATAAATGATACTAATTATAATTTTGAAATGTAACAATGATCAAATGATATCAATACACAAATGCAAGGCATGATATCATTTTTAAGATACATAACTTATCATATCAATGAAAGATACCAAATTTAAACATGATATGATAATGATCTTTCAAAAATTTACATTTTAAGCATGTATGAAGCATTTGCGAGGCATGTGATACATTCTAATATAATTGCGATACGCTACATATTATCGTGATATATTGCGATGCTTTTAAGAATAGCAATCAATTTTTGAAACAATGCATGGTAAATGCGATTACTTGTAATATGATACATATAAAATATTTATCAAGTCATCAATTCATTTTGCCACATTCATCTCAATACTATACATACAAGACATTTATCAAGTCATCAATTCATTTTGCCGCATTCTTCTCCCCCTTTGTCATCAACAAAAAGGAAGTGGTCCTTGATGCCAAATATTATTATTGGAGTTTTTTGAAAAATGGCAAAAAGAGAAGAATAAATCTATCAAGAAAAGCGATCCATTCATTCATGTCTATAAAATCATAAGATAGATTATCGAGGCCAAAATTCATAAGAATTTCTAAGAGCTCATAAAGGTTTCATACATGAGAAACAAATAAATTCTATATAATAATTCTTAAAGCATAAAAGTGAATCATTCAAGTTGTTAAAAGGCTTCTAAGAATCATTTCTACCAAATGAAATTAGCGAGGTAGAAAAGAGATCATAATACAAAATTCATAAAATTCATGATAAGAATTGTGAGTGTTCATTCAAGATGGATTGAGATGATGTTAGAACTCTAGCTATGAGAGTCCTAATTTAGTTTCATCGATAAGGACATTCATGTAAATCCTATCTAGCCGACCCCTATTAAAGAGGTGAAGAGGCCGGCTAGGTTAGGGTTAGGTTGCTTCTTAGGAAAAGAGTCCTATTAGAAGTAGGAGTCCTATTAGGAAAAGAGTCCTATTAGAAGTAGGAGTCATATTAGGAAAAGAGTCCTATTAGAAGTAGAAGTCATATTAGGAAAAAAGTCCTATTAGAATTAGGAATCTGATAGGACCCTAGCAGGGTTAGGTCCTACTCAACCATGTAGCAGCTAATAAAAACCCTGTGAGAATGTAATAAACCCCACCTAGCCACCTCTATCCTATAAAGAAGAGAGGCTAGGGTTTATATTTGGGTCTTTGGGCTTCTTAGCCGCCGCCCCCTTGTTACTGGGCCGGCCCGCTAAGGTTGAGGGCAAATTGGGTAGTTCACTTAGGAAGCAGCCCCTAGGGTTAGGGTTTGGAGCTCTATATAAGCTTGTAGCCTCCACCTCTTTGGAATAAGAAAGATCAATCTATAATTGCAGCCACCAGGCTACTTGGAGGGTGGAACCCCTATAACGTTCCAAGGGTTGATCCCCCTCAAAGATCAATCTCTATAGAATTCCTCTGGGGTTCTATCATCTGGTATCAGAGCAGCGATCTTGCTGCTTTTGCTGCCATCCCTGCCGCCCACCATCAGCCAAGCAATTCCCACAATTGCTCTTGACGTCATCATCTCCATCGTCATCTCCTGACGTAGATCAAATCAATCTACTGTCGCCACCTCCAATTGCATCAGAGATCTGGTATTTTTCTACCACCAATACCTTTTGCTGCTGCAATTTTTCATCTAAAATATCAAAAAGAAGTTTTTCTATCGATCCCTTGCTGTGAATTCTTTGCGTCGCGAAAGTTACCATCTTTGCGAACGAAGGATTGCTGTAGAAAATTTCAGCCGCGTGTTGCTGCCTTTAACCGATCTAATTGTTATCCTTTTTGAATGAAATTTTTTGTGCACCTCATAGATCATCTTGGCTCCTATCCATGATTGATCTATTGTGGAATTCATCACAAAAAAAAATTCGTGTGTTGCTGCAATCTCTCGTCACAAACTGTTGAAATTTTTTGACGAGAATTCTGCTATCGCAACTTGCACCGATTTCTTTACTGCTTTGCTGCCAAAATTTCTTGATCCAATTTGTTATCCTTATTGCTATCTAAACTAATATTCTACCATCAAACCCCCTCCTCAAACCGCTGAGTTTTCGCTAGAAATTTCGTCGAGAAACCGCTATTTCTTCGACGACAATTCTGCTCTTACGAGACAGCGCACATAGGCAGCAATTTCTACTGATTTTTGTCAAATCTTTGCTGTGAGCTACCACAGTTCTAAAACCTTCTTCCCTAACCTTCATCCACTACCATCTCAGCCCAAAACTCCATTAAATCACAGCCCTAAACAGCACCCAAAATAGCCACAAAACAAGCCTAAACCGCAGCCTACATCCACCAATCCACAAACCATTTCGGCCACCACTTCCCTCAAATAATTCATGCCTTTAACCCGGCAACAAAAGAGAGATCTTAATATTACAGATTTGGAGACATATGCTATGGCATCCGAGGAGGCAATTGATGCTAAATTCGAAGCCTTCGAGACACGAATGGAGGAGAAGATTCGGACTCTCTTTGCCGAACTTAGTTTGGGTCGACCACCGAGCCCAAAGAAATCACATCAAGGGGAGAGCTCTAATCGAAGAGATGACCTTCAAGAGAGGGGAGGCTCTATGACCGATCCTCACTATCCACGCATGAGGGTGGACTTCCCTAGATGGGAAGAAGGAGACCCGATTGGTTGGATCTCGCGCGCGGAGCGATATTTTCGGTACCACAAAACCGCAGATGCATCTATGGTAGAAATTACAGCTATACATCTTGACAGAGATGCCATACAATGGTTTGATTGGTTTGAACATACTCATGGAGTCCTCTCATGGCGACAATTCAAAGAAGGACTGCTGATCTGTTTCGGACCAACCGATTACGAGAACATCGATGGACAACTAGCAAAGATCCGACAAACCTCCACCATCCAGGAGTATCAAACCAGGTTTGAAAGGTTATCTAATCAAACTCGTGATTGGTCTGAAAAACAGTTATTGGGGACATTTATTGAGGGCTTGAAGCCGGAGATCCGGGGAGAAGTTAAAGCGCGACAACCGTACACGCTTATGGCAGCCATCTCTTTCGCACGACTTCAGGAGGAGCGATTGAACCATGAAGCCCGGAGGACTAGGGTCGCTCCCCGACCAGAAATATTGAAGCCCTCAGCCTCGCCTACTATCAGCCAAGCTCCTGCACCAAAAAGGTTGATAAGAGAAGAGCTTCGAGACCGATCTGCTAAGGGGTTATGTTGGCATTGTGACGAGCCATGGAGCCGCGAGCATCGCTGTAAAAAGGGGAGACTTCTTGTGATTGAACCAGTGGAAGAAGAGATCAGTGAACAGCTAGAAGAGAGTCTTGAACATGAGGATGAAGATGTGGAAGAAGAGCCACAATCGGTCGACTTTATGGTACATGCGCTAGCCGGCTACTCAAATCCACAAACGATGAAAGTTGGAGGCCTGCTCAAACAACAACCGATCACCGTTCTCATCGATACAGGCAGCACTAATAACTTTCTAAACAGTAAGGTTGCTGCTCGGATGGCGCTCCATATCGAAGGTTGCAGCAAGTTCGACGTAAAGGTCGCCGACGGCCGAATCCTAAAATGCGACCAAAGATGCCCGCAGGTGAAACTATTACTACAGGACCAAGAAATTGTTGCCGACTTCTTCCTCCTACCAATTGATGATTATGAGGCTGTGTTGGGCATAGAATGGCTGATGACACTAGGTGATGTCTCTTGGAACTTTTCCAAATTGATTATGAAATTCTATTGCAAAGGTAAACAGGTCACCCTACGCGGGAAGCGCGGAAGCAACGTAACCACCGTTTCAACCCAACGAATGGAGAAAGTTTTACACAAGATAAATGGTGGCTTTCTTATGCATCTCCAGCAGCAACCAGAGGGGGAGGAATGGAAGAAGGATCCAGAAACCAGCAACATCATCAAAAAATTGGAGGAGGATCCAAGCGCAATAGCTCACTATACTTGGGATTCGAGGGATCTACGCTATAAAGGTCGTATTGTGCTTATACCAAACTCCCCTTGCATCAAAGTCATTCTGCACGAAATGCACTCCACACCTTCAGCAGGGCACTTTGGATTTCTAAGAACCTACAAAAGAGTGAAGCAAAACTTTTATTGGAAAGGGATGAAAAAAATTATTTCTGAATACGTAGCACAATGTGATGTATGTCAACAGCAAAAAGGTGAAACAGTGGCGAGTCCAGGGAAACTACAACCACTACCTATACCAGACTCGGTGTGGACTGACATCTCCATGGACTTCATCGAAGGGTTGCCACCTTCCAAAGGTAAAAGCACAATCCTTGTGGTGGTTGATCGACTTACGAAATATGCTCATTTTTGTCTGTCATAAATCCCTACACTCTTTGTTAGTATTGCTCAGATTTTCATAGAAAATATTGTTAAACTACATGGGATGCCAAGGTCCATCGTAAGTGATCGTGATAGGGTCTTCACTAGTAAATTTTGGACCGAGTTATTTCAGTTACAGGGCACCAAACTCAAGATGAGCACTGCACATCATCCACAAACTGACGGCCAAACAGAAGTGGTGAACAGATGTTTAGAGACATACCTTCGGTGTTTCGCTAGTGATCGACCAAAGGAGTGGACGAAATGGCTCCCCTGGGCCGAATGGTGGTATAATACTACATATCATTCATCTATAAAATGTACCCCATATGAAGCATTATATGGTCGGCCGGCTCCTGTGATTCAAAAGTATGTAATTGGCTTAGCTAAGGTAGATCAGGTCGACCAAGATTTAATTGATAGGGACAAACTCCTACAACTGCTAAAAGATAATCTCTCTACCGCTCAAGCTAGAATAAAGCAGCAAGCTGACATACGAAGAAGTAAAAGAGAATTTTTAGTAGGATACTGGGTTTATCTTCACCTACAACCATACAAGCAACTATCCATCAACACACGAGCCTCCATGAAGCTATCTCCACGTTTTTATGGGCCCTATCAGATCATAGAGCGTATTGGAGCTATGGCGTACAGACTTAAATTACCTAAAGATGCCAAAATTCACCCTATCTTCCACGTGTCATGCTTGAAGCCCAAGTTGGGAGAACACGAGATACCCTAGATCCAACTGCCCAACACCACTGATGATGGAAATATTCAAGCCCAACCACAAGCCATCCTCGACCGCAGAGTCGTGATGCGTCGTCGACGTCCCTCTACTGAAGTACTAGTGTATTGGACTAATTTACCACTCGAAGATGCCACATGGGAATCATATGAGGAGCTGAAGTCCCGGTTTCCTGAGTTCATGGAACCCCAGCCTTGAGGACAAGGCTGATTTGAAGAGGGCGGGCTTGATAGGACCCTAGCAGGGTTAGGTTCTACTCAACCATGTAGCAGCTAATAAAAACCCTGTGAGAATGTAATAAACCCCACCTAGCCACCTCTATCCTATAAAGAAGAGAGGCTAGGGTTTATATTTGGGTCTTTGGGCTTCTTAGCCGCCGCCCCCCTTGTTACTGGGCCGGCCCGCTAAGGTTGAGGGCAAATTGGGTAGTTCACTTAGGAAGCAGCCCCTAGGGTTAGGGTTTGGAGCTCTATATAAGCTTGTAGCCTCCACCTCTTTGGAATAAGAAAGATCAATCTATAATTACAGCCACCAGGCTACTTGGAGGGTGGAACCCCTATAGCGTTCCAAGGGTTGATCCCCCTCAAAGATCAATCTCTATAGAATTCCTCTGGGGTTCTATCAGAATCCTACTAGAGAAGGAGTCCTAATTAGAAGTTGGTTAGAAGTAGGAGTCTTGAGTAAGAGTCATATTAGGAGTTGGGGCTTAGAAGCCCTATAAATAGCCATCTATTCATCCTCTTTTAATTAATAAAGATATCAATCTTTTAGTAGCCTTTAAGCAGCAACTTGGAGGAAGGAACCCCTATAGAGTTCTAAGGAGGCCGATCCCCTATAGAGATCAACCCCAAGCTTAGAATCCGCGGAGGGTTCTAACACTTGGTATCAGAGCAGCGTTCTTGGCATATCGCTGCCCTTCCATAGCCATCCACAAGCCCTCCACAACCGTGCAAAGCAATTCCCACAATTGCTTAGAAGATCATCGCTGAATTCCGCCGTCATCTCCACCACCGTAGATCATCCTTTGATCTTCCCGTGAATTGTAACAGGTTCTAGTTATCTATCTTACTGCTGCTGCAATTTAGTTATCCTTATTCAAAAAAATCCAAAAAATTCGTTCCTATATTGCTGCATAAACCTTTCGTCGCAAAGTTTTCATCTCTACAACGAAAGTCGCACTGTAGAATTTCAGTCGCATAGCACTGCCTTTTTGATCTTGCTACTATGTTTTTTTTATCCAAATCTTTATAAAATTTTTACGGCGGCTTTGACACTTCCTAACAGTGGTTTTCCCTTTGGTTTTGTTAAAAAATTCTTAATATAAACCACTTATCTTTTACGTCCAATATGCTGCACTTTAGACATAAAAATCTGCTATAATACCTCTCCGTGATTCTCAATTTTGCCAAACCTCTTGCTGTCGTTTCTTCCTACGAAATTTTTTACAGTATTACCTCTTCCTTATCAGTAGATCCCCTTTGAGTTTTACTTGACTCTCTTTGAAAATTTTTGGAAAAAAATTACATCTTTTCTGCTGGAATTTTTTCGACGAAAAATCTGGTATTGCACCTTTGTCCTTTTTTCTTCTCTGTAACCTACCAAACCCTAGCCACCTTGCTGCCATAAGCCAAGACATCTTTAGAGCATCCCTCTAGCCTCAAGACACAGCCATCATAACCTAGTTTCATAACCCTAACAGCATAAAAAACCACAGGCCAAAACAGTAAACCATTATAGCTGAACCCATCAATCACCGATCTATTGTTCGAACCTTCCACCACCCCATGCCACTAACCCATCAATAGAAAAAAGACAAGGGAATCTCTGATCTACAGATATATGCTATGGCTTCTCAAGATCCAATTGATGCCAAATTTGAAGCCTGGGAATCTCGTATTGAATCACGGCTTGAATCGCGCTTGGAAGACAAATTGGGCGCTTTGTTTGCAGAATTCAGAATTGGACAACCATCGAGTCCAACCAAACTGCAACAAGGAGAGAATTTAGAAAGGACCCCAAAGAAGGAGGGACAGCCCTCGGACATACTTCAGCCATGTATGAGGGTGGACTTCCCACGATGGGAAGAAGGAGACTCAGCGGGGTGGATTTCGCACGCAGAACGTTACTTTCGCTACTACCGAACATCGGATAATGCTATGGTGGAGATTGCTATCATCCACCTTGAAGGAGATGCTATTCAATGGTACAATTGGCTGGAATATAATCATGGGGCTCCGACATGGAATCAATTTAAGAATGCACTACTGAACCGTTTCGGACCTACGGAGTATGAAAATATCGACGACCAACTCGCAAAGATTCGATAAATCTCTACGATTCAAGAGTACCAAACCAGGTTTGAGAAGCTATCCTACCTTGCTCGTGATTGGATTGATCGTCAATTGTTAGGAACATTTATCGAAGGACTCAAGCCAGAGATAAAAGGGGAAGTTAAGGCGCGACAGCCCCGTACCGTGATGGCTGTGATTTCTTTTGCCTGAATACAAGAAGAACGACTCAACCAAGATGCTCAGAGGATGAGAATCACTCCTAGAACCTCAACATATAAACCCCCTTTTGCTCCCAGCCATCCTTCGCTGTCCAAAAAATTGACAAGAGAAGAACTACGTGACCGATCAGCAAAGGGTCTTTGTTGGCATTACGACGAGCCGTGGAACCACGATCATCGCTGCAAAAGGGGCCACCTCCTATTGATTGAACCTCTTGAAGACATGGAGGAGGAGGTCCAGGAGCATGAGGAAGAGGTCACGGATGAAGAACAGCAGCCAATTGATATTATGATGCATGCCCTTGCCGGTTACGTGAACCCGCAAACAATGAAGGTGGGAGGATTTCTGAAGCAACAATCGATCACCGTTCTTATTGACACCGGGAGCACTAATAATTTTATGAACAGAAAGGTTGCTGTCCGGATGGCCTTACCTATTGAGAATTATAGTAGGTTCGATGTTAAAGTCACAGATGAATGAATTTTGAAGTGTGATCGTAAGTGCCCACGGGTGAAACTGTTGCTGCAGGACCAAGAGATAATTGCAGATTTTTTCCTCCTCTCTCGATGATTATGAGGCTGTGCTTGGCATCGAATGGTTGATGACATTAGGTGATGTTTCCTGAAATTTTTTGAAATTAATTATGAAATTTTACAGAAGGGAAACAGTGATCTTGTGACGGGAAACGTGGGGCGACGTGCGACAATTTGCACACAACGAATGGAGAAAGTTTTGCACAAAGCATGCAGTGGCTTTTTAGTACAACTTGAGTAGCAATCTAAGGGAGAGCCAACCACATTTGAAGATCCAAACCTACTTCCCTTGCTTGCTGAATTTTCAGATATATTTGACGAACCACGCAGCCTACCTCCTAACCGCCGGCACGATCATCGTATACCGATTCTTCCAGGGAAACCACCAGCAAATACTCGACTATATCGGTATCCACATCTCCAAAAAGATGAAATAGAAAGGATTGTAAAAGAAATACTTGAAACAGGAGTTATTGGGCCAAGTTGCAGCCCCTACTCTTCACCAGTGCTCCTCGTACGAAAGAAAGACGGAACATGGCGAATGTGCGTTGATTACCGAGCTCTCAACGACATAACCGTCAAGGACAAGTATCCTATTCCAGTAGTAGATGAATTGCTTAATGAATTAAAGGGAGCACGAGTCTTCATAAAGTTGGACCTTCGATCCGGGTATCATCAAATACGAGTGTGCGAAGAAGACATACCGAAAACTGCCTTTCAAACGCACAACAGTCACTATGAATTTTTGGTAATGCCCTTTGGTCTCACCAATGCTCCCTCCACCTTCTAGAGCCTTATGAATGATATTTTCCAGAGTTATCTTCGAAAGTTTGTGCTAGTTTTCTTTGACGATATCCTTATTTACAGCCCTTCTCTTGAAAGTCATATTCAGCACTTACGACTTGTTTTGACAATTTTGTGAGAACATGTTCTTTTTGTCAAAAAAATGAAGTGTAGCTTTCTTCAACAAAAGGTGGAATATCTTGGGCATATCATATCAGAGGAAGGGGTGGTAGTGGACCCCTCCAAAATTGAAGCAATGCAGAACTGGCCAACCCCGAGGAACATAAAATTACTACGCGGCTTTCTCGGTTTAACAGGTTACTACCATAAGTTCGTGAAAGACTGTGGAAAGATCAGTGCACCCCTTACTTCCTTGCTGAAAAAAGATGCTTTCTAGTGGTCAGACAAAGCCACCACCACCTCCGACGAACTTAAAGTCGCAATGATAACAACGCCAGTACTAACATTACCCGACTTCGACAAGACTTTTATTATTGAAGCTGATGCCTCCAGAGCAGAAATTGGTGCTGTACTAATGCAAGATGGCCAACCCCTCGCTTATACTAGTAAGGCGTTATCTCCTTCCCATCTCAAGATGACTATTTATGACAAGGAGATGCTCGCGATTGTGCATGCGGTGTCCAAATGGAAACCGTACTTAATTGGGCGACGCTTTCACGTCAAGACCGACTATAAAAGCCTAAAATATTTCTTGGAGTGTATCGGAGCAGTAGCATACAGATTGGACTTACCCGCTAGCTCTCGAATCCATCCAGTCTTCCATGTATCGTGTTTGAAGCTCAAGTTGGGACAACACGAGACAGCCCAAAGCCATCTACCAAATATAACTACCCAAGAAGAGCTCCAGACCCAACCAAGTGCCATTATTGATCGACGAATCATGACTCGACGACGACGACCTGCTACTGAAGTGTTAATACAGTGGGCAAACCTACCAGCAGAAGATGCCACTTGGGAAAACTACGACGACTTGAAGATCAAATTCCCAGAATTAATGGAAAGTCAGCCTCGAGGACAAGGCTGATTTGAAGAGGGCGGGTCTGTTAGGACTCTAGCTATGAGAGTCCTAATCTAGTTTCATTGATAAGGGCATTCATATAAATCCTATCTAGCCGACCCCTATTAAAGAGGTGAAGAGGCCGGCTAGGTTAGGGTTAGGTTGCTTCTTAGGAAAAGAGTCCTATTAGAAGTAGGAGCCCTATTAGGAAAAGAGTCCTATTAGAAGTAGGAGTCCTATTAGGAAAAGAGTCCTATTAGAAGTAGAAATCCTATTAGGGAAAAAGTCCTATTAGAATTAGGAATCCTACTAGAGAAGGAGTCCTAATTAGAAGTTGGTTAGAAGTAGGAGTCTTGAGTAAGAGTCGTATTAGGAGTTAGGGCTTAGAAGCCCTATAAATAGCCATATATTTATCCTCTTTTAATCAATGAAGAGATCAATCTTTTAGTAGCCTTTGAGCAGCAACTTGAAGGAAGGAACCCCTATAGAGTTCCAAGGAGGCCGATCCCCTATAGAGATCAACCCCAAGCTTAGAATCCACGGAGGGTTCTAACAGATGAAAAGTTCAAGAGGCAATTTGATTGAAAATTCAAGTATAAGATTGTAAAGTGAAAAAATAGATTATTAAAGCCAAGACATTCATCAAATATTTCATCAAGGGCTCATGATATTTAAAAAAAAATCATGAGAATGAGAGATCATTTTAGTTCAAAATTCATGAAAGGAGTGATGATGATAAAAACTCATCCAAACGTTTTATATGGAGCTAACTTGGAATTCTCATAAGAAAGAATTCATGAAGTGGAAAATAGTCAATCAAGTTATAAAATCTCAAGATGTAGAAATTTAGCACAAGAGTTAAGAGTTCATCAAATTCATATGAATGAAGTCCAAAGAGAGTATTCAAGAAATAAACACTTGAGAGCTTCTTCTTTATGCAAAGTTCATGACATTAACATATGTATGGTTCCATGTGTCATGAAGACAAAATCAACAAACATGAAATCCTTTTATTCATGCCAATAGAAGTAGAGGGAGTATAAAACCAATTTTACCAAGTCATTAAAAGGGCATGTTATTAAAAAAAATCAATGAAGAAGGACATGATGCTAAAAATCATTAATCAAGGAACGAGTATCAATGCAAGATAGAAGGAAGATAAAAATGAGAGCTCCATTCAAAATACAATATCGAAAAGATGTCATCTGAGATACAAAAAGATAATATCAATATGAGTTCACGAAGACCAAAATTGAAAATTTTTGAAAAGAAACTTACAACAACTTCATCTATTAGGATAATTTAGCATGCCTAACTCTTATCTAATGAAGTCAAATTATTCTTCATTTAAAGGTTTTATGAAGATGTCCACTAATTGGTGTTTTGTATTAATAAATTCTAGAGTAACATCATTATTATTGACATGATCTCTTATAAAATGATGCCTAATGTCAATATACTTAGTTCTAGAGTATTAAATGAGATTTTTGTTAAACAAATAGCACTTGTGTTATTACATTTTATGAAAATATTCTTTAAATGAAGTCTATAGTCTTCTAATGTAATTTTCATCCAAACTACTTATGCATAGCATGTACTTGCAGCTATGTATTCGACTTCAGCCATAGATAGTGCAATTGAGTTTTATTTTTTGGAAGTCCAAGAAACAAGTGCATGTCCTAAAAATTGGCATGTTTCAAATGTACTTTTTCTATCTATTCTACATCTACCAAAATCCGCATCCGCATAGGCTATTAAATCAAAGTCATTGGATTTTGAATACCATAATCCTAAGTTAGGAGTTCCTTTGAGATACGTAAGGATTCTTTTAACAGCTTTAAGATAAGATAACTTAGGATTAGCTTGAAATCTAGTACAAAGTCCTATACTAAATATGATATCTAGTCTAGCTATAGTGAGATAAAGTAAACTACCTATCATTCCTCTATATGTCTTTTGATCAAAATTTTCTCCACTTTCATCTAAGTCTAACTTAGTGGAGGTACTCAAAGGAGTGTTTATGGCTTTTGAAACCATCCATGTTAAATCGTTTCAACAATTCTAATATATATTTAGTTTGATTAAGAAATATACCATCACTAAGTTATATAATCTGCAATCCTAAAAAGAAGGTTAGTTTACCCATTAAACTCATTTTAAACTCATGACTCATACACTTGGCAAAAGATTCACATAGTGATTCATTTGTAGAGCCAAAGATAATATCATCAATATAAATTTAAATAATAAAAAAATTATTTTTAAAATATTTAATAAATAATATAATATCGATCTTGCCTTTAGTAAAATTATTTGAAATTAGAAATGAACTAAGTCTCTCATACCAAGCCCTTGAGGTTTGTTTTAACCCATAGAGAGCCTTAGTCAATTTAAACACATGATTAGGAAAAAGAAAGTTTTCGAAATCAAGTGGTTATTCAACAAGCACTTCTTTAGAAATAAAATCATTTAAGAAAGCACTTTTAACATCCATTTGAAACAACTTAAAATTATTACTACTAGCATAGGCAAGGAGCATCCTAATGACTTCTAATCTTGCCACAGGAGTAAATGTCTCTTCGTAATCGATACCTTCTTCTTGGTTGAAACCCTTGGCCACTGATCTAGCTTTGTTTCTAACCATGATACCAAATTATCTTGCTTGTTTCTAAATACCCATTTGGTACCTATAACTAAATGGTTACTAGGTCTAGGAACAAGCTTCCATACCTCATTCCTCTTAAATTGGTTCAATTCCTTTTGCATTGCGATAACCCAAGAATTATATTTTAAGGCTTTGTCAATGCACTTAGGTTTAATTTGAGAGAGAAAAGCAGTGTTGGCACAAAAATTATTAAAAAAAGAATGAGTTTGAACTTCTTTTGATGTGTCTCTTATAATTAGCTCCTTTGGATAGACATCTACATACTTCTATTCCTTAGGTAAGAAAATTTGAGAAGAATATGCATCTAAGTTGCTATTTGGAGGAGAGGCTTCATTCAAATTTAAACTATTAAAATCAAGATCATCATAAAAATCATTTTTCATAAATTCAAAAACTTTATTAAAAATAATATGAATAGATTCTTTTATAACCAAGGTTCTGTTATTAAAAACATGAAAAGCTTTAGAAATGGAAGAGCAACTAAGAAAGATGCCTTCATCGGATTTTGCATCAAACTTTCCTAAGGCATCCTTTTTATTCAAAATAAAGCATTTGCAACCAAAAACTTTAAAATAAGAAATGTTTGATTTTTTATTATTTCACAATTCATAAGCAGTTTTGGAGAGAGATGGTCTTATTAGAACCCTATTCATGACATAGCAAGTCGTATTAATGTATTTGGCCCAAAAATATTTTGGTAAACTATGTTCATTCAACATGGTTCTTACAATTTCTTGTAAATTCCTATTCTTTCTTTCTACTACTCTATTTTATTGAGGATTCCTCGGAGTAGAGAAATTATGATTATATCAATTAGATTCACAAAAAATTTAGAAGTCACAATTTTGAAACTCACCACAGTGATTAATCCGAATCAATTAAATCATAAAACCCTTTTCGTTTTGAGCAAGTTTACAAAATTTTAAAAAATATTTAAAGCAATTACTTTTGTGAACAAGAAATAGGTCCAAGTATATCTACTATAGCCTAAGAGTTGAGGGCTACATAAACTTGAGCTTCCAGTCCGATGTCAATGATAGCAAGTCTAATTCAGAGTATGTGTTCACCTTGAATGGAGGAATAGTATGCTAGAAGAGTTCCAAGCAAGACACTACTGTTGACTTGACCACAGAGACGGAATACATTGCTGTGGCAAAGGCAGCAAAGGAGGGAGTCTGGATGAAGAAGTTCATCATAGATCTAGGAGTTATCCCGAGTAACGAGGAGCTGATTCTCTTATATTGCGATAACTACAGGGTGATTACTCAAATAAGGGAACTCAGGTCTCATCAGAAGTATTCTGAAGAGGTTCTAACTTATTAGAGAGATTGTGGCCCAGAGAGATGTAGTAGTGGAAAGAGTTCCATCCGAAGATAATATTGCAGATCCACTAACCAAGCTATTGTCTCAAATTATCTTTGAATGTCATAGAGGGCCTGATGGGGACCAGGCACGTAGGTGATTGGCTTTAGGTCAAGTGGGAGATTGCTAGTCATATGTGACCTACAAGCCAATCACATGAGTGATTGCACTTGTGACTTGATATGCACTCTTTCTTTTACTTATTATTATTAGGCATTTTATCACTTTATCTTACGTGTTGCATATATTGTGATGTCATTGGATCTATACAATGAGAATCGGATCATGATGAGATCATGATAATGAGACTGATTCACCTTTAAACACAAACCCTATATAATCCCGATCATAGGTTACTTGAGAGGGACATCAGATAATTAGATAGACTAGTATGCTATATACTCGTCCATATGATGGAGGTGGTTAGTCTTATAGCTACTCATGTGGGGATACTAAGGATACATTACAGGTGCTCATTAGAGAATGAGTTCACTAATTGATCCACTTACGGAATGTTTGATGGTTATTGATACCTCACGTCAGACAGCGATTCTATAGTCCCAGTAGTATATCTGGTCCTTAGACTTGAGATACCAAAGATGTCCTGCACGAGTACTCCACTCTTTGATACCGGACTTATAGGTTTGGAAGTTCCAGATCTAGTACAGCCGGTTATTGAGAGTAGTAGCCAACTTTATGAGGGCTATTGAGTGTCAATAGAGGATCATCCGCTCTTGGTATCATGAGAGGAATATCTCATGTATTCTTGCTCGAATAAAATCTTGGCCAAGGTTATTCGGATTAAGAGAAAAAGAGTTCTCCGAGAGAATCCAACGAGAGCAAGACTCGAGAAGAGACCGTATGCGCCTGACAGCACCATACACGGTATAGGGTCTCTGAGATATTAGATGGACGAGAGACTATAGATACATGGTAACTAAGAATAGATAGGTATAAAGGATTGGACTTTCTTGTATCATCTAGGAGATACGACGTAGTAGCCTAATACGTCTGCAGTCGATGAGTCGGGTGAATTATTATAGAGATAATAATTCACTAAGTCAGAAGGAGTTCTAACAAGTATGACTCACGACTAACTCGATATTAGGCCTAAAGGGTCATACACATAAGGTAGGTGTTGCGATGAGTAGAGGTTCGGATACGAGATATCCGCTGGAGCCCTTAACTTATTGGATATCTATTAGGCCCCTGAATTATTAAATCCTAAGATGAGATCTAATAAGGGCAAATAAGATATTATTAGGTAGAGACCCACTAATCTAAAAGGTTCGGTTAATTGGATGGAGATCCAATACCTAACAAAGCAAGATCCATTAGAGTTTATAGAGGGCCTCTATAAATAGGAGGGAACCAAAGCTCCATAGGCTAGGGGGTTCTCTTGATAGCCACCTTCTATTCTCCTCTCCCAAGAGAGGAGCATCGTTGTAGTCCCTACCGTGTAGATACCGCTAAAGAGGAGGATGCTTGACCTTCTTCATCTAGTCCTACAGATCTGCATGGATTCAGGGATATACGATCTCCCTAGGTACTTTCTTTTACACATGCAGTTTTCGTAGATTTGTTTTTGATGCACCGATCTTCGCACGATGAGGAACCTTTTGTGGAAATCTAGGATTTTTGTTTTTTTGTTCTTCCGCTGCGCATGAGTTGTCACCCCCTTGGGTTTCCCAATAATTTTTAACAGTATTATCTCTCCCTTACTAGTAGATTCACTTTGAGTTTTACATGAATCTCTATTGAGAATTGCTAGAAAAAATTACATCTTTATTGTTGGAATTTTTTTGACGAAAAATCTAGTGCTACGCCTTTGTCATTTTTCTTCTCTGTAACCTACCAAACCCTAGCCACCTTGTTGCCACCAACCAAGATGTTTTTAGGGCATCCCTCTAGCCTTAAGATGTAGCCATCATAACCTATTTTCATAACCCTAACAACATCAAAAATCATAGCCCAAAATAGTAAACCATTACAGCTGAACCTTCTATCACCGATCTATTATCCGAACCTTCCACCACCTCATTCCATTAACCCGTCAATAGAAAAAAAACAAGGACATCTCTAATCTATAGGCATATGCTATGGCTTCTCAAGATCCAATTGATGCCAAATTTGAAGCATTGGAATCGTGGCTTGAATCGCGCTTGGAGGATAAATTGGGCGCTTTGTTTGCAGAATTCAGAATTAGACAACCACCGAGACCAACCAAATTTCAGCAAGGAGAGAATTTATAAAGGCCTCTAGAGAAGGAGGGATAGCCCTTGGACATACTTCAGTCTTGCTTGAGGGTGGACTTCCCGCGATGGGAAGAAGGAGACCCGATAGGGTGGATTTCACACGCCGAACGTTACTTTCGTTACTACCGAACGTCGGATGATGTTATGGTGGAAATTGCTATCATCTACCTTGAAGAAGATGCTATTCAATGGTACAATTGGCTGGAATACAATCATGAGGCTCTGACATGGAATCAATTTAAGAACACACTGCTGAACCGTTTCAGACCTACGGAGTATGAAAATATCGACGGTCAACTCATAAAGATTCGACAAACCTCTACGATTTAAGAGTACCAAACCAGGTTTGAGAAGCTATCCTACCATACTCATGATTAGAGAGACCATCAATTGTTAGGAACATTCATCGAAGGACTCAAGCCAAAGATAAAAGAGGAGGTTAAGGCGCGCGTACCGTGACGGTTGCGATTTGTTTCGCCCGAATACAAGAAAACCGACTCAACTAAGATGCTCAAAAGTTAAGAACCTCTCCGAGGCCTATAGTATATAAACCTCCTTCTGCTCCTAGCCATCCTTCGCTGCCAAAAAATTGACAAGATAAGAACTACATGACCGATCAACAAGGGGCCTTTGTTGGCATTACGATGAGCCGTGGAACCACGATCATCACTACAAAAGGGGCCACCTCCTACTGATTGAACCTCTTGAAGACATGGAGGAGGAGATCTAGGAGCATGAGGAAGAGGTCGCGGATGAAGAATAGTAGCCAGTTGATATTACGATGCATGCCCTTACCGATTATGCGAACCCACAAACAATGAAAGTGGGAGGACTTCTGAAGCAACAACCGATCACCATTCTTATTGACACCGGGAGCACTAATAATTTTATGAATAGCAAGGTTTCTATCTGGATGGCCTTACCTATCGAGAATTATAGTAGCTTTGATATTAAGATCGCCAACAGACAAATTTTGAAGTGTGATCATAGGTGCCCGCGGGTGAAACTATTGCTGTAGGACCATGTGGTAATTGCAGATTTCTTCCTCCTCCCTCTTGATAATTATGAGGCTGTTCTTGGCATCAAATGGCTGACGATATTGGGTAATATTTTTTAAATTTTTTTTAAATTAATTATGAAATTTTACAATAAAGAGAAACAGGTGATACTGCGCGGGAAACGTGGGGGCGACGTAATGACGATTTGCATACAACGAATAGAGAAAGTTTTGCACAAAGTATATAGTAGCTTTTTGGTATAACTTGAGCAGCAATCTAAGGGAGAGCCAACCAAATTTGAAGAGCCAAACCTACTTCCCTTGCTTGCTGAATTTTCAGATATATTTTATGAACCACGTAGCCTACCGCCTACCCGCCGGCATGATCATCGTATATCGATTCTTCCGGACAAACCTCTAGTAAATACTCAGCCATATCAGTATCCATATCTCTAGAAGGATGAAATAGAAAGGATTGTAAAAGAGATGCTCAAAACAAGAGTTATTCAGACAAGTTGCAGCCCCTACTCTTCACCGGTGCTTCTCGTACGAAAGAATGACGGAACATAATGAATATGCGTTGATTACCAAGCTCTCAATGGCATAACCATCAAGGACAAGTACCCAATTCTAGTAATAGATGAATTGCTTGATGAATTAAAGGGAGCACGAGTCTTCACAAAACTGGACCTTCGATCCGGGTATCATCGAATATGAGTTTGTGAAGAAGACATATCGAAAACCACCTTTCGAACACACAACGACCACTACAAATTTCTGGTAATGCCTTTTGATCTCACCAATATTCCCTCCACCTTCCAGAGCCTTATGAATGATATTTTCTAGAGTTATCTTCATAAGTTTGTGCTGGTTTTCTTCAACGATATTCCTATTTACAACCCTTCTCTTGAAAGTCATTTTCAGCACTTTTACGACTTATTTTGATGATTTTGTGAGAACATATTATTTTTGTCAAAAAATTGAAGTATAGTTTTCTTCAATAGAAGGTGGAATATCTTGGGCATATCATATCAGAGGAAGGTGTGGCAGTAGACCCCTACAAAATTGAAGCAATGCAGAATTAGTCGACCCCGAGGAACATAAAATCGCTGCGCGGCATTCTCAGTTTAACAGGCTACTACCATAATTTCATGAAAAAATATGAAAAAATCAGTGAACTTCTTACTTCCTTGCTGAAAAAAGATGCTTTCCAATGGTTGGACAAAGCCACCACCACTGCCTTCGATGATCTTAAAGTTGCAATGTTGACAATGCCCGTACTAGCGCTACCCAACTTTGGTAAGACTTTTGTTATTGAAGTCGATGTCTCCGGAGTCAGAATTGGTACTATACTAATGCAAGATGGCCATCCCCTTGCTTATACCAATAAGGTGTTATCTCCTTCCCATCTCAAGATGACTATTTACGATAAGGAGATGCTCGCGATTATGCATGAGGTGGCCAAATGGAGATCATACTTGATCGGGTGAGGCTTTCAAATCAAGACTAACTATAAAAGCCTAAAATATTTCTTAGAGCATAAGATATCTTCCCTAGAGCAGAAAAAAATAGTAACAAAGCTTCCTGGATATGATTATGAAATAACTTACAAAAAAGGGAAAGAGAATGTTGTTATGATGCGCTTTCGCGGCTACCCGAGCAAGCTAAATGTTTGGTCATTTCACTTTCAACCAGTGACTTCCTTGAGGATATTAGGAGAGAATGGCAAGATGATTTGGAGACTAATAAGATCATAAAAAAATTGGAGGAAGCACCAAGCTCCATAGCTCATTATAGTTGGGACTCAAAAGACTTACGCTATAAGAGACGCATTGTGCTTGTGTCAAATTCTACTTGCATAAAAACTATCCTTTAATAGATGCATTCCACACCTACAGCCGGACACTCTGGGTTCCTTAGAACCTATAAGAGAATTAAACAAAATTTTTATTAGGTAGGGATGAAAAATATTATTATTGAATTTGTAGAATAATGTGATGTATATCAATGACATAAAGGCGAGACAATGGCAAGTCCCAGAAAGCTGCAACCTCTACCCATCTCAGACTCAATATGGACTGATATATCAATAAACTTTATCAAAAGGCTTCCCTCATCATAAGAAAAATGTACAATTCTTGTCATGGTTGATCGCCTTACAAAGTATGCTCACTTTTGGGATGTTCGTAATCCCTACACTACTTCTAGTATTTCTTAAATCTTTTTAGAAAATATTATAAAATTATATGGGATACCGAGATCTATTGTAAGTGATCATGATAGGGTCTTCATGAGCAAATTTTGGTCAGAGTTATTCTAGATGGAGGGCACTAAATTGAAGATGAGTACGACATATCACCCACAAACTGACGGCTAAACTGAAGTGATGAACAGGTGCTTGGAGATATACCTCAGATGTTTCACCAGTGACCGACCAAAAGAGTGGACAAAGTGGCTTCCCTGGGCTGAGTGGTGGTATAATACAACTCATCATTCATCCATAAAATGTACTCCCTATGAGGCTATGTATGGCCGACCTCCCCTTGAAATCCCATAATGTGTTAGGCATCTCTAAAGGAGAGCAAATAGATAGGGAACTATAGGATAGAGAAAAAAATACTTAAGTTGCTAAAAGATAATCTCACTGTAGCACAAGCAAGGTTGAAATATCAAAATGATCAACACAAAGGCGAATGTGAATTTTTAGTAGGAGATTGGGTCTTCCTATGGCTCTAGCCATACAAGCAAACATCAATCCAAACTAGAGCATCCATGAAGCTTTCACCTCAGTTCTATAGATCCTACCAGATTTTGGAGCGCATCGGAGCAGTAGCATACAGATTGGACTTACTCGCCAGCTCCTGAATCTATCCAATCTTCCAGGTATTGAGTTTGAAGCTCAAGTTGGGATAAAACAAGATAGTTCAAAGCCACTTACCAAATATGACTACCTAAGGAGAGCTCCAGACCCAACCGAGTGTCATTATTGATTGACGGATCGTGACTTGACGATGATGACCCACTACTGAAGTACTAATACAGTGGGCGAACCTACTAGTAGAAGATTCCACTTGGGAGAACTATGATGACTTGAAGATCAAATTCTCACAATTCATGGAGCGTCAGCCACGAGGACAAGGCTGATATGAAGAGGGCGAGTCTGTTATGACTCTAGCTAGGAGAGTCCTAATTTAGTTTCATTGAAGGGGGCAAACATATAAATCCTATCTAGTCGACCCCTATTAAAGAGGTGAAGAGGTCGGCTAGGTTAGGATTAGTTTAGAGGTTACTTCTTAGAGAAGCATTATGAGTTGATTAGAAGTAGGGGTCTTGAGTAGGAGTCCTATTAGGAGTTGGGGTTTAGAAGCCCTATAAATAGTCACGTATTCACCCTTTTTTCTTGATGAATAGATCAAACTTTTTAGCCGCAACTTGGAGGAAGGAACCCCTATAGAGTTCCAAGGAGGCTGATCTCCTAAAGAGATCAACCCTAAGCTTAGAATCTGCAAAGGTTCTAACAAAAGGTTTGGTATAAAAAATTTTAAGAGAGGTCTTATACCGATAAAATATGGAATATCACTTTCTAGGAGTATATCCCCAAAGACTCCTAAAGAAAGGGAAGACATGGATAGAATACCCTATGCCTTAGTGATATGATCTATCATGTATGCTATGCTATGTACTAGACTTGATATAGTGCATGCTCTAAGTGTCATGAGTAAGTATTAAGTGGATCCAAGCTTGGAGCACTGGAAAGCAATAAAGTGTATCCTTAAGTATTTGAGAAGGACTAAAGATTTTTTACTGGTATATAGAAGAAGTAGCCTTAGGGTTGAGGGCTACATGGACTCCACCTTCCAGTCCGATGTTAGATAATAGTAAGTCTAATTTAGTATATGTGTTCACCCTGAATGGAGGACCAGTATGTTAGAAGAGTTCCAAGTATACTACTGCTTACCCAACCACAGAGGTAGAGTACATTACTGCGGTAGAGATAACAAAGGAGGGAGTTTAGATGAAGAAGTTAATCACAGATCTAGGAGTCATGTTGAGCACCAAGGAGTCGATTCCCTTATATTGTAACAACAATGGGGCAATTGCTCAAGTGAGGGAACACATGTCTCATCAGAAGTCAAAGCACATTCTGATGAGGTTTTATCTAATCAGAGATATCATTGCCTGAGGAGATGTAGTAGTAGAAAGAGTTCAATCCGAAGATAACATTATAGATCTATTGACAAAACCATTGTCTTATATTATCTTTGAGTGTCACAAGGGTCTAATGGGGATCAGATATGTAGGTGATTAGCTTTAGGTCAAATAAGAGATTGGTAATCATAGGTGCCCTGTAAGCCAATCACGTGAGTGATGGCATATATGACATGATATGCACTCTTTTTGCCTATTATTTATTTGATATTTTTCTTACTTTATATTGCTTGTTACATATATTGTAATATCCATGGATTTGTGTAATGGGAATTGGATTATGATGAGATCACGATAATGAGACCGATTCACTTTTAAACACAAACCCTAAATAATTTCGGTCATAGGTTACGCGAGAGGGACATCGAGATAATCGAACAGACTAGTGTCCTGTATACCCGTCCATATGATGGAGGCAATTAGTCTAATAGCTACTCATTTAGGGACAGTAGGGATGCAGTACAAGTGCTCATTAGAGAATGAGTTCACTAATTAATCCGCTTATGAAATACTAAATGGTTGATGATATCTCATTGTCAAATAGCGATTCTATCGACCCAGTGGTGTACCTGGTCCCTAGACTTGAGACACCAATGATGTCCTGTATGAGTACTCCATTCTTTGATATTAGATTTATAGGTTTGAAAGTTTCAGATCTAGCTTAGTTAGTTATTGGGAGTGGTAGTCAATTTTACGAAGGTTATTAAGTGTCGATAGAGGATCATCCACTCTCGGTGTCATGAGAAGAATATCTCATGTATTTTTGCTTAGGCAAATCCCTGGCCCAGGTCATTCGGATTGAGAGAGAAAGAGTTCATTAGAAGAATCTGATTAGAGCAAGACTCGAGTAGAAACCATATGGGCCTAATAATACTATGCCCGGTATATAGTCTCTAGGATATTAGATGGATAAGAAATTATAGATATATGATAACTAAGGGTAGATATATCTAAAGGATTGGATTTTCCTGTATCATTGGGGGAATGAGGCATAGTGGCTTAGTACGTCCATAGTCGATGAGTCGAGTGAATTATTATGGAGATAATAACTCACTGAGCCAAAAGAAGTTCTAACATATATGACTCATGGCCAGCTCGATATTGGGCCTAGAGGGTCACACATATTTGGTAGGTGTTACGATGAGTAGAGGTTCGAATATGAGATATCCACTGGAGCCCCTATCTTATTGGATATCTAATAAGCCTCTGAATTATTGGATTCTATGGATGAGATCCAATAAGAGCTAATAAGAGATTATTGGGTAGAGACCTACTAATCTAAGATGTTTGGGTAATTGGATGGAGATTCAGTACCTAATAGGGTAAGATCCATTAGGGTTAAATTAACAAGGGACCTCTATAAATAGGAGAAAATCAAAGACCTATAGGCTAGGGCTCTTTTTGGTTGTCATCTCCTATTCTCCTCTCCTTTTCTTCTCCTCAGCCAACAACTCCCTTTTGGGGCGTATGGAGATCTGGATAGCGATTTGAGGAGCATCTTCGTCGCCCTTATTGGGTGGATCACCATTAGAGAGGAGGACACTTTATCTCCTTCATCATCTCCCATAGATCTATAGGAATATAGGGATATACGATCTTCCTAGATAAGATAACTTTCTTATATGTGTAGTTTTTCAATTTTATGGGTTTTTGCAAACTAATTTTCGTACGATGAAAAAACCTTTTTTATGGGAATTTGAGATTTTTATTTTCTATTCTTCCGTTACGCATGTGATGTCAGCATAAGATGATGGTGGTACTATCTAAAATTTAAATTTTATAGTGATGATACCGTAAGAGCTTAGATTTGCGTCTCATATAAAAAGTCACGATGGTAATATTGTCTATTGTTAGTGGTAGTATCACCCATACCTTAAAATTTTGAGGAATTTAAATCTTTGCTCTATTTTAAAAATATTTTAGTGTCTATAAATATCTCACTCAGGCTTGGTTGATAGAGTATCCATTTCTGAGATAGTGAAGTATTAAGCTCTTATTTTGGGCATAGTTTTAGTCTCCTCGTCTTAAGTTTAGTTATAATACTAAGTTATAGGAAGTGAAAAATCTATTGTAGAAAATGAATACGATTTCTTAAGCTTGAAAAAGGAAAAAGTTATAATAAGGGTAGTTGATCTTCACTTATTAGAAAATTTAATAGTAAAAGTTAGTGGCATCGAGAGAAGAGGAATTAGAAGTGGACATAGGTCAAGAAAACCAAATCACTATAAATTGGTTTGTATCTCTTTATTTGTGTTTTACTTGTGACTTAGTATTATTCCCCTTACTCACAAGCTTTACTTAATCAATTGAGTTTTCAAAACTCTTGATCAAGTTTTAAAGTTGGTTAAAAATGTTATAGCACTAATTCAGCCTCCCTCTTAGCAGCATTAAAATCTTAATATTATCTACATTGACCATCAACCACTTCAAATTACCTTTAAACATAATCCAAATTGCAACAAGTATGACACATGAAGCAGATATTATATTTGTAACTTAGTAATTAAGTATAAAAAGAGAGTGCAAAATAACCTAGCTAATATGTTATTGTAACCTAGTTTTCACAAAGACTATGCAAATATAAGAGACCTAGAATTTAAAGACATCATAGAGAAAGTCAAAGCAAGAACCTATGTAGAATTCACACTCTAATAAGGACTACTCTACAAAAGGTGGTTAGCTTGGTATAACAAAGAAAGTAGATTGCATGAGCTGGATGTGAAAAGCACACTTACGAAAGCTACAGGATACCTAAGCGTGAATAAGACTTTGATGAACCTATAGCAATATGTTTATCGGCCTCGGATGCTACAAAGATGTGGCTTGGTTTATGCTTGTATGTGTCCTTTGTACCACTACAAAGCTAGGCATAAAGAAATTGAGTTATATATTTTGTTGCTTATTCTATTATGACCATTGGAGAGCATATCTATAAATTTTTTGGGAGGTCTATTTTGACGAAATGGGGATACAACTACTTCTTTATGGCGGTCGATGAATTCTCAAAGATGGTGATGCTCATGCTTTACAAGAAGATAATTGCTAAAGGAGTAGCTTGATTATTCTTCCAACACTTTGACCTTCTGAATTCCATCGTGCCCAGTTGTGATGGGCACTATGTAGTAGCTTTTGAAGTTCGCTAAACAACATGATAGATACTAAACTAAATAAGAGTACAACCTTCCATTTGTAAATTGATTGTCAAACTAAAATAGTGAACTATACTGATAAGACCACTTAGGGTTTTATCATGGAAGAAGCGGAAGAAGCGGAGGAGACATGGAGGAAGTGGAAGAAAAAGGGATAAATGATCGCTTCGAGGGGATAGGCCTCCTTGATCACTTCGAGGGGATCAGCCTCCTTGATTACTTCAAGCGGATCAACCTCATTGGGTTTAGTCAAAAGACTGAATAATATTTTCTTACCCGAAAGAAACAATTACATCCCTATTTATAGAGTCCCACATAGAGTCCCCCAAGACTTGGACTCTTATTAACCGATTTCGTAACTGACTCCGTAATCGACTCCTAACCAAATCATTAACCAACTCCCTACTAGACAACTCCATAACATTATCCAAAACATTATCCAAAGCTTAGAAAATAAAAGATTCATAATATTTCCACCCTCGTCAAATCAGCCTTGTCCTCAAGGTTGAGTGGCATCAAATTCAGCACAAGGTATCTGTGGCGCGTCATAACTTGCTGATCAAGTAAGTACGACCTCCATTTTTTGATGGTGTGAGCAATAAGTCGAACATTAGTTGGTGCTTTCCTGGGTATTATTGGAATCCAATTATCATGATGTTGAAGAGGTGGGAGTCCTTGTGGTTCTGCAAATACATCTATAAACTCTTTAAGCAATGATTCAATACTTTCAATAAGCAATGATTCAATACTTTCAATTGGAATGTGCCCTGTTATTTCTTGATCTATGCACTGGTGCCAGAAAACTAGTGTATGCCTCC
Source organism: Musa beccarii (assembly GCA_024322285.1). Lineage (NCBI taxonomy): Eukaryota > Viridiplantae > Streptophyta > Magnoliopsida > Zingiberales > Musaceae > Musa > Musa beccarii. The sequence goes on along the minus strand of CM044401.1, from coordinate 35,868,590 downwards.
CAAAGAACCTTCTCCATCTGATGGCTAGTGATAGTGGTGATTTTACTTCCGCACTGGCTCTTTAGAATCACTTGCTTTCCATTAACAAAAAACTTCATTATTAGTTTAGAAAAGTTTCAGGAAACATCACCCAAGGTTGATAGCCATTCGATTCCTAGCATCACTTCATAGTCTTCTAAGGGAAGTAAAAAGAAATCCACGAGCAACTTTTGACCCTGTATAGTGAGCTTTATCTTTGAGCACTTGCTATTATAGGTTAGAATCTATCCATCAGTAACCTTTACTTCAAATTTATCACAGACGTCGATGTGGTAGGATAATCGAGTGGTGATCTTTCTATCCATAAAATTGTTGGTGCTACCCGTGTCACTCAAGACAGTGATAGGCTGATGTTTCAAAGTTCCTGCAACTTGCATTGTTTGTGGGTTAGAGTAGCCGGCCAATGCATGCACTATGTATGTAATAGGGTCAATATCTTCATCAGTTTCTATACTTCCCTGGTCAAAATCTAACTCTTCTACTTCGAATTCCTCCTCGATTGGCTCAATCCTTAGGAGTTTTCCTTGTCTACAATGATGCTCCTTACGCCATCTTTCATCATAATGCGAACACAACCCTTTTGCTGATCTTTCCTTGAGCTCTTCTTGAGTATTAAAGTTGTGGCTGGGAATAGATAGGGCTGGTGGCACGTTGATCATTTGTTTGTTGTCACTTCTATTTTGACGATATTCCATATTGATTTTTTCCTCCTGTATACGTGCAAATAAAATTACAACTATCATAGTACGAGGTTGTCGGGCCTTAACTTCACATCGATGTCCAAATTAAGCCCTTCAATAAAGGTACCCATAAGTTATCATTCAGACCAATCCCTAGCTTGATTCGATAATCGCTCAAATCTACCCTGATATTCCAATACTGTAGAAGTTTAACAAATTTTTGCAAGTTGTCCATCTATATTCTCATACTCAGATGGTCCAAATCGAACAAGAAGCCCTCTCTTGAATTGCTCCTACGAGGGAACTCCGTGGCAAGTTTCATATCAGTCATACTATTGAAGTGCATCACTGTCTAACTGGATGGAGGCTATTTCCACCTTGGATTCTTCAGGGGTTCTGTGGAAATGAAAGAATTTCTCTACCCTCAAAATCCAACTAGTTGGGTCTCCATCTTCCCATCTTGGAAAGTCCACCCGAATGCGTGGGTAGTTAAAGTCAAATTCTCGGGGCCCTTTTCCCATATCTCCAGATCTATTCATCATAGAGCATGAACTTCCATCTTGTTGCAATTTACGAAAATCTTCTAATAAACTTCTTTTAAATTCAGTAAGTGTCTCCTGTTGGCGGGTCTCAATTCTAATTTCGAGTGCTTCCATTTGGGCTTTTACTGAGTCATTGCTAGTCATTGCGTAAGACTAAAAATCTGTAATTCCCTGTTCGCGCTTCTGATGTCTAGTTAAGGGCATCAGCATCGAAGGTGTGAACTGTGAAGTGCAGCGTAAGGCTTGCTGCGGTTGCTATGAGGGGAAAATTTTGGTTTTCCATGCTACATGCGATATTGCTATAGGGCTGCAATGAAAAAAAAAGCGATGGTTACTGCCGAGATCGGTGGCTACGATGGCGATGGTTGCAGAGGGAAAGAGCAGGGGCAGCGAGGAAGAGTGCGGGTTGAGAAGCAGTGGCAGCCTAGATGTGAGGCCGCCAGTTGCAGCAACAATGGCGATGAGAGGGGGCAAAGATCACTGGTCGTAGAGATGGCGGTGGTCGCTGTCGGGAAGAGCTCTATTTCACCGTAGAACAGGGGTGGTGGGGGTGCGTGGGTTGGGAAGCAACGGCGGTTGCTAGCTGGGAGGGCAGCGATGGCGATGGTTGCTGGCAGCGGTGGCGGTGGAGAGGGGCAACGATCGCGCGGCTAGATCTGCATTGCCGAGGGAGCAACGGGGCTAGATCTGCATTGCCGAGGCAGCCGGGGAGATGACCTTTGGCCGGAGGCTACGTCGGCGATGGTCGCGGGCCAAGCACAGTGACGGTGGAGGGGGGTGTGTGGCCGCCAATTGAAGCAGGGGGGGAAAAAATAGGGGAGTTCCACCCCTTGCGTGGCCACCGGTGAGGTGAGCACAGGGAACAAGCAACGTGGTCGCGTTCTTCTGCGTTCACCCCCTTTTTTTTATTGGGGCTGCGATAAGGTTGATGCGAAGTTGTAGCGAAAACAGTGAAGATCATCGCTCTAATACTAATTGATAAGACCCCTTAGGGTTTTATCGTGGAAGAAGCAAAGGAAAAGTAAAGGAAGTGGAAGAAAAAGGGATAAATGATCGCTCCGAGGGGATCGACCTCCTTGATCACTTCGAGGGGATCGGCCGCCTTGATCACTTCGAGGGGATCAGCCTCCTTGGGTTTAGTCAAAAGATTGAATAATATTTCCTTACTCGAAAGAAATAATTACTTCCCTATTTATAGAATCCCTCATGACTTGGACTCTTATTAACCGACTCCATAATCGACTCCTAACCAAATCAGTAACCGACTCCCTACTAGACAACTCCATAACATTATCCAAAGCTTAGAAAATAAAAGATTCATAACATATACCTTGTTTTATCTCCTTTGAGAATACTACTTACACTTGAAGACAAAGAACAAAAGGCTACTATACTTTCCATTTGCTTTCAATTGGGTGATGCACAGTTCTACCAACAAACATTGTTTAAGTTATGCTTGGGTTATTTACCTCAAAGCTCTTTTTATCTATAATTTATGATCAATTCAGAATTAGCTACCTCCGAGAAAGACATTGCAACATAACAAGCCTAAAAATTTCCAAAGAATATATGCAAGGTGCATGAAGAAGTTGAGAAGCTTCAACAAAACCTACATAAATACAAAGAATAACACGATTAGCATTATGTCAAAGGATGATTTTATGAAGGAGACCTTGTTTGGCTATACCTTAAGAAAGAAAAACTTAAAGGAGAAAGAAAGAAGCTAAAGCTTATTCAACATGGAATGTTCAAAGTCTTGAAATAGATTAGAGATAATATGTGCCAACTCGAGTTGCCTCCATATATAGATATGTACTTAGTTAGGAATGTTGAGGACATGAAGCTGTTCGTGCCCTTCAATTCTATATGAAACACTACTTGTTGAATCTCAGATTTTGATGATAAAGTCAATTAATAGGTTATATGGTCTAATCCATATTAATGAGATAAGTGTGCAGAATTAACTATGATAGCAATGAAGACAAAGTGAATTATCGGAGTCAAGTATGTTAGAAGTTCAAGTGTCTGTTGGAAGTCCGAAGGATCATCGGAAGTGCTACCTGAACTAGCCGAGAATGAATCGGAGACTTGTCGAAGGTTTCAAAAGATTGCCGAAAAGATCGTCGGAGGTTTGCGGTGCTCACCGAAAAGGCTCGGAAGCTTAGTAAAGATTCATCAAACTCGCCATAAAGTCTGGGAGCCTACTGGGAGTCCATTGGAAGAAATCCGAGGGTGTGTTAGAAATCTGTCGGAAGTTCGTTGAAAGCTCGCCGGAAGAAAACTTGACGTTACCGGTTTAAAATTTACTTAGGAATATGTTTCAATTTTATAGTTAGCACATAATTAGGGTTAGAATTAGGTGATAATCCTGATTAACCCTAGTAGGGGCCAACTAGGTCTTATTTGGACTGAATTGGGTCGAATTTAGGGCCCATTTAGCAGTGCTGGACCATGTCTAGCGGTGGCACCGCTAGACTAGAGTGGTGGCATTGCCCCAAGAACTGATTCCCAGGTAGTCTGGGCTATGGTACCATCCTAGGTTAGCGGTGGTACCACCAATCTACAGAGTTCAAGGACGTTGTCAAGTGGTAGTACCACCAAACTGGGCGGTGGTACCGCCCAGTTACCACCGCCCAGTATATTGACCAAGCAAGGTCAACTAGTGGTGGTACTGCCAGTGTCAGGCGGTGGTACCGCTAGTACCTAGAAATCCGAGATGTGACTCTTTTTTGCTCCAATTTTAAAGTTAATTGAGTCTATAAATACCCCTCTCTTCTCAATTGGCTAAGCACATTGAGAAGTGATAAAAACTGAGTCTAAGCTATAGCAAAATTATGTTTGATAGCTTGAGTGTTCACCTCCCACATTTTTACTTTGCGAAAATTCTGTAAGAGTGTGAACCACTTGTAAAGAGTTTGTAAGAGGGGTGCTTGGTCCTTCCCCTTCAAGAAGATTTGATAGTGGAAGTTGGGAACCTCATAGGAGGAGGTTTCAAAAGTGAACGTAGATCATTTGACCGAACCACTATACATCACTGTGTACTACTCTGAATGTGTAAGTTTTAATTGTTGCATCTCTTTCTTTACTTAGCTGTAAATCTTTTGATCTTCTTCTCTCTACTCTCAATCGCATTCTCTCAAATCACTTTGCTCAAATCTCATTCGTCGGACCAAAATTTCTATACGAATAACTCTTTCTGAAATTGTTTCAAATTTACGGGTTTTATCCACTACACTAATTCACCCCCTCCCCCCCCCTCTTAGTGCTGCTCAGATCCTAATAATTGGTATCAGAGCTCAGTCACTCTCATTTAGTTTAAAACCCAAGAGAGATGGCGTATTCTGACATGCAAGAGGGTCATTTAATTGCATGTCCGCCTATATTTAATGGGTCGGATTACACCTATTGGAAGACTCGTATGAAGATTTTTCTTATTTTCATGTATTTTAAACTTTAGAATATCATTGAAAATAGATTTTAAAAATCTTCTCTTCCGATGAACAAATGGAATGAATCAAAGAAGAAGATTTTTGCTCTAAATGCAAAGGCTATGATTACCTTATTTTGTGCACTTGATAAAAATAAGTTTAATCATGTTTTGATTTGTGAATTAGCTTTTGATATTCGGCACACTCTTGAAATCACTCATAAAGGTACTAGCCGAGTGAAAGAGTCCAAAATCAACCTTTTGGTCCATTCTTACGAATTATTTTGGATAAAACTAAGTGAGTCCATTGGAGATATGTACACTCATTTCACGGATGTCATCAATAGACTCAAAGCACTTAGTAAAGGTTTTTTCTAATTTTGAACTTGTAACAAAAATTTTAAGATCCCTTCCAAAGAGTTGGGATCCAAAAGTTACGGTCATTCAAGAGGCCAAGGACCTTAAAAATTTTCCTCTCAAAGAACTTATTGGGTCTTTAATGACCTACGAAATGACATGTCATGCTCATGATGAGCTAGAGAACTCCCTTTTAAAGAATAGGAAGGATATGGCATTGAGAACACAAGAAGACCACTTGAAGGAATCTTCAAGTGATGAGGACCTTGATGATGAACTTGCACTCTTAACTCGAAAATTTAAAAAATTTATAAGAATAAATTAATTTTAAAATGACATTAAAAATAAACTTGAACCCAAAAAGGATCAAATTATATGTTATGAATGCAAAAAGCCAGGGCACTTCAAAAGTAAATGCCCCCAAGCCAAGAAGAAGCAACCAAAGAGGAAGAAAGCTCTAAAGACGACATGGGATGACTCAAGTGGCTTCGAAGATGAAGAAGCAAGTAATAAAGAAGAGGCCAACTTTGCATTGATGGCTTTAGGAGATGAGGTAAGTGAGTTATTTAATGAAGATTTATCTTTCGATGAATTTTCAATTGCTTTTCATGAATTATTTGATGAGTGTAGAGCTATTAGTAAGAAGTTCAATTTATTAAAGAAGGAACAGGCTCTCTTAGTCAATAAGCTTGAAAGTTTTAAAATTGAAACTCCCTCTTTACCCACATGCTCTAAGTGTGAACACTTAGAGGTAATAAAAAATGAGAACTTGCTACTTAAAGAGACCCTAAATAAGTTTAAAGTCGGTAGCAAGGGCTTGGATATAATCCTTGCAAACAAGGGTCACGATGGAAAAAGAAGTGGAGTTGGATTCGTGAGTGGATCTCACCGAACTCCAACCACCTTCATTAAAGGACCCACACTACATGTATCATCTCATTTAAAATATAATTTTTGTTGCAAATCCAGACATGTTGCTTACAAAAGTCCGTATAAGAAACTTAGCTCACAAAGGTTAATATGGGTTCCTAAAGGAATCATAAATAATTCAATACAAAATGACAAAATGAGGAGATCAATTTTTGAGACACCCAAAGTCAAATGGGTACCCAAAAATCCTTCATTGTAGGCATCCTAACCATCACAAGCTAGGAGCAGGTAACAATGCAATTCTTGATCGTTATCAAGCTCACTAGCTCGGATAATAAAAATACCCTTGAGTGTTATACATTGTTTGATCATGCACCATAATTACTAAGGCTAGAACTTACTTGCATCAAGTTTCTTCAAAAACGATTTCGGTAAAAATATTTGTGTCACCTTACCATTTGAAATCCTTGTTTTGAAATAATGTGGTTTTAATGGATACTCGGTTTTATATATTTTTCTTGAACATTACTATAAAGAGTCAAAATCACTATAGTTGCATTCTCTACTCAAAATCTATAAATTGATTCATTTGAAGAATCTCGTATGTAATTTTAATTATGGATTTAGAGTTGATTCCTTAAAATGATTTCAAATTCTTGGAATCATAACTTTATTAAATTCATGACTTATTGTGCATAAATGACTTAAAATCACTTGATGACTCGATTCTCCTAATACATGTATCACGCTCTCGTTTGATGATGCATATCAATAATTTCAAGTGCAATATATTCTCCTTGAAATATCTTTTGGATATAATGATGTATGCTTTGAATCATGTTTGATGATCTTTTACTTATTTCAAAATTATATATGATGAGTAATGCAATGAGTTAATAATTCATGACATAAAAATTGCTTCCCTTAACCTTTATATCTTGGATGTTTAATATGACAAAAACATCTTTTGGTTGAGACTATTTTATTCATGATTTTACAAATTGATCGTTGTCAGTTTTGATACGCAAGTCCTTATAGCCTTCACAAATCACCTTTCATTTATCAATTGAGATTTCCTATGTTTTAGTTATCATTCTCTCTCAATCCACTTGATGAGATAGTTTTCGATGTCTCTTGATTACAATAATCTATAATAATTGCATAAATGATTTGATGAGTCACTACATGATTAACATAAGATTAGAAGTGATACAAGACATCATTCTATTTTAATCAAATACATGATGATTAAATTAGACATCTATAAGATAAATAAATAAAAAAATAAAGTAAATTGATCAAAAATAAGGTGTTGCAGCCCTCTTAAAAATGTCTAAGTTAGGGTGCCAGTGATGGCATCGCCATGACAAGCGATAGCATCGCCTAGGCATTCTGTTCCCAAGCGGTGGCACTGGTCAGTTGGCAGTGGCACCGCCTAAGAGCCCCCTTTTATAAAGAGGACTTATGGCCAATGGTAGAACTGCCCTTAACTCTTGAGGTTGCTCCCAAAATCACTTTCCCTCCTCTCAAAACACAATCTTCCCTCTCAAAACCAAGAGAGGCTTCCATCCCCTTGAATCTTGGATCAATACCTCTATTTCTCAAGAAACCTCAACTAAGGTAATCTTTGGTACTTCCTCTTTGAATTCTAGATACATAGTTGTCCCTTTATAATTTCCTTGTTCTATCATCATTTTTAGATAAATGGCTCCTAGGAGATCATCTAGAGACAAAGGGGAAAGGAGGGAAGGAGATTCATTTGACCCATCTCTTTTTAGCTCTAATGAAATTGCCTTTAGGTACCCTAGTTTTGAAGCAAGAACCGTGCATAAGGAAAAACATGTTGATTTAAGTGAACTAGGATACCTAGAGCCCATTAGGTGGTTTGTCAATTTAGATGTCTCACCCATATTACAAATCAACAAACTAATTTATCCTAGATTAGTTAGGTTATTTTATGCTAATTTAAGCTTAGATGATGATGATAACATGTCAACCGACCTTTTAGGAAATCAAATTCCAATTATGAATAGCACAATATGTGACCTAATTGGAATTTCCGAAAAAGATAGGAGTTGTTACTTTAGAGGACAGTGGGATTTGGATGTAATCAGAATAACCTACTCCGAGACTTTAGGGATCGTTTTTGGAAATCCTAACCTAGCCATAGTCCCTAATGCTCTAAGCATTTGTTACCATTCAGTTTTAAAATTCTCCATCACATCATCATAAGTATCATAATTCCTAAATAGTATTACCACAAAGAAATTAGTCAAATGGAGTTAGGTACCATGTACTGGATAATGACCGAGCAAAATAATTGTTTTGGATACCTGATTCGATAAAGATTTAATGTTACCATATGGGGGGTTAATCACTAGAATGTTACATGTATATAATATTAGAATACCACCCAATAAAAATGTAATAAAAGTGGATAGATACAATACCATAAACAAAAATCTATTGAATCTCGGATTTTAATGATGAAGTTAATTCATGAATTATTTGTTCTAATTCATATTATCGAGATTAGTGTGTAGGATTAACTATGATAAGATGAAAATATAAAGCGATTTACCAAGGTCAAGCTCGCTGGGAGTTTAAGAGTTCACCGAAAGTCTAAAGGATCATCGGAAGTATTACCGGAACCAATTGAGATAGAATAAGGGACTTGCCAAAGGTTTTGGAAGTTCATCGGAAAGATCGTCGGAGGTTCGTTAAGATCACCGAGAAGGTTCGGAAGCTTGCCAAAGACTCGTTGAACTCACCACAGAATTTGGGAGCTTGTTGGGAGTCCGTCGGAAGAAATCGAAGGAGTGTCGGAAGTCCACCGAAAGTTCGCCGGAAAGCTTACCAGAAGAAGACTTGAAGAATGTCGATTTAAATTGCTTAGAATTATGTTTTAATGTTGTAGTTAGCATGTAATTGTTAGGGATCGAGCGGCACTAAGAGGGGGGGTGAATTAGTGCAGCGGATAAAACGATGGATTTTTTAGCGATTTAAAACAAGCTTCGGAAACTTCGTACGATGAAAGCAATGTTTCATTTGAAACCGATTTTTGCGTTCTAACTTTAAAGCATGCGTACAAAGATAAAAAGGAAGTGGAGCAAGTAAAGTAAAGGCTTGCAGCAAAGTAAAACAGAAATTTAAACACTCATACAATCAAGACGCAGCGATGTATAGTGGTTCGGTCAAAGTGACATACATCCACTTCCGAAGCCTTCTCCGATGAGGCTCCCTTCTTCCACTATCAAATCCTTTGAAGGGGAAGGATCAGATACCCCTCTTACAACCCTTTACAAGTGGTTCACACTCTTACAAGATTTCACAAGAAGAATGAGGTGAACACTTAAGCAAATGAAGAACAAGACTTTCCCAAGATTTATTTTCAAAATCTAACTCTCTAAGGGTTGTTCTTTTTAGCTGAAAAGGAAGGAGTATTTATAAGCCTCAAAGTGATTCAATTTTGGAGCCCAAATATGGAACCAAAATTTGAATCTTTGAGTTTTTCTGTCTTTGTCGGTTTTGGCGGATCGACACACCCAGGCGGTTCTACCGCCCCAGCCAGATGGTGCTACCGCCTAGCTTTCCACGCACCAGGCGGTGCTACCGCCCCAGCCAGGCGGTGCTACCGCTTGCTACACGCTGGCTCACGATGAGCGGCGGTGCTACACTTTGCTATAGTAGCCGGCTCACAACAAACTCGATGGCGGCTATAGTGCCATGCACGTAGCATGCGTTGGTGCTGTTTGGGCCAAAAACTTTGGCCCAAACTAAGGCCCAATGGCCCCTACTTCGGGTTAAAGGATTAACCTCTAATCCTAACCCAAATTAATGTGCTAACTACGAAATTAAAGACATTCCTAAGCTATTACAAAGTCCACAAGTCAAGTCTTCTTCCGTCGAGCTTCCGGCGAACTTCCAGCGGTCTTCCGACGATCCCTCGGAAACCATCCTGCGGACTCCCGGCAAGCTCTCGGACTCCACAATGATCTTGGCGAGTTCCCCCGAGCTTCTTTGGCAAGCTCCGATCTTTCTTGGCAAGCTCCGCGAACTTCCGACGAACCTCCCGGCGAACTTCCGAAAACCCTTCGGCAAGCTCCCTACTCGTTCTCGGCCAGTTCCGGCAGTACTCCAAATGAATCTTCAGACTTCCGTCAAACTCTCGAACTCCCAACGATCCATCGCACTTGACTTCGACCCTTGATTTCGCTTTACGTCTTCAACCCTTTCGTAGTTACTCCTGCACAAACAAACACCAAACACTCTACTTCGATCTAGACAGTTATTACAACGCGAATTGACATTCAGTTGCCCGACACATCATTGGTTGGCGCTTCGTCCGATCCTTCGGCACATCGCCCTCTCTAGCGGCTTGTTGTCTAATCAACGGTTGACCTCCGCAACCTCGATATCCATGGCGCAACTCCGCACTTCTTGGCTTGATGCGTGACGTACGAAGTCTCCTGCCGATAGTCGACCGAACCTCCAGCTCGACATCCAATATACTGACGTGATCACCTCCGGCGCAACGTCAATTTCTCCAGCGTCAACTGTCTAATCCTGATCGATAGTATACCTGCGTAACTCAAAACGCAGTTAAACAACAAATCACACTCAATTAGTTTCATCATCAAAATATGAGATTCAACAATCTCCCCCTTTTTGATGATGACAACTAATTGATGACTAACGGAGTTAACTAAAACTCCCCGGAGTTTAACACAAACTCCCCCTATCAATATGCAATTGATAGAACCCTTGGATTATCCCAAATCCAAGCAACATTCATCACAATATTATGAGAATAAATCAAACCATCATGCAAATATATAAAATATTCAATCAATGCATGAAGTCATCAATCTACTTCTCCCCCTATGTCATCAACAAAAAGGAGAAGTAGCATCATAGTTAGTTTAAAAGATATACAAATCTTTACAACATACTAGCTATTTATCACATCATACAATACAACATCAAATAATACCATTCGATCATAGCAAGTTTCAAACATGGGCAATGATGGTAATTTTCACTTGATTCTTGAGATGTGCAAGTAGGCACCTTGTTTCTCATGATAGCAATATTTACATCCTTTGATATAACAATTCTTAGCTTCTCATAAAGTTGCAAAATAGGAATCAAGATGGCAAATTTTTGCAGTGTTCGAGCTAAAAACTTTCTCCCCCTTTGTTAGCATCAAAAAGAAAGGGAGGATCAAATATTTCAAATAATCTTGCATGAGATTCAACAATAATTTGCAACAAAAAAAATGTAAGCAATTTTGAAGAAGTGAAATTGAGCAAGATTTTTTCCTCTCTTGAGATAGCAACTTTTTGCTTCTTTTGCATGTTTCTAGCTAGCAAAATTTTTCTTTGCGATACATAAGCTAGCAATAAATCTTCTCCCCCTTTGTTTTTGTCAAAAAAAATGGAGTACAAATAGTCATGACAAAATAACAAATTTCCATCATAAATTTTTAACATATCAAGTCATGAATTCAAGGGAGTCATAAACAAATCATGGTATGAGGGAAATTTATGACAAGCAAACAAGCAATAATGATAAGCCAGTATACTTTGCAATACGCAAACTAGCTCCCTTTCAATTTTTCTCTTTTGCACCTAAGTTTCCCTTTTGCAAGTCATCAACTTATTGTTTGCAATGAGCTAGTAATTTTTGTAAAATTTATAACATTTTAAACATGCAAACTCATGAGTTAAAAAATAATGCAACTTTGCAATTTCTTTCTTCTCATTTTGAGAAGTGCAAGTTTTGCCTTTTGCAAGTTCTAGCTAGCTATGTTTGTCACTTTCACTTGTGATGCATAAGCTAGGAAGCTAACTCCCCCTTTGTCACTATCGAAAAGAAGGGATGAATAATATTTCAATGCAATAATTTTGCATCAATAAATATTTCAATTTTTTCAAGATGCATACAAGATGGTATTAAAACATGAGAAATCATGTCATGAAGGATATCAATATGTAAATTCAACAAGAATCAAAACCAAAAGGTATCATCCATGATTAATAACTTTTCATTTTAGCAAGATCTAGATTCATATTTATCAATTTTTAATTCAAGATAAATGTCATACAACCAAGAATCATGATATATGAAAAGCATATCAATATTAAGGATCAAATCATGATTACAAGTGCTAACATATTTTCTTTTCATTCATTTTTAAGCCATGATAAAAGAATAAATCAATGATTCAAATATTAAGCACAATTTTTTTTTTCATCAAATTTTCAATCATCACATAAGGCATTTGAGGAAGTATTGAAACAAAACAAAAAAAATCAATTTTAGCATATAATGTTTCAATCTTCAATCTTGAGTCATGAATCCAAAAGTCATAAATCAAAAGGTTCATGAATCATTTTGACAAATCTCGTTTTTAGGAAATAACAAGTGGAAGTCTTAGGAGATCAAACACAAGATCTTGATTCATGCATAAGAATTTTTTACCATGATCATATTTCATAAGAATCATGACACGAATTCATAAAAATTCAAGTATTAAATTCTGAGAAATCAAAAGACAAGTTACATTTCATTTAAAGAATTTTCTGTTGATAAGATGGAAGGAGCATGGTAAAAGATCTTGATTTATAAAGAGTTTCAAGTCATAGTTGTCAAGATCATGATTTCAATAAAATTTCTTTATAGCAAAATGAAATCTTTTAGAACTTGATTCAAGCATTAAATATGTCTTAACAAGTCATAATTCTAGAAGATTCAAGAATCATTAAAAGAAAAATCATTCAAGCTCAATTTATCAACTCAAGACTCATAATTAAATTATTATTTTTGAGATTAATAACATGAATAAAGTCATTACCGTATCATCAAAATCTCATTCGTAATTCTAATGATTTATAAAATATCATAAATGAATTTATCACTTGCCTTTCATCAAAAATTGAAAATCAAACTTTATCATAAAAATTGTCAAGGCATAAATGCAACATATTATTCCAAGACATGAGATTCAATTTATCATGATAATATGTTTCATGTTTCAAAAGATGAGTATCAAATTTTAAAACCGAAACATGAGTTTGTCATCAAGATATAATATCACAAAGTCATTAAGCATGATAACAAACTTCTAATATTTTCATTTCAATGATGATTTAATAATGTATGTTCAAATATTTATACGGAAGCCATCATTGTATAAATTTGAAATACAAGTTGTCATTTAGCCCATTAAGATCAAAAGCATTACACGTAAAGCATCATGATAGTGTAATTTCTCATTTTTTTATGTGTTCCATTTCAAGTGATTTGACGTTCATATGAGTATACTCATGTTTTTCATATAGGTCCAAAGAGCATGTTTCAAGAGAAATCATTAAGACCGAAAACATGAGGCACATTTTTTAAAATATTCATCATGTTTATTTTTATGAGATTCACAAGACTCATAACATGAATTCATTCATCTCAATAGAATAAAAAAGATATTTTCATTTTAAGCAATTTGATGTGAGCATATTCAAAATTTTTATGAAAACATGTATCAAAATAAAACACAAGCTTAGTCATTAAATCGTCAAGACCAAATATGTAAAAATGATAGCACACTTTCAATTTTTTATGTTAAAAGGCCATGTTCAAATTTTTTGCCAAAATCATGCATCTATTTATAAATTCGAAAAATATGTTTCATCATCACAATATGACACTTTATTACTTCAAAAGCTCATGCATGATATAAAATCATCAAGCATCATATTTGGAGACAATGTAAACCATCAAGATACACATGCATGGATTAATCCTAAGCATTATCACAAATCTTGCATCATTCATATGTTTACTTTTCAAAAATACTATAAAGAAAAGCATAATATAATTTTAATTTTTTTTTAATTTCTAAAAACACAAGAAAAGCATAAAAAAATCCTACTAACTAAGATAAGCATTCATGGAAATCATCAAGTAATTTCAAAATAATTCAAGGAAGTTAAGTTACTTACCTCATTGTCGAAGCCCATTAAAGCGTAGTTTGCTTCTTCTTTCCTTGATTCTTCTTGGTGAGTCTTCTTCTTCTTCATTGGTCTCTTCCTCCGTTCAAGTTCATTTATGTTTTTTAATTTTTGTTTAATGAACTTGTTAACATTCATTGTTATGTGTTCAATGTCTTCATTGTCCTCATCACTTGAGTTATTACTCAAGTGGCATTTCATAGTTCGGAGTTTAAAAACCTTCTTGTTCTTTAGAAGGTGGTTCATATGTTCATCATGTTCATCATATTCATCATGTTCCATTTTATAGGTCTTTAAAGACCCAATGAGTTCATCAATAGAATAATTATTTAGATCCTTTGATTCTTGAATCGCCGTTATTTTAGGATCCCACCATTTTGAAAGGGATCTTAAGATCTTGTTAGTGAGTTCAAAATCCGAAAAACTTTTACCAAGACTTTTCAAGCTATTGACGACATCCGTGAAGCGGGTGTACATGTCGTCGATAGATTTGCTTGGTGTCATTTGGAAGAGCTCAAAATCATGCAACAAGAGGTTTACTTTCGAGTCTTTAACTCTACTAGTTCCCTCATGCGTGATTTCAAGAGTTCGCCAAATGTCAAAAGTCATTTCGCACATAGAAATCCGATTGAACTCGTTCTTGTTCAAAGCACAAAATAAGGCATTCATAGCCTTTGCATTTAAAGAAAAAGATTTTCTCTCTAAGTCCGACCATTCGTTCATCGGTTTAGAGGGAAGTTGAAAGCCATTTTCGATGATGTTCCACAAATCCAAATCCACTGAAAGCATGAAAACTCTCATTCGAGTTTTCCAATAAGTGTAGTCCGATCCGTTAAAGAACGGTGGACGAAAAACCGAAAAGCCCTCTTGAAAACCATTTAGAGCCATTTCTCACGGGTGTAAATCCGAAAGCGAAAGAACGTGGCTCTGATACCAATTGTTAGGGATCGAGCGGCACTAAGAGGGGGGGGTGAATTAGTGCAGCGGATAAAATGATGGATTTTTTAGCGATTTAAAACAAGCTTCGAAAACTTCGTACGATGAAAGCAACGTTTCATTTGAAACCGATTTTTGCGTTCTAACTTTAAAGCATGCGTACAAAGATAAAAAGAAAATGGAGCAAGTAAAGTAAAGACTTGCAGCAAAGTAAAACAGAAATTTAAACACTCACACAATCAAGACGCAGCGATGTATAGTGGTTCGGTCAAAGTGACCTACATCCACTTCCGAAGCCTTCTCCGATGAGGCTCCCTTCTTCCACTATCAAATCCTTTGAAGGGGAAGGATCAAATACCCCTCTTACAACCCTTTACAAGTGGTTCACACTCTTACAAGATTTCACAAGAAGAATGAGGTGAACACTTAAGCAGATGAAGAACAAGACTTTCCCAAGACTTATTTTCAAAATCTAACTCTCTAAGGGTTGTATTTTTCAGCTGAAAAGGAAGGGGTATTTATAAGCCTCAAAGTGATTCAAATTTGGAGCCTAAACATGGAGCCAAAAATTTGAATCTTTTGAGTTTTTCGGTCTTTGTCGGTTTTGGCGGATGACACACCCAAGCGGTTCTATCGCCTAGCCAAAGCGCGTGCTACCGCCTAGCTTTCCACGCACCAGCGGTGCTACCGCCCACCAGCGGTGCTACCACACAGCTCTACGATGCGGCGGTGCTACACTTTGCTATAGTAGCCGGCTACAGTAACCGACTATAGTAACTGGCTATAGTGCCATGCACGTAGCATGTGTTGGTGCTGTTTGGGCCAAAAAATTTGGCCCAAACTAAGGCCCAATGGCCCCTACTTCGGGTTAAAGGATTAACCTCTAATCCTAACCCAAATTAATGTGCTAACTACGAAATTAAAGACATTCCTAAGCTATTACAAAGTCCATAAGTCAAGTCTTCTTCCGTCGAGCTTCCGGCGAACTTCCGGTGGTCTTCCGACGATCCCTCGGAAACCATCCTGCGGACTCCCGGCAAGCTCTCGGACTCCACAATGATCTTGGCGAGTTCCCCCGAGCTTCTTTGGCAAGCTTCGATCTTTCTTGGCAAGCTCCGCGAACTTCCGATGAACCTCCCGGCGAACTTCCGAAAACCCTTCGGCAAGCTCCCTACTCGTTCTCGGCCAGTTCCGGCAGCACTCCAAATGAATCTTCAGACTTCCGTCAAACTCTCGAACTCCCAACGATCTATCGCACTTGACTTCGACCCTTGATTTTGCTTTACGTCTTCATCCCTTTCGTAGTTACTCCTGCACAAACAAACACCAAATACTCTACTTCGATCTAGACAGTTATTACAACGCGAATTGACATTCAGTTGCCTAACACATCATTGGTTGGCACTTCGTCCGATCCTTCGGCACATCGCCCTCTCTAGCGGCTTGTTGTCCAATCGACGGTTGACCTCCGCAACCTCGATATCCATGGCGCAACTCCGCACTTCTTGGCCTGATGCGCGACGTATGAAGTCTCCTGTCGATAGTCGATCGAACCTCCAGCTCAACATCCAATATACTGACGTGATCACCTCCGGCGCAACGTCAATTCCTCCAGCATCAACTGTCTAATCCTGATCGATAGTAGACTTGCGTAACTCAAAACGCAGTTAAACAATAAATCACACTCAATTAGTTTCATCATCAAAATCTGAGATTCAACAGTAATTAGGGTAAGGATTAGGAAATAATCCTATTTAAACCTAGTAGGGGCCAACCGGGCCATTATTAGGTTGATTTAGGCCAAAAATTAGGGGTCATTCACTTTCTTTGAAAACCCGAAGCAGTGGCATGTAACTTGATACTCTATCGATCGACATCGATGGCGGTGGCATCGCCAAAGACAGCGAAAACCCAAAATAAATTCAAATTTAGAGCCCAAATTTGAATCCACTTTGGGTCTATAAATACCCTTCTTTTCTCAATTGAATGAGTAACTTTTTGAGAGTTAGAAATTGAGCAAAAGCATTGGCAAAACCTTGCTTTCGATAGCTAGTATTCACCTCCCTCTTTCTCTTTGCAAAAATCTATAAGAGTGTGAACCACTTGTAAAAAGGTTGTAAGAGGGATATTTGATCCTTCCCCTTCAACGTGACTTGCTAGTAGAAGTTGAGAGCCTCATCGAAGAAGGCTTCGAAATTGGATGTAGTTCATTTGACTGAACCACTATACATCGTGGTGTTCTTTGAATGTGTGAGTGTTTAAATTTCTGAATCATTTCTCTACTTAGCTGTAAATCGTTCGATCTTCATCTCCTTTACTTAAGCTACCTTAACTAAGTCATCTTTCGTCGAATCAAAATCTTCATCCAAACTAGCTATTTACGAAATCGGTTTCAAACTTACGAGTTTTAATCCATTGCACTAATTCTCCCCCCCCCCTCTTAGTGCCTCTTTGATCCTAATAATTGGTATCAGAGCAAGGTTCATTCTCATATTGGGTTTAAAACCCAAGAGAGATGGCTTATTCCGGCATGCAAGAAGGTCACTCCATTACACGTCCACCTATGTTTAATGGGTCGGATTATATGTATTGGAAGACTCGTATGAGGATCTTTCTTATTTCCATGGATTTTGAGCTTTAGAGTATCATCGAAAATGGATTTCAAAAATCTTCTCTTCTGACAAGCGAATGAATAAATCGGAGAAGAAGACTTTTGCTTTAAACGCAAAGGCTATGAATGCCTTATTTTATGCACTTAACAAAAATGAATTTAATCACATTTCAATTTATAAATTAGCTTTTGATATTTGGTATACTCTTGAGATCACTCATGAAGGTACTAGCCGAGTAAAAGAGTCTAAAATCAACATTCTTGTGTATTCCTACAAACTTTTTCGAATGAAACCAAGTGAGTCCATCAGAGACATGTACACCCGCTTCACGAATGTCATCAATAGACTCAAATTACTTGGTAAAGGTTTTTCTAATTTTAAACATATAACTAAAATTTTAAGATCCCTTCCAAAGAGTTGGGATCCAAAAATTATGACTATTCAAGAGGCCAAGGATCTTAAAATATTTCCTCTCGAAGAACTTATTGGGTTTTTAATGACCTACGAAATGACGTGCCATACTCATGAAGAGCTCGAGAACCCCCTTCCAAAGAACAAGAAGGATATGGTACTAAGAACACAAGAAGACCACTTGAAAGGAACATCAAATGATGAGGACAATGATGACATTGCACTTTTAACTCAAAATTTTAAAAAATTTATAAGAAAGAACAAATTTAAAAATGACACTAAAAACAAACTTGAACATAAAAAGGACCAAGTCATATGCTATGAATGCAAGAAGTCGGGGCACTTAAAAAATGAATGCCCCCAAGCCAAAAAGAAGCAATCGAAGAAGAAGAAAGCTTTAAAGGCTACATGGGATGACTCAAGTGATTTTGAGAATAAAGAAGCAAGCAACATTGAGGAGGCCAACTTTGTGCTAATGGCTTTAGGAGAAGAGGTATGTGATTTAATTAATAAAGATTTATCTTTCAATAAACTTTCTATCACTTTTCATGAATTATTTGATGAGTGTAGAACTATTAGTAAGAAGTTCAATCTATTAAAGAAAGAGCATGCTTTATTACAAAATAAGCTTGATAGTCTTCAAACTCCTTCTTCACCCCCATGCTCTAAGTGTGAATACTTAGAAGCAATAAAGAGTGAGAACTTGTTACTTAAAGAAACCCTAAACAAGTTTAAGATCGATAGCAAGGGCTTGGACATGATCCTTGCAAACAAGGGTCACGTCACAAATAGAAGTAAAATTGGATTTGTGAGTGGATCTCACCAAAATCCTACCACCTTCATTAAAGGACCCACATTGCATGTATCACCCCATTTGAAATGTAATTTTTGCTGTAAAACTAGACATGTTGACAAATGTCTGTTTAAGAAAATTAGTTCATATAAATTAATATGGGTTCCTAAAGGAACCATAAATAATTTAATATTAAATTATAAAGTTAGTAGATCAATTTTTGGGGCACCCAAAATCAAATGAGTACCTAAAAATCATCTCTTTTGTAGATAAACTCACAAGCTAGGAGCAAGAGATAGTATCTTGATAGTAGATGCTCAAGGCACACCAGAGATCTATCTTATTTCTCTATGCTCACTAGCAAAGAAAAAGGGTATGTCACCTTCGGAGACAACAACAAGGGTAAAATCATTGGCAAGGGAACCATAGGTAACAAATCAAGTTTTTCAATTGATGATGTGTTACTAGTTGATGGATTAAAACATAATCTTTTAAGCATTAGTCAATTATGCAATAAAAGTTATATCATTAGATTTGAATCTAATGTTTGCATCATTGAAAAACCAAACAATAACATATCTATGATTGCGTTAAAACAGAATAATGTCTACACCATTAACCTTGATGAACTTAGTAATGAAATGTGCTTTTCCATTTTAAATGATGATGCTTGGCTTTGGCATCGGAGATTAGACCATACAAGTATGAAACTAATATTTAAGATTTCATCTAGAGAGTTAGTACGAGGGATTCTAAATATGAAGTTTGTCAAGGACAAAGTGTGTGATGCTTGTCAACTTAGAAAATAAATAAAAACTAGTTTCAAACCAAAAAATCAAATTAGTACTACTAGATCATTGCAATTGATCCATTTGTACTTATTTGGACCAATTGATATAACAAGCCTAAGAGGTAGCAAATATGCCTTCATAATTGTAGATGACTATAGTAGATACACTTGGACCTATTTCTTGGCTCACAAAAGTGATTATTTTAAATGTTTTTCTAAATTTTGTAAACTTACTCGAAATGAAAAAGGTTTCATGATTTCATCAATTCGGAGTGATCACGATGGTGAATTTCAAAACCGTGACTTCTAAAATTTTTGTGAAACAAATAGATATAACCACAACTTCTCTACTCTAAGGAATCCTCAAAAAAATGGAGTAGTGAAAAGAAAAAATAGAAATTTACAAGAAATGGCAAGAACCATGTTAAATGAATATAGTTTACCCAAATATTTTTGGGCCGAAGCCATGAACACGGCTTGCTATGTCATGAATAGGGTTCTAGTAAGACCATCTCTATCTAAGACTCCGTATGAATTGTGGAATAATAAAAAACCCAATGTTTCTTACTTTAAATTTTCGGTTGCAAATGTTTTATCTTGAATGAAAAGGATGCCATAGGAAAATTCGATGCTAAATCCGATGAAGGCATCTTTCTTAGTTACTCTTCCATTTTTAAAGATTTTTAAGTTTTTAACAAAAGAACCTTAGTTATAGAAGAGTCTATTCATGTAGTTTTTAATGAATTTTTAGAATTTAAGAAAATTAATTTTGATGATAATCTTGGTTTTGATGATTTGAATTTAAATGAACACTCACTTCAAAATAGCAACTTGGATGCATCTTCTTCCCAAATTTCCTTACCTAAGGAATGGAAGTATGTAGATGCCCATCTCAAGGAGTTAATTATAGGAGATACATTGAAAGGGGTTAAAACTCGTTCTTCTTTTAAAAATTTTTGTGCCCATGTCGCTTTTCTTTCTCAAATTGAACCTAAGTGCATTGACGATGCCTTGAAAGATGATTCTTGGGTTATCGCAATGCAAGAAGAATTGAATCAATTTGAAAGGAATGAGGTATGGAAGCTTGTTCCTAGACCTAGTGACCATTTAGTTGTTGGTACTAATTGGATCTTTAGAAACAAGCAAAATGAATATGGTATCATGGTTAGAAATAAGGCTAGACTAGTGACCAAAGGTTTCAACCAAGAAGAAGGTATCAATTACGAAGAGACCTTTACTCCTGTGGCAAGATTAGAAGCCATTAGGATGCTCCTTGCCTATTTTAGTAGTAATGATTTTAAATTATTTCAAATGAATATCAAAAGTGCTTTCTTAAATGGCTTTATTTTCAAAGAAGTGTATGTTGAACAACCTCCCAAATTTGAAATTTCTCTTCTTCCTAATCATGTGTTTAAATTAACTAAGGCTCTCTATGGACTAAAACAAGCTCCTAGAGCTTAGTATGAACCGCTTAGTTCTTTTCTTATTTCAAATAATTTTACAAAAGACAAGGTTGATACTATATTATTTATCAAATATTTTAAAAATAATTTTCTTATTGTTTAAATTTATGTTGATGATATTATTTTTGGTTCTTTGGATGAATCACTATGTGAATCGTTTGTCAAGTGTATGAGTCATGAATTTGAAATAAGCTTAATGGGTGAATTAACCTTCTTTTTAGAATTACAAATTAAACAACTTAGTAATGGTATATTTCTTAATCAATCTAAATATACATTAGAATTGTTAAAACAATTTAACATGGATGGTTCAAAAGCTATAAACACTCCTATGAGTACTTCCACTAAGTTAGATTTGGATGAAAGTGGAGAAAATTTTGATCAAAAGACATATAGGGGAATAATATGTAGCTTACTTTACCTTACTATGACTAGACCGGATATTATGTTTAGTATAGGACTTTGTGCAAGATTTCAAACTAATCCTAAGCTATCCCATCTTAAAGCTGTTAAAAGAATCCTTAGATATCTTAAAGGTACTCCTAATCTAGGATTATAGTATCCAAAATCCGATAACTTTGATTTTATAGTTTATGCGGATGCCGATTTTGGTGGATGTAGAATAGATAGAAAAAGCACATCTGGAACATGTCAATTATTAGGACATGCACTTGTTTCTTGGTCTTCTAAGAAACAAAACTCAGTTGCACTATCTACAGTCGAAGCCGAATACATAGTTGCAAGTGCATGTTGTGCATAGGTTATTTGGATGAAAAATATATTAAAAAATTATAAAATTTATTTATTAACCATTCCCATAAAATGTGATAATATAAGTGCTATTTGTCTAACCAAAAATCCTATTCAACACTCTAGAACTAAGCATATTGACATTATGCATCACTTTATACGAGATCATGTCAATAATAATGATGTCATTCTGGAATTTATTGATACAAAACATCAATTAGCAGACATTTTGACAAAACCCTTAAATAAAGAATAATTTGACTTTATTAGAAGGGAATTAGGCATGTTGAATTATCCTCGTGAATGAGATTTATTGTATGTCTTTTTTGAAATCTTTTTCCTATCCTCTTTTCGGCTTTCGTGGATTTGACTTCCTTTTTTTGATATTATATTTTAAAGAGTGATCCAAGACATCATCCTATCTTAAATCAACACATTAAAACTTCTGAAAATAAAATTAAAAAAAAATTGTGTGCCAGCGGTGGCACCGCCAGAACCGGTAGTAGCACCGCCTAGGTGCTCGGCCCCCAAGCAGTGGCACCGATCGGTTGGCGGTGGCATCGCCCGAACACCCCCCTATATAAAAGGGGGGGGATTAGGGTCGGCGGTAGAACCACCCCCAACCTAAGAGAGAGCTCCCAATCCTTCTCCAAAATCCTCTAAACCTCTCTACACCCCATTTTCTTCCTTTAGAAGCCTTAGAGAGGTTCTCTTCTTGAATCAAAATTTCTACCTTCCAAGGAAACTCAAACAAGATAATATCTGAAATTTTCTCTTCTTTTCTCATTACTTGGCCTATTCCTTAATGATTCTTCTTGATCCATCATCATAACTAGATATGGCTCCTAAGAGATCATTAAAAGCCAAAGGGAAAAAGTTGGAAGAAGATTCCTGACCCAATTCTCTTTAAATCTAATGAAGTAGCTCTAAGGTATCCTAATTTTGAAATAAAAACCATGCATAAGGGAAAACATATTGATCTAGGTGAACTAGGAAACCTAGAACCCATTAGATGGTTTGTCGATTTAGATATCTTGTCTATCTTACAAATCGATTAACCGATTTACCCTAGGTTGGTTAAGTTATTTTATGCAAACTTAAGTGTTGAAAATAATAGCTTGACTACCTACCTTTTAGGAACTGAAATTCAAATTATTGATCATACGATATGTGAGCTAATTGGAATTGAAGAAAAGGATAGGGGTTTTTATTTCAAAGGCCAGTGGGATATGGATGCAATCAGAGCAACCCACTCCGAGGCTTTAGAGACTATCTTTGCAAATTCTAATCTAGGAATTATTCCTAAAAGCTGCGAGCACTTATTACCCTTCAATTCTAAAATTCTTCATCACATCATCAGAAACATCCTTATTCCTAAACAATATCGCCATGATGAGATTAGTATGCTAGAGTTAAGTTCCATGTATTAGATTATGAACAGACAAAATAACTGTTTTGGATACTTGATCTGACAACATATGATGGAAATTCTATCTAGAGACTTAATGTTATCATATGGGGGATTAATCACTAGATTGATACATACACATGATATCTGTGTATCACCCGATGAGGAAATAATATAAGTCAACAGATATAACACTATCAACAGCAACCTACTCAAGAGATTTTCATGCACATTTAGAAATGGCATATGGATTCGGCAACCTAGAAGGTTTGATCTAGCTCCCCCACTAATAGAGTGACCTGAAACACCAGTCATTAGGGGAAGTGAATCTCCTCCTCCTAGTCCCTTTGGTGCAGCACCATCAGAACCAGCTCCTGCTCCATCCTTTGAAGATCCAATCATGTTAGCATTACATTAAATCAAATTGTAGCAAGATCAAATCAACTTATAATAAGCTAAAATTTTGAAGGAAGTACGACAGATGAACCAGAAGATAGATCACCTATATAGGCATTTTGGAATTCCTTCTGAGGAAAAGTTGTTGTCTTTGACTCCTATTTTGTAAACCTTTATGACTACTATGGACATATTTGAAATACTACTAAGTATAATGTTGTTTCTTTCATATCCTCTGCTCGGATTTTGAATGATATCGCTTGAATTTTTCTTTCAATCGTAACATTTGGATGACGCTTTCATATTATTGTAATATTTTGTATGATTTGATATCTTCCTCAAATGATTGATTGATTTCATGCTCCCAGCACCTACTTTAAACATGTTTCATTTCATGGAGTCAAAAATGTCAAATTGATGATTGATAAAATTTTGATATCTCCTACTCATAGCTTAATAAATGGAGATTGTTCCTTTTCAGATTTTATAGCAATGTATGAATTCTTCACCTCCTTTTTGTTGATGACAAAGGGGGAGAAAAATATGAAATTGATGACAAATGACTTATATATAGCAATATGATGGAATAAAAAATAACTTAATGTATCGTATCGTATTGCATCGTAATAACTTATAAGTTTATTGTAAATTGCTTTCATTTGACTTAATATATTGTAAATTTTCTTGAGATAAGCTATTATTTTATTTGATATCATGTCTTGATTTTGAGCACTTTATTGTTATCATTAGATCCTTGTGGTATTTCAATTTATGATTAGTTTCTCTTGTTGAAATGATGAATGTTTATTATTCGACTAGAAAATGTATATTATGCCATGACATTATAAAAAATATAAAGTTTTATATTTATGGATGAAAAATCATGCTTGTTAAGCATAACGGTAAGTTTAATGAATGAAACTTATCAGGTTCAGGATGAATTCAAGAAGATTGAATTCAAGCGCTTTTACCTTCTCATAATATGGCACATAGATAGGGGGAGTTAAGATTAACTCCACCATCAATTGATTGTCATCATCAAAAAGGGGGAGATTATTGAATCTCGAATTTTGATGATGAAGTCAATTGGTGAATTATTTGTTCTAATCCATATTATCGAGACAAGTGTGTAGGATTAACTACGATAGGATGAAAACATAAAGCGATTTACTGAGGCCAAGCTTGCTGGGAGTTCGAGAGTTCATAGGAAGTCCGAAGGACCATCGAAAGTATTACCGGAACCAACCGAGCTAGAATCAGGGACTTACCAAAGGTTTTGGAAGTTCACCGGAAAGATCATCGGAGGTTCACAGAGATCACCGAGAAGGTTCGGAAGCTTGCCAAAGACTCATTGAACTTACCATAGAATCCGAGAGCCTGCTAGGAGTCCGCCGAAAGAAATCTAAAGGAGTATCGGAAGTCCACCGGAAGTTCGCCTAAAAGCTCGCCGGAAGAAGACTTGAAGAATGTCTATTTAAATTGCTTATAATTATGTTTTAATTTTGTAGTTAGCACCTAATTAGGGTAAGAATTAGGAAATAATCTTGTTTAAACCTAGTAAGGGCCAATCGGGCCCTTATTGGACTGATTTAGGCCAAAAATTAGGGGTCATCAGCTTTACTAAAAAGCCCGGGCGGTGGCACTGCCTAGTAGCCGAGAGCCTAGGCAGTGGAACTGCCCAGGCTGGGTGGTGGCACCGCCCAGTACTCTGTCAATCTGACACTGACAGGAGGTGGCACTGCCACTTACAAGTTGTGGCACCGCCAGCACCGGGAAACCCAAAATAAATTCAAATTTGGAGCCCAAATTTAAATTCACTTTGGGTCTATACCTCTTTTCTCAACTGAATGAATAGACTTTTGAGAATTAGAAATTGAGCAAAAGTTTTGGCAAAGCCTTGTTTTCTATAGCTAAAGTTTACCTTCCTCTTTCTCTTTGTAAAAATCTATAAGAGTGTGAACCACTTGTAAAAAGATTGTAAGAGGGGTATTTGGTCCTTCCCCTTCAACGTGACTTGCTAGTGGAAGTTGGGAGCCTCATCGAAGAAGGCTTCGAAAGTGGATGTAGGTCATTTGACCGAACTACTGTATATCATGGTGTTCTTTAAATGTGTGTGTTTAAATTTCTGAATCATTTCTCTACTTAGCTATAAATCATTCAGTCTTCATCTCCTTTACTCAAGCTACCTTAACTAAGTCATCTTTCATCGAATTGAAATCTTCATCCGAACTAGCTATTTACAAAATCAGTTTCAAACTTACGAGTTTTAATCCACTACATTAATTCACCCCCTCTCTTAGTGCATCTCCAATCCTAACAAAATCTACTTAAGAGACTAAGGTGCACATTTAGGAATGGAATATGGACTAAGAGCGTAGAATGACTGATCTAGCTCCCTCTCCAGTAGAAGAACATGAAATACTAATTTTTAGGGGTAATGATTCTCCTCCTCCTAGTCCCTTTGCTGCAGCACTATCAGAACCAGCTCCTGCTCCATCTTCTGAAGATCCGATCATGACAGAAATAAATTAAATCAAATCACAATAAGCTGAAATTTTGAATGAAGTACGACAGATGAGTCGAAAGTTAGATCACTTGTATAGGCACTTTAGCATTCCACCTGAGGAATAGTTGTTGTAATGGAACTTTTGACTCTTGTTTTGTAGACCTCTATGCTTTTTTGGCATACTTTTGAAATTCCATATGAGATTATCCTAATACATAAAGATGTTGTATGTTCTTGTTTGAAATTGTTCAACTTCGGTTTTCATAATCTCAACTTATTATTATTTTCGGATTTTGGATAACATCTTTATGATATCATATTTTGAATGGAGCACTCATTTTTATCCTTCGATCATAATATTTTGATTTTCCTTCTTCTTCGGTTGATGGACCTTAAGTAATATCATCCCCTTCGATGATGTAGTGAAATCGGTTTTATACTCTCTCTACCTTTATTGGGATGATTAAATAGTTTTTATGATTTTCATATTATTTGAAATTTGACATATGTATAGATTAATGTCATGAATTTTGCATAAAGATTAAGCTCTTAAGCGTTTGTTATACTCTCTTCGGACTTTATTCTTAACTCTTGTGATAATCTCTAAGTCTTGAGCTTTTGTTGTTTATCTTCTGTCTTATGGATTCTTATAAGAATATCGAGTTGAATCTTTTTCTATGAAACTTTCGATGTTGATGTGCTCCACTTCATAAATGCCAAGTTGAACTTTTTCATGAATTTTTGATCTCTCTCTCTCTCTCTCATGAATTTTTGATATGAGCTCTTGTTAATATGTTTGACGAATGACTAAATATTTGATAAATAGCTTCAATGATCTATCCTTCTACTTTACAATTTTACAAAATTACATCTTGAACCTCTTTCATGTATGAATCTTTCATGACTTGATAAATGATAAAAGATCATTTTTCAGATTTCATAAACATGAATAAGAATCATCAAATCACTTTTTGGGTTTATCTATCTCGGATGACATACTTTACATGATATTCAACTCGCTTTCTAAGCAAATTTAAGCCTCACTCTTATGTATCGTATATGTTTGATGACTACTTTTATAATTTTGATATGGTTGACTAGCATCATGATACCTTATGATGACTAACTTTACCATTTTTTGTAATCTTAATTCACCTCCTTTTTATTGATGACAAATGGGGAGAAGAAAATGGTAAAATAAATTGATGACTTAATGCTTTGCATGCATCGAGAAGAATATGGCAAATAAATCCATGACTTGATAAATGACTTATATGTATCATATCGTATCGTATCACAATGACTTGATGGAATAATAAAAATCTTATATGTTTTATATTGTAATATAATTACTTTTGTCATGCTTTGTAATCGAAAATTGGTTGCTATCTTTAAAAGCATCGCAATAAAATTTATAGTGTATCGCAATGTATCACATGTATCGCAAATAGTTCATATATGCTTAATATATAAATTTTTAAAAGATTGTTATCATATCATGTTTAAAATTTGGTATCTTTCATTGATATGATAAGATATCATCTCATTTGATGATGTATCGGAAAAATAATATCATGCCTTGCATTTGTGCTTTTTATATTGATATTGTTTGATCCTAGTTATATTTCAAATTATAATTGGTATTATTTATCGAAGTGATAAATGTCTATCATTATTCGACTTGAAATTAAGTGTCATACCTTGACATTGTTTTCAAAATGTGAAAAATATGAAGTTTTATATTTATGAATGAAAGGTCATGCTTGTTAAGCATGATGATAAGTTCAATGGATGAAACATATCAGTCTTGGCTTGAATTCAAGGAGATTGAATTCAAGTGTTTTTCTTCTCATAATATGGCATATAGATAAGGGGAATTAAGATTAACTCCATCATCAATTGATTGTCATCATCAAAAAAGGAGAGATTGTTGAATCTCGGATTTTGATGATGAAGTCAATTGATAGGTTATATGATCTAATCCATATTATTAAGATAAGTATACAGGATTAACTATGATAGCAATGAAAACATAAAACGAATTACCAGAGTCAAGTATGTTGGGAGTTCAAGTGTCCGCCGAAAGTCCGAAGGATCATCGGAAGTGTTGCCGGAACTAGCCGAGAATGAATCGGGGACTTACCAAAGGTTCCAAAAGTTTGCCGGAAAGATCGCGAAGGTTCACGGAGCTCACTAAGAAGGTTCGGAAGCTTGACAAAGATTCGTCAAACTCACCATAAAGTTTGGGAGCCTACTGGGAGTCCACTGGAAGAAATCCGAGGGTGTGTCAGAAGTCCACTAGATGTTCGCCGGAAGCTCGTCGGAAGAAAACTCGATATTGTCAGTTTAAAATTTGCTTAGGAATATATTTCAATTTTATAATTAGCTTGTAAGTAGGGTAAGGATTATATGATAATCCTAATTAACACTAGTAGGGGCCAACTGGGCCTTATTTGGATTGAATTAGGCCAGATTCAGGGCCCATTCAATAGTGCTGGACCATGTCTGGCGATGGCACCGCCCTGGGAACTGATTCCCAAGTGGTCTGGGCGGTGGTACCACCCCAAGTCAATGGTGGTATCATTGATAATTATTACCTATCAGCGATGGTATCACTTGACAAGCGATGGTACCGCTAGTCCACAGAGTCCAATGACCCTATCAGGCGATAGTACCACCAGACTAGGTGGTGGTACCGCCTAGTATACTGACAGAGCAGGGTCAACTGACGATGGTACCACCAGTACCCAAAAATTTATGATGTGACTCTTTTTAGCTCCAATTCTAAAGTCAATTGAGTCTATAAATACCCCCTCTTCTCAGCTGACTAAGCACATTGAGAAGTGATAAAAACTAAGTCTAAGCTATAGCGAAATTATGTTCGATAGCTTGAGTATTCACTTCCCACATTGTTACTTTGCCAAAATTCTGTAAGAGTGTGAACCACTTGTAAAAAGTTTGTAAGAGGGGTACTTGGTCCTTCCTCTTCAAGAAAATTTGATAGTGAAAGTTAGAAACCTCATCGGAGGAGGTTTCGAAAGTGGGCGTAGGTCATTTGACCGAACCACTATACATCATTGCGTACTACTCTGAATGTGTGAGTTTTAATTACTACATCTCTTTCTTTACTTAGCTGTAAATCTTTCGATCTTCTTCTCTCTACTCTCAATCGCATTCTCTCGAATCACTTTGCTTAAATCTCATTCGTCGGACCAAAATTTCTATACAAATAACTCTTTTCGAAATCGTTTCAAATTTACGGATTTTATCCGCTGCACTAATTCACCCACCCCCCCTCTTAGTGCTACTCAGATCCTAACACTACTATCTATCAAGGACATGGTGATCAATAAAGAGAAGCTCCTCAAAGAAAACACTTGTCAAGAAAAAATCTATCACCACTTGATGAGGTGTCAATTTTGAATTGGATACAAAGAGCAAAGACCAAGTTCAACAAAATGGTTCTCTGAAGAAGCTACCAAAGCAAAAAAAATTTAAGTTCAACAAAATGGTTCTCTGAAGAAGCTACCGAAGCAAAAAAATTTTACTTCAAAGTAAGATTCAATGGGATATGAATGGCCCAATTATGGAGCCATGATTAGGGATGATCTTAATACTACTCAATTAATTTGATTGATCGCTATCCAAAAGCTTCTTGAAGTCTCAAAACCTTATTCGATTAAGTAAAACCTAAGTCACAACAGCCCACTCACCTCAAACTCATTCCTAGTAGGACTAGAATTAGGAATTTTCTCACCCAAATAATGGCAGCCAAAAGGAGAGGGTGACACTTACCCCTAATAGGAGTAGGACTTACATACACCATCCCTAAATAAGTCCTAACAATACTAAAACTCTCTAAGTCCTAAATGTTTAGGACTCTCCAAGTCCTAACCTAGCTAATAATCCACCCCTTCCTCAAGCTACAAAAGGAGGAGAGCTCCATCTAAGGCATCCTAAGTAATCTTAAAAGCTATGACAAGGAGCCTAACTGACCCTAGCATTTCTAATCTGTTGGGAAATCCTATGGGGCGACATCTCATGTGTAGCGGAAGAACAAAAACAAAACCACATATTTCCCATAGAAAGGTTCCGTCATCATGCGAAAATCGGTGCATCAAAACAAATCTGCGAAAACTACATGTGTAAAAGAAAATACCTATGGAGATCGTATATCCCTGAATCCCTACAGATCTGTAGGAGATGATGAAGAAGGTCAAGCGTCCTCCTCTCTAGCAGTATCCATATGGTAGGGACTGCGACGATGCACCTCTTTAAGGAGAGGAGAACAGAAGATGGCTACGAAAAAAACCCCAGCCTATAGAACTTTGGTTCTCTCCTATTTATAGAGGCCCCCAATAAATCCTAATGGATCTTGCCCTGTTGGGTATTAGATTTCCATCCAATTACTCAAGCCTCTTAGACTAGTGGGTCTCTACCCAATAATCTCTTATTAGCAATTATTGGATCTCATCTTAGGATTCAATTATTGGATCATAGCCCCCAAATGATACAAGAGAATACAATCCTTTGGACCTATCTGTCCTTAGTTACCATGTATCTATAGTCACTCATCTAACTAATATCCCAGAGACTATATCGGGCATGGTGTTGTCAGGCCCATACGGTCTCTCCTCGAGTCTTGCTCTTGTCGGATTCTCCTGGAGAACTCTTTCTCTGTTAATCTGAATAACCTTGGCCAAGGATTTGTTCAAGCAAGAATACATGGCATATTTCTCTTATGATACCGAGAGCGGATGATCCTCTATTGATACCCAATAGCCCTCGTAAAGTTAGCTACCACTCCCAATAACTGGTTGTACTAGATCTGGAACTTTCCAAACATATAAGTCCGGTGTCAAAGAGTGGAGTACTCATACAGAACATCCTTGGTATCTCAAGTCTAAGGACCAAATACACTACTACGACTATGGAATCACTGTCTAACATGAGGTATCAATAACCATCTAGCATTCCATAGGCAGATCAATTAGTGAACTCATTCCCCAATGAGCACCTACACTATACCCTTAGTGTCCCCATAGGAGTAGCTATGAGACCAGCCACCTCCATCATATGGACGGGTATACAACACACCAGTCTATCCAGTTATGTCGATGTCCCTCTCGAGTAACCTATGACCAGGATTATTTAGGGTCTGTGTTTAAAGGTGAATCGGTCTTATTATCATGATCTCATCATGATCTGATTCCCATTGCACCGATCCAAGGACATCATAATATATGCAACACACAAGATAAAGTGATAAAATGCCTAATAATAAGCAAAAAGAAAGAGTGCATATCAAGTCATAAGTGCCATCACTCATATGATTGGCTTGCAAGGCATATATAACTAGTAATCTCCCACTTGACCTAAAGCCAATCACCAACATGTCTGATCCCCATCAAACCTCTATGATGCTCAAAGACAATTTGAGTTAATGGCTTTGTCAGTGGATCTACAATGTTATCTTCGGATGGAACTCTTTCCACTACTATATCTCTTCGGGCCACAATCTCTCTAATAAGCTAGAACCTCCTCAAAACACTTCTGATGAGACCCGGGTTCCCTTATTTAAGTAATCACCCTGTAGTTGTCATAATATAAGGGAATTGGCTCCTCGCTACTCGGGACGACTCCTAGGTCTATGATGAACTTCTTCATCCAGACTCCCTCCTTTGTTGCCTCTGCCACAGCAATGTATTCTGCCTCTGTGGTCGAGTCAACAATAGTGTCCTGCTTGAAACTCTTCCAGCATACTACTCCTCCATTCAGGGTGAACACATACCCTGAATTAGACTTGCTATCATCGACATCGGACTGGAAGCTCAAGCCTGTGTAGCCCTCAACCCTGGGGCTACTGCCTCTATATACCAGCAAAAGATCCTTAGTCCTTCTCAAGTACTTAAGGATATATTTTACTATTTTTCAGTGCTCCAAGCCTAGATCTACCTGATACCTGCTCGTGACACTCAGAGCATGCTCTATATCAGGCCTGATACATAGCATAGCATACATGATAGATCCTCTCACTAAGGCATATGGTATCATATCCATGTGTGCCTTTTCTTCAGGAGTCTTTGGAGACATACTCCTAGAAAGTGATATTCCATGTCTCATTGGTATGAGACATCTCTTGAAATTTTTCATGCCAAACCTTTTGACAATGGTGTCTATGTACTTAGATTGGGACAAGCCAAGCATCCTCTTGGATCTCTAAAGATCCATATCCCCAATATGTAGGATGCTTCCCTTAAGTCCTTCATGGAGAAGTGCCTAGATAATGAAGCCTTTATTGTGGAGAGCATTCCTATATCATTCCCAATAATCAGGATGTCATCCACATATAATGCCAAAAAGGTGATAGTGCTCCCACTTACCTTCCTATATACATAAGGCTCATCTTCGTTCTTAACGAAGTCATAAGATTTGATCGCCTCATCAAATCTTATGTTCCAACTTCGGGAAGCTTGCTTCAGTCCATAAATGAACCTAAGCAACCTGCACACCTTATCTGAGTTATCCCTGGACACGAATCTCTCAGGCTGTATCATATATATCTCCTCCTCGAGATTGCCATTGAGGAATGTGATTTTGACGTCCATCTGCCAGATCTCATAATCATAGTATGCTGTAATAGCTAATAGAATTTGAATAGATTTTAGCATAGCCATAGGTGAGAAAGTTTCGTCATAGTCAACACCTTGCCTTTAACGATATCCCTTAGTCACTAGTCTTGTTTTATAGGTCTCTACCTTTTCATCTACTCCGATCTTCTTCTTGAAGATCCATTTGTAGCTAATGGGTATAATACCCTCGGGTGCATCAACTAGGTTCCAAACCTTATTAGAGTACATAGAATCCATTTCTGAATTCATGGCTTCTTGCCATTTCCTAGAGTCTATGCTCAAAATAGCCTCCTCGTAGGTTTGAGGATCCTCAATATCCTCTCTTCTGATATATCCCACATATCTCTCGGGAGGATGAGATACACTACCGAACCTACATAAAGTTGAAACTTGTGCACTAGGTACCTGAACAAACTCTGGCTGTGAAATGGTGCTTGAGCTAGGTTCTCTAACCTCGCTCAACTCTATCATGCTCCCACTATCTCCACCAAGAATGTGTTCTTTCTCAAGGAACACTATTCTCTTAGCTACAAAGACCTTTTGGTCCTTAGGGTGATAGAAATAATACTCATAAGTTTCCTTGGGTTATCCCATGAACTTACACCGTTTCGTCCTGGATTCCAACTTGTCGGGGTTATGTCTTTTGACGTGGGCAGGGTAGCCCTAAATCTTAACAACCTTAAGATCGAGCTTCTTCCCATTCCATATCTCATATGGAGTAGACATTACTGACTTAGTTGGAATTCTGTTCAGAAGGTAAGCTGTGGTCTCTAGGGCATATCCCCAGAATGAGATGGGTAGGTCGACGAAACTCATCATGGAATGCACCATGTCTAATAGTGTGTTATTCCTCCTTTTTGATACACCATTAAGCTGTAGTGTATAAGGAGGTGTCCATTGGAATAAAATCCCATGGTCTTTGAGGAACTATGTGAACTCTGTACTCAAGTACTCACCTCCTCGATCTAATCGAAGGGTTTTAATACTCTTTCCTGTCTGGTTCTCCACTTCATTCTTATATTCTTTGAATTTCTCAAAAACCTCAGACTTATACTTCATCAAGTACATATGGCCGTATCTTGAGAAATCATTAGTGAAAGTAATGAAGCAGGAGTTACCACCTATGGCATGAGTCGACATGGGTGTTAGGATCAAAAGGCACTAAGAGGGGGGGGGGTGAATTAGTGCAGCGGATTAAACTCGTATTCTTGAAACCGATTTCGCAAAGAAACACAAGTTCGTAGGAAGAATTCGATTCGACGAAAGAGAACTTGAAAGTAATTGCTTGTGAAAAGGAACTAACTATAAACTTGCAAACTTTTGTAAGAAATGAAATGATTCGAAATATAAACACTCACACATTTAAGGACACAATGATGTATAGTGGTTCGGTCAAATGACCTACATCCACTCTTGAAGCCTTTTATATGAGGCTCCGCTCTTCCACTAGCAAGTCCTTTGAAGGGGAAGGATCAAACACCCTTTTACAACCCTTTACAAGATGTTCACACTTGTACAAGATCTCTCAAGAAGAAGAAGAAGGTGAACACTTAGCAAAGAAAACAACACTTTTCAAACTCTTCAAAAGCTCAAGACTCAAACTTTTTCTTGCTCAAAAGGGTTAAATTTTTTAGCTGAAAAGGAAGGGTATTTATAAGCCTCAAAGTGATTCAAATTTGGAGCCCAAACTTGGAGCCAAAATTTGAATCCTTTGAGTTTTTCTAATCAAGTCTTGGCAGATCGATGGGTTCTATCGCTTCACCCGGCAACCACTCTTTCCACGGACTATGCACCATGTCTACCGCTTTAGTGTGCGGTATTCCTCCTTTTACTACGCTGCTATAGTATCCATTGAGCGCATGATACGATATCCGGGCTCGCTGCGGTGAGAGCCTGTATAAGGAGGTGATAGCGAGCTACGGCTCCATGCATGCATGCGAATTCGGTTTGGGCCAAAATTTTGGCCCAAACTCATCCTAATCAGGCCCAATGGGCCCCACTGTTATCTAATCCTCGTGCTAACTCACGAATTTTAAAGACGCGTTTCTAAGCTATTACAAAGTCCACATGACAACTTCTTCCCGAGCTTCCACAACTTAAGCGGTCTCGATCTAAACCATCGACTCACGGCAAGCTCTCGGATCTTGGCGAGTTCCCCGAGCTTCTTTGGCAACTCTTCTTTTTTGGCAAGCTCGCGAACTTCCGTTCTCCTCACTTCCGAAAACCCTTCTTATATTCTTTGAATTTAACGCTCCCAAAATCTTCGAACTTCCTAACACTTCAACTCCCAAGATTCATCACACTTGTCTTGGCCCTTTGTTTCTTGAGAAATCATCCCTATCGTAGTCAATCCCGCCGATAGTAGACCTGCATAACTCAAAACGAGTTACCACCACAAATCACACTCAATTAGTTTCATCATCAAAATCCGAGATTCAACAATGGGGACCACATACATCATTATGTATAAATTCCAGTAACTTGGTGACTCTCTCTCTAATTCCATTAAATAGAGAGTTGGTCATCTTTTCCCGAAGGCAAGGTTCACAAGTCGCATATGACTCATAGTTAAATGGATCTAGATATCCATTCTTCAACTTTTGAATTATTCCCTTATGGATGTGACCTAGCCTAAAATGCCATAGATATGCATTGTTCACCTCTTCTCATTTCCTCTTAGACTCACTTACAATCATGATATGTGGAGCTATATCTAGCATAAATAAACCATTATGCAATGTTCCTCTCGTAATGATCTCATCATCTAATATTATTGAACAACCATTGTTCTCAAAAACTAATTTATATCCACTAACTGTCAAACATGAAATTGAAATAATATTTTGGATAATAGAAGGAACATAATAGCATGCATCTAATGCAATAATAGCTCCACCAAGCAGATGCAAGGTGACTTTGCCAATAGCTACTGTAGTAACCTTCGCTCCATTACACATTTTAAGGTCCATCTCATCTCTGTTCAATCTCCTAGGTCCTGCCAAAACCTATAGCGAATTGCAGATATGATAGCACTCCCGGTATCCAATACCCATGTGTTATCATAAGATTCTGACAAAGAGAGACTGATCATGAATATACCTAAAGCTTCTCCAAGCTTCTGTTTCGCCCTCTCTGTAAGGTACTATTTGTAGTTCTTCTTCTAGTGCCCATCTTTGCCGTAGTGGAAGCACTGACCATTGTCCTTTGTTGGATCTTTCTTGACAACCTTTATCTTACCCATTTTTCCCTTGCCCTTGCCCTTCTTAAGGGACTTCTCAACCTTCCTTTTCTTTTTGGTCTCACCAGCATAGAGAACTGGCTCCTCTTTCTTGATGGTGCTCTCTGCTTCTCTCAACATATTGAGGAGCTCTGGGAGGGTCACCTTAAGTTTGTTCATATTAAAATTCATTATGAATTGAGAAAAGGAATCTGGTAGGGACTAAAGCACAAGATCCATATACAAGTTATCCTCTAGGACCATTCCTAGACTTATGACTTTCTCGATCCACTCAATCATTTTAAAGACATGGTTCTAAATCGGTGTCTTCTCAGTTATCCTAGCATGGAAAAGACTCTTTAATATCTCATATTGCTGAGTTCTACCCTGTTCCTCAAATAGTTTATGGAGAGGCGGGAGTATGGAATTAGCATCCATATTTTCATGCTGTCTTTGTAACTCAATAGTCAAAGAGGCCAACATATAAATACTTAGTAAGAGCAGAATCATCTATGTCACATAACGAGCGATCTCATCCTTGCTTGCCCCTTCGTCTGGTGTAGGGATCACTATATCAAGGACGTATGCGATTTTCTCCGCCGTGAGAGCGATTCTCAAATTACGAAGCCAATCCGTATAATTTGGACCAATGAGACGGTTGACATCAAGTATGCCACGTAAAGGATTTGAAAGTGATACTTTTTCTGAAATTAAAGATGTAGCAGAAATAAATAACATGTAGACTTTACAAAAATTAAATAGTTAAGATAAGGACTTCTATCTTAATGTACTCTCACTAATTTTTCACGAGACACACAACACCCTCCGGTATATGAATCGGAGACCCCCGATGGATCTCTAGTGGGGATCGGGATCCAATCGGCGTCTTAACGTAGCCTTGAGGGACTCGACCAATCACGTTAAGCCCATAAAGGTAGGCAACTTTTACCAATCATAACTCCTTATGATTCCCGTCCTGTTCGGCCTCTAAACTACTATGGCCTCGAGGGACTCGACCAATCATGATGTTTGATTAAGTCATCATTATCGTTACAAGATGAGTCTAATTCAATGATATACTCTCGAGGGACTCGACTAAGCATACCATGTCCTCAGGTTATCGGTGATATCTCTATGTTGTAGATAAGATAGCGAAACATGATATAGGTGAGCCTCGAGGGAATCGACCAACTCAACCTACACTGGAAATCGATTTCTACCTATAACGATAGAAGGCCACATGAGTCAATTTAATTACCTCACGTTTATCGACTTAATATTATTAATAGAGGGGATTTTTAATTTGGTCTCCTAACAAAATGTGTCACACATATGTATATTTAATATATATCTACATCGCATGCAAATATATATACATATCTAGTAAGTGTATAATCAATCATACATCACATGAGCAATCACAACAGATGATCATGGACCATATCCTAATGTGATCAGGCCCGAGCCAATGGGCCCAATCACTCACATCAAGATCTATATATGCTTCGACGTATCTCCTTGCCTTGTGATCGTCCTTCTCGCTTCATCGGTTCCGTTGGCATCTCAATGCATCTCCATGTGTCGAATCGTTTGCTTCGACCTCATGGGTCTCACTACCACTATGCCTCTTCATGTAATTACAACATAATTACAAGCATACAGGCCCAACAATAAACGAGAAAAATAGAGGCTCGCAGGCCCCAATAATAATAATCACTTATACACACATCACATCATAGGTCCATGATCATCTATCCACATCATACATCACATATATATGTTATTTTATATGACTACTAGATAAATAATAATAATAGTTAATTAAATATTTTTATTAACTAATATTTTTCTGAAAATGGGGATCTACAAAGAATTTTTAGAATTCTAGAGGGATTTTGGTCATTCTGTCAAAAAGGACAAAATTAAAAATTCAGAAATTCTTAGGGGCAAAACTATCTTTTGCCTAGAAAGCCCTAATTCCTCTCCCTGCTTTGGTGTGATGTGGCCATTGCCACCCTACCAATGCGGCCAAGCCCCCTCTCCTGCATGATGGCGGCTCGCCTGACGGCGGTGTTGCCCTGCGGCGAAGCGCCGCCTCCCGCTAGCGTCGCCCGCAAGGGGCAGCACCACCTCCCGCTAGCGTTGCCTATGCGGGCGCGCACCCCTACAGTCACCACTGCGGGGTAGTCGCCCGTAGATGGGCGCCCCTGCGGGTTCTATGCCCCAAGCGGCGATCGCCCCTACAGGCGAGG
This sequence comes from Musa beccarii, assembly GCA_024322285.1. Lineage (NCBI taxonomy): Eukaryota > Viridiplantae > Streptophyta > Magnoliopsida > Zingiberales > Musaceae > Musa > Musa beccarii. Next base: position 35,830,500 of record CM044401.1, on the reverse strand, counting down.
CCGCCACAACGAGCGCGTGCCACCCCTGCGGGCTCTTCTGCCCATGGGGCAGCGCCCGCAGGCCGTCGCAAGCAGCGTTGCCCCGGCGGGCATTGCCCGCCTTTGCGGACAGGCCACCCCATAGGGGCTACTGCTGCGAGTGGGCCGATAGCCACAGGCCCTGTGCCCGCAGCCATCATCGTAGCCAGTGCAAACAGTCTCTTCGCTGCTGTGCAAGCGAAGCAAGGGCAGCAATAGTTGCTGCCCTTCCTCGCCTATTACACCAACATTTTTGATGACAAAATATAACATATGCAGTTTAAGATCCGATTTTCACAAGAACAACCTAGCTCTGATACCACTGTTGGGAAATCCTATGGGGTGACATCTCATATGCAGCGGAAGAATAAAAACAAAATCATAGATTTCCTATAGAAAGGTTCCGTCATCGTGAAGATCGATGCGTAAAAAATAAATCCGCAAAAACTATATGTATAAAAGAAAATACCAAGGGAGATCGTATATCCTTGAATCCTTACAGATCTATAGGAGAGGATGAAGAAGGTCAAGCATCCTCCTCTCTAGCGGTATCCATACAGCAGGGACTGCGATGATGCACCTCTTTGAGGAGAGGAGAACAGAAGGTGGCTACCAAAAGAACCCCCAACCTATAGAGCTTTGGTTCCCTCCTATGTATAGAGGCCCCTTGTAAACCCTAATGGATCTTGCCCTGTTGGGTATTGGATTTCCATTCAATTACCCAAGCCTCTTAGATTAATGGGTCTCTACCCAATAATCTCTTATTAGCAATTATTGGATCTTATCTTAGGATCCAATAATTCAAGGGCTTAATGGATATCCAATAAGATAGGGGCTCTAGCGGATATCTCATATCCAAACCTCTACTCGTCACAACACCTACCATATGTGTGTGACCCTCTAGGCCTAATATCAAGTTGGCCATGAGTCATACTTATCAGAACTCCTTCTGACTTAATGAATTATTATCTCTATAATAATTCACCCAACTCATTGACTACGGACGTACTAGGCCACTACACCGCAGCCCCTAGACGATACAAGGGAATCCAATCCTTTGGACCTATCTGTCCTTGGTTATCATGTATCTACAGTCCTCCAACTAATATTCCAGAGACTCTATATCGGGCATGGTGTTGTCAGGCCCATACGGTCTCTCCTTGAGTTTTGCTCTTGTCGGATTCTCCTGGAGAACTCTTTCTCTCTTAATCTGAATAACCTTGGCCAAGGATTTGTTCAAGCAAGAATACATGGCATATTCCTCTTATGATACCGAGAGCGGATGATCCTCTATTGATACCCAATAGCCCTCGTAAAGTTAGCTACCACTCCCAATAACCGGTTGTACTAGATCTAGAACTTTCCAAACCTATAAGTCCGGGGTCAAAGAGTGGAGTACTTATACAGAACATCCTTGGTATCTCAAGTCTAAGGACCAAATATACTACTGCGACTATGGAATCACAGTCTAACATGAGGTATCAATAACCATCTAGCATTCCGTAGGCAGATCAATCAGTGAACTCATTCCTCAATGAGCACCTGCACTGTACCCTTAGTGTCCCCACAGGAGTAGCTATGAGACCAGCCACCTCCATCATATGAATGGGTATATAGCACACCAGTCTATCCGGTTATCTCGATGTCCCTCTCGAGTAACCTATGACCAGGATTATTTAGGGTCTATGTTTAAAGGTGAATCAGTCTCATTATCGTGATCTCATCACGATTCGATTCCCATTGCATAGATCCAAGGATATCACAATATATGTAACAAGTAAGATAAAGTAATAAAATACCTAATAATAAGTAAAAAGAAAGAGTACATATCAAGTCATAAGTGTCATCACTCATGTGATTGATTTGCAGGGCACATATGACTAGCACAACCTACGTCAAGAGAGAGGAACAATTCTATATAGAGCAATTAGTCCTTCTAGCCATAGTCCTTCATCAAGTTACAGTAGCCAAAACTCTATATCATGCCCGATTCAACTACTATAAGAAGTTCTCAAAACTTATTGCATATTATCCAAATCTGAAGGTGAGGTTTCAATAACAAAAAAAAGAGGGGACTAAAACCGATAATGTTCTATAACTTTTTGAGAGTACCTGATTGTTGTCCAAAAATAATTTATATTTTTATGTATCTACTAGTCTCTTATCATACTTTTATTATGTTATTTTAAGCTTTGTAGTTGCCACTTTAATTTTACCAGCAATATAAGTTTATGTTCGGTTTTACACTTAATAGTAGTTCTCTCATTCATCAAAATTTTTATCCAAAAAATAATATTGGATTGATCGATCCTTGAACTCAAACCCCATATAGATCAATCATGACAATATTGACTCTATAATTTATTTTTTTTGTATTAATTTTGGAATATTTATATTCAGATTTATTAAAATTTTAACATGATACAAGTATTACAAGAACGTGGAATATGACTATAATAAATAATTTTTTAAATCTATTTTGTCTCGGTTTCACAATTGAATGATCATAGAAGGATAATGATGGCTCAATAAGTTGTTATAATTTTTTTTTATTTTGAAATATTTGTAACAAAATTTGATATAAATCTACAATAATACTGCACTTGAGTGTAATAACATTCAACACATTAATGCAACAACAAACATTATTATCAATTTTACTCCAAATTTTCATAATCAAGCGATCATAACATGAAAATATTGAATCTATAATTTATGTTTATTTTATTTAAATTTTGAAATATTTGTATTTAGATTTACTATATCTTCAAAATGATATCGTACACGAGTATAACAATGTTGATTATGAGTGTTACAATAAGCGCATGATGGTATCCATTTATTTCAAACTTCAATGAATTTATGGTCTTTTCAAGTCAATTTTTTTATAATTTCAACATTATACTGTATGGGAGTGTAACGAGGTTTATTATGAGCGTCATGATCTTATTTTTGGCTAAATTGGCTTCAAATCACAAAATTGAGTAATCATAATATCCTAGTGAGACAAATATGATTAATTTTTATTTTAGCAAATTTACAGCCAGTAATACTCAGCTTTTCAAAAACAAAAGAAAAACATATGCATGATATTTTTTTCCGGTTTATGTTTGCTGTGGGTCTGCTCAGGTAGTTTGCTCGGGCTGAGATAAGAGTTATGGTAATAGCAATGGAAGGACTATGACAATCAGAAATGCATGCACCTTTGTCATTGCCATAGAAAGCCGATGAGGAAAAGACAATGCACATCGCCTTGTTGGATACTTCCCCATAGTGTTTTTTGACCTTATTGGGTTTTTTTTTCGTTGGATTTTTGGCCTTAGGGAGAGAGGTAAACATTATGGAGAAGAGAAGAGGGAAGACTAGACTTTGTGAAGAAGAAAAGAGTTTAGCAACCTCAAGCGTTGGATAAACACAAACCAGTTCGAGTTGAGCTTTTGGGATGGACTGATCCAAAAACCCACATTCTATAAATCAGTCATGTACCGGGCATATTTGTCTAACCACCTAAGTTGGATGCTGCTGGATAAATTTTTCAAAGCGACCAGGTGGCATCGACTTTTTATGTTAAACCACCCAAGTTATTCTTGACTTTTCCGGGTATTTTAGAGTTTTTGAAGGTTAAAAGAAGGATTGTTATTCACAACCCCTTCATACAATCACCAAAATAAATAAAATATAATTATATTAAATATAATTTTTAATTATTAATCATTTCATTATTTCTCACAACCTTTTAATTATCATTACTTTATACAATTCACTTTATATAACTCATTTGAATATAATATTTTTTTCATCGTTTTACATCATTGAATGATAAAAGATGCTTCGACAAAGAGAAAAAGAAGAATTGAAAAAAAAAGTGATAAGTTGTAAGAGAAAAAAAAAAGAAAGAAAAAGGGATTGTATAAAAGGATTTGAAAGAGTTAAGTGATAAGTTGAGAATATTTATGTTTATTTGTAGAGAGTTATATTAGGAATATTAAAATTTTTAAAATAAAATTGTAAAAAAAACTTATTATTCATATGCCGTTTTTATTATTCATAATCCCATTGTTATTGATAATTTTCTAAAAAATAATATTATATTATTTTACTATCTATAATCTTAATATTATCGATTTTTTTTTTTTTCCCACCACCTCCAATGCAATTATTGTCGATTGCTCGTTGTTGATGCTCCAGCTGTAAATAGCAAAAAGGTTTATCAATAGAAATTCCCTAAAAGAATGTATGGTTTCTCCTACTTTTTATTTTTTATTTTTACTTGCCATCTCTCATCATCATTTCTTTCTATTTTTTATCATCATCATTCTTTTAAAACCTTTTCTATAATATTTTTCTCTTTTCTTATTACATTCCCTCACATATATTGATCTAATTTTCTCTTAGCAGACTCATTGGAGTTTCAACTTGTATCTTTTGGTTACTTAAATTTTTTGAATTCGGTTTATTAGTAAATGTCAATTTTTCACATGTAATTAAAAGACATTTCTCAACAACATTTTTGTTTGACAAATTGTATCCAAATATTTTTTATATATAATAATATAATTTATTTCTTAAATATTTTTGATAGCGGATAAGATTTCCTCAAACTGTATGAGGAAATCCCGCTGGTTTGTTGAGGAAAATCCTCCTAGTTGTTGAGGAAAATCCTCTCTTCTTTCTATCTTCTTATGTGTATAAATAAGACTCTATTGAGCTATATTCAATATACTTTTTATCTTTATAATTCACTCTAACATGGTATCAGAGCCGCTTGTCTAAGAGCAAGCTCTCTTTCTTTTTTTTTCTCGCTGTCCGACGACAGCAATCGATGTATTGCAAGTTTAGCGAAAGCTATCCTCCGCTGCCATCCTGTAAGCTTCTCACCGACTCTTCCCCTTCGCCCTCTGCTCCCTCTGCTTCCACGGGCGAAAGCTTTCTCGTCGCTGTTCTGGCTAGCGAACCACCACCTTGATCATGCCAGATCAGGTCTCCTCCCCTGCTTCCTCTGTTTCCACGGGCGAAAGCTACCCTCTACCGCTCGTCGATAGCGCAGGAGTTGCGTCCGACTGCATCAAACGAGCACCCCGTCCAGGCCTGTGAGGCCCCATCGTCCGCTATGCCCTCCGGTCAGCCACCTCTCTACTGCCGCCGCTGCCAGCGACCATCGCCGCTGCTTCCTCAAACCCCCGCAGCCAGAGTGCGATGTGACAGAAACAGGACATCACCACTGCTCTCAGTCTCGGCGCTCTTCTCTGCCGAGACCACTCTCTCCTCTGCTGCTGACCTCCACCGAACGCACTCGTTCCTTGGTGTCACCTGCTTCACTGCACCGCTCGCAGCAAAACTAATCTGGCGGGTTAACAGCGGCAGTATCCTCCTTCCTCACTGTCTAGCGATATTAAACACTCTGCTCTCCTGCGACCCACCAGAGCTGACTGCTTCCTCAAGGCACATCAAGTTAGCTACATCCGACAAATTTCCCAACTGATTGACGCCATCGTCTCATCAAATGGCTTCATCAGCTTCATCGTCTATCTCTAACATCCCAGTCGTTGTACCTGCAGAGAACCATAGTATTTCTCAACCTTCAAACTTCATCACCATCAATGCAGCGGCACTTATTCCTTTCAAGTTATCCAAAAGTGGAAATTACGCATCTTGGCGTGCATAATTTTCTAATCTTCTATTTGGATATGACCTCCTAGGTTACATCGATGGCTCTCTCAATTGTCCACCTAAAGTCCTCAACATCCCAGGAGGATCCAGTCCAACACCAAATCTAGCCTACAAACTATGGTTACGTCAAGACCGCTTCATCCTCCAAGTCATTCAAGCCTCAGTTGCTAGGTCCGTTGCCCCACTAATATCTTCATGTACGACTGCTGCAGAAGCATGGTCCAAGTTACAAATCACATTGGCAAATTGCTCGCGTACTCGCATGCTCGAACTCTTATCTAATCTGATGAAAGTGAAACAAGGGGGAAGTACTATTACTGATTACTTACAAAATATCAAAGTTATCATCGATGACTTAACTTTGATAGGTCACTCCCTTGATGAAGAAGAAGTCCTTATCCACACACTTAATGGCCTAGGGGACGAATACAAAGAACTAGCAGCAGCAATTCGGGCACGCGACTCATCAATATCTTTTGAAGAACTATATGACAAGTTGACTGACTATGAGATGTATTTGAAGTGCCATGATAAGTCGTCCGAACCAACTATTACAACTCAGGTCAGTCAAAAATTCAAAGGAAAGAGCAACCAGGACAATGCGCAAGTCAACAAAAGCCTGGCTCAGTTGCCTCCCAAACCTATGAGTCCCAAGCAAACCTCTTCCAATCCCCATCATCGCTTTCAAGATGTCAATTTCAACACTCAACAGCCCTGGCGTTCTGATCGTATCAGCCAACAATGAGTTATTTGCCAACTATGTGATAAAGTCGGACATTCTACGAAAGTATGTCAGTCTCGACCCAGACCCCCTGCTCCATCACGGTGGCCTCAAGCGAATCTCATGACTACTCCGACCACTAGCCAATCTAATTGGCTTATGGACTCTGGAGCCTCTCATCACATCACGTCTGATCTTCAGAACCTGTCCATCTACAACACCTATGGCGGCAATGAAGATATCATCATCGGTGACGGTAAAAGAGTTCCCATTACTCATACTGGTTCCACAACACTTAATTCACTTACAACAACATTTACACTCGATGATGTCTTGTGTGCACCTCACATTTCACGAAATCTTATTTCCGTTTCTCAATTCTATAAACAGAATAATACCTCCATTGAATTCTTTCCTGACTCCTTTCTTGTCAAGGATTTGAGCACGGGGGCATCCTTAGTCCAAGGCCAGAATAAAGACAACATTTATGAGTGGCCATCAGCTTCGCAACTTACCCAGCCTACTGCTCACTCTTCCGTTGCAGCTCCAGTTGATGTGTGGCATCGTCGTCTTGGTCACCCCTCCTCCTTTATCCAGCATAAATTACTTTCTCGTTATTCTCTTCCTACTTTTAAAACCAGTAGCATTAATATGCATTGTGATGCTTGTCTTAGCAATAAAAGTCATCGACTACCTTTTGGAGTATCCTCCATATCTTGCTCTAAACCATTTGAAATTATTTATACAGATGTTTGGGGCCCTGCCCCAACCCCTTCTTTTGACAAGTTTAGATTTTATGTCATTTTTGTCGACTATTTCACCAAGTACACATGGTTATATCCTCTCTGCCACAAATCTGATGTTTCAACAATCTTTACCAACTTTTGGAAGTTGGTCGAGAATTTCTTTCAGTTTTCAATCAAAACGGTTTACTCTGATGGTGGAGGCGAATATCAAGCCCTCACATCTTATCTCTCGGCTTGTGGTATACAACACCTCAAGTCACCCCCACATACTCCCCAATTAGTTAGTTCTGCTGAATGCAAACATCGGCATATAGTTGAAACTGGTCTCTCACTTCTACATCAAGCATCCATGCCCCCAACTTTTTGGTCAACAGTCTTTCAAACTACCGTCTATCTAATTAATCATATGCTCACTCCAGTTCTACAATACTAGTCATCATTTGAAAAACTTTTCAACAAGCCTCCAAATCTTCAGAAACTCAAAGTCTTTGGCTGTTTATGTTATCCATGGCTACGGCCTTATACCTCACACAAACTAACACCCCGATCCAAGTCTTGCACCTTTATAGGATATTCTCTAGAACATAATGCTTTCTGTTGTTACGAACCCCAAACTCAAAGAGTCTTTATATCACGTCATGTTACTTTTGTGGAGTCTACTTTTCCTTTTCACAAATCTCCTACCGTGCAAGCTATTCCGACAAACATAAGTCACTGGGGTATCCCTCCGATCCCATCCCACGAACGTCCTATAACACCATCCAGTCCCTTGCCTCAGGATCCGCACTCTCTTGTTCTCCCGGTTCAACAACTTCTTACTCCCTCTATTTCTTCTCCTCTTCCTTCTTCATAAGCTTCTCCTACTACTAACGTAATGCCCTCAGAAACACAACATTCTTTACTCTCTTCTGAACACAATAATACTGAAGTACCTTAGCCTGCTCCAACCCATGTTAATGTCTCTCCACTACTTATACCAATAACATAAGCTACAGCTCCTACACATCCAATGACAACACGCTCCAAGAGTGGTATATTCAAACTACGTCAAGTCCTCGACCTACATGCTACCATAAAATCCTCTTTTGAGATCAATGAACCTACCACAATTACTCAAGCTCAAAAATCTCCACACTGGCATAAAGCCATGTGTGAAGAATATGATGCCCTCCTCCATAACTCCACGTGGACCCTTATACCCTCTCATCCTACACAAAACATCATCGGGTGTAAATGGGTCTTTTGAATTAACCGGAACTCAGACGGATCTGTTGCTAGATATAAAGCACGTCTCGTAGTCAAAGGGTTTCATCAACGACCTGGAGTTGATTTCACAAAGACTTTCAGTCCTGTTATTAAACTCACAACAATTCGACTTATTCTAAGTTTGGCCATCTTAAAAGGCTGGCAGCTATGACAACTAGATGTTAATAATGTCTTTCTATAAGGGACTCTAACTGAAGATGTCTATATGCAGCAATCCCCTGGCTTCATTCATCATCAGTATCAAAGACATGTGTGCAAACTACACAAAGCTATTTATGGACTTCGTCAAGCTCCAAGAGCCTGGTATACTGAACTTGGTTCATTTCTGACATCAGCTGGTTTCATCAACTCCAAGTTTGATACCTCATTATTTTTACGATAACAAAATAGACACACAATATATCTTCTCGTATATATGGATGATATTATTATTACAGGCAATGATCCCTTAGAGATTCAAACATTCATAACACAATTGGCTGATCGATTCTCCCTCAAAGATCTTGGACCCTTAAGTTACTTTTTGGGAGTTGAAGCAACATTTACATCTTCGGGTTTTCTCCTATCACAAAGAAAGTATATTCAAGACCTATTATCCAAAACAAACATGCAGGATGCAAAAGAAGTTATAACTCCTCTCTCTACTGGTGAATCACTCAAATTATGTGATGGAAGTCCTGCTTCGGATGTTATTCAATATCGACAAGTACTTGGCTCCTTACAGTACTTGGCTCTCACCCGTCCAGATATCTCATTTACAGTTAATAAGTTGTCCCAATTCATGTACCAGCCATCTACTACGCATTGGTCTACCGTCAAACTAATTCTGCGATATCTTAAAGGAACCCTTCATCATGGCCTGTTTCTCCGCAAACACACCCCACTTAATCTCCATGCCTTTGTCGATGCTGATTGGGCGGGGAACTTTGATGATAGAACTTCTACGTCAGGGTATATTATTTTCCTTGGAGCTAATCCTATCAGTTAGAGTTCTAAGAAGTAAAAGACAATCGCACGGTCTACGATTGAAGCTGAATACCGTGCTATCGCTACAGCTACTACTGAACTTAATTGGGTCACAAATCTCCTTAAGGAACTCAACGTCCACTTTATCCTTCCTCCTACAATATATTGTAATAATATTGGAGCTACCTACTTGTGTGCTAATCCAGTATTCCACTCACGGATGAAACATATCACCATCGACTTTCACTTCGTGCGAGATCAAGTTGTCAGACATCAACTACGTGTCTCTCATGTACATACAGCTGATCAACTAGCAGACTCACTCACAAAGCCTCTTGCCCGTAAACTATTTTCATTACATCGATCCAAGATTGGTATCCTTGATAGGAGTACCATCTTGCGGGGGCATGATAGCGGATAAGATTTCCTCAAACTGTATAAGGAAATCCCACTGGTTTGTTGAGGAAAATCCTCCTGGTTGTTGAGGAAAATCCTCCTGGTTGTTGAGGAAAATCCTCTCTTCTTTCTTTCTTCTTATGTGTATAAATAAGACTTTATTGAGCCATATTCAATATACTTTTTATCTTTACAATTCACTCTTAACAATTTTATGTCATCTCTGTGATCTGAACATTTTACTAGCGGTCCAACCAGTGAATCGGTGATCATGAATGGATCGATGTTTAGTTTGGTCTAATAACTATGCATATTATTGTTCTATAAAGATCAAGATTGAGCCATTTAAATTAGAAAAAAAAGATAGAATGGTTAAATTTTTTCAATTCTACGACAAATAAAATTAATAAAAAAATTCATTCTATGTTTTTGTGATAAGAAGACAGCAGCAGTTGGTTAATTTTACTATAAAATACTCCTTATGGCCTGCTTGTTGCATAATAGGCTGCTTGTTGCATAATAGGCTGCTTGCATCGTCTATGACACAAATCTGTCAAAGATTTCTTCAAGATATCTGCCCGCGGATCTCTCATTCCTCGTCAGATTTCTTCTGAAGGCCATAAACCTCTGTCTTTTCATACAGATCCCACGTATAGCTAGTCCCGAGAAAACCGGGTATCTTGGCTCCCCCCGAACCCCATCCTGATAAGCCTGGTCATTTCACATGTTAGCATTCTATCTGCCAGGCTCCTAAAAATTACTGTATGCTTAGTTCTGCCAAGGCAAAATGGAACGACCATTTTGTTGCATCGAAATCTGCAGCACAGTATGTTAATTAATCATATGCATCTTGTTCTTGTTAATGACCAAGATCGAGTGTCAAATTGTCATCTCAGTTTGGAGTAGATAGGATGAGAAATAGTGATTTCTCTTGAACACTGGGTGTTCAAATTCACTGCTGATGATGAAACTGATGCACTGAAACTTATTGGCAAGATGACTCAAACGTATCATCTGGATCTGGTGCTTCAGCAGCAAGAAGTAAATCAGTATTCCTCACTACTGAGATATCCAGAGTTCAACTTCTATACTATATGACAAGAGCTTTGGCACAGTTGATTACTCTCGCATATACTTTATAACCTTTATAATTGTCGATTAGTATGCAAAATTATAAACTAATAATAAGAAGCATGGAGTAATTAAGAATGATCAGAGCAACTCCGAACACATAGGCGACTCAAATTTAACGTCCTTGTCAAGAATATGTTCTAATGTCTTCTCTGTTCTCCTTCTATCCATCATTGTGAAGCCTAAAAATGAAGAAATCTGTCAAAAGAAATATTCCTCAAACCAAACCAAATAAAACTATGTATTAGCACCTATCAACCCACACAAAACAATGTATTCACCTTTTTGTATTTAGGAAACTATTTATGATACTAATTCTTCAAAATAATGGTTTTTACACTAATGAAACAATCAATCATCTAATTACATAGGATTATTTTCACTCAATGCTAACAATGAAATTCACAACCAAAAGGTAGTAATTCTATATTAATGATCATGTCAACTTATCATTTTCTAAAATACCAATTCTATAAATTGCCAGAGTATATGAATGAGGCCATATGTTGTGTATCCTTCTCCAAAGTTAATGGAATATATATATATATATATATATATACACACATATACATATAATATATATACATATACATATATATATACATATACATATATATATATATGTATTTATTTATATACAAGTCATGCATTCTGTCCTCTGTTCATTTGTCAGCCAAATTGTCATTTGTTGAACTTCTTAACTCTTTCTCTCCAGCAGCCCTAAAAATGATAGTCTTATCATTGATCAGTATGCAACTTTCTGGTTTATCACAATTGTCAAATATAGTTTATTAATATTCTACGCTTTATCATTCATGTTTTGGATCGATATCTTGTTGTGAAACCAAAACCAACAGAAGAAGAAGAAGAAGAAGAAGAAGAAGAAGAAGAAGAAGAAGAAGAAGAAGAAGAAGAAGAAGAAGAAGAAGAAGAAAAAGAAGAAAGAACACTTTTCTCCTGAACTCCGAATCTAATTAGTGCACAAAGTAAGCAGTGATTTCAACAAACCAGGTTAGCAACTTGAAGAAACAGAGACCAGAGTAGCAAGTCTAGAACAACAAAAAGTGAACCCCAAAACATAGCAAATACATTCAATCCCTGACGAAATCAGAATCCTCAAAGCTGGCCGTGAGCATATCAGGAGTTACAATTCCTACACGAATGGGTGATGGAGGACATGGGGGAAGAGAAAGAGGAGGCTTCCACACTGAAGCAGAGAGCAACCTTCTTGACTTCCATCCCAACACCAGCTTGTTACTGCCATCCTCCTCCACCCTGTAACCGTCGTTGAACAGCCCCAGAAGCAGCTTGGCCTGGCAGTGGTTGAAGCAGCTGATCCTAAATCTCCCAAAGCCCATGACAGCCATCCACTTCCCCCACCCGCCGTCGGTTTCTTCTTCTTTGCTGTCTCGGTATGCCCTGCCGACCGCTCCGGCGATCCTCGGCGCGAGTATGACCCTCTCCACCATTCCCCTCGCCTTCCCTTGCATCGGAAACCCGGCCTCCAATGAGTCCCACATTGCCGAGTACCTGTGCAACTCCCCCATGAACCTCCTCACAAAGCCTCTCTCTTCATACTGCTCCTGCTCCTCCTCCTCCACCAGCGTCACAACCTTCGCCCCGAGCTCCACCGCTCCCCACAGGAATGAAGCCACCGACGACGCCGACCCACTCCGTGTGTTGTTCATGGTCGGGTGGAGCACGCAGTTCATCACCAACGTCTCGCCCTTCACCACCTTCACGCCCCCGGGGCGGAACTGCTCGTCGGCGTCGAGGCGGCACTGGGAGAAGGAGAAAGGCTGCCCGACCGATGCCGCGAACGCCGCCAGAAGCCGCCCGGTCTCCCGCATGGCGCGGCTGCCTCCTCGTGTGACGGCGGTGATGCGCAGGTGCGGCGGCGGGGGTCCGCCGGGACGCGACACCAGCGCCTGCAACAGGGAGGCCCACTGTACTCCCTCGGCGATGTCGTAGTCGACTATGTGGATTCGGCGGTCGCCCAGGGTCTCTTCCAAGATCGCCTGGTTGGCCGTGAAGTGGCCGAACTTTATGTAAGGAGACATGTCTTGGAGCAGCTGGAACGCCGTGAGCACATCGGACGTGTGGTGGTGGAGGTGGCCGTCGCGGAATGAATTTCGGCCGCCACAGTGAGCACTGGTGCTACCGTCGAGCAGGCCGTGTAAGGCATCGGTGAAATGCGCGGTCAGACGCTCTATACTCGTCCCGCCGACGCCAGCGACGGCACCGGCCTGCGACACCAACTCTTTGAGCCGAACCAATATCACCCGGGCTAGCTCCGGGCTCTTGTGGGGACCCGCAAGGGCTTCCGCCGCCGCCACCAGCAGGTGGACAAGCCGAAGGCCCTTCTCATCGCCGTCATGACCACCGCCGGCGCCCACATCCTCCTCAGCAGGCGTGTCGGCACTTGTCGCCATGCTGCTTGGGCTCGAGTTGCAGGACGGAGTTTGGGACATGGACATGAGGCCGTCAGGGCTGTCAACGACGTCGGGGCACATCATGGACTCGATGAGCTCGTGGAAATCGTCTGCGACGAAGGAGAACGATCCCCAGTCCACGGCAGGGTTCCAGTCGTTCCACGCACATATAAAGTCGTCGTCCATGGTGGTGGTGGTGGAGCTGCAGCCGGAGGGAGCTACTGCTTCCTCCATAGCTACTTCCATCACTGTTGGTTTGTTTACCTACGTGCGTCTCATGCTATGATCACTCGCCTCCTATATAGACATGGAGTTGGGAAACCAGAACAAATGAAAAGGGGGAAAGGGAAGAGATGGTGATGAGACTTTGTCGCCATTAGTCGACTACTTTACTTGTGGGTTTACATGTTATAATACAATATTTAAGGCTGGTTTCAGTGACTGTTGCTTATGTTGTGGTTGGGGTTTGCAGACATTGGAAATTACTACACCCTAAGAAGATTAATTTAGAAAAAATAGGATTAAATTAGACAAATGAGACAAAAGAGGCTTTCCTTCCTACCACATCGTAATATTGGAAGAGGGACCTAGCAATTCCACATAATTTCTTCTCTCGTTTCATCTCTGGTTTAGCCCTTTATACTTGTAGTTGATCACAATTGGCAAGTTCTTCTATAATGAGTACTTTTTCAACTGCGTTTCATCTACTTCTCAGTGATTTCGATAGGAATCCATCACCATCAGCGAAAAGGCAAATGGTTTGATGATTCAACAAGGACGTATAATATAATCCTACACATCCTTTGCCATGATGAGATCACTGGAGAGTACAAGAGGCTACCTGCTCTTCATAACTTTGTGCTACCAATCAGTCTCCTTCACAAGTCTTTGGAGATCCTCTTAGTTTAAGCGTCCCTGTAGGTCACCCTGAGAAAGGGAACTCTCAAACAAGTTGGACATGATCAGCACAGCGTAAGCAGCTCATTCTGCCGGCATTCTGAAATTGTTTAGATTTAACTCCCTCGTGAGGAACAGAGGTGGGCGTCTGGAATCAGAGAGACAAGGTGATATGATGGCAAGGGTCTGGATTGCCACGCAGTAAACTTGTTGATCCTTCATTATTGGTTCGCCTGCACCTGCATTGATTGTTCAAGTGGTCAATCTTTCGATTGGCTGTTGATCTGATAACTGCTGCAAGATGGTTGTCGACCACATTGGACTGGGTCCCGAAACCCATTGTTAATGGAGATTCTTGTTGCTTCTTATTAGAATAAGGCCATGATGGTGTGCTGATCATCAGCAACAGCTTGACACTTTTCCATCCCGTTGTCATTCTCAGCCCGGTGTTAATTGTTGTTCAGCGTTTCAACAAGACTGCCAAGAATTGTTTTCACTATTCCTTTCTACATTAGTAAAATAAACCAATTCATATTAGAAATAAAAATAATAATGTGGGGAGATTGGCTAGAATAAACTGCTATGTAAAAAGGAATTGGTATAGGAAATACTTTATGAATTGCATCTCAGAAAAATAAAACTATTCTTATCAAAATAACATCATATACTTTGTTCTTTGTGACGGAATAAGAGCCTTAAAAATAATAAAATATGATATAAGATATCAGTTAATCTAGTTAGTAAAAACTTTGACGATTAATCAAAAAATTCTAGAATCATGTCTTTTACCCTTTGCAAATAATAAAATAAAGTAAGGAACCATTATGATGAATCAAATCTAGCAACAAGTTTCACCCGATCTATCTGTTCAAGTGCTTTGTTGTGAACTTGTCACTAATATTAAATTATTTTATCTTATCAGGAATCATTTTATGTTAGTAGTCAAGCTCTCTCATTCGCATAGAAACAATTTCTTGACTTCCCAGTGCAAAGAAAACACTAAAACATTGCCTTCATACAAAATGACTGAATATAACCTCTGCTGCAGTATATATACTGTTGGATTGATAAATATTTTTATGAGTCATTAGATTTAAATTATTTAAAAAATTAGGTAAGGAGTAGGAATTCAAATATAAATAAATAAATCCTTAGTGAAATGGATTTATTGATGTAAATATGATATATGTCTTAATTATTTGATGAGGAAAACATAGAAGAAAACACCTTATGTGCTTCTTGAGTTTTAGGTCGTCAGAGGATTAGAAAGAGTTCTTCGGAGTTTATGTGCAAAACATATGAAAGAGATTTTGAATTTAGATTTGAGTTAACACAAAAGAAGTGATTTCTTATATTTATTTTTATATAATAAAAAAATATAATTTTCTTGGTGAAGGTAAGCAAAGAGTGTCGACCTATAAAAATCTTCTGTAACTTTTCTTGTTTACTCTTTATTTTTTGATCTTTGAAATTTCTCTTTTGATTTTGGAGCCTTCTCCTTCTAATAAATTAGTATTGGATTCCAAAAGATACGATGATGAGACATACAACAAGGATGTCATTAGTTATTTCAGTAAGTTTTACTATAGAGAAGATTGATAGAAGAAATAATTTAATCCCATGACAAATGAGGGTGAAGAATTTTCTTGTTGGACAAAACCTCACCAAGATATTGAAAGGTCGAGCAAGTAAATATTAAAACATAAGTAATGAAGATTAAGGGAGGATTCAAGTAAAATGTGTAACATTCATCTTTGAATCATCAATAATATCATCTATAATGTTATTAATAAATATTCAAACGTAAGTATTTGGGATAAGTTAGATAAGTTTTGTTTAATTAGAAGATTGACTCAAAAATTATATCTAAAATAAAAGTTAAATAGTAGCATAAAGCTAAACTAAATGGATAAACGAGAGGGACAGAAACATTAGGTTTTACCATAACCATATCATCTGGTCTCATAAACAAAATTATATTCACCAACTTAAGGTCAATAGCATCATCACTAACCATTATAAGACGATTATGCTTCAGTTTAGTAGGTTTTGTCATAACCTATAATTAAAGAATAATTCTTCATTTATAATATAAATTATTAGATCCTTAAAATTCTTTCTAATAGGATCATATCTCTCCTTGATAAGATTATATTTTTTGAGCAATTGATGACTATTAAGGGTCACATTATCCATAATATCATATTGGTTATTCAAGAGTTGGCCCATTCTTTTTATGAGTCTAAGGGGGAAAACTCTCTTGTGCTCATCATAATCGATGATGCCCTTTCGAACTTTAATTTTTCCTTTACGTTTACCTCTTGCATTTTGGAATGTGAGGTATTGTTGTATTAATGGGGATTAGTTTTCTTATTATAAAGGTCAAAGGGATATTAGGGAAAGAGATCCCCTCTCTCCTTATATATTTCTTGGTGGCTCAACTTCTTTCTCACTTGCTAAATCAAGCTGTCAATTTTTGTAATCCCAAATCTTTTCATTTCAAAGCAGATTTAAACTAACCCACTAAACATATACTAAGGATATATTTTTATGCTTTAGGGCTAATAGTAAGTCCTACTAAATCATTGCTAAGGTTTCTAACATTATGAGGACTTAACTAATTAGAAAATAAATCTTCAAAAATATAAAATTTACATTTTCAAGATTACCCACGAAAAGAGAAAAATTAAGCTTTATGTCTTTTTAATATTAGAAAGGAAAAACTTCCTTTCAAGTACATAGGGATTATTAAATCCCTTGAAGAATACCCAAAGATACATTTGATTATTTTAACAATCAAATTTTTAATAAATTGAGTAGATGGAGTGGGACCTAACTTTTGTAAATGGGCAAAATCACTCTTAATGTTATTCTTTTACCTTCCTTAAATGTCTTATAAATGTCCAAATCCATTATGAATAATATTGAAAGTATTATTATAAATTTTCTTTAACAGAAATCAGATTCCTTATGGGGATGCATTTGATTTTATAAAAAATTATTAATAGAGCTAAATCGGAGACGGATTGGGTATTTATTATCCTAATATTACCAAAATTATTTTAGGAAGTGAATCAATATTTTCTTAAATCAAGTTTCTTGCCTTTAGACTAATGTTATTTATGCTAAGTATGCGCCTCATTATTCTTAGGATCCTCTTAATTCTTGGTGTAATTAGGATTAGAAACTATTTATCAAGTCTTTGAATGCTTTTAGTTCTAGTTTTTCTCTTATAATTAGGAATGATGATTTGATAGAACCTCAAAGGAATTCTATGTAGATTGATCTTTGAGGAAAATCAACTCTTGAAACGCTATAGGGGTTCCACCCTCCTAAAAGTCGATCAAATGACTGCAATTGTAGATGAATCTTATCATTCCAAAGAGATGAAGGCAACATGCTTATAGGGCTCCAAACCCTAGCCCTAGGGGCTATTTCCTAAGTGAATTATCCATTTTGCCCTCAACCTTAGTCGACCGACCCAATAAAGAGGAGCGACGACTAAGACGCCCAAATGCCCAAATGTAATCCCAATCACTCTTTTTTATAGGATAGAGGTGGCTATGTGGGGTTTATTACACTCTAACAGGATTTTTATTAGCTGCTACTTGGTTGAGTAGGACCCAACCCTACTAGAGTCCTATCAAGCTTGTCCTCTTCAAATCAACCTTGTCCTCAAGGTTGAGGTTCCATGAACTTAGGGAACTGGGTCTTCAACTCCTCATATGATTCCTCTATGACATCTTCGAGTGGTAAATTATTCCAATGCACTAGTACTTAGTAGAGGAACGTTGGCGACGCATCACGATTCTACGATCGAGGATGGCTTGTGGTTGGGCTTGAATATCTCCATCATCAATGGTGTTGGGTAGTTGGATATGGGGTAACTTATGTTCTCCTAACTTGGGCTTTAGGCATGACACGTGGAAGACAAGGTAAATTTTGGTATCCTCAGGTAATTTAAGTTTATACGCCATGACTCCAATACGCTTTGTGATCTAATAGGGACAATAAAAATGTGGAGATAACTTCATGGAGGCTCGTGTGTTGATGGAGAGTTACTTGTATGGCTGTAGGCGAAGATAAACCCAATCTCCTACTAAAAATTCTCTTTCACTTCATCATGTGTTGGCTTGCTGCTTCATTCTAGCTTGAGCGGTAGAGAGATTATCCTTTAGTAGATGTAGGAGTTTGTCCCTATCAATTAAATCTTGGTCAACCTGATCTATTTTGACTGAGCTAATTAAATACTTTGGAATCACAAGGGTCGGTCGACCATACAATGCTTTATATGGGGTACATTTTGTACCAAGGGAGCCATTTCGTCCACTCCTTTAGCTGGTCATTGACGAAACACTGAAGGTACATCTTTAAACATATGTTCATCACCTTTGTTTGACCGTCAGTTTATGGATGATATGCTGTGCTCATCATGAATTTGGTGTCCTGTAATTGAAATAACTCGGTCTAAAATTTAATGGTGAAGATCCTGTCATGATCACTTACAATGGACCTTGGCATCCCATGTAGTTTAATAATATTTTTTGTGAAAATCTGAGCAATACTAACAGTAGTGTAGGGATTTCGCACAACATAAAAATGAGCATATTTCGTAAGTCAATCAACCACCACGAGGATTGTGCTTTTACCTTTGGAAGGTGGTAGCCCTTCGATGAAGTCCATGGATGTGTCAGTCCACACCGAGTCTGGTTGTAGTTTCCTTGGACTCGCCACTGTTTCAACTTTTTGTTGTTGACATACATTACATTGAGCCACGTATTCAGAAATAATTTTTTTCATCCTTCTCCAATAAAAATTTTGCTTCACTCTTTTGTAGGTTCTTAGAAATCTGAAGTGCCTTGCTGAAGGTGTGGAGTGCATTTCATGTAGAATAACTTTGATGCAAGGGGAGTTGGGTATAAGCACAATACGACTTTTGTAGCATAGATCCCTCGAATCCCAAGTATAACGAGCTATTGCGCTTGGATATTCCTTCAATTTTTTAATGATGTTGCTGGACTCTAGATCCTTCTTCGATTCCTCCCTAATGTCCTCGAGGAAGCCGATGGTAGGAAGAGAGATGGCTGAAAATTCAGCTTGCTCAAGTAGCCATGAGAGTGCATTTGCAACGATATTTTTTCCCCTTTTTATAAATAATTTCATAATCAAATCCTAGAAGTTTAGTTACCTATTTTTGCTACTCTAAGGATGATATTTTCTGCTTCAAAAAGTACTTGAGACTTCCATGGTCGGTTTAAATATGAAATCACCGACAGATCAAGTAGGGTCTCCACTTCGTTACTACATGCATAATGGCGAGCATCTCTTCATCAATCTTCTTAATTTCATCCTTTTGGAGGTGAGGATAGTGATACGATCGAGTGTTCACTGGTGGTTTGCTAGGAAGAATTGGAATTCGATGGTCATGTTACCAAGTAGGAGGAAGACCACGTGGTTCAACAAAAAATATTGTCAAATTTAGCGAGCAATTAGGCGAGATTTTGATCTTCAATTTCTATTTTCTTCCCCTTTGGTTACTATTGGAGATGCATCAAAAAGCCACCATTTATCTTGTATAAAACTTTCTCCATTCGTTGGGTTAAAACGATGGTTACGTTGCTTCCGCGCTTCCCGTGTAGGATGACCTGTTTGCCTTTACAGTAGAATTTTATAATTAATTTCAAAAAGTTTCAAGAGATGTCACATAGCATCATTAGCTATTCTATGCCCAACACGGCCTCATAATTATCAATTGGTAAAAAGAAGAAGTCGACGATAATTTCTTGGTCTTGCAGTAATAGTTTCACCTACGGGCATCTTTGGTCGCACTTTAGGATTCGACCGTCGGTGACCTTTACGTCAAACTTGCTACAACCTTCGATGTAGAGCGCCATCTGAGCAGTAACCATACTGTTTAGGAAGTTATTAGTACTGCCCGTGACGATGAGAATAGTGATCGGTTGTTGTTTGAGAAGGCATCCAACTTTCATCATTTACGGATTTGAGTAGCCGCCAGCGCGTGTACCATAAAATCGGTCGGTTGTGGCTCTTCTTTTACATTTTCTTCATCATGTTCAAGGCTCTCTTCTAGGTATTCAATGATCTCTTCTTCCACTAGTTCAATCACAAGAAGTCTCCCTTTTTTACAGTGATGATTGCGGCTCCATGGCTCGACGTAATGCCAACATAACCCCTTTATAGATCGCTCTCGAAACTCTTCTCTTGTCAATTTTTTTGATACAAGGGCTTGGCTAACAATAGGGGGGCTGAGGGCTTCAATATTGCTAGTCGAGAAGCAACCCTAGTCCTTTGGGTTTCGTGGTTCAATCGCTCCTCTTGAAGTCGTGCGAAAAAGATGGCTGCCATAAGCGTGTACGGTTGTCGCGCTTTAACTTCTCCTTGGATCCCTAGCTTCAAGCTCTCAATAAACATCCCCAATAGCTATTTTTCAGACTAATCATGAGTTTGATTAGATAACCTTTCAAATTTGATTCGATACTCTTAGATGATGGAGGTTTGTCGAATCTTTGCTAATTGTCCGTCGATGTTCTCGTAATTGGTTGGTCCAAAGTGGATCAGTAGTCCTTCTTTGAATTGTGACCATAAGAGGACTCCATGAGTGTGTTCAAACTAATCAAACTATTGTATGACATCTCCTTCAAGATGTATAGTCGTAATTTTCACCATAGATACATCCACGAATTTGTGGTACCGAAAACATCGCTCCACACATGAGATCCAACCAATCAGGTCTCCTTCATCCCATCTAGGGAAGTCCACCCTCATGCGTGAATAGTAGGGATCGGTCATAGAGCCTCTCTTCTCTTGAAAGTCATCTCTTTAGTTAGAGCTCTCTTCTTGATGAGATTTCGTCGAGCTCGGTGATCGGCCCAAACTAAGTTTGGCAAAGAGAGTCTGAATCTTATCCTCTATTCGTGTCTCGAAGGCTTTGAATTTAGCATTGATTGTCTCCTTAGATGCAATAGTATATGCCTCCAAATCTATAATGTTAAGATCTCTCTTTTATTATCGGGTTAAAGGCATGTATCGGTTGAGGGAAGTGGTGGCCGAAAGGGTTGGTGGATTGGTGAATGTAGGCTACGGTTTAGGCTTATTTTGTGGTTGTTTTGGGTGTGATTTGGGGGTGTGGTTTGATAGAGTTTTAGGGCTGTAATGGTAGTGGATGAAGGTTAGGAAGAGGGTCTTAAATTTATGGTAGATGGCAGTAAGGGTTTGATAGAAATTGATGGAAGTTGCTGTAGATATATGCTGTCTCATAAGAGCAGAATTGTCGTCGAAGAAATAGCGATTTCTTGATGAAATTTCTAGCAAAAACTGATAGATTTGAGGAGAGGATTTGATAGTAAAATCTTAGTTTAGATAATAGCAATGATGACAAATTGAATCAAGAAAATTTCGACAGCATAATAGCAAAGAAATCGGTGTAAGTTACGATAGTAGAATTCTCGTCGCAAAATTTCAATGGTTTACGATGAAAATTTACACCAAAACAAGAACATTTCAGAGATGAATTCTATGATAAATTGATCACAGATGAAAGCCAAGATGATCTATGAAGTACACAAGAAATTTCGCTAAAAAAGGATAGCAAATAGATCAGTTTAAAGGCAACAATATGCGGTTGAAATTTTCTGCAACAACCCTTCGTTCGCAAAGATGATAACTTTTGTGACGAAAGGAATTCGTAGTAAAGGATAGATAGCAATACTTCTTTTTAGTATTTTGAATAAAAAATTACAACAGTAAAAGGTATTGGTGATAGGAGAATACCGGATCTCTGATACAATTGGAGGTGGTGGCAGTAGATTGATTTGATCTACGTCAGAAGATGACGGTGGAGACGGCAATGTCAAGAGCAATTATGGGAATTGCTTGGTTAATGGTAGGTGACAAGGATAGTAGCAAAAGTAGCAAGATTGCTGTAATGATACCAGATGATAAAACCCTAGAGAAATTCTATGTAGATTGATCTTTGAGAGGAATCAACTCTTGAAACTCTATAGGGGTTTCACCCTCCTAGAAGTCAGCCAAATGGCTATAATTATAGATGAATCTTGTCATTCCAAAGAGATGGAGGC
Source organism: Musa beccarii (assembly GCA_024322285.1). Lineage (NCBI taxonomy): Eukaryota > Viridiplantae > Streptophyta > Magnoliopsida > Zingiberales > Musaceae > Musa > Musa beccarii. The sequence continues at coordinate 35,808,158 of CM044401.1, read as the reverse complement.
TACATGCTTATATAGGGCTCCAAACCCTAGCCCTAGGGGTTGCTTCCTAAGTGAACTACTCATTTTGCCCTCAACCTTAGTCGATTGGCTCAGAAAGGGGGGCGACGGCTAAGAAGCCCAATGGCCCAAATATAAAACCTAGCCACTTTTCTTTATAGGATAGAGACGGTTAAGTGGGGTTGATTATACTCTCACAGGATTTTTGGTTGAGTAGGACCCAACCCTGCTAGGGTCCTATCATGATTCTATTAGTATTCTAAATGAGCAAATATGATCTATCTATTAAACAGTTTACTATTGTTAACTCTTCTATTAATCTTTAGGACTATAAATTATTTATTAATCTTGAGAATTGTAAATTATCATCTTTTATATCTAATGGTAGTTTGAACATTGAACTACGAACTAAATTGTTTGATCCATATAGTGTGAAATGTATATTTGACATGAGCATCTCTTCCTCCTCTAATATATAATGAATATTATCTAAAAGACAACCATCAATCAGGCTAGCATATATGTTTTTGTTATACTCTTCTAATGTTTCGACTAACAATTTTATTCCTTGATAATCCCTTTGTGAGTATTCTTGATTTACCCCAATAATTTTTTGTTGTTGGAAATTACTATATCATAGACTTAATTCCTTTGCTAGGCTACTAGATTTCATATTTGTGAGCCTCATTCCTATTATTTCTACTATAATGGTCCTTACAGCCAACAACACACGTTCTTTAAATGTACACTTTCTAAAGTGTGAGAATTTTTCTTGAGACAAGTTATTATATATATATATATATATATATATATTCTCTTTAAATAGGGTGGAGGGAGTTGGTTAAGGGAGGAACATATTCCTCCTTATTACCTAACACTCTTGTGAGAACCCTTATTGTCAACAACTTATGGATGATCTTGATAGCTAGAAATGAGAAATACTAGATACTCTTCTTCTAGTATAGTACTTACAGTCGTATCATATCTATATAACAATCTTTTTCTAAACCAGCTTGAAGGGATAAATAAGGAGAGATGATTTATTCAAGTAAAATGGACAAGGCTAGATGAGGGTTGTCCAAAGTTGAATGTTGTTTCTCTTTTGATGCTGGAACAGAACTAGGTGGGGTAGGCTTCCTACTTTGATCTAGTGATATTATTATACTGTTGGATGATTGTAAATTCCCACAAGGTGGTAGTTGCTAAGTCAGTGAGCTTATGGCCATTAAAAAGGGTGTGGAGGTTGCATTCACTTGGATGCAACAGAACTCTTTACTGAGACTAATGTTAAGTGACATGTAAATATTTTGATGGAGAAACTTGCCTCTTGATTTTTGCTTAATTCCTTTATGAATTTTTTTTACAGTTCTCCTGTTTTTCCTTTTTTTTTTTAATGGAGGAACGGTCATGTTTTTAGAGAGGACAATAGGTGTGCTTATTGACTGGCTGACATGCCAAAAATATTCAAACTTGATCATTTATGAACTGCATATTGTCATCATGAATTTAGTATTTTGTGCTCTGAGTAGGGAAATGATCTGTAATAGACTTGTGATGTAACTAATTTATCTATCTCTATATGGGGAAAAACAAACTAGGCCAAGCAGTTGTTCTTTTCCTTCGTTATAGTGTTATAATATTATCAATAAACACAGACGAGATAAGGAGCTCAAAGTTTTGTCTGGGGATTGCCTTTTGACAGCTAAGAGGATAACAAAGAACGAGTAACAACATGATGATACGAAGTGATAGAAGAAGAAAGACCAAAAAGTGCAAGAATTGACTAAGTATACAATATAAAAAGAACATAAAAGCTCAAGCCTCCTGTACCGAAGGTCTTGTATGAAATAGTGGGAACTTAATCCTTGTGCATAAGAATGCTTCAGCGCATGAAAGGTGAAATCCTTTCTTCCATCAAATCCACATTTCAGGTAGATACTGAAACCATGCAGCAACAAATCATTGGACCAATCACTGACCTCAAGTTAATTAAGCCAGATCCAGTCATCATCTCGATTGTCGATCACCAAATGAATACAAACACTAAAATAGTATCAAGGTTGTCAGCGTCAACAACATCACAAGTATATACCTTCGGACGCAAAGTTACATGTCAAATTTTCGAGAGCTTCTGCACAAAAATGAGGTCGATAAATCCAACGCTCTCTTCCTTCCTTTATTAAGACAAAAGTTAAGCTTATAAATACAAAGCTCTCTTCTTTTATTAAGGCAACTTGCAAGTACAAATTGAATCATGCCATCGCTACCTCCACTCTATTATACTATCACCATAAGTTCTGTTGAACTTTTGGAGATGCATCACAGGACATATATATATTATACTCGAAAGATTCTCAACTTCACTACTTTATATAGCTGTCATTTTTAGTCTTCGAAGAATCTTTAAAATTAATTCACAAATTTCGATGAGCCTAATTAAATAACAAGATACCAAGAGAACCACCAGATGCCGTCCGTTAAGATGCTTGTCATATGCCTTAGCTTAGGCCATCTCATTCGGACTATTAGGTCAAGTTTGGAAAAGAGTTGCTGCGTAAGACAAAAATGCTGACTAACGAAGGGCTCAACAAGTGTATTGATGATAACTGCAGACACAAGCCATACTGGTATGCTTGCAAGGAAGCATATACTTCAGCATAAACCTTAATGATCAGAAGAAGATATAATATGCTTCAGCATATTGGCAAGTGTTAGATTAATGTTGTCAGGGTTGGCTAGATCTGAATATAGAACTCATTAAATTGTCTTAGCATGTAGTGGTCCCTCATTACTAGTCCATGCCAATCAATTCTGCACCTGTAGTTGTAAGGTTGTAGACTATTATAAATTCTACAACCCTGGAGATTATTAAACCTAATAACTTAATTTGAAGAAATGCTTTTTTGAAATTAGCAGATACCCGCCTTTTTTGTTTGGTAGAAATCTTGGCAATATCTTGAGACTTTACAATGACATTTTCCAAAATTGAAACTGAAAATAAAATTTGTTTGTGGAAGGTATTTAGTTCATGTATATGCATGACCATGGCATTATACAAACTCTATAAACCTTTGCGAAGGAAAGCGAAGGCTTATTATTGGTCTTTTCAAGCCTTTTTCTTAAGGATCTTGACATCCTCAAGGGAGAAAGCTTTTGATTTCTAGTATCCAATGAACCAAGATCATCCACATACAAGTGAATACACCCAATAAGTGTCTCATCGAAAGCTTTTTGTTCTATTTTGCTAATCACTCGCTTTTCAACCCTTGATCTCATTACAATGTTTGGATGGTAATAAGTTTGTCATCCATAACTTTATCAAGAATGAACATTCACTAATTCTCGGAAGATAAAGTCAAGGAATAGATATATAAAAAAAATAAAAGGGACCAAGGTTAAGTCAGTCCTTGTACTACATGGATACTTGAACGAAGGTTCCAACTCGCACCTCTCTAATTCCTTTTGTTGCATGCTGGCTTCACAGCGACTCAAATTTGGCAAGTAGATATTGTGACAATATCACATGCAAATTTTCGCACAATAAATTATAAATGTCAAATTCATTGAAAACACAATCAATGACGATCATGTAATATGTTTATAATTGTCTGAACTTCAAAGTTATTTGAAGTGTTTATCTTTAATGTATCAGGCGATGAACGAATCCGTAAAAACCGTGCAAAAGCTGCATGTTGTCATTATTCCTACCCGAAACTTTGATCAAAAGAACCATGTCATGTGCTTCTGGCAGCTGTTGTGCACATGGTGATCAATTGGGTCGTTAACAGGTCTGCGATGGCCCTTGAATACCGGTGTGTGGAGACTAAGGCCAAGAGAAAGAACAATAGATGATCTTTAGATATCAACAACTTGCAGTGAAACAACAAATTCTTTGGGTGTAGAACCAGGTTGGGAATGTGATGTACTCTTGCACACACCAGTGTTTCTGAAAGACCAGCATCAGCTAGGGTAACTTCCAATATCAGCTCAACCATTCATTTATACCGGCCATATAAATTTTGTCATTGACTACCTTTCAAATAATCATTCCCTTTTTGGTTGCTTTCAACACGGAACAAGACAAGACATAGCTGATCGTTTATCAAGTTCAAGGCAGAAAATGTCAGCACAAGAGAACAACATATTTACACTGGAAAAAGTACGAGTTGTTTCCTGGCTGCATGTTGCAGCAGTCACTAATGAGTATTTTAGATCTCGTTGCATGCATGCATGGCACGGTGCACTGATCATGCCATCTTACTAAGCCACAGTTATCAGAAGCAAAACCTAAGCCCTCGACTAAAATTCTACCAGATCTGGCTTCCAGTTATGAGACTTGTGAGTACCTCTACGATCTTATCGGTTTATGTCAGCTGATTAGGAAGAAGATTAAACCCACATAAACCTCCTGTTTGACCCAACAAATTGTTTGCAGGCTGATCATCATCAAGAAACATGAACATGCAACAAAGAACGAACAAAACTGCAACGTTTAGGCGTCTTGGACGAAGATACACAGTCACGCAGTCTCACCTAAATCTACATTTCGTTGTTCTTCTTGAATGGAAATTAGTTGTGCTTGGAGATGGCGGACGACCATTACGCACCTACCATTCGATCGGTGGACATTAATCAAATGAGAACCTTTGCTTTGCCCCTTACGTCAAGCGCCGTATCTTCCAATCTGCGTGATTTGCCTGCCGTCCATTACTGCCTCTATACTGCAAAAGAATTCCACAATAAGACGACACTTGGAGCTCTTTTCTGCATCCGTCATTGTTTAACATCAGTCACGTCAGAGCCATCAGTTTGCTAAGCTAAAGAAGCAACAACAACAATTATTTGCTCCTGTGTTCCCAAAGCTAGCCATTCGAGTGCTTGTCCAAGGGTAGCGATAGCTCTACAATTACTTTGTTTTTTGGACATGTCGGGATGTGATGTTCCATGACATCAGTTTGGTCAAAAACGATGGGCGATACTTGCAAAGATGACCAACACCAACTGCAAAGGGGAATATTAAAGTTTAACTATGACAACATCATGAAATGGGAGCTCCTTTTCATCCCATCTTTTTCATTCTTATTTCTGTTGTAATTTTCTTGTAATAATTTCATTGTGCTATTATTAATATACTCTTAGTCACACTCTAAAAATAACATTCATAGAAAAAAATTATTGAGATGTGAATCTATTTTAAACAAAAAAAAATTCAATCATCCAAAATCAAATTGCAAGATCCTTAATATAAGATTGAAGATACAAAAATAATTCATTTCTAATTCACACCCTATAAAATTTATATAATTTTTGAATCATTCAATATGTCACTAAAATCCATAAATCCCATAGTCAACTCAAAGATCCTTAATACTTACTTATGAACTTACTAGATCAATTAAACATCATGTCCATAAGCCAGTCATTTGCCACAATGTCTATTTTCATTTATAAAAACAAACGCCAAATCATATTTTCTGACCCCATCACAACCAAAATATTTCTTTATTACATAAGGAACAAAACAACGTTCATATAACTTGAGGCTAATTTTTAGAGACAAAAGCTTTCCTAGGGTCTCACTTCATTGTTGGTGGCTCATCGCTAACAGCAAGATGTCGTCTCCTTCATGGTGGAAAGTGTCGTGCTATCCCTCTGCTTTCAAAAGCTGCCAGGATTCTAATCAACAAGGCTGAGTTATCTCAAATCAAACCATCTAGGGCACTACCTAACAAGGGAGGAGGTGCTATTATGATCAAGGATGTCCCCTTGGTCCCTACGGCGATGTTGTGTGAGGAGGCAACCCCCCAAGTTCCAACTGCTACCTAAACGGCATCGATTTTTTCTGCATATTCATATAAGGCTATGATGTCGTCTCGTGAGTTACTTGTGTTCTCTTTAAACACTAAAGCTTCTACGAAAGTTACAGTGGTTCCACGAGTTCTTCACGTGGACACGACTCTTCTCCAAATCATAATGCCTCCTCCCGCGAGCTCTCAACTTAGGGATGGGCTTCATCCTATTAGCTCCTAGGTCTTGGCGAGTAGTCCCCACCAGCCTAATTTGATCCGTGGTAGCCCCTCGCTAATGACTGGTAATTGGAGAGCTCCAGGGAAATAAGCAAAATCTTACCTGAACCGTATGAGTTTCGATAATTCATCGATTTGATATCATTTTTTTAGGAAGATTTGATGAAAGAAAAAATTATCGCTTGGAAATAAATATAAAATAAAAAATATCTCTATTGCTTGTAAAATTAAAATATTAATTATAAGACTAAAAATAATGAAATAAAATTATGATAGAAGACTTATATATGTGACAACACCATGCCCTGTATAGGGTCTCTGAGATATTAGATGGATGAGAGATTATAGATACATGGTAACTGAGGACAAATAGGTTCAAAGGATTGGATTCCCATGTATCGTCTAGGAGCCGTGGCGTAGTGGCCTGGTACGTTGGACGTCGAGCCGGAGGTCCGCTTGATGATCGATGGAAGGCTTCGGACAAAGAAATTGGGCATCGGGCCAAGATGAGCGGAGTTGCGCCAAGAAGATCGAGGCTATGGAGGTCAGTTGCTGATTGGGCAATAAGCCATAAAAGAGGATGATGTGTCAAAGTGTCGGATGGCTCCAAGTGACTGAATAGGCCATCCAATCAGCCCAATTTAGCCTTGATTTGGGCCTAGTTAGCCCTTAACTGAGTTAGTGGGATTACCTCCCAAACCTAATTTAATCTAAGTCCTAACTATGACAATTAAGGCATTAACTAAGCAATCTTAGTTGTTCGGTATGTCAATTGTTCTATTAGCGAAATCCCAGCAAACTTTCGATGAGCTTTTGGCAAGCTTTTAACGAACTCCCGATGAGCTCTCGGCGAACTCCTGGCAAGTTTTTAGCGAACTCCTGACGAGCTCTCGATGAACTCCCAATGAGCTTCCGGCACATCATCCGAACCTTCAACATATCGCTCGATCTTTGACTTCAACCCAACATCCGATTTTTCTGCTTTATGTCTTTTTCATAATCGTAGTTAATCCTGCATCACTTTTCTCAATACATGGATTCGATCAATAATTCATCAATTAATTCCATCATCAAAATTCGAGATTCAACACGAACACCAACGACAAGTGGAAGCATATTTAGAACACCATATTGAAACAGAAGCAAATTCATCAACAATAAGGAATGCCAACGATAGCAGAAGCAGTAGAATATCGTATTATAGTTGCACTAACGGCGTTGTTGCAGCTTTGCAATAGTGCTAGAATCCACTTCCACAATCCACCGCCATGCGCACCATGACCCATTGCATGACGTGCACCCTCGACGACTCGCGACCTCACCCCCATTGGGTGGCACGTGCCCTCGATAGCTTATTGCTATCACCTCATGCCCTCGATGTCCCTCTTGCCCTCAAGAACCCATCGCCTATCACCAACGACCTCACTCGTGGGTTTCTCTCGATGCCCCTCTCGTTGATTCGTCGTTGGCAACAAGGATCGTGGGTTTCCCTTGGCATCGCTCTCATCGACCTATCCATCATGTGTAGAAGAGGTGACCCATCACTTGTGCACAAAAGTAAGTCGATTTCAATCCTTTTGTTTCTTTTTAGTTTTTTCTAATCAATTCATCACCTTTTATATTTGTATTTTGATGTCTACTAAAATTATATGTTAAGAGATATAATGTCTACCTCTTATTCATAACAAGTCGGTGTATAACAAGAGTAATAGGTTAGATCTTATTATTATGCTTTTTTATTAGTACCTCTTATTTATAATAGGTTAGATGTTATTCGTTATGCTTTTTAAACCATGATATATGTTACATTGTGAATATATCATGATTATTGGAATTACTTTTGTTTTTATGAGAACACATATAAAATCACTAATTAGAAATATAAGTAAAAAATTCAACCAGAATTATAACTAGAAATTTTAATATGAAACCATTAATTGAAGTACTCTATCTTATGTGACATTTATAAAATATTGAATTATGCTTTAGGATCTTAATAATCATAGTGATGGTTTTCAAATTTCAATTATCATAACTATGTCGTGCTGTTCATATGCCCGGGAACACCAAAAGCCCGAGGAAACACAAGACCCAGAAGAACAAGAAGCAAAAAAAGTTGGGTTATAATTAGGCCAATCTAATTATGGGCTAACTAGGCCCAGTATTGGATCGGTTTGGGTCGGGTTTAAGGCCCAACCAGGAGTGCTGGACACTATCTGGCGATGGCACCACCCAGGTCCAACTTCCCAAGTAGTCTGGGGCAGTGGTACCACCTTGGGGCAAAGTGCTTGGGCAGTGGCACAACTAGTTGGGTGGTGGTAACGTCCAATATATTGACCATGTCAGTGTGTCAAGTAGTGGTACCACCCAGTACACTGACAGAACATGGTCAACAGGTGGTGGTATCGCCAGCACCTGAAAATCCAAGATGATTCAAATTTGGGCTCCAAATTTGAATCATATTTAGGCCTATAAATACCCCTCTCATCCATGGTTGAAATATATATAAAAACCTAAGAAAGAAAAAGAGAAAACTCTGTTGTAATAGTATCAAATTTTTTCCCCTAAGCTTTAAGTGTGATATAGTCCAAGAGAGGGGTGAGAGGTCTTGTAAAGGTTAACTCCTCAACCTGTAAAAGGAGAACTAAGTTGTAAGGGAGTTAGTCTTCGCCCGTTAGAAGGAAGACAACTAGTGAAAAGCCGGTGGTCTCAAGAGAAGAGGAATCGGGAGTAGACGTAGGTCAGATGACCGAACTACTATAAAACTCAGTTTATATTTATATTCTTGTATTTACCTTTCTGCAAACCTTTACTTTGCTTGTTCACTGCCCTTCATCTTTTCTAAACATTCTCAAGTTTAAGTTAGAGCTTTTCTGACACCATTTTAGTCGAAACGAAGTTTTCAACGTTCGAAGTTTTCTAAATCATTTTAAATCACCAAAAATTATCGTACTTAACTGCTGCACTAATTTACCTCCCCTCTTAGTGCCGCTCTAGATCCCAACAAACAATTGGTATTGCAATAATTGATAGCAATATCAAATTTAGCTTGCTTAAAAATTTTAGCTCATTTCCTTTTTGTTAATGACAAAGGGGGAGAAATATGGCAAATTGATGACATGCTTTGTATCGTAAAATGCTTGGTATCATCAAAAGCATCGCAAACACTTGAAGTGTATTGCAATGTATCACAAATGTATGAAATGTATCATATGCATCGCAAATGATTGAAATGAATCATGTATGCTTAAAATGATAATTTTTCTATGCTTGTTATCGTATCATGCTTAGTTATCATACTTGAAATTGGTATCATGCCTCGATATGATAAGTTATCATTTTTGAAGCTTGTATCATTGAATTATCAATTGATATCATGCCTTAGATTAGTGAATTATTATTTGATATCATTTGAATCTTGCTATATTTCAAAATTGAAGTTGGTATCATTTGTTGAAATGATGATTGCCTATCATCATTCGACATTGGACTTGAATTTAGATATCATGCCTTGACATCATTTTTGTATTTTGAAAAATACATAGTATCGTATTCTGGGATGAAAAATGATGCTTGTTGAGCATGTTGATAAATTTGAATATATGAAACTTATCGGTTTGGGCTTGAATTCAAAGGATTTGAATTCAAGTGTTTCTTTTCTCAAGTATGATATATAGATAGAGGGAGTTAAGGTTAACTCCGTCATCAATTGATTATTATCATCAAAAAGGGAAAGATTGTTAAATCTCAGATTTTGATGATGAAGTCAATTGATAAGTTAATTGATCTAATCTATATGTTGAGAAAAGTGTGTAGGATTAACTACGATAGCGATGAAGACATAAAGCAAAATGAAGTGCTCGAGTCAAGTACGATCAAATCGTTGAGAGTTCGAGACTTCACCGAGAGTCCAAAGATTCATCGGGAATGCTACCCAAATTGGCCGAGAATGAGTTGGGAGCTTGATGAAGGGTTCATCAAAAGTTTGCCAAAAAGACTTATCAGAAATTCGCCAGAAAGACTTATCAAAAGTTTACGAAGCTCACCGAGAAAGATCGAATCTTGCCAAAGAAGCTCGTCCGAACTTGCCAAGATTGTTGTGAAGTGCAGGAGCTTGCCGGGAGTCCGCCGGAAGATATCCGAGAGTACGTCGGAAGTCCACTGGATGTTCATCGGAAGCTCACCAGAAGAAGCCTTGACATGCTAGATTTCGTTTAACTTTAGAAAATATCTTTAATTTTTGTGGTTAGCATGTAATTAGGGTTAAGATTGGGAGATAATCTCATTAACCCTAGTAGGGGTCAACTGGGCCTGTAAGTGGACTAGATTTGGCCGAATTCAAGACCTACCTAGGTTGTTGGACCTTGTCTAGTGGTGGCACCACCAGACTGGGGTGGTGGAACCGCCCAAGGAGTAGTTTCCAAGGTGCCTAGGTGGTGGCACCACCTAGGTCAAGCGATGGTACCGTCGGTAGTTAATAACTGCCAAGTGGTGGTACTACCTATCAAGCGATGGTACCTCCCCACCATAGAACCCGAAGCTCTACTCTAGCGATAGTACCATCAGATTGGGTGGTGGTACTACCTAATGTGAGAGTCAACTAGTAGTGGTACCACCAATAATTGAAAATCTGGGATGGGACTTTTTTTTGTTCCATTTTTGAAGCAAATTGAGGCTATAAATACCCTTAACTTTCAGCTGATTAAGTACATTGAGAAGTGATAAGAATTGAGTTGAAACTATAGTCAAATAACTTTTAAAAAATTGAGCGTTCACCTCCTCGATTCTCTAAGTGTAAAAAGCCTATAAAAGGAGAGTGAGCCACTGTAAAGTTCTGTAAAAGGGGTGTTTGATCTTTTCCCTTTAAGAAAGATCGATAGTGGAAGCCGGTGACCTCATTGGAGGAGGTATCGGGAGTGGACGTAGGTCAATCGACCGAACCACTATAAAATCGCTATGTTCTTCTCTTGGTGTGTAATTTACATTTGCTGCATTTCAATTCTCACTTCATTGCAATTGTTCGATCTCCTCCTCTCTACTCTCTTATGAACTCACTCGAATCAACATCTTTCCAAAATGATTTTTGTCAAACAAATTCACTTATATCGTACGATGTTTTCTGAAAGTGTTTTAATTGTCAAGTTTTATTCACTACACTAATTCACCCCCCTCTCTTAGTGCCACTCTTGATTCTAACAAGTTCTAGAGTGTTGAATGAGATTTTTTGTTAAACATGTTATACTAGTGTTATCACATTTTATAGTGATGTTTTTCAAATAAATTTTATAATCTTCTAATGTGTTTTTCATATATATAACTTGTACACAACATGCACCAGCTGCTATATACTCGGCTTTAGTTGTAGATAGTACAACTAAATTTTGTTTCTTGGAAGACTAAGAGACAAGTGCATGACCTATGAATTGACATGTTCCAGATGTGCTTTTTCTATCTATTCTTCATCCAGCAAAATCGACATCAGCATAAGTAATTAATTTAAAGTTTTTGGATTTTAGATACCATAATCCTATATTAGGGGTTCCTTTAAGATATCTAAAATTTCTTTTAATAGTTTTAAAATGAGATAGCTTAGGATTAGATTGAAATCTAGCATAAAGTCCTACACTAAACATAATGTCTGGTCTAGTTGTGGTGAGGTATAGTAAACTACCTATCATACCCCTATAGGTTTTTTTATTAAAGTTTTCTCCATTTCCGTCAATATCTAACTTTGTGAATGTACTCATATGTGTATTAATAGCCTTTAAACAATCCATATTAAATCATTTTTATAAATCTAATGCATATTTAGTTTGACTAAGAAAGATTCCATCACTTAATTGGTTAATTTGTAAACATAAGAAAAAAGTTAATTCACCCATTAAGTTCATTTCGAATTTTTACCTCACTTTTGGTAAAGGATTCATGTAAAGACTCGTACGTAGAATCAAAAACAATGTCATCAACATAAATTTAAATAAGAAAATTATTCTAAATTTTTTTTATAAATAATGTAGTATCAATATTGCTTTTTGAAAAATCATTTTGAATAAGGAAAGAACTAAGCCTCTCATACCAAGCGCTTGGGCTTGTTTTAATCCATAGAGAGCCTTAGATAACTTAAACACATGATTAAGAAAAAATACATTCTCAAATTCGGGTGGTTGTTCAACATAAACTTCTTCATAAATAAAGCCATTTAGAAAAATACTTTTAACATTCATTTGAAATAACTTAAAATTAAAATAAGCATTATTTTTATGGCTTCTAATCTTGCCCACAATAAGCATAGATAAGGGCAGCATCTTTTTCTTGATGGCTTCTAATCTTGCTAACTATAAACTTGCAGAAATGAGTGGAAGGTTTCTTCATAATCGATACCTTTTACTTCTTGGAAGAAGAAGGTTTAGCAAACTCAAACTTTTTCTTGCTCAAAAGGGTTGAATTTTTCCTTGATTCAAATTTGGAGCCCAAACTTGGAGCCAAAAATTTGGCCACTAATCTAGCCTTGTTTCTAACTAGGATACTAAGTTCATCTTGCTTGTTTCGAAAGACCCATTTAGTACCAATTACTAAATGGTCACTAGGTCTAGGAACAAGTTTCTATACCTCATTTCTCTCAAATTGATTTAACTCCTCTTGCATTGCGATAACCCATGAATCATCTTTTAGGGCTTCATCAATGCATTTTGGTTCAATTTGAGACAAAACCCATGAATCATCTTTTAGGGCTTTATCAATGCATTTTGGTTCAATTTGAGACAAAAAGACTGCATTAGCACAAAAATTCTTAAATGAAGAGTGAGTTTGAACATCTTTTAATGTATCTCCTATTATTAGCTTCTTAGGATGAGTATCTACATACTTTCATTCTTTAGGTAAGAAATCTTTAGAAGAAGATACATTCAAGTTGCTAAGGGGAGGAGAGTTTTTATTCAAATTTAAATCATCAAAATAAAAATCATCATCAAGATTATTTTTCTTAAATTAGAGAAACTCATTAAAGACAACATAAATAGATTCTTCTATAACCAAGATTCTTTTATTAAAGACACGAAAAGATTTAAAAATAGAGGAGTAACCAAGAAATATGCCTTCAATGAATTTTACATCAAATTTTCCTAAGGCAACTTTTTCATTTAAAATAAAGCATTTACAACAAAAAAAACTTTAAAATATGAAATATTGGGTCTTTGATTATTCTACAATTCATAAGGAGTTTTGGAAAGTAATGCTTTTACAAGAACTCTATTCATGACATAGCATGACATATTAACGGTTTCGGCCTAAAAATATTTGGGTAGGCTATGTTCATTTAATATGATTCTTGTTAGGATCAAGAACAATACTAAGAGGGGGGGTGAATTAGTGTAGCAGATAAAATGAATGGTTTAAGCGATTTTGAAAAAGTTCATACGATGAAAATATTTTGTTCGACGAAAATCATTTCGAAAAGATGTTTGATTCGAATAAGTTTGTAAGTGAATAGAGAGGAGAAGATTGAATAGTTGTAATAAAGTAAAATTGAATGGAGCAAAAATAAATTATGCACCAAGAGGAGAACATACCAATTTTATAGTGGTTCGGTCGTCTGACCTACGTCCACTCCCGATACCTCCTCCGATGAGGTCATCGGCTTCCACTATTGATCTTTCATGAAAGGCAAAGATCAATCACCTCTTTACAGAACTTTTACAAGTGGCTCACTCTTCTTTTACCAACTTTTATACTTAGAAATGGTAGAGGTGAACTCTTAACTTTTGCAAGCTATTTCACTATAGTTTCAGTTCAGTTTCTAGCACTTCTCTATATGGAAATAGCTAAGAAGGGGTATTTATAGACCTCAATTACTTAAAAAATAAAGCCAAAAAAGGTCTCATCCTGGGTTTTTGGGGTCCTAGTAGTACCACCATCAATTGACTCTAACACTAGACAGTACCATCGTCTAGTCTGGCAGTACTATTGTTAAACAGAGTGCTGGGTACTGGAATTGGATGGTACCATCGCTTAGGCTTTTAGGAGACTAAGCCCTGAACGATTCCATCACCCCAGTCTGGTGGTGCCACCGCCCAAACAGGGTTTAGCAACTTGTTTGGGCCTTGAATCTAGCCCAAACCTATCCATTTACGAGCCCAATTGGCTCTTAATAGGGTTAGTGAGATTACCTTCCTAAATAAATCTTAATTATGTGCTAACTATGATAATTAAGGCATATACTAAAAAAAATAAGTCTAGTAAGTCTAGGTTTCTTCCGGCGAGCTTCCGGTGAACTTTCGGCGAACTTTCGACGAACTCTCGACAATCTTCCAGTGGACTCTCGACAAGCTCTTGGACTTCACGACGATCTTCTTGGCGAGTTTCGACAAGCTCTTTTAGCAAGCTCAGATCTTCTCGATGAGCTCCGATGAACTTTCGATAAACTTCCTAGCATTCTTCTAATGAACACTTCGTCAAGCTCCCAACGAATTTTCGGCCAATTCCAGTAACACTCCCAATGAACCTTCAGACTTTCAGCGAACTCTCAGACCCCCAACGAATCGATCAAACTTGGCTCCAGCACTTTATTTTGCTTTATACCTTTATCGCTATCGTAGTTAATCTTGCACACTTTTCTCAACATATAGATTAGATCAAACAATTTACCAACTGATTTCATCATCAAAATCCGAGATTCAACAATCTCCCCTTTTTGATGATGACAACCAATTGATGACGAAGTTAACCTTAACTCCTCCTATCTATTGCCATACTTGAGAAAAGACACTTGAATTCAAAGCCTTTCAATTCAAGTACCAAATCGATAAGTTACATGCATTTAAACTTATCGACCTGCACAACATGATACTAATCATGATTTTTCATCTCAAAATATGATACCACATATTTATCATAATACAAAAATGATATCAAAGCAAGACTTCCATTTTCAAGTCCAATGATGATGGACAACCATCATTTCCAAGTATGATACAAACTTCAAATATAAAATTTAGCTAGATTCAAATTTCAAGTTTGATACAAGATGATAATTCATCATTACAAGCCATGATACCAATTGCAAGTAGAAAATTAAGCATGATACAAACTTCAAGTTTGATACCAAATGATAATTCATCATATAGAGGTACAATACCAATTTCAAGTAGGACAATTAAGCATGATAAGTTTGATATCAAATCAAAATGATAGACATTCATTATTCTAATATGATAATGAGCATGATTTTAAATATGAAACATTTTCAAGTATCCATGCTACATTTCAATCATTTGTGATGCATACGATGCATTTACGATACATGCGATACATTTTTTATATATTTCAAGTATTTATGCTGCATTTGATGATACCAATCACATTTCAAGCATTTGCAATACATTCAAGTATTTACGATACATACAATGCATTTTACACATTTGCAATACAAAGCATATTTCAAGCATACATATCAAATTTTCATCAATTTACCACTTTCTCCCCCTTTATTATCAACAAAAAGGAAATGTGTAATTTTTTGCACAAGCAAATTTTACGCAAGCAAATGCAATCAAATTCTTCTTGAAAGGAAAAAGGGAGAAGGAAAAATCCATGATACCATCAAGAAGAAACAAGATATTAAAATTTCATGAATAATACAATGGCAAGCAATCCGTTCATGCTATTAAAAATTCATGATATAGAAAGAAAGAGATTCGCAATAAGGGCTAATTCCGTATCAAATAAAGTTCATGAAGTAGAGATCATTCAAGTCATATAAAAAAAAATCATGAAACTTCTTCTTTTTATCAAGAGCTCATGGCAAAAAAAAAATGTGAATAAAAAGAGAAGAGCTCATGACATACAAGGAAAGCAATCCATTCAAGCTAACGGAAATTGAGTTCATCAAGAGCCAAGTGTATCATTTCATGATGTAGAATCCATGAATTTTCTTTTATGAAATAAAATCTGTTAATGAAATCCAAGAATGCCATGAATAGAATTTGTAAATGTTGTTTCTATAAAATTCATTCAAAATCATTGCTAAAATTCACAAGTCAATAAAATTTGTTTCTTATAAAAAAATCACAAAAGTGAAATCCGTGAAAGATACATTAGTCAATAAAATCCACGAGTGAGGGTTTTAAGAGTATCAAATGATAGAGCAAGGGTATCAAGAGTTCATAAAATAAATTTGATACCAAAATAAGAGGAAGATAGAAACGAAATAAATTCATGAAAGCTCCATTTACGAAAAATCAAGAAGATGATACCAAGATAGGAGGAAGATGATACGAAATCAAAAAATTCTGAAAAAAAAGGTATACAACAAACTCATACATTCGGACAATTTAGCATGCATAATTCCCTTTTAATGAAATCAAATAGTTCTTCATTTAAGGGTTTCGTAAAAATATCAGCTAATTGATGTTTCGTATTAATAAACTCTAAAGTTACATCATGATTAATAACGTGATCTTATATAAAGTGATGCCTAATGTCAATATGTTTAGTTCTAGAGTGTTGAATGGGATTTTTTGTTAAACATATTGTACTTGTGTTATCACATTTTATGAGAATATTCTTTAAGTGAATTCTATAATCTTCTAATGTATTTTTCATTATACAACTTATGCACAACATGTACTTGTTGCTTTGTATTCAGCTTTAGTTGTGGGAAGTGCAACCAAATTTTATTTCTTAGAAGACTAAGAGACAAGTGCATGGCCCAAAAATTGACATGTTCCGATTGTACTTTTTTTATCTATTCTACATCCGACAAAATCGGTATCAGCAAAAGCAACTAGTTCAAAGTTTTTAGATTTTGGATACCATAAACCTAAATTAGGGATTCCTTTAAGACATCTAAGAATTCTTTTAATGGCTTTAAAATATGATAGCTTAGGATTAGATTTAAATCTAGTATAAAGTCCTACACTAAACATAATGTTCGATCTAGTTACGATGAGATATAGTAAACTACTTATCATACCCCTATAAGTAAACTACTTATCTTACGGTGAGGTATAAGTTTGCTCAACATAAACTTCTTCAGAAATATAGTCATTTAAAAAAGCACTTTTGACATCTATTTGAAATAACTTAAAATTATTACTACAAGCATAGTTAAGGAGCATCCTTATGGCTTCTAATCTTGCCATAGGAGCAATGATTTCTTCATAATCGATACATTCTTCTTGGATGAAACCCTTGGCCACTAATCTAGCCTTATTTCTCACCATGATACCAAATTCATCTTGCTTGTTTCTAAAGACCTATTTAGTACTAATAACTAAATGATCACTAGGTCTAGGAACAAGCTTCCACAACTCTTTTCTCTCAAATTGATTTAACTCCTTTTGCATTGCGATAACCCATGAATCATCTTTTAAGGCCTTGTCAATGCATTTAAGTTTAATTTGAGAAAGAAAAGCAGCATTAGCATAAAAATTTTTAAAAGAAGAATGAGTTTGAACACCTTTTGATGTGTCACCTATGATTAGCTCCTTAGGATGAGCATCTACATACTTCCATTCAGAAGAAGATGCATCCAAGTTGCTAGTGGGTGGAGAGGTTTCATTCAAATTTAAAGCATTAAAATCAAGATTATCATTAAAATAGGTTTTCTTAAATTTGGAAACTTCATTAAAGATAACATGAATAGGTTCTTCTATAATCAAAGTTTTTTTATTAAAGACACAAAAGGCTTTCGAAATAGAGGAATAACCAGGAAAAATTCCTTCATCAGATTTTGCATCAAACTTTCTTAAGGCATCTTTTTCATTTAAGATAAAATATTTATAACCGAAAACTTTAAAATATGAAACGTTGGGTTTTTTGTTATTCTATAATTCATAAGGACTTTTGGAAAGTAATAGTCTTACTAGAACCCTATTCATGACATAACATGTCGTATTAACGGCTTCGACCCAAAAATATTTGTGTAGGCTACGTTTGTTCAACATGGTTCTTACTATTTCTTGTAAACCATTATTCTTTCTTTCTACTACTCCATTTTATTAAGGATTTCTTGGAGTAGAGAAGTTGTGGTTCCATTAGATTCACAAAAGTTTTGGAAATCACGGTTTTGGAATTCACCACCATGATCACTCCGAATTGATGAAATTATAATGCCTTTTTTTTATTTTGAACAAGTTTACAAAACTTCAAAAAACACTTAAAATAATCACTTTTGTGTGCTAAGAAATATGTCTAAGTGTATCTTCTATAATCATCTATAATTACAAAAGCATACTTGCTACCTCCTAAGCTTGTTGTATCAATTAGTCTAAACAAATCCATATAGATCAATTGCAATGGTCTAGAGGTGCTTATTTAATTCTTTGATTTGAAACTATCTTTTATTTATTTTCCTAATTGATATGTATCACACACTTTGTCTTTAACAAACTTAATATTAAGAATACCTCTTATAAGTTCTCTAGAAGATTTGAGAGATTAGTTTTATGCTAGCATGACCTAATCTCCTATGCTAAAGCCAAGCATTGTCCTTTAAAACCAAAAACCATATTTCATTACAAAAATCATCAATGTCAATAGTGTATATATTATTTTATTTTAAGGTAATCATAGATGTGTTTTTGTGTGGTTTTTTCATAATGCAAGCATTGGATTCAAATCTTATAATATATCCTTTATCACACAATTGACTAATACTTGAAAGATTATGCTTTAAGTCATCTACCAATAACACATCTTTAATAAAAAAAAGTTTGATTTGTTACCTATGGTTCTTTTACCGATGATTTTACCCTTATTGTTGTCTCCGAAGATGACATACCCTTCGTCTTGGCTAGTGAGCTTAGAGATTTGAGTTAGATCTCTGGTCATGTGCCTTGAGCATCCACTATCAAGGTACCATCTCTTGCTCCTAGCTTGTGATGGTTAGCATTTCTACAAAAAAGGTGATTTTTAGATACCTATTTCACCTTGGGTGTCTCAAAAATCGATCTACTCATCTTATCATTTTGCATAGAGGTTTTTATGGTTCCTTTAGAAACCTAAATTAATGTGTGGACTATATCTCTTAAATTGACATTTATGAGCAAAATATTTGGGTTTGCAACAAAACTTGCAATTGATATGGGGTGATACATGTAAGGTAGAGCCTTTGACAAAGGTGGTTGGATTTCGGTGAGAGTCATTCACAAATCTGATTCCACCTCTTTTATGAACATGACCCTTATTGGCAAGGATTATGTTCAAGGACTTGCTACCAACCTTAAACTTTTCTAGAGTTTCTTTGAGTAGTAAGTTTTCCTTCTCAAGTGCCTCTAAGTATTCACACTTAGTGGATGGAGGCAACGAAGGAGTGTTATGCTTAAGTTTTTCAAATTTATTATTTAAAATGGCATGCTCCTTTTTCAAAGAATTATATTTTTTGCTCATTATTCTACACTCATCGAATAAATCATGAAAAGCACTTAAAAGCTCATTAAAAAACAAATTTACATCTAATGAACTGCTTACTTCATCTCCAATGCCATTAGCGTATAGTTGGCGATCTCCTTGTTACTTTGTTCTTCATCTTCAGAGTCGCCTGAATCATCCCATGTTGCTTTGAGCGCCTTCTTCTTCTTTAGTTATTTCTTCTTTACTTGGGGACATTTGCTTTTGAAATATCTCAACTTCTTGCATTCGTAGCATATAACTTATTCTTTCTTGAGTTCAAATTTATTTTTAGAGTCATTTTTAGTTTTGCTTCTTCTTATGAATTTTTTGAACTTTCTTGTTAAGAGTGCCAAGTCATCATCAATGTCCTCATCACTTAAACTTTCTTTCAAGTAGTCTTCATGAGTTCTTAGTGTCATATCCTTCATATTCTTTGGAAGGTTGTTCTCAAGCTTTTCATGAGCGTTACAAGTCATCTCATAGGTCATTAAAGACCGGATAAGTTCTTTGAGTGAGAAATTATTCAAATCCTTGGCCTCTTGAATGGCCATTACTTTAGGGTCCCAACTCTTTAGAAGGGATCTTAAAATTTTATTCATAAGTTCTAAGTTAGAAAAACTTTTACCAAGAGCTTTTAGTCAATTGACAACATCTATAAACCAGGTGTACATGTCTCCAATAGACTCACTTGGTTTTATCCGAAACAATTCATAAGTATGAACTAAAAGATTTATTTTGGACTCCTTTACTCTACTAGTGTCTTCATGTGTGACTTCGAGTGTGTGCTAAATATCGAAAGTCATTTCACAAATAGAAATTCGATTGAACTCATTTTTAACTAAAACGTAAAACAAGGCATTCATGGTCTTGGCATTTAAAGAGAAAGCCTTCTTCTCTAACTCATTCCAATCGTTCATTAGGAGAGAAGACTTTTGAAAATCATTTTCAACAATGTTCCAGATCTCAAAATCTATAGAAATAAAAAAGATTCTCATTTGAGTTTTCCAATAGGTGTAATCCGACCCATTGAACATGGGTGGATGTGTGATTGAGTGACCCTCTTGGTTGTTAGCAAATGTCATCTCTCTTGAGTTTAAAACCAAAATGAGAGCGATCTCGCTCTGATACCAATTGTTAGGATTAAGAATGACACTAAGAGGGGGGGTGAATTAGTACAATGGATAAAACGAACGGTTTAAACGATTTCAAAAAAGTTTATACAATGAAAATATTTCATTTGATGAAAATCATTTTGGAAAGATGTTTGATTCAAATAAGTTTGTAAGTGAATAGAGGGGAGGAGATTGACAATTACAATGAAATAAAATTGAATACAGCAAAAATAAATTACGCACCAAAAGGAGAACACACCAATTTTATAGTGGTTTGGCTATCCAACCTACGTCAACTCCCGATACCTCCTCCAATGGGGTCACCGACTTCCACTATTAATCTTTTTTGAAGGGCAGAGATCAATCATCCCTTTACAGAACTTTTACAAGTGGCTCACTCACCTTTTACAAACTTTTCCACTTAGAAATGATGGAGGTAACTTCTCAACTTTTGCAAGCTATTTCACTATAGTTTTGATTCAATTTCTAGCACTTCTCTATGTAAAAATAGTTGAGAAGTAAGGGGTATTTATAGGCCTCAATTGGCTTCAGAAATGGAGCTAAAAAATGTCTCATCCTAAGTTTTTGGGATCCTAACGTTACCATTGCTAGTTGATTCTAACACTAGGTGGTACTACCACCTAGTCTGACAATACTATCGCCAAACAAAGTATCAAATATTAGAACTAGGCAGTACCAATACCCAGTTTGGTGGTACAACCACCTAGCAGTTAATAACTGCCTCACGTTACCATCGCCCAGTCCAAGCGGTATCACTGCCTAGGCTTCTGGGAGACTGAGCCATGGGTGACTCCACCGCCCTAGTCTGGTGGTGCCACCACCCAAACAGGGTTCAGAAACTTGTTTGGGCCTTGAATCTAAACCAAACCTGTCCATTTACGAGCACAATTGGCTCCTAACAGGGTTAGTGGGATTACCTCCCTAACCAAACCCTAATTACTTGTTAACTACGATAATTAAGGCATATATTAAAGAAAAACAAGTTTGGTAAGTCTAGGCTTCTTCCGACAAGCTTCTGATAAACTTTTGACAGACTTCCTATGAACTATCAGTAATCTGCATATGAACTCCCGACAAGTTCTTGGACTTCACGATGATCTTCTTAGCGAGTTCTGACAAGCTCTTTTAGCAAGCTCTGATCTTCTCAGCGAGCTCTAGCGAACTTTCGACAAACTTCTTGGCGATCTTCAAATGAACACTTCGGTAAGCTCCCGACAAATTCTCAACCAATTCCAGTAATACTCCCAACGAACCTTTGGACTTTCGGCAAACTCTCGAACTCCTAACGAATCAATCAAACTAGACTCAAGCACTTTGTTTTGCTTTGTGCTTTTATCGTTATCGTAGTTAATGTTAGGAAATTAGGAGATTTGGCATCTCATGCACAGCGAAAAACAAAAACAAGATCGAATTTCCCATAGTTACGTACTTGGTCGTCGTGCGACGATTGGTGCGCAAAAATTGTAAATCCAAAAAATCCGCATGTATCATGTCAAAAGCGTTACTTGGGAAAATTATATATCCCCAAAAATTTTAGATTCTATGAAGAGGATGAAGGAGCACTAACGTACTCCTCTCTAGCGGTAATCTACATAACGGACGCAGCAACGACGCTCCTCAGATCACCATGGGATCTCTATCCATGTACACTATAAGGCTATCGGAGCCAAGGAGGAGGAGAGGAGCTTAAGAAGAATAGGAGGATGACTACCAAGAGTTCTCAGCCTATGAACCAGGAGGTTCATCCTATTTATAGAGGTGGAGGAAGCTTATCCTTAACAGATCCTATTCATACTGGATCTCTATCCAATTGGATCTCATTAAATCTTATCCACAAGATCCAATTTGATCTTATCCAATCATTTAATTGGATCTTATCCAATTGCCCAATTTGATCTCATCCACAAGATCTAAACTAGGGGCTTCGTAGATATCTCATATCTGCACCTCTACTCGTCGCAACATCCACCTTGTGTGTGACCCTTTAGGCTCGATACTGAGCTGGTCGTGAGTCGCTCCCGTCAGAACTCCTTCTAACTCAGAACACATTCTGATATAGTGAATTATTATTTTCATAATAAGTCACTCGACTCATCGACTATGGATGTACTAGGCCACTACGCCAAAGTCTCCAGATAGTACAGGGGGATCTAATCCATCGGACCTATCTGTCCTCAGTTACCATGTATCTATAATCCCTCCTCTATCTAATATCCCAGAGATCGTATATTAGGCATGGTAAAGTCAGGCCCATGCAGAATCTCCTGTTCGAGTCTCGCTCTAATCAGAATCTCCCAGAGAACTCCTTTTCTCTCAATCCAAACGACTATAGCTAGGGATTTTGCCTGAGCGAGTACACGCGGGATATATCTCTCACGATACCGAGATTAGATGATCCTCTATTGACACGCAATTTCCTTCGTAAGGTTGGCTACCATTCTCAAGAACTAGCTATACCAGATCTGGAGCTCTCCAAACCTATTAGTGTTAGGGATCGAGCAACACTAAGAGGGGGGGGTGAATTAGTACAGCGGTAAAGAACGATAGATTTTTTAGCGATTTGAACAAGTTCAGAAACTTTGTATGAATGAATGCAGCATTTCGTTTGAACCCGGAAAGATTACGTTTTAACTTTAAAGCATATGTAAGAAGATGAAGAGGAAGTTGAGTAAGTAAGGCAATAAATGAAGATGGTTTGCAGTAAAGTAAATAGCAAGAACGTAAATGTAAACCAGATTTTTATAGTGGTTCGGTCATCCGACCTACGTCCACTCCCGATTCCTCTTGCTTGAGGCCATTGGCTTTCCACTAGCTATCCTCCTTCCAATGGGCGAGGATGAACTCCCTCACAGCACCTCTCCTTTTGACGGGCTTAGGAGATAACCCTTACAAGGCCTTTCACCCCTCTCTTGGACTAGAACACTCCTAAAACTTAGAGGAAAGATTTGACACACTTTTAAGAGAGTTTTCCTCTTTTTTTTCTTAGTTCTAGACACCCCCTAAACTCTGAATGAGTGAGGTATTTATAAGCCTCAAAGTGATTTAAATTTGGAGCCCAAACTTGGAGCCAAAATTTGAACCATTTTGAATTTTCCGGTGCTGACAGTACTGGGCAGTGCCACCACCCAAGGCAGCGGTACTACCGCCGCTGCACACAAGCGCTGGGCGGTGCTACCACCCCAGGCTAGGCGGTACTACCGCCCAGCATTCGGCCTCTGGGCGGTGCTACCGCCTAGGTCATTTTCAGCATAGTTGATTCGGTCGAAAACTCGACCAAAACAGGTCCAAATGAAGTCTGAATTGGCCCAAATTTGGTTTATAGGATTAACACCTAATCCTAAACCAAATTATGTACTAACTATGAATTTTAAAGATATTTTTTAAGCTATTTCAAAGTCCACAAGATAAGACTTCTTTCGGTGAGCTTTCGGTGAACTTCTGACGGTCTTCCGATGAACCCTCGAAAACCATTCTATGGACTCCCGGCAAGCTCCCGGACTTCACGATGATCTTGGAGAGTTCTAACGAGCTTCATTGGCAAGCTCTGATCTTTCTTGGCAAGCTCCACGAACTTCCGACAAACCTTTCGGTGAACTTCCAAAAATCCTTCGGCAAGCTCCCTACTCGTTCTCGGCCGGTTTTGGCAATACTCCCAACGAATCTTCAAACTTTCGTCGAACTCTTGAACTTCCAACCATCCATCACACTTGTCTTCTAGCACTTTGTTTCACTTTACGTCTTTATCTTCATCATAGTTAATCCTGCACACAAATAAACAAACACTCTACTTCGATCTAGACAGTTATTACAACGCAAATTGACTTTTAGTTGCCCGGCACGTCATTGGTCGGTGCTTTGTCTAATCTTTTGGCACATCGTCCTCTCTTGCAGTCCGTTGCCCAATTGGCAGATGACCTCCGCAACCCCGATATCTTTGGCGCAACATGCATCTTGGCCCGATGCCCGACGTACGAAGCCTTCAGCCGATTGTCGACCGAACCTCTTGCTCGACATCCAATATCCAGACGTGAATACCTCTGGCACAATGTCAATTCCTTCAGCGTCAACTATCTAATCCTGATCGATAATAGACCTGCATAACTCAAAACGCAGTTAAATAATAAATCACAATCAATTAGTTTCATCATCAAAATATAAAATTCAATAATAAGTCTGGCATCAAAGAATGGAGTACTCAAACAAGGCATCTTTGATGCCTTAAGTCTAAAGACTAGACACACTATTGGGATTATGAAATCACTGTCTGACATTAGTTATCATTAACCATACAGCATTTTGTAAGCAAATCAATCAGTGAACTTATTCTGCAATGAGCACCTGCACTGTACATCTAGTGTCCTCACACAAGCGACTATGAGACCAGTCGCCTCCATCATATAGACGAGTATATAACGTACTAGTCTATCCGGTTATCTTGATGTCCTTATCGAGTAACCTATGACCAAGATGATTTAGGATATGTGTTTAAAGGTATATCGGTCTCATTATCGTGATCTCATCACGATCCGATTCCCATTGCACAGATCCATGGACATCACAATATTCATCCAGATAATGTGAGAAAATACCAAAAAAATATGCGAAGAGATCGATATAACATATTGTACGTGCCATCACTCACGTGATTGGCTTGTAGGGCACCTACAACCAATAGTTAATCCTGCACACTTTTCTCAACATATAGATTAGATCAAACAATTTACTAATTGATTTCATCATCAAAATCTGAGATTCAACAATTCTTACCATCTCTTGTAAGCTCCTATTTTTTTCTTTCAACTACTCTATTTTGTTGTGGATTCCTTGGAGTAAAGAAGTTGTGGTTATACCCATTTGACTCACAAAAATTTAGAAAATCATGATTTTGAAACTCACCACCGTGATCACTTCGAATAAACGGAATCATAAAAACTTTTTCGTTTTGAACAAGTTTATAAAATTTTGAAAAATATTTAAAGTAATCACTTTTGTGTGCCAAGAAGTAAGTCCAAGCGTATCTACTATAATAATCAATGATTACAAAGGTGTATTTACTGCTTCCTAGATTTATTGTATCAATTGGTCCAAATAAATCCATATGGATCAATTGTAGTGGTCTAGATGTACTTAATTAATTTTTTGATTTGAAACTACTTTTTATTTATTTTCCTAATTGGCATACATCACAAACTTTGTCTTTGACAAATTTAATGTTGGGCATTCCTCTTACAAGTTCTCTAGTTGAAATTTTTGAGATTAGTTTGATGCTAGCATGACCTAATCTCCTATGCCAAAGACATGCATCATCATTTAAAGCCGAAAAACATGTTTCTTCATAAAAATCATCAATATCAATGGTATACACATTATCATATTTTAAGGTAATCATCGATTAATTTTTATGTAGTATTTCAATTATATAAGCATTAGATACTACTAGTTTGACCCTGACACTAGTGGTACCACCGCTTGACACATTGACTTGGTCAGTGTACTGAGCGATACCACTGCCCAAGTACTCTATCACTAGGCAGTACCACCGCCCAGTATAACTTGGGGAGCTAGACTTGGGCGGTGCCATCGCCCCAGTCTGGCGGTGCCATCGCCCCAGTCTGGCGGTGCCATCGCCAGACAATGTCCAACACTCTTGGTTGGGCTTTAAACCCGGCCCAAACCAATCCATTACAGGGCTCAATTGGCACCTAACAGGTTTAAAGGATTAACACTTAATCCTAACCCTAATTATGTGCTAACTATAAAATTAAAGATATTTCCTAAGCTAACACAAAGTTCAGAAAGTCAAGACTTCTTCCGGTGAGCTTCCGGTGAATTTTTGGCAGTCTTCCGATGAACCCTTGAACACCATTCTATGGACTCCCAATAAGCTCCTGGACTTCATGATTGATCTTGGCGAGTTTCGACAAGCTTCTTCGACAAGCTCTGATCTTTCTCGGCAAGCTCCGCAAACTTCTGACGAACCTTCCAGCGAACTTTCGAAAACCCTTCGGCAAGCTCTCTACTCATTCTCAACCAGTTCCAGCAGCACTCCCGACAAATCTTCAGACTTCCGTCGAACTTTCAAACTCCCAACGATTCCATCGCAATTGACTTCAACACTTTGTTTCGCTTTATATCTTCATCGTTATCATAGTTAATCCTGCACACTAAGTAAATCTTAACCCTACTTCGATCTACATAATTATTACTTGAATCAACATCCTATTGCCCGGCACGTCATTGGTCGGCACTTCATCCAGTTCTTCAGTGCACCATCCTCACTTACGGCTTATTGCCCAATCGATGGTTGACCTCTGCAACCTTGATCTCCTTAGCGCAACACCACACTTCTTGGCCCGATGCCCGATGTCCGATGCCTTCTACCGATTGTCGACCGGATCTCCGACACGACATCCAATATACTGACGTGATTTCTACTAGTCATATGTGCCCTGCAAGCCAATCACATGAGTGATGGCACTTGTGACTTAATATGCACTCTTTCTCTTTGCTTATTATTAGGCATTTTATCACTTTATCTTACGTGTTATATATATGGTGATGTCCTTGGATCTATGCAATGGAAATTGAATCATGATGAGATCACGATAATGAGACCGATTTACCTTTAAACACAGACCCTAAATAATCCTGGTCATAGATTAACCGGATATACTGGTGTACTGTATACCCATCCATATGATAGAGGTGGCTGGTCTCATAGCTACTCATGTAGGGACACTAAGGGTACAGTGCAGGTGCTCATTGAGGAATGAGTTCACTGATTGATCTGCCTACGGAATGCTGGATGGTTATTGATACCTCACGTTAGATAGCGATTCCGTAGTCCAAGTAGTGTATCTAGTCTTTAGACTTGAGACACCAAGGATGTCTTGTATGAGTATTCCACTCTTTGATACCGAACTTATAGGTTTGAAAAGTTCCAAATCTAGTATAGCCGGTTATTGGGAGTGGTAGCCAATCTATGAGGGCTATTGAGTATCAATAAAGGATCATCTGCTCTCGGTATCATGAGAGAAATATCCCATGTATTCTTGCTCAAACAAATCCTTGGCTAAGGTTATTCGGATTGAGAGAGAAAGAGTTCTTCGAGAGAATCCGATAAGAGCAAGACTCAAGGAGAGACCATATGGGCTTGACAGCACCATGCCTGATATAGAGTCTTTGGGATATTAGATGGATGAGGGACTATAGATACATGGTAACTGACGACAAATAGGTCCAAAGGATTGGATTCTCCTATATCGTCTAGGGGCTACGTCGTAGTGGCCTAGTACGTCCATAGTCGATAAGTTGGGTTAATTATTATAGAGATAATAATTCACTAAGTCAGAAGAAGTTTTGACAAGTATGACTCATGGCCAGCTCGATATTAGGCCTAGAGGGTCACACACATATGGTAGGTGTTGCGATGAGTAGAGGTTCAGATATGAGATATCCAATGGAGCCCCTATCTTATTGGATATCCACTAAGCTCCTGAATTATTGGATCGTAAGATGAGATCTAATAATTCTTAATAAGAGATTATTGGATAGAGACCCACTAATCCAAAAGGCTTGGGTAATTGGATGGATATCCAATACCCAACAGGGCAAGATTCGTTAGGGTTTATAGGGGGGCCTCTATAAATAGGAGGGAACCAAAGCTCTATAGGTTGGGAGTTCTTTTTGGTGACCACCTATTATTCTCCTCTCCCCAGAGAGGTGCATCATCACAGTCCCTGCCGTGTGGATACCGCTAGAGAGGAGGACGCTTGATCTCCTTTATCCTTCCTACAAATCTGTAGGGATTCAGGGATATATAATCTCCCTAGGTACTTTCTTTTACACATGTAGTTTTTGCAGATTTATTTTTGACGCACCGATCTTCGCATGATGATGGAAACTTTTATGGAAATCCAAGGTTTTTTGTTTTTCTGTTCTTCCACTGCGCATGAGATGTCACCCCTTGTAGATTTTCCAACAGTGGTATCAGATCAAGGTTGTTCGTGCAAAGATCGGATTTTAATTGCGTGTGTTGTGTTTTATCATCAAAATCGTTGGCATAAAAGGTGAAAAAAGGCAGCAACTATTGCTGCCCTTGCTGCACTCGCACAGCGGCGAAAAGGCTGCTTGCAGCCTTGTTGCCTGCACCGACGACAGCGGCTACGGGCATAGGGCTTGCAGGCAAGTGGCCGTCGGCCCACCTGCAACAGTAGCCCCTGTGGGGTGGCCTATCCGTAAGGGCGGGTGGCCCTCGCAAGGGCAACGCTGCCTGCAGTAGCCTGCGAGCATTGCCCCATGGGCAGAAGAGCCCGTAGGGGTGGCACGCACCCACTACGGCGGCCTCGTCCGTAGGGGCGATCGTCGCCCAGGGCACAAAGCCCGTAGGGGCGCCCGCTTGCAGGCGACTAGCCCACAGTGGTGCCCGCAGGGGAAGGGCAGTGCCAATGGGAGGCGGTGCTCGCCCGCAAGGGGCAACGCCGCACATGGGCGAGCCGCCCGCAAGTAGAGGCCAACGCGCTCGCCACGTAGTGGCCGCTGACGACAGGGTGGCGACGGCCACATCGTAATAAAGTAGTAAGAGGAATTAGGGCTTTCTGGGCAAAAAATAGTTTCGCCCTTGGGAATTTTAGAAATTCTAATATTATTCTTTTTATCCAAATGACCAAAATACCCTTTAAAATTTTAAAAATTCCCTTTATGTCCTTGATTTCAAAAAATATATTAGTTAATTAAAATATTGAATTAACTATTATTATTTATCTAGTAGTCCTATATAATAATATATACATATCATTTTTTATGTGGATAGATGATCATGGACCGTGTGATGTGATGTGTGTACATGTGATTATTATTATTGGGGCCTGCGAGGTCGAGACGGACGATCCGACGCATGGAGATACGTTGAGATGCCGACGGAACCGACGAAGCGAGAAGGACGATCACAAGATATGGAGATATGCCGAAGCACCAGATCTTGATGTGAGTGATTGGGCCCATTGGCTCGGGCCTGATCATATTAGGATGTGGTCTATGATCATCTGGTGTGATTGCTCATGTAATATGTGATTGATTATACACATATTGGATATGTATATATATTTGCATACAATGTAGATATATATTAAATATGCATGTGTGTGACACATTTTATTAGGAGACCAAATCAAAATTCTCTCTATTAATAATATTAAATCGGTAAACGTGAGGCAATTAGATTGACCCACGTGGCCTTCCATCATTATAGGTAGGAACTGATTCCCTGTGTAGGTTGAGTTGGCCTTCCATCGCTTTATATCTTCATCGTTATCGTAGTTAATCCTACACACTAAGTAAATCTTAACCGTACTTCGATCTAGACAATTATTACACGAATCAATATCCTATTGCCCGGCACGTCATTGGTCGGTGCTTTATCTAGTTCTTCGGCGCACCATCCTCACTTGCGGCTTGTTGCCCAATCGATGGTTGACCTATGTAACCCTGATCTCCTTGGTGCAACACCACACTTCTTGGCCCGATGCCCGATGTCCGAAGCCTTCTATCGATTGTCGATCAGACCTCCGGCACGACATCCAATATACTGACGTGATTTCTGCTAGTCATATGTGCCATGCAAGCCAATCACATGAGTGATGGCACTTTTGACTTAATATGTACTCTTTCTCTTTGCTTATTATTAGGTATTTTATCACTTTATCTTGTGTGTTGTATATATTGTGATGTCCTTGGATCTATGTAATGGGAATCGGATCGTGATGAGATCACGATAATGAAACCGATTCACCTTTAAACACAGACCTTAAATAATCCTGGTTATAGGTTACTCGAGAAGGACATCGAGATAACCGGATAGACTGATGTGTTGTATACCTATCCATATAATGGAGGTGGCTGGTCTCATAGCTACTCGTGTGGGGACACTAAGGGTACAGTGCAGGTGCCCATTGAGGAATGAGTTCACTGATTGATCCGCCTACGGAATGCTGGATGGCTATTGATACCTCACGTCAAATAGCGATTCCGTAGTCCTAGTAGTATATCTGATCCTTAGACTTGAGACACCAAGGATGTCTTGTATGAGTACTCCACTCTTCGATACCAGACTTGTAGGTTTGAAAAGTTTCAGATCTAATATAGCCAGTTATTGGGAGTGGTAGCCAACATTATGAGGGCTATTGAGTACCAATAGAGGACCATCCGCTCTTGGTATCATGAGAGAAATATCCCACGTATTCTTGCTCAAATAAATCCTTGGCCAAGGTTATTCGAATTGAGAGAGAAAGAGTTCTCCGGGAGAATCTGCTAAAAGTAAGACTCGAGGAGATACCATATAGGCCTGATAGTACCATGCCCATTATAGCGTCTCTGGAATATTAGATGGATGAAGGAATATAGATACATGGTAACTGAGGACAGATAGGTCTAAAGGATTGGATTCTCCTGTATCATCTAGGGGCTACAGTGTAGTGATCTAGTACGTCCGCAGTCGATGAGTTGGGTGAATTATTATAGAGATAATAATTCACTAAGTCAGAAGAAGTTCTGACAAGTATGACTCATGGCCAGCTCGATATTGGCCTAGAGGGTCACCAATATATGGTAGGTGTTGCGACGAGTAGAGGTTCGAATATGAGATATCCACTGGAGCCCTTATCTTATTGGATATCTATTAAGCCCCTAAATTATTGGATCCTAAGATGAGATCCAATAATTGCTAATAAGAGATTATTGGGTAGAGACCCACTAATCCAAGAGGCTTGGGTAATTGGATGGAGATCCAATATCCAACAGGACAAGATCTATTAGGGTTTATAGGGGGCCTCTATAAATAGGAGGGAACCAAAGCTCTATAGGCTAGGAGTTCTTTTTGGTGGCCACCTCCTGTTCTCCTCTCCCCAGAGAGGTGCATTGTCGTAGTTCCTACTATGTGGATACCGCTAGAGAGGAGGACGCTTGACCTCCTTCATCCTTCCTACAGATCTGTACGGATTCGGGGATATACGATCTCCCTAGGTACTTTCTTTTACACATGCAGTTTTCGCGGATTTATTTTTGACGCACCGATCTTCGCACGATGATGGAACCTTTCTACTAAAAATCTATGGTTTTTGTTTTTTCTTCTTCCACTGCAAATGAGATGTCACCCCATAGGATTTCCCAACAATTTCCTCCGGCACAATGCTAATTCATCCTGTGTCAACTGTCTAATTCTGATCGATAGTAGACTTGCATCACTCAAAATGAAATTAGACAACTAAACACAATCAACTAGTTTCATCATCAAAATCCTAGATTCAACATTCACCTCTTTAATAGGGGTTGACTAAATAGGATTTACATAAATGCTCTTAGGATTTACATGTTTGTCCCCTTTAATGAAACTGAATTAGGACTCTACTAGCTAGAGTCCTAATAGAATTAGGACTCTCCTAGCTAGAGTCCTAACACCAGGTCCAATAGCTGAGATTTTGTTTGGCAGAAATACCACCAGACTGGGCAGTGGTACTTCCTAGTGTTAGAAAGACTAGGCGGTGGTACCGCTAGTACCCCGAAATTTTGGGGTGTTTGAATTTTGGCTCTAAGTTTTGAAGCCACATGGGGTTTATAAATATCCCAAATATTCTTGCTTGGGATAACAAGAATTGAGCAGAAAAAAAGAATAAAAACTTTGTGAATCCGAAGTTGAAACCCTTGTAAAAGTATAGAGTATTCTTAGGGAGACTATGAGAAAAACCTTATAAAAGAGGATTGTAAAAGAGTAATTTGTCTTCGCCTATTGAAGGAAGACTACTAGTGGATACCAATGGCCTCAACAAATGAGGAATTGGAAGTGGACGTAGGTCAGACAACCGAACCACTATAAAATCGATGTGTTCTTTCCTTGTTGATTACTTTTGTTGCATAATGCCTTTACTGCCCTTCTAGCTTCATCGATTATTTTCGAAGCTAAACACTTTACCGATACGATTCTTACAAAACTGAAAGATTTTTGAAATCGATGCAAACGTATTTTTTATTGCTGCACTAATTCACCCCTCACCCCTTCTTAGTGTCAACTGTAATCCTAACATATCCTAATCTGAGGTGCTTAAAATCTCTTATTTTCTAAGAAGGGATTTTATACAAGCTGAACTAATCTCCTTAGGGATATGATTAGGCTCTATTATTTTGATATATATTTTTTTAAAAAAATTTAAGATCCTATGATATTTGGAATTAAATGAATACCACTTTGATGCACTCAGATATGAGGTTTATAAGTTTAGAATAAGTATTGATAATTAAATTATGAGGGTAGTTTAGCCTTAAAATGATTTTATTTTAAGCTAAAATTTGGTGTATAATTAGCTTTTTATATCTCCTAGTTTTCTATAAAATTTCATGATAATTCGATATCGTTTGGTTAGCTACAACAATAAAATAATTTTTTTCATAGAATTATATAATTGTTTAATTAATACTATCAAGTTCATTTGATTATAGAATAAATTATTAAAAAATTAATGATCAAATTTAGATAAGTTTTCAGATTGAGTATAGTCTATTTTATAAGGGATCTTATCATTTTTTTATAAATTATTATTATGAATTATTATAAATTAATAATTCAAGGGATTAAGATATCTTAATCCTATGCCCTTAGTTTGATAAGTGTATTATTCCTTAGCATACTCAATCATTAAGGAACATGATCTTTTATTGGTATCTTCATTTTTGTGTTAACTTAGGTAAATATAAGTTTAATTCATTATAAAATAATGATCATATAAATTATCATATTCATAATATATTTTAAAAAGTATATTTTAAATAATATTACTATCATAAGCTAGGCATGAGCTCAATGTTAATGTACATGTTATATAAGTATAAAATATATAAATTATGATGAAAATATATTTTATGCATACATATATGATGACATGCGATGTGCGAGTACGTGTTTTATATGACATGATGTATAAGAGTGCACGGATATGTTACGATCGTTGAATCTCGGATTTTGATGATGAACCTAATTAAGTGTGATTTATGGTCTAACTGCGTGTTGAGTTACGTAGGTCTACTATCGATCAGGATTAGACAGTTGACACTGGAGGAATTGACATTGCACCGGAGGTGATCACGTCAGGATATTGGATGTCGAGCCGAAGGTTCGGTCGACTATCGGCAGGAGGCTTCGTACGTCGGGCATTGGACCAAGAAGAGCATGTTGCGCCAAGGATATCGGGATTGCGGAGGTCAATCACCGATTGGACAACGGACCGCAAGAGAGGACGATGTGCCGAAGGATCGGACGGCGACCAATGACGTCTTGAACGCAAATCAATGTCAATTCGTGTTGTAATAACTGTCTAGATCGAAGTAGAGTGTTTGTTGTTTGTGTGCAGGAGTAACTACGATAATGATGAAGAAGTAAAGCGAAACAAAGGGTCGAAGTCAAGTACGATGGATCATTGGGAGTTCGAGTGTTCGATGGAAGTCTGAAGATTTGTTGGGAGTGCTGTCGGAACTGGCCGAGAACGAGTAGGGAGCTTGCCGAAGAGTTTTCGGAAGTTCGCCGAGAGGTTCGTCGGAAGTTCGCGGAGCTTGCCAAGAAAGATCGGAGCTTGCCAAAGAAGCTCGGGGGAACATGCCAAAATCATCGTGGAGTCCGAGAGCTTACCGGGAGTCCGCAGGATGGTTTCTGAGGGATCGTCGGAAGACCGCCGGAAGTTCACCGGAAGCTCGACAGAAGAAGACTTGACTTGCGGACTTTGTAACAGCTTAGGAATGTCTTTAAGTTCGTAGTTTGCACATGAGTAGGGCAAAGATTTAGAAAAATCCTAACTAAATTCGAGTGGGGCCAACCGGCCTCTACTAGGCCGAGTTGGGCCTTAACAGGCCCATTCACCTTGGTCGAATGGGCCAGACGGCGGTTGAACCGCCCGGCTGAGGTAGTAGCACCGCCAGGCTCTTATGTAGCAGCTCTGCCATGCACTGAGCACTCGCTCTATCGTGTGCGCCGCCACTCTGATGTGACGATAGCACCGCTTTGGTGAGGCGAGCACCGCCCTGATTCTTATGTGACGTAGCACCACCTGGCTGAGGTGGTAGCACCGCCTGGATGTGTCAGTCTGCCAGGACTGATAGCACCGAAAAACTCAAAAGATTCAAATTTTTGGCTCCAAGTTTAGGCTCCAAATTTGAATCACTTTGAGGCTTATAAATACCCCTTCTTTCTCAGCTGAAAAGAAGAACCCTTTTGAGAGTTAGAATCTTAGTTTTAAGTCTTTGAAAAGTCTTGAAAAGTCTTGTTCTTGCTAAGTGTTCACCTCATTCTTCTTGTGAAATCTTGTAAGAGTGTGAACCACTTGAAAAGGGTTGTAAGAGGGGTATTTGATCCTTCCCCTTCAAAGGATTTGGTAGTGGAAGAAGGGAGTCTCATCGGAGAAGGCTTCGGAAGTGGATGTAGGTCACTTTGACCGAACCACTATACATCACTGCGTCTTGATTGTATGAGTGTTTAAATTTCTATTTTATCTCTTTACTTTGCTGCAAGCCTTTACTTTACTTACTCCACTTCCTTTTCATCTTCGTACGTATGCTTTAAAGTTAAAATGCAATCTTTCCGGGTTCAAACGAAATGTTGCTTTCATCGTACGAAGTTTCCGAAGCTTGTTTTAAATCGCTGAAAAACAATCTATCGTTTTATCCACTGCACTAATTCACCCCCCCTCTTAGTGCCACTCGATCCCTAACAATTGGTATCAGAGCCACGTTCTTTCTCTTTCGAATTTACACCCATGAGGAATGGCTCTAAATGGTTTTCAAGAGGGCTTTTCGGTTTTTCGTCCATCGTTCTTTAACGGATCGGACTACACTTATTGGAAAACTCGAATGAGAGTTTCATGCTTTCAATGGATTTGGATTTGTGGAACATCATCGAAAATGGCTTTCAACTTCCCTCTAAACCGACGAACGAATGGTCGGACTTAGAGAGAAAATCGTTTTCTTTAAATGCAAAGGCTATGAATGCCTTATTTTGTGCTTTAAACAAAAATGAGTTCAATCGAATTTTTTCTTGCTAAACGGCTTTTGATATATGGCGAACACTTGAAATCATGCATGAGGGAACTAGTAGAGTTAAAGACTCAAAAGTAAACCTCTTGTTACATGATTTTGAGCTCTTCCGAATGACACCAAGCGAAACTATTGGCGATATGTACACCCGCTTTATGAATGTCGTCAATAGCTTGAAAAGTCTTGATAAATATTTTTCAAGTTTTGATTTAGTAAACAAGATTTTAAGATCCCTTCCAAAAGAATGGGATCCAAAAATTACGGCTATTCAAGAGTCTAAAAATTTGAATGATTATTCACTTGAAGAATTAATCGGGTCATTAATGACCTATGAAATGACACTCTTGAAACATGATGAACATTTGAACCACCTTCTAAAGAACAAGAAGGTTTTTGAACTTAGAATAAGAGAATGTCACTTGAGTGATGACTCAAGTGATGAGGACAATGAAGAGGACTTTGAACCTTTAATCGATCTTAATAAGTTCATTAAATAAAAATCTAAAATCAACAATGAACTTGAATGGAGGAAGAGACCAATGAAGAAGAAGAAGGCTCACCAAGAAGAATCAAGGAAAGAAGAAGCAAACTACGCTTTAATGGGCTTCGACAATGAGGTAAGTAACTTAACTTCCTTGAATTATTTTGAAATTACATGATGATTTCTATGAATGCTTATCTTAGTTAGTAGGAATTTTTTTATGTTTTTCTTGTGTTTTTAGAAATTCAAAAAAAAATTCGAAATTATACTATGCTTTTCTTTATAGTAGTTTTGAAAAATAAAAACATGAATGATGCAAGATTTGTGATAATGCTTAGGATTAATCCATGCATATGTATCTTGATTATAGCTTGAAAACTTCCATTTTAGCTTAATGGATTTTAACCCTTTTTATGATGAAATTTTTATTGATACATGTCTTCATGAAATCAATTATAAAGACCCAAACCACAAATTTTCAAAATGAAAGAAATATGATTTTTATGTTGCCTTGTATTACATTTGAACTTGATGATTTTCATGACGAAAATTATTTGTTAGATTTTTAAAATGATGTATGATTTTAGCAAAAGTTTGAGCATTGATCATCTTGTTATAACAAATGAAAGAAAGAAGTGAAATGATTTCAATGATAAATTCATTTCTAAATATGATGATGCTCTCATGTTTAAATATAATGCATGACATTGATCATTCTTATGAAAGATCAAATCACGTAAATTGAAACTCTTAAAAATAAGAAAATGCACTATCATAATGTATCATTTTTATGTATTTGGTCTTGACGGTTTTATGACTAAGCTTGTGTTTTATTTTGATACATGTTTTCATAAAATTTTGAATATGCTCACATCAAATTGCTTAAAATGAAAATGTATTTTTTCTCATTCTATTGAGGTGAATGAATTCATGTTATGAGTCTTGTGAATCTCATAAAAATAAACATGATGAATATTTTAAAAAATGTGCCTCATGTTTTCGGTCTTAATGATTTCTCTTGAAACATGCTCTTTGGACCTATATGAAAAACATGAGTATACTCATATGAACGTCAAATCACTTGAAATGGAATACATAAAAAAAGGAGAAATTGCACTATCATGATGCTTTACGTGTAATGCTTTTGATCTTAATGGGCTAAATGACAACTTGTATTTCAAATTTATACAATGATGGCTTCCGTATAAATATTTGAACATACATTATGAAATCATCATTGAAATGAAAATATTAGAAGTTTGTTATCATGCTTAATGACCTTGTGATATCATATCTTGATGACAAACTCATGTTTTGGTTTTAAAATTTGATACTCATCTTTTGAAACATGAGTACACTTACATGAAACAAATAACTTAAAATGAAACACATTATCATGATATATTGAAACTCATGTCTTGAAATAATGTGTTACATTTTTGTCTTAATAATGCCTTATGAGATTTTGCCTTTACATCTTGAACTTTCATGCTTATCTTGGTATATAAAGACAAAGACATATTTAGATGAAAAAATTACTTGAAAAGAGAATTTTCCAAATGAAATATAACTTATCTCTTGTTTCACGAAACTATGGTTTTGAATTACTTTCATGAGATCATCATCTTGATAACTTGAGTTTTTTATCTCTATATTCTCTTATGTTTCTCCCATGTTATTGAAAGGATCAAAAGGCACTAAGAGGGGGGGTGAATTAGTGCAGCGGATTAAACTCGTATTCTTGAAACCGATTTACAAAGAAACACAAGTTCGTGGAAGAATTCGATTCGACGAAAGAGAACTTGAAAGTAATTGCTTGTGAAAAGGAACTAACTAAGAACTTGCAGCCAAGAAATGAAGTGATTTCAGAAATGTAAACACTCACACATTTGAGGAGACAATGATGTATAGTGGTTCGGTCAAATGACCTACATCCACTCTTGAAGCCTTTGCAATGAGGCTCCGCTCTTCCACTAGCAAGTCCTTTGAAGGGGAAGGATCAAACACCCCTTTTTACAACCCTTTACAAGATGTTCACACTTGTACAAGATCTCTCAAGAAGAAGAAGGGTGAACACTTAGCAAAGAATACAACACTTTTCAAAAACTCTTCAAAAGCTCAAGACTCAAACTTTTTGCTCAAAGGGTAACCCTTTCAATTTGAAAGGGGGGGTATTTATAGATCCAAAAGTGGATTTAAAATTGGGCTCCAAATTCCAAGTGAATTTGGAGTCCCAGATTTCTGGTGGTCAAAGCGGTGCCACCAGCTTTGTCGGCGGTGCCACGCTGTCGATCTTTGGCGATGTGCGAAGCGGTGCCACAGCTGACGCGGTGCTACGCTCGGTCCGGTGGCAAGGCGGTCCCACGCTCGACCAGGCGGTTCCACCGCCGTCGTCGATGGCGGCGGTGCTACGCTTTTAGGCAACGTTCCACCGCCTGTGTGTGTGTGCAGGGGCGGTGCTACCGCTCCAGGCTGGGCGGTTCCACCGCCCCAGGCAGGGCGGTTCCACCGCCCCAGGCTTGGGCGGTTCCACCTCTTGCCCCCATTCGGACAGAGCTGAATGGGGCCTGTTTGGTCCTCAACTTGACACAGTAGTGGCCTGGTTGGCTCCTCTGAATTTTGGGCAGGATTTATTTCTTAAATCCTTGCTCTACTCATGTGCAAATTTACGAACATAACTTAACGTGATTTGATCGGACACCCTTCAAGTCGACTTCCGGCGAGTACTACGGCGAGATTCAGGCAGGCCTCCGATGCTTCCCTCGGATTGCTGCCAGTGGTCTCCCAGCATACTCCGGCAAGCCCAACTAGTCTTCGGCTGGTTTCCGAATTTTCCCGGAAGTTCCGCGAACCTTCGACGATCTTTGAAATGGACTTTCGAAAACTTCGACAAGTCCCTGAGTTGATCTTGGATGGTTCCGGCAACTCTTCCGAAAATCTCTCGGACTTCCGATGAACCACCGACGGACTTGGCCTTGATAAATCACGTTATGTTTTCCATCGTAGTAATTCCTGCACACTCATCTCAACAAAGAGATTAATACAAATATTTCACCACTTGATTTCATCATCAAAATCCGAGATTTAACAATCTCCCCCTTTTTGATGATGACAATCAATTGGTGATGGAGTTATTCTTAACTCCCCCTATGTATATGCCATAAAGAAAAATCGCTTGAATTCAATTTTTGAATTCAACATAATTAATTTTAATTTCAAGATTTCAAACTAGACATCAAGGATATCAATGAAGTATACATATAAAAAGAAAGCATGATATCAAGAACCCAACTAAGTTTAATTTGGACAGCATATCATATAGCAATACACATTTCATTTCTCCCCTTTGTCATCAACAAAAAGGGAGACGAGGGAATTATAACAACAAGGAGGGTCGAAAAACATCACAAATATGGAAAAGGAAATCGAAAAACCGAAACCATTCCACAAAGTGGCGAAAAAGATATATCATGAAGTTAAGACAATATAGATGTCACGATGTAAGGAATACAACATACATGTCAACATACAACATAAGTTTACATCGTTCAAAAAGAAAACACAGCAAGCTACTCTTCAGGAGGAATGCCAAGATGCCTATACATGTGATCGATCTTTAAGTTCATCTTCCGCATCTCCTTCAAAATTTCAATTTGCTGTAGTTTTACTTCATTTAACTCTCTCATGATCGGGTCATAGTAGATGGAGCAGAAAATGTCACGATGTAGCTGCAACAAAAGGATCGGGAGGAGGAGATTCATTTCCCCTAAGGACTGGTGTTTCAGGATGGTCTACTAGCCGGGAGGTATATCACATCTCCTAGGTTGCCTAACTCCTATTCCATGCTCGACAGTACATCTAAGTCGTCTCAGTAGTTTAACATTAATAACATTAAATTTTTCGATTTGTATTGCTTCTTCATCTGGTGGAATGCAGATGTTATGGGCATGCAATAGTCTAGTTATTAAACCTCCATATGGTAACATTGATCCTTTAGAAAGAACCTCTATCATGTGTCTTTTGATTAGGTAACCAAAACAGAATTATTGTCTAGTCATAATCCAATATAAGGTACCTAATTCATGAAACCGATCTCATCATGATGAAACCGCTTTAGGAATAATAATGTTTATCGAGAATGTGATGCAAAATTTTAGAGTTAAAAGGTAATAGATGTTCACAACTCTTGGGAATTATTCCTAAATTTGGGTTTGCAAACACAGCTTTCTAAAGCTTCGAGTGAGTGGCACCAATCGTGTCCATATCCCATTTTCCCGAAAATAACATCCTAGCTCTTTTCAACAATTCCAATTAATGAGCATATAGTATTATCACATATTTGAATCTCATTACCTAGAAGATAAGTTGACAAGCCATCATCATCCACAGCTTAAATTAGCATAGAACAACTTAACTAAACGTGGATAAATAGGTTCAATAATTTGCAGAATAGGTAAAGCCTCTAAGTCTGCAAACCACATGAAAGGTTCTAAGTTTCCTAATTGATTCAAATCAACATACTTTCCTTTGTGAATGGGTCTTGAACCAAATTCAGAAAATCTAAGGGAGGCTTCTTGTGATTTAAACAAGGATTGGTCAAATGAATCTACCTCCATCCTTTTTCCTTTGTCTCTTGATGTTCTTCTAGGAGCCATTTCTATTCATGAATAATCGAAAATTAATTGAAGAAAGGAATGAAACTTCACAAGAAAATGAAAGAGAAAGAATTCTGTTTTTACCTTAGATTGGTTCTTTGAGATGTAGGAAGAATGAATCACGATAGAATCTCCTCCTTAGGCTTCTAGATAGGAAGAAATCACACCAATTTGAAGTTTAGAGGAGTTTAGAAGAGTGAGGAGAGGCGGTATGCAGATTAGGGGGCGGTTCTACCGCCGCCCTAATACAATTTATAGGAGGGTGTTCGGGCGGTTCCACCGCTTGATGGCGATTCCACCGCCTATGGTCGATTACCCAGGCGGTTCCACCGCCAAGATCTGGCATGCTACACGCCAGTA
The DNA here is from genome assembly GCA_024322285.1 of Musa beccarii. Lineage (NCBI taxonomy): Eukaryota > Viridiplantae > Streptophyta > Magnoliopsida > Zingiberales > Musaceae > Musa > Musa beccarii. The sequence goes on along the minus strand of CM044401.1, from coordinate 35,767,048 downwards.
GCACAAAACCACTTCGGATTTTAATGTTTTTCCACCTCTCCCCCCCTTTTTTTTTAAAAAAAATCTCAGAGATGGGATGAAGTCAAAAGAAATAAATCCATGGACAATCCGAATCAAATTGATGGAAATCATAGTTTAAACATAATTTCAAGAAAAGACATAAAAAAAGGTTACTTACTTGGACAGTTTAGCATGCCTAATTCCCTTCTAATAAAATCAAATTGTTCCTCATTTAAAGGTTTCGTAAAAATGTCCGCTAATTGATGATTTGTATCAACAAAATCAAGAGTGACATTTCTACTACTTACATGATCACGTATAAAGTGATGCCTGATGTCAATGTGCTTAGTGCGAGAGTGTTGGATTGCATTTTTAGTTAGACAAATTGCACTCGTGTTATCACACTTTATAGGAATATTTTTTAAGTAGATTCCATAGTCCTCTAGTGTATTTTTCATCCAGATAACTTGTGCACAGCATGCACTAGCAGCTATATATTCAAACCTGCTGTAGATAGTGCAATCAATTTTGTTTCTTGGAAGTCCAAGAAACAAGTGCATGTCCTAGAAATTGGCATGTTCCGGATGTGCTTTTTCTATCTAGTTTACATCCACCAAAATCCGCATCTGCATAAGCTTTCAAACTAAAGTTTTCAGATTTTGGATACCATAATCCAAGATTAGGGGTCCCTTTAAGATATCTAAGAATCCTCTTGACCGCTTTCAAGTGAGATAGCTTAGGATTAGCTTGGAATCTTGCACATAGCCCTACACTCGAACATGATATCAGTCCAGTTGCGTGAGATAAAGCGGAGCTACCTATCATGCCCCTATAAGTTTTTTGATCAAAGCTTTCTCCATTTTCATCCATATCTAATTTAGTGGAGGTGCTCATAGGAGTGCTAATTTCTTTTGATCCATCCATATTGAATCGTTTTAACAATTCCAATGTGTATTTTGATTGATTTAGAAATATACCATTACTTAGTTGCTTGATTTGAAGTCCTAAAAGAAATTTAGTTCTCCCATTAGGCTCATCTCAAATTCATCACTCATATCCTTAGCAAATAAATCACATAGTGATTTATCACAAGATCCGAAAATGATATCATCAACATAAATTTGAACAATAAGAAAATTATTTTCAAAATGTTTAATAAACAATGTAGTATCAACCTTGCCTTTAGTGAAATTATTTGAAATCAAGAAAGAACTAAGCCTCTCATACCAAGCCCTAGGGGCTTGTTTAAGACCATATAAGGCCTTAGTTAGCTTAAATACATGGTTAGGAAATAGAGAGTTTTCGAATCCGGGTGGTTGTTCAACATAAACTTCTTCGGAAATGAAACCATTTAAAAACGCACTTTTGACATCCATTTGAAATAATTTAAAATCTTTACTACTAGCATAGGCAAGGAGCATCCTAATGGCTTCCAATCTTGCCACCGGAGCGAAGGTTTCTTCATAATCGATACCTTCTTCTTGGTTGAAACCTTTGGCCACTAGTCTAGCCTTGTTTCTAACCACGATACCGCATTCATCTTGCTTGTTTCTAAAGACCCACTTAGTACCAATAACTAAGTGGTCATTAGGTCTAGGAACAAGCTTCCATACCTCATTCCTCTCAAATTGATTCAATTCTTCTTGCATTGCGATAACCCAAGAATCATCTTTTAGGGCATCAACAATGCATTTTGGTTCAACTTGAGAAAGAAAGGCAGCATGGGCACAAAAATTTTTGAAAGAAGAGCGAGTTTGAACCCTTTCGATGCATCTCCTATAATTAACTCCTTGGGATGAGCATCTACATACTTCCATTCCTTTGGTAAGGAAGCTTGGGAAGAAGATGCATCCAAGATGTTATTTTGAGGAGAGGGTTCATTCAAATTCAAATCATCAAGACCAAAATCATCATCAAAATCTTTTTCTTAAATTCGAAACTTCATTAAAAACCACATGAATAGATTCTTCTATAAGTAAGGTTCTCTTGTTGAAAACACGAAAAGCCTTAGAAACGGAAGAATAACCAAGAAATATGCCTTCATTGGATTTTGCATCGAATTTTCCTAAGGCATCCTTTTCATTCAAAATAAAGCATTTGCAACCAAAAACTTTAAAGTAAGAAACATTGGGTTTTTTATCATTCCATAATTCATATGGAGTTTTGGATAGGGATGGTCTCACTAGAACTCTATTCATCACATAGCAAGCGTATTCACGGCTTCGCCCAAAAATATTTTGGTAAATTATATTCATTTAACATGGTTCTAGCCATTTCTTGCAAACTTCTATTTTTCCTTTCTACTACTCCATTTTGTTGTGGATTTCTTGGAGTAGAGAAGTTGTGATTGTATCCGTTTGTTTCACATAAATTTTGGAAGTCATGATTTTGAAATTCACCTCCATGATCACTTCAATTGATGAGATCATAAAGCCTTTTCATTTTGAGTGAGTTTACAAAATTTAGAGAAACATTTGAAGCAATCACTTTTATGAGCCAAAAATAGGTCCAAGTGTATCTACTATAGTCATCCACAATTACAAAAGCATATTTGCTACCACCTAGGCTTGTTATGTCAATTGGTCCAAATAAGTCCAAGTGGATCAATTGCAATGGTCTAGTGGTGCTAATGTGATTTTTGATTTGAAACTAGTCTTATTTGTTTTCCTAGTTGACATGCATCACATACCTTATCCTTAACAAATTTCGTGTTTGGGATACCTCTTACTAAATCTCTAGATGAAATCTTAGAGATTAGTTTCATGCTTGCATGGCCTAGCCTCCTATGCCAAAGCCAAGCGTCATCATTCAAAACCGAAAAACACATTTCATTACTTAATTTATCAATATTTATTGTGTAGACATTGTTTTGTTTTAAAGCAATCATGGATATGTTGTTGTTGGGTTTTTCAATAATGCAAACATTGGATTCAAATTTAACAACATAACCTTTATCACATAGTTGACTAATACTTAAAAGATTATGTTTTAAACCATCAACTAGTAACACATCATCAATTGAAAAACTTGATTTGTTACCTATGGTTCCCTTGCCAATGATTTTACCCTTGTTGTTGTCTCCGAAAGTGACATATCCTTCTTCTTTGCTAGAGAGCATAGAGAAATGAGATGGATCTCCGGTCATGTGCCTTGAGCATCCACTATCAAGATACCATTTCTTGCTCCTAGCTTGTGAGTTTGTCTACAAAAGAGGATTGTTTTAGGTACCCATTTGATTTTGGGTTCCTTACAAATTGATCTACTTATTTTGTAATTTATCATTGAATTGTTTATGGTTCCTTTAGGAACCCATATCAACTTTTGTGGACTAATTTTCTTGAATGGACATTTGTAGGTAACATGTCCCGTTTTGCAACAAAATTACATTTCAAATGGGGTGATACATGCAATGTAGACCCTTTAACAAAGGTGGTGGGATTTTGGTGAGAACCTCTCACAAATCCGATACCACTTCTATTTCCGACATGACCTTTGTTAGCAAGAATCATGTCTAAGCCCTTGCTACCGACCTTAAACTTGTTTAGGGTCTCTTTGAGTAACAAGTTCTCCTTTTTGTTGCATCTAAGTCTTCACACTTAGAGCATGGGGGTAGAGAAGGGTTTTGAAGACTATTGAATTTACTTTGTAATAAAGCATGCTCTTTCTTAAGTAAATTGAACTTCTTACTAATAGTTCTACATTCATCAAACAACTCATGAAAAGCCATAGAAAGTTCATCGAAAGATAACTCTTCATTAAGTAACTCACTAACCTCTTCTCCAAATGCCATTAGAGCGAAATTTGCCTCCTCTTTGTTGCTAGCCTCTTCAATCTCGAGTCACTTGAATCATCCCATGTGGCCTTCAAGGCTTTTTCTTCTTGAATTGCTTCTTTTGGCTTGAGGGCATTCATTCTTGAAGTGTCCCGGCTTCTTGCATTCGTAGCAAATGACTTGGTCCTTTTTGTGTTCAAATTTGCTTTTTGTGTCATTTTTGAACTTGTTCTTTCTTATGAATTTCTTAAACTTTCGAGTTAGAAGTGCAATGTCATTGTCACTATCCTCATCACTTGATGTTCCTTTCAAGTGGTCTTCTTGTGTTCTAAGTGCCATATCCTTCCTGTTCTTTGGAAGGGGGTTCTCAAGCTCTTCATGAGCATGGCACGTCATCTCGTAAGTCATTAGAGATCCAATAAGTTCTTCAATGGGAAATACTTTAAGATCCTTGGCCTCTTGAATGGCCGTGACCTTTGGATCCCAACACTTTGGAAGGGATCTTAAAATCTTAGTTACCAATTCAAAATTCAAAAACCTTTACCAAGAGCTTTAAGTCCATTGATGACATCCGTAAAGCGGTGTACATGTCTCCAATGGACTCATTTGGTTTCATCCGAAAAAGTTCGTAGGAATGCACAAGAATGTTGATTTTGGACTCCTTCACTCGGCTAGTGCCTTCATGAGTGATTTCAAGAGTGCGCCAAATATCAAAAGCCGATTCACAAATGGAAACCCGATTAAACTCATTCTTATCAAGTGCACAAAATAAGGCATTCATAGCCTTTGCATTGAGAGCGAAAATCTTCTTCTCCGACTCATTCCATTCACTCATCGGAAGAGAAGATTTTGCGAAACCATTTTCGACAATGTTCCAAAGTTCGAAGTCCATGGAGATAAGAAAAATTCTCATACGAGTCTTCCAATACGTATAATCCGACCCATTGAACATAGGTGGGCGAGTAATGGAGAGACCCTCTTGCATACCGGAGTAGGCCATCTCTCTTGGGTTTTAAACCAATATGAGAGCAAACCTTGCTCTGATACCAATTGAAAGGATCAAAAGGCACTAAGAGGGGGTGAATTAGTGCAGCGGATTAAACTCGTATTCTTGAAACCGATTTCAAAGAAACACAAGTTCGTGGAAGAATTCGATTCGACGAAAGAGAACTTGAAAGTAATTGCTTGTGAAAAGGAACTAACTAAGAACTTGCAGCCAAGAAATGAAGTGATTTCAGAAATGTAAACACTCACACATTTGAGGAGACAATGATGTATAGTGGTTCGGTCAAATGACCTACATCCACTCTTGAAGCCTTTGCAATGAGGCTCCGCTCTTCCACTAGCAAGTCCTTTGAAGGGAAGGATCAAACACCCCTTTACAACCCTTTACAAGATGTTCACACTTGTACAAGATCTCTCAAGAAGAAGAAAGGTGAACACTTAGCAAAGAATACAACACTTTTCAAAAACTCTTCAAAAGCTCAAGACTCAAACTTTTTGCTCAAAGGGTAACCCTTTCAGCGAGAAAGGGGGTATTTATAGATCCAAAAGTGGATTTAAAATTGGGCTCCAAATTCCAAGTGAATTTGGAGTCCCAAGATTCTGGTGGTCAAAGCGGTGCCACGCTGTTGCACGGCGGTGCCACCTTTATGCGCACTTTGCTCGCGGTGCCACTTTGTCGATCTTTGGCGGCGTCTGGGCGGTGCCACGCTTCAGCAGGCGGTGCTACCGCTCAACCTCGATCCGGATCGGCGGTGCCACGCTTCACCAGGCGGTTCCACCGCCGTCGATGAAACGGCGGTGTACTAGTGCTACGCTGAAGCGCGTTCCACCGCTTTGTGTGTGTGTGGGCGGTGCTACGCTCAGGTGGCGGTTCCACCGCCCAGAGCTCCCACCGCCTTCAGTTCTCCACCGCCCCAGGCTTGGGCGGTTCCACCTCTTGCCCCCATTCTGACAGAGCCGAATGGGGCCTGCTTTAGTCCTCAACTTGACACGCAGAGTGGCCTGGTTGGCTCCTTACTGAATTTTGGGCAGGATTTATTTCTTAAATCCTTGCTCTACTCATGTGCAAATTTACGAACATAACTTAACGTGATTTGATCGGACACCCTTCAAGTCGACTTCCGAGTACTACGGCGAGATTCAGCGCAGCCTCCGATGCTTCCCTCGGATTGCTTTGCGGTGGTCTCCCAAGATACTCCGCAAGCCCAACTAGTCTTCGGTGGTTTCCGAATTTTCCTAAGTTCCGCGAACCTTCGACGATCTTTGAAATGGACTTTCAAAACTTCGACAAGTCCTGAGTTGATCTTGGATGGTTCCTAAACTCTTCCGAAAATCTCTCGGACTTCCGATGAACCACCGACGGACTTGGCCTTGATAAATCACGTTATGTTTTCCATCGTAGTAATTCCTGCACACTCATCTCAACAAAGAGATTAATACAAATATTTCACCACTTGATTTCATCATCAAAATCCGAGATTTAACAATCTCCCCCTTTTTGATGATGACAATCAATTGGTGATGGAGTTATTCTTAACTCCCCCTATGTATATGCCATAAAGAAAAATCGCTTGAATTCAATTTTTGAATTCAACATAATTAATTTTAATTTCAAGATTTCAAACTAGACATCAAGGATATCAATGAAGTATACATATTCAAAAAAAGCATGATATCAAGAACCCAACTAAGTTTAATTTGGACAGCGCATATCATATAGCAATACACATATCATTTCTCCCCTTTGTCATCAACAAAAAAGGAGACGAGGGAATTATAACCAAGGAGGGTCGAAAAACATCACAAATATGGAAAAGGAAATCGAAAACCGAAAACCATTCCACAAAGTGGCGAAAAAGATATATCATGAAGTTAAGACAATATAGATGTCACGATGTAAGGAATACAACATACATGTCAACATACAACATAAGTTTACATCGTTCAAAAAGAAAACACAAAGCAAGCTACTCTTCAGAGGAATGCCAAGATGCCTATACATGTGATCGATCTTTAAGTTCATCTTCCGCATCTCCTTCAAAATTTCAATTTGCTGTAGTTTTACTTCATTTAACTCTCTCATGATCGGGTCAAGAGTAGATGGAGCAGAAAATGTCACTGATGTAGCTGCAACAAAAGGATCAGGAGGAGGAGATTCATTTCCCCTAAGGACTGGTGTTTCAGGATGGTCTACGGCCGGGGGAGGTATATCACATCTCCTAGGTTGCCTAACTCCTATTCCATGCTCGATAGTACATCTAAGTCGTCTCAGTAGTTTAACATTAATAACATTAAATTTTTCGATTTGTATTGCTTCTTCATCTGGTGGAATGCAGATGTTATGGGCATGCAATAGTCTAGTTATTAAACCTCCATATGGTAACATTGATCCTTTAGAAAGAACCTCTATCATGTGCTGCCTGATTAGGTAACCAAAACAGAATTGTTGTCTAGTCATAATCCAATATAAGGTACCTAATTCAGTGAAACTGATCTCATCATGATGAAACTGCTTAGGAATAATAATGTTTATCAGAATGTGATGCAAAATTTTAGAGTTAAAAGGTAATAGATGTTCACAACTCTTGGGAATTATTCCTAAATTTGGGTTTGCAAACACAGTTTCTAAAGCTTCTGAGTGAGTGGCACCAATCGTGTCCATATCCCATTTTCCCGAAAATAACATCCTAGCTCTTTTCAACAATTCCAATTAATGAGCATATAGTATTATCACATATTTGAATCTCATTACCTAGAAGATAAGTTGACAAGCCTTCATCAGTCACAATTAAATTAGCATAGAACAACTTAACTAAACGTGGATAAATAGGTTCAATAATTTGCAGAATAGGTAAAGCCTCTAAGTCTGCAAACCACATGAAAGGTTCTAAGTTTCCTAATTGATTCAAATCAACATACTTTCCTTTGTGAATGGGTCTTGAACCAAATTCAGAAAATCTAAGGGAGGCTTCTTGTGATTTAAACAAGGATTGGTCAAATGAATCTACCTCCATCCTTTTTCCTTTGTCTCTTGATGTTCTTCTAGGAGCCATTTCTATGAATAATCGAAAATTAATTGAAGAAAGGAATGAAACTTCACAAGAAAATGAAAGAGAAAGAATTCTGTTTTTACCTTAGATTGGTTCTTTGAGATGTAGGAAGAATGAATCACGATAGAATCTCCTCCTTAGGCTTCTAGATAGGAAGAAATCACACCAATTTGAAGTTTAGAGGAGTTTAGAAGAGTGAGGAGAGGCGGTATGCAGATTAGGGGAGGCGGTTCTACCGCCGGCCCTAATACAATTTATAGGAGGGTGTTCGGGCGGTTCCACCGCCCCAGCAGGCGGTTCCACCGCCTGTGGCTGACTACCCAGGCGGTTCCACCGCCGCATCTGGCGGTGCTACCGCCGGTAGCACAAAACCACTTCGGATTTTAATGTTTTTCCACCTCTCCCCCTTTTTTTTTTTTTTTTTTTAAAAAAATCTCAGAGATGGGATGAAGTCAAAAGAAATAAATCCATGGACAATCCGAATCAAATTGATGGAAATCATAGTTTAAACATAATTTCAAGAAAAGACATAAAAAAAAGGTTACTTACTTGGACAGTTTAGCATGCCTAATTCCCTTCTAATAAAATCAAATTGTTCCTCATTTAAAGGTTTCGTAAAAATGTCCGCTAATTGATGATTTGTATCAACAAAATCAAGAGTGACATTTCTACTACTTACATGATCACGTATAAAGTGATGCCTGATGTCAATGTGCTTAGTGCGAGAGTGTTGGATTGCATTTTTAGTTAGACAAATTGCACTCGTGTTATCACACTTTATAGGAATATTTTTTAAGTAGATTCCATAGTCCTCTAGTGTATTTTTCATCCAGATAACTTGTGCACAGCATGCACTAGCAGCTATATATTCAAACCTGCTTGTGTAGATAGTGCAACCGAATTTTGTTTCTTGGAAGTCCAAGAAACAAGTGCATGTCCTAGAAATTGGCATGTTCCGGATGTGCTTTTTCTATCTAGTTTACATCCACCAAAATCCGCATCTGCATAAGCTTTCAAACTAAAGTTTTCAGATTTTGGATACCATAATCCAAGATTAGGGGTCCCTTTAAGATATCTAAGAATCCTCTTGACCGCTTTCAAGTGAGATAGCTTAGGATTAGCTTGGAATCTTGCACATAGCCCTACACCGAACATGATATCAGTCCAGTTGCGTGAGATAAAGCAGCTACCTATCATGCCCCTATAAGTTTTTTGATCAAAGCTTTCTCCATTTTCATCCATATCTAATTTAGTGGAGGTGCTCATAGGAGTGCTAATTTCTTTTGATCCATCCATATTGAATCGTTTTAACAATTCCAATGTGTATTTTGATTGATTTAGAAATATACCATTACTTAGTTGCTTGATTTGAAGTCCTAAAAGAAATTTAGTTCTCCCATTAGGCTCATCTCAAATTCATCACTCATATCCTTAGCAAATAAATCACATAGTGATTTATCACAAGATCCGAAAATGATATCATCAACATAAATTTGAACAATAAGAAAATTGTTTTCAAAATGTTTAATAAACAATGTAGTATCAACCTTGCCTTTAGTGAAATTATTTGAAATCAAGAAAGAACTAAGCCTCTCATACCAAGCCCTAGGGGCTTGTTTAAGACCATATAAGGCCTTAGTTAGCTTAAATACATGGTTAGGAAATAGAGAGTTTTCGAATCCGGGTGGTTGTTCAACATAAACTTCTTCGAAATGAAACCATTTAAAAACGCACTTTTGACATCCATTTGAAATAATTTAAAATCTTTACTACTAGCATAGGCAAGGAGCATCCTAATGGCTTCCAATCTTGCCACCGGAGCGAAGGTTTCTTCATAATCGATACCTTCTTCTTGGTTGAAACCTTTGGCCACTAGTCTAGCCTTGTTTCTAACCACGATACCGCATTCATCTTGCTTGTTTCTAAAGACCCACTTAGTACCAATAACTAAGTGGTCATTAGGTCTAGGAACAAGCTTCCATACCTCATTCCTCTCAAATTGATTCAATTCTTCTTGCATTGCGATAACCCAAGAATCATCTTTTAGGGCATCAACAATGCATTTTGGTTCAACTTGAGAAAGAAAGGCAGCATGGGCACAAAAATTTTTGAAAGAAGAGCGAGTTTGAACCCCTTTCGATGCATCTCCTATAATTAACTCCTTGGGATGAGCATCTACATACTTCCATTCCTTTGGTAAGGAAGCTTGGGAAGAAGATGCATCCAAGATGTTATTTTGAGGAGAGGGTTCATTCAAATTCAAATCATCAAGACCAAAATCATCATCAAAATCTTTTTCTTAAATTCGAAACTTCATTAAAAACCACATGAATAGATTCTTCTATAAAGGTTCTCTTGTTGAAAACACGAAAAGCCTTAGAAACGGAAGAATAACCAAGAAATATGCCTTCATTGGATTTTGCATCGAATTTTCCTAAGGCATCCTTTTCATTCAAAATAAAGCATTTGCAACCAAAAACTTTAAAGTAAGAAACATTGGGTTTTTTATCATTCCATAATTCATATGGAGTTTTGGATAGGGATGGTCTCACTAGAACTCTATTCATCACATAGCAAGCCGTATTCACGGCTTCGCCCAAAAAAATATTTTGGTAAATTATATTCATTTAACATGGTTCTAGCCATTTCTTGCAAACTTCTATTTTTCCTTTCTACTACTCCATTTTGTTGTGGATTTCTTGGAGTAGAGAAGTTGTGATTGTATCCGTTTGTTTCACATAAATTTTGGAAGTCATGATTTTGAAATTCACCTCCATGATCACTTCGTATTGATGAGATCATAAAGCCTTTTTCATTTTGAGTGAGTTTACAAAATTTAGAGAAACATTTGAAGCAATCACTTTTATGAGCCAAAAAATAGGTCCAAGTGTATCTACTATAGTCATCCACAATTACAAAAGCATATTTGCTACCACCTAGGCTTGTTATGTCAATTGGTCCAAATAAGTCCAAGTGGATCAATTGCAATGGTCTAGTGGTGCTAATGTGATTTTTTGATTTGAAACTAGTCTTTATTTGTTTTCCTAGTTGACATGCATCACATACCTTATCCTTAACAAATTTCGTGTTTGGGATACCTCTTACTAAATCTCTAGATGAAATCTTAGAGATTAGTTTCATGCTTGCATGGCCTAGCCTCCTATGCCAAAGCCAAGCGTCATCATTCAAAACCGAAAAACACATTTCATTACTTAATTTATCAATATTTATTGTGTAGACATTGTTTTGTTTTAAAGCAATCATGGATATGTTGTTGTTGGGTTTTTCAATAATGCAAACATTGGATTCAAATTTAACAACATAACCTTTATCACATAGTTGACTAATACTTAAAAGATTATGTTTTAAACCATCAACTAGTAACACATCATCAATTGAAAAACTTGATTTGTTACCTATGGTTCCCTTGCCAATGATTTTACCCTTGTTGTTGTCTCCGAAAGTGACATATCCTTCTTCTTTGCTAGAGAGCATAGAGAAATGAGATGGATCTCCGGTCATGTGCCTTGAGCATCCACTATCAAGATACCATTTCTTGCTCCTAGCTTGTGAGTTTGTCTACAAAAGAGGATTGTTTTTAGGTACCCATTTGATTTTGGGTTCCTTACAAATTGATCTACTTATTTTGTAATTTATCATTGAATTGTTTATGGTTCCTTTAGGAACCCATATCAACTTTTGTGGACTAATTTTCTTGAATGGACATTTGTAGGTAACATGTCCCGTTTTGCAACAAAATTACATTTCAAATGGGGTGATACATGCAATGTAGACCCTTTAACAAAGGTGGTGGGATTTTGGTGAGAACCTCTCACAAATCCGATACCACTTCTATTTCCGACATGACCTTTGTTAGCAAGAATCATGTCTAAGCCCTTGCTACCGACCTTAAACTTGTTTAGGGTCTCTTTGAGTAGCAAGTTCTCCTTTTGTTGCATCTAAGTCTTCACACTTAGAGCATGGGGGTAGAGAAGGGTTTTGAAGACTATTGAATTTACTTTGTAATAAAGCATGCTCTTTCTTAAGTAAATTGAACTTCTTACTAATAGTTCTACATTCATCAAACAACTCATGAAAAGCCATAGAAAGTTCATCGAAAGATAACTCTTCATTAAGTAACTCACTAACCTCTTCTCCAAATGCCATTAGAGCGAAATTTGCCTCCTCTTTGTTGCTAGCCTCTTCAATCTCGGAGTCACTTGAATCATCCCATGTGGCCTTCAAGGCTTTTTCTTCTTGAATTGCTTCTTCTTGGCTTGAGGGCATTCATTCTTGAAGTGTCCCGGCTTCTTGCATTCGTAGCAAATGACTTGGTCCTTTTTGTGTTCAAATTTGCTTTGTGTCATTTTTGAACTTGTTCTTTCTTATGAATTTCTTAAACTTTCGAGTTAGAAGTGCAATGTCATTGTCACTATCCTCATCACTTGATGTTCCTTTCAAGTGGTCTTCTTGTGTTCTAAGTGCCATATCCTTCCTGTTCTTTGGAAGGGGGTTCTCAAGCTCTTCATGAGCATGGCACGTCATCTCGTAAGTCATTAGAGATCCAATAAGTTCTTCAATGGGAAATACTTTAAGATCCTTGGCCTCTTGAATGGCCGTGACCTTTGGATCCCAACACTTTGGAAGGGATCTTAAAATCTTAGTTACCAATTCAAAATTTGAAAAACCTTTACCAAGAGCTTTAAGTCCATTGATGACATCCGTAAAGCGGGTGTACATGTCTCCAATAGACTCATTTGGTTTCATCCGAAAAAGTTTGTAGGAATGCACAAGAATGTTGATTTTGGACTCCTTCACTCGGCTAGTGCCTTCATGAGTGATTTCAAGAGTGTGCCAAATATCAAAAGCCGATTCACAAATGGAAACCCGATTAAACTCATTCTTATCAAGTGCACAAAATAAGGCATTCATAGCCTTTGCATTGAGAGCGAAAATCTTCTTCTCCGACTCATTCCATTCACTCATCGGAAGAGAAGATTTTGCGAAACCATTTTCGACAATGTTCCAAAGTTCGAAGTCCATGGAGATAAGAAAAATTCTCATACGAGTCTTCCAATACGTATAATCCGACCCATTGAACATAGGTGGACGAGTAATGGAGAGACCCTCTTGCATACCGGAGTAGGCCATCTCTCTTGGGTTTTAAACCAATATGAGAGCAAACCTTGCTCTGATACCAATTGAAAGGATCAAAAGGCACTAAGAGGGGGTGAATTAGTGCAGCGGATTAAACTCGTATTCTTGAAACCGATTTATCAAAGAAACACAAGTTCGTGGAAGAATTCGATTCAACGAAAGAGAACTTGAAAGTAATTACTTGTGAAAAGGAACTAACTAAGAACTTGCAGCCAAGAAATGAAGTGATTTCAGAAATGTAAACACTCACACATTTAAGGAGACAATGATGTATAGTGGTTCGGTCAAATGACCTACATCCACTCTTGAAGCCTTTGCAATGAGGCTCCGCTCTTCCACTAGCAAGTCCTTTGAAGGGGAAGGATCAAACACCCCTTTTTACAACCCTTTACAAGATGTTCACACTTGTACAAGATCTCTCAAGAAGAAGAAGGTGAACACTTAGCAAAGAATACAACACTTTTCAAAAACTCTTCAAAAGCTCAAGACTCAAACTTTTGCTCAAAGGGTAACCCTTTCAAATTTGAGAAAGGGGGGGTATTTATAGATCCAAAAGTGGATTTAAAATTGGGCTCCAAATTCCAAGTGAATTTGGAGTCCCAGATTGTGGTCAAAGCGGTGCCACCGCTGTCGTCGAAGCGGTGCCACACTGCTGTCGATCTTTGATCGACGTCTGACGTGCCACCGCCCGAGCAGGCGTGCTACCGCTCGATCCGGTGATCAAGCGGTCCCACCGCTCACCAGGCGGTTCCACCGCCGTCGATGAAAAGGCGGTGCTACGCTTTGCATAAAGCGATTCCACCGCTTTGTGTGTGTGTCGGGCGGTGCTACGCTCAGTGGGCGGTTCCACCGCCCAGTGGCGGTTCCACCGCCCCAGGCTTGGCGGTTCCACCTCTTGCCCCCATTCGGACAGAGCCGAATGGGGCCTGTTTAGTCCTCAACTTGACACAATAGGTGGCCTGGTTGGCTCCTCTGAATTTTGGGCAGGATTTATTTCTTAAATCCTTGCTCTACTCATGTGCAAATTTACGAACATAACTTAACGTGATTTGATCGGACACCCTTCAAGTCGACTTCCGGCGAGTACTACGGCGAGATTCAGCAGGCCTCCGATGCTTCCTCGGATTGCTTTGCCGGTGGTCTCCAAAGATACTCCGGCAAGCCCAACTAGTCTTCTACTGGTTTCGAATTTTCCCGGAAGTTCCGAACCTTCGACGATCTTTGAAATGGACTTTCGAAAAATTCGACAAGTCCCTGAGTTGATCTTGGATGGTTCCGGCAACTCTTCCGAAAATCTCTCGGACTTCCGATGAACCACCGACGGACTTGGCCTTGATAAATCACGTTATGTTTTCCATCGTAGTAATTCCTGCACACTCATCTCAACAAAGAGATTAATACAAATATTTCACCACTTGATTTCATCATCAAAATCCGAGATTTAACAGTTATATGAAGAAAAATATAAATTATTTTCTCTTAACTTATTGATACTCAATTTGAGAAAATATGTTTTGATGATTGAAACATTGTATGTGCAATTTAAACTTTTCTCTCATGTTTCAATACCACTTTGTATGCTTCATGACATGATAATTGAAATATTGATGTAGACTTTTGATATATCACTTGTCATTATTAATGCATATAGCTAGCATTTTAAATCTCTAAAATGATTTTGATTATGAGTTTCGAGTTGACAAATTGAGCTTGAATGATTTTTCTTTTAACGATTCTTGAATCTTTTGGAATTATGACTTGTTAAGACATATTTAATGCTTGAATCAAGTTTTAAAATATTTCATTTAGCTATAAAGAAATTTTATTGAAATCATGATCTTGACAACTATGACTTGAAACTCTTTATAAATCAAGATCTTTTACCATGCTCCTTCCGTCTTATCAAAAAAAAATTCTTTAAATGAAATGTAACTTGTCTTTTGATTTCTCAGAATTTAATACTTGATTTTTTTATGAATTCGTGTCGTGATTCTTATGAAATATGATCTTGGTAAAAAATTCTTATGTATGAATCAAGATCTTGTGTTTGATCTCCTAAGACTTCCACTTGTTATTTCCTAAAAAGGAGATTTGTCAAAATGATTCATGAACCTTTTGATTTATGACTTTTGGATTCATGACTCAAGATTGAAGATTGAAACATTATATGCTAAAATTGATTTTTTTTATTATTGTTTCAATACTTCCTCAAATGCCTTATGTGATGATTGAAAATTTGATGAAAAAGAATTGTGCTTAATATTGGAATCATTGATTTATTCTTTTATCATGGCTTAAAAATGAATAAAAAGAAAATATGTTAGCACTTGTAATCATGATTTGATCCTTAATATTGATATGCTTTCATATATCATGATTCTTGGTTGTATGACATTTATCTTGAATTAAAAATTGATAAATATGAATCTAGATCTTGCTAAAATGAAAAGTTATGAATCATGGATGATATCTTTTGGATTTGATTCTTGTTGAATTTACATATTGATATCCTTCATGACATGATTTCTCTTGTTTCAATATCATCTCGTATGCATCATGTGATGATTGATATATTGATTGATGTAATTTTCTCATTGATTCCTCCCTTCTTTTTTATATTGATAAAGGGGGAGAAAATTTTTTAACTTGTGTATCAAAAGAGAAAATTTTGCTAGCTTAAACATTGAGAAGCAAAAAGTTGCTATCTCAAGAGAGGCAAAAATCTTGCTCAACTTCACTTTTTTCAACAAAATTGCTTGCATCTTTGTTACAAATTATTGTTGAATCTCATGCAAGATTATTTGTAGTATTAATCCTCCTTTTCTTTTTGATATTGATAAAGGGGGAGAAGGTTTTTACAAATGAATGCAAAAGTCCTAGCATATAAAGAAAGCAAAACCTGCAAGCTTGCTCTTCTCAAAAGAGAAGAAAGAAATTATAAAATTACATGCATATCGCAAAAGAAGTCAAGAAAATGTATAATTTGCTTGTACTTCTCAAAGGAACATAGAAAAACTTGCCATCATCACGACAAGCACTATCTTGCTTATCATGATAAACATGCGATACCTAAATGTTGTATGATGTGATTAATAGCTATTATGTTTGTAATATTTGCATATCCTTGAAAACTAGCTATAATGTTACTTCTCCTTTTTGTTGATGACATAGGGGGAGAAGTAGATTGATGACTTCATGCATTGATTGAATATTTTATATTTGCATGATGGTTTGTTATTTTTTCACTACATAAATGATACATGTTACTTAGATTTGGGATAATCCAAGGATTCTATCAATGGCATATTGATAGGGGGAGTTTGTGTTAAACTCTGGGGAGTTTTGGTTAACTCCGTCAGTCATCAATTAGTTGTCATCATCAAAAAGGGAGAGATTGTTGAATCTCAGATTTTGATGATAAACCTAATTGAGTGTGATTTGTGGTCTAACTGCGTGTTGAGTTACGCAGGTCTACTATCGATCAGGATTAGACAGTTGACACTGGAGGAATTGACGTTGCACTGGAGGTGATCACGTCAGGATATTGGATGTCGAGCCGAAGATTCGGTCAACTATCGGTAGGAGGCTTCGTACGTCGGGCATCGGGCCAAGAAGAGCGTGTTGTGCCAAGGATATCGGGATTGCAGAGGTCAATCACCGATTGGGCAATGGACCGCAAGAGAAGACGATGTGCCGAAGGATCGGACGAAGCACCGACCAATGACGTGCCGGGCAACTGAATGTCAATTCGTGTTGTAATAACTGTCTAGATCGAAGTAGAGTGTTTGTTGTTTGTGTGCAGGAGTAACTACGATAAGGATGAAGACGTAAAGTGAAGCAAAGGGTCGAAGTCAAGTGCGATGGATCATTGGGAGTTCAAGTGTTCGATGAAAGTCTGAAGATTTGTTGGGAGTGCTGTCGGAACTGGCCGAGAACGAGTAGGGAGCTTGCCGAAGGGTTTTCGGAAGTTTGCTGGGAGGTTCGTCGGAAGTTCGCGGAGCTTGCCAAGAAAGATCGGAGCTTGCCAAAGAAGCTCGGGGGAATGCGCCAAAATCATCGTGGAGTCCGAGAGCTTGCCGGGAATCCGCATGATGGTTTCCGAGAGATCGTCGAAAGACCATCGGAAGTTCGTTGGAAGCTCGACAGAAGAAGACTTGACTTGCGGACTTTGTAACAGCTTAGGAATGTCTTTAAGTTCGTAGTTTGCACATGAGTAGGGCAAAGATTTAGAAAAAATCCTAACTAAATTCAGTGGGGGCCAACCGGGCCTCTACTAGGCTGAGTTGGGCCTTAAACAGGGCCCATTCAGCCTTGGCTGAATGGGCCAGGCAGTTGAACCGCCACTGGGCGGAGCACCGCCTGCCATCGCGGCAAAGACTCGCCATCAGAAAAGACGGCCATCGTAGCGGCACCCAGGCTACTATAGCAGCGCTCGCCATCAGAGCGCGCTAAACTCGCCATCAGCAGCGTCCGCCCTGGCCATCGAGCGTGCGTAGCACCGCTTAGGCATCGGGCGTAGCACCGCCGATTCTTGTAACAAGCGTAGCACCGCTTTAAGGCGGTAGCACCGCTTGGGTGTGTCAGTCTGCCAGGACTGACAGCATCGAAAAACTCAAAAGATTCAAATTTTTGGCTCCAAGTTTGGGCTCCAAATTTGAATCACTTTGAGGCTTATAAATACCCCTTCTTTCTCAGCTGAAAAGAAGAACCCTTTTGAGAGTTAGAATCTTAGTTTTAAGTCTTTGAAAAATCTTGAAAAGTCTTATTCTTGCTAAGTGTTCACCTCATTCTTCTTGTGAAATCTTGTAAGAGTGTGAACCACTTGTAAAGGGTTGTAAGAGGGGTATTTGATCCTTCCCCTTCAAAGGATTTGGTAGTGGAAGAAGGGAGTCTCATCGGAGAAGGCTTCGGAAGTGGATGTAGGTCACTTTGACCGAACCACTATACATCGCTGCGTCTTGATTGTGTGAGTGTTTAAATTTCTATTTTATCTCTTTACTTTGCTGCAAGCCTTTACTTTACTTACTCCACTTCCTTTTTATCTTCGTACACATGCTTTAAAGTTAAAACGTAATCTTTTCGGGTTCAAACGAAACGTTGCTTTCATCGTATGAAGTTTCCGAAGCTTGTTTTAAATCGCTGAAAAAAATATATCGTTTTATCCGCTGCACTAATTCACCCCCCCCCCCCTCTTAGTGCCACTCGATCCCTAACAACGATGTGCGATGCACATATATATTATAATATACACTATGGGAGTACATGCTTATATTATGATTTACGATATGAGAGTGTATGTATATATTATGATAATGTACAGTTTGGGAGTGCATGTATATGTTATGATGTGGGATGTAAAAGTCTATGAATTTACTATGTTTTCTACATATTTATATAAGTATTTTAAATTATTTTGATATAGAATTTACTTTTTTATTATGCATATGCTATATCGTAAGATTATGTTTATTAAAGAAATCATTGGATGTAGTGTTTACTATTAAATATTTTATACCGATAATCTTGAAATATTATATACATGTCATGATATATGTTCACCTAAATAAAACTATAAAGGCTTATATTTATTGAATGATTACTCATTATATACCAAATTTTGTAGATAGTATCTCACCCAAATGATTAAATAGAGAAGTGAGTAAATGCAAGCCAATGATAATATACATATCAACGACGACCTATAGACATTTTATGTTTATAAATTTTGGACATATTATGTATGTATGTGTGTGTATGTTTCTTTTTTGGTTAGTGATTATAATTATATACAAGTGTCAAAATTATTGTGTATAAGGAAAATCATATGATTTTATTTAGTAAATTAATATATTTTACTTTTAATATTATCTATTTTTTTGCTATACTCCTATTGATAGTAATAAAAAAAATAAAAAGTGACATTCTACTTTAATCATACATATAAAGTATAAGTGAGAATAGGAATAAGGTGTTACCTATTGTCATAGTATTCTAGGATAAAAACCATAGTAATATATACATAAAACCCACAAGGAAAGGTATATTTTGTTGTAGTGTTAAAATACTGACTTATATAATCCATTGCCAATTCCTAATGCCCCTTGGGAGGATGTTAGCTTAGATTTTATTATAGGTTTACCTATAACTCAGAGGAAGAAAGGTGTTATTATGGTCATGATGGATCAATTTTTTAAGATGGTACATTTTGTTCCATATAACAAAACATCATATGCATCTTATATTTTAGATGTTTACTTCCATGAGATTATGAAACAATATGGGATTCTGAAATATATGGTTTTCGATCAAGATCCAAATTTCTTAAGTCACTTTTGGCGAACTCTTTGGAAAATATTGGGTACAAACTTTATTTTCAATTCTTTTTATCATCTCCAAACTAATTGTCAAACAGAAGATGCATGAACAAGTTTGTGAAAAGATTTACAAGTAAAATGAGAAGTATATGCATAATAATAACAAACATAGAAAATGTTGAATTTCAAGAAGTGACTTAGTTTGAGTTCGCCTTTGAAAGGAGCAATTTCCTCAAGGAAAATATGCTAAACTCAATTCCAAAGCTGATAGTCATTTCGAAGTCCTTCATCGTACTGGTTAAAATGCATACAAGATTGATTTATTGAATAGCTATGGTACCCCTAATACTTCCAATGTTGTTGACCTAACCCTTTATCATGATGACTTGAGAATGAATCTTTTTTAAGGGAGATTGACACAAGAGTGTAACTACATAATGACTAAAGAATTTTAAATCCTCATGTTGGTATCTTGATTAAACATGAAAGAATCTTGGTATTGAGTTTGAATTAATGTTGATCTTAACTTTAAGAGGCAAACTATATATCATTGAGTTAGGAATCCAAAGCATTTGACAAAGCCTAATTTAATTTTTTCTACAGAAAGTTTTGTTCATATTTGTCCACAAAGGTCAAGCTAAATATTCTATTTAAAAATAGATAAAATTCTCTATTATTTTTCTCTATTCCTATGTTATATTTAAATATCCATTAAGTCTTAAGTCTTCATGCATGAATCTACCCTAGAATGTAATTGATTTTTATTTATTTTATTCTTGAGACCAGTGATGTTCGAACTTGGAGATATGTACCAAGAGTATCACTATACATATCAATGTCTTATAAGCTTTGCGTGCATTGATTGATTTGAATATAAACTATTTTTTGTTGAGAGTTGTTATAATCATTCTCCTCCAAACTCTTATTGCTTTGGTGGATTCCTTAAAGTGGTAAGTTTCAAGCCTTGTATCCCCTTTGATTTTTTGGGTTATAATATATATATCTCTTAGGAGTTATACTTGGGTGGTGAGCTTTTACTTATTTTTATCTATCGTATTTTGATTTTTCATCTCCCTATCCATCACAAAAATTATACTCCATTTATCATCATCAATTTTTTATCCAACATCAAAATAGGTTACACATGTTCCAAGGGTTAAAAGAATAGTTCTTTAAAATTTATTTAAGAGAGTATATAAACGATTCATGACTTGAGTTTTGGTTACTCAAGAGAAACCACATTTTTTTTTGTCAATTTTATGGTATATTATTTGATCTTTGATATTTGATATTTCTTTCATATGTTTTCTCTCTCCAAAAATAGGATGCATTTCCTTTTTTTTTTGTTTTTTTTCTTTACTAGTTAGTTGTTGAGGCAAAGAAAAATCTACTAACTTATTTTAAAGTAATTAAAAATTTTATATTTTATTCAAATTGATTGTGTGGATCGACAACTTCTGGCTAACTCGAGATATTTTTTGTATTTTTCTCATTATAATATAGAATTTAACTTTCACAAGAATTACTAAATCACTTGAATCTTCTCTCATCTTTTCTTTGATTGTGATTCTTGAGAATTCTCTTTTGCTTTTGAAGTTTTTCACTCTCCCAATACAAAGTTGGTAGCAAACTATACTATATTACATGATCCACGTGTGTGAAGGATGCATTTCCAAATATTAACTTATGTTAAAGTAATTAGATTAAGATTTATATCAAATCCTTGTAGTTTAGTTACTTTGGTTTTTATTTCAACTTGTAAAATATTGAACAAGAATTTGTTTCCATTGAGCTGAAAAAGTAATTATATACTGATGGTTTTTGTGCATCAAAGCCATCGTTTTCCATCTACTTTGATTTTACTTTTTCTGGTGATGCCTACAGTGGAAATCTAATTACGACAGAGTTGAAATACTAACAAGGCCATATGCCTTTTAGCATTATCGATTAAATATATGATGTTCAGTTCTTTTAATTTATTTCTTTTTTTGGTTGCATAGATACATCATAATATTACTTTTGTATAAAAAGAGTTTTTCATGCTATGTTTTGGAATTCACCATCAATAATAAGGTAAAATATTGTTAAAATTTACAGCCTTTCTAGTTTTATTAAAATATGATTTACACTTTTTAATAAGAAAACAATTGAGAGAGTTTCACATAAACTTCGCAACTTGTTGAAAATATGGTAATAAAAATCGTTAATAAAGGTAAAAGAAACAAAACAAAGAAGCACTTGCCGATATTTTTTATCACTAGATAAACAAAGTATTTTCTTTATTACAAAAATGATAAAATATTGTTATATATTAAGATAAATATAGTAATTAGCAATAATCTAACTAATAATATTCTAAGGATACTTATTGCTAATTTCTTAAGCTCTTAAAGCAACATCTTTCCCCAGACATCGGGTGCGGTATAAATTTGTTGTACATTAGCTGACACATCCCTATATTTCATGGCTATCATGGAAACAATCTTCAATTACATTCACTATCCTGTCAATGGCTCACATAATAGGATTGTACATATAAACTATATTGATGCATTGGATAACATGTGTGTAATTGTTAATTATTTTCCAGCATCAAAAGTAATGATATATATTTTGTATACCAAAAATTTCAATCCTATACTGTCGTTAATAGAAGGATATATGGTGAAACAAAATTGGAACAAGTCCAATTCAACTAAGGTAGCAATTTAGATATGTACCATGCCCATCACAGCGTACGAAGGTCCTAGCTGCTTTCTTTGGTAAACATCTTGTTCAAACATCACAAGGTCCTGGATTTAAAACCTGCCTTCGCAAAATGCAGAACAATCGAACTGGAGAGATATAGGCATGCAACTATTTGCTGCCACTGATGATACAACAATGAACAATAGCAAACAAATTAAGGGGAGTCTAATCTAATTCTCTTCTTTATTAACAACATTAGGCAAGCTTAATCAGCTGCCTGAGCTGGACGAATGAACCAATAAAAAAGAAGGGGAAAAAATGTGCTAAAAGAATAATCGTCTCACACTCCTTATTGGCATTCGCGAAGATATCATTAGTACTCCTGGTACGTCTTCATTGTGTCCATGATGGAGGACGAGATGGCGTTGTCCATGTTGGGAACGGACGGAGAGAACACCGAAGAATCCGGGTATCTGTAGAATGACCTCGATGAGCAGAAGAAATCGGAGGAGTTGGGGGTGAACAACGGGCTCTCCGACAGGAAAGGATTCGGTGGTGCGACCTGCTCAAAGGCGATCGGAGATATGCCACCGGCGTTAGTCAACGACGAACAGCTGACATGGACGTCGCCCCCAAAGCTGCCGTTCTCCGATGAGGAGGAAGAGTCGTCGCAGACAGGCGCAGCAGGCGGCTTGTTGTCCTTGAATGTGCGCGAGGCGTTCGACGGCGGGGGTGCAGGAGGGAGGGAGGACGACTCATCGTCGTCAGCGGAGTGGGAGAGGCCGGTAAGCTTCTGGACGAGCGCCATGAAATCTCGAGCCTGCGTGTGGATAACCTTGGGCGAGTGGGTGTAGATGATGACGGGGTGGTGGCGCTGCTGCTGGTGAGAGGAGGTGGTGATCGTGGAGGAGGAGGAAGACTTGTAGATGAGGTGGGAGTCCTTGTGGATCTTCAGCGGGGCAGGGCGGGAGCCATTTATCTCTCGCGACACCGGGCTCATGTTGAGATGATAGAAGAGGAGGAGAAATGGGAGGATGAAGAAAGGAGGGAGATAACAGTTGAATTAGAAAGAAGAGGAGGAGAAGGAAGAGATGTTTATCTTTGTTAGTGTTTTGAAGACATGATTTGGCTTGCTTTGTTTAGGGTTGGTGGGAGGGAATGGTATTTATATACACGTATATCTAGGAAGGTGGGTTTGGGTGGCGCCAGCCATGTTGACCGTAGAGGCGGGGGGGGTGGGGGGGGGGGAATGAATGGTGAGGTGGGAGGAATGCAGGGAAAAGAGGGAGAGGGAGTTGGTGAAGAGGATACATGGTGAGGTGAGAGGGGACAACGGAGAGAGAAGGGTGGTGGGTGATGGATTTGGGGTGGGTCCTTTTTATTAGGGGAGGGCGTTCAAGGGGACTAGATCATGATGACGTGCATTAACTACGTGTGTGTGTGAGAGTGAGAGAGAGAGAGATTGGATCACAATTTTAATCCGGATCCAATAAGTTGATGGCCTAGGAACAAATACTATTTAATTAAAATCTATCATGTTTCTAAGAATATTTACATGTATCATTATATTTAAATAGATAAAGCACTCTACTCGTACGCACACATTGACCATGGGAATGGTGGTCATATTAGACATATGTCGGCTACATGCACATGAACACGCACACGCACACGCACCTGTACACGTGCAGTCTTCTCACTTCTTGGAGTTCGTGTGCATTAGATTTCACACTTGGTAGACTGATCAAATGTAGTGTGAGGGTTGACAAAGAAACATGATATACTACTTCATTGACAATTTCAATTTTATTAGAAGTTGGCATGTATCTAGCTTTGAACTTACCTTCATGAATCTAATGTCATATGACTCATTAATTAATGCGAAAAGTCTCCCTTTTTCCTGCCTCCGGTCCCTGGTTCTCTAGGAGATTCACATATGCGTTCGATCGGACAAGATGAAGATGTCTTGCTTAGATATTTACTCTCGTCGTCAAGTTGTTTCCATTTCGCATGATTATAATTGTTTCTCCAAACAAATCAAAGTGGAGTTACACAGGACGGAAGCACGGATGATGCTCAAGAGAGTTCGTTGAATCAATGTTATTTTAATAAGCTTAATTACGATGAATCCTTCACTTGTGCATCGTTGGTCCAACTTCAAGAATCCAGGTCCATGTTGAGGCGATCCGAGTGATGGGAAACTAAGGGTTCGATAAAACCAATGAAGGAAGCATCAACAGGCAGCCATGGCATGCAAGAGGGTCATCCTTTATCGGGTACACCTGCCGTAACAGGTGGAAGTCAACGGATGATTTGTATGACTTCCCTCTGCGTAGGTGAAACGTTTTTTAGGTGCCCTAGCAGCTTTATGCTTATGAGTGAGTGATGAACTTTCATGTGCATCTGACATTGATTAGACAATATTTAAGTGGAGTAGAACGTTGACCGATCAATTAGTCAGATGGAAATGTGAACCTTGATATCTTTCTTTTTCTTTCTCCCCTTAGTGCATTGCCGAAGCTAAGCACATTTGACTCCGAACTTAAAATTACGTTTCCAATATGACTAATTGGTGTACTATTTTTTTGTATTTGAAATATCTCAACCCCTCTCACTATTTTCCCTGTGTTCCTCCAAGCCAACTTTGGTCAAGCCAGCGCCGATTTGGAGTCTGGACCAATACGACCCAACTCGAAACCCAAGTCCTGGTTCATTTAGCTCAGCCCAAGTCAGGTCCTAGAGACTACATGAGGTAAACCCGGATGAACTGGTTTGGTCATTCCCCAAGTCCAAATTTTAAGTTTGGTTTGCCCGAGGTGTTTGTGTGACAGCCAAAGAGTGAGGCCAATGTTGGAATGCATCCTCGTTTTGGATTCACAAGCTTGTCTGATTTGGAGCCCAAATTGGCTTATTTAAGGGTATAACATTATTATCCTCGTAAGGTCTATTCTGGTGCTTTTTCGTCTTCGTTAAGGATATATCATTTGTTTCTTCTCTGGTTGTTTTGCGCGATCCAATGGTAGGAAACAAAGATAATAAAAAGATTGAATATCAGGACTTTGATGTAAACAGTATTCAGTAATGGTTCATGCAAGCGCGCTTAGTTTATATAAATTTCTGATAAGTAGATTAGTGTTTGAGGTAGGCAACAAAAGCAACGTCATTCTCAGGGCTTGTTCCATCTCACCAGCCCTCTGTATCTCCTAATTAATGCCAACTTCTCATGTTTTTGAGTTCTTGTGGCAGCGAAAATGGGAGTGCAAACACAATATTCCAATGACAGTGCTGCTGCTAATAATTAGAAAGATGCAAGCATGTGAAGCTATAAGTATAAAAAATTATAATTATATTATTATAATCATATAATCTATAAAAAAAATAAAAATATTAATATTAAAAATTAAAATTAAATAATTATATATCAAAGATTATCTTTCGATATTATTTAGAAGACTATCTAATATGGGAACGTGCTCCATAATTCAATCCACAAACAACATCAGCATAGATTTACGATATGAACTAGATTCTCATTCTTTTTTTTTTTTTTAGCTTTTGTACCACTATAAGTAATAGAATAAGGACTAAAGAGAAATAAAAATAACTTTGTAATATCTCTTTTATATATTATCACGTGTTGAGTCAACGTTCTATACATTTATAGACAAGAGCAGAATATCTATAATAAGTAATTTATACATTTATAGACAAGAACAAAATATCTATAATAAATAATTTGAAGAGTTTCTCCCATAATTATCTCCTAAGAAATTCTATCATAATTAGATTTTTTTATTAACTGATAACTATAACTAAATCTATAATATATTTTATCCAATTATATAGGATCACATAATCTAGCATTCTCCTATTTGATATATTAATCAATAAAATATAAAAAATTAAAATAAAGATAAAATTTTGTTTAAAAAACAATTTTACCTAATTTAATTCTAAAAATTTTGAAAAATATTTTACATATAATCATAAATTTTATAAAATAAGTAAATAAATCCAATAACTATAATGATACTATATTAAGTCTGACTACCAATATAAATTATAGTGATTATATGTCATCAATGTCATACTTTTTTTTATTATAATACTATTAATTTTTGCTAATATAGTCTATAATGACTCCTATAATTTATCTTATCAAAACTATCATGTTATCATATTCAACTATAATATGCATATACATAAATGTAAACAGAATAGTAAAAATAAATAACTTTAATTAAGTAAGCAAGATAAAATATCAGTAATTATATTCATTTAAATATGTATCACTAAATCTTTTATGAGTTACTCATAAGTCTTATTATAAAAATATATTCTTTAAATATGTTCTTTAGTAAGTGGATCATTAATCATCAAAGTGGTACTCAAATTCTAAATTGACACTTGTTATTTTTGACTTTTTTTCTCTAACCATCAAGTATTTTATCTCAATATATTTAGGTCCATTAGTGTATTTGTTATTCTTAATACAAAAAATTATTATAATATTACCAAAAAATATTTTTAGTGGCATAGCAATTGAGTCAACTATGCCTAGTCTTGAGATAAAATTTCAGAGCCATAAATCTTGATTTGTAATCTCAAAATATAACATAAATTAAGCTTCCATAATTAATGATGTAATAAGTAATTACTTTATAATTTTTTAAGAAATTACCTCTCTAACTAATATAAATTTGAATCTTAAAGTGGACTTTCTACCGTCGAAGTAATTTATAAAATTAATATTTAAATATCTCATCACTTCAAATTGATCTGATCTCCTATATGTGAGTATATAATATTTTATCCTATATAGATATCTTTTTTTATATAGTTTTTAATATTCCATTCTTAGGTTGTTTTGACATCTATATAAAATTAATATATAATGTCATTCAAATTTGAACATATAATAGACTTCTAACTACATGCATAAAGAATATTCTTAATTTGATTTCATTATAAATCATTCTTACGACACTAGCTTTAACTAAATTTCTCCAAAACTCAATCAATATATTATTTTTGAGATATTTCTAATAATTCTTAAGACCTATTAACTATCTCAATAGTAATAAAATAAACTGTTTCATTTATATTAACTATCTCAAATGAAATATATCCTAGTTTCATACAATAAACTAAAATCACTACTAGCAAATGAAATATATCTATATATAAGATCAATATAATAAACTTACTCCTATTAACTTTTAGATATATATAATTATTAATAATATTTTTTTAAAACTAAAGGAAGTAATGATATTATGAAACTTTATATACCATTATTTGGAAGCTTGTTTAAAATCATAAATGAATTTTTTTATATTTGTAAGCCTAACTTATGAATCCTTCAAATTATTTCATATAGACTTCTTTATCTAGATCTTTATTGAGAAATATTATTTTCACATTCAATTGATATAATTCAAGATAATAATGAACTACTAATATAATGAAGATCCTCAAAGAGTCATTTTTAGAAACCAAAGGAAATATTCTATTATAGTCGATGTTATTTTTCTAAAAAAAATCTTTAGTCATAAGTTTAACTTTATATCATTTGATATTGCTCCTTAAGTCATATTTTATCTTAAAGATCTATTTACAATTAACTCTTCAATTATTAGCCAATTCAATAAGTTCTTAAATACTATTTTGGTGCATTGATTTTAACTCCTTTTTTTATTATCGTGTATCACCTTTCATAATCACTACTTCTATGATTTATGAAAATAATAAAGAATCTATTATAATTCTTATGTCATAATATGATTTTTATAGATGTATTATATAATTATCAGAAATGTCAAGTTCTTTCGCTTTGAGATCTATGCAAAACTATTGATAACAGCTGTCCTACAAAATCATTAACAATCACATCAACATTATATGATAGTTTATTAATATTATTTTATTATTCACCCTCATTAATTCATTCAATTATTTTAAGAACAACAACCACTCGATAGAAAATGATAAAAAAGTATTAACTCATATCTCTTTTATATCAAAAATTAATCTTTTGAGATTTTTCTCTCCCATTAATTTTATTATTTTTTAAAATATTATATTATCATATTCTACAATCCTTATATTATGATTAGGGTAATAAAATTTATATCCTTTGGATTTTTCTAGATAATTAATAAAATATTCAAAAATAATTTTTGGATCTAATTATTTTTCATATGGATTGAAAACTCTTATTTGTATAGGATAACCCTAAATATAAAAATATTTCAAATTAGGTTTCCTACCAATTCATAACTCAAAAGGAGTTGATGAAATTGACTCACTACGTACTTTGTTTAAGATATACATATATGTCCTAAGAGCTTCACCACATATCGATTTAGATACAAAGGAATTATTGAATATTAGATTTTGATGATGAAACCAACTGATAAAGTTATGAACTAATATGCGTTTAAGTAACGCAGGATTAGCTTCGATCATGGAGAGATAATTTGATTATAGTAGGAAGAATCAATTTTGGACCGGAGTGGAATATGTTAGAATATTGGACGAAGAGCCAAAGGATAGATTGACATATTGGCAGAAGGCCTTCATGCCATAAGTTCGGGCATCGGGCCAAGAAGATCCAATATTGTGAGAGGTTAACATATCGATTAGGCAATACACCGAAGTGTTAGGATCTGAGTAGTACTAAGAGAGGGGGAGGGGGTAAATTAGTGCAGCGGATAAAACCCATAAATTTGAAACCGATTTCGGAAATAGTCGTTAGAAGAGAAATTTTGATCCAACGAAAATGATTCCAGCAAAATGATTCAAGTGAATGTTATTGGAAGTAGAGAGAAGGAGATCGATAGATTTGCAACTAAGTAAAGAATAAGATGCAATAATTAAAACTCACACATTCAGAGTAGTACGCAGCGATGTATAGTGGTTCGGTCAAATGACCTATGTCCACTTTCGAAACCTCCTTCGATGAGGTTCCCAACTTTCACTATCAAATCTTCTTAAAGAGGAAGGACCAAGTACCCCTCTTACAAACTTTTTACAAGTGGTTCACACTCTTATAGAATTTTGACAACGTAAAAATGTGGGAAGTGAATAATCAAGCTATTGAAATCGATTTTGCTATAGCTTAGACTCAGTTTATATAACTTCTCAAAAGTACACAACCAGTTGAGAAGAGAGGGGTATTTATAGACTCAATTAGGTTCAAAAATAGAGTAAAAAAGAGTCACATCTTGAATTTTCGGGTACTGACGGTACCACCGCCTGTTGACCTTGTTCTATGAGTGTACTAGGCTGTACCATCGCCTGACAAGGTCCTTAGACTCTATGGACTGGTAGTACCATCGCTTGTCAAGCGGTACCACTACTGACCTAGGGCAGTACTACCACCCAGACCACCTAGGGACCTATTCCCGGGGCAGTGCCACCACCCTAGTCCGATTGTTCCACCACTAGACCTAGTCCAACACTATTGAATGGGCATTGAATCTGGCCCAATTCAGCCCAATTAAGACCCAGTTGGCTTATACTAGGGTTAATCAAGATTATCACTTAATCCTAACTTTAATTATATGCTAACTATAAAATTAAAAATATATTCTAAGCAAAACTAAATCAGTATGTTGAGTTTTCTTCTGGTAAGCTTTTGACGAACTTCTGGTGGACTTCCAACACACCCTCGGATTTCTTCCGACGGACTCCCAATAGGCTCCCGGACTTTATGGCAAGTTCATTGAATCTTTAGTAAGCTTTCGAACCTTTCGGTGAGCTCTGCGAACCTCCATGATCTTTCTGACAAACTTCCGATGCCTTCGGCAAGTCCCCGATTCATTCTTGGTTGGTTCCAACAACACTTCTGATGATCCTTCGAACTTTTGATAGACTCTTGAACTCCCAGCGTACTTGACTTCGGCAATCCACTTTATGTCTTCATTCCTATCGTAATTAATTCTACACACTTATCTCAATAATATGGATAGATCAAATAACATATCAATTGACTTTATCATCAAAATCCGAGATTCAATAACCTCTCCCTTTTTGATGATGACAATCAATTGATGATGGAGTTAATCTTAACTCCCCCTATCTACATACCATATTATGAGAAGGAAAACACTTGAATTCAATCTCCTTGAATTCAAGCCGAACCCAATAAGTTTCATCCGTTGAACTTATCATCATGCTTAGCATGATTTTTCATAAATACGAAACTTCATATTTTTCACAATGTCAAGACATGACATCTATTTTCAAGTCAAATGATGATAGACATTTATTATTTTGACAAATGATACCAATCATAATTTTGAAATATAATACGGATCACATAATATCAATTATAAAGTACACAAATGCAATGCATGATATCATTTTGCGATACATCATCAAATGAGATGATAACTTATCATATCAATGAAAGATACCAATTTTTAAACATAATATGATAACAATCTTTCAAAAATTTATATGTTAAGCGAACCTTTTGCGATACATGTGATACATTACAATACGCTATAAATTTAATTGTGATGCTTTTAAAGATAAGCAACCAATTTTCAATTACAAAGTATGGTAATTGCAATATAAAACATATAAGACATTTTATCATTCTATCAAGTCATTGCGATATGATACGATACATATTAATTATTCATAAAGTCATGGATTTATTTATCATATTCTTCTCGATACATGCAAGGCATTTATCAAGTCATCAATTTATTTTGTCACATTGTTCTCCCCCTTTGTCATCAACAAAAAGGAGGTGAATTGTGATTACAAAAAGAATGATAAAGGTAGTCAACATACGGTATCATGATGCTAGTCATTTATCAAACATATCAAAAATTGTAAGGGTAGTCATCAAACACATACGATATATGAGGTTAAAATTTGCTTAGAAAATGAGTTGAACATCATGCAACATATGTCATCCGAGACAGATAAACCCGAAGAATGATTTGATCATTTTGATTCATGTCTATGAAATCCGAAAAATGATCATTGAGGCCAAAAAGCATAAGAATTTCTAAATGCTCATGAAAGATTCATACACGAAAAAATTCAAGACTCAACTTTGATTGAAAATTCAAGCATAAAATTGTAAAGCGAAAAGATACATCATTGAAGCCAAATCATTTATCAAACATAGTATCAAGGGCTTCATGTCATTTATTCAAAAATAAAATATGTGAGAGAGAGATATCAAAATTTATGAAGAAGTTCAACTTATCATTTATGAATTCATGAAGTGAAGCACATTAGCATCAAAAGTTTTATAAAGAAGGATTCAATATGGCATTCTTATAAGAATTCATGAGATGGAAGATAAATAATCAAATCATAAAAGCTCAAGACATAGAGATTAGCACATGAATAAAGTCCGAAGAGAGTATAATAAACACTTAAGAGCCTAATCTTTATGCAAGGTTCATAACATTAAGTTGCATATGTCAAGCTTCAAATGATACGAAAGACATGAAATCCATTTAATCATTCAAATAGAGGTAGAGGGAGAATAAAACCAAGTTTACCATGTCATTAAAAGGCATGATATTTATCATCGAAAAAGGAGGAGAATCAAAAAATTATGATTGAGGAGTAAAAATGAGAGTTCCATTATGTTGAATCTCGGATTTTGATGATGAAACTAATTGATTGTGTTTTGTGGTCTAACTACGTTTTGAGTTACGCAGGTCTACTATTAATCAGGATTAGACAGCTGACGTTGGAGGAATTGACATTGTGCTAGAAATGATCACGCTAGGATATCAGATGTCGAGCTGGAGGTTCAGTCGACAATCGGCAGAAGGCTTCGTACGTCGGGCATCGGGCCAAGAAGAGCGGAGTTGCGCTAGGGATATCAGGGTTGCGGAGGTCAATTGTCAATTGGGCAACAAGCCGCAAGAGAGGACGATACGCCAAAGAATCGGACGAAGCATCGACCAATGACGTGCCGGGCAACTAAATGTCAATTTACGTTGTAATAACTGTCTAGATTGAAGTAGAGTATTTATTTGTGCTTGTGCAGGATTAACTATGATAATGATAAAGATGTAAAGCGAAACAAAATGCCGGAAGACAAGTGGGATGGATCGTTAGGAGTTCAAGAGTTCGATAAAAGTTCGAAGATTCATTGGGAGTGCTACCGGAACTGGCCGAGAACGAGTAGGGAGCTTGCCGAAGGGTTTTCGGAAGTTCACCGCAAGGTTCATCGAGAGTTCGCGGAGCTAGCCAAGAAAGATCGGAGCTTGCCAAAGAAGCTCATTGGAACTCGCCAAGATCATCGTGAAGTCTAGGAGCTTGCCGAGAGTCCATAGGATGGTTTCCGAGGGTTCGTCGGAAGACCGCCGAAAGTTCGCCGGAAGCTCGTCGGAAGAAGTCTTGACTTATTGGACTTTGTAATAGCTTAGGAAATATCTTTAATTTCATAGTTAGTACATTAATTTGGGTTAGGATTAGGTGTTTATCCTATAACCCAAGTAGGGGCCCATTGGGTCTTGTTTTGGATCGGTTTGGGCCCAGTTTTTAGCCCAAACAAGTGAGCTGAAAAGTGTTGGGCGATGGCACCACCCAGAGGCCGAGAGTTGGGCAGTGGCACCGCCCAGGCCCAGACAAGCAGGGTGGTGGCACCACTACCTTGGGTGGCGGAACCGCCTAGTGCATTGTCAATCTGACAACTGATAGGCGGTGGCACCGCTAGCACAAGGAACAACGAAAGAGATTCAAATTTAGGCTCCAAATTTGAATCTTCTTGGGTCTATAAATACCCCAAGTGTTCCTACAAGAAGTACAACAAGCACAACACTTTGAAAGCAAGAAAACTCTGCTTAAATCTCTATAGAAAATCTTTCTTAGTTTTTTACTTATATTCTATCGAAAGAAAGGAGAGAGTGCTTGTAAGGGTTTCCTCCTAAGCCTATCAAAAGGAGAGGAGTTGTAAGGGAGTTCATCCTCGCCCGTTGGAAGGAGGATAGCTAGTAGAAAAGCCGGTGGCCTCAAGCGAAGAGGAATCGGGAGTGGATGTAGGTTGGATGACCGAACCATTATAAATCGATTTGTATTTAATTTCTTGCAACTTACTATACTACAAACCATCTTCACTTTGCTGCCTTACTTACTCGACTTCCTCTTCATCTTCTTACGAATCATTTTAAGTGTATACGCAATCAAAATAGTTTCAAACGAAACATTGATTTCTATCGTATAAAGTTTCCGAAGTTGGTTTAAATCACCGAAAGTTTATCATTTTTTATCGCTGCACTAATTCACCCCCCCCCCTCTTAGTGCCGCTTGATCCCTAACAATTGGTATCAGAGCCATGTTATTTCTCATTCGGATTTACACCTGTAAGAAATGGCTCTTCATAGCTTTCAAGAGGGCTTTTTGGTTGTTCATCCACCGTTCTTTAATGGTTCGGACTACACATATTAGAAAACTCGAGTGAAAGTTTTCTTAATTTCTCTTGATTTAAACTTATGGAATGTTATTGAAAATTATTTTCAACTTCCTTCTAAACCGACGAACGAATGATTGGATTTGGAGAAAAGGTCTTTTTCTTTGAATGTAAAGGCTATGAATGCCTTATTTTGTGCTTTAGATAAAAATGAGTTCAATCGGATTTCTATGTGCGAACGGCTTTTAAAATTTGGCGAACACTTGAAATCACACACGAGGGAACTAGTAGAGTCAAAGACTCAAAAGTAAACCTTTTATTGCATGATTTTGAGATTTTTCGAATGAAACCAAGCGAGACTATCGGCAACATGCACACCCGTTTCACAGATGTTGTCAATAGTCTAAAAGCTCTTGGTAAATATTTTTTGAATTTTGAACTCACTAATAAGATCTTAAGATTCCTTCCAAAAAGGTGGGATCTTAAAATATGGCGATACAAGAAACTAAAGATTTAAATGATTATTCTATTAAAAAAACTCATTGGATCCTTAATGACATATGAAATGAGTTTCTTGGAACATGTTGAACATGATGAACATTTGAATCACCTTCTAAAGAACAAGAAGGATTTGGAACTCCGAACTATGAAATGCCATTTGAGTGATGACTCAAGTGATGAGGACAATGATGAACTTGAGTTTCGAACACTAAATCTTAATAAGTTTATTAAACAAAAATCTAAAATAAATAATGAATGAATAGAGGAAGAGGCCAAAGAAGAGGAAGGCACTCAAGGAAGAATCAAGTGATGAAACGATGAATTGGGCTTTGACGAGCTTCGACTACAAGGTAAGCAACTTAACTCTCTTGAATTATTTTAAAATTACATGATATTTTTCATGAGTGCTTAACTTGGTTAGTAGGAAATAAAAATTGTTTTTTAAAAAAATTATACTCTGTTTTTTTTTCTAAGTATCTTTGAAAATTAAAAATATGAATGATGATTGTATAATTTGTGATAATGTTTGTACACCTAATATGATTAACCCATGCATGTGTATCTTGATGTTTTATATTATCTCTAAATATGATGCTTGATGATTTTATGTCATGCATGAGTTTTTTGAAGTGAGATTGGTTTGAAAACTTCTATCTTAGATTATTGGGTCTTAACCTTTTTTTTATATGATAAAATTTTTAGATGATGCTTGTCTTCATGAAATCAAAAAACCTAACTCACAAATTTTCAAAATGAAAGAAATGTGGTTTTGATGTTGCCTTGTATTATATTTGGACTTGATGATTTTCATGACGAAAATTATTTTTCAGATTTATAAAATGATGCATGATTTTAGCAAAAATTTGAGTATTGATCATCTTGTTATATAAAATGAAAGAAAGAATGTTAAAATGATTTTAATGATGCATGAGGATTTGTCAAAATGATGATTTGAAATCTCACATTTTAAAATGATGTGTTTTGATGATCTTTATGATGAAACTTGGTTTTAACCATGATACTCATCTCCTAAAACTTGAGCACACTTACATGAAACATACAACTTAAAATGAAACATATTATCATGTTGAATTGAATTTTTATAAGAAGATACTTTATGTGTAATGCTTTTGATCTTAATGGGTTTAATGACAAACTTATATTTTGAATTTATACAATGATGGCTTCTGTATAAATATTTGAATATACCTTATGAAATCATCATTGATAATGATGAAATGAAAAATATACTATCATGATACTTTATGTTTGATATATTTTGTCTTGATGGTTTTGATGAGAAAACATATATTTTGGAATTTATACGATGATGGTTTGAACATGATTGTATGAAATCAATTGCATGAAATGAAAATACATTTTCTATTCTATTAATATTAATGAACTCATTTCATGAATCATGTGAATCTCTTGAATCAATTTTGGAAAATTCCACACACTTAATAAGTTACGATTTCATGATCTTTATGACGAAATTTGCCTTTCCATCTTGAATGTTGACATTTCCTAATAAGTCAAAGACATGCTTAAATGAATTTAATCAAAAAGGGAAATGTATGATTCTTGAAATTTTTGAATTTTTGATAAAAGACGAATGATAAGTCTATGTATATTATGTTCTTGAATCTCGAGAATAATTTTGATAATTTGATTATTAGTTTTGAGTTAACAAAATGAGTTTGAATGATTTTATGACTCCTCACTTGATCTTGTGAAATCATGACTTTGAATTCTTGACTTGAGATATTTTATGTGAATTGAAATGCTTTCCTCTATAATTGCTTCTTTTTATCATTTACTAAAGAGAAAAACAATCCAAGCCTTGATATCTCAATATTTCATACTTGAAATTATTTTTATGATTCATGATGAATTTAGATCTATCATGCATAAATTAAGTTGTTACTTTTACTATCAAATGAATCATGAGCTTTGACATCATATCTTTCATGATATAGAAATGACAATAATTCTTTGGCTTGTATGCCTTATGTGGTAATTGAAAAATTGATATAAAAGAAATTTACCTTATGATAAATCAATGAATCATGACTTGATCTATAAGAATGATATATTTTTATGCATCATGATTTTTGGTTGTATACTCTTTATCATGAATTGAAAATGATGCTAAAGAAAATATTTGTGAATCATGATTTTGATTTCTCAAAACTCAATATTTGAATCTTTATGAATTCATGATTTTGATAACTTCATATGTCTTTTGGAATTTATGACATGATATGATTGAATCATTGATTTACTCTTCTTTATCCTAGCTTGAGAATGAATGTTTTTGAATCATGGTTGACAACCTTTACATTTTTGAAATTTCACATGATGATTAATGATAGCTTGAATGCATGAATCAAGTGACCTTGCTATCTATTATCAAATGAATCATGTCCTTTTTGATTTTTCTTGATATTATATCATTCATGATATGATTTCTTTATATGGCTTGTAAATTTTTAGCCATTGAGCCCTCCTTCTTTTGACAAAAACAAGGGGGGAAGATTTATTGCTAGCTTGCGACTTGAATGAAAAATTTGCTAGCTCGATCATTGAAATAAAGGAGCATCCCATCATGAACATTTCAAAAGTTGCTAGCATATTACAAAAGCAAAGTGCAAAACTTAAAAGTTTACAATCTTACACTTGCCATGCTTCTATGTTTGTATGTTGTAATGAAAATTTAGCTTTTATATTTAAAGTGATGACATGTTTACACAAATTGCTTGCATATTGCAAAGGAAGCAAAAAAAATGCAACTTGCACATTTCAAGAAGTGAATAAAAAATTACTATCTTGCCTATCCTTTACAAGAAAATCAAAGTGCAAACTTGCACAAGAAGCAAGTGTTGAATTGCTATGCTTGGATATCTTTTAAAATCTTGCCATGATTATATGTTGAATATCTTGTTTAATAGCTAGTGTGTTGTAAAATTTACATATCCTTGAAAACTAGCTATAATGCAACTTCTCCTTTTTGTTGATGATATAGGGGGAGAAGAAGGTTGATGACTTAATGCATTGAATTGAATATTTTATATATTTGCATGATGGTTTCTTAATTATCATAATTTATGATGAATGTTGCATGGATTTGGGATAATCCAAGTGTTCTATTAATGGCATATTGATAGAGGGAGTTTGGTTAAACTCCGGGGAGTTATGGTTAACTCCGTTAGTCATCAATTAGTTATCATCATAAAAAAGGGGGAGATTGCTGAATCTCGAATTTTGATGATGAAACTAATTGATTATGTTTTATGGTCTAATTACGTTTTGAGTGATGCAGGTCTACTATCGATCAGGATTAGACAGTTGAGGCTGGAGGAATTGACGTTGCACTGGAAGTGATCACGTCAGGATATTGGATGTCGAGATGGAGGTTTGATCGACAATCAGCAGAAGGCTTCGTACGTCGGGCATCGGGCCAAGAAGAGCAGAGCTGCTCCAAGGATATCGGGGTTGCGCCAAGGATATCGAGGTTGCGGAGGTCAACCGCCGATTGGGCAATAAGCCGTAAGAGAGGATGATGCGTTGAAGAATCAGACGAAGCGCCAACCAATTGCGTGTCGGGCAACTAAATGTCAATTCGCATTGTAATAACAGTCTAGATTGAAGTAGAGTATTTGTTTGTGTTTGTGCAGGATTAACTACGATAATAATGAAGATGTAAAGTGAAACAAAGTGCCGAAAGATAAGTGGGATGGATTGTTGGGAGTTCGAGAGTTCGACGGAAGTTCGAAGATTCATTGGGAGTGCTGCCGGAATTGGCCGAGAACAAGTAGGGAGCTTACCGAAGGGTTTTTGGAAGTTTGCTGGAAGGTTTGTTGGGAGTTCATGGAGCTAGCCAAGAAAGATCGGAGCTTGCCAAAGAAGCTCGTTGGAACTCGCCAAGATCATCGTGAAGTCCAGGAGCTTGCCAGGAGTCTGCAGGATGGTTTCCGAGGGTTTATCGGAAGACTGTCGGAAGTTCATCGGAAGACCACCGGATGTTCGCCGAAAGATGTCTTGACTTGTCGGACTTTGTAATAGCTTAGGAAATATCTTTAATTTCATAATTAGCATGTTAATTTGGGTTAGAATTAGGTGTTAATCCTATAACCCAAGTAGGGATCCATTGGGCCTTGTTTTAGACCGGTATGGGTCAAGTTTTTGGCCCAAACCAGTGAGTTGAAAAGTGCTGGGCGGTGGCACTGCTCAGGACCAGCAAGCTGGGCGGTGGCACCGCCCAGAGGCCGAGAGTTGGGTGATGGCACTGCCCAGGCCCAGACAAGCTGGGCGGTGGCATCGCTACCTTGGGCGGTGGAACCGCCCAGTCCAGTGTCAGTCTGACAACTGATAGGCGGTGGCACCACCACTGACAGGCGGTGGCACCGTTAGCACCAGGAACAATGAAAGAGATTTAAATTTGGGCTCCTCTAAGGGTTTATAAATACCCCAAGTGTTCCTGCAAGAAGTACAACAAGCACAACACTTTGAAAGCAGCAAGAAAACTTTGCTTAAATCTCTCTAGAAAATGCTCCTTAGGTTTTTACTTGTATTCTACCGAAAGGAGAGAGTGCTTGTAAGGGTTTCCTCCTAAGCCCGTCAAAAGGAGAGGAGTTGTAAGGGAGTTCATCCTTGCCTATTGGAAGGAGGATAGCTAGTGGAAAAGCTGGTGGCTTCAAGCGAAGAGGAATCGGGAGTGGATGTAGGTCGGATGACCGAACCACTATAAATCGGTTTGCATTTACTTTCTTGCAACTTACTATATTGCAAACCATCTTCACTTTGCTGCCTTACTTACTCCACTTCCTCTTCATCTTCATATGAATCATTTTAATTTTATACACAATCGAAATAGTTTCAAATGAAACGTTTATTTCTATTATACGAAGTTTTCAAAGTTGGTTTAAATCACCGAAAGTTTATCGTTCTTTACCGTTGCACTAATTCATGAAAGGATCAAAAGGCACTAAGAGGGGGGGGGGGGTGAATTAGTGCAGCGGATTAAACTCGAATTCTTGAAAATGATTTCGCAAAGAAACACAAGTTCGTAGGAAGATTTCGATTCGACGAAAGAGAACTTGAAAGTAATTGCTTGTGAAAAGGAACTAACTATGAACTTGCAGCCAAGAAATGAAATGATTCAGAAATATAAACACTCACATATTTAAGGACACAATGATGTATAGTGGTTCGGTCAAATGACCTACATCCACTCTTGAAGCCTATGCGATGAGGCTCCGCTCTTCCACTAGCAAGTCATTTGAAGGGGAAGGATCAAACACCCCTTTTTACAACCCTTTACAAGATGTTCACACTTGTACAAGATCTCTCAAGAAGAAGAAGAAGGTGAACACTTAGCAAAGAAAACAACACTTTTAAAAACTCTTCAAAAGCTCAAGACTCAAACTTTTTCTTGCTCAAAAGGGTACCCTTCAAATTGAGAAAGGGGTATTTATAGATCCAAAGTGGATTCAAAATTGGGCTCCAAATTCTAAGTGAATTTGGAGTTCCCATGTTTCTTGTGGTCAAGGCGGTGCCACCGTCACTTTGTCGAAGCGGTGCCACACGCACTTTGTCGGCGGTGCCACCGCTTTGTCGGCGTGCCACCGCTGTGTCGATCTTTGATCGACGTGACGAAGCGGTGCCACCGCTGTCGATCTTTGACTAACGTCAGGGTGGTGCCACCGCCCAGCAGCGTGCGGTGCTACCGCTCGATCCAGTGGCAAGCGGTGCCACCCTTGACCAGCGCGTTCCACCGCCGTCGATGTATCTGGGCGGTGCTACGCTTTGCATAGTGCGTTCCACCGCTGTTTGTGTGTGTGCAGGGGCGGTGCTACCGCCCCAGGCTGGGCGGTTCCACCGCCCCAGGCTTGGCGGTTCCACCGCCCCAGGCTTGGGCGGTTCCACCGCTTGCCCCCATTCGGACAGAGCCGAATGGGGCCTGTTTAGATCTCAACTTGACACAATAGTGGCCCGGTTGGCTCCTACTGAATTTTGGGCAGGATTTATTTCTTAAATCCTTGCTCTACTCATGTGCAAATTACGAACATAACTTAACGTGATTTGATCGGACACCCTTCAAGTCGACTTCCGGCGAGTTCTACGATGAGATTCCGGCAGGCCTCCGATGCTTCCCTCGGATTGCTACCAGTGGTCTCCCAGCATACTCCGGCGAGCTCAACTAGTCTTCGGCTGGTTTCCGAATCTTCCCGGAAGTTCCGCGAACCTTCGACGATCTTTGAAATGGACTTTCAAAACTTCGACAAGTCCCTGATTTGATCTTGGATGGTTCTGGCAACTCTTCCGAAAATCTCTCGGACTTCCGATGAACTCTTGAACCCCCGACGGACTTGGCCTCGGTAAATCACATTATGTTTTCTTTCCATCATAGTTATTCCTGCACACTCATCTCAACAAAGAGATTAGTACAAATATTTCACCAATTGATTTCATCATCAAAATCCGAGATTTAACAATCTCCCCCTTTTTGATGATGACAATCAATTGGTGATGGAGTTATTCTTAACTCCCCCTATGTATATGCCATAAAGAAAAATTGCTTGAATTCAATTTTTGAATTCAACACAATTAATTTTAATTTCAAGATTTCAAAAATAGATATCAAAGATATCAATGAAGTATACATAATCAAAAAACATGATATCAAGAACCCAAATAAGTTTATGTTGGACAATGCATATCATATGGCAATACACATATCATTTCTCCCCCTTTGTCATCAACAAAAAGGAAACGAGGGAATCATAACAATAAGGAGGGTCGGAAAATATCACAAATGTGGAAAAGGAAATCAGAAAAC
Organism: Musa beccarii; assembly: GCA_024322285.1. Taxonomy (NCBI): domain Eukaryota; kingdom Viridiplantae; phylum Streptophyta; class Magnoliopsida; order Zingiberales; family Musaceae; genus Musa; species Musa beccarii. Next base: position 35,726,328 of record CM044401.1, on the reverse strand, counting down.
CGAAAATCATTCCATAGTGGCCGAAAAGATGTAAGATAACACAGCATGAAGTTAAGACAACATAGATGTCAACAAGAAGATGTCACGATGTAAGGAATACAACATAAATGTCAACATACAACACAAGTTTACATCGTTCAAAAAGAAAACACAGCAAGCTACTCCTAAGGAGGAATGCCAAGATGCCTATACATGTGATCGATCTTTAAGTTCATCTTCCGCATTTCCTTCAAAATTTCAATTTGCTGTAGTTTTACTTCATTTAACTCTCTCATGATCGGATCAGAGAAGATGGAGCAGAAAATGTCACCGATGTAGCTTTGCAACAAAAGGATTAGGAGGAGGAGATTCATTTCCCCTAAGGACTGGTGTTTCAGGATGGTCTACTACCGGGAGAGGTATATCACATCTCCTAGGTTGCCTAACCCTTATTCCATGCTCGAAAGTACATCTAAGTCGCCTAAGTAGTTTAACGTCAATAATATTAAATCTTTCGACTTGTATTGCTTCTTCATCCGGTGGAATGCGGATGTTATGGGCATGCAATAGTCTAGTTATTAAACCTCCATATGGTAACATTGATCCTTTAGAAAGGACCTCTATCATGTGTCACTGATTAGGTAACCAAAACAGAAATGTTGTCTAGTCATGATCCAATATAAGGTACCTAATTCATGAAACCGATCTCATCATGATGAAACTGCTTAGGAATAACAATGCTTATTAGAATGTGATGCAAAATTTTAGAGTTAAAAGGTAATAAATGTTCACAACTCTTGGGAATTATTCCTAAATTTGGGTTTGCAAACACAGCTTCTAAAGCTTTAGAGTGAGTGGCACCAATCGTGTCCATATCCCATTTTCCTCGAAAATAACACCCTAGCTCTCTTTCAACAATTCCAATTAATGAGCATATAGTATTATCACATATTTGAATCTCATTACCTAGAAGATAAGTTGACAAGCCATCATCATTCACAGATTAAATTAGCATAGAACAACTTAACTAAACGTGGATAAATAGGTTCAATAATTTACGTAATAGGTAAAGCCTCTAAGTCTGCAAACCACATGATAGGTTCTAAGTTTCCTAATTGATTCAAATCAACATACTTTCCTTTATGAATGGGTCTAGAACCAAATTCAGAAAATCTAAGGAGGCTTCTTGTGATTTAAACAAGGATTGGTCAAATGAATCTACCTCCATCCTTTTCCTTTGTCTCTTGATGTTCTTCTAGGAGCCATTTCTATTCAGGAATGATCAAAAATCAATTGAAGAAAGGAATGAAACTTCACAAGAAAAGGAAAGAGAAATAATTCTATTTTTACCTTAGATTGGTTCTTTGAGATGTAGGAAGCTTGAATCAAGATAAAATCTCCTCCTTAGGCTTCTAGATGGGAAGAAATGACACCAATTTGAAGTTTGGAAGAGTTTGGAAGAGTGAGGAGAGGCGGTTCACAGATTACGGGAGGTGGTTCTACTACCACGCCCTAACACACTTTATAGCAGGGTGTTCGGGCGATACTATCGCTTAAGGTGGTTCCACCGCTGGGCTGACTACCCAGCGGTTCCACCGCCAAGAATTTGGCGGTGCTACTGCACCGTAGCACAAAACAAATTCGATTTCATGTTTTTCCTTTTTTTTTTTTAAAGAAAAATCTCAGAGATGGGATGAAGTCAAAAGGAGTAAATCCATGGGAAAATCCGAATCAAATCGATGGAAATCATAGTTTAAACATAATTTCAAGAAAAGACATCATAAAAAAAACTTACTTACTTGGACGCTTTAGCATGCCTAATTCCCTTCTAATAAAATCAAATTGTTCCTCATTTAAAGGTTTCGTAAAAATGTCCGCTAATTGATGATTTGTATCAACAAAATCAAGAGTGACATTTCTACTACTTACATGATCACGTATAAAGTGATGCCTGATGTCAATGTGCTTAGTACGAGAGTGTTGGATTGGATTTTTAGTTAGACAAATTACACTCGTGTTATCACACTTTATAGGAATATTTTTAAGTAGATTCCATAGTCCTCTAGTGTATTTTTCATCCAAATAACTTGTGCACAAAGCATGCACTAGCAGCTATATATTCAAACTTCATGTAGATAGTGGCAATCGAATTTTGTTTCTTGAAGTCCAAGAAACAAGTGCATGTCCTAGAAATTGGCATGTTCCTGATGTGCTTTTTCTATCTATTTTACATCCACCAAAATCCGCATCTCGCATAAGCTTTCAAACTAAAATTTTCAGATTTTGGATACCATAATCCAAGATTAGGGGTCCCTTTAAGATATCTAAGAATCCTCTTGACAAATTTTCAAGTGAGATAGCTTAGGATTAGCTTGAATCTTGCACATAGCCCTACACTCGAACATGATGTCGTCCGGTTTGCATAGTGAGATAAAGCAGAGCTACCTATCATGCCCTATAAGTTTTTTGATCAAAACTTTCTTCATTTTCATCCATATCTAATTTAGTGGAGGTGCTCATAGAGTGCTAATTTCTTTTGATCCATCCATATTAAATCGTTTTAACAATTCCAATGTGTATTTTGATTGATTTAGAAATATACCATCACTTAGTTGCTTGATTTGAAGTCCTAAAAGAAATTTAGTTCTCCCATTAGGCTCATCTCAAATTCATCACTCATATCCTTAGCAAATAATTCACATAGTGATTTATTACAAGATCCGAAAATAATATCATCAACATAAATTTGAACAATAAGAAAATTGTTTTCAAAATGTTTAATAAACAATGTAGTATCAACCTTGCCTTTAGTGAAATTATTTGAAATCAAGAAGGAACTAAGCCTCTCATACCAAGCCCTAGGGGCTTGTTTAAGACCATATAAGGCCTTAGTTAGCTTAAACACATGGTTAGGAAATAGAGAGTTTTCGAATCCGGGTGGTTGTTCAACATAAACTTCTTCGAAATAAAACCATTTAAGAATGCACTTTTGACATCCATTTGAAATAATTTAAAATCTTTACTACTAGCATAGGCAAGGAGCATCCTAATGGCTTCCAATCTTGCCACCGGAGCGAAGGTTTCTTCATAATCGATACCTTCTTCTTGGTTGAAACCTTTGGCCACTAGTCTAGCCTTGTTTCTAACTACGATACCGCATTCATCTTGCTTGTTTCTAAAGACCCACTTAGTACCAATAACTAAGTGGTCATTAGGTCTAGGAACAAGCTTCCATACCTCATTCCTCTCAAATTGATTCAATTCTTCTTGCATTGCGATAACCCAAGAATCATCTTTTAGGGCATCAACAATGCATTTTGGTTCAACTTGAGAAAGAAAGGCAGCATGGGCACTAAAATTTTTGAAAGAAGAGCGAGTTTGAACCCCTTTCGATGCATCTCCTATAATTAACTCCTTGGGATGAGCATCTACATACTTCCATTCCTTTGGTAAGGAAGTTTGGGAAGAAGATGCATCCAAAATGTTATTTTGAGGAGAGGGTTCATTCAAATTCAAATCATCAAGACCAAAATCATCATCAAAATCTTTTTTCTTAAATTCGAAAACTTCATTAAAAACCACGTGAATAGATTCTTCTATAAGTAAGGTTCTCTTGTTGAAAACACGAAAAGCCTTAGAAACGGAAGAATAACCAAGAAATATGCCTTCATTGGATTTTGCATCGAATTTTCCTAAGGCATCCTTTTCATTCAAAATAAAGCATTTGCAACCAAAAACTTTAAAGTAAGAAACATTGGGTTTTTTATCATTCCATAATTCATATGGAGTTTTGGATAGGGATGGTCTCACTAGAACTCTATTCATCACATAGCAAGTCCGTATTCACGGCTTCGCCCAAAAAATATTTTGGTAAATTATATTCATTTAACATGGTTCTAGCCATTTCTTGCAAACTTCTATTTTTCCTTTCTACTACTCCATTTTGTTGTGGATTTCTTGGACTAGAGAAGTTGTGATTATATCCGTTTGTTTCACAAAAATTTTGGAAGTCATGATTTTGAAATTCACCTCCATGATCACTTCGAATTGATGAGATCATAAAGCCTTTTTCATTTTGAGTGAGTTTACAAAATTTAGAGAAATATTTGAAGCAATCACTTTTATGAGCCAAAAAATAGGTCCAAGTGTATCTACTATAGTCATCCACAATTACAAAGGCATATTTGCTACCTCCTAGGCTTGTTATGTCAATTGGTCCAAATAAGTCCAAGTGGATCAATTGCAATGGTCTAGTGGTGCTAATGTGATTTTTTGATTTGAAACTAGTCTTTATTTGTTTTCCTAGTTGACATGCATCACATACCTTATCCTTAACAAATTTCGTGTTTGGGATACCTCTTACTAAATCTCTAGATGAAATCTTAGAGATTAGTTTCATGCTTGCATGGCCTAGCCTCCTATGCCAAAGCCAAGCGTTATCATTCAAAACCGAAAAACACATTTCATTACTTAATTTATCAATATTTATGGTGTAGACATTGTTTTGTTTTAAAGCAATCATGGATATGTTGTTGTTGGGTTTTTCAATAATGCAAACATTGATTCAAATCTAACAACATAACCTTTATCACATAGTTGACTAATACTTAAAAGATTATGTTTTAAACCATCAACTAGTAACACATCATCAATTGAAAAACTCGATTTGTTACCTATGGTTCCCTTGCCAATGATTTTACCCTTGTTGTTGTCTCCGAAAGTGACATATCCTTCTTCTTTGCTAGAGAGCATAGAGAAATGAGATGGATCTCCGGTCATGTGCCTTGAGCATCCACTATCAAGATACCATTTCTTGCTCCTAGCTTGTGAGTTTGTCTACAAAAGAGGATTGTTTTTAGGTACCCATTTGATTTTGGGTGCCTTACAAATTGATCTACTTACTTTGTAATTTATCATTGAATTGTTTATGGTTCCTTTAGGAACCCATATCAACTTTTGTGGACTAATTTTCTTGAATGGACATTTGTAGGTAACATGTCCCATTTTGCAACAAAAATTACATTTCAAATAGGGTGATACATGCAATGTAGGCCCTTTAACAAAGGTGGTGAGATTTTGGTGAGAACCTCTCACAAATCCGATACCACTTCTATTTCCGACATGACCTTTGTTAGCAAGAATCATGTCTAAGCCCTTGCTACCGACCTTAAACTTGTTTAGGGTCTCTTTGAGTAGCAAGTTCTCCCTTTTTGTTGTATCTAAGTCTTCACACTTAGAGCATGGGGGTAGAGAAGGGTTTTGAAGACTATTGAATTTACTTTGTAATAAAGCATGCTCTTTCTTAAGCAAATTGAACTTCTTACTAATAGTTCTACATTCATCAAACAACTCATGAAAAGCCATAGAAAGTTCATCGAAAGATAACTCTTCATTAAGTAACTCACTAACCTCTTCTCCAAATGCCATTAGAGCGAAGTTTGCCTCCTCTTTGTTGCTAGCCTCTTCAACCTCGAGTCACTTGAATCATCCCACGTGGCCTTCAAGGCTTTTTCTTCTTGAATTGCTTCTTCTTGGCTTGAGGGCATTCATTCTTGAAGTATCCCGGCTTCTTGCATTCGTAGCAAATGACTTGGTCCTTTTTGTGTTCAAATTTACTTTTTGTGTCATTTTTGAATTTGTTCTTTCTTATGAATTTCTTAAACTTTCAAGTTAGAAGTGCAATGTCATTGTCACTATCCTCATCACTTGATGTTCCTTTCAAGTGGTCTTCTTGTGTTCTAAGTGCCATATCCTTCCTGTTCTTTGGAAGGGGGTTCTCAAGCTCTTCATGAGCATGGCACGTCATCTCGTAAGTCATTAGAGATCCAATAAGTTCTTCAATGGGAAATACTTTAAGATCCTTGGCCCCTTGAATGGCCGTGACCTTTGGATCCCAACACTTTGGAAGGGATCTTAAAATCTTAGTTACCAATTCAAAATTCAAAAGCCTTTACCAAGAGCTTTAAGTCCATTGATGACATCCGTAAAGCGGGTGTACATGTCTCCAATGGACTCATTTGGTTTCATCCGAAAAAGTTCGTAGGAGTGCACAAGAATGTTGATTTTGGACTCCTTCACTCGGCTAGTGCCTTCATGAGTGATTTCAAGAGTGCGCCAAATATCAAAAGCCGATTCACAAACGGAAAGCCGATTAAACTCATTCTTATCAAGTGCACAAAATAAGGCATTCATAGCCTTTGCATTGAGAGCGAAAATCTTCCTCTTCGACTCATTCCATTCACTCATCGGAAGAGAAGATTTTGCGAAGCCATTTTCGATAATGTTCCAAAGTTCGAAGTCCATGGAAATAAGAAAAATCCTCATACGAGTCTTCCAATACGTATAATCCGACCCATTGAACATAGGTGGACGAGTAATGGAGAGACCCTCTTGCATACCGGAGTAGGCCATCTCTCTTGGGTTTTAAACCAATATGAGAGCAAACCTTGCTCGATACCAATTGAAAGGATCAAAAGGCACTAAGAGGGGGTGAATTAGTGCAGCGGATTAAACTCGTATTCTTGAAAATGATTTCGCAAAGAAACACAAGTTCGTAGGAAGATTTTGATTCGACGAAAGAGAACTTGAAAGTAATTGCTTGTGAAAAGGAACTAACTATGAACTTGCAGCCAAGAAATGAAATGATTCAGAAATATAAACACTCACACATTTAAGGACACAATGATGTATAGTGGTTCGGTCAAATGACCTACATCCACTCTTGAAGCCTTTGCGATGAGGCTCCGCTCTTCCACTAGCAAGTCCTTTGAAGGGGAAGGATCAAACACCCCTTTTTACAATCCTTTACAAGATGTTCACACTTGTACAAGATCTCTCAAGAAGAAGAAGAAGGTGAACACTTAGCAAAGAAAACAACACTTTTCAAAATTCTTCAAAAGCTCAAGACTCAAACTTTTTCTTGCTCAAAAGGGTACCCTTTCAGCTGAGAAAGGGGGGGTATTTATAAATCCAAAGTGAATTCAAAATTGGGCTCCAAATTCCAAGTGAATTTGGAGTTCCCATGTTTCTGGTGGTCAAGGCGGTGCCACATTGCTGTCGGCGGTGCCACCGCTGTGTCGATCTTTGATTGACGTGCGGCGGTGCCACCACCCCAGCAAAGCGGCGGTGCTACGCTCGAGTCCGTGGATCAAGGCGGTGCCACCGCCTCAGGCTAAGCGGTTCCACCGCCGTCGATGTATCTGGGCGGTGCTATCGCCTTAGACAAAGGTTCCACCGCCTGTGTGTGTGTGCAGGGGCGGTGCTACCGCCCCAGGCTAGGCGGTTCCACCGCCCCAGGCTTGGCGGTTCCACCACCCCAGGCTTGGGCGGTTCCATCGCTTGCCCCATTCGACAGAGCCGAATGGGGCCTGTTTAGATCTCAACTTGACACAGTAGTGGCCCGGTTGGCTCCTACTAAATTTTGGGCAGGATTTATTTCTTAAATCCTTGCTCTACTCATGTGCAAATTACGAACATAACTTAACGTGATTTGATCGGACACCCTTCAAGTCGACTTCCGGCGAGTTCTACGGCGAGATTCCCGCAGCCTCCGATGCTTCCTCGGATTGCTACCATGGGTCTCCCAAAGATACTCGGCGAGCTCAACTAGTCTTCGGCTGGTTTCTCGAATCTTCCCGGAAGTTCCGCGAACCTTCGACGATCTTTGAAATGGACTTTCGAAAACTTCGACAAGTCCCTGATTTGATCTTGGATGGTTCCGGCAACTCTTCCGAAAATCTCTCCGACTTTCGATGAACTCTTGAACCCCCGACGGACTTGGCCTCGGTAAATCACGTTATGTTTTCTTTCCATCGTAGTTATTCCTGCACACTCATCTCAACAAAGAGATTAGTACAAATATTTCACCAATTGATTTCATCATCAAAATCCGAGATTTAACAATTCACCCCCTCTTCGTGCCACTCGATCCCTAACACATTCAAAATAAGATGTCATCTAGAATTCAAACTTTCGATGCCTTCAGCAAGTCCCCGATTCATTCTCGGCTAGTTCTAGTAGCACTTTTAACGATCCTTCGGACTTCCGACGGACTCTTGAACTCCCAACGTGCTTGACTCTAACAATTCATTTTATGTCTTTATTGCTATCGTAGTTAATCCTGTACACTTATCTCAATAATATGAATTAGATCAAATAACCTATCAATTGATTTCATCATCAAAATATGAGATTCAACACGAAGGAGAGGATAATGCACCGAAGGTTCAGACGAAACATCGATAAACCAATGACATGCCAGACAACATGTGATTGATGTTTGTAATCATTAGTCTAGATTGAAGTAGTTTACAATTGTAATTGAGTTAGTTTTGGGTGTAATTAGATCAACTCAATTAGGCACCCATTGGGCCTAAGTTAAGGCTATGTTGAGCCAAGAGAAAGGCTCATTCAATGAGCCAAAAGTTGCTGTAGGTAGTGGCACCACCAAATTGGCAGTGGAACCACCTATGAGCTAGAAAAGTGAAAAAAAAATAATTTTCTAGGCTTTTGGCGATGGTACTGCTAGAGCCCTTGTTTTCAAGGTGCTATAGGCGATGGTACCACCCATACCTAAAAGATCCAAAATTTGAGTTTTGGTTTTATTTTTGAAGTCATTTGGGGCCTATAAATGCTCCACTCATCCTTGCTAAGATTACATAAGAAAAAATGAGCTAAAACTCAGGTGAATCAAAGTTGTAATCTTAAAAAGTGTCAAGTGTTACTCCCCTCCTCTTGAAAAGTTTAGAATTCTATCTAAGGGAAGTGTGAGAGTTATAGAGGTTATATCCTAAACCACCTATGAAAAGGAGAAAGGGTTGTAAAAGGGTGATTGATCTTCCCCTATTGAAAGAAGATTGATAGTGGAAGTCGGTGACCTCAACGGAGGAGAAATTAAGAGTGGATGTAGGTTATAATGACCGAACCACTATAAAATTGGTGTGCCTTCTCTTCTTTGCTGCTTAATTATTTTTCAAATTGTCTTACTTGCACATTACAGTTTTATGAATGTTTTTAAGCTTAAACACTTTTCCGAAACAAGCTTTATCGAATGAATCTTCAAATCAACGAAAGTTTTTCAAAAGCACTAATTCACCCACCCCCCCTCCCCCACCACACCCCCCTTAGTGCTGATTCGATCCTAATAATTGGTATCAAAGCCACATATTTCTCATTTGGTTTAACACCTAAGAGAAATGACTTTTTTCGGCTTTCAAGAGGGTTTTTCTTATTGAATCTCAGATTTTGATAATGAAATCAATTGATAAATTATTAATCTAATCTATATATTGAGAAAAGTGTTTAAGATTAATTACGATCATGAATAAGGCATAAAGCATATGTTGGGCCTAAGTCAAAGATTGGATGATTCGTTAAGAGTTCGTCGAGAAGTTCGTTAGGAGTTCGTTGGAGCATGCTGAGAAGTACGTCGGGAGCTCACTAAGAAGTTTGTTGGGAGTTTGTTGAAAAGATCATTGAGAGTTCTTCAAGAGCTCGTAGGGAGTCTATCAGAAGATCATCGAGAGTCCACGGGAAGTCTACCGGAAGATCGCCGGAAGCTTACTGGATTTTGCCATAAGCTTGTCGAATTTTGTTGGAAGAACAATTGACATATTAGACGTAGATTGCTTAGTTAATGCCTTAATTGTCATAGTCAGGACTTAGTTTGTCTTAGGATTAGGAGGTAACCTAATTAACTTAGTTAACGACCAATTGGGCTCGAATCAAGAATGGTTTGGGCTGGATTGATGGCCCAAACAATGACCTGGAACTAGGCTAGTGATGGCACCACTAGGGCAAGGTGGTGGAACTGCTTAGGGCTCAATCTCTTAAGAGGTTTGGATGGTGATACCATCGATAGTTAATGCTGGAAAATTATGAATCGACATCTTATGCGCAACAAAAAATAAAAAACAAAAACAAGACTAGATTTTTTATAGTTAAATACTTAGCCGTTGTGTGATGATTAATGTGTGAAAAACTACAAATCCAAAAAACTACATGTATCATGTTAAAAGCATTACCTAGGGAGATCGTATATCCCTAAAAATTTCAGATCCGATAAAGAGGATGGAGTACTAGCGTACTCTTCTCTGGCGATAATCCACACAGTAGATGTAGCGACGATGCTCCTCAGATCACCATGGGATCTCCCTCTCCACGTGCATCATAAGGCTACCGGAGCCAAGGAGGAGGAGAGGAGGCTATGGAGAATAGGAGGGGCGACTTCCAATAGCTCTAGCCTATGAACCAGGGAGTTCCTCCTATTTATAAAGGTACAGGAATGGATCCTATTCTCATTGGATCTTTATTCAATTATCCAGCTGGATCTCTATCTAATTGGATGTCTATCCAATCATCCAATTTAATCTCATCCAATTATCCGATTGGATCTTATCCATAGGATCCAAACTAGGGGCTTCGCAGATATCTCATATCTACACCTCTACTTGTCGCAACATCCACCTAATGTGTGTGACCCTCTAGGCCTGATACCAAGCTGGTTATGAGTTGCTCCCGTCAGAACTCCTTCTGATATAGTGAATAATTATCCTCATAATAATTCACTTGACTTATCGACTATGAACGTACTAGGCCATTATGCCATAGTCCATAGACGGTATAAGGGGATCTATTTCATCTAACCTATGTGTCTTCAGATATCATGTATCTATTGTCCCTCATCCATCTAATATCTGAAAGACCGTATATTGGGCATGGTAATGTCAGGCCCATACGGAATCCTATCCAAGTCTTACTCTGATCGGATTCTCCTGGAAAACTTCTCTCTCAACCCGAACATCCCTAGCCAGGGATTTTGCTTGAGCGAGCACACATGAGATATTTCTCTCATGATACTAAGAGTGGATGATCCTCTATTGATACTCAATTGCCTTCGTAAGGTTGGCTACCATTCTCGAGAACCAATTATACCAGATCTAGAGCCTTCTAAACCTATAAGTTCAATGCCAAAGAATGGAGTACTCATACAAGACATCTTTGGTGTTTTAAGTCTAAGGACCAAACACACAACTGGGACTATAGAATCATTGTCTGACTTTAGGTATCATTAACCATCCAACATTCTGTAAGCGGATCAATCAGTAAACTCATTCTCTAATAAGCACATGCACTGTACCCCTAGTGTCTCCACACAAGCGACTATGAGACTAGTCGCCTCCATCATATAGATGCGTATACAGTGCACTAGTCTATCCAGTTATCTCGATGTCTTTTTCGAGTAACCTATGACCAGGATGATTTAGGATCTATGTTTAAAGGTATATCAATCTCATTATCATGATCTTATCATGATTCAATTCCCATTACACAGATTCAAGGACATTACAATATTCATCTAGATAATGTGAGAAAATACCAATAATAATACACAAAAAGATCGATGACGCAGCGTGTCACAAGTGTCATCACTCATGTGATTAGCTTGTAGGTCACCTATAACTAACAATCTCCCACTTGACCTAATACTAATCACCTACGTGTCTGATCCCCATCAGACCTCTGTGATGCTCAAATATAATCTGAGTCAACGGCTTTGTCAATGGATCTGTAATGTTATCTTTGGATGGAACTCTTTCCACTACTACATCTCTATGAGCTACGATCTCTCTAATCAGGTGGAATCTTCTTAGAACACTTCTGATGAGACCCGGGTTCCCTAGCTTGATCAATCACCCGGTTATTGTCTCCCTATATAGGAATCAACTTCATGCTGCTCGATACGATTCCCAATTTCATAATGAACTTCTTCATCAAAACACCCTCTTTTGCTACTTCTACCATAGTAATGTATTCTGCCTCTGTGGTCGAGTCAGTAGTAGTATCTCACTTAGAACTTTTTCAACTTACTACTGCTCCATTCAGGATGAACACGTACCTTGAATTCGACTTGCTATCATTAATATCGGAATGAAAACTCGAGTCTGTGTAGCCCTCAATCTGGAGACTACCTCCTTAATATACCAGTAAAAGATCCTTAGTCCTTCTCAAGTACTTAAGGATACACTTTACTGCTTTCCAGTGCTCCAAGCTTGAATCTGTCTGATACCTACTCGTGACACTCAAAGCATGCGCTATATCAGGCTTGGTACATAGCATAGCATATATGATAGATCCTATCGCATAGGGTATCATATCCATGTTTGCCATTTCTCTAAAAGTTTTTAGGCATATACTCCGAGAAAGTGAAATTCCATGTCTCATCGGTATGAGATCTCTCTTGGAATTTTTCATGCCAAATCTTTTGACAATGGTGTCTATGTACCTGGACTGGGACAAGCCAAGCATCATGTTGAATCTATCTCTATAGATCTGAATCCCCAAAATATAGGATGCTTCCTCTAAGTCCTTCATGGAGAAGTGTCTAGATAGCCAAGCTTTTACTACGGAGAGCATTTCTACATCATTCCCAATGATTAAGATGTCATCCACATATAACACTAAGAAGGTGATAGCGCTCCCACTTACCTTCTTGTACATATAAGGCTCATCTTTGTTCTTAACGAAGTCATAAGATTTGATAATCTCACCAAACCTTATGTTCCAGCTTCGAGAAGCTTGCTTTAGTCTGTAAATGGACTTAAGTAATCTGCACACCTTATCTGGACTTTGCTTGGATATGAACCCCTCAAGCTATATCATATACACTTCCTCTTCGATGTTACCATTGAGAAATATAGTTTTCACGTCCATTTGCCAGATCTCATAGTTATAATGTGTTATAATAGTGAATAGAATTCGGATGGATTTTAGCATAGATATGGGTGTGAAGGTTTCGTCATAGTCAACACCTTACCTTTGACGATACCCCTTAGCCACTAGCCTTGCCTTATAAGTCTCCACCCTTCCATCTACCCCGATCTTCTTCTTGAAGGTCCATTTATAGCTGATGGGTACGATACTCTCAGGTGCATCAACAAGGTTCTAAACCTTGTTGGAGTACATGGATTCCATCTCAGAATTTATGGCTTCTTGTCACTTCCCGAGTCTATGCTTATAATAGCCTCCTCATAGGTCTGAGGATTAATATCCTAAGTGTCCTCTCCATTGATATGTCTCATATATCTCTCAAGAGGGTGACACTCTACCAGTCCTATGCAAAGTTGAAATTTGTGTGTTAGGTACTCGAATAGACTCGGTCTCTGGAATGGTGCCTAAGCTATGTTCTCCAACCTTACTCAACTCTATCATGCTCCCATTGTCTCCGTCAAGAATGTGTTCCTTCTTAAGAAACACTGCTCTCTTGGCAACAAAGCCCTTTTGGTCCTCGGGGTGACAGAAATAATACCCTCAAGTTTCCTTAGGGTATCTCATGAACTTGCACCATTCCATCTTGGATTCTAATTTATCGGGGTCATGTCTTTTAACGTGGGCAGTGCAGCTCCAAATCTTAACAACCTTAAGATTGGGCTTCTTCCCTCTCTATATCTCATATGGTGTAGACACAATCTTTTAGGTTCGGAGCGACACTAAGAGGGGGGGGGGTGAATTAGTGCAGCGGATTAAAATGAATAAAGCTTGAAAATCGATTCTGGAGATTTGCTTAAGAACTTGATTCACCGAAAGAGACTTTAACTTGAAAATATTCAGGTAAATAAAAGTTGAAGTAGGGAGAAGAAATCCGATCTGTTTGCGGCTTAAGAAATTTACGATGCAGAATTTTAAATACTCACACAGCAAGTAAACGCAGCGATGTATAGTGGTTCGGTCAAATGACCTACGTCCACTCTTGAAGCCTCCTCCAATGAGGCTCCCAACTTCTACTAGCAAGTCTCTTGAAGGGGAAGGACTAAACACCCCTTTACAGCCTTTTACAAGAGGTTCCCTCTCTTTACAGAATTTTTACAAGTAGAAGAAGGAGGTGAACACTTGAACAATTGAAAGCAGGAATTTGCTATGGCTTAGACTCAAATCTAACACTGCAAAAGGTAACCCAACCAGCTAGAAGTAAAGGGATATTTATAGAGCTTTTTGGATTAAAAAATCCCACTAAAAAAAAGTCTTGTCCGAAATTTTGGACTGTAGGCGGTACTACCGCCTGCATCAAGCAAGTTGCAACCACTTGTCAGCGGTGCCACCGCCGCTTTAGGGCGGTACTACTTCGACATAGGTGGTTGCAACCACTGCCAGCGGTGCCACCGCCTGCCTGGGGCGGTACTACCGCTTGGGTTCGGTCAACAAGCGGTGCTACTACACCGCCCTTGCCGAAATCAGATGGGCCTTACCTTCGGCCCAATACAGCCCAATAAAGACCCAATTGGCCCAATACAGGTCTAGATAGGATTAACACCTATTCTATTGTCATGCCCCCCTGAAATTATCACATTCAGGAGGTGTGACCTTGTCTTAAAATTTATAATATTAAAATTCAAACAACAAACCATTCCCAGGATCCACAACGATATTTGAGGACACTAACAATTATTCAAGTCATAAATCACATCCAAAACACATAATTTCATAAAACCTGTATAGTTTATAATCCATATACCACATCACTCCAAGACTCATAAAATTTCAAAGCCAACTCAAGTAAACAATATCCACATCATAAAATCCACAAGTGAGGGAATCCATGTAGTTACAAAACTAACATTTACCACATGTTTATATCATCATACCATTTAAAATACACATTTTAAATCCTAACATGAGAGGTCCTCCAACCTTTACAAAACATATAAGTTCAGATTTACCATCGATATTTCACTAAACACAAAATATACTTATACAACAAAATATATCAACCACTAAAGATCAACCCAAAATCTTCTAGCTTTCCCTTCCTCAGCCCAATTTACACATCCCAGAGACTGATAAGCTAACCTGAAAATATTATATAACAAATGGGGTGAGCATAACAAAGCTCAGCAAGTGACTAATATATCCATAGCGATAGGAGCAGTTCAAGCAGGCTCGATATCAAATTACAAAAGCATAGCTTCAAGGGTTAAATGAAAAGCATCTCATAGGATATAAAATCACAAAGGGTTATCTCATTTGAAACTGGAATTTTACATAACAATAGGAGAAAGAAAATTGGAGTATTTCATTAGCAAAAGAAGCATTTAGGTGCATATCAAAGACGTAAGAGTGTTTGGGAGCATAACAATATCATACGATACACTTCAAGTATAACAAGTGAACCAAATAGTCAACACAAGCTTATATGTCATTTTTAGTGTAGCATGTATTTCATTTTCATCCAAAGCATAAATATAATCTCATAAGCAGAGCTTTGGATATCATATCAAAAAAAGTACAGAAAGTGCTGTGGGATCACATACATAACGTGATTCATCCATTTCTGGATGATCACCAAACATTAGTCTCCCACGTCTGGGAGCTCCATCCACCCACGTCTGAGTGAAGTCAATGGGGCCGGCAGAGCAATCGCAGGCTCTATGCATAACTCCCTTTACCATTTCTGGCAAAGGTTCACATTATCCCACAAGACACTAGAGTACAAAAGGACAGGTATGAACAATAATTTGACACATATCGGAAGCACATGTGGAACAATAAAACATACATGCGCCTTTACGAAACAAATATGATGCTAGTATATTCCTGTCACAATGCATACAAATTTGAAATAAAAATAATGGCATGAGTATACAAGGATTTGAAACAAGAGTATATAGCTCAATCGAAAGAAAGGGCTTTAGCTCAATTCAGTTTCCAACAAAAAGAACAAAATAAGAATAAGCAAACTTGACAAAAGAAAATCTGGTTCTGACAGAATTTGAGAAGTACAATTACTGAGTTATTTGAGTAACCAAATATACTTCAAATTGTTCTAAATTAGTGTCTTCTGATAGATATAATAATCTAGATTCGGATTAACAAAGTTTGGTATAAATTAAAGGTCTCCTCTGGAAGTTACAATTCATTTAGTGACAATAGGTCAGAAAACATCATCTCTGTTTTATAGTATGTATAGGGTCGACTAAAACAGACATTTTCAGTTGGTATCTGTACTCAAAATATTACAAATAAGATATGCACAGAAAGCTTTATGAGTCTACTTTCCAGTAAGATTAATTTTATCACTATTGAATTTGTTCACAGTGAGTTACAAGTGATAGTATGCCCAAAGGTCAGAACTCGGAATCTCTATTTGATAGATTCTATGGGGTCAATTCAAACCAAAGTTTAGATAGGAAATTGAACTCTAAATTCATACATCCTAATCTCAAAATAAAGATATACAAGTATATTTTCGGATGGATTTAATTTTACTTAAATATGAGTTCAGTACAAAAAGTTATAGACATGAAAAGGCAGCAAGGACAGAATCTAGAAAAAAACCCAGATTCACGGTTTGATACATAAATTGCAGAAATATCATTATGAAACTTTAATCCTCTAAAATTTCTAGGATTAGGATGAGAACAGAGATCAAATTAACTGTAGGAAGGGGTTAGAACACTTGCCTTGGATCAATTTTGATCCCAATAAAAAGTATTGAGCCCAAAAGACCTAAATCCCCAATTCTTCTTCTCTCCTTCTCCTTTCCTTCTTTTCTTTTTCTCCCCCTTTCTTCTCCACGTAGGCTGCCTTCTCAGTTTCCTTAGGAATGAAGGTAGAGAGTCTTAAATGGTGGGATTTGTTATTTTGTGCATTTTGCAATTTAGTCCTTGTGTTACATATTTTTACAATTGAGTCCTCCGAATTTTACAAATAGGTCCTCAGCTCTTATAAATAGGTTTTTCAATTTCATTCAAACTCCTTTATCAAATTTAAAATAGATAGTAACTATGCTATTAAACTCTTATACGAAAATGTAGAAACGAGAAATGCGAGGGATGTTACATCTATACCCTAATAAGTGCTAACTATGATCTTCTAAAGCCAAATTATACCAACACCATCAAGTTATCTTCCGAAGAGCTTTCCGACGATCTTCCGACGGACTTCCGACAATCCCTCGGATTCCTTCCGGCGGACTCCCAACTGGCTCCCGATTCTATGGCGAGTTCAACGAGTCTTTGGCACCCTTCCGAACCTTCTCGGTTATCTCCGCGAACCTCCGACGATCTTTTCGGCGAACTTCCGAAACCTTCGGCAAGTCCCCGATTTCATCTCGGTTGGCTCCGGCAGCACTTCCGATGATCCTTCGGACTTCTGGTGGACTCTTGAACTTCCAGCAACTTGACTTTGGTAATTTGCTCTATCATAGTTAATCCTGCACACTTATCTCAAAAATGGATTAGATCAAATAACCATCAATTGACTTCATCATCAAAATCCGAGATTCAACAATCTCCCCCTTTTTGATGATGACAATCAATTGATGACGGAGTTATTCTTAACTCCCCCTATCTATAAGCCATATAATGAGAAAGTAAAAACACTTGAATTAATCTCTTGAATTTAACCAAAACCGATAAGTTACTTGAATTGAACTTATCATCATGATCAATCAGCATGAGGTTTCATTTGTAAGCATTATCAAAGCATGACATTTAATTTCAAGTCGAAAGATGATAAACATTTATCATTCCAACAAAAGATACCAAAAATTTTGAGATTACAACAAGGATCTCATGATTGAAAAGCGTGACAACATATTAGATAAATCATAAGATGAAAATTTGTCTTATCAATCGAAAGATGCCATTTGATAAACATGATATAGTAAGAATCTTTCAATTATAGAATTGCAATGTGATGTATTGCATTCATTGCAATGCTTTTTAAGGATTGCAACCTATTTTTGACACTAAGCATGGCAAGAGCAATTGAATTACAATAAACAAATCTTATGACATATTTTTTAATTCATTACATTATATCAAATTATCAAAATATTTTGCTCATAAAAGCCACATTGAACAAGTCATCAATTTCACATTTTTCTCCCCCTTTGTCATCAACAAAAAGGAGATGAATAAACTTGATGAAAGGGTGAAGCTTGATGAAACTTGGTGAAGCTTGATAAAAATAGAGTGAAGCAGAAATCATAAATCCAGAGTATGTCATCCTCGATAGACAAATCCAAAAGATGTTTTATCATTTATATAGTGAAAACCATGATCGCAAGGCTAAAGGATACATCATTAAAGCCAATCAAAAGGTGAGAGAGATATCAAAATTCATGAAGAGATTCAAGAATAAAACGAGATATGAAGTCATAAAATTTTTAACCGTTAAAAACAACATCATGAAGGCAACATCATGAAAACTTTTCGATCGAAAGATGAGTTCTTCACAATATATTATGATCAATAAAATGAAAGTTTCATATATCATTGAAGGTATAAAGGTGAAACTATCAAAATCAAAGTTTAAATGTTTTGAAAGACATGCAATATTTAAACATCAGGACAAATTTAGCATGCCTATTCTCTTCTAATGAAGTCAAATTATTCTTCATTTAGAGGTTTTATGAAAATTTCCGCTAATTGGTGCTTTGTATCAATAAATTCTAAAGTGACATCATTATTAGCGACATGATCTCGTATAAAGTGATGCCTAATATCAATGTACTTAGTTCTTGAGTGTTGATGAGATTTTTTGTTAGACAAATAGCACTTGTGTTATCGCATTTTATTGGAATGTTTTTTAAATTAATTCCATAATCTTCTAAAGTGTTTTTCATCCACACAACTTGTGCACAACATGCACTTGTAGCTATATATTTGGCTTCCGCCGTAGATAGTGCAACGGAATTTTGTTTCTTGGATGTCCAAGAAACAAGTGCATGTCCTAGAAATTGACATGTTCTGGATGTGCTTTTTCTATCGATTCTACATCCGCCAAAATCGGCATCTGTATAAGCTTTTAAATCAAAGTTATCAGATTTTGGATACCATAATCCTAGATTAGAAGTTCCTTTAAGGTACCTAAGGATTCTTTTAACAGCTTTAAGGTGAGATAACTTAGGATTTGTTTGAAATCTTGCACATAGACCTACGCTAAATATGATATCAGGTCTAGTTGCAGTGAGATAGAGTAAGCTACCTATCATTCCCCTATATGTTTTTTGATCAAAGTTTTCTCTATTTTCATCCAAGTCTAGCTTGGTGGAAGTACTCATTGGAGTGTTGATGGCTTTAGAACTATCCATGTTAAATCGTTTTAACAGTTCCAATGTATACTTGGTTTGATTAAGAAATATTCCATCACTAAGTTGTTTAATTTGTAATCCTAAAAAGAAGTTTAACTCACCCATTAGACTCATTTCAAATTCTAGACTCATACACTTAGCAAATGATTCACATTGTGATTCATCCGAAGAACCAAAAATGATATCATCACCATAAATTTGAATAATAAGAAAATTATTTTTAAAATATTTAATAAACAATGTAGTATCAACCTTGCCTTTAGTAAAATTATTTAAAATTAAGAAAGAACTAAGCCTCTCATACCAAGCCCTAGGGGCTTGTTTCAATCCATAGAGAGCTTTAGTTAATTTAAACACATGATTAGGAAAAAGAGAGTTTTCAAAACCGGGTGGTTGTTTAACATAAACCTCTTCGGAAATAAAGCCATTCAAAAAGGCACTTTTGACATCCATTTGAAAAGGCTTAAAGTTATTACTACTAGCATAGGCAAGGAGCATCCTAATGGCTTTTAATCTAGCCACAGGAGCGAAGGTTTCTTCATAATCGATACCTTCTTCTTGGTTGAAACCTTTGGCCACTAATCTAGCCTTATTTCTAACCATGATACCATATTCATCTTGCTTGTTTCTAAAGACCCATTTAGTACCGATAACTAAATGGTCACTTGGTCTAGGAACAAGCTTCTATACCTCATTTCTCTCAAATTAGTTCAATTCCTCTTACATTGTGATAACCCAAGAATTATTTTTCAAGGCTTCGTCAATGCTCTTAGGCTCAATTTGAGAAAGAAAAGCGGCATGAGCACAAAAATTTTTAAACAAAGAACGTGTTTGAACCCCTTTCGATATATCTCTTATGATCAACTCCTTGGGATGGGCATCCACATACTTCCATTCCTTAGGTAAGGAATATTCGGAAGAAGATGCTTCCAAGTTGCCGTTTTGAGGAGAGGGTTCATTTAAATTCAAATTTTCAAAACCGAAATCATCATCAAGATCATTTTTCTTAATTTCAGAAACTTCATTAAAAACCACATGAATAGACTCTTCTATAACTAAGGTTCTCTTATTAAAAACTCGAAAAGCTTTAGACATGGAAAAGTATCCAAGAAAGATGCCTTCATCGGATTTAGCATCGAATTTTCCTAAGGCATCCTTTTCATTTAAAACAAAGCATTTGCAACCAAAAACTTTAAAGTAAGAAACATTAGGTTTTTTACCATTCCATAATTCATAAGGAGTCTTGGATAAAGATGGTCTTATTATAATCCTATTCATGACATAGCAAGCCGTATTTACGGCTTTCGCCCAAAATATTTGGGTAAATTATGTTCATTTAACATGGTTCTTGCCATTTCTTGTAAATTTCTATTCTTTCTTTCCACTACTCCATTTTGTTGAGGATTTCTTAGAGTAGAGAAGAAGTGGTTATACCCATTTGATTCACAAAAATTTTGGAAGTCACGGTTTTGGAATTCACCACCGTGATCACTCAGAATTGATGAAATCATAAAACCCTTTTCATTTTGAGTAAGTTTATAGAATTTAGAGAAACATTTAAAAGAATCACTTTTGTGAGCTAAGAAATAGGTCCACGTGAATTTACTATAGTCATCTACAATCACAAATGCATACTTACTACCTCCTAGGCTTGTTGTGTCAATTGGTCCAAACAAATTCATATGGATCAATTGTAATGGTCTAGAGGTACTTATTTGATTTTTTGGCTTGAAGCTAGTTTTAATTTGTTTTCCTAGTTGACAAGCATCACATACTTTATCTTTAATGAACTTAACCTTAGGAATACCTTTTACAAGGTTTTTAGATGTGATTTGAGAGATTAGTTTCATGCTAGCATGACCTAATCTTCTATGCCAAAGCCAAACATCATCATTCAAAGCCGAAAAACATATTTCACTACTAAGATCATCAAGATTAATAGTGTAGACGTTATTTTGCTTGATTGCAATTATAGATGTATTGTTGTGTGATTTTTCGACAATGCAAGCATTAGATTCAAATCTTACAATATAACCATTATCACATAATTGACTAATGCTCAAGAGATTATGTTTTAAACCATCTACTAATAACACATTATCAATTGAAAAGGTTGATTTGTTACCTATAGTACCCTTGCTAATGATTTTACCCTTGTTGTTGTCTCCGAAGGTGACAAACCCTTCGTCTTGGCTAGAGAGCTTAGAGAATTGAGATGGATCTCTGGTCATGTGTCTTGACCATCCACTATCAAGGTACCATCTCTTGCTCCTAGCTTGTGTGGGTGTTTTTGTCTACAAGAAAGGATGGTTTTTAGGTACCCATTTTGACTTGGGTGCCTCAAAAACTGATCTACTAAATTTATCATTATTCAATGAGTTCCTCATTGATCCTTTAAGAACCCATACTAATTTATTTGGGCTAAGTTTCCTATATGGACATTTGTAAATAACATGTCTGGATTTGCAACAAAAATTGTATTCTAAATGAGAGGAGACATGTAATGTTGGCCCTTTAATGAATGTGGTTTGTGTTCGGTGAGATCCACTCACGAATCCAATTCCACATCTATTTCTGATATGTCCCTTGTTAGCAAGGATCATGTCTAAGCTCTTGCTACCGACCTTAAACTTGTTTAAGGTCTCTTTGAGTAGCAAGTTCTCCTTTTTGATTGCTTCTAAGTGATTGCACTTAGAGCATGGGAGTAGAGGGAGAGAATCATGCTCAAGACTCTTAAACTTATCTAGTAATAAAGCATGTTCCTTTTTTAAAGAATTAAAGCTTTTTGTAATAGTTCTACAATCATCAAATAATTCATGAAAAGTAATTAAAAGCTCATCGAAAGATAAATCTTCATTAAGTAAATCACTTACCTCTTCTCCCAAAGCCATTAGAGCAAAGTTGGCCTCCTCTTTGATGCTTACTTTTTTATCCTCGGAATCACTCGAGTCATCCCATGTAGCCTTCAATGCCTTCTTCTTCTTGAGTTGCTTCTTCTTGGCTTGGGGGCATTCATTTTTGAAGTGCCCCGGCTTCTTGCATTCATAACATATGACTTGGTCCTTTTTTGGTTCAAGTTTATTCTTGAAATCATTTTTAAATTTGCCCTTTTTAATGAATTTTTTAAATTTTCTAGTTAAGAGTGCAATGTCCTCGTCAAGGTCCTCATCACTTGATGTTCCTTTTAAGTGGTCTTCTTGAGTTCTTAATGCCATATCCTTCCTGTTCTTTGGAAGGGGGTTCTCTAGCTCATCATGAGCATGACATATCATTTCATAGGTCATTAAAGACCCTATGAGTTCTTCGATAGGAAAAGTTTTAAGGTCCTTGGCCTCTTAAATGGCCGTAACCTTTGGATCCCAACATTTCGAAAGGGATCTTAAAATTTTTGTTACTAATTCAAAATTAGAAAAATCTTTACCAAGTGCCTTGAGTCCATTGATGACATCCGTAAAGCCGGTGTACATGTCTCCAATGGACTCACTTGGTTTTATTCGAAAGAGCTCGTAAGAGTGCACAAGAATGTTGATTTTGGACTCTTTCACTCGGCTAGTGCCTTCATGAGTGATCTCAAGAGTTCGCCAAATATCAAAAACCGATTCACAAATCGATACGCGATTAAATTCATTTTTGTCTAGTGCACAAAACAAGGCATTCATAGCCTTGACATTTAAAGCAAACACCTTCTTCTCCGACTCATTCCATTTGCTCATCGGAAGAGAGGATTTTTGAAAACCATTTTCAACGATATTACAAAGCTCAAAATCCATAGAAATAAGAAAAATCCTCATGCGAGTCTTCCAATACGTATAATCCGACCCATTAAACATGGGTGGACGAGTAATGGAGTGACCCTCTTGCATGCCAGAAAAGGTCATCTCTCTTGGGTTTTAAACCAAATATGAGAGTGAACCTTGCTCTGATACCAATTGTTAGGTTCGAAGTGGCACTAAGAGGGGGGTGAATTAGTGCAATGATTAAAATGAATAAAGCTTGAAAATCGATTTCGGAGATTTGCTTAAGAACTTGATTCACCGAAAGAGACTTTAACTTGAAAATATTCAAGTAAATGAAAGTTGAAGTAGGGAGAAGAAATCTGATCAGTTTGCAGCTTAAGAAATTTACGATGCAGAATTTTAAATACTCACACAGCAAGTAAATGCAGCGATGTATAGTGGTTCGATCAAATGACCTACGTCCACTCTTGAAGCCTCCTCCAATGAGACTCCCAACTTCCACTAGCAAGTCTCTTGAAGGGGAAGGACCAAACACCCTTTACAGCCTTTTACAAGAGGTTCCCTCTCTTTATAGAATTTTTACAAGTAGAAGAAGGAGGTGAACACTTGAACAATTGAAAGCAGGAATTTGCTAGGCTTAGACTCAAATCTAACACTGCAAAAGGTAACCCAACTAGCTAGAAGTAAAGGGGTATTTATAGAGCTTTTTGGATTCAAAAATCTCGCTTAAAAAAAGTCTTGTCCGAATTTTGATCAGTAGGCAAGATTACCGCTTGACACACCTTTGCGTGTGTGTCTCAGTGTCGGGCGGTACTATCGCTCGACACAGTGGTCGCAACCACTGGCGTCAAGCGGTGCCACCGCCTGCTTGGGGCGGTACTACCGCCTGACACAAGTGGTTGCAACCACCTGTCAGGTGGTGCCACCGCCGCTCTGGGCAAGCGATTACCGCTGGGTTCACCAACAAAAGTGCTATCGCCGGCCCTTGCCAGAAACTGTATGGGCCTTACCTTCGGCCCAATACAGCCCAATAAAGGCCCAATTGGCCCAATACAAGTCTAGATAGGATTAACACCTATTCTATACCCTAATTAAGTGCTAACTATGATCTTCTAAAGCCAAATTATACCAACACCAAGTTATCTTCCGAAGAGCTTTTCGGCGATCTTCCGGCGGACTTCCGACAATCCCTCGGATTCCTTCCGACGGACTCCCAGCTGGCTCCCGGATTCTATGGAGAGTTCAATGAGTCTTTGTCACCCTTTCGAACCTTCTCGGTTATCTCCGCGAACCTCCGACGATCTTTTCGATGAACTTCCGAAACCTTCGACAAGTCCCCGATTTCATCTCGGTTGGCTCCGACAGCACTTCCGATGATCCTTTGGACTTTTGGTGGACTCTTGAACTTCTAGCAACTTGACTTTGGTAATTTGCTCTATCATAGTTAATCTTGCACACTTATCTCAAAAATGGATTAAATCAAATAACCATCAATTGACTTCATCATCAAAATCCGAGATTCAACATAATCGATCTAGATGGAACTTTGTTAAGAAGGAAAGATGCGATCTCCAAGGCATATCTCCAAAATGAGATGGGTAGATCAACGAAAGTCATCATGGACTGCACCATATCTAATAGTTTGTGATTTCTCCTTTCTGATACACCATTGAGCTGTGATGTATGAGGAGGTGTCCATTAGGACAGATTTCTATACTTATGTTAGAACCCTCCACGGATTCTAAGCTTGGGGTTGATCTCTATAGGGGATCGGCCTCCTTGGAACTCTATAGGGGTTCCTTCCTCCAAGTTGCTGCACAAAGGCTGCTAAAGGATTGATCTATTCATTGATTAAAAGAGGATAAATACATGGTTATTTATAGGGCTTCTAAGCCCTAACTCCTAATAGGACTCTTACTCAAGACTCCTACTTCTAACCAACTTCTAATTAGGACTCCTTCTCTAGTAGGATTCCTAATTCTAATAGGACTTTTTCCCTAATAGGACTTCTACTTCTAATAGGACTCTTTTCCTAATAGGACTTCTACTTCTAATAGGACTCTTTTCCTAATAGGACTCCTACTTCTAATAGGACTCTTTTCCTAAGAAGTAACCTAACCCTAACCTAGCCGGCCTCTTCACCTCTTTAATAAGGGTTGGCAAGATAGGATTTACATGAATGCCCTTATCAATGAAACTAAATTAGGACTCTCATAGCTAGAGTTCTAACAGATCCGCCCTCTTCAAATCAGCCTTGTCCTCGAGGCTGACGTTCCATGAATTCTGGGAATTTGATCTTCAAGTCATCGTAGTTCTCCCAAGTGGTATCTTCTCATGCTGTGTAGGTTTGCCCATTGTATTAACACTTCAAGAGTGTGTCGCCGCGAGTCATGATTCGTTGATCAATAATGGCACTTGGTTGGGTCCGAGCTCTCCTTGGGCGTTATATTTGGTAGATGGCTTTGGGTGTCTCGTGTTGTCCCAACTTGAGCTTCAAACATGATACATGGAAGACTGGATGGATTCGGAGTCAAGTGGTAAGTCCAATCTGTATGCACTGCTTTGCCGATGCGCTCCAAAATCTGGTAGGGTCCATAGAACCGAGGTGAAAGCTTCATAGACGCCTCTGGTTTGGATTGATGTTTGCTTGTATGGTCGAGCCGTAGGAAGACCCAATCTCCTACCGAAAATTCTCTTTCGCCTCTGTGTTGATCATATTGTTGTTTCATCCTTGCTTGTGCTGCAGTGAGATTATCTTTTAGCAACTTCAGTATTTTTTCTCTATCTATTCTACTTATTCTACTTATTCTCTATCCATTCAGCTTGTGCTGTTCCCTGTCTACTTATTCTACTTTAGAGGTGCCCAACACATTTTGGAATTACAGGGGGGGGACCATACATGGCCTCATAGGGAGTACATTTTGTGGAGGAATGATAAGTTGTATTATACCACCACTCGGCCCAGTGGAAGCCACTTTGTCCATTCTTTTGGTCACAACCGTGAAAGCATCTAAGGTATGTCTCCAAACACCTGCTCACCACTTCGGTTTGGCCAGCTTGGCTTGTGGGTGATATGCCGTACTCATCTTTAATTTAGTGCCTTGCATCTGGAATAACTCATGTCCAAAATTTGCTTGTGAAGACCCTATCACGATCACTTACAATAGATCTCGGCATCCCATGTAATTTTACAATATTCTCTATAAAGATTCGAGCAATACTAGAAGCAAGTAGGGATTACTGATGGCACAAAAGTGAGCATACTTTGTAAGGCGATCAACCACGACAAAAATTGTACCTTTTCCTTGTGATGAGGGAAGCCCTTCGATGAAATCCATTGATATATCAGTTCATATTGATTCTCGGATGGGTAGAGGTTGTAACTTTCCGGGACTTGCCACTATCTCACCTTTGTGTCGTTGACATATATCACATTGTGCTACAAATTCAGCAATAATATTTTTCATCCCTATCCAATAAAAATTTTGCTTAATTCTTTTATAGGTTCTAAGGAACCCAGAGTGCTCATACCAGTGTGGAATGCATCTCTTGAAGGATGGTCTTTATGCAAGTAGAATTTGGCACAAGCACAATGCGTCCTTTATATCGCAAGTCCTTTGAGTCCCAACTGTAATGAGCCATAGAGCTTGGTGCTTCCTTTAATTTTTTTATGATTTTACTCATTTCTGGATTATCTTGCCATTCCCTCCTAATATCCTTAAGGAAGTCGCTGGTCGGAAGTGAAATAGCCAAAAATTCAGCTTGCTCGGGTAGCTGTGAAAGCATATCTGCAACAACATTATCTTTCCCTTTTTTGTAAGTTATTTCATAATCATATCCAAGAAGCTTTGTTACCCATTTTTGCTGCTTAAGTTGTACCAAAAAGCCGTTGCATGCTTTGTGCACAACTTTCTCCATTCGTTGTGTGCAAATTGTCGTTACGTCGCCCCACGCTTCCCCGTCATGACAAGATCACCTGCTTTCCCCTTGCTGTAAAATTTCATAATTAATTTAAAAATTCCAGGAAACATCACCTAATGTCATCAACCATTCGATGCCAAGCACGACCTCATAATCATCGAGAGAGAGGAGAAAAAAATCTGCAATTATCTCTTGGTCCTGCAGCAATAGTTTCACCTGTGGGCACTTACGATCACACTTCAAAATTCATCCATCTACGAATTTAACATTGAACCTGCTGCAATTCTCAATAGGTAAGGCCATCTGGATAGCAACCTTGCTGTTCATAAAATTATTAGTGCTCCCGGTGTCAATAAGAACGGTGATTGGTTGTTGCTTCAGAAATCCTCCCACTTTCATTGTTTGCGGGTTCGCATAACCGGCAAGGGCATGCATCATAATATCAATTAGCTGCTGTTCTTCATCCGTGACCTCTTCCTCATTCTCCTGGACCTCCTCCTTCATGTCTTCAAGAGGTTCAATCAATAGGAGGCGGCCCCTTTTGCAGCGATGATCGCGGTTCCACGGCTCGTCGCAATGCCAACAAAGACCCTTTGTTGATCGATCACGTAGTTCTTCTCTTGTCAATTTTTTGGGCAGCGAAGGATGGCTGGGAGCAGAAGGGGGTTTATATGTTGAGGTTCTAGGAGTGGTTCCCATCCTCTGAGAATTTTGGTTGAGTCGTTCTTCTTGTATTCGGGCAAAAGAAATCGCAGCCATCACGGTACGGGGCTGTCGTGCCTTAACTTCCCCTTTTATCTCTGGCTTGAGTCCTTCGATAAATATTCCTAACAATTGATGGTCAGTTCAATCACGAGCAAGGTAACATAGCTTCTCAAACCTGGTTTGGTACTCTTGAATCGTAGAGGTTTGTCGAATCTTTGCGAGTTGGCCGTCGATATTTTCATACTCCGTAGGTCCGAAATGGTTCAGCAATGCATTCTTAAATTGATTCCATGTCGGAGCCCCATGATTATATTCCAGCCAATTGTACCATTGAATAGCATCTCCTTCAAGGTGGATGACAGCAATCTCCACCATAGCATTATCCGACGTTCGGTAGTAGCGAAAGTAACGTTCTGCGAGCGAAATCCACCCCGTTGGGTCTCCTTCTTCCCATCGTGAGAAGTCCACCCTCATGCGTGGCTAATGTTAAATCTCGGATTTTGATGATGAAATCAATTGGTGAAATATTTGTTCTAATCTCTTTGTTGAGATGAGTGTGCAGGAATAACTACGATGGAAAACATAACGTGATTTACCGAGGCCAAGTCCGTCGGGGGTTCAAGAGTTCATCTAAGTCCGAGAGATTTTCGGAAGAGTTGCCTTAACCATCCAAGATCAAATCGTGGACTTGTCGAAGTTTTCAAAGTCCATTTCAAAGATCGTCGAAGGTTCGCGAACTTCCGAAGATTCGAAACCACCAAGACTAGTTGAGCTCGCCGAGTATGCTTTGAGAGACCACCGGGTAGCAATCCGAGGAAGCATCGAGGCTGCTAATCTCACCTAAGTCGACTTGAAGGGTGTCCGATCAAATCACGTTAAGTTATGTTCGTAATTTGCACATAAGTAGAGCAAGGATTTAAGAAATAAATCCTACCCAAAATTTAGTAGGAGCCAACCAGGCCACTACTGTGTCAAGTTGAGATCTAAACAGGCCCATTCACTCATCCGAATGGGGGCAAGAGGTGGAACCGCCCAAGCCTGGGACGGTGGAACCGCCAAGCCTGGGGCGGTGGAACCGCCACTGGGTGGTAGCACCGCCGCTTGCCACACACAAAGTGGAACGCTTATGCAAAAAGAGCACCGCCCAGATACCATCGACGGCGGTGGAACCGCTGGCTCAAGCGGTGCACCGCCCGATCCACGGATCGAGCGTAGCACCGCCGCTACTCAGGCGGTGGCACTGCCAGACGCTCGATCAAAAGATCGACACAGCGCGGGCACCGCTTCGACAGCGGTGGCACCGCTTTGACCACTGTAAACTGGGAACTCCAAATTCACTTGGAATTTGGAGCCCAATTTTAAATCCACTTTTGGATCTATAAATACCCCCTTTCTCAATGAAAGGGTTACCCTTTGAGCAAAAAGTTTGAGTCTTGAGCTTTTGAAGAGTTTTTGAAAAGTGTTGTATTCTTTGCTAAGTGTTCACCTTTTCTTCTTGAGAGATCTTGTACAAGTGTGAACATCTTGTAAAGGGTTGTAAAAGGGGTGTTTGATCCTTCCCTTCAAAGGACTTGCTAGTGGAAGAGCGGAGCCTCATCGCAAAGGCTTCAAGAGTGGATGTAGGTCATTTGACCGAACCACTATACATCATTGTGTCCTTAAATGTGTGAGTGTTTACATTTCTGAAATCACTTCATTTCTTGGCTGCAAGTTCTTAGTTAGTTCCTTTTCACAAGCAATTACTTTCAAGTTCTCTTTCGTCGAATCGAATTCTTCCACGAACTTGTGTTTCTTTGCGAAATCGGTTTCAAGAATACGAGTTTAATCCGCTGCACTAATTCACCCCCCCCTCTTAGTGCCTTTTGATCCTTTCAATTGGTATCAGAGCGAGGTTTGCTCTCATATTGGTTTAAAACCCAAGAGAGATGGCCTACTCCGGTATGCAAGAGGGTCTCTCCATTACTCGTCCACCTATGTTCAATGGGTCGGATTATACGTATTGGAAGACTCGTATGAGAATTTTTCTTATCTCCATGGACTTCGAACTTTGGAACATTGTCGAAAATGGCTTCGCAAAATCTTCTCTTCCGATGAGTGAATGGAATGAGTCGGAGAAGAAGATTTTCGCTCTCAATGCAAAGGCTATGAATGCCTTATTTTGTGCACTTGATAAGAATGAGTTTAATCGGGTTTCCATTTGTGAATCGGCTTTTGATATTTGGCGCACTCTTGAAATCACTCATGAAGGCACTAGCCGAGTGAAGGAGTCCAAAATCAACATTCTTGTGCATTCCTACGAACTTTTTGGATGAAACCAAATGAGTCCATTGGAGACATGTGCACCCGCTTTACGGATGTCATCAATGGACTTAAAGCTCTTGGTAAAGGCTTTTCAATTTTGAATTGGTAACTAAGATTTTAAGATCCTTCCAAAGTGTTGGGATCCAAAGGTCACGCCATTCAAGAGGCCAAGGATCTTAAAGTATTTCCCATTGAAGAACTTATTGGATCTCTAATGACTTACGAGATGACGTGCCATGCTCATGAAGAGCTTGAGAACCCCTTCCAAAGAACAGGAAGGATATGGCACTTAGAACACAAGAAGACCACTTGAAAGGAACATCAAGTGATGAGGATAGTGACAATGACATTGCACTTCTAACTCGAAAGTTTAAGAAATTCATAAGAAAGAACAAATTCAAAAATGACACAAAAAGCAAATTTGAACACAAAAAGGACCAAGTCATTTGCTACGAATGCAAGAAGCCGACACTTCAAAATGAATGCCCTCAAGCCAAGAAGAAGCAATTCAAGAAGAAAAAAGCCTTGAAGGCTACATGGGATGATTCAAGTGACTCCGAGGTTGAAGAGGCTAGCAACAAAGAGGAGGCAAACTTCGCTCTAATGGCATTTGGAGAAGAGGTTAGTGAGTTACTTAATGAAGAGTTATCTTTCGATGAACTTTCTATGGCTTTTCATGAGTTGTTTGATGAATGTAGAACTATTAGTAAGAAGTTCAATTTGCTTAAGAAAGAGCATGCTTTATTACAAAGTAAATTCAATAGTCTTCAAAACCCTTCTCTACCCCCATGCTCTAAGTGTGAAGACTTAGATGCAACAAAAAGGGAGAACTTGCTACTCAAAGAGACCCTAAACAAGTTTAAGGTCGGTAGCAAGGGCTTAGACATGATTCTTGCTAACAAAGGTCATGTCGGAAATAGAAGTGGTATCGGATTTGTGAGAGGTTCTCACCAAAATCCTACCACCTTTGTTAAAGGGTCTACATTGCATGTATCACCCCATTTGAAATGTAATTTTGTTGCAAACGGGACATGTTACCTACAAATGTCCATTCAAGAAAATTAGTCCACAAAAGTTGATATGGGTTCCTAAAGGAACCATAAACAATTCAATGATAAATTACAAAATAAGTAGATCAATTTGTAAGGAACCCAAAATCAAATGGGTGCCTAAAAACAATCCTCTTTTGTAGACAAACTCACAAGCTAGGAGCAAGAAATGGTATCTTGATAGTGGATGCTCAAGGCACATGACCGAGATCCATCTCATTTCTCTATGCTCTCTAGCAAAGAAGAAGGATATGTCACTTTCGGAGACAACAACAAGGGTAAAATCATTGGCAAGGGAACCATAGGTAACAAATCGAGTTTTTCAATTGATGATGTGTTACTAGTTGATGGTTTAAAACATAATCTTTTAAGTATTAGTCAACTATGTGATAAAGGTTATGTTGTTAGATTTGAATCCAATGTTTGCATTATTGAAAAACCCAACAACAACATATCCATGATTGCTTTAAAACAAAACAATGTCTACACAATAAATATTGATAAATTAAGTAATGAAATGTGTTTTTCGGTTTTGAATGATGACGCTTGGCTTTGGCATAGAGGCTAGGCCATGCAAGATGAAACTAATCTCTAAGATTTCATCTAGAGATTTAGTAAGAGGTATCCCAAACACGAAATTTGTTAAGGATAAGGTATGTGATGCATGTCAACTAGGAAAACAAATAAAGACTAGTTTCAAATTAAAAATCACATTAGCACCACTAGACCATTGCAATTGATCCACTTGGACTTATTTGGACCAATTGACATAACAAGCCTAGGAGGTAGCAAATATGCCTTTGTAATTGTGGATGACTATAGTAGATACACTTGGACCTATTTTTGGGTCATAAAAGTGATTGCTTCAAATGTTTCTCTAAATTTTGTAAACTCACTCAAAATGAAAAGGCTTTATGATCTCATCAATTCAAGTGATCATGGAGGTGAATTTCAAAATCATGACTTCCAAAATTTTTGTGAAACAAACGGATACAATCACAACTTCTCTACTCCAAGAAATCCACAACAAAATGGAGTAGTAGAAAGGAAAAATAGAAGTTTGCAAGAAATGGCTAGAACCATGTTAAATGAATATAATTTACCAAAATATTTTTGGGCTCAAGCCGTGAATACGGCTTGCTATGTGATGAATAGAGTTCTAGTGAGACCATCCCTATCCAAAACTCCATATGAATTATGGAATGATAAAAACCCAATGTTTCTTACTTTAAAGTTTTTGGTTGCAAATGCTTTATTTTGAATGAAAAGGATGCCTTAGGAAAATTCGATGCAAAATCCAATGAAGGCATATTTCTTGGTTATTCTTCCGCTTCTAAGGCTTTTCGTGTTTTCAACAAGAGAACCTTACTTATAGAAGAATCTATTCATGTGGTTTTTAATGAGGTTTCCGAATTTAAGAAAAAGATTTTGATGATGATTTTGGTCTTGATGATTTGAATTTGAATGAACCCTCTCCTCAAAATAACATCTTGATGCATCTTCTTCCCAAGCTTCCTTACCAAAGGAATGGAAGTATGTAGATGCTCATCCCAAGGAGTTAATTATAGGAGATGCATCGAAAGGGTTCAATCTCGCTTTCTTTTAAAAATTTTTGTGCCCATGCTGCCTTTCTTTCTCAAGTTGAACCAAAATGCATTGTTGATGCCCTAAAAGATGATTCTTGGGTTATCGCAATGCAAGAAGAATTGAATCAATTTGAGAGGAATGAGGTATGGAAGCTTGTTCCTAGATTCCTAATGACCACTTAGTTATTGGTACTAAGTGGGTCTATAGAAACAAGCAAGATGAATGCGGTATCGTGGTTAGAAACAAGGCTAGACTAGTGGCCAAAGGTTTCAACCAAGAAGAAGGTATCGATTATGAAGAAACCTTCGCCCGGTGGCAAGATTGAAGCCATTAGGATGCTCCTTGCCTATGCTAGTAGTAAAGATTTTAAATTATTTCAAATGGATGTCAAAAGTGCTTTTAAATGGTTTTATTTCCGAAGAAGTTTATGTTGAACAACCACCCGGATTCGAAAACTCTCTATTTCCTAACCATGTGTTTAAGCTAACTAAGGCCTTATATGGTCTTAAACAAGCCCCTAGGGCTTGGTATGAGAGGCTTAGTTCTTTCTTGATTTCAAATAATTTCACTAAAGGCAAGGTTGATACTACATTGTTTATTAAACATTTTGAAAACAATTTTCTTATTGTTCAAATTTATGTTGATGATATCATTTTCGATCTTGTAATAAATCACTATGTGAATTGTTTGCTAAGGATATGAGTGATGAATTTGAGATGAGCCTAATGGGAGAACTAAATTTCTTTTAGGACTTCAAATCAAGCAACTAAGTAATGGTATATTTCTAAATCAATCAAAATACACATTGGAATTGTTAAAACGATTTAATATGGATGGATCAAAGGAAATTAGCACTCCTATGAGCACCTCCACTAAATTAGATATGGATGAAAATGGAGAAAGTTTTGATAAAAACTTATAGGGGCATGATAGGTAGCCCGCTTTATCTTATCGCAAACTGCACTGACATCATGTTCAAGTAGGGCTATGTGCAAGATTCCAAGCTAATCCTAAGCTATCTCACTTAAAAGTCACAAGAGGATTCTTAGATATCTTAAAGGGACCCCTAATCTTGGATTATGGTATCCAAAATCTGAAAATTTTAGTTTGAAAGCTTATGCAGATGCGGATTTTGGTGGATGTAAACTAGATAGAAAAAGCACATCCTAACATGCCAATTTCTAGGACATGCACTTGTTTCTTGGACTTCCAAGAAACAAAATTCGGTTGCACTATCTACAAAGCAGGTTTAATATATAGCTGCTAGTGCATGTCAGGCACAAGTTATCTGGATGAAAATACACTAGAGGACTATGGAATCTACTTAAAAATATTCCTATAAAGTGTGATAACACGAGTGCAATTTGTCTAACTAAAAATCCAATCCAACACTCTCGCACTAAGCACATTGACATCGTGCATCACTTTATACGTGATCATGTAAGTAGTAGAAATGTCACTCTTGATTTTGTTGATACAAATCATCAATTAGCGGACATTTTTACGAAACCTTTAAATGAGGAACAATTCGATTTTATTAGAAGGGAATTAGGCATGCTAAACTGCCCAAGTAAGTAACCTTTTTTATGTCTTTTCTTGAAATTATGTTTAAACTATGATTTCCATCGATTTGATTCGATTGTCCCATGGATTTATTTCTTTTGACTTCATCCCATCTCTCGAGATTTTTTTTTTTAAAAAAAAAAAAAGGGGGAAAAACATTAAATCTGGCGGTTTTTGTGCTACGGCGGTAGCACCGCCACCGCGACACGGTGGAACCGCTGGGTAGTCACCCAGCGGTGGAACACTCGTCATTGGGCGTGAGTACCGCCCAACACTCTGCTATAAATTGTGTTAGGGCCGGCATGTGCCAGAACCGCCCCCCTAATCTGTGAACCGCCTCTCCTCACTCTTCCAAACTCTTCCAAACTTCAAATTGGTGTCATTTCTTCCTATCTAGAAGCCTAAGGAGGAGATTTTAATCGAGATTCAAGCTTCCTACATCTCAAAGAACCAATCTAAGGTAAAAACAGAATTATTTCTCCTTCATTTTCTTGTGAAGTTTCATTCCTTTCTTCAATTAATTTTCGATTATTCATGAATAGAAATGGCTCCTAGAAGAACATCAAGAGACAAAGGAAAAAGGATGGAGGTAGATTCATTTGACCAATCCTTGTTTAAATCACAAGAAGCCTCCCTTAGATTTTCTGAATTTGGTTCTAGATCCATTCACAAAGGAAAGTATGTTGATTTGAATCAATTAGGAAACTTAGAACCTCTCATGTGGTTTGCAGACTTAGAGGCTTTACCTATTCTCGCAAATTATTGAACCTATTTATCCACGCTTAGTTAAGTTGTTCTATGCTAATTTAACTGTGGATCGATGATGGCTTGTCAACTTATCTTCTAGGTAATGAGATTCAAATATGTGATAATACTATATGCTCATTAATTGGAATTGTTGAAAAGAGCTAGGATGTTATTTTCGGGAAAATGGGATATGGACACATTGGTGCCACTCACTCTCAAGCTTTAGAAACTGTGTTTGCAAACCCAAATTTAGGAATAATTCCCAAGAGTTGTGAACATTTATTACCTTTAACTCTAAAATTTTGCATCACATTCTAATAAGCATTATTATTCCTAAGCAGCTTTCATCATGATGAGATCGGCTTTCACTCGAATTAGGTACCTTATATTGATCATGACTAGACAACATTTCTGCTTTGGTTACCTAATCAGCAAAGACATGATAGAGGTCCTTTCTAAAGGATCAATGTTACCATATGGAGGTTTAATAACTAGACTATTGCATGCCCATAACATCCGTGCATTCCACCGATGAAGAAGCAATACAAATCTAAAAATTTAATGTTATTAATGTTAAACTAATCGAGACGACTTAGATGTACTGTCGAGCATGGAATAGGGGTTAGGCAACCTAGGAGATGTGATATACCTCCCTCGTAGTAGACCATCCTCAAAACACCAGTCCTTAGGGGAAATGAATCTCCTCCTCCCGATCCTTTTGTTGCAGCCTACATCGCTGACATTTTCTCGCCCCATCTTCTACTGATCCGATCATGAGAGAGTTAAATGAAGTAAAACTACAGCAAATTGAAATTTTGAAGGAAATGCGGAAGATGAACTTAAAGATCGATCACATGTATAGTCATCTTGGCATTCCTCCTGAGGAGTAGCTTGCTGTGTTTTCTTTTGAACGATGTAAACTTGAGTTGTATGTTGACATTTATGTTGTATTCCTTACATCGTGACATCTTCTTTTGACATCTATGTTGTCTTAACTTCATGTCTGTGTTATCTTACTTCTTTTTCGCCACCGTGGGAATGGTTTTCGGTTTTCGATTTCCTTTTCCACATTTGTGATGTTTTTCGACCCTCCTTATTGTTATGATTCCCTCGTTTCCTTTTTGTTGATGACAAAGGGGGAGAAATGATATGTGTACTGCCATATGATATGCGTTGTCCAAAATAAACTTAGTTGGGTTCTTGATATCATGTTTTTTGATTATGTATACTTCATTGATACCCTTGATATCTATTTTGAAATCTTGAAATTAAAATTAATTATGTTGAATTCAAAATTGAATTCAAGCAATTTTTCTTTATGGCATATACATAGGGGAGTTAAGAATAACTCCATCACCATTGATTGTCATCATCAAAAAGGGGAGATTGTTAAATCTCGATTTTGATGATGAAATCAATTGGTGAAATATTTGTTCTAATCTCTTTGTTGAGATGAGTGTGCAGGAATAACTACGATGGAAAACATAACGTGATTTACCGAGGCCAAGTCCGCTCGGGGTTCAAGAGTTCATCTAAGTCCGAGAGATTTTCGGAAGAGTTGCCTAACCATCCAAGATCAAATCGTGGACTTGTCGGGTTTTTGAAAGTCCATTTCAAAGATCGTCGAAGGTTCGTGGAACTTCCGGAAGATTCGAAACCACCAAGACTAGTTGAGCTCGCCGGAGTATGCTTTGAGACCATCGTAGCAATCCGAGGAAGCATCGAGGCCTCGCCGAATCTCGCCTCGAAGTCGACTTGAAGGGTGTCCGATCAAATCACGCGGTTATGTTCGTAATTTGCACATGAGTAGAGCAAGGATTTAAGAAATAAATCCTGCCCAAAATTTAGTAGGAGCCAACCAGGCCACTACTGCGGTCAAGTTGAGATCTAAACAGGCCCCATTCAGCTCATCCAATGGGGGCAAGAGGTGGAATCGCCCAAGCCTGGGGCGGAAACCGCTAAGCCTGGGCTGGAACCGCCACTGGGCGGTAGCACCGCCGCGCCACACACACAGCGGTGGAACCGCCGCTTAAGCGGTGGCACCGCCAGATCCACCGATCGAGCGGTAGCACCGCCGTCAAGGGCGGTGGCACCGCTCAGACGCCGACCAAAGATCGACATGCGTGGCACCGCTTCGACAAAGCGGTGGCACCGCTTTGACCACTGTAAACTCCGGGAACTCCAAATTCACTTGGAATTTGGAGCCCAATTTTAAATCCACTTTTGGATCTATAAATACCCCCTTTCTCACCGAAAGGGTTACCCTTTTGAGCAAAAAGTTTGAGTCTTGAGCTTTTGAAGAGTTTTTGAAAAGTGTTGTATTCTTTGCTAAGTGTTCACCTTTTCTTCTTG
Source organism: Musa beccarii (assembly GCA_024322285.1). NCBI lineage: Eukaryota > Viridiplantae > Streptophyta > Magnoliopsida > Zingiberales > Musaceae > Musa > Musa beccarii. Next base: position 35,689,297 of record CM044401.1, on the reverse strand, counting down.
AGAGATCTTGTACAAGTGTGAACATCTTGTAAAGGGTTGTAAAAAGGGGTGTTTGATCCTTCCCCTTCAAAGGACTTGCTAGTGGAAGAGCGGAGCCTCATCGCAAAGGCTTCAAGAGTGGATGTAGGTCATTTGACCGAACCACTATACATCATTGTGTCCTTAAATGTGTGAGTGTTTACATTTCTGAAATCACTTCATTTCTTGGCTGCAAGTTCTTAGTTAGTTCCTTTTCACAAGCAATTACTTTCAAGTTCTCTTTCGTCGAATCGAATTCTTCCACGAACTTGTGTTTCTTTGCGAAATCGGTTTCAAGAATACGAGTTTAATCCGCTGCACTAATTCACCCCCCCCTCTTAGTGCCTTTTGATCCTTTCAGCTAAAGCATGTTCAAGGGCTATCCCTCCTTCTCTGGGGTCCTTTCTAAATTCTCTCATTGCTGCAGTTTGGTTGGACTCGATGGTTGTCCAATTCTGAATTCTGCAAACAAAGCGCGCAATTTGTCTTCCAAGCGCGATTCAAGCCGTGATTCAATCCGAGATTCCCATGCTTCAAATTTGGCATCAATTGGATCTTGGGAAGCCATAGCATATGTCTGTAGATCAGAGATGCCCTTGTCTTTTTTCTGTTGATGGGTTAATGGCATGGAGTGGTGGAAGGTTCGGACAATAGATCGGTGATTGAAGGGTTCAGCTATAATGGTTTACTGTTTTGGGCTGTGGTTTTTGATGCTGTTAGGGTTATGAAACTAGGTTATGATGGCTGCATCTTGAGGCTAGAGGGATGCCCTAAAGACATCTTGGTTTGTGGCAGCAAGGTGGCTAGGGTTTGGTAGGTTACGGAGAAGAAAAAAGGACCAAGGTGCAATACCAGATTTTTCGCCGAAAAAATTCCAGCAGTAAAGATGTAATTTTTTCAGAAATTTTCAAAAGAGATTTAAGTAAAACTTAAAGGGTATCTATTGATAAGGAAGAGGTAATACTGTAAAAAATTTCGTAGGAAGAAATGACAGCAAGAGGTTTGGCAAAATTGAGAATCACGGAGAGGTATTATAGCAGATTTTTACGTCTAAAGTGCAGCAGATTGGACGTAAAAGATAAGTGGTTTTTATTGAGAATTTTTTGACAAAACTAAAGGGAAAACCACTGTTAGGAAGTGTCAAAGTCGCCATAAAAATTTCATTGAGATTTGGATAGAAAAAATGCAGTAGCAAGATCAAAAAGGCAGTGCTATGCGGCTGAAATTCTGCCGTGCGACTTTTGTTGTAGAGATGAAAACTTTGCGATGAAAAGTTTATGCAGCAATTATAGGAACGAATTTTTTTAGATTTTTTGAATAAGGATAACTAAATTGCAGCAGCAGTAGGGTAGATAACCAGAACCTGTTGCAATTCATGGGAAGATCAAAGGATGATCTACGGTGGTGGAGATGACGGCAGAATTCAGCGATGATCTTCTAAGCAATTATGGGAATTGCTTTGTGCGGTTGTGGAGGGCTAGTGGATGGCTGTGGAAGGGCAGCGAGATGCCAAGAACGCTGCTCTGATACCAAGTGTTAGAACCCTCCGTGGATTCTAAGCTTGGGGTTGATCTCTATAGGGGATCGGCCTCCTTGGAACTCTATAGGGGTTCCTTCCTCCAAGTTGCTGCACAAAGGCTACTAAAGGATTGATCTATTCATTGATTAAAAGAGGATGAATACATGGTTATTTATAGGGCTTCTAAGCCCCAACTCCTAATAGGACTCTTACTCAAGACTCATACTTCTAACCAACTTCTAATTAGGACTCCTTCTCTAGTAGGATTCCTAATTCTAATAGGACTTTTTCCCTAATAGGACTTCTACTTCTAATAGGACTCTTTTCCTAATAAGACTTCTACTTCTAATAGGACTCTTTTTCTAATAGGACTCCTACTTCTAATAGGACTCTTTTCCTAAGAAGTAACCTAACCCTAACCTAGCCGGCCTCTTCACCTCTTTAATAAGGGTCGGCTAGATAGGATTTACATGAATGCCCTTATCAATGAAACTAAATTAGGACTCTCATAGCTAGAGTCCTAACAACTTCCTGAGGAACTGAGTGAACTACTACTCAAGTATTCTCCTCCTCGATCTGATCAAAGCGTTTTAATACTTTTTTCAGTCTGCTTCCTCTTAGACATGCTTAAATTCATGATAAACTAAGAAAAAGAATCTGGTAGGGACTGAAGTATAAGATCAATGCATAGGTTATCATCTAGGACTATTCCTATACTTGTGAGTTTCTCAATCTACTCTATCATCTTCAAGACATGGTTCTAAACCGATGTCCTCTCAGTCATCCTAGTATGGAAGAGACTCTTGGATATCTCATATTGTTGAGTTCTTCCTTGCTCCTTAAACAGTTTATAGAGATGTAGGAGTATGGATCGAGCATCCATATTTTTATGTTGTCTCTGTAACTCAGGAGTCATAGAGGCTAACATGTAACACTGAGCGAAAGTGGAATCATCTATATACTTCGCATATTGGGCAAACTCTTCCTGGAGAGCTTCTACCTCAAGTTGGGGTATGATCGTATCTAGGACGTATGCGATTTTCTCTGCTTTGAGAACTATTCTCAAGTTACGGAGCCAATCTACATAGTTTGGACTAGTGAGGTGGTTGGCATCAAGTATGCTATGTAGAGGGTTTGATGGTGATATGTTTCTGATAAATAAGAGACGTAGCGTAAGTAAATAACATATAGATTTCACAAAAACATAAACAATTAAGATATGGACTTTCTATCTTGACATGCTCCCACTAATTTTTCTAACGAGTCATGCGATACCCTCAGCACGTAAAACGGAAGTCTCCGACAGACTTCTAGTGAGGATTGGGATCCAATCGGTATCTTAGTGTACCCCCAAGGGACTCGACCAATCACACAAAGCCCAAAAAGGTAGAAAACTCTTGTTAATCACAACTCCTTATGATTCCCGTCATGTTCAGCCTCCGAATCACCATGGCCTCGAGGGACTAGACCAACCATGATGTCTAATTAAGTCATCACCATCGTTACAAGATGAGTCTGATTCGGTGATATGCCCTCGAGGGACTCGAGCAAGCATACCATGTCCTCAGGTAACCGGTGACATCTTTATGTCGTAGGTAAGATAGTGAGATGCAAAATAGGTGAGCCTCGAGGGACGCGACCAACTCAGCCTACGTCGGGAATCGGTTCCTACCTATAACGATGGAAGGCCCACGTGGGTCAATCTTATTACCTCACACTTACTGACTGAATATTATCATAGGAGGGGATTTATGTTCAATCTCATGATATGACGTGTCACACATAAATATTTAATATATATTTACATTGCATGAAAATATATATATACTTATCTAGTAGGGTATAGCAATCCACGCACAGGCACACTAGATGATCATGGACCTTAGCCTAATATGATTAGGCCCAAGCCAGTAGGCCTAATCAATTACATCAGGATCTATGTAAATATCAGTGCATCTCTATGCCCGGTGATTATCCATCTCGTCATCGTCGGATTCCCTGGCACCCCGACACATCCCCATGCGTCATATGTCTGAATCAGCCTTGAGGGTCCTACTGCCACCTCCAGGCTTCCATCGCACTTCTAAGGTAATTATAATATAATTACAAGCATGTAGGCCCGACAATCAATGAAAAATGGAGGCTCACATACCCCAATAATCACATAGACACATCATATGGTCCATGAACATCTTCCTACATCACACATCATATATATATATATCATGTAGGATAACTAGATAAAAAATAGTTAATTAAACATTTTAAATAACTAAAATTTTGAAATCAGGGACATGCTAAGAATTTTTTGAAATATTAAGGGTATTTTGATAATTTTGATAAGACATGCCTTGGACTTTCTATAGTTCATAGGGGCAAAACTATCTTTTGCCAAAATCTACCACAAAATAGAGTCAACGGCCGCAACTTCTTGCGGCCACCGCCTCCCTGATGCGGGCACACCACTTGACAGGCATGCGGCACCGCCTTGTCCCAAACGATTGTCGCACTCTCACAGCAACTTCGCTCAACGAATCTTTTGTCGCTTGTTCATGCTTGTACATATCCTTGGCAGCCCGTTTTGCCATAGTTTTGGTATATTTTCTTTGAAAAAATACAAGAAATGGTAGCTTGTAGCACTGCAGAATGATCACTCGCTGCACTGGGCAAAACTACCCCAAAATGACTCCATTTTCCTATTCCGCGGCCTGTTTTCTATAGCCCATGGTCACTCTCAAAATGTTAGCCATCTTAGCACCTTGGAACCCCCCGGGTGGCACAGGGCTAGATGGGGCTTCGGGGTAGTGTCGGGCATTGAACACTTTCACAAGTTTGCACGTCAACTTGACGGAAACTTCCCTTCGTGCCCGGCACCCGGGGAATAGTTATTTGTGGACTTGCAGCTACTCATTCACCCTTCTAAAGTCCTTGTTTTCCTCCTCTCTTTCTCTGCTTTCCTGCACTCTAAGTGGTCGCTCAATTGCTTGTAAAGCTTCCCACTTCGCGAGAAGTTGGGACTTGTCCATCGCTTGTTTTAAAACTATTCAACTTCTATTTTATAGGTCTTATGGGACCTGCATGAGGTTGCAGCTCGGCTGATCCTTTGCGAGCGCATATGTCACAAGGGCGCCTCAAGACTTAGGCAATCCCATCTAAGTTTGTGCCTGCCGCAAGGGTGTCTCACCACTTAGGTAATTTTAGCTAAGTGCGTGACATTATGGTATCAGAGCAGGCAAGCAATTCAAGCAAGCAGCGAAGAAACTTCACAATCTCGCCATGACAAAACATCATGGTGAATTGAGCAAAATGGGGTAAGCCAGAATGTTGCCCCAAGCAACCGCAGGGTCGCTGCATGTGCAAACTCACTCTCTCATTGCTGGAGCCACTCAAGAGGAGCGGGGCAGCGAGCATGATGAGTGAGAAGTTGGCTGCTAGCCATGAGCGGAGGAGACGCAATATGGAGTGCCAACCAGGAAAAAGAACCATAGAGAGAGGATCATAGTGGTAGAAACTCACTTGAATGTTTTTGAAGTGAGCTTGGAGGAACTCTACCAAGGCCAACATAGGCTTCTTGGTGTAGAGAGCTCGCAAGAAGAAGCTGAATCCCAGATCGACAAGGTTGAAGCCCTAGTCTGAACACCAAAGTTTCGATAGTGACCATGTATCTGAACAGAGATGCAAAACTTTGGTGGAGAACCCGTTGGGAGGAGATTCAATAAGGTCGGTACCGAGTGGACACATGGGAAGACTTGAAGCGAGAGTTGAGAACTCAATTCCTACCCGAGAACACTGAGTTCGTCGCAAGGAGGAAGTTGAGACAACTCTATCAAATGACTTCCATTTGGGACTATGTGAAGCAATTTTCTACACTGATGCTAGACATTCAAGATATATCCAAAAAAGATAAACTGTTCAACTTTCTTGATGGCCTGAAGCCGATGGCTTAATAGGAACATCATCGACGGAATGTCATCGATATAATCGGAGTAATTGCAGCTACAAAAATACTCATCGACTTTGTTTCTTCAGAGGATTCGAGGAAGAAGAAATTGTCTTCAAGAAATTGCCATCCAAAACATCCTCCTGGGAAGCAACCTAAGGGCGAGCAAAAGAAGAAGAGTTTCCAAAAAGGTTCGAACTCGAAAGGCAAGGCCCCAAGATCCAACGGATGCTTCTGGTACGGAGGACCACATAGGGTGTGGGAGTGCCCACAGAAGCAAGCACTCAATGCCTTGTTAGCTTCTATCTATCCCCTCAAACCAGACAAGGGCAAGGCGATTGCTCTCAGTTCAAGTAGCTCAGAATCCAGTAGCGACGATGGGGAGTCGCAAGGACCCCGGATGGGAGCGATGCATTTGTTGAATGTATTGCAGGGTTAAGTGGGAGAGAACACGAAGACGAAGACGAAGCAAAAAAAGTAGGAAGCAGTGAGCTAATGTATGTGGACATCAGGCTCAATGGCCAAACCACCTGGGTAATGGTGGACACGGGCGCTACCCATAACTTTATTGCCGATCGAGAAGTAAGGCGACTTGAGCTAACCTTGGAGAAGAACCCAATTTGAATGAAGGCAATGAACTCGGAGGCCAAGCGGATCTCCGGGCTAGCAAAGGGAGTCCCTATCAAGATTGAATCTTGGAGCAAGAGCACAAATATAATGGCAGTGCCATTCGATGACTTTCAAGTGATTCTCGGAATGGAGTTCATGCATGTCGCGAAGTTGGTGCCAATGTCGTTCCTAAACTCCTTATGTCTGATGGGAGGCGATAACCTCTGCGTGATTTCCATTTCTCGGGGAGGAAATAAGGATCCCCAACAACTATCGGCATTGCAACTGAAGAAAGGGATATGCAAAGGAGAGGTAACCTTCGTGGCGTCTGTGAAGCTAGAACCACTTGATGGGGAGGCCATTTAGGAACTTGCTACAGTGGCAAACGTTCTGAAGGAGTTCACAGATGTTATGCCACCTGAGTTTTCAAAAACCCTGCCACCAAGCAGAGGCGTGGATCATCATTTTGAGCTAGAGCCAGGAGTGAAGCCTCCAACGAGACCACCATACCGTATGTCCCCTCCCGAGTTGGTAGAGCTCAGAAAGCAGTTATATGAACTGCTAAGCGGTGGTCTCATCCACAGTTCTAAAGCACCATTTGGAGCTCTAGTTCTCTTCCAGAAGAAATAAGATGGGAGTCTCTAACTATGCATCGACTATTATGCCCTCAATAAGGTGACGGTAAAGAACAAGTACCCCATACCGCTCATTGCAGACTTATTTGACCAGCTAGGCAAAGTAAATTATTTCTCCAAACTCAACCTTCGGTCGGGGTATTGGCAGGTGTATATTGCTGAAGGCGATGAAGCGAAGACTGCCTGTGTGACTAGGTATGAAGTGTTTGAGTTTTTGGTGATGCCTTTCGTTTTGACCAATGCTCCGGCCACATTCTTTACTCTCATGAACTAGCTATTCAAGGAGTATTTGAATAAAATTATAGTCGTTTACTTGGACGATATCGTTGTCTACAACCAAATACTTGAGGAGCATATTGAGCATCTTTGAACAATTTTTAAAATTCTTAGAGAGAATACCTTGTTCGTGAAAAGGGAGAAGTACTACTTTACTCAGAAGGAGATCTTATTCTTAGGGTATCGAATCGGCAAAGGTTCCATTCGAATGGATAAATCAAAGGTGCAAGCAGTGGTAGAATGAAGAACTCCAAGGAAGGTGTCAGAATTGAGATCCTTCCTTGGTTTTATGAACTATTATTGGCGCTTCATAGTGGGGTATTCGAAGCGCGCAGCTCCACTGACGGAGTTACTAAAAAATGAGCAGCCTTGGAGATGGTCTGACAAATGTGAAGTGGCATTCCAAGACCTAAAGGCTACCGTTTTAGAAGAACTGGTGCTCGAATTACCAGACAACGGGAAGCCCTTCGAAGTCCATACAGATGCTTCAGACTTCACTATTGGAGGAGTACTCATGCGGGAGGGTCACCCAATTGCCCATGAAAGTCGTAAGCTCAACGAGATCGAGCAGTGGTATCCAATGCATGAGAAGGAGATAATAGTAGTAATCCACTATTTACGAGTGTGGCGACACTACCTTCTCGGATCATGATTTATGCTAAGGACAGACAACATCACTTTGAGTTACTTTCAGACTCAAAAGAAGCTCTCTCCAAAGCAAGCATGATGGCAAGACTTCCTGACGGAATTTGATATGGTAATGGAGTACAAGCCTAGAAAAGCAAATGTCGTAGTCGATGCGTTGAGTCAAAAAGTGGAGCGAGTGAATGCTATGCGACTGGAGGGCAGAGGTTAAGCAAGTCAATTACACTCCAACTTCCTTTCTCGGATCAAGGATGGACTATACAGTGATTCCCAAGCAGTAACCTTGATGCAACTGATCCAAGAAGGCAAGGCACGATGATTTTGGATCCAGGAGAGACTCGTCTACACCAAAGGGAATAGAGTTTATGTCCCTCGAGTGGACAATTTGAGGCATGAACTCTTGAAGGAGTGTCATGATTCTCTTTGGGCAGGGCATCCGGGCATTCACCAAACATTGGCTCTCATGGAGAGGGCCTTCTACTGGCCGAAGATGGGGATGGATATGGAGGAATATGTTCGAACGTGCCTAACTTGTCAACAAGATAATGTGGAATAACGAAAGCTGGTGGGACTTTTAGAGCCGTTGCCCATACCAAAAAGGCCGTGGGAGAGCATTTCTCTGGACTTCATATCAAGCTTGCCGGTAGTAGGGGGACTCGGATCGATACTTGTATTGGTCGACCAATTTTCAAAGTATGCAACCTTCATTGCTGCACCCCTACACTATTCAATAGAGGAAGCAGCTAAGCTAATGATGAAGAATGTGGTGAAGTATTGGGGAGTCCCGCACAATATCATAAGTGATCGAGATGCCCAGTTTCTAAGATGATTTTGGACCATGATATTCAAATTGTTGGGGTTGAAGCTATACTTCTCCACAAGCCTCCATCCCTAGATGGATGGCCAAACTAAGAGAATAAACTCGCTCCTAGAGTAATATCTTTGACACTACATGAAGTTGTTGGATATAGCCCAATTCTCCTACAACTTGCAGCAGAGCTCTACATCCAACAAGAGCCCCTTTGAGATTATCATAGGACAACAGCCATCGACTCCTCACACTTTGGCTATTGGATATACAGGGAGTAATTCGTCCGCATATCACGTGGCAAAAGAATGGCATCGAAATGTAGATATTATGCGAGCTTACTTGGAGAAGGCAGCGAAAACGATGAAGAAGTAGGCAAACTTGGGAAGGCGACCACAAGAATTCAAAGTCGGTAATTGGGTATTGGTGAAGCTCCAACCAGCATCACTCCAATTCTTTAGGAACAAAGTGCACAAAGGATTGGTGCGCAAGTATGGTGGACCCTTTCCAATTATCAGTAGGGTGGGCAATGTCTCCTATGTTAGGGATCAAGCGGCACTAAGAGAGAGGGGGGGGTGAATTAGTGCAGTGGTAAGGAATGATAAATATTTAGCGATTAAAACAAGTTCGAAAACTTCGTACGAATGAATGCAACGTTTCATTTGAACCCGGAAAGATTGCGTTTTAACTTTAAAGCATGCGTAATAAGATGAAGATGAAGTTGAGTAAATAAGGCAGCATATAAAAATGGTTTACAGCAAAGTAAGTTGTGAGAAAGTAAATGCAAACCGATTTATAGTGGTTCGGTCATCCGACCTACATCCACTTCCGAAGTCTTCTCCGATGAGGCTCCCAACTTCCACTAGCAAATCCTTTTGAAGGGGAAGGACCAAATACCCCTCTTACAACCCTTTTACAAGAGGTTCACACTCTTACAAGTTTTCACAAAGAGAAGGAAATGAGGTGAACACTTAAGCAAAATAAGAACAAGACTTTCCCAAGACTTATTTACTCAAAATCTAACTCTCAAGGGTTGCACTTTCAGTTGGAAAGGAGGGGTATTTATAGACTCAAAATGGATTCAAATTTGGGCTCCAAATTTGAATTTATTTTGAGTTTCCTGTCTGTGGTGCTCACTTTGTCGATCTGTGATCCCGACACAACAGGCGTACTATTGCCCCAGCCAGACATAGCAGGGGCGGTGCTACCGCCCCAGCTAGGCGGTGCTACCACTTGGCTTTCCAAGCGCTGGGCGGTGCTACCGCCCAGCTGTGCTGGTTTGGTTTGGGCCAAAAACTTTGGCCCAAACTAGTCCAAATCAAGGCCCAATGGCCCCTACTTTGGGTTTATAGGATTAACACCTAATCCTAACCCAAATTAATATGCTAACTATGAATTTAAAGACATTCCTAAGCTATTACAAAGTCTGCAAGTCAAGTCTTTTTCCGGTGAGCTTTCGGCGAACTTCCGGCGGTCTTCCGACGATCCCTCGGAAACCATCCTGCGGACTCCCGGCAAGCTCTCGGACTCCATGATGATTTTGGCGAGTTCCCCCGAGCTTCTTTGGCAAGCTCCGATCTTTCTTGGCAAGCTCTGTGAACTTCCGATGAACCTTCCGGTGAACTTCCGAAAACCCTTCGGCAAGCTCCCTACTCGTTCTCGGCCGGTTCCGGCAGCACTCCCAACGAATCTTTGGACTTCCATCAAACACTCGAACTCCCAACGATCCATCGCATTTGACTTCGGCCCTTTGTTTCGCTTTACGTCTTCATCCTTATCGTAGTTACTCTTGCACAAACAAACACCCTACTTCGATTTAGACAATTATTACAATACGAATTGACATTCAGTTGCCCGGCACATCATTGGTCGATGCTTCGTCCGATCCTTCGACACATTGTCCTCTCTTGCGGTCCGTTGTCCAATCGACGATTGACCTCCGTAACTCCGATATCCTTGGCGCAACATGCTCTTCTTGGCCCAATGCCCGATGTACGAAGCCTTCAGCCAATTGTCGACCGAACCTCCGGCTCGACATTCAATATCCTGACGTGATCACCTCTGGCGCAACATCAATTCTTCCAGCGTCAATTGTCTAATCCTGATCAATAGTAGACCTGCGTAACTCAACACACAGTTAAACAACAAAACACAATCAATTAGTTTCATCATCAAAATCCGAGATTCAACAATTTCCCCCTTTTTGATGATGACAACTAATTGATGACTAATGGAGTTAACCTTAACTCCCCGGAGTTTAACACAAACTCCCTCTATCAATATGCCATTGATAGAAACCTTGGATTATCCCAAATCCAAGCAATATTCATCACAAGTAAGAGAATTATCAAACCATCATGCAAATATTCAATCAATGCATGAAGTCATCAATCTACTTCTCCCTCTATGTCATCAACAAAAAGGAGAAGTAGCATCATAGCTAGTTTAAAAGATATGTAAATTTTTACAACACACTAGCTATATATCACATCAAACAACATTTTTGCAATACAACACCAAATAATACCATTCAATCATAGTAAGTTTCAAGGATGGGCAATGATGGTAATTTTCACTTACTTCTTGAGATGTGCAAGTATGCACCTTGTTTCTCACGATAGCAATATCTGCATCCTTTGATATAACAATTCTTAGCTTCTCATGAAGTTGCAAACTAGGAATCAAGATGGCAAATTTTTGTAATGTTCGAGCTAAAAACTTTCTCCCCCTTTGTTAGCATCAAAAAGAAAGGGAGGCAAATTTTTGTAATGTTCGAGCTAAAATCAAGATGGCAAATTTTTGTAATATTCAAATACTTTAAATAATCTTGCATGAGATTCAACAATAATTTGTAACAAAAATATAAGCAATTTTGAAGAAGTGAAATTGAGCAAGATTTTTGCCTCTCTTGAGATAGCAACTTTTTACTTCTCAATGTTCAAGCTAGCAAAATTTTCTCTTATGATGCACAAGCTAGCAATTTTCTTCCTCTTGAATGAGCTAGCAAATTAATCATGCAAGCTAGCAACAAATCTTCTTCTCCTTTGATTTTGTCAAAAAGAAGGGAAGAATACAATTCTTTTCCCTTTACATGAATGCTTCCATCATGACAAAATAACAAATTTCCATAATGAATTTTTAACATATCAAGTCATGAATTCAATGGAGTCATAAATAAATCATGATATGAGGAAAATTTATGACAAGCAAGCAAGCAATAATGATAAGCTAGCATACTTTGCGATACGCAAACTAGCTCCCTTTCAATTTTTCTCTTTTGCAACTAAGTTTTCCTTTTGCAAGCCATCAACTTTTTGTTTGCAATGAGCTAGTAATTTTTGTAAAATTTATAATATTTTAAACATGCAAGCTCATGAGTTAAAAAATAATGCAACTTTGCAATTTCTTTCTTCTCATTTTGAGAAGTGTAAGTTTTGCCTTTTGCAAGTTCTAGCTAGCTATGTTTGTCACTTTCACTTGTGATATATAAGCTAGTAAGCTAACTCCCTCGTTGTCACTATCGAAAAGAAGGGATGAATAATATTTCAATAAAATAATTTTGCATCAATTAATATTTCAATTTTTTTTTCATGATGCATACAAAACATAGATGCAAAGAATTCATGAAAGATATTAATATGAAATATCAATAAGGATCAACACCAAAAGACATCATTCATGACATAAAGCAAATTTTATTTATGTCAAATATTCAATTTACCACACAAGGCAAAGAAATCTTCTCATTTCTATATCATGAAATATATGACATCAAGGCTCATGATTCATTTAAAATGATATAGCACAACGAGTAACTTGATTCATGCATAAGAATTCCAAGTATCAAATATCAAAATATCAAGATTTGGATTATAATAAAGCTCATTCAAGTTCGAATAATCAAAATCATTAACATAGTTTGTGAGATTCACAAATGACATAAACTTGAATTGTTTTCCTCTTTGGTAAATGATAAAAAGAAGCAATCATAGGGAGAATATTTTGATTCGCAAAAATATCTCAAGTCAAGAATTCAAAGTCATGATTTCAAATGATCAAGAGAGGAGTCATAAAATTATTCAAACTCATTTTGTCAATTCGAAACTCCTAATCAAATTATCATTTTTAACAATCATAACATGAATAAAGTCATTACCGTATCATCAAAATCTCATTCATAAGTCAAGTGATTTACAAAAAATCATAAATGAATTTATCACTTGTCTTTTATTTAAAAAATCGAAAGATTTCAAGAAACATGCATTTCCATTGTATGATTTATTTCATATGAGCATGCCTTTGTTTTTTGATGTCAAATAAAATAGAAATACCAACATTCAACATTGAAAGACAAACTTCATCATAAAATTCATCAAGATAAAAATATAATACATTATGAGATTCAATTTATCATGATAATATGTTTCATTTTGTTTCAAACAAATGTGCTCATGTTTCAAATGATGATTATCAAATTTAAGACCAAAACATGAGTTTGTCATCAAAATATGATATCAAAAAGTCATTAAGCATAATAACAAACTTTTAATATTTTCATTTCAATGATGATTTCATAATGTATGTTCAAATATTTATATGGAACCCATCATTGTATAAATTCAAAATACAAGTTCATCATTAAACCCATCAAGATCAAATGCATCAAATATCATGATAGTGCATTTTCTCATCTTTATGAGTTTCAATTTAAGTGATTTGATTTTTCATAAGAATGTTCAAATTTTTCATATGAAAATGTCATGCATCATATTCAAAAACGAAAATATCATCAAGATCATTTTAATTCTTTCTTACATTAGTTATAACAAGATGATCAATGCTCAATTTTTTGGTAAAATCATGCATTATTTTATAAATCTGAAAAATAATTTTCATCATGAAACCCATTAAGTCCAAATATAACACAAGGCAACATCAAAGCCACATTTCTTTTATTTTTAAAATTTGTGGGTTGGGTCTTTATAATTGATTTCATGAAGACATGTATCAATAAAAATTTCATCATAAAAAGGGTTAAAAACCATTAAGCCAAGATGGAAGTTTTCAAATTATAATCAAGATACATACATCTATCATCAAAAGATTTTCAAGAAATTCATACATAGATATGTATCATGTTTAAGATTGAAAACCGATATGGAAAGTATACATGAAATTTCATCATCTCAAAATGTCATCTTAATTTGACATGAAAACAATTAGACCAAAAAATACGTTAATCCACAACATAGAGTCAAATCAACATTACTTCAAAAACTAATACATATTACAAAATCATCAAGCATCATGTTGAGAAACGAAAAGCAATATAAAACATCAAGATACACAAGCATGGATTAATCCTAAGCATTATCACAAATCATGCATCATTCATATTTTTAATTTTTAAAAAATTACTAGAAAGGAAAAAACATAAAAAAAAATCCTACCGACTATTTCAAGCAACTCATGAAAGGATCATGTAATTTCAAAGTAAGATAAGAACAACTTGGGTGAGTTTCTTACCTCATTGTCGAAAACTGTCAAAGCCCATTTCGCCTCTTCTTTACTTGATTCTTCTTTGCAAGTCTTCTTCTTCTTTGGCCTCTTTCTCCGTTCATATTCATTTGTGCTTTTTAATTTTTGTTTAATGAACTTGTTAACATTCATTGTTATGTGTTCAATGTTCTCATTGTCCTCATCACTTGAGTCATCACTCAAGTGGCATTCATTTGTCCGATGTTCCAAATCCTTCTTATTCTTTAGAAGGTGGTTCATATGTTCATCATGTTCCAAATGTTCGAAGAAACTCATTTCATATGTCATTAACGAACCGATTAGTTCTTTCAATGAAAAATCATTTAAATTTTTAGTCTCTTGTATTGCGATTATTTTTGGATCCCAACTCTTTGGGAGGGATCTTAAAATCTTGTTAGTGAGTTCAAAGTTCAAAAAACATTTACCAATACTTTTCAAGCTATTGACGACATCCGTGAAGCGGGTGTACATATCGCCGATAGTTTCGCTTGGTGTCATTCGGAAAAGCTCAAAATCATGCAATAAGAGGTTTACTTTCGAGTCTTTAACTCTACTAGTTCCCTCATGCGTGATTTCAAGTGTTCGCCAAATATCGAAAGCCGTTTTGCACATTGAAATCTGATTGAACTCGTTCTTATCTAAAGCGCAAAATAAGGCATTCATAGCCTTTGCGTTTAAAGAAAAAAACCTTTTCTCCAAATCTGACCATTCATTCGTCGGTTTAGAGGAAGGTTGAAAGCCATTTTTGATGATGTTCCACAAATCCAAATCCATTGAAAGCATGAAAACTCTCATTCGAGTTTTCCAATATGTGTAGTCCGATCCGTTAAAGAACGGTGGACGAAAAATCGAAAAGCCCTCTTGAAAGCCAAAAAGAGCCATTTCTCACAGGTGCAAATCTGAAAGAGAATGAACATAGCTCTGATACCAATTGTTAGGGATCGAGCGACACTAAGAGAGGGGGTGAATTAGTGCAGCGGTAAGGACCGATAAATATTCAGCGATTAAAACAAGTTCGGAAACTTCGTACGAATGAATGCAACGTTTCATTTGAACCCGGAAAGATTGCGTTTTAACTTCAAAGCATACGTAATAAGATGAAGATGAAGTTGAGTAAATAAGGCAGCATATGAAAATGGTTTGCAGCAAAGTAAGTTGCGAAAAAGTAAATGCAAACCGATTTATAGTGGTTCGGTCATCCGACCTACATCCACTTTCGAAGCCTTCTCCGATGAGGCTCCCAACTTCCACTAGCAAATCTTTTTGAAGGGGAAGGACCAAATACCTCTCTTACAACCCTTTTACAAGAGGTTCACACTCTTACAAGTTTTCACAAAGAGAAGGAAATGAGGTGAACACTTAAGCAAATGAAGAACAAGACTTTCCCAAGACTTATTTGCTCAAAATCTAACTCTCAAGGGTTGCACTTTCAGCTGAGAAAGGAGGGGTATTTATAGACTCAAAATGGATTCAAATTTGGGCTCCAAATTTAAATTTATTTTGAGTTTTCCTGTCGCGCGGTGCTACGCTTGTCGATCCTGGGGGCAGATCGACACGCCAGAGGCGGTGCTATCGCCCAACCAGGCAAAGTGCTACTGCTTTTCTTTCAAGCAATCTGGTGCGGTGCCCAGATTGTCTTTGTTCAATTTAGGCCAAAAACTTTGGCCCAGACTAGTCCAAATCAAGGCCCAATGGCCCCTACTTTGGGTTTATAGGATTAACACCTAATCCTAACCCAAATTAATATGCTAACTACGAATTTAAAGACATTCCTAAGCTATTACAAAGTCCGCAAATCAAGTCTTCTTCCGGCGAGCTTCCGACGAACTTCTGGCGGTCTTCCGATGATCCCTTGGAAACCATCCTACGGACTCCTAGCAAGCTCTCGGACTCCACGATGATTTTGGCGAGTTCCCCCGAGCTTCTTTGGCAAGCTCCGATCTTTCTTGGCAAGCTCAGTGAACTTCCGATGAACCTTCCGGCGAACTTCCGAAAACCCTTCGGTAAGCTCCCTACTCGTTCTCGGCCGGTTCCGGCAGCACTCCCAATGAATCTTCGAACTTCCATCAAACACTCGAACTCCCAATGATCCATCGCACTTGACTTCGGCCCTTTGTTTTGCTTTACGTCTTCATCCTTATCGTAGTTACTCCTACACAAACAAACACCCTACTTTGATTCAGACAATTATTACAATGCGAATTGACATTCAGTTGCCTGGCACATCATTGGTCGACGCTTCATCCGATCCTTCGGCACATCGTCCTCTCTTGTGGTCCATTGCCCAATTGGCGATTGACCTCTGCAACCCCAATATCCTTGGCGCAACACGCTCTTCTTGGCCCGATGCCCGACGTATGAAGCCTTCAGTCGATTGTCGACCGAACCTCCAGCTCGACTTCCAATATCCTGACGTGATCACCTCCGGCACAACATCAATTCCTCCAGCATCAACTGTATAATCCTGATCGATAGTAGACCTGCGTAACTCAACACACAGTTAAACAACAAAACACAATCAATTAGTTTCATCATCAAAATCCGAGATTCAACATCCTATAAGTTGCAACTGTCGGCGTAGCTCAAAATTTATAATGTCTTCTATGCCAGTAACTTGAAAGTCTATCATCCGATCTGCAAGATGCTTCTCGAGGCATTTCAACTCGACAACCCCCCACCAGAGCCCCCTACGAGAAGCGAGTCGAGACCATTTTAGCGAATCGCAAGACAAAGCTACCTAACAGAGTTGAGCAGATTGAGTACTTGGTGAAGTGGCAGAAACTTTCAAGAATCGAAGCTAGTTGTGAGCCATAAGATGCCCTCCAACATGGAAAAACAGCCATTAAAGCCTACCAGCAAGCGTCGACGAGGGCATCAATAGTCTAAGTAGGGAAAAATATCACGAACTGTTATCGCACTCCCACAGCAACTTAGCTCAATGAACCATTCGTCACTTGTTCATGCTTGTACATATCCTTGGCAGCCTATTTTGCCATAGTTTTGGTGTGTTTTCCTTAGAAAAATGCAAGAAACGGTAGCTTGTAGTGCTGCAGAATGATCGCTCGTTACACCGAGCAAAACTACCCCAAAATAGCTTCGTTTTCATGTGTCGTGGCCTATTTTCTATGACCTGCGATCGCTCCCAAAATGTCGGCCATCTCAACACCCTAGAACCTCCTAGGTCGTATAGGGCTGGATGGGGCTTCGCGGTAGTGTCGGGCATTGAACACTTTCACAAATTTGCACGTTAACTTGACGAAAACTTCCCTTCGCGCCCAGCACCTGGGGAGTAATTGTTTACGAACTTGAGTTGCTCGTTCACTCTTCTAAAGTCCTTATTTTTCTCCTCTCTTTTTCTACTTTCCTGCACTCCAAGTGCTCGCTCAATTGCTTGTAAAGCTTCCCTCTTTGCGAGACATCGGGACTTATCCATCGCTCATTTCAAAACTAATCAACTTCTATTTTACAAGTCCTATGAGACCTGCATGAGGTTGCAGCTCGACTGACCCTTTGTAGAAGCGTATGTCGCAAGGGTGCCTCAAGACTTAGGCAATCCCAGCTAAGTCCATGCCTGTCGCAAGAGTGCCTCACCACTTAGGTAATTTCAGCTAAGTGGGTGACAGCCTGGCAGGTGTGTGGCACTAGTGCGATGGTTGCCACCTCGCCTTTGCGGCTAGCGCCTCACCTTTGTGATGTCGCCTCGCGCAGGTTATCGCCTCTGCATAGAGGTAGTTGTCGAGCATGTAGTCCGCAATACTGTTGCCTCGAATAGGCCACAGCACTACCACCTCACATAGGTCATAGCACTGCCGCCTCGCACAGGCCACAGCACTACCGCCTCGTGCAGGCCACTGCACTGTCGCCATGCACAGCCACCTGTGCAGCGGCACTGCCACCTCACGCATGAGCGATTGCCTCGCGCATGGGCGATCACCTCGTGAGGCGGTGGGTAGCCACCTATGCACAGGTGCTGTTGGCTTGTAGCGTCGCCTTGTGGTGCAGTCGTGGGCAGCTTGCCCATCGACTCTGCCTCCATGGACAAACAGCTCATTTGCAACTTTTGCCCGTGCACCACTTTCGGTCGATCCATTGGGCAACAACAGTTGCTGCCTCTACTTCCTTCATTTGCGTCAACAAATTTTATGTAGAAGGATCGCTCTAAAGCATATTTCATTAGTAAGATAAAATAGTTTTCAGATCTGAGAAACCACGTCAAATGCAGCAAGAACGTGTAAAACAATTCTATGTGATTAAATACAACACATGCTATTTATAAGCCAATCATCGCACGATGAACCAGGCTCTAATACCATTGTTGAGAAATCATGAATCGGCATCTCATGCGTAGTGAAAAACAAAAATAAGACCAGATTTCTCATAGTTAAGTACTTGGCTGTTATACGATGATTGATGCGTAAAACATCATAAATCCAAAAAACCACACATATCATGTTAGAAGCATTACCTAAAGAGATCGTATATCCCTGAAAATTTCAGATCTAATGAAGAGGATGAAGGAGCACTAACATACTCCTCTCTAGTGGTAATCCATACAATAGATGTAGCTATGACACTCCTCAGATCAACAGGGAATCTCCCTCTTAATGTGCATCACAAGGCTATTGGAGCCAAGGAGGAGGAGAGGAGGCTGAGGAGAATAGGAGGGGTGATTTCTAATAGCTCTAACCTATGAACCGGGGAGTTTCTCCTATTTATAGAGGTGCAGGAAGCTTATCCTTAATGGATCCTGTTCATATTAGATCTCTATCCAATTATCCAATTAGATCTCTATCCAATTGGATGTCTATCCAATCATCTAATTTGATCTCATCCAATTATCTGATTGGATCTTATCTGTAGGATCCAAACTAGGGGCTTCGTAGATATCTCATATCCACATCTCTACTCGTCGCAACATCCACCTAATGTGTGTGACTCTTTAGGCTCGATACCGAGCTGGCCGTGAGTGGCTCCCATCAGAACTCCTTCTGACTTAGAACTTCTTTTGATATAGTGAATAATTATTTATATAATAATTCACTCAACTAATCAACTATGGACGTACTAAACCACTACGCCATAGTCCCTAGACGGTATAGGGGGATCTAATCCATCAGACATGTGTGTCCTCAGTTACCATGTATCTATAGTCCCTCATCCATTTAATATCCCAAAGATCGTATATTAGGAATAATAATGTCAGGCCCATATGGAATCCTGTCTGTGTCTCACTCTAATCGGATTCTCTCGAAAAACTTCTCTCTCAATCCGAATGACCTTGGCTAGAGATTTTGCCTGAGCAAACACACATGGGATATTCCTCTCATGATACCGAGAGTGGATGATCCTCTATTGACACTCAATTACCTTCATAAGGCTAGCTACCATTCTTGAGAACCGATTATGCCAGATCTTGAGCTTTCCAAACTTATAAGTTCAGTATCAAAGAATAGAATACTCATATAAGGCATATTTGGTATCTCAAGTTTAAGGACTAGACATACAACTGAGACTACGAAATCACATCTGATGTTTGGTATCATTAACCATCCAGCATTTTGTAAGTGGATCAATCAGTGAACTCATTCTCCAATAAGCACCTGCACTGTACCCCTAGTGTCCCCACACAAGTGACTATGAGACTAGTCGCCTCCATCATATAGACATGTATACAGCGCACCAGTCTATCCTATCCTCTCAATATCTTTTTTGAGTAACCTATGACCAAGATGATTTAGGATCTGTGTTTAAAGGTATATCAGTCTCATTATCGTGATCTCATCATGTCCTGATTCTCATTGCATAGATCCAAAGACATCACAATATTTATTCAGATAATGTAAGAGAATATCAATAATAATATGCAAAGAGATTGATGATGCAGTGTGTCATAGGTGTCATCACTCATGTGATTGGCTTGTAGGGCACCTATAACTAACAATTAATGTTGCTTGGCTATAGAACTACCTAGGCAAGCGGTGGTATCGCTAGCATCCAGTATCCGAGATTCTGTTAGGTAGTAATACTATTAGACTGGGTGATGGTACCACCTAGTGTCCAAGAGTATTAGCGATGGTACCACCCAACTCAAGCGGTGGTACCACTAGTACCTCAGAAACTTGGGATGAGACCTTTCTTGGCTCTATTTTTTAAGCCAATTGAGGCTTATAAATATCCCACATTTTATGCTTGTGAAGCATTGAAAAGTGAACAAAAAAATTGAGATCTAAGTAAAAATGTTGTTGTAATCTTTTGAGAGTTCACTTCACTTGTTCTAGCTCAGAATTCTATTTAAGGAGTGAGCAAATTGTAAAAGGTTAACTCTTGAACCTATCAAAAGGAGAAAAGATCTATAAAAGGGGTGATTGATCTTCGCCCATTGAAGGAAGATCAATAGTGAAAGTTGGTGACCTCGACGGACGAGGAATTGGAAGTGAATGTAGGTCACAACAACCGAACCACTATATGTTAGGAATGCAGTCGGCACTAAGGGGGGTAAATTAGTGCAGCAATAAATCATCATCGATTCTGGAAAACCATTTGATAAAAATTATTTCATTTCAATGAAATCTTTCATCCAATAAAAACACATTTTGGCAAAGACGTTGAACTTCAAATATGTTTATAAGAGGGTAGAGAGCAAGTAGAGCAGTTTGTAATTAAGTAAAAAATAGAATGCAGTTAAGAAGGAAAAGTGCATAAGGAAAGAACACACCAATTTATAGTGGTTCGGTCATCTAACCTACATCCACTCCCGATTCCTCCTTCGTTGAGGCCACCAGCTTTCACTAGCAGTCTACTTTCAAACCGGTGAAGACTAACTATCCTTACAAACTCTTTCTTTTATAAATCTTCCCTCACACACCTCTCTTAGAAACTAACTTTAATATCTAGGAGGAGGGATTTTTCCACTTCAAATTATAGAGTTTTCCCATGGTTTTCTTGCTCAATTCTTGCTATCCCAAGCAAGAATGGTTGGGGTATTTATAGACCCCAAGTGGCTTTAAATCTTGGAGCCACAATTCAAACATCCCGAAATTTTGGGGTACTGACGGTACCACCGCCTAACACAGTATCAGAGATTGTGTCTTAGAGACTGAGCCACCGGCGATTCCACCGCCTATTCTAGCAGTGCCACCGCCTGACCCACCTCTTGGGTCACTTTTTGATCTTTTCACTTGGCCCAATACAGCCCAAACTTGGGCCCAATTAGCCCCTAGTTGGGTTGGCCTAATTCTAATGTAATTAGTCTTAAAACCTATTTCGATCTAGATAATTATTACAAAGCCTAATCTGATGAATCTTGGATTTTGATGATGAAATCAATTGGTAAATTGTTTGATCTAATCTATATGTTGAGAAAAGTGTGTAGGATTAACTACTATAGTGATAAAGGTATAAAGCAAAATAAAGTGCCAGAGTCAAGTTCGATCGATTCGTTAGGAGTCTGAGAGTTCGTCGGGAGTCCGGAGCTTTGTCGGTAGTGTTATCGGAATTGGCCAAGAATTCATCGGGAGCTTGCCGAAGTGTTCGTTGGAAGTTCATCAGGAAGTTCATGGGAAGTTCGTTGAGAAGATCGAAACTTGCCAAAGAAGCTCGTTGGAACTCGCCAAATAGATCGTCGTGAAGTCCAAGAGCTTACTGGGAGTCTGTTGGAAGATTACACAGAGATCATCGGAACTCCGATGGAAGATCGCTGGAAGAAACCTATGTTAGGATCTAGAGCGGCACAAAGAAAGGGGGTGAATTAGTACAACAGATAAAGACCGATGATTTAAACCAATTCCGGTAAAACGTTGTGCGTTGAAAAGTTTGTCTGATGAAAAATGATTTTGGTAAGGAGGATATTTGAGTGAATATGTAAGAGAGTCGAGAGAAGGAGATTGAAAGATTGCAGCCAAGTAAAAATTGAAATGCAGTAATTTAAAACTTATACACCAAGAGAAGTACGTAGTGATTTATAGTGGTTTGGTCAAATGACATATGTCCACTTTCGAAACCTCATCCGATGAGGTTCCCGGCTTCCACTATCAATCCTTCTTGAAGGGGAAGGATCAAACACCCCTCTTACAAAATTTTACAAGTGGTTCACACTCTTTTATAGAACTTTTATAAGTGAGACTTTAGGAGGTGAACACTCAAGCTTTCCAAGGCTATTTCACTAGAGATTTAACTCAATTTTTATCACTTCTCATTGTGCTTAGCCAACTGAGAAGTAAGGGGGATTTATAGGTTCAATTGGCTTCAGAATTGGAGCCAAAAGAGGTCACATCTTGGATTTTTGGGTACTAGCGGTACCACTGCCTAGCACTAGTGGTACCACCGCCAGTTGACCCTAGTTCTGTTAGTGTACTGAGCGATACCACCGCCCAGTCTAATTACCACCTGACAGAGTCTCGAGCTTTGTGGAGGAGCAGTTCCACCATTTGTCATGTGGTACCACCATTGATAGGTAATAACTGTCAATGGTACCACTGCTCAGAGCACCTGGGAACCTATTCCCGAGGCGATGCCACCGCCCCAATCTGGCGATGCCACTGCCAGACAAGTCTAGCAATATTGGATGGGTCTTGAATCTGACCCAATCCAGTTAAATTATGGACCCAATTGGCCCCTACTAAGGTTAAAGGATTATGACCTAACATAACCCTAATTATTTGCTAAATATGAAATCAAAAATATATTTCTAAGCAAAATATAATCCAGCAATGTCAAGTCTTCTTTCGGCAAACTTCCAACGAACCCTCAAACAATCTTCCGGTGGACTCCTAACCGACTCTCGGACTTTTTGGTGAGTTCTGACAAGTCTTTATGGCAAGCTTCTAAACTTTCTTGGTGAGCTCTGCGAACCTGCGATGAACCTTCTAATGAACTTTTGACAATCCTTCGACAAGTCTCTGATTTATTCTCGGCCAGTTCCGATAGTACTTTCGATGAACCTTCGGACTTCCGGTGGACTCTCGGACTCCCAATGTACTTGACTTCGGCAATTTGCTTTATGTCTTCATTGCTATCATAGTTAATCCTACACACTTTTCTCAATAATTTGGATTAGATCAAATAACCTATAAATTGACTTCATCATCAAATTTCGAGATTCAATAACCTAGACATACCAGACTTATTTTCTTTAGAATATGTCTTAAATGTCATAATTAGCACATAATTAGGGTTAGGTTTAAGAGGTAATCCTACTAACCATGTTAGGGGCCAACTGGGCCCATAAATGATAGGTTTGGGCTAGATTTAAGGCTCAAATAAAGTTACTGAACCCTATCTAGCGGTGGCACTGCTAGACTAGGGTGTGGAACCACCCAGGGCTCACTCTCCCAAAAGCCTGGTGATAGTACCACCAGGTAGTTATTAGCTGCTAGGCGGTGGTACTGCCTAGTTCCAATAGCCATGACTCTATCTAGTGGTAGTACCGCTAGGATGGGCGGTGGTACCGCTAGGACCCTAGAAATCTGGGATGAAACTTTTTTTGGCTCTATTTTTTTAAGCCAATTGAGGCCTATAAATACCCCTTACTTCTCAACTATTAAATACACAAAGAAATGAACAAGATAGAATTAAAACTATAGTGAAATAGTTTGCAAAAAGTTGAGAGTTCACCTTTACCATTTCTAAGTATATAAGTTTGTAAAAGGAGAGTGAGCCACTTAACTTGCAAAAGTTCTGTAAAGGGGTGATTGATCTTTGCCCTTCAAGAAATATCAATAGTGGAAGCCGGTGATCTCATCGGAGGAGGTATCGGGAGTGGACGTAGGTTGGATGACCGAACCACTATAGAATTGGCGTGTTCTCTTCTTGGTGCGTACTTTACTTTTGCTGCATTCTATTTTACTTTATTGCAACTATCCAATCTCCTCCTCTCTATTCACTTACAAACTTATTTGAATCAAATGTCTTTCTGAAATAATTTTTGTCTAATGAAATATTTTCATCGTATGAAGTTTTTCGAAATTGCTTAAATCATCGTTTTTATCTGCTGCACTAATTCACCCCCCCCTAGTGTCATTCTTGATCCTAACAGTTGATATCAGAGTGAAGTCACTTTCATTTTAGTTTGAAACCCAAGAGAGATAGCATTTGCCGGCAACTAAGAGGGTCACTCGATCACATGTCCACCCATATTCAATGGGACTGATTACACCTATTGAAAAACTCAAATGAGAATATTTTTTATTTTTATAGATTTTGAGTTATGGAACATTGTCGAAAATGATTTTCAGAAGTCTTCTCTTCCAATGAACGATTGGAATGAGTTGGAAAAAAAGACTTTCTCTTTAAATGCCAAGGCTACGAATGCCTTGTTTTGTGCTTTAGATAAGAATGAGTTCAATCGAGTTTTTATTTGTGAAACGGCTTTTGATATTTGGCACATACTCAAAATCACATACAAAGGCACTAGTAATAGAGTCTAAAATAAATCTTTTAGTTCATAGTTATGATTTGTTTCAGATTTAATCATGTGAGACCATTGGAGATATGTATACCCGATTTACGGATGTCGTCAATGGTTTAAAAGCTCTTGGTAAAAGTTTTTCTAACTTTGAACTTATAAATAAAATATTAAGATCCCTTCTAAAGAGTTGGGACCCTAAAGTAATAGCCATTCAAGAGGCCAAGGATTTGAATAATTTTTCACTTAAAGAACTTATCGGATCTTTAATGACCTATAAGATGACTTATAATGCTCATGAAGAGTTTGAGAACAACCTTCTAAAGCACAAGAAGGATATGACACTAAGAACTCGTAAAGACAACTTGAAAGAAAGTTCAAGTGATGAGAACTATGATGATGACCTGGCACTCTTGATAAGAAAGTTTAAAAAATTCATAAAAAGAAATAAATCTAAAAATGATAATAAAAATAACATTGAACTAAAGAAAGAACAAGTTATATGCTACGAATGTAAGAAGCCAGGACATTTCAAAAGCGAATGTCCCCAAGTGAAGAAGAAACAACCAAAAAAGAAAAAGGCACTCAAAGCAACATGAGATGATTCGAGCAGCTCCGAAGATGAAGAACAAAGCAACAAGGAGATCGCCAATTATGCATTAATTGCTATCGGAGATGAGGTAAGTAGTTCATTAGATGCAAATTTATCTTGCGATGAAATTTTGAGTGCTTTTCATGATTTATTCGATGAATGTAGATTAATTAGCAAAAAAGCATAATTTATTAAACAAGGAGCATGCCCTTTTAATTATTGAATTCGAAAAACTTAAGCATGACCATGCTTTATTGCCTCCATGCACTAAGTGTGAATACTTAGAGGCACTTAAGAAGGAAAACTTGCTACTCAATAAAACTTTAGAAAAGTTTAAGATTGGCAGCAAGTCCTTGAACATGATCCTTGCCAATAAGGATCACGTTCATAGAAGAGGTGGATTAGATTGGTAAGTAGCTCTCACCAAAATCCAACTACCTTTGTTAAAGGCCCTACCTTGTATGTCAGCCCACACCAAATGCAACTTTTGTTGCAAACTCAAACATTTTGCTCATAAATATCTATTTAAGAGATATATGTTAGGATCGGAGAGGCACTAAGAGGGGGGGGGTGAATTAGTGTAGCGGATTAAAACTTATAAGTTTGAAACCGATTTAGTAAATAGCTAGTTCGGATGAAGATTTCAATTCGACGAAAGATGACTTCGTTAAAGTAGCTTGAGTAAAGGAGATGAAGACCGAACGATTTGCAGCTATGTAGAGAAATGATTCAGAAATTTAAACACTCATACATTCAAAGAACACCACAATGTATAGTGGTTTAGTCAAATGACCTACATCCACTTTCGAAGCCTTCTTCGATGAGGCTCCCAACTTCCACTAGCAAGTCATGTTGAAGGGGAAGGACCAAATACCCCTCTTACAACCTTTTTACAATTGGTTCACACTCTTATAGATTTTTACAAAGAGAAAGAGGGAGGTAAACACTAGTTATCGAAAATAAGGCTTTGCCAAAGCTTTTGCTCAATTTCTAACTCACAAAAGGTTACACTCTTAGTTGAGAAAAGAGGAGTATTTATAGATCCCAAGAGGATTTAAATTTGGGTACTAAATTTGAATTACTTTTGGGTTTCCCAATGCTGACAGTGCCACCACCTATCAGTAGCGGTGCCACCACCTATCAGTTGTCAGATTGACAGAGTACTAGGTAGTGCCACCGCCTAGCCCGGCGGTGCCACCGCTTGGGCTCTCAGGCTCTGGGCGGTGCCACCGCCCCAGCCTGGGTGGTGCCACCGCCTAGCCTGGGCTCTCGAGTGCTGGGCGGTGCCACCGCCCAGGCCTTTCAGTAAGGCTGAGTGACCCTAAATTTTCAACCCAAATCAACCCAATAAGGGCCCGATTGGCCCCTACTAGGTTTAAACAGGATTATTTCCTAATCCTTACCCTAATTATATGCTAACTACAAAATTAAAATATAATTCTATGCAATTTAAAATGACATTCTTCGAGTCTTCTTCCCGCAAGCTTTCTGGCAAACTTCCGGTGGACTTCTGACACTCCTTCAGATTTCTTCCGATGGACTCCCTACTAGCTCTCGGATTCTTATTGTGAGTTCAACGAGTCTTTGGCAAGCTTTCGAACCTATCTCGGTTGGTTCCAGTAACACTTCCAATAATCCTTCGGACTTCTGGTGAACTCTCAAACTCCCGGCGAACTTGACCTTGGTAAATCGCTTTATGTTTTCATCCTATCATAGTTAATCCTACACATCTATCTCAACAATATGGATTAGAACAAATAATTCACCAATTGACTTCATCATCAAAATCCGAGATTCAACAATTTCCTCCTTTTTGATGATGACAATCAATTGATGATGGAGTTAATCTTAACTCCCCCTATCTATATGCCATATTATGAGAAGGTAAAAACACTTGAATTTAATCCTCTTGAATTCATCCCAAACCCGATAAGTTTTATTCATTAAACTTATCGTCATGCTTAACAAGCATGAATTTTCATCCATAAATATCAAACTTCATATTTTTCACAATGTTATAGCATGATATGCATTTTCTAGTCGAATGATAGATATTTATCATTTCGACAAGAGAAACTAATCACAAATTGAAATGACACAAGGATCAAATGATATCAATGAGGTGCACAAGATCAAAGCATGATATCAAATGAATTAATAGCTTAAAAAAACATCTTAAGCATTTGAGATATATTGCGATACATTGCGATGCTTCATAGCAATTAATTGTTGATTTTAAAGCATGACAAAAATAATTTACAATATGAACCATATAAGTTATTGCGATGTGATGCGATACATATAAGTTATTTTTCATTCCAACATATCGCTACATATAAGTCTTTTGTCATCAATTTCACATTTTTCTCTCCCTTTGTCATCAACAAAAAGGAGATGAAAAATTCATATATGGTTATGAAATCTGAAAAATAAATCAGTCTTCACTTATCAAATTTTATCAAACATGAACTTAGCATTTATAACTTTAAGAAATAAAACATGCTTAAAGTAGGTGGAGGGAGAATGAAATCAATGAAGATCAATCATTCAAGGAAGATATCAAATCATAAAACACTATAACAATATGAAGGCGTCATCCAAAAGTTATGATCGAAAGAAAAATTCAAGAGATGTCATTCAAAATCCGAGTAGATGATATGAAAGAAACATACAACATCATACTTAGAAGTATTTTAAAAATATGTCCATAGTAGTCATAAGGTTTACAAAACAAGAGCTAAAGGCAACAACTATTCCTCAGGAGAAATTCCAAAATGCCTATACAGGTGGCCTATCTTCCGATTCATCTGTCGTACTTCTTTCAAAATTTTAGCTTGCTGAAAGTTGATTTGATCTTGCTATAATTTGATTTGATTTAATGCTAACATAATTGGATCTTCAATGGATGGAGCAAGAGCTGGCTCGGATGGTAATGGACCAAAGGGACTAGGCGGAGGAGATTCACTTCCCATAATGACTGATGTTTCAAGTCGCTCTACTAGTGGGGGAGCTAGATCAATCCTTCTAGGTTGTCTAATCGATATACCATTTCTAAATGTGTATCGAAGTCTCTTGAGGAGGTTTCTGTTGATAGTGTTATATCTGTCGACTTATATTATTTCCTCATCGGGTGACACAAATATCATGTATAAGTATTAATCTAGTGATCAACCCGCCATACAATAACATTAAGTTTCTAGAGATAATTTCTATCACATGTTGTCGGATCAAGTATCCAAAGTAGTTATTTTGTCTGGTCATAATCCAATACATGGTGCTTAATTCTAGCATACTAATCTCATCATGGTAATATTGTTTAGGAAGAAGGATGCTTATGATGATGTGATGAAGAATTTTTGAATTAAAGGGTAACAAGTGCTCGTAGCTTTTGGAAAAAATGCCTAGGTTAGGATTTACAAAAATTGTCTCTAAAACCTCGGAGTGGGTTGCTCCGATTGCATCCATATCCCATTGGCCTCTGAAATAACAACCCCTATCCTTTTCTTCAATTCCAATTAGCTCACATATCATATAATCAAAAATTCAAATTTTGGTTCCTAAAAGGTAGGTAGTCAAGCTATCATTTTCCACACTCAAGTTTGTGTAGAATAACTTAACCAACCTAGGATAAATCGGTTCATCGATTTGTAAGATAGGTAAGACAACTAAATCGGCAAACCATCTAATAGGTTCTAGGTTTCCTAGTTCACCTAGATCAATATGTTTTCCCTTATGTGTGGCTTTTGATTCGAAATTGGGGTACCCTAGAGCTACTTCATTAGATCTAAAGAGGATTGGGTCATAGGAATCTCCTTCCAACTTTTTTCCTTTGCCTCTTGATGATCTCTTAGGAGCCATATCTAGTCATGATGATGGATCAAGAAGAAACATTAAGGAATAGACCAAGTAATGAGAAGAGAAGAGAAAATTTCAGATTTTACCTTGTTTGAGTTCCCTTGGGAGGTGAAGATCTTGATTCAAGAAGAAACTCTTTCTTAGGCTTTTAGAGGAAGATGGGGTATGGAGAGGATTAGAGGGCTTTGGAGGAGGAAGAGAGATTTTTTGGGTTGGGGGCAATTCCACCACCGACCCTAACCCACCCCTTAAATATAGGGGTGTTCGGGCGGTGCCATCGCCTAGGAGCCGAGCACCCAAGCGATGCTACCCCTGGTTCTGGCAGTGCCACCGCTGGCACCAAAATTTATTTTATTTTATTTTATTTTATTTTCAGAAGTTTTAATGTGTTGATTTTAAGATAGGATGGTGTCTTGGATCACTCTTTAAAATCAGGTCCACGAAAACTGAAAAGAGGATAACAAAGATTTCGAAAAAGACTTACAATGAAGCTCATTCATAAGGACAATTCAACATGCCTAATTCCCTTCTAATAAAGTCAAATTATTCTTCATTTAAGGGTTTTGTAAAAATGTCTGCTAATTGATATTTTATATCAATAAATTCCAGAATGACATCATTACTATTGACATGATCTCATATAAAGTGATGCCTAATGTCAATATGCTTAGTTCTAGAGTGTTGAATAGGATTTTTGGTTAAACAAATAGTGCTTGTATTATCACATTTTATGAGAATGTTCTTTAAATAAATTCCATAATCTTCTAATATATTTTTTATCTAAATAATCTGTGCACAATATGCACTTGCAGCTATGTATTCAGCTTCGGTTGTAGATAGTACGATCGAGTTTTATTTCTTGGAAGACCAAGAAACCAGTGCATATCCTAATAATTGACATGTTCTGGATGTACTTTTTCTATCTATTCTACATCTACCAAAATCGACATCCACATAAACTATTAAATCAAGGTTATCGGATTTTGAATATCATA
This sequence comes from Musa beccarii, assembly GCA_024322285.1. Taxonomy (NCBI): domain Eukaryota; kingdom Viridiplantae; phylum Streptophyta; class Magnoliopsida; order Zingiberales; family Musaceae; genus Musa; species Musa beccarii. The sequence continues at coordinate 35,659,465 of CM044401.1, read as the reverse complement.
ATCCTAGATTAGGAGTACCTTTAAGATATCTAAGAATTCTTTTAACAGCTTTAAGATGAGATAGCTTAGGATCAGCTTGAAATCTTGCACAAAGTCCTACACTAAACATGATATCATGTCTAGTCACGGTAAGATAGAGTAGGCTACCTATCATTCCCTTATATGTCTTTTGATCGAAATTTTCTCCACTTTCATTCAAATCTAACTTAGTGGAAGTACTCATAGGAGTATTTATAGCTTTTGAGCCATCCATGTTAAATCTTTTTAACAATTCTAATGTATATTTAGATTGATTAAGAAATATGTTATTGTTAAGTTATTTAATTTGTAATCCTAAAAAGAAGGTTAATTCTCCAATTAGGCTCATTTCAAATTCATGACTCATACACTTGGCAAATGATTCATATAGTAATTCATCTAAAAAACCAAAAATAATATCGTTAACATAAATTTGAACAATAAGAAAATTATTTTCAAAATGTTTGATAAACAATGTAGTATTAACCTTGCCTTTTGTAAAATTATTTGAAATAAGAAAGGAACTAAGCCTTTCATACCAAGCTCTAGGAGCTTGTTTTAATCCATAGAGAGCCTTAGTTAATTTAAACACATGATTAGGAAGAAGAGAGTTTTCGAACCCAGGAGATTGTTCAACATACACTTCTTCGGAAATAAAGCCATTCAAGAAAGCACTTTTGACATCCATTTGAAATAATTTAAAATCATTACTACTAGCATAGGCAAGGAGCATCCTAATGGCTTCTAATCTTGCTACAGGAGTAAAGGTCTCTTCGTAATCGATATCTTCTTCTTGGTTGAAACCTTTGGCCACTAGTCTAGCCTTGTTTCTAACCACGATACTGCATTCATCTTGCTTGTTTCTAAAATTCCATTTAGTACCAACAACTAAATGGTCATTAGGTCTAGGGACAAGCTTCCATACCTCATTTCTCTCAAATTGATTCAATTCTTCTTGCATTGAGATAACCCAAGAATTATCTTTCAAGGCATTATCAATGCACTTAGGTTTAATTTGAGAAAGAAAAGCGGCATGGGCATAAAAATTTTAAAAGAAGAACGAGTTTGAACCCCTTTCAATGTATCTCCTATAATTAACTCCTTGGGATGAGCATCTGCATACTTCTATTCCTTAGGTATGGAAATTTGGGAAGAAGATGCATCCAAGTTACCATTTTGAGGAGAAGGTTCATTCAAATTTAAATCATCGAAACCAAGATCATCATCAAAATCGTTTTTCTTAAATTTAGAAAATTTATTAAAAACTACATGGATAGACTCTTCTATAACTAAGATTTTTTTATTGAAAACCCAAAAGGCTTTAAAAATAGAAGAGTAACCAAGAAAGATACCTTCATCAGATTTAGCATTAAATTTTTCTGAAGTATCCTTTTCATTTAAAATAAAGCATTTGCAACCAAAACTTTAAAGTAAAAAATATTAGGTTTTTTATTATTCCATAATTCATATAGAGTCTTAGATAGAGATGGTCTTACTAGAACTCTATTCATGACATAGCAAGTCTTAGTAGAGAAGTTATGGTTATATCCATTTGTTTCACAAAAATTTTAAAAATCACGGTTTTGAAATTCACTACCATGATCACTCCCAATTGATGAAATCATGAAAGCTTTTTTGTTTTTAGTAAGTTTATAAAATTTAGAAAAACATTTGAAACAATCACTTTTGTGAGCCAAGAAATAGGTCCAAGTGTATCTACTATAGTCATCCACAATTATGAAGGCATATTTGCTACCTCCTAGGCTTGTTATGTCAATTGGTCCAAATAAGTCCAAATGGATCAATTGCAATGGTCTAGTAGTGCTAATTTGATTTTTTGGTTTGAAACTAGTTTTTATTTGTTTTCCTAGTTGACAAGCATCACACACGTTCTCCTTGACAAACTTCATATTGGGAATCTCTCGTACTAACTCTCTAGATGAAATCTTAGATATTAGTTTCATGCTTGCATGGTCCAATCTCCTATGCCAAAGCCAAGCGTCATCATTCAAAATCGTAAAATACATTTCATTACTTAGTTCATCAATATTAATGGTGTAGACATTATTTTGTTTTAAAGCAATCATGGATATGTTATTGTTTGGTTTTTCAATGATGCAAACATTAGATTCAAATCTAACAAAATAACCTTTATCGCATAATTGACTAATGCTTAAAAGATTATGTTTTAGTCCATCAACTAGTAATACATCATCAATTGAAAAACTTGATTTGTTACTTATAGTTCCCTTGCCAATGATTTTACCCTTGTTGTTATCTCTGAAGGTGACATACCATTCTTCTTTGCTAGTGAGCATAGAGAAATAAGATGGATCTCCGGTCATGTGCCTTGAGCATCCACTATCAAGATACCATCTCTTGCTCCTAGCTTGTGAGTTTGTCTACAAAAGCAGATGGGTTTTAGGTACCCATTTGATTTTGGGTGCCCCACAAATTGATCTACTAATTTTGTAATTTAACATTGATTATTTATGGTTCCTTTAGGAACCCATATCAATTTATGTGGACTAACTTTCTTAAATAGATATTTGTAAACAACATGTCCAGATTTATAACAAAAATTATATCTCAAGTGAGATGATACATGTAGTATGGGTCCTTGAATGAAGGTGGTAGGATTTTGGTGAGATTTACTCATAAATCCAATTCCACTTCTATTTTCGACGTGACCCTTGTTTGCAAAGATCATGTCAAGGCCCTTGCTACCAACTTTAAACTTATGTAAGGTCTCTTTAAGCAGCAAGTTTTCATTTTTAATTTCCTCTAAGTGTTCACACTTAGAGCATGGGGGTAAAGAAGGAGTTTGAAGACTATCAAACTTATTTTGTAATGAGGCATGCTCTTTCTTTAATAGATTAAACTTCTTACTAATAGTTATACACTCATCATATAAATCATGAAAAGCAATAGAGAGTTCATCGAAAGATAAATCTTCATTAAGTAAATCATATACCTCTTCTCCTAAAGTCATTAGCGCAAAGTTTGCCTCATCTTTATTGCTTGCCTCTTCATTCTCGGAGTCACTAGAGTCGTCCCATGTTGCCTTTAACGCTTTCTTCTTCTTTGGTTGCTTCTTCTTGGCTTGAGGGCATTCATTTTTGAATTGCCCCAGCTTCTTGCACTCGTAACATATGACTTGGTCCTTTTTTAGTTCAAGTTTATTTTTAGTATCATTTTTAAATTTGTTCCTTCTTATAAATTTTTTAAACTTTCGAGTTAAAAGTACAATGTCATCATCACTGTCCTCATCACTTGATGTTCCTTTCAAGTGGCCTTCTTGTGTTCTTAATGTCATATCCTTTCTGTTCTTTGGAAGGAGGTTCTCAAGCTCTTCATGAGCATGACATATCATTTCATAGGTCATTAGAGACCCAATAAGTTCTTCGATAGGAAAAGTTTTAAGATCCTTGGCCTCTTGAATGGCTGTAACTTTTGGATCCCAACTTTTTGGAAGGGATCTTAAGATTTTAGTTATAAGTTCAAAATTAAAAAAACCTTTACCAAGTGCTTTGAGTCCATTGATGACATCCGTGAAGCGAGTGTACATGTCTCCGATGGACTCACTTGGTTTCATTCGGAAAAGTTCATAGGAATGCACAAGAATGTTGATTTTGGACTTTTTCACTCGGCTAGTGCCTTCATGAGTGATCTCAAGAGTATGCCAAATATCAAAAGTCGATTCACAAATTGAAACACGATTAAATTCATTTTTATCGAGTGCACAAAATAAGGCATTCATAGCCTTTGCATTTAAAGCAAAAGTCTTCTTCTCCGATTCATTCCATTCGCTCGTCGGAAGAGAAGATTTTTGAAATCCATTTTCAACGATACTCCAAAGCTCAAAATCCATAGAAATAAGAAAGATCCTTATACGAGTCTTCCAATATGTGTATCCGACCTATTAAACATAGGTGGACGTGTAATGGAGTGACCCTCTTGCATGCTAGAATAAGCCATCTCTCTTGGGTTTTAAACCAAATATGAGGGTGAACCTTGCTCTGATACCAATTGTTAGGATCAGAGAGGCAGTAGGAGGGGGGGGGGGAATTAGTGCAGCGGATTAAAACTCATAAGTTTGAAACCGATTTAGTAAATAGCTAGTTCGGATGAAGATTTTGATTCGATGAAAGATGACTTTGTTAAAGTAGCTTGAGTAAAGGAGATGAAGATCGAACGATTTACAACTATGTAGAAAAATGATTTAGAAATTTAAACTCACACATTCAAAGAATACCATGATGTATAGTGGTTCGGTCAAATGACCTACATCCACTTTCGAAGCCTTCTTCGATGAGGCTCCCAACTTCCATTAGCAAGTCACGTTGAAGGGGAAGGACCAATTACCCCTCTTACAACCTTTTTACAATTGGTTCACACTCTTATAGATTTTTGCAAAGAGAAAGAGGGAGGTGAATACTAGCTATCGAAAACAAGACTTTGCCAAAGCTTTTGCTCAATTTCTAACTCTCAAAAGGTTGCACTCTCAACTGAGAAAAGAGGGGTATTTATAGACCCCAAGAGGATTCAAATTTGGGCTCCAAATTTGAATTACTTTTGGGTTTCCCAGTGCTGGCGGTGCCACTACCTGTCAGTGGCGGTGCCACTACCTGTCAGTTGTCAGACTAACTGAGTACTGGGCAGTGCCACCGCCCAGCCTAGCGGTGCCATCACTTGGGCTTGCTGCCCAGCGACGATACCATCGCCCAGCCCGACGGTGCCACCGCTTGGGCTCTCGGGCTCTAGGCGGTGCCATCGCCCGGGCCTTTCAGCAAGGCTGAATGACCCCAAATTTTCATCCCAAATCAGCCCAATAAGGGCCCGATTGGCCCCTACTAGGTTTAAACAAGATTATTTCCTAATCCTTACCCTAATTACGTGCTAACTACAAAATTGAAACATAATTCTAAGCAATTTAAACTGACATTCTTTAAGTCTTCTTCTGGTGAGCTTTCTGGAGAACTTCCGGTGGACTTCCAACACTCCTTTGAATTTCTTCCGACGGACTCCCAACAGGCTCCCGGATTCTTGTGGCGAGTTTAACGAGTCTTTGGCAAGTTTTCGAACCTATCTCGGTTGGTTCCGGCAACACTTCCGATGATCCTTCGGACTTCTGGTGAACTCTCGAACTCCCTGCGAACTTGACCTCGGTAAATCGCTTTATATTTTCATCCTATCGTAGTTAATCCTACACATTTATCTCAACAATATGGATTAGAACAAATAATTCATCAATTAACTTCATCATCAAAATTCGAGATTCAATAATATAGTCCACACAAATTAATTTGGGTTCCTAAAGAAACCGTAAAGAACTCTATGCAAAATGATAAGTTGAGCAGATCGATTTTTGAGGCACCCAAGATCAAATGGGAATATAAAAATCACCTTTTTTTTATAGAAATGTTTACTATTACAGGCTAGGAGCAAGAGATGTTGATTTCGATCCAATGAAATTGTAAGCCCAAATCCTTCTACCTTTCCTCCATCTCCTCTCCGTGTGTCATTTTCTTAACCTATCTTCTTTCTTTTTCCATAGCTGCAGGTTGTGCAGAACATAGGAGGTCACAGTCACCTACTTTCCCTTTTTGTTTTCCAACCATAGCTACCGTAGTCGTAGCTGCCGCAGCCATGACTGCAGCCATAGCCACAGTCCCTTCCACTATGCTATTTCCTCTCCTCTCTCAGCCATAGCCTCTTCTTTCCCAGCCACAGCTACTATAGCTGTGGCCACAGCCTTCCTTCCCTCCTCTTCTTTTCTTCTTCTTCTTTCCTCTACTTCTTTCCCAACCACAGCTGCAGCGATAGCCGCAACCACAGCCACATCACAGCCCTCTTTCCTCTGCCCTTCCTCCTCTTCTCTTCTTCTCTTCGCTCCTTCTTCCCTTCTCTTCTTCTCCTCTTCTCTTCTTCTCCTCTTCCTCTCTGTCCCCTCCTCCACCAACGCACCTCCTTGTGCAGAAAGCGAGAAGAGCACAAGCCCCTTCTCTACCTTTTGCCCTCCTCTCCTTCTCTTCTTCTTCTCCTTCTCTTCTTCTTTTCTTCTCTTCTTCTTCATTTCTTCTCTTCTTCTTTCCCAACAAAGCAGCCTCCTTCCTCCCTCTTCTTCTTCCCTCTCTTCTCCCTCTTCTTCTCCTTCTCTTCTTCTTTCCCAACAGATGTTTGCCTCGTACCACGGCCACAACCACAACCTCCTTCCTCCATCTTCTTCTTCCCTCTCTTCTCCCTCTTCTTCTCTTCTTCTCTTCTCTTCCCCGATGCACCACACCTTCCTCTCCTCTATTTCCTATTGCACCACGTGGGAAACAAAGCTGCATGGGAGGTGGTGGGATAAGACTATCATTTTTTTTCTCTTTTATTTTCTTAAACTTGATAATTTATCCCCTAAAATTTTTATATTTACAAGTAGGTCCTCCAATTTTATAAATAAGTCCTCAACTTTTACAAATAGGTTCTTATGAATGATTCAAAATAAATCCTTACATAAATTCCAAAAAAGAGAGATATTACAGGATGTACTAGGCTACTACGTCACAGTCTCCAAATGATATAAGGGAATCCAATTCTTTGGACCTATCTGTCCTTAGTTACCATGTACCTATAGTCCTTCATCCATCTAATATCCTAAAGACTTTATATCGGGCATGGTGCTATCAGGACAATACAATTTTTAATTGAGTCTCGCTCTAATCGGATTCTCCTGGAGAACTCTTTCTCTCTCAATCCGAATGACCCTTGCCAGGGATTTGTTTGAGCAAGAACACATAGGATATGTTGAATCTTGGATTTTGATAATGAAACTAATTGATTATGTTTTGTGATCTAACTACATTTTAAGTGACGCAGGTCTACTATCGATCAGGATTAGATAGTTGATGCTGGAGGAATTGATGTTGCACCGGGTGATCACATCAGGATATTAGCTATCGAGCTGGAGGTTAGGTCGACAATTGGCAGAAGACTTCGTATGTCAGGCATTAGGCCAAGAAGAGTGTGTTGCGCCAAGGATATCAGGGTTGCGAAGGTCAACCGTCGATTAGGCAATAAAATGTAAGAGAGGATGATGCACCGAAAAATTGGATGAAGCACCAACCAATGATGTGCCGGGCAACTGAATGTCAATTCGCATTATAATAATTATCTAGATCGAAGTAGAGTTTTTGTTTGTGTGTGTACAGGATTAACTACGATAATGATAAAGATGTAAAGCAAAATAAAGTGTCAGAAGACAAGTGTGATGGATCGTTGGGAGTTCGAGAGTTCGACGGAAGACCGAAGATTCATTGGGAGTGTTGCCAAAACTGGCTGAGAACAAGTAGGGAGCTTGCCGAAGGGTTTTCGGAAGTTCACCGGAAGGTTCATCAGAAGTTCATAGAGCTTGCCAAGAAAGATCGGAGCTTGCCAAAGAAGCTCATTGGAACTCGCCAAGATCATCGTGAAGTCCAAGAGCTTGTCGGGAGTCCGCAGAATGGTTTTCGAGGGTTCAAATGTAGACCGTCGAAAGTTAACCGGAAGCTTGTCGGAAGAAGTCTTGTCTTATGGACTTTGTAATAGCTTAGGAAATATCTTTAAAATTTATAGTTAGCACATAATTTAGTTTAGGATTAGGTGTTAATCCTATAAACTAAGTAGGGGCCAATTGGGCCTTGTTTTAGATTGGTTTGGACCGAGTTTAAGGCCTAACCAGTGAGCAGGAAATGGCTGGGCGGTGGCACCACCCAGTGGCCGAGAGCCTGGGCGGTGGCACCACCTAGTGGCCGAGAGCCTGGGCGGTGGCACCGCCCAGTGACCAAGAGCCCAGACGATGGTACTGTCGCTGGGCAGTAAGCCCAGGCGGTTGCGGAGGTTAACCGCCGATTGGGCAACAAAACGCAAGAGAGGACGATGCGCCAAAGAATCGGACGAAGCACTGACTAATGATGTGTTGGGCAACTGAATGTCAATTCGTATTGTAATAATTGTCTAGATCGAAGTAGAGTTTCTGTTTGTGTGTGTGCAAGATTAACTATGATAACAATAAAGATATAAAGTGAAACAAAGTGCCAGAAGACAAGTGTGATGGATCGTTGGGAGTTCGAGAGTTTGACCGAAGACCGAAGATTCGTTGGGACTGCTGTCGAAACTGGCCGAGAACAAGTAGGGAGCTTGCCGAAGGGTTTTTAGAAGTTCGCCAGAAGGTTCGTCAGAAGTTCGCAGAGCTTACCAAGAAAGATTGGAGCTTGCTAAAGAAGCTTGTTGGAACTCGCTAAGATCATCTTGAAGTCCAAGAGCTTGCTAGAAGTCTGCAGAATGTCCGTGGCATTGGGTAGTGGTTATAGTTTCCCTAGACTCGCCACTGTTTTACCCTTTTGCTATTGACATACATCACATTGTGCCACATATTTAAAAATAATTTTTTTCATCCCTCTCTAATAAAAATTTTGCTTCACTCTTTTGTAGGTTCTCAGAAATCCAGAGTACCTTGCTGAAGGTGTGGAGTGCATTTCGCGTAAAATGACTTTGATGCAAGATGAGTCGTGTATAAGTGCAATACAACCTTTGTAGCATAGATCCTTCGAATCCCCAGTATAGTGAGATGTTGCACTTGGATCCTTCTCCAATTTTTTAATAATATTATTGGCCTTTAGATCCTTCTTCCATTCCTCCCTATTGTCCTCGAGAAAGCCGGTGGTAGGAAGAGAGATGGCTGAAAATTCAGCTAGCAATTGGGCGAGATTTTGATCTTCAATTTCTATTTTCTTCCCCTCTGGTTACTACTGGAGATGCATAAAAAGCCACCATTTATCTTGTGTAAAACTTTCTCCATTCGTTGAGTCAAAACGATGGTTACGTTGCTTCCGTGCTTCTTGCATAGGATGACCTGTTTGCCTTTATAGTAGAATTTCATAATTAACTTAGAAAAGTTCCAAGAGATATCACCTAGCATCTTTAGCCATTCTATGCCTAGCACAACCTCATAATCATAAATTAGTAGGAGGAAGAAGTCAGCAACAATTTCTTAGTCTTGAAGTAATAGTTTCACCTGCGAGCATCTTTGGTCGCACTTTAGGATTTAGCCATCGATAACTTTTACGTCGAACTTACTACAACCTTCGATGTGGAGCACCATCCAAGCAGCAACCTTACTATTTAAGAAGTTATTAGTGCTGCCCGTATCGATGAGAACAGTGATCGATAGTTGTTTGAGAAGGCCTCCAACTTTCATCGGTTATGGATTTGAGTAGCCGGCTAACGTGTTGTCATGGATAAATTGTAAACGGCTTGGTCGGTGTAATGCTTTATGCATGTTTATGTCCTTTTCAATTTGTTCTAGATTGTAAAGCTTGTAAAGGGCTTGCCAAAGAGTAAATGCCCCATTTGAGTGAGTTTGGCAACTATTGTTGGCTTATATATAAAGTTTGCGTCAGGTGGACACTTGTACTACATTTCGGTTTGTAGTAGACCAATTTTATACCTTTGTTGTACAATCATTCTGAGTTTGTGATATCCATGGGTGGAATTTGCATTGGCTATAAAGTGTTTGCTGAAATGTTTGCTTGTGGATCCCGTGTGAAGCGCTTTCTTTATTCCATCTTCTCTTTTACAAGTCATAAGGGATCGTAGGAGATTTTGGGGAGGTTGACCTTTGCGGGCTGACACGTAATGGTGCCGCATGACTTAGGCAAAACCAGCTAAGTCTATGATAGATAGTATCAGAGTGGGACAAGCACACATAGAAACACTTAGCATGCAAATGTGGGGGACCTAGCGGGGCTGCGTTGAGGGCAACCAACATGCGTGACCGTTTGGAAACGGACATGGAGTTGTAGGGGAAGGAGTCGCTCAAAGGAGCGGGCATCCGAGGATAACATTTAGAGGAATGGCTAACCCTTCATGCAAGAGGTACCACGAGGACAAACAAGCTAAGAAGAATTGTACAGCACACAAACATTAGAATGGCTGAGTTCAAGTAGTGGTTCGATGTTGGCACCCAAACTTGACGGTGCTCGAGGCAAGCGAGGTGCTTGGCAAAGGATGAGACCATGCAAGGTGAAATGGATTGTTCAACGATCGATGGAGTTGTGCAAAGCTCATAGAGGTGAGGGGAGTTACAAACTTAAGGAATTCGATACTCATACAAGGGCTTGTATGCGGATGATGGACTGTCTGTGGCCATTCCAAGGCGGCCGAAGGTCGGTACCATGGAGCATTGAAACTTTCTCTTCGACATGTGCATGATACTTTCGTAAGAGGCTGAAGTGTGCAACAGGTTATGCATATTGCTAGACCCAAAGAGGTGTAGTGGGAGCTGTATTAGCGAAGAGTCATAATCTAGTAGGTGCGTTTGTAGAGGCATAATAGTACACGGTTTGTTCAGCAAAGGCGAAGTGGTCCAAGGGGATGGTGGTCTCCAAAACTTCCAAAGGGAAGGAGATAAAGAGAGAAGTTGCTCCAACGGGACAGATATCCAGGAGGGATAAGTCCCGGTTCTCTAAAGGGAGAATCATATACAATGAACTGCATCGATTAAGGAGAACCTCAAGACAAAGCTCGATGGATTGAGCGAGCGATGAGTCGTTGCATGATCTCGCAAGTGGCAATGCGTTGGTGGATGCATAGCGAGATCAAGTGGGGTAGCGACCTAAGGCAACAAAAAGTGAAAGCACACTTAGAGCTGATAGGGAGATCGGACTCAACAAAGGGCTGGCCTATGGAATGGTGGGCGCGAGGGCCACCATTAATGTAATGCAAATCGAGAAGCAGAGCAACTTGGGGGTAACTTGGCGATGTACCCAAGCCGCATGAAGAGAGTTGGCATAGAAGATAGAACATAGAGCGGAGGCTTGGAGCTTTCCTTAGACAAAGGTCAAGGGCATGGACTCTTGCAAAAACAGGAGCAGGATCATGTCGTTCCATGGGTTTCTTATTATGATAGAGCAGATTCATCTTGCATGGTGCCAAAGATGAAGGGAACTTCGAGGCACATGCACCTTATCTCGGTGAAGCATTTGATGGAGGAACTAAGGCTGTTGAATCTCGGATTTTGATGATGAAACTAATTGAGTGTGATTTGTGGTCTAACTGCGTTTTGAGTTACGCAGGTCTACTATCGATCAGGATTAGACAGTTGACACTGGAGGAATTGACGTTGCGCTCGAGGTGATCACGTCAGGATATTGGATGTCGAGCGGAGGTTCATGTTGAATCTCGGATTTTGATAATGAAACTAATTGAGTGTGATTGTGTTTTGTTATCTAACTACGTTTTGAGTTACGCAGGTCTACTATCGATCAGGAATAGACAATTGTGACGCTGGAGGAATTGACGCGTTGCGCCGAGGTGATCACGTCGGATATTGAATGTCGGCCGGAGGTTGGCCGACTATCGGCGAGAGAGGCTTCGTGACGTCGGGCATCGGGCCAAGAGGTGCGGAGTTGCGCCATGGATATCGAGGTTGCGGAGGTCAACCGTCGATTGGGCAAAAAGCCGCTAGAGAGGGCGATGTGCCGACGATTGGGCAACAAGCCGCTAGAGAGGGCGATGTGCCGAAGGATCGGACGAAGCGCCGACCAATGATGTGCCGAACAACCCGAATGTCAATTCGCGTTGTAATAAGCTGCTCTAGATCGAGTAGAGTTTTTGGTGTTTGTTTGTGCGGGAGTGACTACGATAGGAATGAAGACGTAAAGCGAAACAAAGGGCCAAGACAAGTGTGATGAATCGTTGGGAGTTCGAGTGTTCAACGGAAGTCCGAAGATTCGTTGGGAGCGTTGCGAACCGGCCGAGAACGAGTAGGAGCTTGCCGAAGGGTTTTCGGAAGTTCGCGGGAGGTTCGTCGGAAGTTCGCGGAGCTTGCCAAGAAAGATCGGAGCTTGCCAAAGAAGCTCGGGAACTCGCCAAGATCATCGTGAAGTCCGAAAGCTTGCCGTGAGTCCGCGGAATGGTTTCCAAGGTTTGTCGGAAGACCATCGGAAGTTGACCAGCTCGCCGGAAGAAGTTGTCATGTGGACTTTGTAATAGCTTAGGAAACGTCTTTAAAATTCGTAGTTAGCACATATTTTGGGTTAAGATTAGATAACCCAAAGTGGGGCCCATTGGGCCTTGATTAGGATGAGTTTGGGCCAAAATTTTGGCCCAAACCGAACCAAATGCATGCATGCTTTGGGTTACGTGCATGCTATCAGTGTAGCCTGCTCATGTAAGCGCGTCCGACTCATCGTGAGCGTAGCACCGCCGCTGGGGCGATAGTACCGCTTTGGCTTGGGCGTAGTACCGCTGGTGCGTGGAAAGCCAGCGTAGCACCGCTGGGTGAAGCGATTGAACCGCCTGGTGTGTCGATCTGCCAAGACCGACAAAGACCGGGAAAAAAACTCAAAAGATTCAAATTTTTGGCTCCATGTTTAGGCTCCAAATTTGAATCACTTTGAGGCTTATAAATACCCCTTCCTTTTCAGCTGACAAAACTTAACCCTTAGAGAGTTAGATTTTGAAAATAAGTCTTAGGAAAGTCTTGTTCTTCATTTGCTTAAGTGTTCACCTCATTCTTCTTGTGAAATCTTGTAAGAGTGTGAACCACTTGTAAAGGGTTGTAAGAGGGGTATTTGATCCTTCCCCTTCAAAGGATTTGGTAGTGGAAGAAGGGAGCCTCATCGGAGAAGGCTTCGGAAGTGGATGTAGGTCACTTTGACCGAACCACTATACATCGCTGCGTCTTGATTATGTGAGTGGTTAAATTTCTATTTTACTTTGCTGCAAGCCTTTACTTTACTTACTCAACTTCCTTATCATCTTATTACGTATGCTTTAAAGTTAAAATGCAATCTTTCCGGTTCAAACGAAGCGTTGCATTCATTCGTCTGAAGTTTCCAAAGCTTGTTTTAAATCGCTGAAAATCTATCGTCTTATCCGCTGCACTAATTCACCCCCTCTTAGTGCCGCTCGATCCCTAACAATTGGTATCGAGCCACGTTCTTTCTCTTCGGATTTACACCCGTGAGAAATGGCTCTAATGGTTTTCAAGAGGGCTTTTCGGTTTTTGTCCACCGTTCTTTAACGGTTCGGACTACACATATTGGAAAACTCGAATGAGAGTTTTCATGCTTTCAATGGATTTGGATTTGTGGAACATCATCGAAAATGGTTTTCAACCTTCCTCTAAACCGACGAACGAATGGTCGGTTTTGGAGAAAAGGTCATTTTCTTTAAACGCAAAGGCTATGAATGCCTTATTTTGCGCTTTGAACAAGAACGAGTTCAATCGGATTTCTATGTGCGAAACGGCTTTTGACATTTGGCGAACTCTTGAAATCATGCATGAGGGAACTAGTAGAGTTAAAGACTCAAAAGTAAACCTCTTGTTGCATGAGTTTGAGCTCTTCCAAATGACACCAAGCAAATCTATCGACGACATGTACACCCGCTTCACGGATGTCGTCAATAGCTTGAAAAGTCTTGGTAAAAGTTTTTCGGATTTTGAACTCACTAACAAGATCTTAAGATCCCTTTCAAAATGGTGGGATCCTAAAATAACGGCGATTCAAGAATCAAAGGATCTAAATAATTATTCTATTGATGAACTCATTGGGTCCTTAAAGACCTATGAAATGGAACATGATGAATATGATAAACATGATGAACACATGAACAACCTTCTAAAGAATAAGAAGGTTTTTGAACTCCGAACTATGAAATGCCACTTGAGTAATGACTCAAGTGATGAGGACAATGAGGACATTGAACACATAACAATGAATGTTAACAAGTTCATTAAACAAAAATTAAAAAACACAAATGAACTTGAACGGAGAAAGAGGCCAAAGAAGAAGAAGAAGGCTTGGAAAGAAGAATCAAGAAAAGAAGAAGCAAACTACGCTTTAATGGGCTTCGACAATGAGGTAAGTAACTTAACTTCCTTGAATTATTTTGAAATTACTTGATGATTTCCATGAATGCTTAACTTAGTTAGTAGGATTTTTTTTATGCTTTTCTTGTGTTTTTAGAAATTAAAAAAATTCGAAATTATACTATGCTTTTCTTTATAGTATTTTTGAAAAGTAAACATATGAATGATGCAAGATTTGTGATAATGCTTAGGATTAATCCATGCATGTGTATCTTGATGGTTTACATTGTCTCCAAATATGATGCTTGATGATTTTATATCATGCATGAGCTTTTGAAGTAATAAAGTGTCATATTGTGATGATGAAACATATTTTTCGAATTTATAAATAGATGCATGATTTTGGCAAAAATTTAAACATGGCCTTTTAACATAAAAATTGAAAGTGTGCTATCATTTTTACATATTTGGTCTTGACGATTTAATGACTAAGCTTGTGTTTTATTTTGATACATGTTTTCATAAAATTTTGAATATGCTCACATCAAATTGCTTAAAATGAAAATATCCTTTTTATTCTATTGAGATGAATGAATTCATGTTATGAGTGTTGTGAATCTCATGAAAATAAACATGATGAATATTTTAAAAATGTGCTTCATGTTTTTGGTCTTAATGATTTCTCTTGAAACTTGCTCTTTGGATCTATATGAAAAACATGAGTATACTCATATGAACATCAAATCACTTGAAATGGAACACATAAAAATGAGAAATTGCACTATCATGATGCTTTACGTGTAATGCTTTTGATCTTAATGGACTACATGACAACTTGTATTTCAAAGTAATACAATAATGATTTTCATATATATAATTGGACATACCTTATGTAATCATCATTGATAATAATAGTTGGTTGTCATGCTTAATGATTTTATGATATCTTATGAATCTTATAAATTAAAATGATTTTGATGATATTTTCGTTTTTGAATATAATGCATGACATTTTCATATGAAAAAGTTGAACATTCTTATGAAAGATCAAATCACTTAAATTGAAACTCATAAAGATGAGAAAATGTATTGTCATGATATTTGATGCATATGATCTTGATGGATATAATGACAAACTTATGTTTTGAATTTCTACAATGATGGGATCCACATAAATGTTTGAACATACATTATGAAATCATCATTGAAATGAAAATACTAAAAGTTTGTTATCATGCTTAATGACTTTGTGATATCATATCTTGATGACAAACTCATGTTTTGGTCTTAAATTTGATACTCATCTTTTGAAATATAAGCACACTTGTTTGAAACAAAATGAAACACATTATCATGATAAGTTAAATCTCATGTCTTGAAACAATGTGTTGTTTTGACAATTTTATAATGAAGTTTGTCTTCCAGTTTTGAATATTTTGATTTGGCATATAAAGGCAAAAGACATACTTGTATGAAACAAACAACTTAAAAGAAGATATTTTTCCTATTTTATCAAGATTAATGATTTCATGAAATTTTGTGAATCTCGAAATTGATTTTGATGATTCAATTATGAGTTACAAGTTAATAATTTGATTTGAATGAGCTTAAACTACATTGTGATCTTGATAACTTGAGTCTTTCAAGATCTCTCACTTCATACCATGATTCTCCCATGTTGTTGAAGAAAAATCCAAATGAATCATAAGTTATTTTCTCTTGACTTGTTGATACTCAACTTGAGAAAATGTGTTTTGAATGTTGAAACATTACATGTGTAATTTGAACATTTCTCTCATGTTTCAATACTACTTTGTATGCTTCATGACTTGTTGATTGAAATAATGATGTAGACTTTTGATGTATCACTTGTCATGATGGCTAGCATTTTGAATCTCGAAAATAATTGCTTCTTTTTATCATTTACTAAAGAGAAAAATAATTCAAGTTTATATCATTTGTGAATCTCACAAACTATGGTAATGATTTTGATGAATCGAACTTGAATGAGCTTTGTCATAATCTAAGTCTTGATATTTTGATATTTGATACTTGAAATTCTTATACATGAATCTAGTTACTCTTTGTGCTATATTTTTTCAAATGGATCATGAGCCTTGATATCATATATTTCACGATCCTAGAAGTAATATGATTTCTTTGCCTTGTGTGGTAAATTGAATATTTGATTTGCTTTATGATGAAGAATCATTGAATCATGACTTGATCTATGAGAATGCTCTGTTCTTATGCATCATGATTCTAGGTTGCATATCTTTTATCATGGCTTGAAAGTGAATGAAAAGAAAATATGTTAGTACTTGTAATCATGATTTGATCCTTGATATTGATATGCTTTTATATATCATGATTCTTGGTTGTATAATATTTATCTTGAATTAAAAAATTGATAAATATGAATTTTGATCTTGCTAAAAAGAAAATTATGAATCATGAGTGATATCTTTTGGTTGTGATCCTTGTTGAATTTATATATTGATATCCGTCATGACATGATTTTTTTGCATTGTTGTCTTATTTGCATCATGTAATGATTGAACAATTGATGTATATTTTTATTGATGCAAACTTTTAATTGATATGAAAAATGGCTTGTATAATGATTGAAATTTTTAGTCATTTAGTTCTCCCTTCTTTTTGACAAAGACAAAGGGGGAGAAAAATTGCTACCTTGCAATTTCACAAGAAGAAGAAGGATTGCTATTTCAAAGGATGCAAATATTACTATCTTGACTATATCAAAAGAAGAAAAATGTAAAACTTCAAAAATTTGAAATGTTACATGCCTTTATGTTTGTATGTTTAAATGAAAAGTTAGCATATATGTTTAAAGTGATCATACATAATTGCTAGCTCATTGCAAACAAAAGTTGATAGCTTGCAAAGGTGAAACTTAGTTACAAAAGAGAAGAATTGAAAGAAAGCTAACTTGCATGTCGCAAAGTATGTTAGCTTGCTTATCATTATTGATTGCTTGCTTATCATCTTTTTATCTCATATCTTGATTTTTGACTCCCTTGAATTCATGACTTAATATGCTAAAAATTTATATTGTAAATTTGTTATCTTGTCATGATCAAAGCATTGGCTATTTGTACTCCACTTTTTGACAAAACATAGGGGGAGAAGAATTATTGCTAGCTTATGTATTGCAAAGAAAAATTTTGCTAGCTAGAATATGCAAAGGAAGCAAAGAAAGTGCAACTTGCACATCTCAATAAGCAAGTGAAAATTACCATCATTGCTCATCTTTGAAACTTGCTATGATTGAATGGTATTATTTGATGTTGTATTGTATGATGTGATAAATAGCTAGTATGTTGTAAAGATTTGCATATCCTTGAAAACTAGCTATAATGCTATTTCTCCTTTTTGTTGATGACATAGGGGGAGAAGTAGATTGATGACTTCATGCAATGTAATGATGTTTGGATATTTTATATATTTGCATGATGGTTTGATTTATTCTCTTAATTGTGATGAATGTTCCTTGGATTTGGGATAATCCAAGTGTTCTATCAATGGCATATTGATAGGGGGAGTTTGTGTTAAACTCCGGGGAGTTATGGTTAACTCCGTCAGTCATCAATTAGTTGTCATCATAAAAAAGGGGGAGATTGTTGAATCTCGGATTTTGATGATAAAACTAATTGAGTGTGATTGTGTTTTATTGTCTAACTGCGTTTTGAGTTACGCAGTCTACTATCGATCGAGAATAGACAGATTGATTTGCTGGAGGAATTGGCGTTGCGCGAGGTGATCACATCGAGATATTGGATGTCGAGCCGGAGGTTCGATCGACTATCGGCGGAGGCTTCGTACGTCGGGCATCGGGCCAAGAGGTGCGGAGTTGCGCCATGGATATCGAGGTTGCGGAGGTCAACCGTCGATTGGGCAACAAGCCGCTAGAGAGGGTGATGTGCCGACGATTGGGCAACAAGCCGCTAGAGAGGGCGATGTGCCGAAGGATCGGACGAAGCGCCGACCAATGATGTCTTGAACAGCTCGAATGTCAATTCGCGTTGTAATAACTGTCTAGATCGAAGTAGAGTTTTTGGTGTTTGTTTATGCAGGAGTGACTACGATAGGAATGAAGACGTAAAGCGAAACAAAGGGCCGAAGACAAGTGTGATGAATCGTTGAGAGTTCGAGTGTTCAACGGAAGTCCGAAGATTCGTTGGGAGCGTTGCCAGAACCGGCCGAGAACGAGTAGGGAGCTTGCCGAAGGGTTTTCGGAAGTTCGCGAAGCTTGCCAAGAAAGATTGGAGCTTGCCAAAGAAGCTCGGGGGAACTCGCCAAGATCA
Source organism: Musa beccarii (assembly GCA_024322285.1). Lineage (NCBI taxonomy): Eukaryota > Viridiplantae > Streptophyta > Magnoliopsida > Zingiberales > Musaceae > Musa > Musa beccarii. Next base: position 35,641,282 of record CM044401.1, on the reverse strand, counting down.
TCGTGAAGTCCGAAAGCTTGCCGTGAGTCCGCGGAATGGTTTCCGAAGGTTTGTCGGAAGACCGTCGGAAGTTGACCGGAAGCTCGCCGGAAGAAGTTGTCATGTGGACTTTGTAATAGCTTAGGAAACGTCTTTAAATTCGTAGTTAGCACGTATTTTGGGTTAGGATTAGATAACCCAAAGTGGGGGCCCATTGGGCCTTGATTAGGATGAGTTTGGGCCAAAATTTTGGCCCAAACCGAACCAAATGCATTCATGCTTTGGGTTACGTGCATGCTCTCAGTAGCCCGGCTCATCAGTAAGCGTCCGGCTCTTCAGTAGCGATGGTAGCACCACCGCTTTGCACAGGGCAGTAGTACCGCCCCCGGCTACTGTAGCCAGCGGTAGTACCGCCTGGCTGAGGCGGTAGTACCGCTGGTGCGTGGAAAGCCAGGCGGTAGCACCGCTGCTTTATGTGGCGGTGAACAGCTTGGTGTGTCGATCTGCCAAGGCCGACAAAGACCGAAAAAAACTCAAAAGATTCAAATTTTTGGCTCCATGTTTAGGCTCCAAATTTGAATCACTTTGAGGCTTATAAATACCCCTTCATTTTCAGCTGAAAAACTTAACCCTTAGAGAGTTAGATTTTGAAAATAAGTCTTAGGAAAGTCTTGTTCTTCATTTGCTTAAGTGTTCACCTCATTCTTCTTGTGAAATCTTGTAAGAGTGTGAACCACTTGTAAAGGGTTGTAAGAGGGGTATTTGATCCTTCCCCTTCAAAGGATTTGGTAGTGGAAGAAGGGAGCCTCATCGGAGAAGGCTTCGGAAGTGGATGTAGGTCACTTTGACCGAACCACTATACATCGCTGCGTCTTGATTATGTGAGTGGTTAAATTTCTGTTTTACTTTGCTGCAAGCCTTTACTTTACTTACTCAACTTCCTTATCATCTTATTACGTATGCTTTAAAGTTAAAACGCAATCTTTCCGGGTTCAAACGAAACGTTGCATTCATTCGTACGAAGTTTCCAAAGCTTGTTTTAAATCGCTGAAAATCTATCGTCTTATCCGCTGCACTAATTCACCCCCCCCTCTTAGTGTCGCTCGATCCCTAACAGTTCGATCGACTATCGGCAGGAGGCTTCGTACATCGAGCATCGGGCCAAGAAGTGCGGAGTTGTGCCATGGATATCGAGGTTGCGGAGGTTAACCGTCGATTGGGCAATGATGTGCTGGGCAACTGAATGTCAATTCGCGTTGTAATAAATGTCTAGATCGAAGTAGAGTTTTTGGTGTTTGTTGGTGCAGGAGAAACTACGATAAGGATGAAGACGTAAAGCAAAACAAAGGGTTGAAGTCAAGTGTGATGGATCATTGGGAGTTCGAGTGTTCGATGGAAGTCTGAAGATTCGTTGGGAGTGCTGCCGGAACTAGCCGAGAACGAGTAGGGAGCTTGTCGAAGAGTTTTTGGAAGTTCGCCGAGAGGTTCGTCGGAAGTTCGCGGAGCTTGCCAAGAAAGATCGGAGCTTGCCAAAGAAGCTCGGGGGAACTCGCCAAAATCATCGTGGAGTCCGAGAGCTTGCCATGAGTCTACAGGATAGTTTCTGAGGGATCGTCGGAAGACCGTCGTAAGTTCACCGGAAGCTCGCCGGAAGAAGACTTGACTTGCGGACTTTGTAATAGCTTAGGAATGTCTTTAATTTCATAGTTAGCACATCAATTTGGGTTAGTATTAGGGGTTAATCCTTTAACCCAAGTATGGGCCCATTGGGCCTTGTTGGGAACCGGTTTGGGCCAAGTTTTTGGCCCAAACCAAATGTAAATTTGTGCTGGGCGGTGGAGCCCAGCAGCCAATGTGCCCAGCAGCATGTGTGCATGCATGCATGCATGCATGCTGGGCGATCACCGCCAATAGCATGCGTCTTTGCTCGTGCATGCATGTTGCGTGCATGCATCTTTGGTGTAGCACCGCCCAGCCACCGGTGTCTTTGAAGGCGTAGCACCGCCAATGCCGCTTAGCTAGGCGGTAGCACTGGTGCTACCGTCCAGCGCCTGGAAAACCAGGCGGTAGCACTGCCTGGCTGAGGCGGTAGCACTGGTGCTACCGTCCAGCGCCTAGAAAACCAGGCGGTAGCACCGCCTGGCTGAGGCGGTAGCACCACATGGGTGTGTTAGTCTGCTAAGACTACAGTACCGAGAAACTCAAATTTTGGCTCTAAGTTTTGGCTCCAAATTTGAGTCCTCTTGAGCTCTATAAATTCCCCTCTTTTGTAGGTTCAAAGTGCAGCAAGAAGAGTGAAAATCTTGAGGGAAAATTCTGCTCAAATAGTGTCAAAAACTTCCCTCTTACTCTTAAGTGTTTTCTTGTTCAAGAGAGGGGTGAGAGCTTTGTAAGGGTTATCTTCTAAGCCCATCAAAAGAAGAGGTGTTGCAAGGGAGTTCTTCCTCGCCCATTGGAAGGAGGAAAGCTAGTGGAAAGCCGGTGTCCTCAAGCGAAGAGGAATCGGAAGTGGATGTAGGTCGGATGACCGAACCACTATAAAAATCTGGTTTGCATTTATGTTCTCGCTATTTACTTTGCTGTAAACCATTTTTACTTGCTGTCCTTATTTACTGAACTTCCTTATCATCTTATTACGTATGCTTTAAAGTTAAAATGCAATCTTTTCGGGTTCAAACGAAACGTTGCATTCATTCGTACGAAGTTTCCAAAGCTTGTTTTAAATCACTGAAAATATATCGTTTTATCCACTGCACTAATTCACCCCACCCCCCCCCCTCTTAGTGCCACTCGATCCCTAACAATTGGTATCAGAGCCACGTTCTTTCTCTTTCGGATTTACACCCGTGAGGAATGGCTCTAAATGGTTTTCAAGAGGGCTTTTCGGTTTTTCATCCATCGTTCTTTAACGGATCGAACTACACTTATTGGAAAACTCGAATGAGAGTTTTCATGCTTTCAATGGATTTGGATTTGTGGAACATCATCGAAAATGGCTTTCAACTTCCCTCTAAACCGACGAACGAATGGTCAGACTTAGAGAGAAAATCTTTTTCTTTAAATGCAAAGGCTATGAATGCCTTATTTTGTGCTTTAAACAAAAATGAGTTCAATCGAATTTCTTCTTGCAAAACAGCTTTTGTTATATGGCGAACACTTGAAATCATGCATGAGGGAACTAGTAGAGTTAAAGACTCGAAAGTAAACCTCTTGTTGCATGATTTTGAGCTCTTCCGAATGACACCAAGCGAAACTATTGGCGATATGTACACCCGCTTTACGGATGTCATCAAATATCTTGAAAAGTCTTGGTAAATCTTTTTCAAGTTTTGATTTAGTAAACAATATTTTAAGATCCCTTCCAAAAGAATGGGAACAAAAAATTATGACTATTCAAGAGTCTAAAAACTTGAATGATTATTCACTTGAAGAATTAATCGGGTCATTAATGACCTATGAAATGACACTCTTGGAACATGATGAACATGATGAACATTTGAACCACCTTCTAAAGAACAAGAAGGTTTTTGAACTTAGAACAAGAGAATGCCACTTGAGTGATGACTCAAGTGATGAGGACAATGAAGAGGACTTTGAACCTTTAATCGATCTTAATAAGTTCATTAAACAAAAATCTAAAATCAACAATGAACTTGAATGGAGGAAGAGACCAATGAAGAAGAAGAAGACTCATCAAGAAGAATCAAGGAAAGAAGAAGCAAACTACGCTTTAATAGGCTTCGACATTGAGGTAAGTAACTTAACTTCCTTGAATTATTTTGAAATTACTTGATGATTTCCATGAATGCTTAACTTAGTTAGTAGGATTTTTTTTATGCTTTTCTTGTGTTTTTAGAAATTAAAATTTTCGAAATTATACTATGCTTTTCTTTATAGTATTTCTGAAAAGTAAACATATGAATGATGCAAGATTTGTGATAATGCTTAGGATTAATCCATGCATGTGTATCTTAATGGTTTACATTGTCTCCAAATATGATGCTTGATGATTTTATATCATGCATGATTTTGGCAAAAATTTGAACATGGCCTTTTAACATAAAAATTGAAAGTGTGCTATCATTTTTACATATTTGGTCTTGATGATTTTATGACTAAGCTTGTGTTTTATTTTGATACATGTTTTCATAAAAATTTTGAATATGCTCACATCAAATTGCTTAAAATGAAAATATCTTTTTTATTCTATTGAGATGAATGAATTCATGTTATGAGTCTTGTGAATCTCATGAAAATAAACATGATGAATATTTTAAAAAATGTGCTTCATGTTTTCGGTCTTAATGATTTCTCTTGAAACTTGCTCTTTGGATCTATATGGAAAACATGAGTATACTCATATGAACATCAAATCACTTGAAATGGAACACATAAAAAATGAGAAATTGCACTATCATGATGCTTTACGTGTAATGCTTTTGATCTTAATGGACTACATGACAAATTGTATTTCAAAGTAATACAATGATGATTTTCAAATATATAATTGGACATACCTTATGTAATCATCATTGATAATAATAGTTGGTTGTCATGCTTAATGATTTTATGATATTTTATGAATCTTAAAAATTATGAAAGTGATTTTGATGATTTGTTTATAAGTTCGGAGTTGATGATTTAAACTAGAATGAGTCTTATCTATATCATGAACTTAATAACTTGAGTTCTTCAAGATCTCTCTCTTCATACTCTTTTATGATTCTCCCATGTAATTGAAGAGAAATCCAAATGAATCATAAGTTATATGATATCATGAGTATTTAAAGACATTATATCTTGATGACAAACTCATGTTTCGGTTTTAAAATTTGATACGCATCTTTTCAAACATGAGTACACTGAAACAAATAACTTAAAATGAAACACATTATCATGATATATTGAATCTCATGTCTTGAAATAATGTGTTACATTTTTATCTTGATAATGCCTTATGAGATTTTTTCCTTTACATCTTGAACTTTCATGCTTATCTTGGTATATAAAGACAAAGGCATATTTAGATGAAAAGAATTACTTGAAAAGAGAATTTTCCAAATGAAATATAACTTATCTCTTGTTTCGTGAAACTATATTTTTGAATTACTTTTATGAGATCATCATCTTGATAACTTGAGTTTTTATCTCTATACTCTCTTATGTTTCTCCCATGTTATATGAAGAAAAAAATATATATAAATTATTTTCTCTTAACTTATTGATACTCAACTTGAGAAAATATGTTTTGAAGATTGAAACATTACATGCACAATTTGATTTTTCTCCTATGGTTCAATACATATGACTTGATGATTGAAATATTAATGCAAATGTTTGATATATCACTTGTCATGGTTTGAATATCGATGTACAAGAAATGTTGCTCTTCTTGATATCTTTTATGAATTTGAATAAGACTTGTTAAAGATTCTTGATTCATCTCTTAATCACTTGGAATCATAACTTGACTTGTGTAAATCAAGATGCATGAAGCAAATTGTTCTCTTTGCTTTTTGCTGAATCATGATTGATATTATTGCTATTTTATCTCCTATGATTCACATTGTAAAATTTTATAAATCATGATGCAATAAAATCATTTATGCAACAATCAAGTGCTCATGTGATTCTTTGCTAATGAAAATACTTTAGTGAAATTATGATCTTGCAAATTATAACTTGAAGTTCTTTATAAATTAAGATCGTTTGTATCTTGTCTTTTGATTTCTCAGAATTCAATACTTGAATTTTTATGAATTTGTGATCTTGGTATCTTGATTCTTATGAAATGTGATCTTGATGAAAAATCTTATACATGAATCAAGTTACTCTTTATGCTATATCTTTTCAAATGGATCATGAGCCTTGATGTCATATATTTCATGATCCTAGAAGTGATATGATCTCTTTGCCTTGTACAATGATTGAAAATTAATTTTCTTTACAATAAATTATGAATCATGACTTGATCTATGAGATTGATATGCTTTTATATATCATGATTCTTGGTTGTATGATATTTATCTTGAATTAAAAAATTGATAAATATGAATTTTGATCTTGCTAAAAAGAAAATTATGAATCATGAATGATATCTTTTGGTTGTGATCCTTGTTGAATTTATATATTGATACCTGTTATGACATGATTTCTTTGCATTGTTGTCTTATTTGCATCATGTAATGATTGAACAATTGATGTATATTTTTATTGATACAAACTTTTAATTGATATGAAAAATGGCTTTTATAATGATTGAAATTTTTAGCCATTTAGTCCTCCCTTCTTTTTGACAAAGACAAAGGGGGCGAAAAATTACTACCTTGCAATTTCACAAGAAGAAGAAGGATTGCTATTTCAAAGGATGCAAATATTGCTATCTTGACTATATCAAAAGAAGCAAAATGCAAAACTTCAAAAATTTGAAATGTTGCATGCCTTTATGTTTGTATGTTTAAATGAAAAGTTAGCATATATGTTTAAAGTGATCATACATAATTGCTAGCTCATTGCAAACAAAAGTTGATAGCTTGCAAAGGTGAAACTTAGTTACAAAAGAGAAGAATTGAAAGGAAGCTAACTTGCGTGTCACAAAGTATGTTAGCTTGCTTATCATTATTGATTGCTTGCTTATCATCTTTTTATCTCATATCTTGATTTTTGACTCCCTTGAATTCATGACTTAATATGCTAAAAATTCATATTGTAAATTTGTTATCTTGTCATGATCAAAGCATTTGCTATTTGTACTCCACTTTTTGACAAAATAAAGGGGGAGAAGAATTATTGCTAGCTTATGTATTGCAAAAAAAATTTTTGCTAGAACATGCAAAGGAAGCAAAGAAAATGCAACTTGCACATCTCAACAAGCAAGTGAAAATTATCATCATTGCCCATCTTTGAAACTTGCTATGATCGAATGGTATTATTTGATGTTGTATTGTATGATGTGATAGCTAGTATGTTGTAATATTTGCATATCCTTGAAAACTAGCTATAATGTTACTTCTCCTTTTTGTTGATGACATAGGGGGAGAAGTAGATTGATGACTTCATGCATTGATTGAATATTTTATATATTTGCATGATGGTTTGATTTATTCTCTTAATTATAATGAATGTTGCTTGGATTTGGGATAATCCAAGTGTTCTATCAATGGCATATTGATAGGGGGAGTTTGTGTTAAACTCCGGGGAGTTTTGGTAAACTCCGGGGAGTTATGGTTAATTCCGTCAGTCATCAATTAGTTGTCATCATAAAAAAGGGGGAGATTGTTGAATCTCGGATTTTGATGATGAAACTAATTGAGTGTGATTTGTGGTCTAACTGTGTTTTGAGTTACGTAGGTCTATTATCGATCAGGATTAGACAGTTGACGCTGGAGGAATTGACGTTGCGCCGGAGGTGATCATGTCAGGATATTGGATGTCGAGCCGGAGGTTCGGTCTACTATCGGCAGGAGGCTTCGTACGTCGGGCATTGAGCCAAGAAGTGTAGAGTTGTGCCATGGATATCGAGGTTGCGGAGGTCAACCATCGATTGGGCAATAAGCCGCTAGAGAGGGCGATGTGCCGAAGGATCGGACGAAGCGCCGACCAATGATGTGCCGGGCAACTGAATGTCAATTCGCGTTGTAATAACTGTCTAGATCGAAGTAGAGTTTTTGGTGTTTGTCTGTGCAGGAGTAACTACGATAAGGATGAAGACGTAAAGCGAAACAAAGGGTCGAAGTCAAGTGTGATGGATCATTGGGAGTTCGAGTGTTCGATGGAAGTCTGAAGATTCATTGGGAGTGCTGCCAGAACTGGCCGAGAATGAGTAGGGAGCTTGCCGAAGAGTTTTCGGAAGTTCGCCGGGAGGTTCATCGGAAGTTCGCGGAGCTTGCCAAGAAAGATCGGAGCTTGCCAAAGAAGCTCGGGGGAACTCGCCAAAATCATCGTGGAGTCCGAGAGCTTGCCGTGAGTCCGCAGGATGGTTTCCGAGGGATCGTCGGAAGACCGTCGTAAGTTCACTAGAAGCTCGCCGGAAGAAGACTTGACTTACGGACTTTGTAATAGCTTAGGAATGTCTTTAATTTTGTAGTTAGCACATCAATTTGGGTTAGGATTAGGGGTTAATCCTTTAACCCAAGTATGGGCCCATTGGGCCTTGTTGGGAACCGGTTTGGGCCAAGTTTTCGGCCCAAACCAAATGTAAATTTGTGCTGGGCGGTGGAGCCTAGCAGCCAATGTGCCCAGCAGTATGTGTGCATGCATGCATGCATGCTGGGTTACGTGCATGCATCTTTGGCGTAGCACCGCCAGCCAGCTTGTGTCTTGGGCAAGAGCACCACCACCAGCCCGGCTAGGGCGGTAGCACCGGTGCTACCATCCAGCGCTGAAAAACCAGGCGTAGTACCTACACCGCTTGGCGAGGCGGTAGCACCGCTGGTGTGTCGATCTGCCGGGGTAGCGACCGACAAAAAAACTCAAATTTTGGCTCCAAGTTTTGGCTCCAAATTTGAGTCCTCTTGAGCTCTATAAATTCCCCTCTTTTGCAGGTTCAAAGTGCAGCAAGAAGAGTGAAAATCTTGAGGAAAAATTCTGCTCAAATAGTGTCAAAATCTTCCCTCTTACTCTTAAGTGTTTTCTTGTTCAAGAGAGGGGTGATAGCTTTGTAAATGTTATCTTCTAAGCCCATCAAAAGAAGAGGTGTTGCAAGGGAGTTCTTCCTCGCCCATTGGAAGGAGGAAAGCTAGTAGAAAGCCGGTGTCCTCAAGCGAAGAGGAATCGGAAGTGGATGCAGGTCGGATGATCGAACCACTATAAAAATCTGGTTTGCATTTACGTTCTTGCTATTTACTTTGCTGCAAACCATTTTTACTTACTGCCTTATTTACTCAACTTCCTTATCATCTTATTACGTATGCTTTAAAGTTAAAACACAATCTTTCCGGGTTCAAACGAAACGTTGCATTCATTTGTACGAAGTTTCCAAAGTTTGTTTTAAATCGCTGAAAATCTATCGTTTTATCCGCTGCACTAATTCACCCCCCCCCCCTCTTAGTACTGCTCGATCCCTAACAAAGGCAACACCACTTGCAAAGGCGAAGTTGGTGTCAGAAGGCCTTGGCACGGGGCAAGAAGATGCAAAGGCAAGTACTCTTGAAGAATATGCCATAGTGTTGCTATTCAGGTTGTCATGAGGAAAGCGGTGCGTAGTGGAGATTATGCTGGTAGGGGTAGAGTTCTAGGATCCAGACAATGGTACACCAATTTCAACGAAGTCATGGGACTTCAGAGGAGCTGCTAGGCAATGGACTGCCCTAGAGTTATGCTTCATTTGAGTGTGACCCGAGAGCAGGTGGACAAAGGTCGATTGCCAAAGGAGCGAACAAAATTGAAGGTGGCAAAGGCCCTATGATGTGTTGGCGGAGTCCATACATGGAGAGATTGTAGTTCGAGTTCATACCACAAGGATCAGAATGCAAGAAGATATCACTAGTAGGTGACATGATGTAGCGGATCGTGGTGGCATGGTTTATGGCAATGCGACACACATAGTGGGTCCCATGGGGGGACTGGATCATGCAGAGGTATGATTGGGAGCGTGATTGGGAGCTCCACTTCATAGAACAACATGATGGCAAGAAGAGCTATGGATTCAAGCAGTGAATGCCATGGTATCGCAGAGGTGGGTCTTCCGTGCGTACATCGAATGCTGCATTGAATGGAAGCCTTGGGTATCAGCTTATGGGGGCTATGCATTATTAAGGAAGAAGTTCAGATGCAAGTACCGGTGAGTCCCATGAGGGGACTGGATCATGCAGAGGTATGATCGGGCTGAAGAGTTGGACTGCTTCAGAGCTCATATTCGCTTAAGGGAGCCCAGTAAGTCAGAGGACAAGGCCGAATAAGCAAATATTGCGACCAATGAAGCTAAAGAGAATAGAAGTGATGCAAGCCCTACAACATGATGGCGGAGGCCATACATGGGAGTTGCAGTCTGTCTTTCCATCGACCAAGTGAAATTACTCAGAGAACACAGAGGTGTTGAAGTAGGTGGTCGAAAAAAGGGTAAGGAAGCAATGACGAGTCCAGAGGGACTCAGCTACCCAAAAATCGAGTATCAGTTAGACTGGAGGTGGACTCAAAGGAGTGTCATAGTGCCGCAGAGGTAGATCTACCGATCGTGAAGAAGGGATGCAGATGCGAGACAATGGATAGGAGTGCCATAGGTATGGTAGCACCATGGTACTGTAGAGACAAGACTTCTATGGAGTCATCGATCCCTTGCTCTCATAGAGGGAGAGCGCTTGGTCGTGATATGGGCCGTGAAGGAGGAGAATATTATGGTAAACTCCAAGTACCATGACAAGGCTAAATGGCAGAGGCCAGGGAACTTTGTAAGACTGGTGTTAATGGACTTCTCATCAAGAGAGCCATAAGTGAAGGTCTTCGGATCGATGCAGGAGTGTAGGACCAAGGAACGAAGCAGGTAGTATACGGTGCTATACCTTTGCTACTCAGAATAGGCGGCAAAAATGATAGAGAGGGTGGTACAATCCCAAAGGCGACCAAATCTATCAGAGACTTGCTCCACATTGAAGTGATAACTTCTTGCATTCCAAAAGTTCAATGACATTGAGAAGGTGAATCACAGCAGCTGACTCAGTGCAAGGATTGCAAACACTTTAAGTGCTTCAGAAGTGTGAGCTAAGAGTAGGCGAAGTCTAGTAACCAGCTCGACACACAAAGTACAACCTCGAGGAGGCGGGCGAAGTCAAGCAACCTTTGCCTTCTCAACTCTCAAGAGAATGGGCGAAACTGAGTACCCTAGCTATCTTAGTTATCCAGTAGAGGAGCTCTGCATAGATTTGAAGATCCTTCGAAAAGACGAATGGAAGACAATATTTGTCAAGTCCTCACCAATGGTGATCAATGCTACTGGGAGTAGATTGTCTGCTTCATTTCCCAACTGAATGCTAATCGAAAGTGGAAGTGATATGAACCTACTTGGACAAGACAACTAAGTGGAAGAAGATTCGATGGGAAAATTTTATGAAGGAAGGACCTGAAAACTTCAAAGGTTTCGAGGTGATGCTCGTTAAAGCTCCAATAAGCATCTATCAAGTTCAAGAGATAAGAAGAATTTGAAGACTAGCGCATATCAAAGAAGATATTTTTCTTCATCAGATGAATCCGCAAGAACTAGCAAGGATCAGCACAACTTTATCAACCCCACACCAGAGTTAGAGTCATTGGCAAGTTGAATCAGTATGGTGAATTAAAGTTCAACGACTCAACAACAACAAGCAGAGAACAACTAGGAGCCAAGGGGCGTATCATAGCAAGAGCAGAAGATTGAAGATCTAGCAAAGGTAAGGAATTACAGTGTCAACGATAGTTTCGACGAGAACGTCAAAGGAATAAGTGGGTGAGAATGTCATGGACAAATTGTAATAGCTTGTTCAGTGTAATGCTTTATGTATGTCCGTGTCCTTTTCGGTTTGTTCTAGATTGTAAAGCTTGTAAAGGGCTTGCCAAAGGTTAAATGCCTCATTTGAGTGGGTTTGACAACCATTATCAACTTGTACATAAAGTTTGCATCAGGTGGACACTTGTACTATATTTCAGTCTGTAGTGGACTAATTTTATACCTTTGTTGTGCAACCATTCTGAGCTTGTGATATCCATGGGTGGAATTTGCATTGGCTATAAAGTGTTTGCTGAAATATTTGCTTGTGGATCCCGTGTGAAGCGCTTTCTCTACCCTGTCTTCTCTTTTGCAAGTCGTAAGGGATCGTAGGAGATTTCGGGGAGGTTGACCTTTATGGACTGACACGCAATGGTGCCGCATGACATAGGCAAACCCAGCTAAGTCTGTGACAGCGTGTACCATAAAGTCAGTCGGTTGTGGCTCTTCTTTTACATATTCTTCCTCATATTCAAGGCTCTCTTCTAGTTGTTCAATGGCCTCTTCTTCCATTGGTTTAATTCTAAGAAGTCTCCCTTTTTTACAATAATGCTCGCGACTCCACGGCTTGTCGTAATGCCAATATAAACCCTTTGCATATCGCTCCCGAAGCTCTTCTCTGGTCAACTTTTTTAGTGCAGGAGCTCAGTTGATAGTAGGGGGGCTGAGGGCTTCGATATTGCTAGTCGGGGAGTGACCCTAGTCCTTCAGGCTTCGTGGTTCAATCGCTCCTATTGAAGTCGTGCGAAAGAGATGGCTGTCATAAGCGTGTACGGTTGTCGCGCTTTAACTTCTCCTCGAATCTCCAGCTTCAAGCCCTCAATAAACGTCCCCAATAGCTATTTTTTAGACCAATCATGAGTTTAATTAGATAATCTTTCAAACCTAGTTTGATACTCTTGAATGGTGGAGGTTTGTCGGATCTTTGCTAGTTGTCCATTAATGTTCTCGTAATTGGTTAGTTCGAAGCGGATCAGCAGTCCTTCTTTGAATTGTCACCATGAGAGGACTCTATGAGTATGTTCAAACCAATCAAACCACTGTATGGCATCCCCTTCAAAATGTATAGCTATAATTTTCACCATAGATACATCCGCGGTTTTGTGATACCGAAAATATCGCTCCACGCGTGAGATCCAACCAATCGGGTCTCCTTCTTCCGATCTAGGGAAGTCCACCCTCATGCGTGGATAGTAGGGATTGGTCATAGAGCCTCCCCTCTCTTGGAAGTTATCTCTTTTGTTAGAGCTCTGTCCTTGATGTGATTTCTTCGGACTCGGTGATTGGCCCAAATTGAGTTCGACAAAGAGAGTCTGAATCTTATCCTCTATTCGCATCTCGAAGGCTTCAAATTTAGCATTGATTGCCTCCTCAGATGCTATAGTATATGCCTCTAAATCTATAATATTAAGATCTCTCTTTTATTGTTGGGTTAAAGGCATGTATTGATTAAGAGAAATGGTGGCCGAAAGGGTTGGTGGATTGGAGGATATAGGCTGCGGTTTATGATTATTTTGTGCCTGTTTTGGTTGCTGTTTGGGGTTATGGTTTGATAGAATTTTAGGGCTATGATGGTAGTGGATGAAGGTTGGGAAGAGGGTTTTAGATCTGTGGTAGATGACAGCAAAGGTTTGATAGAAGTTGGTAGAAGTTACCATAGATATGTGTTATGTCGTAAGAGCAGAATTGTCGTCAAAGAAATAGTAGTTTCTTGACAAAATTTTCAGCAAAAACTTAGAGATTTGAGGAGGGCATTTGACAATAAAATCTCAGTTTAGATAACAGCAATGATGATAAATTAGATCAAGAAAATTTCAGTAGCAATTCGGTAGAAGTTGCTATAGATATGTGCTATCTCATAAGAGCAAAATTGTCATCGAAGAAATAGTGGCTTCTCGATGAAATTTCTAGCAAAAATTTTGAGATTTGAGGAGGGAATTTGATAGAAAATTCTCAATTTAGACAATAGCGATGATGATAAATTGGATTAAGAAAATTTCAGTAGCAATTCAGTAGAAGTTGCTACAGATATGTGCTATCTCGTAAGAGCAGAATTATCGTTGAAGAAACACTGGTTTCTTGATGAATTTTCTAGCAAAAATTCTGAGATTTAAGGAGGGAATTTGACATCAATTTTTTAGTTTAGATAACAGTGATGATGACAAATTGGATCAAGAAAATTTTGGCAGCATAACAGCAAAGAAATTGGTGCAAGTTACGATGGCAGAATTCTTATTGAAAAATTTCAGCGGGTTGTAACGAATATTTGCAGCAACACAGGAATGTTTCAGAGATGAATTCAATAATAGATCAATCATAGATGAAAGCCAAGATGATCTATGAAGTGCACAAGAAATTTTGTTCAAAAAGGATAGTAAATAGATCAGTTTAAAGGCAGCAATATGCGGTTGAAATTTTCTACAGCAATCCTTCATTCACAAAGATGATAACTTTTACGATGAAAAGAATTCACAGCAAAGGATAGATAGAAATACTTCTTTTTGGTATTTTTAATGAAAAATTACAATAGCAAAAGGTATTGGTGATAGGAGAATACTAGATCTCTGATGCAATTGGAGGTGGCGATAGTAGATTGATTTGATCTATGACAGAAGATAACGGTGTAGACAACGATGTCAAGAGCAATTGTGGGAATTGCTTGGTTGATAGTAGGTGGCAGGGATGACAGCAAAAGCAGCAAAATCTTTGCTCTAATACCAGATGATAGAACCCTAGAGGAATTCTATGTAGATTGATCTTTGAGGGGGATCAACCCTTGGAATGCTATAGGGGTTCCACCCTCCAAGTAGTCGGCCTTGTGGCTGCAAAGTAGGTTAATCTTTTCTTGTTAAAAAGAGGTGGAGGCTACATACTTATATAGGACTCCAAACCCTAGCCCTAGGGGCTGCTTCCTAAGTGAACTATCCATTTTACCCTCAACCTTAGCTAACCGACCCAGTAAAGGGGGGGCGACGGCTAAGAAGCCCAAAGGCCCAAATGTAAACCCTAACCACTCTTCTTTATAGGATAGAGGTGGATAGGTTAGGTTTATTACACTCTCACTGGATTTTTATTAACTGCTACTTGGTTGAGTAGGACCCAACCCTGCTAGGGTCCTATCATGAGCATATTTCGTAAGTCGATTAACCACCATGAGGATTGTGCTTTTACCTTTGGAAGGTGATAATCCTTCGATGAAGTCCATGGAGATGTCAGTCCATACTGAGTCTAGTATGGGTAGTGGTTGTAGTTTCCCTGGACTCACCACTATTTCACCCTTTTGCTATTGACATACATCACATTGTGCTACGTATTTAGAAATAATTTTTTTCATCCCTCTCCAATAAAAATTTTACTTCACTCTTTTATAGGTTCTTAGAAGTCTAGAGTGCTCTGCTGAAGGTGTGGAGTGCATTTCATGTAGAATGACTTTGATGCAAGGGGAGTTATGCATAAGTACAATACGACTTTTGTAGTGTAGATCCCTCAAATCCCAAGTATAGTGAGCTATTACACTTGGATTCTCCTCTAATTTTTTTAATGATGTTGTTGGTCTCTGGATCCTTATTCCATTCCTCCCTAATGCCCTCGAGGAAGCCAGTGGTAGGAAGAGAGATGACTGAAAATTTAGCTTGCTCAAGTAGCCGTAAGAGTGCATCTGCAACAATGTTTTCTTTCCCCTTTTTGTAAATAATTTCATAATCAAATCCTAGAAGTTTGGTTACCCATTTTTGCTGCTTTAGGGATGATATCTTCTGCTCCAAAAAATACTTGAGGCTTCTATGGTCAGTTTTAATCTGAAATTGCCTACCAATCAGGTAGGGTCTCCACTTCGTTATTACATGCATAATGGCAAGCATCTCCTTATCATATATAAGCATTTTTTGATGGGACGGAGACAACGCCTTACTAGTGTCTGCAAGTGGTCGACCATCTTGCATGAGAACAGCTCCAATTCTGACTCTAGATACGTCAGCCGCAATGATGAAGGGTCAGTTGAAATCTAGTAGCGCTAGCACTGGTATCGTCGTCATGGCTGTCTTAAGTTTATCGAAGGCAACGGAGGCTTTATCTAACCATTGGAAGGCATCTTTTTTTAGTAGAGAAGTGAGGGGGGCACTGATCTTCCCATAGTCCTTCATGAATTTTTGATAGTAGCCCGTTAGTCTAAGGAACCCATGTAACAATTTCACATTTGTAGGTTTCGGCCAGCCCTGCATTGCTTCAATTTTTGTTAGGTCTACTATCACTCCTTTTGATATTATGTGCCCAAGGTACTCTACTTTTTACTGGAGAAAGCTATATTTTTGATAGCTTAACAAAAAGAGTATTCTCCCGAAGGATCGTTAGAACAAACCGCAAGTACTAAAAGTGAGTCTCAAAAGAAGGGTTGTAAATGAGAATATCATCAAAAAATACCAACACAAATTTACAAAGAAAGCTCTGAAAAATATCATTCATGAGACTTTAAAAAATTGAAGGAGCATTAGAAAGTCCAAAAGGCATTACCAGGAATTCATAATGGTCGTTATGTGTACGAAAATTAGTTTTTGGAATATCATCTTCATATACCTGAATTTGGTGGCAACCAGATCGGAGGTCCAACTTCGTGAAGACTTGAGCTCCTTTTAACTCATCAAGAAGTTCATCCACCACTGGTATTGGGTACTTATCCTTGATGGTGATGCCATTTAGAGCTCGGTAGTCGATGCACGTCTGTCAAGTTCCATCCTTCTTGCGTACAAGTAGTACCGGTGAGGAATAGGGGCTGTAGCTTGGCCAAATCACCCCTGTTTCAAGCATCTTCTTTACAATCTTCTCAATTTCATCCTTCTAGAGATGAGGATAGTGATACGACCGAGTGTTCGCTGGTGGTTTACCTGAAAGAATTAGAATTTGGTAGTCATATTACCGCGTAGGAGGAAGACCGCACGGTTCAGCAAAAACATCATCAAATTCAACAAGCAATTAGGTGAGATTTTGATCTTCAATTTCATTTTCTTCCCCTCTAGTTGCTGCTAGAGATGCATAAAAAAGCCACCATTTATCTTATGTAAAACTTTCTCCATTCATTGGGTCGAAATAGTGGTTACAGTGCTTCCGCGCTTCCCACGTAGGATGACCTATTTGCTTTTGTAGTAGAATTTCATAATTAATTTTGAAAAGTTCCAAGAGATATCACCTAGCATCATTAGTCATTCTATGCCCAGCATGGCCTCATAATCATCAATTAGTAGGAGGAAGAAGTCAACAACAATTTCTTGGTCTTGCAGTAATAGTTTTACCTGCGGGCATCTATGGTCACATTTTAGGATTCGACCATCGGCAACCTTTACATCGAACTTGCTACAACCTTTAATGTGAAGCACCATCCGAGTAGCAAGTTATTAGTGCTGCCCGTGTCGATGAGAACAGTGATCAGTTATTGTTTGAGAAGGCCTCCAACTTTCATTGTTTGTGGATTTGAGTAGCCGGCTAGCGCGTGTACCATAAAGTTGGTCAGTTGTGGCTCTTCTTCTGTATCTTCTTCATCATATTTAAAGCTCTCTTCTGGGTATTCAATGACCTCTTCTTCTAGTGGTTCAATCATAATAAGTCTTTTTTTTTTACAGCGATGCTCGCGGCTCCATGGCTCATCGCAATGCCAATATAACCCCTTTGAAGATCGCTCTCGAAGCTCTTCTCTTATCAACGTTTTTAGTGCAGGGGCTTGGATAATAGTAGGGGGGCTAAGGGCTTCGATATTGCTGGTCAGGGAGTGACCCTAGTCCTCTGGGCTTCGTGGTTCAATCGCTCCTCTTGAAGTCTTGCGAAAGAGATGGCTGCCATAAGCATGTACAATTATCACGCTTTAACTTCTCCACGGATCTCTGGCTTAAGCCATCAATCAATGTCCCCAATAGCTATTTTTCAAACCAATCACAAGTTTGATTAGATAACCTTTCAAACCTAGTTTGATACTCTTAGATGGTGGAGGTTTATTGGATCTTTGCTAGTTGTCCGTCAATGTTCTCGTAATCGGTTGATCCGAAGTAGATCAGCAGTCCTTTTTTGAATTGTCACCATGAGAGGACTCCATGAGTGTATTTAAACCAATCAAACCACTATATGGCATCCCCTTCAAGATGTATAGCTGTAATTTCCACCCTAGATGCATCCGCGATTTTATGGTACTGAAAATATCGCTCCATGCGCGAGATCTAACCAATCGGGTCTCCTCCTTCTCATCTAGGGAAGTCCACCCTCATGCGTGAATAGTAGGGACCGATCATAGAGCCTCCCCTCTCCTAGAAGTCATCTCTTCAGTCAGAACTCTCTCCTTGATATGATTTCTTCGGGCTTGGTAGCCGACCCAAACTGAGTTTGGCAAAGAGAGTCTAAATCTTATCCTCTATTCGCATCTCGAAGGCTTCAAATTTAGTATTGATTGCCTCCTCATATGCCATAGTATATGCCTCGAAATATGTAATATTAAGATCTCTTTTTTATTGCCAAGTTAAAGGCATGTATTGGTTGAGAAAAGTGGTGGCCGAAAGGGTTGGTGGATTAGAGGATGTAGGCTGCGGTTTAGGCTTGTTTTGTCGCTGTTTTGAGTGCAGTTTGGGGGTATGGTTTGATAGAGTTTTAGGACTGTGATAGTAGTGGATGAAGGTTGGGAAAAAGGTTTTAGATCTGTGGTAGATGACGGCAAGGGTTTGATAGAAATTGGTGGAAGTTGCTGCAAATATGTGCTGTCTTGTAAGAGTAGAATTGTCATCGAAGAAACAACGATTTCTTGACAAAAGTTTCAGCAAAAACTGAGAGATTTGAGGGGGGGATTTGATAGTAAAATCTTGGTTTAGATAATAGTAATGATGACAAATTGGATTAAGAAAATTTTGGCAACATAACAGCAAAGAAATCGGTGCAAGTTGCGATAGCAGAATTCTCGTCGCAAAATTCCAACGGTTTACGATGAAAATTTACAATAGCACAAGAATGTTTCAGAGATGAATTCCATGATAGATTGATCACAAATGAAAGCGAAGATGATCTATGAAGTGCATAAGAAATTTTGTTCAAAAAGGATAGCAAATAGATTGGTTTAAAGGCAGCAATATGCGGTTGAAATTTTCTACAACAATCTGTCGTTCACAAAGATAATAACTTTTGTGATGAAAAGAATTTGCAGCAAAGGATATATAGCAATACTTATTTTTGGTATTTTGAATGAAAAATTATAGCAGCAAAAGGCATTGGTGATAGGAGAATACTAGATCTCTGATACAATTGGAGGTGGCGGTAGTAGATTGATTTGATCTATGGTAGAAGATGACGGTGGAGACAGCGATGTCAAGAGCAATTATGGGAATTGCTTGGTTGATGGTGGCCAGCAGAGATGGTAGCAAAAGTAGCAAGTTCGCTGCTCTGATACCAAATGGTAAAACCCCAAAGGAATTCTACGTAGATTGATCTTTGAGGGGAATCAACCCTTGGAATACTATAGGGGTTCCACCCTCATAGAAGTCGGCCAAATGGCTGCAATTATAGATGAATCTTATTATTCCAAAGAGATGGAGGCTACATGCTTATATAGGGCTCCAAACCCTAGCCCTAGGGGCTGCTTCCTAAGTGAACTACCCATTTTGCCCTCAACCTTAGTCGACCGGCCCAATAAAGGGGGGCGATGGCTAAGAAGCCCAAAGACCCAAATATAAACCCTAGCCACTCTTCTTTATAGAATAGAGGCGGCTATGTGGGGTTTATTACACTCTCACAAGGTTTTTATTAGTTGCTACTTAGTTGAGTAGGACCCAATGCTACTAGGGTCCTATCACTTTGTTACCCATTTTTGTTACTCGGAGGAAGATATCTTCTACTACAAGAAATATTTTAGGCTTTTATGGTCGATCTTGATTTGAAAGCATTGCCCGATCAAGTATGATCTCAATTTGGCCACCACATACATAATGGCAAGCATCTCATTGCCGTAAATAGTCATCTTGTGATGGGAAGGAGATAATGCCTTACTGGTATAAGCAAGGGGGTGGCCATCATGAATTAGTATAACACCAATTCTGACTTCGGAAGCATCAACTTCAATAACAAAAGTCTTGCCGAATTCAGGTAGCGCTAGTACGGGCGTTGTCAACATTACAGCTTTAAGTTCGTCGAAGGTGGTGGTGGCTTTGTCGACCATTAGAAAGCATCTTTTTTTAGCAAGGAAGTAAGAGGTGCACTGATCTTTTCATAGTTTTTCACCAATTTGCGGTAATAGCCTATTAAACCGAGAAAGCCGCGCAACAATTTTATGTTCCTCAGGATTGGCCAGTTCTACATTGCTTTAATTTTGGAGGGGTCCACCACCACACCTACCTCTAATATGATATACCCAAGATATTCCACCTTCTGTTGAAGAAAACTGCACTTCAATTTTTTTCACAAAAAGAACATGTTCTTGCAAAATCGTCAAAACAAGTCGTAAGTGCTGAAAATGACTTTCAAGAGAAGAGCTGTAAATAAGGATATCGTCGAAGAAAACTAGCATAAACTTACAAAGATAACTTCAGAAAATATCATTCATAAGGCTTTGGAAGGTGGAGGGAGCATTGGTGAGACCAAAGGGCATTACCAAAAATTCATAGTGGCTATTGTATGTTTGAAAGGCAGTTTTAGTATGTCTTCTTCGCACACTCGTATTTGATGATACTCGAATCGAAGGCCTAGCTTTGTGAAGACTCATGCTCCCTTTAATTCATCAAACAATTCATCTACTACTAGAATAGGATACTTGTCCTTGATGGTTATGCCATTGAGAGCTTGGTAATCAACACACATTCGCTATGTTCCATCCTTCTTTTGTACAAGGAGCACCGATGAAGAGTAGGGGTTGCAACTTGGTCAAATAACTCCTATTTCAAGCATATTTTTTTATAATCCTTTCTATTTCATCCTTTTTGAGATGTGAATACTGATATGGCTGAATATTTGGTGGAGGTTTGCCCGGAAGAATCGGTATACGATGATCATGCTGGCAGGTAGGAGGTAGGCTGCGCAGTTCATCAAATATATCTAAAAATTTAGCAAGCAAGAGAAGTAGGTTTGGGTCTTCAAATTCGGTTGCCTCTCCCTTAGATTGCTACTTAAGTTGTACCAAAAAGTTGCTGCATGCTTTGTGCTAAATTTTCTCCATTCGTTGTTTGCAAATCGTCGTTACGTCGCCCTCATGTTTCCCACACAGTATCACCTGTTTCCCCTTAATGTAAAATTTCATAATTAGTTTCAAATAATTCCGAAAAAATCACTCGATATGATCAATCATTCAATGCCAAGCACGGCCTCATAATCATCAAGTGGGAAGAGGAAGAAATCTGCAATTATCTCTTGATCCTGCAATAATAGTTTCACCTATGGGCACCTACGATCATACTTCAAAATTCGTCCGTCGGCAACCTTAACATCAAACCTACTATAATTATTAATAGGTTAGGCCATCTGGACAATAACCTTGCTATTTATAAAATTATTAGTGCTCTTGGTGTCAATAAGAATGGTAATCGATTATTACTTCAGAAGTCCTCCCACTTTCATCGTTTGCAGGTTCGCATAACCGGCAAGGGCATGCATTATAATATCAACTGGCTATTGTTCTTCATCTGCGACTTCATAACTTATCTTATGCTCCTAGATCTCCTCCTTCATGTCTTCAAGAGGTTCAATCAGTAGGAGGCAGCCCCTTTTGCAATGATGATCGCGGTTCCATGGCTCGTTGCAATGCCAACAAAGACCCTTCGCTGATCGGTCACATAGTTCTTCTCTTGTCAAATTTTTTGGTAGCGAAGGATAGCTAGGAGTAGAAGGAGGTTTATATGCCACAAGCCTAGGAGAGGTTCTCATCTTCCAAGCATCTTGGTTGAGCCGTTCTTCTTATATTTGGGCGAAAGAAATCACAGCCATCACGGTACGGGGCTGTTGCACCTTAGCCTTTCCTTTTATCTCTGGCTTTATGTAATATCCCTCATTTTTAGAATTTATATAAGGATCTATATGTAAAATTTGAGGACTTATTTGTAAATATTAAAATTTTAGGGATAAAACTATTAAGTTGCATTAAAAAAAAGAAAAAATAGCGATGGTTATCCTATCGCCTCTATCCTCATGCACACCTCTGTTCCTTGCATGAGGAAAATAGAGGAGGTTAATTGAAGGGGAGAAGGGGAGGAAAAGGAAAGAAGAGAAGAAAAAGAAGAGAAGAGGAGAGGGGGCTGCGTTGGGCTGAGAGCCCAATTCAGCCCATATGGGCTTTAGCAGCCTATAGCCCTCCTCTTATTTCTCCTAAACCCTAACCTAAACCTAATTATATATAGGGGCTAATGGTGGCTGCGAATTAAATAGAGATCAAACATCACAGCAAAGGGTAGAATTTTTGCAGCGACATTAGGGATTCAAAGAGAGGAGAAAAGGGCAGAAAAATAAGAGATAAAGAAAGGGAAGAAGACAAGGAAAACACAGAAATTGTTCTCACCCATCCAAACAGTTTCTTATCTCAGGTTAGATCAAATCTTTAGTGAATTCTTCTGTGATTGCTTGAGGAGGTTTTGGATATTGTGCACAGTGACGTGATCCTTGTATCCTAGTTATTCTCTTGTGATTGTTGCTTGGGTTTTAGGCAAGAGATTCGAGAATTGTACATTCATTATTTCTATAGTGGATTTTCTCTGGTTTGCCTCGTGGTTTTTACCCTTCATGTTGAAGGGGTTTTTCACGTAAATCTTGGTGTTCTATTTGATTGTGATTTTTATTTAATTTCGCTATGTGTTACAGCCTGCTAGTATTTGTTCATATACAAAAGTTATTGTTTGTTGCCTATCCTTTTTATTTCATCCCATCAACTGGTATCAGAGCAAGGTTTTGGTGATTTAATTTTTGTGCTTGAACATGGAGGCTGGTAATGTTTCTCGCATGATTAGTTTGAATGAAAATAATTGGATGATATAGAAACCAATAATGGAAGGTCTCTTGTATTGTAAAGATTTGTATGGACCTTTGCAAGGGGATAGTGAAAAACCCACAACTATTATAGATGATGAGTGGAAGAGATTAGATCGAAAAATGGTTGGGTTTATTCGACAGTGGCTCGATGATAGTGTCTTTCACTATGTTTCTACTGAAAGTTCTGCATATTCTCTTTGGAAAAAGTTGGAAGGTCTCTATGAAAGAAAAACCGCTGGCAACAAAGCTTTTTTAATCAGAAAACTTGTGAACCTAAAATATAAAGAGGGTGCTTCTATTACTGAGCATTTGAATGAAATACAGAGTATTACTAACCAGTTATCTTCTATGAAAATGTCTCTTGATGATGAGTTACATGCATTGTTACTTCTCAGTTCATTGCTAGAAAGTTGGGAGACACTGGTGGTTTCCCTCAGTTATTCTGCGCCAGATGGTATTGTTACCATGAGTCAAGTAACAAGCAGTTTGTTGAATGAGGAGTTGAGAAGAAAGAACTCAGCAGTATCTTAGATTGATTCACAGGCACTTATCTCAGAGAACAGAGGAATGTCAAGGTCTAAAGATAGAAGCAGTTCACGTATAGGTAGAAGCAAGTCAAGATCAAGGAAAGATATTATTTGCTATAACTGTGGTGAGAAAGGACATTATAAGAATCAGTGTAAGCAACCAAAGAAGAACAAGAAAAAGGGAAAAGAAGTGGAGCCTACAGAGTCAAAAGAGAATACCACAACTATAGTGCAGGTTGGTGATTATTTGATTTTATCCCCTTCTGATGATATTTTTTCTTGTGTGTGTCAGAATCTCGAGTAAATAATTGACATAGGAGCTTCTTATCATGCTACACCGTGGAGGGAGTTTTTTGCTACATACAGGTCTGGAAATTTTGGTGTTGTCAAGATGGGCAACCATGGGACAGCAAACATCATTGGCGTGGGTGACATCCACATAAAGACCAATCTTGGATGCAAGTTGGTGCTTAAGGATGTGAGGCATGTGGTTGACTTGAGGTTGAATCTAATTTCAGTTGGAAGATTAGATGATGAAGACTATGATAGCAGATTTCACAGAGGGCAATGGAAACTCAGTAAGGGTTCTCTTGTTATAGCTAATGGAAAGAAATGTCATACTTTGTACAGGTTACAGGCTAAAGCTTGTGGTAAACAGTTAAATGCTACAGAGAAAGACTTCAGCATGGAGTTGTGGCATAGGAGATTGGGACACATGAGCGAGAAGGTACTGCAAGCTCTTTCTAAAAGAGAGGTATTGCCTGACCTCAGAGGTATTGTTTGGCTGGTAAATAACATAGAGTTTCTTTTGCTAGTCCTGCTTTGTCTAGAAAAATGCATGCCTTGGACCATGTTTATACAGATGTATGTGGTCCTTTGAGGACAAAAACTCCTAATGGTTCTATTAATGTTCCTGGCATCAGTGGTGCACTTTACTTTGTTACTTTTATAGATGACTTTTCTAAAAAAGTTTGGGCTTATGCTTTGAAGACCAAGGATCAAGTTATTGGTGTCTTCAAAGAGTTTCATGCCAGAGTTGAAAGGGAGACAGAAAGACAGTTGAAATGTATAAGATTAGATAATGGTGGTGAGTATACAGGATTGTTTGATGATTATTGCAGGTCACATGGCATCCAAAGATGAGATGACAGCCTCGGTACACCTCAAAGATAATGCAATTGTAGAGAGGATGAACCGCACCATCATGAAAAAGATCAGATGTATGCTTTCACAGACAAAGCTATCCAAAAGGTTTTGGGATGAGGCTTTGAGGACTGCGGTTGATGTGATCAACTTATCTCCCTATACAGCCCTAGATGCTGATGTTGCAGAGCATGTTTGGTCAGGGAAAGATGTTTCCTATAAGCATTTGAGAGTATTTGGTTATCGTGCATTTGCATATATTCCAGATAATGAAAGGTCTAAGCTGGATGGTAAGATAAAAGAATATATTTTTCTTGGCTACTCACAAGTTTAATTTGGTTACAGGCTTTGGGATCCAAAAAAGTAGAAGGTATTTAGAAGCAGAGATGTGGTCTTCTTTGAGAATCAAACCCTTGAGGATTTGAAGAAGGAGGCACCAGCCAATACTTCTGCAGAAGGATTAGCAGATTGTGACCCAGTTGTTCCTCCAGTATATCAGGGTGATGGGGGAGATGTGCAGGAAGATGGTGTAGAGCCAGATATTAATCTATCTGCAGGACATGTTAAGCAAGAAGAAGTTGAGGAGCAGCTTCCCGCAGAACCTCAATTGAGAAGATCTTCTAGACAACGTCAGCCTTCCAGAAGATACTCTACAGATGAGTATGTGATGCTTACTCGATGCAGTGAACCAGAGAGTTACCAGAAGCAGTTGAAAGTGAGCAGAAAAAAATGTGGCTAGTTGCTATGCAGGAAGAGATGGATGCTCTACAGAAGAATCATACATATGATTTGGTGCAACTTCCATAGGGAATAAAGGCCTTGAAGAACAAGTGGGTTTTCAGGTTGAAGACTCAAGAATATTGTTCTCAACCAAAGTATAAAGCTAGATTAGTTGTGAAAAGCTTTGGTCAAAAGAAAGGTATTGACTTTGAAGAAATTTTTTCTCCTGTTGTTAAAATGTCTTCTATTCGTGTTGCTCTAGGTATTGCTGCTAGCAAGGACTTGGAGGTAGAGCAGTTAGATGTGAAGACAGCTTTCCTTCATGGTGATTTAGAGGAGGAAATTTATATGGAGCAACCAGAAGGTTTCAAAGTCAAAGGTAAAGAAAATTTTATCTGCAAGTTAAGAAAGAGTTTGTATGGATTAAAGCAAGCTCCAAGACAGTGGTATAGAAAGTTTGATTCATTTATGATTAAAAATAGATACAAAAGAATAGCTTCAGATCATTGTGTGTATATCAAACTGTTTGGTGAGGATTTTATTATTCTCTTACTTTATGTTGATGATATGCTTATCCTTGGGAAAGATATGCATACAATTGACAGGTTGAAGAAGGAACTGAGTGAGTCCTTTGCAATGAAGGACATGGGGCCAGCAAAGCAAATACTGGGCATGCAGATTTCTCGTGACAGGAAAAACAAGAAGATTTGGTTGTCACAGGAGAAATACATCGAGAAGGTATTAGAAAGGTTCAGTATGAGCAATGCAAAGCAAGTTGGTTCTCCTCTTTCAGGTCACTTCAAGTTGTGCTCAGAACAGAGTCCGTCAAGTGATGAAGAGAAGGAGAAAATGCAAAAGGTTTCTTATGCTTCAATAGTTGAAAGTTTAATGTATGCAATGGTATGTACGAGGCCGGACATCGCATATGCAGTGGGTGTTACTAGCAGATTTCTTACAAATCCAGGTAAAGAGCATTGGGCAGCAGTGAAGTGGATATTGAGATATCTCAGAGGAAGCTCTAAGGTTTGTTTAAGCTTTGGAGGTGGACCACCTGTGCTAACGGGTTACACAGATGCAGATATGGCTAGAGATATTGATACAAGAAAATCCACATCAGGTTTTGTACTTACTTTTGCAGGGGGAGCTGTGTCATGACAATTCAGATTATAAAGGTGTATTGCTCTCTCCACCACAGAGGTAGAATATATTGCTGCTACAGAGGTTTGCAAAGAAATGTTATGGATGAAAGAATTCTTACAAGAATTGGGGTTGAAACAGGAAAACTATGTGGTGTATTGTGATAGCTAGAGTGTCATCCATTTATGTAAAAACCCAGTTTTTCATTCCAAGTCAAAGCATATAGATGTCAGATATCACTGGATTCGAAATGTACTTGAAGAGAAGCAATTGCAACTTTAGAAAATTCATACAGATGATAATGGAGCAGACATGTTAATAAAGACCTTACCAAAAGAGAGGCAGGAGATGTGTCGACAATTGGTTGGCGTGGATTTACACTAAGGAGTCATGGGACAACCTCCCTTATGGGCTGAAGGGGGAGGTTGTTGGACTGAGAGCCCAGTTCAGCCCATATGGGCTTTAGTAGCCCATAGCCCTCCTCTTATTTCTCCTAAACCCTAACCTAAACCTAATTATATATAGGGGCTAATGGTGGCTACGAATTAAATAGAGATCAAACATCGCAACAAAGGGCAGAATCTTTGCAGCGATATTAGGGATTCAAAGAGAGGAGAAAATTACAAAAAAATAAGAGAAAAAGAAAGGGAAGAAGACAAGGAAAACACAGAAATTATTTTCACTCATCCAAACAGTTTCTCATCTCAGGTTAGATCAGATCTTCAGTGAATTCTTCTGTGATTGCTTGAGGAGGTTTTGGATATTGTGCATAGTGACGTGATCCTTGTATCCCAGTTATTCTCTTGTGATTGTTGCTTGGGTTTTGGGCAAGAGATTCGAGAATTGTACATTCATTATTTCTATCATGGATTTTCTCTGGTTTGCCCCGTGGTTTTTACCCTTCATGTTGAAGGGGTTTTCCACATAAATCTTGGTGTTTTATTTTATTGTGATTTCTGTTTAATTCCGCTGTGTGTTACAGCCTGCTAGTATTTGTTCATATACAAAAGTTATTGTTTGTTGCCTATCCTTTTTATTTCATCCCATCAGGCTATGCTGTGGAGAAGAAAGGAAAAGGAAGAGAACAAGAGGGAGAAGCGAGGGAAGAAGAAGAGGGAGGAAGGAGGGCTGCGGCTGTGGCTATGACTGTGACAACTGCAGCTGGGAAAGAAGAAGAAAAAGGGAAGAAGAGGTGGAGAAGAAGAGGGAAAAGAGGTTGAAGGGAAGAGGAACGAGGGCTATGGGGCCGTGGTCAAGGATCACATGTGGCACTGCAGGGGAAAGAAGAAGAAAAAAAAGGGAAGAAGAGGAGGAGAAGAAGAGGGAAAAGAAGAGGAAGGGAAGAGGAATGAGGGCTACGGTTGTGGATGCGGCAGTGACTGCAGCTGTAGCTGGGAAAGAAACAGAGAAAGGAAGAAGAAAAAGAGAAAGAAGAGAAGGGAAGAAGACGCTACAACTGCTGCAGATGCGGCTGGGAAAGAAGAAGAGGGAAGAAGAAGAAGAGAAAGAGGAGAGGAAGAGGAACGGGGGAAGAAGATGAGACTGTGGCTGTGGCTGTGGCAGCTACGGCTAGGAAGGAAGGAACAGGAGAAAGAGAGAAAGAGGAGCAAGGGAGGAAGAAGAGGCTATGGCTGAGAGAGGAGTGGAAATAGCAGTGGAAGGGACTGTGGTTGTGGCTATGGTTGCGGCCAAGGCTGTGGCTACGGCAGCTGTGGTTAGGAAAAAGAGAAAGTGAAAGCAGATAACTGTGCCCCCTTGCATTCTGCACGAGCTGCAGCTAAGGAGGAAGAAAGAAGATAGGTGAAGAATACAGCATAGGGAGAAGAGATGGAGGAAAGGTAGAAGGATTTGGGCTTATAATTTCGATGGATCGAAATATTTGAAAGGCAAGTATTCCACTCCTTTCTACTACAATTCCAATCTTTGCTTTTGCCTTGGATATGAGAAATTTGAATCATTCTAGCCTTGAAATCTGATATCTCTATTGTTTGAAATATAAATGTTTGAATCTGAAAAATTATCAAGATTCTGACCCTTCTATATTTTTTCGGCTATAAATCCCTGTACAAAATTCCAATTTAGGTAAAACTTATTTGATCTGAATATAGACTTGTAAACCTTTCTTTTGACAGCTTACCTGTATGATTTGGAGTAAATTTGCCTATCCAAACATCAAATTGAATCAGCTCTACAAAATCTGTAAAACAGAGACAATAAGCTCTGACCTTTTGATACTAAACTACCTCTAACTCTCTATTGCAAACTCTGATTTATATGAAACTTACTTTCTTGGAAACTAGACTTATTGATCTTTCGTTTGGTACTTAGATTGAGAGGTTTGGAGTCCAAATGACTGCCCATAATTCTATTGAATTTGATCCTTTTATTTCTGAAAATAGAGATTTCGTTCCTTGACTCTTGGTTACCGAATCATTTGTAATTCCTTGTTAGAAACTCCAATTTGCATGAAACTTATTTTATCTGAAAGTATAATGATTTAGCTTTAGCTTTCTAATGACATCTTTCTTGAGTAAATTGGAGCATAATTAGTTATCCAAATAATTCATGAAATGTGGCTCTCAAATTCTGCCAAAAATTGAGCTTTAGTCGATTCTGCCTATTCTTGTTTATTCCTTTAGAAAATTGATTTCGACTATAATCCTTTCTTTGACTGAGCTTGATATTATTACTTTGAATCCTTGTATACTCTTGCTTTTATTTTCTTTCAAATTTCAATGCAATTGTGAAATATTATGTTTGCATCGTATTAACTCGTAAAGGCACATGTACGTTTTGTTGATTCGCATGTGCTTTCGATGTACCAATTTTATTACTCATCTATCCTTTTGTACTCTGGTGGCTGTAGGATTGTCTGGACCTTTGTCAGAAATGGTAAAGGGTATATGCTTAGAGCCCGCGATGCTCTGACTTCTGTTTGGGTCCATGCTCTGAATGGACTATGTTCTATTCGAGATCCCACTACGCCCTTTGTGTTTTTGATATGATACCACTCAATCACATGATTTTGCTTATTCATGTTTCATCTCTTTGGAAATTGAATCCAGTTAGAATTCTTTCTTCGATTGAGCTTTATATTATTGCTTCAAATCCTTGTATACTCTTGCTTTTATTTTCCTTTCAAATCTGACTGAATTTATGAAAGATTATGTTTGCATCGTATTGTTTCATAAAGGTGCATGTACGTTTCATTATTCCGCATGTGCTTCCGATATGTGCCAATTTATTGTTCACACCTGTCCTTTTGTACTCTGATGTCTTGTGAGATAATGTGAACCTTTGCTAGAAATGGTAATGGGAGTTATGATTAAAGCCCACGATGCTCTACCGGCCCCCTCTAACTTCACCCAAACGTGGGTGGATGGAGCTCCCAAACATGGGAGACTTCTATCTAGTGGTCATCCAGAAATGGATGGACCATATTCTGTTTGAGATCCCACTGCACCCTCTGTGTTTTTGATATGATATCCAAAGCATTGCTTATGTGTTTATATGTGCGCTTTAGATGATAAGAAAATGAATGAATATTAGATATGATATTTGAGCTTATGTTTCTTATTTGATATATGGATATGCTCTGAGATATCTCATATGCCATTGTTATACTTTGAAATATGTTCCAAATCATTTCATATGCCATTTGATATGTTTTGAAATGTTTCATTCGCTCTTAATATGCTCCGAAACTATTCATACGTTACTAATATATTCCGAAATATTCTCTCTACTCTTGATATGCTTCGAAACATTTCATACATCTTTGCTATGTTCCAAAATATTTCATTCGCTCTTGATATGCTCCAAAACCATTTAATATGTCTTTGTTATGTTCTGAAATGTTTCATTTGCACTTGATATACTCTGAAACATTCCCTACGACATCGATATGCTCCGAAATATATTAAGTGTAATTGATATGCTCCGTAATGTCCTATGTGTCATTTGATATGCTCTGAAATACTATTTATATCATCTGATATGCTCCAATTACTCTCTGCTCCATTGTTACGAATCAAATGTTTTGAATGAAATGATATCTGCGATTTTGTATCTATTGAGCTGATACCTATAAATTCTAGTATTTCTACCTTGTATTTTGATATCAAGTTTGTTTGAAACTATCATTTCTTATTCTAGATATGTTTTCCCACTTGCTGAGCTTAGTAGCTCACTCCATTGCTATATAACCCTTTTTTAGGTTAGCTTGTCACTCGCTAAAATGTTAGAATTGGGCTGAGATAGTGAAAAGCTATTCAGATTATGGCAAGACTTTGTGGATTGTTATGTTATTGTTGTATAAGTATGTTTTGTATGTAATGAAATGTTGTCGATGAATCTGAATTTATGTATTATGTAAAAGCTTTTAAAGACCTCACATGGTTGGAATTTTGGAATGTTGAGTTCAGGGTATGATGATATGAATTTATAGTAAATGGTTGGAGTTTTGATTGTATAAATTCTTATGCTTGTGGAATTATAAGTGAGGTTGATATTTTGTTAAGTTGGTTTGGGTTCTTACAAAGGTTCGTGTGATGTGATGTATAATTATAACTGCATAGGTGTTATACATATGAATGATATTTGAATGTTTCTCTGAATCCTCGAATGTCACTATGGATCCTAGGATTGGATTGTTGTTAAAATTTTAATATTATGGATTTTAAGACAGGGTCACACCATCCTAGAATACGATAATTTTGGGAGGGGCGTGACACTTTAGTCCTTCGATGATTGTTCCTAATAATTGATGGTTAGTCTAATCACGAGCAAGGTAGGTTAGCTTCTCAAACCAGGTTTGGTACACTTTAATCGTAGAGGTTTGTTGAATCTTTACAAGTTGACCATCGATATTTTCATACTCCATAGGTCCAAAACGGTTCAGTAGTGAGTCCTTCAATTAATTCCACATGCCAGATAATATTTGATTAATGTTTTGTAATAATTATTTAGATCGAAGTAGTTTTAGTTTTAATTGGGTTGGTTTAGAATGTACATAGGTCAACTTAATTAGGGGCCAACTAGGCCTGAGTTAGGGCTATTTAAGGCTAAGAGAAAGGCCCAAATAGTGATCTGGAGCTACGTCAGGTGGTTGCACTGCCAAGGTTGGCGATGGAAGCGCTTGAGGCTCGACCTCCCAGGCTAAGTCTAGGCGGTGGTATCGCCCAATGTTAGGTGATGGTACTATTGGAAAACCTACGGTGACATCATATATGCAGTAGAAGAATAGAAACAAAAATCACATATTTTCTGCAGAAAAAGAGGTTCTTATCGTTGTGCAAAAGTTGATGCACAAAAACCCGCAAAATCGAAAACTGCATGTAAGAAAATTACCTAGAGAGATCGTATATCCTTGAATTCCTATAGATCTATAGGATGGATGAAGGAGTTCAAATGTCCTCCTCTCTAGCGATAATTCATATGGCAGGGGCTGCGACGATGCTCCTCAAATCGCTACCCAAATCTCCTCGCAGCGTGCACTACGCGATCAAGAAGGGGCCGACCCTTCTTGCTATGCACATACCCCAATCTAGGGCTACTAGTTGAGGAGGAGAGGGGGAGAAGAATAGGAGATGGCTACCACAAAACCCCAGCCTATGGGCCTTTGGTTCCCTCCTAGTTATAAAGGTCTCCTATCAAATTAACCCTAATGGATCTTGCCCTTTGGGTATTGGATCTCCATCCAATTACCCAAGCCTCCTGGATTAGTGGGTCTCTACCCAATAATCTCTTATTAGCTCTTATTGGATCTCATCCTGCGATCCAATAATTCAAGGGCTTAATGAATATCCAATAAGGGCTCTAGTAGATATCTCATATCCGAATCTCTACTCGTCACGACACCTACCATATGTGTGTGATCCTTTAGGCCCAATATCGAGCTGGCCATGAGTCATACTTGTCAGAAGTTCTTTTGATTTAGTGAATTATTATCTCCATAATAATTTACTCGACTCATTGACTACGGACGTACTAGGCCACTACGCCGTAGTCCCCAAATGATACAGGAGAATCTAATCCTTTGGACCTATTTATCCTTAGTTATCATGTACCTATAGTCCCTTATCTATCTAATATCCCAAAGACCCTATATCGAGTATGGTGCTATCAGGCCCATACGATCTCACCTCAAGTCTCGCTCTAATCGGATTCTCCCGGAGAACTCTTTCTCTCTCAATCTGAATAACTTTGGCCAAGGATTTGTTTGAGCAAGAATACATGGGATATTCATCTCATGATACCGAGAGTGGATGATCCTCTATTGATACTCAATAGCCCTCGTAAGATTGGCTACCAATCCCAATGACCGATTGTACTAGATCTGGAGCTTCCAAACTTATAAGTCCGGTATCAAAGAGTGGAGTACTCATACAGGATATCCTTGATGTTTAAAGTCTAAGGACCAGATACACTACTAGGACTACGTAATTACTATCTGACAATAATGTATCATCAACCATCCAGCATTCTATGGGCAGATCAATCAGTGAACTTATTCTCTAATGAGCACTTGTACTGTATCCTTAGTGTCCCCACACGATCAACTATGAGACCAACCGCCTCCATCATATGGATGGGTATACAATACACTAGTTTGTCCAGTTATCTCGATGTCCTTCTCGAGTAACTTATGATTGGGATTATTTAGGATTCATGTTTAAAAGTAAATTGGTCTCATTATCGTGATCTTATCATGATCCGACTCCCTTTGCACAAATCCATGTTCTGTTGGAAAATCCAAGGGGGAGACATCTCATGTGCAGCGAAAGAACAAAAAATAAAAATCTTGGATTTCCACAAAAGGTTCCATTATCGTACAAAGATCGGTGCATCAAAAAAAATCCATGAATCCAAAAACTACATGTGTAAAAGAAAGTACCTAAGAAGATCATATATCCCTGAATCCATACAGATCTGTAAGAGAGGATGAAGTAGGTCAAGAATCCTCCTCTCCAACGGTATCCATAAGGTAGGGACTACAACGATACTCCTATCTTGGGAGAGGAGAATAGAAGGTGGCTATCAAAAGAACCCCCAGCCTATGGAGCTTTGATTCCCTCCTATTTATAGAGGCCCCCTATAAACCCTAATGGATCTTACCCTATTGGGTATTGGATCTCTATCTAATTACCTAAGCCTCTTGGATTAGTGGGTCTCTACCGAATAATCTCTTATTAGCCCTTATTGGATCTCATCTTAGGATCCAATAATTCAGGGGCTTAATGGATATCCAATAAGTTAAGGGCTCCGATGGATATCTCATATCCAAACCTCTATTCGTCGTAACACCTACCATATGTGTGTGACCCTCTAGGCCCAATATCGAGCTAGCTGTGAATCATATTTGTCAGAATTTCTTCTAACTTAGTGAATTATTATCTCTATAATAATTCACCCGACTCATCGACTACGGGCGTACTAGGCCACTACACCATAGTCCCTAGACGATATAGGGGAATCCAATCCTTTGGACCTATTTGTCCTCAGTTACCATGTATCTATAGTCCCTCATTCATCTAATATCCTAGAGATTCTATAGCGGGCATGGTGTTGTCAGACCCATACGATTTCTCCTTGAGTCTCGCTCTTATCGGATTCTCTCAAAGAACTCTTTTTCTCTCAATCCGAATAACCTTAGCCAAGGATTTGTCAAGAAAGAATACATAGGATATTCCTCTCATGATATCGAGAGTGGATGATCCTTTATTGACACTCAATAGCTCTTGTAAGGTTTGCTGTCACTCCCAATAACCGATTGTACTAGATCTAGAACTTCTAAACCTATAAGTCTGGTATCAAAGAGTGAAGTACTCATACAAGACATCCTTGGTGTCTCAAGTCTAAGGACCAGATACACCATTGGGACTATGGAATCGCTATTTGATATGAGGTATCAATAACCTTATTGTCTCCATATGAGTAGCTATGAGACCAGCCACCTCCATCATATAGATAGGTATTTAGCACACTAGTCTATCTGATTATCTCGATATCCTTTTCGAGTAACCTATGATCGAGATTATTTAGGGTATGTATTTAAAGGTGAATCGGTCTCATTATCGTGATCTCATCACGATGCGATTCCCATTGCACAGATCCAAGGACATCATAATATATGCAACACACAAGATAAAGTGATAAAATACCTAATAATAATAAGCAAAAAGAAAAAGTGCATATTAAGTCACAAGTGCCATCACTCATGTGATTGGCTTGTAGAGCACATATGACTAGCAATCTCCCACTTGACCTAAAGCCAATCACCTATGTGTCTAATCCCCATCAGGCCTCTATGATGCTCAAAGATATCTTGAGATAATGGCTTGGTTAGTAGATCTATAATATTATCATCGGATGGAACTCTTTCCACTACTATATCTTTTCGGGCCACAATCTCTCTAATAAGCTGGAACCTCCTTAGAACACTTCTGATGAGACCTAGGTTCCCTTATTTGAGTAATCACCCCTTAGTTGTCACAATATCAGGGAATTAGCTCCTCGCTGCTCGATACGACTCTCAAATCTGTGATAAACTTCTTCATCCAGACTCCCTTCTTTGCTGCCTCTACCGTAGCAATATATTCCACCTCTTTGGTCGAATTAGTAGTAGTGTCTCACTTGGAACTCTTCCAGCATACTACTCCTCCATTCAGGGTGAACACATACCCTGAATTATACTTGCTATCATTGACATCGGACTAGAAACTTGAGTCCGTATAGCCCTCAACCCTGAGGCTACTACCTCTATATACTAGTAAAAGATTCTTAGTCCTTCTCAAGTACTTAAGGATGCATTATACTGCTTTCCATTGCTCCAAGCCTAGATCTACCTGATACTTGCTCGTGACACTCAGAGCATACGGTATATCAGGCTTGGTACATAGCATAGCATACATGATAGATCCAATCGCCGAGGCACATAGTATCCTATCCATGTGTGCCCTTTTTTCAAGAATCTTTGGGGATATACTCCTAGAAAGTAATATTCCATGTCTTATTAGTATGAGACATCTCTTGGAATTTTGCATGCCAAACCTTTTGACAATGGTGTCTATGTACCTAGATTGGGACAAGCCAAGCATCCTCTAGGATCTATCTCTATAGATCCATATCCTCAATATGCAAGATGCTTCCCCAAAGTCCTTCATGGAGAAGTGCCTAGATAGCCAAGCCTTTACTTTAGAGAGCATTCTTACATCATTCCCAAAGATCAAGATATCATCCACATACAGTACCATAAAGGTGATAGCGCTCTCACTTACCTTCTTGTATACAAAAGGCTCATCTTAATTCTTAATAAAGTCATAAGATCTAATCGCCTCATCAAATATTATGTTCCAACTTCGAGAAGCTTGCTTCAGTCCATAGATGGACCTAAGCAACCTGCACACCTTGTCTCGGTTATCCCTAGACACGAATCCCTCAGGCTATATCATATACACCTCCTCCTCGAGGTTGCCATTGAGGAATGTGATTTTGACATCTATCTGTCAGATCTCATAATCATAGTGTATTGCAATAGCTAGTAAAATTCGAATGGATTTTAGCATGGCTACGAGTGAGAAAGTTTCGTCATAGTCAATACCTTGCCTTTGACGATATCCCTTAGTCACTAGCCTTGCTTTATAGGTCTCTACCTTTCTATCTACTCCAATCTTCTTTTTGAAGATCCACTTGTAGCCAATGGGTACAATACGCTCGGGTGCAACAACCATGTTCCAAACCTTGTTGGAGTACATGGAATCCATTTCTGAATTCATGACTTCTTGTCATTTCCCGGAGTCTATGCTCATAACAGCCTCCTCCTAGGTCTGAGGTTCAATATCCTCAACATCCTCTCTTTTGATATATTCCACATATCTCTCAGGAGGATAGGATACTCTATTGGACTTACATAAAGTTGGAGCTTGTGTGCTAGGTACCTAAAGAGATTATGGCTGTGAAATGGTGCTTGAGCTAGGTTCTCCAACCTCGCTCAACTCTATCATACTCCCATTGTCTCCACCAAGAATGTGTTCCTTCTCAAAGGGCACAACTCTCTTAGCTACAAAAACCTTTTGGTCCTCAAGGTGATAGAAATAATATCCATAAGTTTTCTTGGAGTATCCTATGAACTTGCATAGTTCTATCCTGGATTCCATCTTGTCGAGGTTGTGTCTCTTGACATGGGTAGGACACCCCCAAATCTTAACAACCTTAAGATCGGGCATCTTCCCATTCCATATCGCATATGTAGTAGACACTATCGGCTTAGTAGGAATTCTATTCAAAAGGTAAGCTGCGGTATCTAGGGTATATCCCCAGAATGAGTTGAGTAGGTCAACGAAACTCATCATAAAACACACCATATCTAACAGTGTATGATTCCTTCTTTCTGATATACCATTAAGCTACGATGTATAAGGAGGTGTCCATTGGGATAAAATCCCATGGTCTTTGAGGAACTGGGTGAACCCTATACTCAAGTACTCACTTCCTCGATCTGATTAAAAGGTTTTAATACTCTTTCCAGTCTAGTTTTTCACTTCATTCTTATATTTCCTAAATTTCTCAAAAGCCTCAGACTTGTATTTCATTAAGTACACAGGTCCGTATCTTGAGAAATCATCAGTGAAAGTAATGAAGTAGGAATAACCACCTATGGCATGAGTCGACATGGGACCACATACATAACTATGTATGAGTTCCAGTAACTCAGTGGCTCTCTCTCCAATTCTACTAATTGGAGAGCTAATCATCTTTCCCCGAAGGCAAGGTTTCAAGTCGCATAAGACTCATAGTCGAATGGATCTAGATATCCATTAATTTTTGAATCCTTCCCTCATGGATGTAACTTAGCCTACAATGCCACAGATATGCATTATTCATCTCTTCTCATTTCCTCTTAGACTCACTTACACTCATGATGTGTGGTGCTATATCAAGCATAAATAAACCATTATGGAATGTTCCTTTTGTGATGATCTTATCATCTAATGCTATTGAACAACCATCGTTCTTAAAATCTAATTTATATCCACTAACTGTCAAACATGAAATGAAAATAATATTTTGATTATAGAAGGAACATAATAGCATGCATCTAATGCAATAATAATTCCATCAAGCAGATGTAAGGTGACCTTGCCAACAGCCACTATAGCAACCTTTGCTCTATTGCCCATCTTAAGGTTCATCTCACCTCTCTTCAATCTCCTAGGTCTTGCCAGAACCTACAACGAATTGCATATATGATAAACACACCTAGTATCTAATATCTATGTGTTATCATGATAGGACTTTAGCAAGGTTAGGTCCTACTCAACCAAGTAGCAGCTAATAAAAACCCTATAAGAGTGTAATAAACCCCACCTAGCCACCTCTGTCCTATAAAGAAGAGTGGCTAGGGTTTACATTTGGGCCTTTGGGCTTCTTTGCCGCCGCCCCCCCTTTACTAGGCCGATCGTCTAGGGTTGAGGGTAAAATGGGTAGTTCACTTAGGAAGCAGCCCCTAAGACTAGGGTATGGAGTCCTGTATAAGTATGTAGCCTCCACCTCTTTTGAATAAGAAAAGATCAATCTACTTTATAGGCACAAGGTTGACTACTTGAAGGGTGGAACCCCTATAGAGTTCCAAGGGTTGGTCCCTCTCAAAGATCAATCTACATAGAATTCCTTTGGGATTCTATCATCTGGTATCAGAGTAGTGATCTGGCTGCTTTTGCTGCCATCCCTGTTGCCCACCATCAACCAAGCAATTCCCACAATTGCTCTTGACGTTGCCGTCTCTACCGTCATCTTCGGTCATAAATCAAATCAATTTACTGTCGCCACCTCCAATTGCATCAGAGATTTGGTAATCTCCTATCACCAATATCTTTTGCTGCTATAATTTTTCATTCAAAATATCAAAAAGAAGTATTGCTATCTATCCTTTGCTGCGAATTCCTTTTGTCGCAAAAGTTATCATCTTTGCGAATGAAGGATTACTGCAAAACATTTCAGCCGCATATTACTGCCTTTAAACCGATCTATTTGCTATCCTTTTTGAACGAAATTTCTTCTGCACTTCATAGATCATCTTGGCTTTCATCTATGATTAATCTATTATGGAATTCATCTCTGAAACATTCCTATGTTGCTACAAATTTTCGTCACAAGCCGCTGAAATTTTTCGACGAGAATTCTTCCATCGCAACTTGCAACAATTTCCTTTCTGTTATGCTACCAAAATTTTATTGATCCAATTTGTCATCATCACTATTATCTAAACTGAGAATTTTCTGTCAAATTCCCTCCTCAAATCTCAGAATTTTTGCTGAAAAATTTATCGAGAAACTGTTGTTTCTTCGATGATAATTCTGCTCTTACGAGACAGCACATATCTACAGCAACTTCTACTGAATTGCTACCTAAATTTTCTTAATCCAATTTGTCATCATCGCTGCTATCTAAACCGAGAATTTGCTGTCAAATTCCCTCCTCAAATCCTGGAATTTTTGCAAGAAATTTCATCGAGAAGCCACTATTTCTTCGATGATAATTTTGCTCTTATGAGACAGCACATATCTGTAGCTACATCTACCGAATTGCTATTGAAATTTTCTTGATCCAATTTGTTATCATTGCTGTTATCTAAACTGAGATTTTGCTATAAATTCCCTCCTCAAATCTTTGGGTTTTTTTTGAAAATTTTGTCAAGAAACCGCTGTTTCTTCGACGACAATTCTGCTCTTACGAGACAACACATATCTGCAGCAACTTCCACTGATTTCTACCAAACCTTTGCTGCCATCTATTATAGATCTAAAACCCTCTTCCCTAATCTTCATCCACTACCATCACAGCCCTAAAACTCTATTAAACTGTAGTACCCCCAAATAGCACCCAAAATAGCCACAAAATTATCCTAAACCGCAGCCTACATCCTCCAATCCACCAACCCTTTCGGCCACCACTTCTCTTAACCAATATATACCTTTAACCCAATAACAAAAAAGAGATCTTAAGATTACAGATTTAGAGGCATATACTATGGCATCTGAGGAGGCAATCAACACTAAATTCAAAGCCTTCGAGATGCGAATAGAGGATAAGATTTAGACTCTCTTTGTCGAACTCAATTTGGGCCGATCACCGAGCCCAAAGAAATCACATCAAGGAGAGAGCTCTAATAAAAGAGATGACTTCCAAAAGAGGAGAGGATTTATGATCGATCCCTACTATCCACGCATGAGGGTGGACTTCCCTAGATGGGAAGAAGGAGACCCGATTGGTTGGATCTCATGCGTGGAGCGATATTTTTAGTACCACAAAATCGTGAACTCATCTATGGTGAAAATTTCAGCTATACATCTTGAAGGGGATACTATACAGTAGTTAGATTGGTTTGAACATACTCATGGAGTCCTCTCATAGTGACAATTCAAAGAAGGACTGCTGATCCGCTTCGGACCAATCGATTACGAGAACATTGACAGACAACTAGCAAAGATCCGACAAACCTCCACCATTCAAGAGTATCAAACCAGGTTTGAAAAGTTATCTAATCAAAATTATGATTGGTTTGAAAAACAGCTATTGGGGATGTTTATTGAGGGTTTGAAGTTAGAGATCCGGGGAGAAGTTAAAGCGCGACAACCGTATACGCTTATGGCAGCCATCTCTTTCGCACGACTTCAAGAGGAGCGATTGAACCATAAAGTCTAGAGGACTAGGGTCACTCTCCAACCAGCAATAACGAAGCCCTTAGTCCCCCCTATTGTCAGCCAAGCTCCTGCACTAAAAAAGTTGACAAGAGGAGAGCTTTGGGAGTGATCTGCAAAGGGGTTATGTTGGCATTGCGATGAACCATGGAGCCATGAGCATCGTTGTAAAAAAGGGAGACTTCTTGTGATTGAACTAGTGAATGAAGAGATCATTGAACAGCTAGAAGAGAGCCTTGAATATGAGGAAGAAGATGTAGAAGAAGAGCCACAACCAATCGACTTTATGGAACATGCGTTAGCCGGCTACTCAAATTCGCAAACGATGAAAGTTGGAGGCCTTCTCAAACAACAACCGATCACTGTTCTCATCGATACGGGTAGCACTAATAACTTCTTAAATAGTAAGATTGCTACTCAGATGGTGCTCCACATCGAAGGTTGCAGCAAGTTTGACGTAAAGGTCGCCGACGACCAAATCCTAAAGTGCGACCAAAGATGCCCGTAGGTAAAACTATTATTGCAAAACTAAGAAATTGATGCCGACTTCTTCCTCTTACCAATTGATGATTATGAGGCCATGTTGGGTATATAGAATGGCTAATAACGCTATGTGACATCTCTTGGAACTTTTCTAAGTTAATTATGAAATTCTATTACAGAGGCAAATAGGTCATCCTACACGGGAAGCGCGAAAGCAACGTAACCATCGTTTCGATCCAACGAATGGAGAAAGTTTTGCACAAGATAAATGGTGGCTTTTTGATGCATCTCCAGTAACAACCAGAGGGGACGAAAATAAAAATTGAAGATCAAAATCTCATGAGGGAGAAAGTTTCATGATAAGATTCAAAATCCTATCTAGGTGGCTTTTAAAGAGGTGAAGAGGCATCTAGGTTAGGGTTAGGGTCTTAAGAGTCCTATTAGAAAGTAGGAGTCCTCTTAGGAAAAGAGTCCTATTAAAAAGTCCTATGAAGATCAAAATCTTGAGTAAGAGTCCTATTAGGAGTGGGGCTTAGAAGCCCTTAGGTCTTCTTTAATCAAAAGAGTCCTATTAGATGACGTTTGATGAACCGCACGATCTC
The DNA here is from genome assembly GCA_024322285.1 of Musa beccarii. Lineage (NCBI taxonomy): Eukaryota > Viridiplantae > Streptophyta > Magnoliopsida > Zingiberales > Musaceae > Musa > Musa beccarii. Next base: position 35,600,562 of record CM044401.1, on the reverse strand, counting down.
ACCTAACAATCTCACCTAATTACTTGCTGAATTTGATGACATTTTTATTGAACCGCACGATCTTCCACCTACTTGATAACATGACCACCAAATTCCAATTCTTCCGGGCAAACCACCAGTGAACACTCAGCCGTACCGCTATCCTCACCTCTAGAAGGATGAAATTGAGAAGATTGATAAGGAGATACTCACCATTGTGCACGCAGTAATAAAGAGGAGACCCTACCTGATCGGCCGACGATTTCAAATTAAAATTGACCATAGAAGCCTCAAGTACTTTTTGGAGCAGAAGATATCATCCCTGGAGTAGCAGAAATGGGTAACCAAACTTCTAGGATTTGATTATTAAATTATTTACAAAAAGGGGAAAGAAAACGTTATTGTAGATGCATTCTCACAACTACCTGAGTAAGCTGAATTTTCAACCACCTCTCTTCCTACCACCGGCTTCCTCGAGGACATTAGGGAGGAATGGAAGAAGGATCCAGAGGCTAGCAACATTATTAAAAAATTAGAGGAAGATCCAAGTGCAATAGCTCACTATACTTGGGATTCGGAGGATCTACGCTACAAAGGTCATATTGTACTTAAATTCGACTCCCCTTGCATCAAAGTCATTCTGCACAAAATGCACTCCACACCTTCAACAGGGTACTTTAGATTTCTAAGAACCTACAAAAGAGTGAAGTAAAAGTTTTATTGGAGAGGGATAAAAAAAATTATTTCTAAATATATGGCACAATGTAATGTATGTCAAAACCAAAAGGATGAAACAGTGGTGAGTCCAAGGAAACTACAATCACTACCCATACCAGACTCAGTATGGACTAACATCTCCATGGACTTCATCAAAGGGTTGCCACCTTCCAAAGGTAAAAGCACGATCCTCGTGATGGTTGATCGACTTACGAGATATGCTTATTTTTGTGCTGTGCGAAATCCTTGCACTACTGCTAGTATTGCTTAGATTTTCATAGAAAATATTATTAAACTATATGGGATGCCAAGGTCCATTATAAGTGATTGAGATGAGGTCTTTACTAGTAAATTTTGAACCAAGTTATTTCAGTTGTAGGGCACCAAACTCAAGATGAGCACAGCATATCATCCACAAACTAACGGCTAAACAGAGGTGGTGAACAGGTGTTTAGAGATGTACCTTTGGCGTTTCGCTAGTGACCGACCAAAGGAGTAGACGAAATGGCTCCCATGGACTGAATGGTGGTATAATACTACATATCATTCCTCTACAAAAATGTACCCCATATGAAGCATTGTATGGTCAGCCGGCCCTTGTGATTCCAAGGTATGTAATTGGCTCAGCTAAGGTAAATCAGGTCGATCAAGATTTAATTGATAGGGACAAACTTCTATAGCTACTAAAGGATAATCTCTCTACCTTTCAAGCCAGAATGAAGCAGCAAGTCGACACACGATGAAGCGAAAGAGAATTTTCAGTAGGAGATTGGGTTTATCTACACCTACAGCTATACAAGCAACTCTCCATCAACACACGAGCCTCCATAAAGCTATCCCCACATTTTTATGGGCCCTATCAGATCACAAAGTGTATTGGAGATGTGGCATACAGACTTCAATTGCCTGAGGATGTCAAAATCCACCCTGTCTTCCACGTGTCATGCTTGAAGATCAAGTTGGAAAAATATGAGTCACCCTAGATTCAATTGCCCAACACCACTGATGATGGAGATATTCAAACCCAACCACAAGCCATCCTCGACTGTAGAATCATGATGCGTCACCGACATCCCTCTACTGAAGTACCTGTACATTGGAATAATTTACCACCCGAAGATGCCACATGAGAATCATATGAGGAGCTAAAGACCCGGTTCCCTATGTTTATAGAACCTTAGCCTTGAGGGCAAGGCTAATTTGAAAAGGGCGGACTTGATAGGATTCTAGCAGGGTTGGGTCCTATTCAACCAAATAGCAGCTAATAAAAACCCTGTGAGAGTGTAATAAACCCCACCTAGCCACTTCTATCATATAAAGAAGAGTGGCTAGGGTTTACATTTGGGCCTTTGGGCTTCTTAGCTGCGCCACCCCCGCCCCTTTTACTAGGTCGGTCGGCTAAGTTTGAGGGTAAAATGGGTAGTTCACTTAGGAAGCAGCCCCTAGGGCTAGGATTTGGAGTCCTATATAAGCATTAGCCTCCACCTCTTTTGAACAAAAAAAGATCAATCTACTTTGCAGCCACAAGGCCGACTACTTAGAGGGTGAAACCCCTATAGCGTTCAAAGGGTTGATCCCCCTCAAAGATCAATCTACATATAATTCCTTTGGGGTTCTATCATATCATAAGATTCTAACAAATGGAGACTGATCATGAATGTACCTAAAGTTTCTCCAAGCTTCTATTTCGCCCTCTTTGCAAGGTACTCTTTGCAGTTCCTCTTCCAGTGCCCATCTTTGCTGTAGTGGAAGCATTGGCCTTTATCCTTTGTTGGGTCTTTCCTAGCAACCTTTGCTTTACCCATTTTACCCTTGTCCTTACCCTTCTTAAGGGACTTCTCAGCCTTCTTTTTCTTTTTGGTCTCACCAACAAAGGGAACTGGCTTCTTTTTCATGATGGTTCTCTCTGCTTCTCTCAACATATTGAGGAGCTCTGGGAGGGTCACCTCAAGCTTGTTCATATTAAAATTCATTATAAAATGAGAAAAAAAATCTAGTAGGGATTGAAGCACAAGATCCACACACAGTTATCCTCTAGGACCATTCCTCATCCAATGAGTTTCTCAATCCACTCAATCATCTTAAGCACATGATTATGAACCAGTGTCCCTTCAGTCATCCTAGCACAGAAAAGACTTTTCGATATCTCATATAGCTAAGTTCTTCCCTGTTCCTCAAATAGTTTGTGAAGATGTAGGAGTATGGAATTAGCATCCATATTTTCATGTTGTATTTGTAACTCAGTAGCGATAGAGGCCAATATATAACACTGAGCAAGAGTGCAATCATCTATGTACTTTACATAACGAGCGATCTCATTCTCGCTTGCACCTTCATCGGGTGTAGGGATCATTATATCAAGAACGTTTATGATTTTCTCCATCGTGAAAATGATTCTCAGATTGCGAAACCAATCCATATAATTTGGACCAATAAGGCGGTTGGCATCAAGTATGCCATGTAAAGGATTTGAAAGCGATATTTTTCTAAAATTAAAGATGTAGCAGAAATAAATAAAATATAGACTTTATAAAAATTAAATAGTTAAGATAAGGACTTCTATCTTAATGTACTCCGACTAATTTTTTGCGAGGCACACAAGACCCTCCGGTATATGAATTGGAGACTCCCGACGGATCTCTAGTGGGGATCAGGATCCAATCGATGTCTTAATGTAATTTCGAGGGACTCGACCAATCATGTTAAGCCCGTAAAGGTAGGCAACTCTTGCTAATCACACCTTGTGATTTCCATCATGTTCGGCCTCTGAACTACCATGGTCTCGAGGGACTCGACCAACCATGATTTTTAGTTAAGTCATCACCATCGTTATAAGATGAGTCTGATTCGATGATATACCCTCAAGGGACTCGACCAAGCATACCATATCCTCAGGTCACCGGTGACACCTCTATGTCATAGATAAGATAGCGAATCATAGTATAGGTGAGTCTTCAAGGACTCGACCAACTCAACCTACACCGGAAATCAGTTCCTACCTATAATGATGGAAGGCCACATGGGTCAATCTAATTGCCTCATGTTTATCGACTTAATATTATTAATAAAGGGGATTTTTGATTTGATCTCCTAATATAATATGTCACACACATACATATTTGCTATATATCTACATCATATGCATATATATACATATCTAGTAGGTGTATAGCCAATCACACATCATATGAGCAATCACACCAAATGATTATGGACCACATCCTAATATGATCAGGCCTAAGCCAGTGGGCCCAATCACTCACATCAAGATCTATATATGCATTAGCGCATCTCCATGCCTTGTGATTGTCCATCTCGCTTTATCGGTTCCATCAACATCTCAATGCATCTTTATGCGTCGGATCGTTCGTCTCGGTCTCGTGGGTCCCGCTATCGCTTCCACACTCCCATTGTGCCTCCTCATGTAATTACAACATAATTACAAGTATGCAGGCCCCATAATAAATGAGAAAAAATAGAGGCTCGTAGGCCCCAATAATAATAATCACATGTACACATCACATCACACGGTCCATGATCATTTGTCCACATCATACATCACATATATATGTTATTATATAGGACTACTTGGTAAATAATAATAGTTAATTAAATATTTTAATTAATTAATATTTTTCTGAAATCAAGGATATATAGGGAATTTTTAAAATTCTAGAGGGTATTTTGGTCATTCGACCAAAAGGGACAAAATTAAAATTTTTAAAATTTCGAGAGGTAAAACTATCTTTTGCCCAGGAAGCCCTAATACTCTTCTCTTCTGCCTATTACATTACGGCCTCGCCACCTAACCTGTCATGGACAAATTGTAAACGGCTTATTCGGTGTAATGCTTATGCATGTTCATGTTCTTTCAGTTTATTCTTATTTTACAAAGTATTTAAAGGGCTAACCAAAAGGCTAAATAGCCCCATTTGAGCGAGTTTGGTGGTCGTTTCAGGCTTGTACATAATGATGGTGTCATGTGGACACTTGTACTAGATTTTGGTCTATAGTGGACCAATTTTATACCTTTGTTGTGCGACCGTTCTGAGCTTGTGATATCCATGGTTAGAATTTACATTGTCTATAAAGTGTTTACTGAAAGGGTTGCTTATGGATCCCGTGTAAAGTGCTTTCTTTATCCCGTCTTCTCTTTTGCAGGTCCTAAGGGGTCATAGGAGGTTTCGGGGAGGTTGACCTTTGCGGACAACACGCAATGGTGCCGCACAGCTTAGGCAAAACCAGCTAAGTCCATGACAGATGGTATCAGAGCAGGACAAGTATACATAGAAACTTAGCATGCAAACGTGGGGGACCTAGTACGGCTGTGTTGAGGGTAGCCAACATGCGTGACCATTTGAAAATAAATATGGAGTTGTAGGGGATAGAGTCACTCAAAGGAGTGAGCATCCAAGGACGGCATTCAGAGGAATGGCCAACCCTTCGTGCAAGAGGCACCACGAGGATAAACAAGCTAAGAGGAATTGTGTAGCACACAAAAGTTAGGATGGCTGAGTTCGAGTAGTGGCTCGACATTGGCACTCAAACTTAATGGTGCTCGAGGCAAGCGGGATGCTTGGCAAAGGATGAGACCGTGCAAGGTGGAATGGGTTGTTCAGCAATCTAAAGAGTTATGCAAAGCTCACAGAGGTGAGGGGAGTTGCAAACTCAAGGAATTCGATACTCATACAAGGGCTTGTATGTGGGCGATGGACTATCTGTGGCCATCCCAAGGTGGCTGAAGGTCGGCGCCATGGAGCATTGAAACTTTCTCTTCGGCATGAGCAGGATATGTTTGTCAGAGGCTAAAGTGTGTAGCAGGTTCAATATGTTGCTAGACCCAGAGGGGTGTAGTGGGAGCTGTATTGGTGAAGAGTCACAATCTAGCATATGCATTTACGGAGGCAAAATAGTGCACTATTTGTTCAGCAAGACGAAGAAGTCCAAGGGGATGGTGATCTCTAAACTTCCAAAGGGAAGGATACGAAGAGAGAAGTTGCTCCAACGGGGCAGATATCCAGAAGGGATAAGTCCCGATTCTCCAGAGGGAGAATCATGTGTAACGGACTGCACACATTGAGGAGGAGTACCTCAAGACAAAGCTCAATAGACCAAACGAGCAGCGAGGAGTCATCACATGATCCCACAGGAGGTAATGCATTGGTGGACGCATAGCGAGATCAAGTGGGAGAGTGACCCAAGGCAACACAAAGTAAAAGCACACTTGGAGCTAATATGGAGATCGAACTCAACAGAGGGTTGACCCATGAAATGGTGGGCATGAGGACTATCATTAACTCTTTGTAAATCAAGAAGTGGAGCAACTTGGGGATAACTTAGTGAAACACCCAAGCCACATGAAGGAAGTTGGTATAGAAGATAGAACATGGAGCGAGGGCTTGGAGCTTTGCTTAGATTGAGGTCAAGGATATGGACTCTTATAATGGCAGGAGCAGGATCATGTCGTTCCATGGGTTTCTTTATTCCAATGGAGCAGACTTATCTTGCATGGTGCCAAAGACGAAGGGAGCTTTGAGGCACATGCACCTTATCTCGGTGAAGCATTTGGTGGAGGAACTAAGACGACACAGTTTGCAGAGGTAAAGTTGGTATCAGAATGTCTTGGCACGGGGCAAGAGGACGTAGAGGTAGGTACTCTTGAAGAATATACCATAGTGTTGCTATTCGAGTTGCCATGAGGAAAGCAGTGTGCAGCGGAGATTGTGTTGGTAGGGGTAGAGGCCCAGGATCCAAATAATTGTGCACCAATTTCAGCAAAGTCAGGAGACTTCAGAGGAGCTGCTAGGCAACGAACTATCCTAGAGCTATGCTTCATCCGGATGTGACCCGAGAGCAGGTGAACGAAGGTCGATGGCTAAAGGAGTGAATAAAATCGAAAGTGACAAATGCCCTACAATGTGTTGGCGGAGTCCACACATGGAAAGATCACAGTTCAAGTTCCTACCACAAGGATCAGAATACAAAGAGATGTCACCAAGAGGCGACATGATGCAGCGGATCATGGTGGAATAGTTCGTGGCAATGCGACACACATAGCATGTCTCGTAAGGGACAAGGTCATACGGAGGTATGATCGGGAGCTCGATTGGGAGCTCCACTTCAGTGGTCAACACGACGGCAAGAAGAGATATGGATTCACGCAGTGAATGCTATGGTACCATAGAGGCAGGTCTTCTGTGTGTGCATCGAATGTTGCATTGAATGGAAACCTTAGGCATCAGCTTATGGGGGCTATGTACTATTGAGGAAGAAGTTCAGATGCAAGTCCTAGTGAGTCTCATGGGGGGACTGGAACATACAGAGGTATGATCAAAGCAGCTGAAGAGTTAGACTTCTTCAGAGCTTACATTCACTTAAGGGAGCCCGACAAATCAAATGACAAGGCCGAGTAAGCGAACATTGCGACCAATGAAGCTAAGGAGAACAGAAGCGGTGCAAGCCCTGCAATATGATGGCAAAGGCTATACATGGGAGTTGCATTTTGTTTTTCCATCGACTAAGAGGAACTGCTTAAAGAACATAGAGGTGTTGAAGTAGGTGGTCAAAAAAGGGTGAGGAAGCAATGACGAGTCCAGAGGGACTCATCTACCCAAAATCAATCATCGGTTAGAATGAAAGTGGACTCAGAGGAGTGCCGTAGTGCTGTAGAGGCAGATCTACCAATCGTAAAGAAAGGATGCAGATGCGAGACAATGGATAGTAGTGCATGGGCATTGCAGCGCCATGGTACTACAGAGGCGGGACTTCTGTAGAGTCATCGATCTCTTGCTCTCATAGAGGGAAAGTGCTTGGTCGTGATATAGGCCGTGGAGGAGGATAATGCATTGGCAAACTCCATATACCATGACAAAGTTAATGGGCAGAGGCCAGAGAACTTCATAAGACCAGTGTCAATGGACTTCTCATCGAGATTTTCATAAGAGAAGGACTTCGGGTTGATGTATGACTTGCTCTAAGTTGGAGTGATAACTTCTTGCATTCTAGAAGTTCAATGATATTGAGAAGGTGAATCATCGTAGCTGACTTAATGCAAGGATTGCAAACACTTCAAGTGCTTCGAAAGTGTGAGCTAAGTGCAGGCGAATTCTAGTAACCAACTCGACACACGAAGTACAACCTCGAGGAGGTGGGCAAAATCAAGTAACCTTTTCCTTCTCAACTCTCAAGAGAATGGGTGAAATCGAGTACCCTAACTCTCTTAGTTATCTAGCAAAGAAGCTTTGCACAGATTTGAAGACCCTTCGAAGAGACTAATGGAAGAAAATAGTTGTCAAGTCCTCACCAATGGTGATCAGTGCTACTGAGAGTAGATTGTCCACTTTATTTCCCAACTGAATGCTAATTGAAAGCGGAAGTGATGCAAACCTACTTGGATGAGACAACTAAGTGGAAGAAGATTCAATGAAAAAATTTTATGGAGGAAGGATCTAAAAACTTCAAAGGTTACGAGGCGATGCTCGTTAAAGCTCCAACAAGCATCTATCCAGTTCAAGGGACAAGAAGAATTTGAAAACTAGCGCATATCAAAGATGATCTTTTCTTTCATCAGATGAATCTATAAGAACTAGCAAGGATCATCCCAACTTTGTCGACCACATACCAAAGTCAGAGTCATTAGCGAGTTGAAGCAGCATGGTAAATTAAAGTTCGATGACTCAACAACAACAATGTAGAGAACAACTGAGAGCCGATGGGCGTATTACAGTAGGAGCAGAAGATTGAAGATCTAGCAAAGACAAGGAGTTGCAGCATCAATAAAGGCTTCGATGAGGACGTCAAAGGAATAAGTGGGGGAGAATGTCATTGACAAATTGTAAACGGCTTGTTCAGTGTAATGCTTATGTATGTCTATGTCCTTTCAGTTTGTTCTTACTTTACAAAGCATGTAAAGGGCTGGCCAAAGGCTAAACAATCTCATTTGAGTGAGTTTGGTGGTCATTTCAAGCTTGTACATAATGATGGTGTCATGTGGACACTTGTACTAGATTTCGGTCTGTAGTGGACCAATTTTATACCTTTATTGTGCAATCATTCTGAGCGTGAGATATCGATGGTTAAAATTTGTATTGGCTATAAAGTGTTTGCTGAAAGGATTGCTTGTGGATCCCGTGAGAAGCGCTTTCTCTATCCCGTATTCTCTTTTGTAGGTCCTAAGAGATCGTAGGAGGTTTCGGGGAGGCTGACCTTTGCAGACGAGATGCAATGGTGCCACACGGCTTAGGCAAAACCAGCTAAATCCGTGACAAGTCGGCGGTGGCGCCGCGGGTGGCGCCGACCCTTGCGGATAGGCCGCCTACCCCTTGTAGGCATGCCATAGGCCACCGGCGTAGGTAGCCTGCAAGCACTACCTGCTTGCGGCCCGTTGCCCATCGGTCGACTACATGCAAACCGTCGGCGATGGCCAAGGCTACAAGCAGCCTTTGGTTATTTTGTTAGCGCAGCAAGGGCATCAACAGTTGCTGCTCTTCCTCGCCTTTTGTGCCAATAATTTTAACAACAAAAGGTGTTCTAAATCACAACACAAGTAGTTTAAGATCTGATTTTCACACAAACAACCTAGCTCTAATACCACTATTGGGAAATCCAAGGGGGTGATATCTCATATGCAATAGAAGAACAGAAAATAAAAATCTTGGATTTCCACGAAAGGTTCTGTCGTCATGCGAAGATCAGTGCATCAAAAACAAATCCGCAAATCCAAAAATTGTATTTGTAAAAGAAAGTACCTAGGGAGATCGTATATCCTTGAATCCCTACAGATCTATCTGAGGGGATGAAGAAGGTCAAGCGTCCTCCTCTCTAGCTCTATCCATACGATAGGGACTACAACGATGCTCCTCTCTTGGGAGAGAAGAATAGAAGGTGGCTATCAAGAGACCCCTAGCCTATGGAGCTTTGATTCCCTCCTATTTATAGAGGTCCCCTATAAACCCTAATGGATCTTGCCCTATTGGGTATTGGATCTCTATCCAATTACCCAAGCCTCTTGGATTAGTAGGTCTCTACCGATTAATCTCTTATTAGCTCTTATTGGATCTCATCTTAGGATCTAAGAATTCAGGAGCTTAACGGATATCCAATAAGTTAGGGGCTCCGACGGATATCTCATATCCAAACCTCTACTCGTCGTAACATCTGCCATATGTGTGTGACCCTCTAGGCCCAATATCGAGCTGGCCATGAGTCATACTTGTTAGAAATCCTACTAACTCAGTGAATTATTATCTCTATAATAATTCACATAACTCATCGACTACGGACGTATTAGGCCACTACATTGTAGTCCCTAGACGATACAAAGGAATCCAATCCTTTAAACCTATCTATCCTTAGTTACCATGTATCTATAGTTCCTTATCCATTGAATATCCCAGAGACCCTATACCGGGCATGGTGCTGTCAAGCCCATACAGTCTCTCCTCTAGTCTCGCTCTTATCGGATTCTCCCAAAGAACTCTTTCTCTCAATCCGAATAATCTTGGTCAAGGATTTGTTTGAGCAAGAATACATGGGATATTCCTCTTATGATACCGAGAGTAGATGATCCCTATTGACACTCAATAGCCCTCGTAAGGTTGACTACCACTCCCAATAACCGACTGTACTAGATCTGAAATTTCTAAACCTATAAGTCTGGTATCAAAGAGTGGAGTACTCATACAGGACATCCTTGGTATCTCAAGTCTAAGGACCAGATACACTATTGAGACTACAGAATCACTATCTGACGTGAGGTATCAATAACCATCCAGCATTCCGTAAGCGGTTCAATTAGTGAACTCATTCTCCAATAAGCACCTGTACTATGTCCTTAGTGTCTCCACACGAGTATCTATGAGATCAACTATCTCCATCATATGGATAGGTATACAACACACTAGTCTATCCAATTATCTCGATGTCCCTTTGGAGTAACCTATGACCAAGATTATTTAGGGTTTGTGTTTAAAGGTGAATCGGTCTCATTATCATGATCTCATCACGATTCGATTACCATTGCACAGATCCAAGGATATCACAATATATGCAACACGCAAGATAAAGTGATAAAATACCTAATAATAATAAGCAAAAAGAAAGAGTGCATATCAAGTCACAAGTGTCATCACTCATGTGATTGGCTTATAGGGCACATATGACTAGTATGTTCATCACAATATACACAACACGCAAGATAAAGTGATAAAATATCTAATAATAATAAGTAAAAAGAGTGCATGTTGAGTCACACGTGCTATCACTCACGTGATTGGCTTATAGGGCACATATGACTAGCAATCTCTCACTTGATCTAAAGCCAAACACCTACGTTTATGATCCCCATCAGACCCCTGTGATGCTCAAAGACAATCTGAGACAATGGCTTCGTCAGTGGATTTACAATGTTATCTTCGGATGGAACTCTTTCCACTACTACATCTCTTCGAGCGACAATCTCTCTTATCAAGTTGAACCTACTCAAAACATATTTTGACTTCTGATGAGACCTGAGTTCCTTTACTTGAGCAATCGCCCTATTGTTGTCACAATTCGCTGCTCGGCATGACTCTTAGATTTGCGATGAACTTCTTCATCCAAACTTGTTACTTTGCTACCTCTACCACAACAATGTACTCTGCCTCTATGGTCGAATCAGCAGCAATGTCTTGCTTGGAACTCTTCCAGCATGCTACTCCTCCATTCAAGGTGAACACATACCCTAAATTAGACTTGCTATTATCGACATCAGACTGGAAGCTCGAGTCCGTGTAGCCCTCAACCTTGAGGTTACTACCTCCACATATTAGTAAAAGATTCTTAATCCTTCTCAAGTACTTAAGGATACACTTTATTGTTTTCTAGTGCTTCAAGCTTAGATCTACCTAATACCTGCTTGTGACACTCAGAGCATGCGCTATATTAGGCTTGGTACATAGTATAGCATACATGATTGACCTTATCGCTGAGGCATAGGGTATCCTATCCATATGTCTATGTACCTGAATGGGATAAGCCAAGCATCCTCTTGAATCTATTTCTATAGATCTGAATCCCCAATATGTAGGACGCTTCCCCTAAGTCCTTCTTGGAGAATTGTCTAGATAGCCAAGCCTTTACTGTGGAGAGCATTCTCATATTATTCCCAATGATCCGGATATCATCCACATATAGCACCAAAAAGGTGATAGCGCTCCCACTTATCTTCCTGTAAACATAAGGCGCATCTTCATTCTTAACAAAGTCATAAGATCTGATCACCTCATCAAATCTTATGTTCCAACTTTAGGAAGCTTGCTTCAGTCCATAGATGGACCTAAGCAACCTGCACACCTTATTTGGACTATCTTTGGATACAAATCCCTTAAGTTGTATCATATACACGTTCTCCTCAAGGTTGCCATTAAGGAATGCGATTTTTATCATCCATCTGCCAGATCTTAAAATCATAGTATGCTGCAATAGCTAATAAAATTCGAATAGATTTTAGCATGGCTACGGGTGAGAAAGTTTCATCATACCCCTTAGCTACTAGCCTTGCTTTATAAGTCTCTACTTTTCCATCTATTCCGATCTTCTTTTTGAAAATCCAGTTGTAGCCAATGGGTGCAATACCCTCAAGTGCATGATATAACCCTAGAAAAATTCTATAAAGATTGATCTTTGAGAGGGATCAACCCTTGGAACGCTATAGGGGTTCCACCCTCCAAGTAGCCTGGTGGCTATAATTATAGATTGATATTTCTTGTTCCAAAGAAGTGGAGGCTACAAGCTTATATAGAGCTCTAAACCCTAGCCCTAGGGGCTACTTCCTAAGTGAACTACCCAATTTACCCTTAACTTTAGCTGACCAGCCCAGTAACAAGGGGAGCGGCGGCTAAGAGGCCCAATAGCCTAAATATAAACCATAGCCTCTCTTCTTTATAGGATAGAGGTGGCTAGGTGGGATTTATTACTCTCACAGGATTTTTATTAGTTGCTACTTGGTTAAGTAGGACCCAACCTCGCTAGGGTCCTATCAAGCCCACCCTCTTCCAATCAGCCTTGTCCTCAAGGTTGGGGTTCCATGAATTTAGGGAATCGGATCTTCAACTCCTCATATGATTCTCATATGGCATCTTCGGATGGTAAATTATTTCAATGCACTAGTACTTCAGTAGAGGGATGTCGGCAACGCATGATGATTCTGTGATCGAGAATGGCTTACGATTGGGCTTGGATATATCCATCATTAGTGGTATTGGGCAATTGAATCTGGGGTGACTCGTGTTCTCCCAACTTGGGCTTCAAGTTTGATACGTGGAAGATAGGGTGAATTTTGACATCCTCAGGCAATTTAAGTCGGTACGCCATAGCTCCAATATGCTCTGCGATCTGATAGGGCCCATAAAAATATGGAGATAGCTTCATGGAGGCTCGTGTGTTGATGGATAGTTGTTTGTATGGCTGTAGGTGAAGATAAACCCAATCTCCTACTAAAAATTCTCTTTCGCTTCTTCATGTGTCAGCTTGCTACTTCATTCTGACTTAAGCAGTAGAGAGATTATCCTTTAGCAACTATAGGAGTTTGTCTTTGTCAATTAAATCTTGGTCGACCTGATCTACCTTAGCCGAGCCAATTATATACTTTAGAATCATAGGAGCTGACCGACCATATAATGCTTCATATGGGGTACATTTTGTAGATGAATGATATGTAGTATTATACCACCATTCGGCCCAGGGGAGCCATTTCATCCACTCCTTTGGTTGATCACTTATGAAACACCAAAGGTATGCCTCTAAACACATGTTCACCACTTTTGTTTGGCCGTCAGTTTGTGGATGATATGCTATGCTCATCTTGAGTTTGGTGCCCTGCAACTGAAATAACTCGGTCCAAAATTTACTAGTGAAGACCCTATCACGATCACTTACAATGGACCTTGGCATACCATGCAGTTTAACAATATTTTCTGGGAAAATCTGAGCAATACTAATAGTAGTGCAGGGATTTCACACAGCACAAAAATGAGCATATTTCATAAGTCGATCAACCACTACAAGGATTGTGTTTTTCCCTTTGGAAGGTGGCAGCCCTTCGATGAAGTCCATAAAGATGTCAGTCCACACCAAGTCTGGTATGGGTAGTGGTTGTAGTTTCCTTGGACTCGCCACTATTTCACCTTTTTGCTATTGACATACATCACATTGTGCTACGTATTCAGAAATAATTTTTTTCATCCCTCTCCAATAAAAGTTTTGCTTCACTCTTTTGTAGGTTCTTAGAAATTTGGAGTGCCCTGCTGAAGGTGTGGAGTGCATTTCATGCAGAATGACTTTAATGCAAGGGGAGTTTGGTATAAGAACAATACGACCTTTGTAGCGTAGATCCCTCGAATCCCAAGTATAGTGAGCTATTGCGCTTGGATCCTCCTCTAATTTTTTTGATGATGTTGCTAGTTTCTGGATCCTTCTTCCATTCCTCCCTAATGTCCTCAAGGAAGAAAATTCAGCTTGCTCAAGTAGCTGTGAGAGCACATCTACAATAATATTTTCTTTCCCCTTTTTGTAAATAATTTCATAATCAAATCCTAGAAGTTTGGTTACCCATTTTTACTACTCCGGGGATGATATCTTCTGCTCCAAAAAGTACTTGAGGCTTCTATGATCGGTTTTAATCTAAAATCGTTGACTAATCAAGTAGGGTCTCCACTTTGTTACTACATATACAATGGCGAGCATCTCCTTATCATAGATAGATATTTTTTGATGGGAGGGAGACAACGCCTTGCTGGTGTAGGCGAGTGGTCGACCATCTTGTATGAGAACAGCTCTAATTCCAACTCCAGATGCATCGGCCTCAATGATGAAGGGTCGGCTGAAATCTGATAGCGCTAGTACCGGTGTTATCGTCATGGCTGCCTTAAGTCTGTCGAAGGCAGCGGAGGCTTTGTTCGACCATTAGAAGACAACCTTTTTTAGTAGAGAAGTGAGGGGGGCACTGATTTTGCCATAGTCCTTCATGAATTTTCGGTAGTAGCCCGTTAGTCTAAGGAACCCACGCAGCAATTTCACATTTGTAGGTTTCGGCTAGCCTTGCATTGCTTCGATTTTTGTTGGGTCTATGGCCACTCCTTCTGATATTATGTGCCCAAGGTACTCTACTTTTTGCTGGAGAAAGCTGTACTTTGATAGCTTAACAAAAAGAGTATTCTCCCGAAGGATCATCAGAACAAATCGCAAGTGCTGAAAGTGAGTCTCAAGAGAAGGGCTGTAAATGAGAATATCATCAAAAAATACCGGCATAAATTTGTGAAGGAAGCTCCCAAAAATATCGTTCATGAGACTTTGAAAGGTTGAAGGAGCATTAGTGAGTCCAAAGGGCATTACCCGTTATGAGTGCGAAAAGCAGTTTTTGGGATGTCGCATTCACATACCCGAATTTGGTGGTAACTGGATCGGAGGTCCAACTTCGTGAAGACTCGAGCTCCTTTTAATTCATCAAGAAGTTCATCCACCACTGGTATTAGGTACTTATCCTTGACGGTGATGTCAATTAGAGCTCGGTAGTCGAGGCACATCCGCCAAGTTCCGTCTTTCTTACGCACAAGTAGCGCCGGTGAGGAGTAGGAGCTACAGCATGATCGAATCACCCCTGTTTCGAGCATCTCCTTCACGATCTTCTCAATTTCATCCTTCTAGAGGTGAGGATAGTGGTAAGGCTGAGTGTTTGCTAGTGGTTTGCCCGGAAGGATTGAAATTCGATGGTCATGTTGTCGAGTAGGAGGAAGACCGCATGGTTCAGCAAAAACAATGTCAAATTCAACAAGCAGTTGGGTGAGATTTTGATCTTTAATTTCTGTTTTCTTCCCCTCTAGTTGCTGCTGGAGATGCATAAGAAAGCCACCATTTATCTTGTGTAAAACTTTCTCCATTCGTTGGGTTGAAACGGTGGTTACGTTGCTTCCGCGCTTCCCGCGTAGGGTGACTTATTTGCCTTTGCAATAGAATTTCATAATCAATTTGGAAAAGTTCCAAGAGACGTCACCTAGCGTTGTCAGCCATTCTATGCCTAGAACAGCCTTATAATCATCAATTGATAGGAGAAAGAAGTCGGCAACAATTTCTTGGCCCTACAGTAATAGTTTCACCTGCAGGCATCTTTGGTCGCATTTTAGGATTCGACCGTTGGCGACCTTTATGTCGAACTTGCTGCAACCTTTGATGTGGAGCAACATCCGAGCAGCAACCTTACTGTTTAGAAAGTTATTAGTGCTGCATGTATCGATGAGAACGATGATCAGTTGTTGTTTGAGCAGGCCTCCAACTTTCATCGTTTGCGGATTTGAGTAGCCAGCTAGCGCATGTACCACAAAGTTGGTCGATTGTAGCTCTTCTTTCATATCTTCATCCTTATATTCAAGACACTCTTCTAGCTGTTCACTGATCTCTTCTTCCACTGGTTCAATCACAAGAAGTCTCCCTTTTTTACAGCGATACTCGCGGCTCCACAACTCATCATAATGCCAACATAACTCCTTGGCAGATCGGTCTCGAAGCTCTTCTCTTGTCAACCTTTTTGGTGTAGGAGCTTGGCTGATAGTAGGGGGGGTTGAGGGCTTCAATATTGCTAGTCGGGGAGCGACCCTAGTCCTCCGGGCTATGTGGTTCAATCGCTCCTCCTAAAGTCGTGCGAAAGAGATGGCTGCCATAAGGGTGTACGGTTGTCGCGGTTTAACTTCTCCCTGGATCTCTGACTTTAAGCCCTTAATAAATGTCCCCAATAACTATTTTTCAGACCAATCACAAGTTTGATTAGATAACCTTTCAAACCTGGTTTGATACTCTTGGATGGTGGAGGTTTGTCGGATCTTTGCTAGTTGTCCGTCGATGTTCTCGTAATCGGTTGGTCCGAAATGGATCAGCAGTCCTTCTTTGAATTATCACCATGAGAGGACTCCATGAGTGTGTTCAAACCAATCAAACCATTGTATGGCATCCCCTTCAAGATGTATAGTCGTAATTTCTATCATAGTTACATCTGCAATTTTGTGGTACCGAAAATATCACTCCGCGCACGAGATCCAACCAATCGGGTCTCATTCTTCTCATCTAGGGAAGTCCACCCTCATGCATGGATAGTGGAGATCGGTCACAGAGCCTCCTCTCTCCTAGAGGTCATCTCTTCGATCAGAGCTTTCTCCTTGATGTGATTTCTTTGGGCTCGGTGGTCGACCCAATCTAAGTTCGGCAAAGAGAGTCCGAATCTTCTCCTCCATTCGTGTCTCGAAGGCTTCGAATTTAGCATCAATTGCCTCCTTGGATGCCATAGCATGTCTCAAAATCTTTAATATTAAGATATCTTTTTTACTATTGAGTTAAAGGCATGTATTGGTTGAGAGAAGTGGTGGCTGAAAGGGTTGGTGGATTGGTGGATGTAGGCTACGGTTTAGGCTTGTTTTGTGGCTATTTTGGGTACAGTTTGGGGCTGCAGTTTGATAGAGTTTTTGGGCTGTGATGGTAGTGGATGAAGGTTAGGGAAGAGGGTTTTAGATCTGTGGTAGATCGCAGCAAAGATTTGACAAAAATCAGTGGAAATTGCTACTTATATGCGTTGTCTCGTAAGAGCAAAATTATCGTCGAAGAAATAGCAGTTTCTCGATGAAATTTTCAGTGAAAACTCAGAGATTTGAGGGGGTTTGACGGTAGAATCTTAGTTTAGATAACAGCAAGAATAACAAATTGGATCAAGAAATTTTGGCAGCAAAACAGTAAAGAAATCGGTGCAAGTTGCGATAGCAGAATTCTCATCGAAAAATTTTAGCAATTTGCGACGAGAGATTACAGCAACACACAAAATTTTTTTTTGATGAATTCCACAATAGATCAATCACAGATGGGAGCCAAGATGATTTATGAGATGCACAAGAAATTTTGTTCAAAAAGGATAACAATTAGATCGGTTAAAGGCAGCAACACGCGGTTGAAATTTTCTGCAACGATCCTTCATTTGCAAAGATGGTAACTTTTACGACGCAAGGAATTTGCAAGCAAGGGATAGATAGAAAAACTTCTTTTTGGTATTTTAGATAAAAAATTACAGCAGCAAAGGGTATTGGTGGTAGAAAAATACCAGATCTCTGATGCAATTGGAGGTGGCGACTGTAGATTGAATTGATCTACGTCAAGAGATGACGGTGGAGACGACGACATCAAGAATAATTATAGGAATTGCTTGGCTGATGGTGGGCGGCAGGGATGGCAACAAAAGCAGCAAGATCACTGTTTTGATACCAGATGATAGAACCCTAGAGGAATTATATGAAGATTAATCTTTGAGGGGGATCAACCCTTGGAACGCTATAGGGGTTTCACCCTCCAAGTAGCCTGGTGGCTGCAATTGTAGATTGATATTTTTTGTTCCAAAGAGGTGGAGGCTACAAGCTTATATAGAGCTCCAAACCCTAGCCCTAGGAGTTGCTTCCTAAGTGAACTACCCAATTTACCCTCAACTTTAGTCGATCGACCTAGTAACAGGGCGGGCGGCGACTAAGAGGCCCAATAGCCCAAATATAAACCCTAGCCTCTCTTCTTTATAGGATAGAGGCAGCTATGTGGGATTTATTACACTCACAGGGTTTTTATTAGCTGCTACTTAGTTGAGTAGGACCCAACCCTGCTAGGGTCCTATCAGTGCATCAACTAGGTTCCAAACCTTGTTGGAGTACTTGCAATCCATTTCTGAATTCATGGCTTCTTGTCATTTCCCGAAGTCTATACTCATAATAGCCTTCTCGTAGGTCTGAGGATTAATATCCTCAATATCTTCTCTTTTAATATGTCCCACATATCTCTCAAGAGGATGAGACACTCTACCGGACCTACGTAAAGTTTGAACTTGTGTGCTAGGTATCTGAATAGATTCTGGCTATAGAATGGTGCTTGAGCTAGGTTCTCCAATCTCGATCAACTCTATCATGCTCACACTATCTTCACCAAGAATGTGTTCCTTCTCAAAGAACACTACTCTCTTAGCTATAAAGACTTTTTGGTCCTTAGGGTGATAGAAATAATACCCATAAGTTTCTTTAGGGTATCCCACGAACTTGCACCGTTCCATCCTGGATTCCAACTTATTAGGGTTGTATCTCTTGACGTGGGCAGGGCACCCCCAAATCTAAACAACCTTAAGATCGGGCTTCTTCCCATTCTATATCTCATATGGAGTAGACACTACTGACTTAGTTAGAATTTTGTTCAAAAGGTAAGCTACGGTCTCTAAGGCATATCCCCAGAATGAGATGGGTAGGTCGGCGAAACTCATCATAGAACGCACCATGTCTAACAGTGTGCGATTCCTCCTTTTTGATACACCATTGAGTTGTGGTGTATAATGAGGTGTCCAATGGGATAAAATCATATGGTCTTTAAAGAACTGGGTGAACTTTGTACTCAAGTACTCACCTCCTCAATTTGATCAAAGGGTTTTGATACTCTCTCCAGTCTGATTCTCCACTTTATTCTCATATTCCTTGAATTTCTCAAAGGCCTCATACTTGTACTTTATCAAGTACATATGTCCGTGTCTTGAGAAATCATCAGTGAAATTAATGAAGTATGAGTAACCACCTATGGCATGAGTTGACATGGGATCACATACATCATTATATATGAGTTCCAACAACTCCGTGGCTCTCTCTAGTTCCACTAAATAGAGAGTTGGTCATCTTTCTACGAAGGCAAGGTTCGTAAGTCGCATATGACTTGTAGTTGAATGGATCTAGAGATCAATTCTTTTGGCAACTTTTGAATCCTTCCCTCACGGATGTGACTTAGCCTACAATGCCACAAATATGCATTGTTCACCTTTTCTTATTTCCTCTTAGACTCACTTACACTCATAATGTGTGGAGTTGTATCTAGCATAAATAAACCATTATGCAACATTTATCTCATGATGATCTCATCATCTAATGATATTGAACAACCATTATTCTCAAAAATTAATTTATATTCACTAATTATTAAACTTGAAATGAAAATAATATTTTTGATAATAGAAGGAACATAATAGCATGCATCTAATGCAATAATATCATCATCTAATGATATTGAACAACCATTATTCTTCGATATCTCATATCGCTGAGTTCTTCCTTGTTCCCTAAATAGTTTGTGGAGATGCAAGAGTATGGAATTGGCATCCATATTTTCATGTTGTCTCTGTAACTCGGGAGTCATAGAAGCCAATATATAACACTGAGAAAGAGTAGAATCATATATGTACTTCACATAACGAGTGATTTTATTCTCGCTTGCCCATTCATGGGGCGTAGGGATCACTGTATCAAGGACATACGTGATTTTCTTAATCATGAGAATGATTCTCATATTGTGAAGCCAATCTATATAATTTGGATCAATGAGGCGGTTGGCTTCAAGTATGCCTCGTAAAGGATTTGAAAGTGAGATGTTTTTGAAATTAAAGATGTAGTAGAAATAAATAACATTCAAACTTTATAAAAATTAAACAATTAAGATAAGGACTTCTATCTTAATCTACTCTCACTAATTTTTCGCGAAACACACAACTCCCTCCGGTATATGAATCGGAGATCCCCCGGTGGATCTCTAGTGGGGATCGGGATCCAATCGGCATCTTAATGTAACCTCGAGGGACTTGACCAATCATGTTAAGCCCGTAAAGGTAGGCAACTCTTGCCAATCACAACTCTTTGTGGTTCCCATTCTATTCGGCCTTCGAACCACCATGGCCTCAAGAGACTCAACCAACCATGATGTTCGGTTAAGTCATCACCATCATTACAAGATGAGTCTGATTCGATGATATACCCTCGTGAGACTCGACCAAGTATACCATATCCTTAGGTCACCGATGACATCTCTATGTCATAGATAAGATAGCAAATCACAATATAGGTGAGTCTTGAGGGATTCGACCAACTAAACCTACACCGGGAATCGATTCCTACCTATAACGATGGAAGGCCATGTGGGTCAATTTAATTACCTCATGTTTACCTACTTAATATTATAAATAGAGGAGATTTTTTATTTGGTCTCCTAATATGATGTGTCACACACATACATATTTAATATATATATATATATATATATATCTACATCGCATGCAAATATATATGTATCTAGTAGGTGTATATATAATCACACATCACATGAGCAATCGCACCAAATGATCATGGATCATATCCTAATGTGATCAAGCCCGAGCCAGTGGGCTCAATCACTCACATCAAGATCTATGTGTGCAACGGTACATCTCCATACCCTGTGATCATCCATCTCATCCTCGTCGGTTCCATTGACATTTCGACACATCTCCATGTGTTGTAATAATCTATTTCATCCTCATGGGTCCCATTATTGTTTCCATGCTCTTGTCGTGCTTTCTCATGTAATTACAACTTAATTATAGGCATGCTGGCCCGACAATAAACAAGAAAAAAATTGGAAGTTCGTAAGCCCCAATAATAATAATAATCACATATACACACACATCACATGGTCCATGATCATCCGTCCACATCATACATCACATGTACACATCATCATCATGTAGGACTACTAGATAATAATAATTATAATTAATTAAATTATTTAATTAATTATTTTTCTGCCCTTTAGGATTACCCTACCATAGGGTATCCTTATATGGTAGGAAGTCCTTTATGTGACTAGAAAATCTGAGCAACCAAGGACTCCCTTGTGGCCAGGAATCCTAGGCCACTGGGCTGCCTTGCATGGCTAGGATACCCTAGCCATCAAGGAGTCCCTTATAACTAGGAAACCCTGACTGTTGAATCTCAGATTTTGATGATGAAACTAATTGAGTATGATTTGTGGTCTAACTGTGTGTTGAGTTACGCAGGTCTACTTTCGATCAGGATTAGACAGTTGACGCTGGAGGAATTGACGTTGCGCCGGAATATTGGATGTCGAGCCGGAGGTTTGATCGAGTATCGGCAAGAGGCTTTGTACGTTGGGCATCGAGCCAAGAAGTGCGGAGTTGCGCCATGGATATCGGGGTTGCGGAGGTCAACCGCCGATTGGGCAACAAGCCACTAGAGAGGGCGATGTGCCGAAGAATCAGACGAAGCGCCGACCAATGATGTGCCGGGCAACTGAATGTCAATTCGCGTTGTAATAACTGTCTAGATCGAAGTAGAGTGTTTGGTGTTTGTTTGTGCAGGAGTAACTACGAAAGGGATGAAGACGTAAAGCGAAACAAAGGGTCGAAGTCAAGTGCGATGGATCATTGGGAGTTCGAGTGTTCGATGGAAGTCTAAAGATTCATTGGGAGTGCTGCCAGAACTGGCCGAGAACGAGTAGGGAGCTTGCCGAAGGGTTTTCGGAAGTTCACCGGGAGGTTCGTCGGAAGTTCGTGGAGCTTGCCAAGACAGATCGGAGCTTGCCAAAGAAGCTCGGGGGAACTCGCCAAGATCATCGTGGAGTCCGAGAGCTTGCCGGGAGTCCGCAGGATGGTTTCCGAGGGATCGTCGGAAGATCGCCGGAAGTTCGTTGGAAGCTCGACGGAAGAAGACTTGACTTACGGACTTTGTAATAGCTTAGAAATGTCTTTAATTTCGTAGTTAGCACATTAATTTGGGCTAGGATTAGAGGTTAATCCTTTAACCCGAAGTAGGGGCCATTGGGCCTTAGTTTGGGCCAAAGTTTTGGCCCAAATAAAGACCAACGCATGCTACGTGCATGCTACGTGCATGCTACATGCATGGTACTGTAGCATGGCACTATAGCCGTCTTGTGCAGAGCTCTTGAGCAAAGCGCGGTAGTAGCACCACCGCTGGGCGGTAGCACCGCCGGCTCTCGTAGCCAGGCGGTAGTACCGCCGCTAGGTGGTAGTACCGCTGGTCGGGCGGTAGTACCGCTGGCTGAAGCGGTAGTACCGCTGGTGCGTGGAAAGCCAGCGTGTAGCACCGCTGGTGCATGAAAAGCCAGCGGTAGCACCGCTTTGGTCAAGCGATAGAACCGCCTGGGTGTGTCGATCACCAAAATCGACAAGACTAAAAACTCAAAAGATTCAAATTTTTGGCTCCATGTTTAGGCTCCAAATTTGAATCACTTTGAGGCTTATAAATACCCCTTCCTTTTCAGCTGAAAAATATAACCCTTAGAGAGTTAGATTTTGAAAATAAGTCTTGAGAAAGTCTTGTTCTTCATTTGCTTAAGTGTTCACCTCATTCTTCTTGTGAAATCTTGTAAGAGTGTGAACCACTTGTAAAGGGTTGTAAGAGGGGTATTTGATCCTTCCCCTTCAAAGGATTTGATAGTTGAAGAAGGGAGCCTCATCGGAGAAGGCTTCGGAAGTGGATGTAGGTCACTTTGATCGAACCACTATACATCGCTGCGTCTTGATTGTGTGAGTGTTTAAATTTCTATTTTACTTTGCTGCAAGCCTTTACTTTACTTGCTCCACTTCCTTTTTATCTTTGTACGCATGCTTTAAAGTTAGAACGCAAAAATCGGTTTCAAACGAAACGTTGCTTTCATCGTACGAAGTTTCCGAAGCTTGTTTTAAATCGCTAAAAAAATCCATCGTTTTATCCGCTGCACTAATTCACCCCCCCACCCCTCTTAGTGCCGCTCGATCCCTAACACTGACTACAGGGCAGCCTTGGCCGGTCAGGAAACCTGGCCACCAGCTTAACATATAAGGCCAGGAGTCCTGGCCGCTAGGGCAACCCCTACGGCTAGGAAACCCTAGCTGCTAGGGGTGCCTCTTATAGCCAAGAAATCTGGCTGCAAGAGCTGCCATGCAACAGGTTGAGAGCAGCCTTGCTGCTCTCATTCTTGCTGTGTTTGGCCAGGTTGAGAGCAACAAGAAGAGCTCTCGGCCAAGGCTGCAAGCAGCCTTCGGCCAATCTAAAGGGGCAACAACTATTGCTGCCCTTTCCTCCTCTTTTGTGCCAACATATTTAGCATCAAAAGCCCTATGTAAAACACCTTATAATAGAGAAATAAATTGTAGCACAAATTTGATATCTATAATAAAAAAATCACTACAATCGCGCAAAATGATTCTTACACAATTGAACATAACACACGCTATTTAAAAGTCAATCTTTTGCATAAGCAACCTGGCTCTGATACCACTGTTGGAAAATCTGCGGTGACATCATATGTGCAGTAGAAGAACAAAAACAAAAATCATAGATTTCCCATAGAAAGACATGTTCTTATCATCGTACAAAAGTTGGTGCATAAAAACCCGTAAAACCAAAAACTACGCGTAAGAAAATTACCTAGGGATATCGTATATCCTTGAATTCCTACAAATCTATAGGACTGGATAAAGGAGTTCAAATATCCTCCTCTCTAGTAATAATCCATATGACAGGGGCTGTTGGGAAATCTACAGGAGGCAACATCTCATGCGCAACGAAAGAACAAAAAAACAAAACCCCTGGATTCCCATGAAAGTTCGTCGTCGTGCGAAAATCGATGCGTCAAAAATAAATTTACAAAAATAGCAGGTGTAAAAGAAAGTACCTAGAGAGATCGTATATCCCTGAATCCCTATAGATTCGTAGGAGAGGATGAAGAAGGTTAAGCGTCCTCCTCTCTAGTAGTATCCACATGGCAAGGACTACAATGATGCTCCTCTCTTGGGAGAGGAGAATAGAAGGTGGCTATCAAGAGAACCCCCAGCTTATAGAGCATTGATTCCCTACTATTTATAGAGGCCCCTTGTAAACCCTAATTGATCTTGCTCTATTGGGTATTTGATCTTTATCCAATTATCCATGCCTCTTGGATTAGTGGGTCTCTACCGAAATATACGATATCCCTTTCGAGTAACCTATGACCGGGATTATTTAGGGTCTGTGTTTAAAGGTGAATCGGTCTCATTATCATGATCTCATCACGATCCAATTCTCATTACACAGATCCAAGGACATCAAAATATATGCAACACGCAAGATAAAGTGATAAAATGCCTAATAATAAGCAAAAGAAAGAGTGCATATTAAGTCACAAGTGTCATCACTCAGGTGACTGGCTTGCATGGCACCTATAACTAGCAATCTCCCACTTGACCTAAAGTCAATCACCTATGTGTCTGATCCCTATCAGACCACTGTGATGCTCAAAGACAATCTGTGTCAATGGCTTTGTCAGTGGATCTGCAATGTTATCTTCGGATGGAACTCTTTCCATTACTACATCTCTTCAAGCCATGATCTCTCTAGTAAGTTGAAACCTCGTCAGAACACTTTTGATGAGACCCGAGTTCCCTTATTTGAGTAATCATCTCGTAGTTACTGTAATATAAGGGAATCGGCTCCTCGCTACTCGAGATGACTCCTAGATCTATGACGAACATCTTCATCCAGGCTCCCTCCTTTGCTGTCTCTACCGCGATAATGTATTCCACCTCTATGGTCGAGGCAGTAGTAGTGTCTCGCTTGGAACTCTTCCAGCATACTGCTCCTCCATTCACGATGAACACATACCCTGAATTAGACTTGCTATCATCAACATCGGACTGGAAACTCGAGCCCATGTAGCCCTCAACCCTGAGGTTACTGCCTTCATATACCAGTAAAAGTGTTAGGACTCTAGCTATGAGAGTCTGAATTTAGTTTAATTGATAAGGGCATTCATGTAAATCCTATCTAGCCGACCCCTATTAAAGAGGTGAAGAGGCCGGCTAGGTTAGGGTAAGGTTGCTTCTTAGAAAATGAGTCCTATTAGAGAAAGAGTCCTATTAGAAGTAGGAGTTCTATTAGGAAAAGAGTCCTATTAGAAGTAGGAGTCCTATTAGGAAAAGAGTCCTATTAGAAGTAGGAGTCCTATTAGGAAAAGAGTTCTATTAGAAGTAGAAGTCCTATTAGGGAAAAAGTCCTATTAGAATTAGGAATCCTACTAGAGAAGGAGTCCTAATTAGAAGTTGGTTTGAAGTAGGAGTCTTGAGTAAGAGTCCTATTAGGAGTTGGGGCTTAGAAGCCCTATAAATAGCCATGTATTCATCCTCTTTTAATCAATGAAGAGATCAATCTTTTAGTAGCCTTTGAGCAGCAACTTGGAGGAAGGAACCCCTATAGAGTTCCAAGGAGGCCGATCCCCTATAGAGATCAACCCCAAGCTTAGAATCCGCGGAGGATTCTAACACTTGGTATCAGAGCAGCATTCTTGGTGTCTCACTGCCCTTCCACAGCCATCCACCAGCCCAACAACCACGCAAAGCAATTCCCACAATTGCTTAGAAGATCATCGCTGAATTCCGCCGTCATCTCCACCACCATAGATCATCCTTTGATCTCCCCGTGAATTACAATAGGTTTTGGTTATCTACCTTACTGCTACCACAATTTAGTTATCCTTATTCAAAAAATCTAAAAAATTCGTTCCTATATTTCTGCATAAACTTTTCGTCGCAAAGTTTTCATCTCTACAACGAAAGTCGTACTGCAGAATTTCAGCCGCATAGCACTGCTTTTTGATCTTGCTACTATGTTTTTTCTATCCAAATCTCTATGAAATTTTTATGACGGCTTTGATACTTCCTAACCGTAGTTTTCCCTTTGGTTTTGTCAAAAAATTCTCAATATAAACCACTTATCTTTTACGTCCAAACTGCTGCACTTTAGACGTAAAAATCTGCTATAATACCTCTCCGTGATTCTCAATTTTGCCAAACCTCTTGCTATCGTTTCTTCCTACAAAATTTTTTACAGTATTACCTCTTCCTTATCAGTAGATCCCCTTTGAGTTTTACTTGAATCTCTTTTGAAAATTTCTGACAAAAATTACATATTTACTGCTGGAATTTTTTCGGCGAAAAATCTGGTATTGCACCTTTGTCCTTTTTTCTTCTCCGTAACCTACCAAACCCTAGCCACTTTGCTACCACAAGCCAAGACGTCTTTAGGGCATCCCTCTAGCCTCAAGACGCAGCCATCATAACCTAGTTTCATAACCCTAACAACATCAAAAACCACAGCCCAAAACAGTAAACCATTAAAGTTGAACCCTTCAATCACCGATCTATTGTCCGAACCTTCCACCACCTCATGCCATTAACCCATCAACAGAAAAAAGACAAGGGCATCTCTGATCTATAGACATATGCTATGGCTTCTCAAGATCCAATTGATGCCAAATTTGAAGCATGGGAATCTCGGATTGAATCACGGCTTGAATCGCACTTGGAAGACAAATTGCGCGCTTTGTTTGCAGAATTCAGAATTGGACAACCATCGAGTACAACCAAACTGCAGCAAGGAGAGAATTTAGAAAGGACTCTAGAGAAGGAGGGATAGCCCTCGGACATGCTTCAGCCACGCATGAGGGTGGACTTCCCACGATGGGAAGAAGGAGACCCAGCGGGGTGGATTTCGTGCGCAGAACGTTACTTTCGCTACTACCGAACGTCGGATAATGCTATAGTGAAGATTGCTGTCATCCACCTTGAAGGAGATGCTATTCAATGGTACAATTAGATGGAATATAATCATGGGGCTCCGACATGGAATCAATTTAAGAATGCACTGCTGAACCGTTTCGGACCTACGGAGTATGAAAATATCGACGGCCAACTCGCAAAGATTCGACAAACCTCTACGATTCAAGAGTACCAAACCAGGTTTGAGAAGTTATCATACCTTGCTCATGATTGGACTGACCATCAATTGTTAGGAATATTTATCGAAGGACTCAAGCCAGAGATAAAAGGGGAAGTTAAGGCGCGACAGCCCCGTACCGTGATGGCTACAATTTCTTTTGCTTGAATACAAGAAGAACGACTCAACCAAGATGCTCGGAGGATGAGAACCACTCCTAGAACCTCAACATACAAACCCCCTTCTACTCCCAGCCATCCTTCGCTGCCCAAAAAATTGACAAGAGAAGAACTACGTGACCGATCAGCGAAGGGTCTTTGTTGGCATTGCGACAAGCCGTGGAACCGCGATCATCGCTGCAAAAGGGGCCACCTCCTATTGATTGAACCTCTTGAAGACATGGAGGAGCAGGTCTAGGAGCATGTGGAAGAAGTCGTGGATAAAGAACAATAGCCAATTGATATTACGATGCATGCCCTTGCCGGTTACGCGAACCCACAAACAATGAAAGTGGGAGGATTTCTGAAGCAACAACCGATCACCGTTCTTATTGACACCGGGAGCACTAATAATTTTATGAACAGCAAGGTTGCTGTCGGGATGGCCTTACCTATTGAGAATTGCAGCAGGTTTGATGTTAAGGTCGCAGATGGACGAATTTTGAAGTGTGATCGTAGGTGCCTACAGGTGAAACTATTGCTGCAGGACCAAGAGATAATTGCAGATTTTTTTCCTCCTCTCTCTCGATGATTATGAGGCCGTGCTTGGCATTGAATGGTTGACAACATTAGGTGATGTTTCCTAACATTTTTTGAAATTAATTATGAAATTTTACAGCAAGGGGAAACAGGTGATACTATACGAGAAACGTGGGGGTGACGTAACGACAATTTGCACACAATGAATGGAGAAAGTTTTACATAAAGCATGCAGCGGCTTTTTGGTATAACTTGAGCAGCAATCTAAGGGAGAGCCAACCAAATTTGAAGATCCAAACCTACTTCCCTTGCTTGCTGAATTTTCAAATATATTTGACGAACCACGCAGCCTACCTCCTAACCGTAGGCACGATCATCGTATACCGATTCTTCCAGGGAACCTCCAGCAAATACTCGACCATATCGGTATCCACATCTCCAAAAAGATAAAATAGAAATGATTGTAAAAGAGATACTTGAAACATGAGTTATTCGGCCAAGTTGCAGCCCCTACTCTTCACTAGTGCTCCTCGTACGAAAGAAAGACAGAACATGGCGAATGTGTGTTGATTACCAAGCTCTCAATGACATAACCATCAAGGACAAGTATCCTATTCCAGTAGTAGATGAATTGCTTGATGAATTAAAGGGAGCACGAGTCTTCACAAAGTTGGACCTTCGATCCGGGTATCATCAAATACGAGTGTGCGAAGAAGACATACCGAAAACTGCCTTTCGAACACACAACGGTCACTATGAATTTCTGGTAATGCCCTTTGGTCTCACCAATGCTCCCTCCACCTTCCAAAGCCTTATGAATAATATTTTCTAGAGTTATCTTTGAAATTTTGTGCTAGTTTTCTTTGATGATATCCTTATTTACAGTCCTTCTCTTGAAAGTCATATTCAGCACTTACGACTTGTTTTGACAATTTTACGAGAACATGTTCTTTTTGTCAAAAAAACGAAGTGTAGCTTTCTTCAACAAAAGGTGAAATATCTTGGGTATATCATATCAGAGGAAGGGGTGGCAGTGGACCCCTCCAAAATTGAAGCAATGCAGAACTGGCCAACCCCGAGGAACATAAAATCACTGCGTGGCATTCTCAGTTTAACAGGTTACTACCGTAAGTTCGTGAAAGACTATGGAAAGATCAGTGCACCTCGCACTTATACTAGTAAGGCGTTATCTCCTTCCCATCTCAAGATGACTATTTACGACAAGGAGATGCTCGCGATTGTGCATGCGGTGTCCAAATGGAGACCGTACTTAATTGGGCGACGCTTTCACGTCAAGACCAACCATAAAAGCCTAAAATATTTCTTGGAGCAGAAGATATCTTCCCCTGAGTAGCAAAAATGGGTAACAAAGCTTCTTAGATATGATTATGAAATAACTTACAAAAAGGGGAAAGATAATGTTGTTGCAGATGCGCTTTCACGGTTACCCGAGTATGCTGAATTTTTGGCTGTTTCACTTCCGACCAACGACTTCCTTGAGGATATTAGGAGGGAATGGCAAGATAATCCGGAAACGTGTAAAATCATAAAAAAAATTAAAGGAAGCACCAAGCTCTATAGCTCATTACAGTTGGGACTCAAAGGACTTGCGATATAAATGACGCATTGTGCTTGTGCCAAATTCTACATGCATAAAGATCATCCTTCAAGAGATGCATTCGACACCTACGGCCGGGCACTCCGGGTTCTTTAGAACCTATAAAAGAATTAAGCAAAATTTTTATTAGATAGGGATGAAAAATATTATTGCTAAATTTGTAGCACAATGTGATATATGTCAACAACACAAAGGCGAAAGAGAATTTTCAATAGGAGATTGGGTCTTCCTATGGCTCCAGCCATACAAGCAAATATCAATCCAAACCAGAGCGTCTATGAAGCTTTCACCTCGGTTCTATGGACCCTACCAGATTTTGGAACGCATCGGAGCAGTAACATACAGATTGGACTTACCCACCAGCTCCCGAATCCATCTAGTCTTCCATGTATCGTGTTTGAAGCTCAAGTTGGGACAACACGAGACAGCCCAAAGCCATCTACCAAATATAACTACCCAAGGAGAGCTCCAGACCTAACCAAGTGCCATTATTGATCGACGAATCGTGACTCGACGATGACGACCTGCTACTAAAGTGTTAATACAATGGGCAAACCTACCAGCAGAAGATGCCACTTGGGAGAACTACGACGACTTGAAGATCAAATTTCCAAAATTCATGGAACGTCAGCCTCGAGGACAAGGCTAATTTGAAGAGGGCGGGTCTGTTAGGACTCTAGCTATGAGAGTCCTAATTTAGTTTCATTGATAAGGACATTCATGTAAATCCTATCTAGCCGACCCCTATTAAAGAGGTGAAGAGGCTGGCTAGGTTAGGGTTAGGTTGCTTCTTAAAAAATGAGTCCTATTAGGAAAAGAGTCCTATTAGAAGTAGGAGTCCTATTAGGAAAAGAGTCCTATTAGAAGTAGGAGTCCTATTAGGAAAAGAGTCCTATTAGAAGTAGAAGTCCTATTAGGGAAAAAGTCCTATTAGAATTAGGAATCCTACTAGAGAAGGAGTCCTAATTAGAAGTTGGTTAGAAGTAGGAGTCTTGAGTAAGAGTCCTATTAGGAGTTTGGGCTTAGAAGCCCTATAAATAGCCATGTATTCATCCTCTTTTAATTAATGAAGAGATCAATCTTTTAGTAGCCTTTGAGCAGCAACTTGGAGGAAGGAACCCTTATAGAGTTCCAAGGAGGCCGATCCCCTATAGAGATCAACCCCAAGCTTAGAATCCACGGAGGGTTCTAACAAAAAGATTCTTAGTCCTTCTCAAGTACTTAAGGATGCATTTTATTGCTTTCCAGTGCTCCAAGCCTGGATCTGCCTGATACTTGCTCGTGACACTCAAAGCATACACTATATCAGGCTTGGTACAGAGCATAGCATCCATGTGTGCCCTTTCTTCAAGAGTCTTTGGAGACATACTCCTAGAAAGTGATATTCCATGTCTCATTGGTATGAGACCTCTCTTGAAATTTTTCATACCAAACCTTTTGACAATGGTGTTTATGTATATGGACTGGGACAAGTCAAGCATCCTCTTAGATCTATCTCTATAGATCCGTATCCCCAATACATAGGATGCTTCCCTTAAGTCCTTTTTGGAGAAGTGCCTAGATAGCCAAGCCTTTACTATGGAGAGCATTCCTACATTATTTTCAATGATCAGGATGTCATCCACATATAGTACCAAAAAGGTGATAGCGCTCCCACTTACCTTCTTATACATACAAGGCTCATCTTCGTTCTTAACGAAGTCATAAGATCTGATCACCTTATCAAATCTTATATTCCAACTTCGGGAAGCTTGCTTCAGTCCATAGATGGACCTAAGCGACCTACATAATTTGTCTGGGTTATCCCTAGACACGAATCTCTTAAGCTGTTGCTAGTCATATATGCCCTGCAAGCCAATCACATAAGTGATGGCACTTGTGACTTGATATGCACTTTTTCTCTTTGCATATTATTAGGCGTTTTATCACTTTATCTTACGTGTTGCATATATTGTGATGTCCTTGGATCTATGCAATGGGAATCGGATCATGATGAGATCACGATAATGAGATCGATTCACCTTTAAACATAGACCCTAAATTATCCTGGTCATAGGTTTCTCGAGAAGGACATCGAGATAACCGGATAGATTGGTGTGCTGTATACCTGTCCATATGATAGAGGTGGCTGGTCTCATAGCTACTAGTGTGGGGACACTAAAGGTACAATGCAGGTGCTCATTGGGGAATGAGTTCACTGATTAATCCGCCTACGGAATGCTGGATGATTATTGATACCTCACGTCAGACAACGATTCCATAGGTTCAGTAGTGTATCTGGTCCTTAGACTTGAGACACCAAGGATATCCTGTATGAGTACTCCACTCTTTAATACCGGACTTATAGGTTTGGAAAGTTCCAGATCTAGTACAGCCGGTCATTGGGAGTGGTAGCCAACCTTACGAGGGCTATTGAGTGTCACTAGAGGATCATCCGCTCTTGGTATCATTAGAGGAATATCCCATGTGTTCTTGCTTGAACAAATCCTTGGCCAAGGTTATTCGGATTGAGAGAGAAAGGGTTCTTCGGGAGAATCTGACAAGAGAAAGACTCGAGGAGAGACCGTATGGGCCTGATAGCACCATGCCCGGTATAGGGTCTCTGAGATATTAGATGGATGAGAGATTATAGATACATGGTAATTGAGGACAAATAGGTCCAAAGGATTGGATTCTCCTGTATCATCTAGGGACTACAGCGTAGTGTCTTGGTACGTCCGTAGTCATTGAGTTGGGTGAATAATTATATAGATAATAATTCACTATGTCAGAAGAAGTTCTGACAAGTATAACTCATGGCTAGCTTGATATTGGGGCTAGAGGATCACACACATATGGTAGGTGTTGCGACGAGTAGAGGTTCGGATATGAGATATCCGCTAAACCCCCAATCTTATTTGATATCCATTAAGCCCCTGAATTATTAGATCCTGAGATGAGATCCAATAATTGCTAATAAGAGATTATTGGGTAGAGACCCACTAATCCAAGAGGCTTGGGTAATTGGATGGAGAACCAATATCCAATAGGGCAAAAGATCCATTAGGGTTTTCAGGGGGTCTCTATAAATAGGAGGGAACCAAAGCTCTATAGGCTGAGGGTTTCTTTTGGTAGCCACCTCCTGTTCTCCTCTCTCTAGAGAGAGAGGTGCATCGTCGCAATCCCTGCTGTGTGGATACTGCTAGAGATGAGGACGCTTGACCTCCTTTATCCTCTCCCACAGATCTGTAGAAATTCATGGATATATGATCTCCCTAGGTATCTTCTTTTACACATGTAGTTTTGCGGATTTGTTTTCGACGCACCAATCATCGCATGACGACGGAAACTTTCTAGGGGAAATTTGGGGTTTTGTTTTCTGTTCTTCTGCTACACATGAGATATAGTTCCCCTGATGGATTTCCCCATAGTGGTATCCGAGCCAGGTTGTTCGCGCAAAGATCGGATCTTAAACTACGTGTGTTGTGTTTTAGATTTGCTTTCATGCCAAAATCATTAGCGCAAAAGAGCCAGGACGAGCAGCAACTGTTGCTACCATTGGTGCACTCGTGCAGCGACCGCAAGGCTGCTTGCAGCATTGCTGGTTGCACAAGCAGCAGTCGCCGTCCGACGGGCTGTTGGCCACAGGCAAGCTGCCTGCGCCGACGGCCTGCAGCCCGCCCGTAGGGGCGTCGGTGCCTACGGGCGCTGCGCCCGCCAGCGTCGCAGAGTCGCCGGCGCTGGGCGCTCGCGCCCGCGGGCCAGCGCCGCAAAGGCGTAGGCGTTGGGCGCCCGTGCCCACGGGGCAGCGTCTCTAGGGCGCCGCTCCGCCCTCCCTGCGCGCAAAGGCGCCGTCGCCGCCCTCCCTACGTGCAACGACGGCGCCGCTGCCCTCCCTGTGCGCAAGGGCGCCGCCGGCAGGGTGGCGGCGGCCGTAGGCATGGGTGAGGGGTTATGGTTTTAGGGCAAAAGACAGTTTTGCCTCTCAAAATTTAATAAATTTCATACACCTTTTATAGAATTACCAAAATACCCATCGAAATTTTAGAAATTTCATATTCTATCCCCTTTGACAGAATTACCAAACTACCCTTTTGGCCGAATTACCAAAATACCCTTAGGAATTCAAAATTTTCCTTTATGTCCCTGATTTCAAAAAAATAAATATGTTAATTAAATAGTTTAATTAACTATTATTTTTTTAATTTATGAGTCCTATAAAATAACATATACATGTGATGTATAATGTGGATAGATGATCATGGACCTGTGATGTGATATGTGTACATGTGATTATTATTATTGGGGCTTACGAGCCTCTATTCTTTTCTTATTTATTGTTGGGCCTGCGTGCCTGTAATTATATTATAATTACATGAGGAGGCGCAGCGGTAGCGTGACTCACGAGGCCGAGACGGATGATCCAACGCATGGAGATGCATTGAGACGCCGACGGATCTGACGAAGCGAGATGGATGATCATAGGGCATAGAGATGCGGCGAAGTACATATAGATCTTGATATGAGTGATTGGGCCCACTGGCTCAGGCCTGATCACATTAGGATATGGTCCATGATCATCTAGTATGATTGCTCATGTGATGTGTGATTAGATATACACATACTTGATATGTATATATATATTTGCATACGATGTAGATATATATATTAAATATGTACGTGTGTGACACATTATATTAGGAGACCAAACCAAAATCCTCTCTATTAATAATATTAAGTCGATAAATGTTAGGCAATTAGATTGACCCATGTGGCCTTCCATCGTTATAGGTAGGAATCGATTCCCGGTGTAGGTTGAGTTGGTCGAGTCCCTCGAGACTCACCTATATCGCATTTTGCTATCTTATCTATGACATAGAGATGTCATTGGTGACCTGAGGACATGGTATGTTTGGTTGAGTCCCTCGAGAGTATATCACAGAATTAGACTCATCTGGTAATGATGGTGATGATTTAACCGAACATCATGGTTGGTCGAGTCCCTCAAGGCCATGGTGGTTCGGAGGCTGAACAGGATGGAAATCACAAGTTGTGATTGACAAGAGTTGCCTACCTTTCCGGACTTAACGTGATTGGTCGAGTCCCTCGAGATTACGTTAAGACACCGATTAGATCCTGATCCCCACTAGAGATCCGCCGGGGGTCTCCGATTCACATACCGGAGGGTGTTGTGTATCTTATGAAAAATTAGTGGGAATACATTAAGATAGAAGTCCTTATCTTAATTGTTTAAATTTCTGCAAATTTTACATGTTATTTATTTCTGCTACATCTTTTATTTCAGAAAAATGTCGCTTTCAAATCCTTTACGTGGCATACTTGATGCCAACCGCCTCACTAGTCCAAATTATACGGATTGGCTTCGTAATCTGAGAATCGTTCTCACGGCGAAGAAAATCACGTATGTCTTTGATACAGTAATCCCTACGCCCGACGAAGGGGCAAGCGAGTATGAAATCGCTCGTTATGTGAATTACTTAGATGATTCCACTCTTGCTCAGTGTTATATGTTGGCCTCTATGACTACTGAGTTACAGAGACAGCATGAAAATATGGATGCTAATTCTATACTCCTGCATCTCCGCAAACTGTTTAAGGAATAGGAAAGAACTCAGCGATATGAGATATCAAAGAGTTTTTTCCATGCTAGGATGACTGAGGGGACATCGGTTCAGAACCATATCCTTAAGATGATTGAGTGGATTGAGAAACTCACAGGTCTAGGAATGGTCCTAGAGGATAATCTGTGTGTGGATCTTGTGCTTCAGTTCCTATCAAATTCCTTTTCTCAGTTCATAATAAATTTTAATATGAACAAACTTGAGGTGACCCTCCTAGAGCTCCTCAATATGTTGAGAGAAGCAGAGAGCACCATCAAGAAAGAGAAGTCGGTTCTCTACACTAGTGAGACCAGAAAGAAAAGGAAGGCTGAGAAGATCCTTAAGAAGGGCAAGGGCAAGGGCAAAATAGGTAAGGCAAAGGTTGCCAAGAAAGACCCAACAAAGGACAAAGGCCAATACTTACACTACAGTAAAGATGGGCACTGGAAGAGGAACTGCAAAGAGTACCTTGTAGAAAGGGCGAAACAGAAGCTTGGAGAAGCTTCAGGTACAATCATGATCAGTCTTCATTTGTTAAAATCTTATGATAACACATGGGTATTAGATACCAGGAGTGCTTATCATATCTGCAAGTCGTTGCGAGTTCTAGCAAGACCTAGGAGATTGAACAAAGGCGAGATGGACCTTAAGATGGGCAATGGAGCAAAGGTTACTGTAGTGGCTGTTGGCAAGGTCACCTGACATCTGCTTGGTGAAGCTATTATTGCATTAAATGCATGATATTATGTTCCTTCTATTATCAAAAATATTATTTCCATTTCATGTTTGATAGTTATTGGATATAAATTAGTTTTTGAGAACAATGGTTGTTCAATAATATTAGATGATGAGATCATCACGAGAGGAACATTACATAATGGTTTATATATGCTAGATACAACTCCACATATCATGAGTGTAAGTGAGTCTAAGAGAAAACGAGAAGTGGAGAACCAGACTGGAAAGAGTATTAAAACCCTTCGATCAGATCGAGGAGGTGAGTACTTGAGTACAGAGTTTACCCAGTTCCTTAAAGACTATGGGATATTATTCCAATGGACACCTCCTTATACACCATAGCTTAATGGTGTATCGGAAAGGAGGAATCGCACACTGTTAGACATGGTGCGTTCTATGATGTGTTTCGCCAACCTACCTATCTCATTCTAGGGATATGCCTTAGAGACCGCAGCTTATCTTCTGAATAGAATTCCAACTAAATCAGTGATGTCTACTCCATATGAGATATGAAATGGGAAGAAGCCCGATCTTAAAGTTGTTAAGATTTGGGGCTGCCCTACCCACGTTAAGAGACACAACCCTAACAAGTTGGAATCTAGGATAGAACGGTGCAAGTTCGTGGGATACCCCAAAGAAACTTGTGGGTATTATTTCTATCACCCTGAGGGTCGAAAGGTCTTTATAGCCAAGAGAGCAGTGTTCCTTGAGAAGGAACACATTCTTGGTGGAGACAGTGGGAGCATGATAGAGTTGAGCGAGGTTGGAGAACCTAGCTCAAACACCATTCCAGAATTTGTTCAGATACCTAACACATAAGTTCCAACTTTACGTAGGTCTGATAGAGTATTCCATCCTCCTGAGAGATATGTGGGACATATCAGAAGAGAGGATATTAAGGATATTGATCCTCAGACCTACGAGGAGGCTATTATGAGCATAGACTCCAGGAAATGGCAAGAAGCCATGAATTCAAAAATGGATTCCATGTACTCCAACAAGGTTTGGAACCTAGTTGATGCACCCGAGGGTATTGTACCCATTGATTGTAAGTGGATCTTTAAAAAGAAGATTGGAGTAAATGGAAAGGTAGAGACCTATAAAGCAAGGCTAGTGGCTAAAGGGTATCGTCAAAGGCAAGGTATTGACTATGACGAAACTTTCTCACCTGTAGCCATGCTAAAATCAATTCGAATTCTATTGGCTATTGCAGCACATTATAATTATGAGATCTAGCAGATGGACGTTAAAATCGCATTCCTCAATGGCAATCTCAATGAGGAGGTGTATATGATACAGCCTAAGGGATTCATGTTCAGGGATAACCCAGATAAGGTGTGCAAGTTGCTTTGGTCCATTTATGGATTGAAGCAAGCTTCCCGAAGTTGGAACATCAGATTTGATGAGGCGATCAGATCTTATGACTTCGTTAAGAACGAAGATGAACCTTGTGTGTACAGGAAATTAAGTGGGAGCACTATCACCTTTTTGGTTTTATATGTGGATGACATCCTGATCATTGGGAATGATGTAGGAATGCTCTCCACAGTAAAGACTTGGTTATCTAGGCACTTCTTCATGAAGGACTTAGGGGAAGCATCCTGCATATTAGGGATACGGATCTATAGAGATAGATCCAAGAGGATGCTTGGCTTGTCCTAGTCCAGGTACATAGACATCATTGTCAAAAGATTTGGCATGGAAAATTTCAAGAGAG
Source organism: Musa beccarii (assembly GCA_024322285.1). Classification (NCBI taxonomy): domain Eukaryota; kingdom Viridiplantae; phylum Streptophyta; class Magnoliopsida; order Zingiberales; family Musaceae; genus Musa; species Musa beccarii. The sequence goes on along the minus strand of CM044401.1, from coordinate 35,562,892 downwards.
GTCTTATACTAATGAGACATGGAATATTACTTTTTAGGAGTATATCCCCAAAGACTCCTGAAGAAAGGGCACACATGGATATGATGTCATATGCATCAGCGATAGGATCTATCATGTATACTATGCTATGTACCAGGCCTGATATAGCACATGCTCTGAGTGTCACGAGCAGATATCAGGTAGATCCAGGCTTGGAGCATTGAAAAGTAGTAAAAAGTATCCTTAAGTACTTAAGAAGGACTAAGGATCTTTTATTGGTATATGGAGGTAGTAGCCTCAAGGCTGAGGGCTACATGGACTCGAGCTTCTAGTCCGATATCGATGATAACAAGTCTAATTCAAGGTATGTGTTCACCCTTAATGGAGGAGCAATATGCTGAAAGAGTTCCAAGCAAGACACTACTACTGACTTGACCACAGAGGCGGAATATATTGCTGCAGTAGAGGCAGCAAAGGAGGGAGTCTGGATGAAGAAGTTCATCACAGATCTAGGAGTCATCCTGAGTAGCAAGGAGCTGATTCCTTTATATTGTGACAAATACGAGATGATTACTCAAATAAGGGAACCCGGGTCTCATCAGAAGTGTTCTGAGGAGGTTTCAACTTATTAGAGATATCGTGGCCCGAAAAGATGTAGCAATGGAAAGAGTTCCATCCAAAGATAACATTGCAGATCCACTAATAAAGCCATTGACTCATATTGTCTTTGAGCGTTACAGAGGTCTGATGGGGAACAGACATGTTAGTGATTGGCTTTAGGTCAAGTGGGAGATTGCTAGTCATATGTGCCCTGCAAGACAATCATATAAGTGATGACACTTGTGACTAGATATGCACTTTTTCTCTTTGCGTATTATTAGGTATTTTATCACTTTATCTTGCTTGTTACATATATTATGATGTCCTTGGATCTGTGCAATGGGAATCGGATCGTGATGAGATCACGATAATGAAACTGATTCACCTTTAAACACAGACCCTAAATTATCCTGGTCATAAGTTACTCGAGAAGAACATCACGATAACCAGATAGATTAGTGTGCTGTATACCCGTCCATATGATGGAGGTGGTTGGTCTCATAGCTACTCGTATGGGGGCACTAAGTGCAGGTGCTCATTGGGGAATGAGTTCACTGATTGATCCGCCTACGGAATGCTGGATGGTTATTGATACCTCATGTCAGACAACGATTTCGTAGTCCCAGTAGTGTATCTGGTCCTTAGACTTAAGACACCAAAGATGTCCTGTATGAGTACTCCACTCTTTGATACCGGACTTATAGGTTTAGAAAGTTTCAGATCTAGTACAGCCGGTCATTGGGAGTGGTAGCCAACCTTACGAGGGCTATTGAGTGTCAATAGAGGATCTTCCGCTCTCGGTATCATGAGAGGAATATCCCATATGTTCTTGCTCGAACAAATCCTTGGCCAAGGTTATTCGGATTGAGAGAGAAAGGGTTCTCCGGGAGAATCCGACAAGAGCAAGACTCGAGGAGAGACCGAATGAGCCTGACAGCACCATGACCGGTATAGGGTCTTTGGGATATGATAGAACCCCAAAGGAATTCTATCGAGATTGATCTTTGAGGGGGATCAACCCTTGGAACGCTATAGGGGTTCCACCCTCCAAGTAGCCTGGTGGCTGCAAATATAGATTGATCTTTCTTATTCCAAAGAGGTGGAGGCTACAAGATTATATAGAGCTCCAAACCCTAACCCTAGGGGTTGCTTCCTAAGTGAACTACCCAATTTGCCCTCAACCTTAGCGGGCCGGCCCGATATGAGGGGGCGGCTAAAAGCCCAAAGACCCAAATATAAACCCTAGCCTCTCTTCTTTATAGGATAGAGGCGGCCTAGGTGGGGTTTATTACATTCTCACAGGGTTTTTATTAGTTTGTTACATGGTTGGTTGAGTAGGACCTAACCTGCTAGGGTCCTATCAAGCCCGCCCTCTTCAAATCAGCCTTGTCCTCAAGGTCAGGGGTTCCATGAACTCAAGGCACCGGACTTCAGCTCCTCATATGATTCCCATGTGGCATCTTCAAGTGGTAAATTAGTCCAATGTACTAGTACTTCAGTAGAGGGACGTCGACGACGCATCACGACTCTGCGGTCAAGGATGGCTTGTGGTTGGGCTTGAATATTTCCATCATCAGTGGTGTTGGGCGCTTGGATCCAGGATGCCTCGTGTTCTCCCAACTTGGGCTTCAAGCATGACACGTGGAAGGCAGGGTGAATTTTGGCATCTTTAGATAATTTAAGTCATCAGCCACGCTACACTCCAATACGCTCTATGATCTGATAGGGCCCATAAAAACATGGAGATAGCTTCATGGAGGCTCGTGTGTTGATGGATAGTTGCTTGTATGGTTGTAGGCGAAGATAAACCCAGTCTCCTACTAAAAATTCTCTTTCACTTCTTCGTGTGTCACTTGTCGCTTCATTCTAGCTTGAGCGGTAGAGAGATTATTCTTTAGCAGCTGTAGGAGTTTGTCCCTGTCAATTAAATCTTGATCGACCTGATCTACCTTAGCTGAGCCAATTACATAAATTGGAATCACAGGAGCCGGCCGACCATATAATGCTTCATATGGGGTACATTTTGTAGATGAATGATATATAGTATTATACCACCATTCGGCCCAGGGGAGCCATTTCGTCCACTCCTTTGGTCGATCACTAGCGAAGCACCGAAGGTATGTCTCTAAACATCTGTTCACCATACTGCTTGGCCGTCGGTTTGTGGATGATATGCAGTGCTCATCTTGAGTTTGGTGCCCTGTAACTGAAATAACTCGGTCCATAATTTACTAGTGAAGACCCTGTCACGATCACTTACGATGGACCTTGGCATCCCATGTAGTTTAACAATATTTTCTATGAAAATCTTAGCAATACTAACAACAGTGTAGGGATTTCTCACAGCACAAAAATAAGCATATTTCGTAAGTCGATCAACCACCACAAGGATTGTGCTTTTACCTTTGGAAGGTGGCAACCCTTCGATGAAGTCCATGGAGATGTCAGCCATACCGAGTCTGGTATAGGTAGTGGTTGTAGTTTCCTTGGACTCGCCACTGTTTCGCCTTTTTGCTGTTGACATACATCACATTGTGCTACGTATTCAGAAATAATTTTTTTCATCCCTTTCCAATAAAAGTTTTGCTTCACTCTTTTGTAGGTTCTTAGAAATCCGGAGTGCCCTGCAAAAGGTATGGAGTGCATTTCGTGCAGAATGACTTTGATGCAAGGGGAGTTTGGTATAAGCACAATACGACCTTTATAGCATAGATCCCTCGAATCCCAAGTATAGTGAGCTATTGCGCTTGGATCCTCCTCTAATTTTTGATGATGTTGCTGGTTTCTGGATCCTTCTTCCATTCCTCCCCCTCGGTTGGTGCTTTGGAGATGCATAAGAAAGCCACCATTTATCTTGTGTAAAACTTTCTCCATTCGTTGGGTTGAAACGGTGGTTACGTTGCTTCCACGCTTCCCGCGTAGGGTGACCTGTTACCTTTGCAATAGAATTTCATAATCAATTTGGAAAAGTTCCAAGAGACATCACCTAGTGTCATCAGCCATTCTATGCCCAAAGCACAGCCTCATAATCATTAATTGGTAGGAGGAAGAAGTCGGCAACAATTTCTTGGCCTGCAGATAATAGTTTCACCAGGGCATCTTTGGTCGCATTTTAGGATTCGGCCATCGGCAACCTTTACGTCGAACTTGCTGCAACCTTCGATATAGAGCGCCATCCGAGCAGCAACCTTACTATTTAGAAAATTATTAGTACTGCTGTATCGATGAGAAACAAAGGATTGGTTGTTGTTTGAGCAGGCCTCCAACTTTCATCGTTTGGATTTGAGTAGCCGGCTAGCGCATGTACCATAAAGTTGATTGATTGTGGCTCTTCTTCCACATCTTCATCCTCATGTTCAAGACTCTCTTCTGGCTGTTCACTGATCTTTTCTTCCACTGGTTCAATCACAAGAAGTCTCCCCTTTTTACAACGATGCTCGCGGCTCCACGGCTCGTCCACAATGCCAACATAACCCCTTAGCGGATCGGTCTCGAAGCTCTTCGCTTGTCAACCTTTTTGGTGCAGGAGCTCGGCTGATAGTAGGTGAGGCTGAGGGCTTCAATATTTCTAGTCGGGGAGCGACCCTAGTCCTCCGGGCTTCATGGTTCAATCGCTCCTCCTGAAGTCGTGCGCGAAAGAGATGGCTGCCATAAGCGTGTACGGTTGTCGCGCTTTAACTTCTCCCGGATCTCGGCTTCAAGCCCTCAATAAATGTCCCCAATAACTGTTTTCAGACCAATCATGAGTTTGATTAGATAACCTTTCAAACCTGGTTTGATACTCCTGGATGGTGGAGGTTTGTCGGATCTTTGCTAGTTGTCCGTCGATGTTCTCGTAATCGGTTGGTCCGAAACGGATCAGCAGTCCTTCTTTGAATTGTCGCCATGAGAGGACTCCATGAGTATGTTCAAACCAATCAAACCATTGTATGGCATCTCCTTCAAGATGTATAGCTGCAATTTCTACCATAGATGCATCTGCGGTTTTGTGGTACCGAAAATATCGCTCACGGCGAGATCCAACCAATCGGGTCTCCTTCTTCCCATCTAGGAAGTCCACCCTCATGCGTGGATAGTAGGGATCGATCATAGAGCCTCCTTTTCTTGGGAGTCATCTCTTCGGTCAGAGCTCTCTCCTTGATGAGATTTCTTTGGGCTCGGTGTTCTCTCAAATCGAACTGAGTTCGCAAAGAGAGCCCGAATCTTATCCTCCATTCGCGTCTCGAAGGCTTGAATTTAGCATTTATGGCCTCCTCGGATGCCATAGTATATGACTCCAGATCTGTAATATTAAGATCTCTCTTTTGTTGCGGGTTAAAGGCATGAATTGTTTGAGGGAAGTGGTGGTTGAAAGGGTTTGTGGATCGGTGGATGTAGGTTACGGTTTAGGCTTGTTTTGTGGCTGTTTTGGGTGCTGTTTGGGGCTGCGATTTGATGGAGTTTTGGGCTGAGATGGTAGTGGATAAAGGTTAGGGAAGAGGGTTTTAGATCTGTGGTAGATCGCAGCAAAGATTTGACAAAAATCAGTAGCAATTGCTGCCTATGTGCGCTGCCTCGTAAGAGCAGAATTATCGTCGAAGAAATAGCAATTTCTCGACGAAATTTCCAGCGAAAACTCAGGGATTTGAGGAGGGGTTTTGATGGTAGAATCTTAGTTTAGATAGCAACAAGGATAACAAATTGGATCAAGAAATTTCGGCAGCAAAGCAGTAAGAAATCGGTGCAAGTTGCGATAGCAGAATTCTCGTCAAAAAATTTCAGCAGTTTGTGACGAGAGATTGCAGCAACACACGAATTTGTTTTTGTGATGAATTCCACAATAGATCAATCACAGATGGGAGCCAAGATGATCTATGAGGTGCACAAAAATTTTCGTTCAAAAAGGATAACAATTAGATCGGTTAAAGGCAGCAACACGCGGCTGAAATTTTCTGCAGCAAATCCTTCGTTCAAAAGATGGTAACTTTTGCGACGTAAGGAATTCGCAGCAAGGGATCGATAGAAAAACTTCTTTTTGATATTTTAGATGAAAAATTGCAGTAGCAAAAGGTATTGGTGGTAGAAAAATACCAGATCTCTGATGCAATTGGAGGTGGCGACTGTAGATTGATTTGATCTCGTCAAGAGATGACGGTGGAGACGGCGACGTCAAGAGCAATTGTGGGAATTGCTTGGCTAATGGTGGGCGGCAGGGATGGCAGCAAAAGCAGCAAGATCGCTGCTCTGATACCAAATGATAGAACCCCAAAGGAATTCTATCGAGATTGATCTTTGAGGGGGATCAACCCTTGGAACGCTATAGGGTTCCACCCTCCAAGTAGCCTGGTGGCTGCAAATATAGATTGATCTTTCTTATTCCAAAGAGGTGGAGGCTACAAGATTATATAGAGCTCCAAACCCTAACCCTAGGGGTTGCTTCCTAAGTGAACTACCCAATTTGCCCTCAACCTTAGCGGGCCGGCCCAGTAACAAGGGGGGCGGCGGCTAAGAAGCCCAAAGACCCAAATATAAACCCTAGCCTCTCTTCTTTATAGGATAGAGGCGGCTAGGTGGGGTTTATTACATTCTCACAGGGTTTTTATTAGCTGTTACATGGTTGAGTAGGACCTAACCCTGCTAGGGTCCTATCAGGATATTAGATGGATGAGAGATTATAGATACATGGTAACTGAGGACAGATAGGTCCAAAGGATTGGATTCCCCTGTATTGTTTGAGGGCTGTGGCATAGTGGCCTAGTACGTTCGTAGTCGATGAGTTAGGTGAATTATTATAGAGATAATAATTCACTATGTCAGAAGGAGTTCTGACAAGTATAACTCACGGCCAGCTCGATATTGGGCTTAGAGGGTCACACACATATGATAAGTGTTGTGACGAGTAGAGGTTCGGATATGAGATATCCGCTAAACCCCCTATCTTATTGGATATCCATTAAGCCCTTGAATTATTGGATCCTAAGATGAGATCCAATAATTGCTAATAAGAGATTATTGGGTAGAGACCCACTAATCCAAGAGGCTTGGGTAATTGGATGGAAATCCAATACCCAATAGAGCAAAAGATCCATTAGGGTTTTCAGGGGGCCTCTATAAATAGGAGGGAACCAAAGCTCTATAGGCTGACGGTTTCTTTTGGTAGCCACCTCCTGTTCTCCTCTCTCCAGAGAGAGAGGTGCATCGTCGTAATCCCTGCTGTGTGGATACTGATAGAGAGGAGGACGCTTGACCTCCTTCATCCTCTCCCATAAGTAATTCAGAGATATATGATCTCCCTAGGTATCTTCTTTTACACATGCAGTTTTGTGGATTTGTTTTTGATGCATCGATCTTCACACGACGACGGAAACTCTCTAGGGGAAATCTGGGATTTTGTTTTCTGTTCTTCCGCTGCACATGAGATGTCGCTCCCCTGATGGATTTCCCAACAGTTGTATCATATACACCTCCTTCTCGAGGTTGCCATTGAGGAATATGGTTTTAACGTCCATCTACCAGATCTCATGATCATAGTGTGCTGCAATAGTCAATAGAATTCAAATGGATTTTAGTATTGCTACAGGTGAGAAAGATTCATCATAATTAACACCTTCACTTTGACGATACCCCTTAGCCACTAGTCTTGCTTTATAGGTCTCTACCTTTTCATCTACTCTGATCTTCTTCTTGAAGATCCATTTGTAGCCAATGGGTATGATACCCTCGGGTGTATCAACCAGGTTCCAAACCTTATTTGAGTACATGGAATCCATTTCTGAATTCATGACTTCTTGCCATTTCTTAGAGTTGATGCTCATAACAGCTTTCTCGTAGGACTAAGGATCAATATCCTCAACATCTTCTCTTCTGATATATCCCACATATCTCTCAAGAGAATGAGATACTCTACCGGACCTACATAAAGTTGAAACTTATGTGCTGGGTACCTGAACAGACTCTGGCTGTAGAATGGTGCTTAAGCTAGGTTCTCCAACCTCACTCAACTCTATCACGCTCCCACTGTCTCCACCAAGAATGTGTTCCTTCTCAAGGAACATTGCTTTCTTGGCTACAAAGACCTTTTGGTCCTTAGGGTGATAGAAATAAATAATACCCATAAGTTTCCTTGGGGTATCCCATGAAGTAGCATCGTTCTGTCCTGGATTCCAACTTGTCAGGATTGTGTCTCTTGACGTGGGCAGGGAAGCCCCAAATCTTAACAACCGTAAGATCGGATTTCTTCCCATTCCATATCTCATATAGAGTAGATACTACTGACTTAGTTGAAATTCTGTTCAGAAGGTAAGCTATAGTCTCTAGAGCATATCCTCAGAATGAGATGGGTAGGTCGACGAAACTCATCATGGAACACATCATATCTAAAGTGTGCGATTCCTCCTTTCTGATACATCATTAAGCTGCGGTGTATAAGGAGGAGACCATTGGGATAAAATCCCATGGTCTTTGAGGAACTGGGTGAACTCTGTACTCAAGTACTCACCTCCTCAATCTGATCGAAGGGTTTTAATACTCTTTCCAATCTGGTTCTCCACTTCATTCTTATATTCCCTGAATTTCTCAAAAGCCTCAGACTTGTACTTCATTAAGTACACATGTCTGTATCTTGAGAAATCATCCATGAAAGTAATGAAGTAGGAGTAACCACCTATAGCATGAGTCGACATGGGACCACATACATCACTATGTATGAGTTCCAGTAACTCAGTGACTCTCTCTCCAGTTCTACTAAATAAAGAGTTGGTCATCTTTCCCCGAAGGCAAGGTTCGCAAGTCACATATAACTCATAGTCGAATGGATCTAGATATCCATTCTTCAGCAACTTTTGAATCATTCCCTCATAGATGTGACCTAGCATCAATGCCATAGATATGCATTGTTCACCTCTTCTCATTGCCTTTTAGACTCACTTATACTCATGATGTGTGGAGCTATATCTAGCATAAATAAACTATTATCCAATGTTCCTCTCATGATGATCTCATCATCTAATGCTATTGAACAACCATTGTTCTCAAAAACTAATTTATATCTACTAACTGTTAAACATGAAATGGAAATGATATTTTTGATAATAGAAGGAATATAATAGCATGCATATAATGCAATAATAGCTCCACCAAGCAGATGTAAAGTGACCTTGCCAACAGCCACTATAGCAACCTTTACTCCATTGCCCATCTTAAGGTCCATCTTGTTAAATCTCGGATTTTGATGATGAAATCAAGTGGTGAAATATTTGTACTAATCTCTTTGTTGAGATGAGTGTGCAGGAATTACTACGATGGAAAACATAACGTGATTTATCAAGGCCAAGTCCGTCGGGGTTCATCGGAAGTCCGAGAGATTTTCGGAAGAATTGCCTTAACCATCCAAGATCAAATCGTGGGACTTGTCGGGTTTTCAAAGTCCATTTCAAAGATCGTCGAAGGTTCGCGAACTTCCGGGAAAATTCGAAACCAAATCAAGACTAGTTGGGCTTGCCGGAGTATGCTTTGGGAGACCACCGTAGCAATCCGAGGGAAGCATCGAGGCCTGCCTTAATCTCGCCGTAGTACTCACCGGAAGTCGACTTGAAGGGTGTCCGATCAAATCATGTTAAGTTATGTTCGTAATTTGCACATGAGTAGAGCAAGGATTTAAGAAATAAATCCTGCCCAAAATTCAGAGGAGCCAACCAGGCCACTACTGTGGTCAAGTTGAGGACTAAACAGGCCCCATTCGGCTCATGTCCAAATGGGGGCAAGAGGTGGAACCGCCAAGCCTGGGGCGGTGGAACCGCTGCCTGGGCGGTGGAACCGCCACCTGGGCGAAGCGCACCGCCCCACACACACACAAAGCGGTGGAATCGCTGCCTGGCGCGTAGCACCGCCTCAGCCATCGACGGCGGTGGAACCGCTGGTCAAGCGGTGGCACCGCCTTCGCCACCGACGAGCGGTAGCACCGCCGCTCGGGCGGTGGCACCGCCGTATGTCGGGCAAAAGATCGACACAGTGTGGCACCGCTTCGACAAAGCAGGCACCGCTTTGACCACTGTAATCTAGGGACTCCAAATTCACTTGGAATTTGGAGCCCAATTTTAAATCCACTTTTGGATCTATAAATACCCCCTTTCTCAAATTGAAAGGGTCACCCTTTTGAGCAAATAGTTTGAGTCTTGAGCTTTTGAAGAGTTTTTGAAAAGTGTTGTATTCTTTGCTAAGTGTTCACCTTTCTTCTTCTTGAGAGATCTTGTACAAGTGTGAACATCTTGTAAAGGGTTGTAAAAAGGGGTGTTTGATCCTTCCCCTTCAAAGGACTTGCTAGTGGAAGAGCGGAGCCTCATTGCAAAGGCTTCAAGAGTGGATGTAGGTCATTTGACCGAACCACTATACATCATTGTGTCCTTAAATGTGTGAGTGTTTACATTTCTGAAATCACTTCATTTCTTGGCTGCAAGTTCTTAGTTAGTTCCTTTTCACAAGCAATTACTTTCAAGTTCTCTTTCGTCGAATCGAATTCTTCCACGAACTTGTGTTTCTTTGCGAAATCGGTTTCAAGAATACGAGTTTAATCCGCTGCACTAATTCACCCCCCCCCCCTCTTAGTGCCTTTTGATCCTTTCAATTGGTATCAGAGCAAGGTTTGCTCTCATATTGGTTTAAAACCCAAGAGAGATGGCCTACTCCGGTATGCAAGAGGGTCTCTCCATTACTCGTCCACCTATGTTCAATGGGTCGGATTATACGTGTTGGAAGACTCATATGAGAATTTTTCTTATCTCCATGGACTTCAACTTTGGAACATTGTCAAAAATGGCTTCGCAAAAATCTTCTCTTCCGATGAGTGAATGGAATGAGTCGGAGAAGAAGATTTTCGCTCTCAATGCAAAGGCTATGAATGCCTTATTTTGTGCACTTGATAAGAATGAGTTTAATCGGGTTTCCATTTGTGAATCGGCTTTTGATATTTGGCGCACTCTTGAAATCACTCATGAAGGCACTAGCCGAGTGAAGGAGTCCAAAATCAACATTCTTGTGCATTCCTACGAACTTTTTCGGATGAAACCAAATGAGTCCATTGGAGACATGTACACCCGCTTTACGGATGTCATCAATGGACTTAAAGCTCTTGGTAAAGGCTTTTCGAATTTTGAATTGGTAACTAAGATTTTAAGATCCCTTCCAAAGTGTTGGGATCCAAAGGTCACGGCCATTCAAGAGGCCAAGGATCTTAAAGTATTTCCCATTGAAGAACTTATTGGATCTCTAATGACTTACGAGATGACGTGCCATGCTCATGAAGAGCTTGAGAACCCCTTCCAAAGAACAGGAAGGATATGGCACTTAGAACACAAGAAGACCACTTGAAAGGAACATCAAGTGATGAGGATAGTGACAATGACATTGCACTTCTAACTCGAAAGTTTAAGAAATTCATAAGAAAGAACAAGTTCAAAAATGACACAAAAGCAAATTTGAACACAAAAGGACCAAGTCATTTGCTACGAATGCAAGAAGCCGACACTTCAAGAATGAATGCCCTCAAGCCAAGAAGAAGCAATTCAAGAAGAAAAAGCCTTGAAGGCCACATGGGATGATTCAAGTGACTCCGAGATTGAAGAGGCTAGCAACAAAGAGGAGGCAAATTTCGCTCTAATGGCATTTGGAGAAGAGGTTAGTGAGTTACTTAATGAAGAGTTATCTTTCGATGAACTTTCTATGGCTTTTCATGAGTTGTTTGATGAATGTAGAACTATTAGTAAGAAGTTCAATTTACTTAAGAAAGAGCATGCTTTATTACAAAGTAAATTCAATAGTCTTCAAAACCCTTCTCTACCCCCATGCTCTAAGTGTGAAGACTTAGATGCAACAAAAGGAGAACTTGTTACTTAAAGAGACCCTAAACAAGTTTAAGGTCGGTAGCAAGGGCTTAGACATGATTCTTGCTAACAAAGGTCATGTCGGAAATAGAAGTGGTATCGGATTTGTGAGAGGTTCTCACCAAAATCCCACCACCTTTGTTAAAGGGTCTACATTGCATGTATCACCCCATTTGAAATGTAATTTTTGTTGCAAAACGGGACATGTTACCTACAAATGTCCATTCAAGAAAATTAGTCCACAAAAGTTGATATGGGTTCCTAAAGGAACCATAAACAATTCAATGATAAATTACAAAATAAGTAGATCAATGTGTAAGGCACCCAAAATCAAATGGGTACCTAAAAACAATCCTCTTTTGTAGACAAACTCACAAGCTAGGAGCAAGAAATGGTATCTTGATAGTGGATGCTCAAGGCACATGACCGGAGATCCATCTCATTTCTCTATGCTCTCTAGCAAAGAAGAAGGATATGTCACTTTCGGAGACAACAACAAGGGTAAAATCATTGGCAAGGGAACCATAGGTAACAAATCGAGTTTTTCAATTGATGATGTGTTACTAGTTGATGGTTTAAAACATAATCTTTTAAGTATTAGTCAACTATGTGATAAAGGTTATGTTGTTAGATTTGAATCCAATGTTTGCATTATTGAAAAACCCAACAACAACATATCCATGATTGCTTTAAAACAAAACAATGTCTACACAATAAATATTGATAAATTAAGTAATGAAATGTGTTTTTCGGTTTTGAATGATGACGCTTGGCTTTGGCATAGGAGGCTAGGCCATGCAAGCATGAAACTAATCTCTAAGATTTCATCTAAAGATTTAGTAAGAGGTATCCCAAACACGAAATTTGTTAAGGATAAGGTATGTGATGCATGTCAACTAGGAAAACAAATAAAGACTAGTTTCAAATCAAAAATCACATTAGCACCACTAGACCATTGCAATTGATCCACTTGGACTTATTTGGACCAATTGACATAACAAGCCTAGGTGGTAGCAAATATGCTTTTGTAATTATGGATGACTATAGTAGATACACTTGGACCTATTTTTTGGCTCATAAAAGTGATTGCTTCAAATGTTTCTCTAAATTTTGTAAACTCACTCAAAATGAAAAAGGCTTTATGATCTCATCAATTCAAGTGATCATGGAGGTGAATTTCAAAATCATGACTTCCAAAATTTTTGTGAAACAAACGGATACAATCATAACTTCTCTACTCCAAGAAATCCACAACAAAATGGAGTAGTAGAAAGGAAAAATAGAAGTTTGCAAGAAATGGCTAGAACCATGTTAAATGAATATAATTTACCAAAATATTTTTGGGCGAAGCCGTGAATACGGCTTGCTATGTGATGAATAGAGTTCTAGTGAGACCATCCCTATCCAAAACTCCATATGAATTATGGAATGATAAAAACCCAATGTTTCTTACTTTAAAGTTTTTGGTTGCAAATGCTTTATTTTGAATGAAAAGGATGCCTTAGGAAAATTCGATGCAAAATCCAATGAAGGCATATTTCTTGGTTATTCTTCCGCTTTCTAAGGCTTTTCGTGTTTTCAACAAGAGAACCTTACTTATAGAAGAATCTATTCATGTGGTTTTTAATGAAGTTTCCGAATTTAAGAAAAAGATTTTGATGATGATTTTGGTCTTGATGATTTGAATTTGAATGAACCCTCTCCTCAAAATAACATCTTGGATGCATCTTCTTCCCAAGCTTCCTTACCAAAGGAATGGAAGTATGTAGATGCTCATCCCAAGGAGTTAATTATAGGAGATGCATCGAAAGGGGTTCAAACTCGCTCTTCTTTCAAAAATTTTTGTGCCCATGCTGCCTTTCTTTCTCAAGTTGAACCAAAATGCATTGTTGATGCCCTAAAAGATGATTCTTGGGTTATCGCAATGCAAGAAGAATTGAATCAATTTGAGAGGAATGAGGTATGGAAGCTTGTTCCTAGATTCTAATGACCACTTAGTTATTGGTACTAAGTGGGTCTTTAGAAACAAGCAAGATGAATGCGGTATCGTGGTTAGAAACAAGGCTAGACTAGTGGCCAAAGGTTTCAACCAAGAAGAAGGTATCGATTATGAAGAAACCTTCGCCTCCGTGGCAAGATTGGAAGCCATTAGGATGCTCCTTGCCTATGCTAGTAGTAAAGATTTTAAATTATTTCAAATGGATGTCAAAAGTGCTTTTTAAATGGTTTCATTTCCGAAGAAGTTTATGTTGAACAACCACCCGGATTCGAAACTCTCTATTTCCTAACCATGTGTTTAAGCTAACTAAGGCCTTATATGGTCTTAAACAAGCCCCTAGGGCTTGGTATGAGAGGCTTAGTTCTTTCTTGATTTCAAATAATTTCACTAAAGGCAATGTTGATACTACATTGTTTATTAAACATTTTGAAAACAATTTTCTTATTGTTCAAATTTATGTTGATGATATCATTTTCGGATCTTGTAATAAATCACTATGTGAATTATTTGCTAAGGATATGAGTGATGAATTTGAGATGAGCCTAATGGGAGAACTAAATTTCTTTTTAGGACTTCAAATCAAGCAACTAAGTAATGGTATATTTCTAAATCAATCAAAATACACATTGGAATTGTTAAAACGATTCAATATGGATGGATCAAAAGAAATTAGCACTCCTATGAGCACCTCCACTAAATTAGATATGGATGAAAATGGAGAAAGCTTTGATCAAAAAACTTATAGGGGCATGATAGGTAGCCTGCTTTATCTCACTGCAACCAGACCTGACATCATGTTCAGTGTAGGGCTATGTGCAAGATTCCAAGCTAATCCTAAGCTATCTCACTTGAAAGCGGTCAAGAGGATTCTTAGATATCTTAAAGGGACCCCTAATCTTGGATTATGGTATCCAAAATCTGAAAATTTAGTTTGAAAGCTTATGCAGATGCGGATTTTGGTGGATGTAAACTAGATAGAAAAAGCACATCCTAACATGCCAATTTCTAGGACATGCACTTGTTTCTTGGACTTCCAAGAAACAAAATTCGGTTGCACTATCTACAGCAGAAGCTGAATATATAGCTGCTAGTGCATGCTGTGCACAAGTTATCTGGATGAAAAATACACTAGAGGACTATGGAATCTACTTAAAAAATATTCCTATAAAGTGTGATAACACGAGTGCAATTTGTCTAACTAAAAATCCAATCCAACACTCTCGCACTAAGCACATTGACATCGTGCATCACTTTATACGTGATCATGTAAGTAGTAGAAATGTCACTTTGATTTTGTTGATACAAATCATCAATTAGCGGACATTTTTACTAAACCTTTAAATGAGGAACAATTTGATTTTATTAGAAGGGAATTAGGCATGCTAAACTGTCCCAAGTAAGTAACCTTTTTTTTCGATGTCTTTCTTGAAATTATGTTTAAACTATGATTTCCATCAATTTGATTCGATTGTCCATGGATTTATTTCTTTTGACTTCATCCCATCTCTGAGATTTTTTTACAAAAAAAAAAAAAAAAAAGGGAGAGGTGGAAAAACATTAAATCCGGCGTGGTTTTAGTGCTACGGCGGTAGCATCATGATGCGGGCGGTGGAACCGCCAGGTAGTCACCACAAAGTGTGGTGGAACCGCCTCACTTGGGGGTGGGAACCGCCTCAACACCCTCCTATAAATGTGTTAGGGCCGGCATGTAGAACCGCCTCCTAATCTGCGAACCGCCTCTCCTCACTCTTCCAAACTCTTCCAAACTTCAAATTGGTGTGATTTCTTCCTATCTAGAAGCCTAAGGAGGATATTTTATCGTGATTCATTCTTCCTACATCTCAAAGAACCAATCTAAGGTAAAAATAGAATTATTTCTCTTTCATTTTCTTGTGAAGTTTCATTCCTTTCTTCAATTAATTTTCGATTATTCATGAATAGAAATGGCTCCTAGAAGAACATCAAGAGACAAAGGAAAAAGGATGGAGGTAGATTCATTTGACCAATCCTTGTTTAAATCACAAGAAGCCTCCCTTAGATTTTCTGAATTTGGTTCTAGACCCATTCACAAAGGAAAGTATGTTGATTTGAATCAATTAGGAAATTTAGAACCTTTCATGTGGTTTGCAGACTTAGAGGCTTTACCCATTCTGCAAATTATTGAACCTATTTATCCACGCTTTAGTTAAGTTGTTCTATGCTAATTTAACTCAGGATCGATGATGGCTTGTCAACTTATCTTTAGGTAATGAGATTCAAATATGTGATAATACTATATGCTCATTAATTGGAATTGTTGAAAAGAGCTAGGATGTTATTTTCGGGGAAAATGGGATATGGACACAGTTGGTGCCACTCACTCAGAAGCTTTAGAAACTGTGTTTGCAAACCCAAATTTAGGAATAATTCCCAAGAGTTGTGAACATTTATTACCTTTTAACTCTAAAATTTTGCATCACATTCTAATAAACATTATTATTCCTAAGCAGCTTTCATCATGATGAGATCAGTTTCAATCGAATTAGGTACCTTATATTGATTATGACTAGACAACATTTCTGCTTTTGGTTACCTAATCAGCAAAGACATGATAGAGGTCCTTTCTAAAGGATCAATGTTACCATATGGAGGTTTAATAACTAGACTATTGCATGCCCATAACATCTCGCATTCCACCGATGAAGAAGCAATACAAATCGAAAAATTTAATGTTATTAATGTTAAACTACTGAGATGACTTAGATGTACTGTCGAGCATGGAATAGGGGTTAGGCAACCTAGGAGATGTGATATACCTCCCCCGGCCGTAGACCATCCTGAAACACCAGATCCTTAGGGGAAATGAATCTCCTCCTCCCGATCCTTTTGTTGCAGCTACATCGGTGACATTTTCTCGCTCCATCTACTACTCACCGATCATGAGAGAGTTAAATGAAGTAAAACTACAACAAATTGAAATTTTGAAGGAAATGCGGAAGATGAACTTAAAGATCGATCACATGTATAGGCATCTTGGCATTCCTCCCGAGGAGTAGCTTGTCGTGTGTTTTCTTTTGAACGATGTAAACTTATGTTGTATGTTGACATGTATGTTGTATTCCTTACATCGTGACATCTATATTGTCTTAACTTCATGATACATCTTTTCGGCCACTGTGGAATGGTTTTCGGTTTTCTGATTTCCTTTTCCACATTTGTGATGTTTTCCGACCCTCCTTGTTGTTATAATTCCCTCGCTTTCCTTTTGTTGATGACAAAGGGGGAGAAATGATATGTGTATTGCTATATGATATGCGCTGTCCAAATTAAACTTAGTTGGGTTCTTGATATCATGTGTATTGCTATATGATATGCGCTGTCCAAATTAAACTTAGTTGGGTTCTTGATATCATGCTTTTTTTGAATATGTATACTTCATTGATATCCTTGATGTCTAGTTTGAAATCTTGAAATTAAAATTAATTATGTTGAATTCAAAAATTGAATTCAAGCGATTTTTCTTTATGGCATATACATAGGGGGAGTTAAGAATAACTCCATCACCAATTGATTGTCATCATCAAAAAGGGGGAGATTGTTAAATCTCGGATTTTGATGATGAAATCAAGTGGTGAAATATTTGTACTAATCTCTTTGTTGAGATGAGTGTGCAGGAATTACTACGATGGAAAACATAACGTGATTTATCAAGGCCAAGTCCGTCGGGGTTCATCTAAGTCCGAGAGATTTTCGGAAGAATTGCCGAACCATCCAAGATCAAATCAGGACTTGTCGAAGTTTTTGAAAGTCCATTTCAAAGATCGTCGAAGGTTCGCGAACTTCCGGAAAATTCGAAACCAGCCAAGACTAGTTGGGCTTGCCGGAGTATGCTGGGAGACCACTGGTAGCAATCCGAGGGAAGCATCGAGGCTGGCCGGAATCTCGCCGTAGTACTCGCCGGAAGTCGACTTGAAGGGTGTCCGATCAAATCACGTTAAGTTATGTTCAGTAATTTGCACATGAGTAGAGCAAGGATTTAAGAAATAAATCCTGCCCAAAATTCAAAGAGGAGCCAACCAGGCCACTACTTGTGTCAAGTTGAGGACTAAACAGCCCCATTCGGCTCATCCGAATGGGGGCAAGAGGTGGAACTGCCCAAGCCTGGGGCGGTGGAACCGCTAAGCCTGGGCGGTGGAACCGCCACTTGAGCGGTAGCACCGCCTCGCACACACACCAAAGGCGGTGGAACGCTTGCAAGCGTAGCACCGCCTCGCTTCATCGACGGCGGTGGAACCGCTGGTTGGCGGTGGCACCGCCTTCAGCCATCCTGATCGAGCGGTAGCACCGCCGCTGGGCGGTGGCACCGCTCAGACGTCGATCAAAGATCGACACAGACGGTGGCACCGCTTCTAACAAAGCGGTGGCACCGCTTTGACCACCAGAAATCTGGGGACTCCAAATTCACTCGGAATTTGGAGCCCAATTTTAAATCCACTTTTGGATCTATAAATACCCCCCCTTTCTCAGCTGAAAGGGTCACCCTTTTGAGCAAATAGTTTGAGTCTTGAGCTTTTGAAGAGTTTTTGAAAAGTGTTGTATTCTTTGCTAAGTGTTCACCTTTCTTCTTCTTGAGAGATCTTGTACAAGTGTGAACATCTTGTAAAGGGTTGTAAAAAGGGGTGTTTGATCCTTCCCCTTCAAAGGACTTGCTAGTGGAAGAGCGGAGCCTCATTGCAAAGGCTTCAAGAGTGGATGTAGGTCATTTGACCGAACCACTATACATCATTGTGTCCTTAAATATGTGAGTGTTTACATTTCTGAAATCACTTCATTTCTTGGCTGCAAGTTCTTAGTTAGTTCCTTTTCACAAGCAATTACTTTCAAGTTCTCTTTCGTCGAATCGAATTCTTCCACGAACTTGTGTTTCTTTGCGAAATCGGTTTCAAGAATACGAGTTTAATCCGCTGCACTAATTCACCCCCCCCTCTTAGTGCCTTTTGATCCTTTCACATCTCGCCTCTCTTCAATCTCCTAGGTCCTTCTAGAACCTGCAACGAATTGCAGATATGATAAGCACTCCTGGTATCTAACACCCATGTTTTATCATAAGATTCTAACAAATAGAGACTGATCATGAATGTACCTAAAGCTTCTATTTTGCCCTATCTGCAAGGTACTATTTGTTATTCCTTTTCTAGTGCCCATCTTTGCCGTAGTGGAAGCACTGGCCTTTGTCCTTTGTTGGGTCTTTCCTGGCAACCTTTGTCTTACCCATTTTGCCCTTGCCCTTGTCCTTCTTAAGGGACATCTTAACCTTCCTTTTCATTCTGGTCTCACCAACATAGAGAACTGGCTTCTCTTTCTTGATGGTGCTTTCTACTTCTCTCAACATATTGAGGAGCTCTAGGAGGGTCACCTAAAGCTAGTTCATATTAAAATTAATTATAAATTGAGAAAAAGAATCTGATAAGGACTGAAGCACAAGATCCACATAGGTTATCTTCTAGGACCATTCCTAGACCTATGAGTTTCTCGATCCACTCAATTATCTTAAGAACATGGTTCTGAACCGGTGTCTCCTCAGTCATCCTAGCATAGAAAAAACTCTTCGATATCTCATATCACTGAGTTCTTCCCTATTCCTCAAACAGTTTACGGAGATGCAGGAGTATGAAATTGGCATCCATATTTTCATACTATCTCTGTAACTTAGTAGTCATAGAGGCCAACATATAACAAACACTGAGTAAGAGTGGAATCATCTATGTACTTCACATAATGAGCGATCTCATCCTCGCTTGCCCCTTCATCGGGCATAGGGATCACTATATCAAGAACGTTCATGATTTTCTCTACCGTAAGAATGATTCTCAGATTACGAAACCAATCCATATAATTTGGAACACTAAGGCGGTTGGCATCAAGTATGCCATGTAAAGGATTTGAAAGCAATATTTTTCTGAAATTAAAGATGTAGTAGAAATAAAAAAATATACAGACTTTGCAAAAATTAAATAGTTAAGATAAGGAATTTTATTTTAATGTATTTCCACTAATTTTTCGTGAGACACACAACACCCTCTGGTATGTGAATCGGAGACCTCCGATAGATCTCTAGTGGGGATTGAGACCCGATCGGTGTCTTAACGTAACCTCGAGGGACTCAACCAATCACGTTAAGCCCATAAAGGTATGCAACTCTTGCAAATCACAACTCCTTGTGATTTTCGTCCTATTCGACCTCCGAACCACCATGGCCTCGAGGGACTCAACCAATCATGATGTTCAGTTAAGTTATCACCATCGTTACAAGATGAGTCTGATTCGATGATATACTCTTGAGGGACTCGACCAAGCATACCATATCCTCAGGTCACCGGTGATATCTCTATGTCATAGATAAGATAGCGAAACGCGATATAGGTGACTCTCGAGGGACTCGACTAACTCAACCTACATCGGAAATCGATTCCTACCTATAATGATGGAAGGCCACGTGGGTCAATCTAATTGTCTCACACAATGTGTCACACACATACATATTTAATATATATATCTACATTGCATGCAAATATATATACATATCTAGTAGGTGTATAATCAATCACAACATATGATCATGGACCACATCCTAATGTGATTAGGCCCGAGCTAATGGGCCCAATCACTCACGTCAAGATCTATGTGTGCATCAGTGCATCTTCATGCCCTGTGATCATCCATCTCGCTTTGTCGGTTCCGTCGGCATTTCAACGCATCTCCATGTGTTGGATCATCTATCTCGATCTCGTGGGTCCCACTATCGCTTTCACACTCCCGCTGTGTCTCCTCATATAATTACAACATAATTACAGGCACATAGGCCCGACAATAAACGAGAAAAAATAGAGGCTCATAGGCCCCAATAATAATAATCACATGTACATATATCACATCATAAGGTCCATGATCATCTGTCCATATCATACATCACATGTATATGTTATTATATAGGACTACTAGATAAATAATAATAGTTAATTAAATTATTTAATTAATAAATATATTTTTGAAAGTAGGGATATAAAGGGAATTTTTGAAATTATGAGCGGTATTTTGGTCATTATGTCAAAAGGGATAGAAAGCGAAATTTCTTAAATTTTAAGGGGCAAGATTATCTTTTGTCGGAAAACCCTAATCCTTGACATCTGCTAGCTACGTTGTGGCCGTCGCCACCCTGCCGGCGGTGGCCACTACTCGTGGGCGTGCCACCTCTGCTAGCGACGGGCGCTTCTAATCACTAGTGAGCGCCACCTGCTAGCGATGCTGTCGCTGTAGGAGCCGCCCACCCATGCGGGCTAGCAGCCCTCAGGTGCTGCTGCCCCGCAGGCAGTGCTGCCACCGTGGGTGCCGCCCACAGGGGCCTCGCAATCGCCACTCGACTTTGTGGGTAGGCCAATGGGCCAAGCGCCGCCCACCTTTGTGGGTAGGCCGCTATGCCCGGCATCGCCTGCCCCTCAGAGGCTGTTGTTGGGGTTTTGCCGTCGGCCACCTGTCGCTGTTGTGGCTGCGGGCTCCTTGCCCGCAGCCGCTGTTGCTACAAGCAGCAAGGTTGTAAACAGTCTTCGACCATTGTGCGAGCGCAGCAAGGACTACAACACTTGCTGCCCTTCCTCACCTTTTGCGCCAACGATTTTGACGACAAAAACTATTCTAAATCACAACACATGTAGTTTAAGATTTGATATTCGCATGAATAACTTGGCTCTGATACCAATGTTGGGAAATCCACAAGGGCGACATCTCATGCATAGCGGAAAAAAAAAACAAAACCCTTGGATTCCCACGAAAGTTCATCGTCGTGCAAAGATCGATGCATCAAAAACAAATCCGCGAAAACTGTATATGTAAAAGAAAGTACCTAGAGAGATCGTATATCCCTGAATCCCTACAGATCTATAGGAGAGGATGAAGAAGGTCAGGCGTCCTCCTCTCTAGCGGTATCCACACGGCAGGGACTGCAACGATGCTCCTCTCTTAGGAGAGGAGAATAGAAGATGGCTATTAAGAGAACCCTCAGCCTATGGAGCTTTAATTCCCTCCTATTTATAGAGGCCCCCTATAAACCCTAATGGATCTTGCCCTATTAGGTATTGGATCTCTATCCAATTATCCACGCCTCTTGGATTAGTGCATCTTTATCCAATAATCTCTTATTAGCTCTTATTGGATCTCATCTTAGGATCCAATAATTCAGGTGCTTAACGGATATCCAATAAGTTAGGGGCTTTAGCGAAAATGTCATATCTGAACCTCTACTAGTCGCAACACCTACCATATGTGTATGACCCTCTAGGCCCAATATCATACTGGCCGTGAGTCATGCTTGTTAGAACTCCTTCTGACTCAGTGAATTATTATCTCTATAATAATTCACCCGACTCATCAATTATGGACGTACTAGGCCATTGCGCCGCAATCCCTAGACGATACAGGGGAATCCAATCCTTTGGACCTATATGTCCTCAGTTACCATGTATCTATAGTCCCTCATCCATCTAATATCCCAAAGACCCTATACCGGGCATGGTGCTGTTAGGCCCATATGGTCTCTCCTCGAGTCTCGCTCTTATCGGATTCTCCCAAAGAACTCTTTCTCTCTCAATCCGAATAACCTTGGCCAAAGATTTGTTCGAGCAAGAATACATGGGATATTCCTCTCATGATACCAAGAGTGAATGATCCTCTATTGACACTCAATAGCCCTTGTAAGATTGGCTATCACTCCCAATAACCGATTATACTAAATCTGAAACTTCCAAACCTATAAGTCTGGTATCAAAGAGAGGAGTACTCATACAGGACATCCTTGGTGTCTCAAGTCTAAGGACTAGATACACTATTGGGACTACGGAATCATTGTTTGACATGAAGTATCAATAACTATCCAGCATTCCGTAAGCAGATCAATTAGTGAATTCATTCTCCAATAAGCACCTGTACTGTATCCTTAGTGTCTCCACATGAGTAGCTATGAGACCAACTATCTCCATCATATGGATAGGTATACAGCACACTAGTCTATCTGGTTATTTCGATATCCCTTTTGAGTAACCTATGACAGGGATTATTTAGGGTCTATGTTTAAAGGTGAAATGGTCTAATTATCGTGATCTCATCACAATCCGATTTCCATTGCACAGATCCAAGGACATCAAAATATATGCAACATGTAAGATAAAGTGATAAAATACCTAATAATAAGCAAAATACAGAGTGCATATCAAGTCACAAGTGCCATCACTCATGTGATTGGCTTGCAGGGCACCTATAACTATCATGGGCTGTGATAACACTCCTCAAATCATTGTCCAAATCTCCTCGCAACGAGCACTACGCGATCAAGAATGGGCCGGCCCTTCTTGCTGTCCACATGCCCCAATCTAGGGTTGCTAGCTAAGGAGGAGAGGGGGAGGAGAATAGGAGATGGTTGCCACAAAACCCCAGCCTATAGGCCTTTGGTTGCCCCCTATTTATAGAGGTCCCCTGTCAAATTTACCCTAATGGATCTTGCCTTGTTGGGTATTGGATCTCCATCCAATTACCCAAGCTTCTTGGATTAGTAGGTCTCTACCCAATAATCTCTTATTAGCTCTTATTGGATCTCATCTTAGGATCTAGTAATTCAGGGGCTTAACGGATATCCAATAAAATAGAGGCTCCGGCGGATATCTCATATCCGAACCTCTACTCATCGCGACACCTACCATATATGTGTGATCCTCTAGGCCCAATATCAAGCTGGCCATGAGTCATAGTTGTCAGAACTCCTTTTGACTCAATGAATTATTATCTCCATAATAATTCACTCGACTCATCGATTACGGATGGACTAGGCCACTACCACACAGTCCTCAAACGATATAGGAGAATTCAATCCTTTGGACCTATCCATCCGTAATTACCATGTACCTATAGTCCCTCATCCATCTAATATCCCAGAGACCCTATACCGTGCATGGTTCTATCATACCCATATAGTCTCTCCTCGAGTCTTGCTCTAATTGGATTCTCCTGGAGAACTCTTTCTCTCTCAATCCGAACAACCTTGGGCAAGGATTTATTTATGTAAGAATACATGGGATATTCCTCTCATGGTACCGAGAGTGGATGATCCTCTATTAACACTCAACAACCTTCGTAAGTTTGGCTACCACTCCCAATGACCAACTATACTAGATCTAGAGCTTCCAAACCTATAAGTTCGGTATCAAAGAATGGAGCACTCATATAGGACATCCTTAGTGTCTCAAGACTAAGGACCAGATACACTACTAGGACTATGGAATTATTGTTTGACAATAAGGTATCATTAACCATCTAGCATTCCGTAGGTGGATCAATCAATAAACTCATTCTCCAATGAGCACCTGTATTGTATCCTTAGTGTCCCCACATGAGCAGCTATGAGACCAGCCGCCTTGATCATATGGATGGGTATACAGTACACCAGTTTGTTTGGTTATCTTGATGTCCTTCTCGAGTAACCTATGATTGGGATTATTTAGGATCTATATTTAAAGGTGAATCGATCTCATTATCGTGATCTCATCATGATCTGATTCCCATTGCACAGATCCATGAACATCATAATATACACAGCATACAAGATAAAGTTATAAAATACCTAATAATAATAAGTAAAAAAAGTGCATGTCGAGTCACATGTGCCATCATTCACGTGATTGGCTTACAAGGCACATATGACTAGTAGGTACTACCAGATTGGGTGATAGTACTGCCCAGACATAGTCTCCCAGATCATGTTAAGCGATGGTACCACCCAATGTCGGTACTGTAGGTGGTGGTACTACCCAACACAAGCAGTGGTACCGCCCAACACAGGTGGTGGTACCACCAATACCTCGAAATCTCAAGGTGTTTGAATTTTGGCTCCAATTCTTGAAGCCATTTGGGGTCTATAAATACCTTAACTATTCTTGCTTGGCATAGTAAGAATTAGAGCAGAAAGGGGTTATGATTCTGAGTAGAAGAATTGTGAAAAAGTGCTAAGAGTCCTCCTCCTCCTACTTGAAGTCTTATGATCGTACTAAGAGAGGTGTGAGGCTTTGTAAAGGTTCTCTTAAACTTGTGAAAAGAAGAAGAGGGTAGTTGATCTTTGCCCACAGAAGGAAGATCATTAGTGGACACCAGTAGCCTCGACAGAAGAGGAATCGGGAGTGGATGTAGATCACGACGATCGAACACTATAAAATTGATTTCCCTCACTTTCTCTACTTATTTACTTATTTTGCAAGTGCTTTACCTACTCATTGCTATGCTTACAAACGTTTTCAAAGTTAAATGCTTTTCTGATATGATTTTTATCAAGCCGAAAGTTTTTCGATTCGTAGACATCGATATTTTTATCAAACGCACTAATTTAACCCCCCCCTCTCCTTAGTGTTGACTCAGTCTTAACAATTGGTATTAGAGCTATGTTATTTATCGTTTGGTTTAACATCTAAGAGAAATGGCTCTTTCGGCTTTCAAGAGGATCTTTTTATCGTTCGTCTTCCTATGTTCAATGGGATGGACTACACGTATTGAAAAACTCAAATGAGAGTTTTTTTTACTTTAATTGAATTTTAATTTATGGAATATTATCAAAAATAATTTTGAAAAATCTTTCAAACCAATGAATGAATAGAATGATTTGGAAAAGAAGACTTTCTCTTTGAATGCAAAACCGATGAGTGCTTTATTTTATGCTTTGGATAAAAATGAGTTTAATTATATTTCTATTTTCGAAACTACACATGACAATTGGCACATACTTGAAATCACACACAAAGGTACAAGTAGAGTTAAAGATTCAAAAATTAATCTTTTGATGCATGATTTTGAATTATTTCGAATGGAACCAAGCGAAACCATTAGAGACATGTACACCCGGTTTACGAATGTCGTCAATTGTTTAAAAAGTCTTGGTAAATATTTTTCTAATTTTACACTTATAAACAAGATTCTAAGATCCCTTCCAAAGAGTTGAGATCTAAAAGTAATTGCTATTCAAGAAATAAAGGACTTAAAAAAATTTTCGCTTGAAGAACTTATCGGGTCTTTAATGACCTATAAGATGACATGTTTAGAACATGATGAACATGAAAATAACCTTTCAAAGAATAGGAAGAATTTAACACCTCGAACAAAAGAATATCACTTGAGTTATCATGATATTGATAATGACCTTGAACTTCTAACAATTAAATTTAAAAGGTTCATGAAACAAGAATCAAAGAATAAAAATGAACTTAAAAAAAATACAATCACTTACTATGAACATAAAAAAGCTGGAACAATCTAAAGACGAGTATACAAAATTGAAAAAGAAGTTGCCAAAGAAGAATGAAGCACTCAAGGACAAATCGAGCTCATCTGAAGACGAGGAGTAAACCAACAAAGGCGAGGTGGCTTTTCACAATGAGATATGTAACTCAACCAAAATCTTTTTATATTACCATAAAATTACTTGATGCATTTAATGAGTTGTTTTTAATTAGCAAAAAAAAAACAAAAAATATATCATGCTTTTCTTTCTCATGTTTTTTGAAAATTAAAAAAATTTTAAAAAATATGAATGACAATTGCATTTTAACTTCTCGCACTAAGCTAGATTCATTTAAGAAGGAAAATGTCTTGTTACAACTATCAATAATAAAAGAAAGATTATTGGAATTAAAATGATTTTGAAGATGCTTTATGAAATCATGCTTGATAATTTTGATGATGTAATGAAAATGTTAAAAGTTTTGGTATCATGCTTGATGATTTTATATTATGCATGAAGATTTGAAGTAATGATGATTTGAAATCTTATGTTTTGGAATAATATGTTATATATATATATTTTTTTTGTCTTGATGATTTTTATGACGAATCTTGTGTTTCAGTTTTAAATGTTGATGTATGTTTTTATTTAGATAAAAGACTTAAGTATGTTTGCATGAAATCAATCACAAAATTTGGAACTAAAAGAACTTTAGCTATTTTTAATCTTATAGGAATTAATCAATGTTGCTTTCAATAAATTTCCTGAAAGAAGGAAAAGTAATTTTGATGATGATCTTGGATTTGATAATTTATTTTCATATTTATCTAAACACTTGATTTATTCGTATTTACGACATGAGATGTATCTTATATGAATCATTTTGTTCTTGTATGACTCTATCGTCAAAGAGAAAATATATCCAAACGAATCTTGTTTCTTGACATTAATGATTTGAGATTTATTTATGAGAATCAAGATATCTTATTTGATCTCCTATGATTCTATTCACTATTTACTAAAGAGAATGTTTATCCATATTTTTCTCTTGATTTCTCAAAATTGATGACTTAAGAATTCCTTTGAAAATTAACATTTAATCTCCTAAAATTTCTTTTTACTATTTACAAAAGAAGAGACATATCAAAATAAATCATACTTGATTCCTCATAATCTTTGATATTGATATTTTTTATATCATGATTCTTTTGTATTGGATGTATACCTTATGTCATATTTGAAAATGTTAGGATCAGTTCAGCACTAAGAGAGGGGGAGATTAGTGTAGTGGTAAAGATTACGTCAAATTCATTATTTCGGAAAACTATTTTGTACGAAAAGATTCGTTTCAATGAAAGTCATATCGGAAACATGTTTAACTTGAAAATGATTATAAGAAAGTGATAAGGAAGTGGAGTAAGTAAAGTAAAAGGTTTACAGCAAGATAAATAGCAAGAAATAAATGCAAACCAAATTTTATAGTGGTTTGGTCATCCGACCTATGTTCACTCCCGATTCCTTCTTCGTCGAGGCACCGGCTTTTACTATCGATCTTCTTTCCAATGGGTGAAGATCAAACACCCTTACAACACTTTCTCTTTTTAACAGGCTCGGGAGAGAACCCTTACAAGCACTCACTCCTCTCTTTTAAACCGAAAGCAAGTAAAGACTAGAGGAGGGATTTCTCAAGTGATTTCTACAACGTTTTCTCACTATTAAACTTTCTATGCTTGTATGTTCCAACCAGGGATGAGAGGAGTATTTATAGGCCCCAAATGGATTCAAACTTGGAGCCAAAACTAATCTCATCCTGAGTCTTCCGGGTACTAGCGGTATCACCGCCAGTGCTAGACGGTATCACCACCCAGTCTGACGGTACCACTACCTAGCACACTAGGCTGCCAGTATACTGGGCGATATCACTGCCCTAGTCTGACGGTACCACTACCCAGATATACTATCACTAGGTGGTACCACCACCCAGACTTAGTTTAGAAGACTGAGTCTTTAAGCGGTTCCACCGCCCACCCTAGTGGTGCCATCGCCTGACGTAGCATTCGGGCACTGTATGGGCTTTTCATCCAGCCTAGCATAGTCTTGATTCGGGTCTAGTTGGCCCTAACTGAGTTGATCCAATTCCAACCCAATTAAACCTAATCCTACTTTGATCTAGATAATTATTACAAAACAAATCAAATTTGTTGCCTTCATGTCATTGGTCCATCGGTGCTTCGTCCGGTTCTTTAGCGCATCGTCCTTTCTTGTGGCCTATTGCCTAATCGACAGTCAACCTTTGCAACTCTAATCTCCTTAGGGCAACTCTGCTCTTCTTGGCCTGATGCCTGAATCCTTTGTCAGAAGCCTTCTGCCAATACGTTGATCGATTCTTCGATCGTTGTCCAATCTTCTGACATATTTTCCTCCGATGCAACATCGATCCTTCCTACTTTAATTATATAATCCTGATAGAAGGTAGACCTATATCACTCAAAATGTGGTTAGATCATAAAACACAATCAATTGATTTCATCATCAAAATCTGAGATTCAACAATCTCCCCCTTTTTTATGATGATAACCAATTGATGATGGAGTTTAGACAAACTCTCAGAGTTTAAACAAACTCCCCCTATCAATATGTCATATTGATAGAATTCAAGCAACTTGTTATCAAAAAATTATGCAAAATCAAAGAGTTCAATACATAATACAATGCATGATATCATCAATATACTTCTCCCCCTTTGTCATCAACAAAAAGGAGAAGTGACATCTAGCAAGTGTTTGAATATATGCAAATTTTACACCATTCAAGCTAATTTTACAACACTTTTCAACATTTAAGTGTAGCAAGTTTTAAAGATGTGCAATGTTGTAATTTATCACTTGCTTCTTGAAATGTGCAAGTTTGCACTTTTCCTTCTTAAGATAGGCAAGATAGCACTTTGCTTCTCTTTGCGATATTTCAAGCTAGCACCTTTTGTTTCTTTTCATTTGAGAAATACAACTGAGTTTTGCTTTTGCAAGCTAGTAAATTTTTGTTAGCAATAAACTAGCAATTTTGTAAAATATATATCACTTTAAACATGCAAGCTAACAAGTTAAAGAATAATGTGCAACTTTGTAATTTCTTTCTTCTCTTTTGAGAAGTGCAAGCTTTGCCTTTCTTTTCAAGTTCTGGTTAGCAATATTTCTTTCTCTTGTGATACACAAGCTAACAAGCTAACTCCCCCTTTATCATTGTCAAAAATAAGGGAGGAAAGAATACAAAAAAAAAATTTCTTTACATCCATTTGCAAGCCATGATAAAAAGAATAGATCAATGATTTAATCATCACATAAGGCATACAAGTCATCATGTCATGAAAGATATCAATATGAAAAATCAACAAGAATCAATTCATGAATACCAAAAGATATCATTCATGGTTCATAAATATTCTTTTTAGCAAGATCAAGATCAAGATTCATGAGTATTCTTTTTAGAAGTATCAAGATCATGATTCATTTAGAAGGTTCTCCTTTTTAGTAAATGACAAGAGGAAACATAGGAGAAAATTTCTCGATTCAAGCATAAGACATCTCAAGTTATCAAGATCACGATATAGATAAAACTTCTCTTTAAAAGATTTTTAATTCATAAGAAGAATCTCAAGTGTCAAATATCAAGAAGTCAAGATCATGATTATGATAAAGCTCATTCAAGTTTGAATCATCAAAATTATTTTCATAATTCAAGAGATTCACAAAACATAATATACATGGATTCATAATTTGTCTTTTATCAAAAAATCGAAAACTTTAGATATATAAAAATTTCAAGAAACATGCATTTCCTTTTTATGATTTATTTTATGTAAGCATGTCTTTGTCTTTTGATGCTAAATAGAAACAAGCATCAACGTTCAAGACCGAAAGGCAAATTTTATAAAAGAAATCATTAATCATGTAACCATAATTTTCAAGCATGATGCCATAAAACATCTTCAAAATCATTTTAATTCCAATGATCTTTCTTTTATTGTTGTTAGTTGTAACAAGAAGTTTTCCTTCTTACATGATTCTAGCTTAGTGTGAGAAATCAATAGCCATGCTCAAATTTTTGCCAAAACCATGCATCATCATATAAATAAAAAAAAATTAGTCTCATCATAAAAATCATTAAGATGCATTAATCCAAAATACAAGACTTCAAATCATAAAATCAAGCATGATACAAACATTTATTATCAAAACATTCAATTTGACAAATCATCAAAAATACTTTCAAGAGATTTATAATATGCATAGATTCATTCATCTTTTATCAAAAAATCAACAAGATATGGATGGAAAATGTAATCCCTTTTTATGTGTTTCATTTTAAGTTGATTGTTTTCATATGAGCATGCTCATGTTTTTCGTATAAAAGATGTGCATCATGTTTAAAACTAAAACACAAGTTTCATCATCAAGACCAAAAATATAATATATTATTTCAAAACATAAGATTTCAAATTGTCAACCATTTTCATTTTATCTTAAAAATCATTAAGCATGATTTCATATAAGCATGCCCAATCCTTTATGCCAAAATCATGCATTATGAAAAGTGATATGGAAGTCATCAAGATTAACATTCATGGAATTAATCTTGTAAGGTGTACAAGCATTATCATAAATCATCTATGTTAGGATCAGTTTAGCACTAAGAGGGGGGGGAGGTGAATTAGTATAGTGATAATATTTGACAAATTCGACGATTTCGGGAGATTTTGGAAAACTTCATATGAAAAGAATCACGTTTTAATGAAAACCAATTTCAATTAAAGCGTATCAGAAAGATGTTAAACTTGAAGGCTTTTGTAAGTGAGAGAAGTAGAGGAAGTAAGGAGGTTTGTAGAAAGATAAATTACAAGAGGATAAATGCAAACCCAATTTTTATAATGGTTCGATCATCTGACCTACGTCCACTCTCGATTCCTCTTCACATGAGGCCACCGGCTTCCACTAGTTGTCTTCCTTCCAACAAGCGAAGACTAGATCCCTTTTACAACCCTTTCTTATAAGATTTCCCTCGTTCATACTTAGAGATACACTTTTATGCATAGGAGGGGTAGACACTTTAATTTTATAAGGCTTTCAATAGAGTTTTGGCTGCTTTCTTTTGCTCAATTCTTGTACTCCCAAGCAAGAATGGTTGGGGTATTTATAGACCTCAAGTGAATTCAAATTTAGAGCCCAAATTTGAATCATCTTAGATTTCTGGGATACTAACAATGCCACCGCTTGTGCTGGGCTGTACCACCACCCAAGCTTTCTGCCCCTATCAGTGTACTAGGTAGTACCACTGCCCAGCCAGTGGTACTACTACCTAGGTATACTGACACATGGTGGTACCATCGCCTAGACAACTTGAGAGATTGAGCCTTGGGCGATACCACTGCCCCAGTCTAGCGGTGCCACCACCAGATAGGGTTCAGCAACCTTGTTTGGGCTTTGTGCCCGGCCAAAACCTATCCGGGTACGGGCCCAATTAGCCCCTAACTGGGTTGGCCCAATTAGCCCCTAACTGGGTTGGCCCAATTAGCCCCTAACTGGGTTGGCCCAATTAGCCCCTAACTGGGTTGGCCCAATTACAACCCAATTAAACTACTTCTACTTCGATCTAGATAATTATTATTACAACATGAATCAAAATGTCATCTAGCATGTCATTGGCCCAATGGCGCTTCGTCTATTGCTTCGGCGCATCATCCTCTCTTGCGACCTGTTGCCCAATCGGACGTTGACTTCTACAACTCTGATCTCCTTGGTGTAACTCCACTCTTCTTGGCCCGATGCCTATTTCCTTTGTCCGAAGCCTTCTGTCGATCATCGATCGGAGCTCCGACTCGACGTCCAATCTCTTGATGTGATTTCCTTCGGCACTATTGGGATCTAGAGTGGCACTAAGAGGCGTGGTAAATTAGTGCAATGGTTAAGAACGATAAATTTTCTGTATTTTAAAAAGCTTTCGGAAACTTCATACGTTAAAAACTTTATTTTGACTAAAACTCGATTTCAATTAAAGTGTATCGGAAAGTGCTTAAACTAGGGAGCGTTTAGAGAGGAAGAAGGGTAGTGTTGAGTAAGTTGAGTAGCGAAGAAAAGATGATTTGCTAAAATATAAAAGATAATATGTAAACGTAAACTATTTTTATAGTGGTTTAGTCATACGACCTACATCCATTCCTAATTCCGCTCCTCTTGAGGCCACCGGCTTTTCTACTAGTTGTCCTCCTTCCAACGGGCGAGGACTGACTCCCTCACAGCTCTCTCCTTTTGACAGGCTTAGGAGGTAACCCTTACAAGCACTCACTCCTCTCTTTAGGCTGAAAACTAATGAGACCTAGAGGAGGGATTTCTAAAGAGAATTCTATAGCGTTTTCTCTCTTGTAAGTTTAGTGTACTTGTATATTCAACCGAGGGATGGGAGGGATTTTTATAGGCTCCAATTGGATTCAAACTTAGAGTCAAAAACCTTTCAATCCTAGGTTTACCGGGTACTAGCGGTACCACCTCTAGTACACTCTGGTTCTGTCAGTGTATTAGGCGGTACCATTACCTGATACACTGACACGGTTAATGTACTAGGCGGTACCACCACCCAGCTAGTGGTGCCACTACCCAAGCACTCTACCCCAGGGCGGTACCACCACCTAAACCACCTGGGAGACTAAACCCAAGTGGTACCACTACCCTAGTTTGGTTCTGCCACCGCTAGACAAGGTTTAGCAACCTTGTTTGGGCCTTTCGTCCGACCCAAACCTGTCCGGGTATGGGTCTAGTTGGCCCCTAACAGGGTTAAAGGATTAACACCTAATCCTAACCCTAATTATACACTAACTATAAAATTAAAGATATTTCCTAAGCTAATACAAAATCCGTCATGTCAAGTCTTTTCTCCAGCAATCTTCCGGTGATCTTCTGACGAACCATCGGATACCATTCTGCGGACTCCCGGCAAGCTCCCAGACTTCTCGATAGAATAGCTGGCAAGTTCTGATAAGCTTCTTCGGCAAGCTCTGATCTTTCTCAGTGAGCTCCACGAACTTCCAACAAACCATCCGGTGAACTTTCGAAAACCCTTCGACAAGCTCCCTACTCGTTCTCGGCTAATTCTGGCAGCACTTTGATGAATCTTCGAACTTTCGTCGAACTCTCAAACTCCTAACAATTTCATCGCACTTGACTCCGACACTTTTTTTACTTTATATCTTCATTGTTATCGTAGTTAATCCTACACACATAAACCTTAACTCTACTTTAATCTAGTCAATTACACGAATCAACCTCCTGTTGCCCGACACATCATTGGTCGGTGCTTTATCCAGTTCTTCGGTGCACCGTCCTCTCTTGTGGCCTATTGCCCAATCGACGGTTAACCTCCGCAACCCTGATATCCTTAGCGTAACACCACTCTTCTTGGCCCAATGCCCGATGTCCGAAGTCTTCTGCCGATTATCAACCGGAGCTCAGGCTCGATGTCCAATATACTGACGTGATCTCTTCCGATACAACGTTGATTCATCTTGTATCAACTATCTAATCCTGATCGATAGTAGACATGAATCACTCAAAACGCAGTTAGACAACAAAACATAATCAATTAGTTTCATCATTAAAATTCGAGACCCAACAGTCTCCCTTTTTTTTTTTATGATAACTAATTGATGACTAACGGAGTTAACCTTAACTCCCGGAGTTTAACCAAACTCCCCCTATCAATATGCTATATTGATAGAACACTTGGTTTATCCCAAGTCCAAGCAACGTGTATCATTATCATGTCAACAAAAGCATCATGCAAATATATAAAATATTCAATCAATATTACATTGCATGAACTCATCAATCTACTTCTCCCCCTTTGTAATCAACAAAAAGGAGAATAGCTATAGCTATTTTAAAAGATACACAAGTCAACATATAAGCTAGATTTACAACATTCAATCATAGCAAGTTTTTTTTTAAGGATTCCAAGCATAGCCATTCATTACTTGCTTCTTGAGATGTGCAAGTTTGCACTTAGTTTCTCATGATAGCACTTTTGCTTCGTAAGTATGCAATCACTACAAACATGCAAGTTAAATTTACATAAGCATAGAAGCAAAGCAAGTGTAGGAATGCAAATTTTCTAAGTTTTGCATTTTTGCTTCTATTGAGATAGCACTTCTTAGCTTCTCGTGAAATTGCAAGATAGCAATTTTTGCAAGTTTTAGCTAGCTACTTTTGCTATTTTTTCTTGTGATACTCAAGCTAGTAAGTTTTCTCCAAGCTAGTAATTTTGCTCCAAGCTAGCACTTTTTCTCCCCCTTTATCATTCTTAAAAAGAAGGGAGGATGCAATGTTATAATTGATTTCCTTTTTCATCAAAATGACAAATGAGATATTAAAAACAAATATTGACATAAATGTTTCTATCATCAAAATTTAAGTCATGAAT
Source organism: Musa beccarii (assembly GCA_024322285.1). NCBI lineage: Eukaryota > Viridiplantae > Streptophyta > Magnoliopsida > Zingiberales > Musaceae > Musa > Musa beccarii. Next base: position 35,528,703 of record CM044401.1, on the reverse strand, counting down.
ATGAAATCAACATTTAAGCCAACAAGCTAGCTCCCCCTTAGTTATTGTCAAAATGAAGTGGAGGACTCAATGGCTAAAAAATTTCAAGCCATATAAAGAAATCATGTCATGATATCAAGAAAATTCAAGAAGGACATGATTCATTTGACAAATCTTTTTAATAGAGCAAAAGAATTATATAACCAAGAATCATGATAAAAATATATATTAATATCATAGATCATGTCATGATTCGTGATTCATCATAATGCAAATTAATTTTCAATCATCACATAAGGCATGCAAGCCAAAGTAATCGTGTCATTTTTAAGTCAAGAAGGATATGAAATCAAGGCTCTAGAAAATCAAGAAGAACATGATTCATTTGACAAACCTTTTAATAATGATTCATCATAAAGATATCAAGATCACATTTCATAAAAAAGGATTTCAATCTTCAAGATATCAAGATCACGATATAGGTAAAAATTCTCTTAAAAGGATTTTCATTAAAAAGGAATTCAAGTTGTAATTATCAAGATCATGAATCGTAAATATTTTCTTTAGCAAAGAATCACATGAGCACTTGATTATTTCATAAGAAATCTCAATGCATCAAGATTTATAAATTCTTTCTCTACAACATGAACCATAGGAGGTATAATAGCAATGATATCAATCATGATTCATTTGGTAGCAAATTGCAAAGAGAACAATTTGTTTCATGCATAAGAAATCTCAATAAGATCACATTTTATAAGAAATTTTAAGTATTAAATATCAAGTAATAATCACGTTTCTTGAAATTTCTCAAGTCAAAAAGTCAAAAGAAGGTTCATGATTCGGTTGAAACAAAATCTCATTCGAGTCAATTTGTCAACTCAAAACTCATAATCAAATTATCATTTTTGAGATTCATAACATGAATAAGGTTATTACCATATCATCAAAATCTCATTCATAATTCAAGTGATTTACAAAATATCATAAATGAATTTATCACTTGTCTTTCATGGAAAAAAATCAAAAAATTTTAGAGATAGTAAAATTTCAAGAATCATGCATTTCCTTTTTTTATCATTTATTTCATTTAAGCATGCCTTTGTCTTTTAATATCAAATAGAGATAAGCATGAAAGTTCAAGACATAAATCTCATAAAACAACTCATCAAGCATGATTTTAAGCATCCATTTTCAAGCCATGATAAAAAGAGTAAATCAAAGATTCAATCATCTCATGTCATGAATTCCAAAAGACATTTCAAGTTATCAACATCACATTAAAAAAATATTTCAAAAAGATATATCGATAAGTGATTCATTTGTATCATTTCATTTGAATTCAGGATTCATTTGGAAAGTTTTCCTCTTTAGTAAATAAAAAGAAATTATAGGAAAACAAATTGAATTAAGGGAGATAGAACATGACTCATATTTAAAATATATCTCACATCATAAATATGAATTAAGCATTTGTCAAATCTAAAATCATCCTCAAAATCACATTCAATAAATTCATATATGACAAGCATAGATTTATTGAAAAATTGATAAGATAGAGGATTATATTTCATTTTTATAAATTTTTATTCATGTGATTTGCTTCTTATAAGCATGCCTTTACCTTTAATAAAACAAGTGTCAACATTTAAGATGGAAAGGAAAATTTCGCATAAAGATCATTAAATTGTAACTCATTAAGTATGCAGCATTTGCCAAAATTGATTCAAGAAATTGACATGATTCATGAAATGAGTTCATTAATTTCAATAGGATAGAAAATGTATTTTCATTTTATGCAATTGATCTCATATGGGAATGTTTAAATTTTGGCCAAATCAATGCAAATATTAATGTTCAAGTGTGAGAGGCAAACTTCATCAAAAAGATCATCAAGCTTGATACCATCATTTTAATTCCAATGATAATTCTTTAATTTTCAGGATATTGATCTTTTTAACTCATTCAAGAATTATTTAATCATCAAGAAATTTCATGTATCAAATAAAGGATAGATTTTTTATTCATACATTCAAACCATCATCAAAATTTCTTTCATAATTCAAAAGATTCATAGCATGCATATATATGTATCATGTATAAAATCGTAACACTAAGCAAAAGACTTGATTCATCATGATAATACATTTTGCTTCCCCCTTTTTTATGTGTTTCAATTAAGGTGAGCATGTTTAAATTTTTACGAGAATGACAAGCATCACATTTAGAGATGAAAGCATCTGTTATGACTCTAGCTATGAGAGTCCTAATTGATAAGGGCAGTCATGTAAATCCTATCTAGCCGACCCCTATTAAAGAGGTAAAGAGGTCAGCTAGGTTAGGATTAGGTTGCTTCTTAGAGAAGAAGTCCTATTAGAAGTAGGAGTCCTATTAGAGAAAGAGTCCTATTAGAAGTAGGAGTCATATTAGTGAAAGAGTCCTATTAGAATTAGGAGTCCTACTAGAGGAGTCCTAATTAGAAGTAGGAGTTGGTTAGAAGTAAGAGTCTTAAGTAAAAGTCCTATTAGGAGTTGGGGTTTAGGAGCCCTATAAATAGCCATATATTCACCCTCTTTTCATCATGAATAGATCAATCTTTTAGCAGCCTTTGAGCAGCAACTTGGAGGAAGGAACCCCTATAGAGTTCCAAGGAGGTCGATCCCCTATAGAGATAAACCCCAAGCATAGAATCCACAAAGGTTTTAACACTTGGTATCAGAGCAATGTTCTTGGCATCTCACTACCCTTGCACAGCCATCCACCAGCCCTCCACAACCGCCTAAAGCAATTCCCACAATTGCTTAGAAGATCATCACCGAAATCCGTCTTCATCTCCACCACCGCAGATCATCCTTTGATCTTCCTGTGAATTGCAATAGGTTCTGGTTATCTACCTTACTGCTACTGCAATTTAGTTATCCTTATTCAAAAAATCTAAAACATTCGTTCCTATATTGCTACATAAACTTTTCGTCGTAAAGTTTTCATCTCTATAATGAAAGTTGCACTGTAGAATTTCAGCCGCATAGCATTGTCTTTTTGATCTTGCTACTACGTTTTTTCTATCCAAATCTTTACGAAATTTTTACGACAGCTTTGACACTTCCTAATAGTGATATTCCCTTTGGTTTTCTTGAAAAATTCTCAATAAAAATCACTTATTTTTATATCCAAACTGTTGCACTTTAGAGGTAAAAATTTGCTATAGTACCTCTCCATGATCCTCAATTTTGCTGAACCTCTTGCTATCGTTTCTTTCAACGAAATTTTTAACAGCGTTATCTCTCCCTTACTAGTAGATTCCCTTTAAGTTTTGCTTGAATCTCTATTGAAAATTTTTGAAAAAAATTACATCTTTACTGCTGAAATTTATTCGACAAAAAATTCTAGTGCTGAACCTTTGTCCTTTTTCTCCTCTGTAACCTACCAAACCCTAGCCACCTTGCTGCCACTAACCAAGACATCTTTAGGGCATCCATCTAGCCTTAAGATTCAACTATGATAACCTAGTTTCATAACTCTAATAGTATAAAAAACTGTAGCTTAAAACAGTAAACCATTACAGCCGAACCCTTCTATCACCAATCTATTGTCTGAACCTTCCATCACCCTATGCCATTAACCCGTCAACAGAAAAAAGGCAAGGGCATCTCTGATCTATAGGTATATGCTATGGCTTCTCAAGATCCAATTGATGCCAAATTTGAAGCATGGGAATCTCGGATTGAATCACGGCTTGAATTACGCTTGGAAGACAAATTGCGCACTTTGTTTGCAGAATTTAGAATTGGACAACCACCAAGCCCAACCAAATTGCAGCAAGGAGAGAATTTAGAAAGGACCCCAGAGAAGGAGGGATAGCCCTCAGACATGCTTCAGCCATTCATGAGGGTGGACTTCTCACGATGGGAAGGAGACCCGGCAAGGTGGCTTTCGCGCGCCGAATGTTACTTTCGCTATTACCGAATGTCGGATAATGCTATAATGGAGATTGCTATCATCCACCTTGAAGGAGATGCTATTCAATGGTACAATTGACTGAAATATAATCATGGGGCTCTGATGTGGAATCAATTTAAAAATGCACTGCTGAACCATTTTGGACCTATGGAGTATGAAAATATCGACAGCCAACTCACAAAGATTCAACAAACCTCTATGATTCAAGAGTACCAAACTAGATTTGAGAAGCTATCCTACCTTGCTCGTGATTGGACTGACCATCAATTGTTAGGAACATTCATCGAAGGACTCAAGCTAGAGATAAAAGGGGAAGTTAAGGTGCAACAGCCCCATACCATGATGGCTGCGATTTCTTTTGACCGAATACAAAAAGAACAGCTCAGCCAAGATGCTCGGAGGATGAGAACCACTCCTAAAACTCAACATATAAACCCCCTTTTGCTCCCAGCCATCCTTCGCTACCAAAAAAATTGACAAGAGAAGAACTACGTGACCGATCAGCAAAGGGTCTTTGTTGGCATTGCGACGAGCCGTGGATCTACGATCATCGCTGCAAAAGGGGCCGACTCCTACTGATTGAACATCTTGAAGATATAAAGGAGGAGGTCCATGAGCATGAGGAAGAGGTCACAGATGAAGAATAGCAGCCAATTGATATTACGATGCATGCCCTTGCCGGTTACGCGAACCCGTAAACAATGAAAGTATGAGGATTTCTGAAGCAACAACCGATCATCATTCTTATTGACACCGAGAGCACTAATAATTTTATGAACAGCAAGGTTGCTGTCCGTATGGCCTTACCTATTGAGAATTGCAGCAGATTCGATGTTAAGGTCGCAGATGGATGAATTTTGAAGTGTGATCGTAGGTGCCCACGGGTGAAACTGTTACTGCAAGACCAAGAGATAATTGCATATTTTTTCCTCCTCCCTCTCGATGATTATGAGGCCGTGCTTGGCATCGAATGGTTGATGACATTAGGTGATGTTTTCTAAAATTTTTTGAAATTAATTATGAAATTTTACAGTAAGGGGAAACAAGTGATACTGTGCGGGAAACATGGGGCCGATGTAACAATGATTTGCACACAATGAATGGAGAAAGTTTTGCACAAAGCATGCAATGGCTTTTTGGTAATACTTGAGTAGCAATCTAAGGGAGAGCCAATCGAATTTGAAGATCCAAACCTACTTCCCTAGCTTGCTGAATTTTCAGATATATTTGACGAACCACGCAGCCTACCTCCTAACCGCTGGCATGATCATCATATACCAATTCTTCCAAGCAAACCTCCAGCAAATACTCGGCCATATCAGTATCTACATCTTCCAAAAGATGAAATAGAAAGGATTGTAAAAGAAATGCTTGAAATAAGAGTTATTTAGCCAAGTTGTAGCCCCTACTCTTCACTAGTGCTCCTCGTACGAAAGAAAGACGGAACATGGTGAATGTGCGTTGATTACCGAGCTCTCAACGACATAACCGTCAAGGACAAGTATCCTATTCCAGTAGTAGATGAATTGCTTGATGAATTAAAGGGAGCACGAGTCTTCACAAAGCTAGACCTTCGATCCGGGTATCATCAAATACGAGTGTGTGAAGAAGACATACAAAAAACTACCTTTCGAATGCACAACGGCCACTACGAATTTCTGGTAATGCCCTTTGGTCTCACCAATGCTCCCTCCACCTCCCAGAGCCTTATGAATGATATTTTCTGGAGTTATCTTCGTAAGTTTGTATTGGTTTTCTACGACGATATCCTTATTTATAGCCCTTCTCTTGAAAGTCATATTCACCACTTACGACTTGTTTTGACAATTTTGCGAGAATATATTCTTTTTGTCAAAAAAAATGAAGTGCAGCTTTCTTCAACAAAAGGTGAAATATCTTGGGTATATCATATCAGAGGAAGGGTTGGTAGTGGACCCCTCCAAAATTGAAGCAATGCAAAACTGGCCGACCCCGAGGAACATAAAATCACTGTGTAGCTTTCTCGGTTTAACAGGTTACTACTGCAAGTTCGTGAAAAATTATGGAAAGATCAGTGCACCCCTTACTTCCTTGCTGAAAAAAGATACTTTTTAGTGATCGAACAAAGCCACCACCGCCTTCGACGAACTTAAAGTCACAATGATAACAATGCCCGTACTAGCGTTTTTGACTTCGACAAGACTTTTATTATTGAAGTCGATGCCTTTGGAGTCGGAATTAGTGCTGTACTAATGCAAGATGGATGCCCCCTCACTTATACTAGTAAGGTGTTATCTCCTTCCCATCTCAAGATGACTATTTATGACAAGGAGATGCTCATGATTGTGCATGCGGTGTCCAAATGGAGACCGTACTTGATCGGGCAACGCTTTCAAATCAAGACCGATGATAAAAGCCTAAAATATTTCTTGGAGCAGAAGATATCTTCTCTAGAGCAGCAAAAATGGGTAATAAAGCTTCTTGGGTATGATTATAAAATAACTTACAAAAAGGGGAAAGATAATGTTGTTGTAGATACGCTTTCGCGGCTACCCGAACAAGCTGAATTTTTGACTGTTTCACTTCCGACCAGCGACTTCCTTGAGGATATGGGAATGGCAAGATAATCCGGAAATGAGTAAAATCATAAAAAAATTGGAGGAAGCACCAAGCTCCGTGGTTCATTACAGTTGGTACTCAAAGGACATATGATATAAGGGGACACATTGTGCTTGTACCAAATTTTACTTACATAAAGACCATCCTTCAAGAGATGCATTCCACACCTGCGACCGAGCACTCCAGGTTCCTTAGAACCTATAAAAGAATTAAGCAAAATTTTTATTGGATATGGATGAAAAATATTATTGCTAAATTTGTAGCACAATGTGATGTATGTCAACAACACAAAGGTGAGACAGTGGCAAGTCCCGAAAAGTTACAACCTTTACCCATCCCAGAATCAATATAGACTGATATATCAATGGATTTCATCGAAGGGCTTCCCTCATCATAAGGAAAAGGTATAATTTTTGTTATGGTTGATCACCTTACAAAGTATGCTCACTTTTGTGCCATCCGTAATCCTTACACTACTTCTAATATTGCTCGAATCTTTATGGAGAATATTATAAAATTACAGGAAATCCTAAGATCTATTATAAGTGATCGTGATAGGGCCTTCACGAGTAGATATTGGATAGAGTTATTCCAGATACACGGCACTAAATTAAAGATGAGTACGACATATCACCCATAAACCGACGGCCAAACTGAAGTGGTGAACAAGTGTTTGGAGACATACCTCAGATGCTTCACTAGTGACCGACCAAAAGAATGGACAAAGTGACTTTCCTGGGTCGAGTGGTGGTATAATACAACTTATCATTCATCCACAAAATGTACTCCCTATGAGGCCATGTATGGCTGACCCCCCCTGTAATTCCAAAATATGTGTTGGGCACCTCTAAAGTAGAACAAGTAGATAGGGAATTACAGGACAGAGACAAAATACTAAAGTTGCTAAAAGATAATCACACTACAGTACAAGTAAGGATGAAACAGCAATATGATCAACATAAAGGCGAAAGAGAATTTTTAGTAGGAGATTGGGTCTTCCTATGGCTCTAGCCATATAAGCAAACATCAATCCAAACCAGAGCTTCTATGAAGCTTTCACCTCAATTCTATGGACCCTACTAGATTTTGGAGCGCATCGAGCAGTAGCATACAGATTGGACATACCCGCTAGCTCCCAAATCTATCCAGTCTTTCATGTATCATGTTTGAAGCTCAAATTGGGACAACATGAGATAGCCCAAAGCCATCTACCAAATATGACTACCCAAGGAGAGCTCCAAACCCAACCAAGTGCTATTATTGATCGACGGATCATGACTCGATGACGATGACCTGCTACTGAAGTGTTAATACAGTGGGCGAACCTACCAACAGAAGATACCACTTGGGAGAACTATGATGACTTGAAGATTAAATTCTCAGAATTTATGGAACGTCAGCCTCGAGGACAAGGCTGATTTGAAGAGGATGGGTCTATTAGGACTCTAGCTATGAGAGTTCTAATTGATAAGGGCATTCATGTAAATCCTATCTAACCAACCCCTATTAAAAAGGTGAAGAGACCGGCTAGGCTAGGATTAGGTTGCTTCTTAGAGAAGGAGTCCTATTAGAAGTATGAGTCCTATTAGAGAAAGAGTCATATTAGGGAAAGAGTCCTATTAGAATTAGAAGTCCTACTATAGGAGTCCTAATTAGAAGTATGAGTTGGTTAGAAGTAGGAGTCTTGAGTAAGAGTCCTATTAGGAGTTGGGGTTTAGAAGTCCTATAAATAGCCATGTATTCACTCTCTTTTCATCATGAATAGATCAATCTTTTAGCAGCCTTTGAGCAACAACTTGGAGGAAAGAACCCCTATAGAGTTCCAAGGAGGTCAATCCCCTATAGAGATCAACCCAAAGCTTAGAATCTGCAAGGGTTTTAACAACATCATTATGACCACTTTTCTTTCATTTGGAAAGTTTGTGAGAAGCAACATAGATTTGATTACATTTAAGCATGCTTAATTCTTTTGTATAAACGATGTGTATCAAGTTTAAAATTGAAAAACAAATTTCGTAAAACAAATCATTAAGATACAAATGATTTTACATTTTCATTATGTTATTATAAAAAGCGATACTAAACTCATCAAGATAAATAATCAATGGATTGAGACCAAAAATCGATATGGAAATCATATGCATTGAATTGCATTATCATACATCATGTAATTATCATCGATAATGTTGCATCATTCAAAAATTTTGAATCATAACATGCATGAAACTTTAGCAATGTAATTTTCATGATCAAGTTTTTAATTATTCAAAAATGCTTAAAGCATGATAATTTTGAAAATAATTTTTTTATTTTCTACTATTTAAATTAAGCACTCATGAAAAAGATATCAAGTAATTTCAAAATAAATCAAGGGAGTTTTGGTTAAGTTGCTTACCTTGTAGTTGAAGCCCGTTAAAGCATAATTTGTCATTTCACCTTTGGAAGTTCTTAATTCGTCCTTGGGTGCCTTCCTCTTCTTTTGCCTCTTCCTTCGTTCAAGTTTATTTTTTATTTTAGATTTTTATTTAATAAACTTATTAAACTTCATTAAAAGTTCAAAGTTCTCAACATTATCCTCATCACTTGAGTCATCACTCAAGTGGCATTCTCTTGTTCGAAGTGTCAAATCCTTCCTGTTCTTTGGAAGGTAGTTCTAATGTTCATCAAGTTCAAAAGTCATTTCATAGGTCATTAAAGACCCAATTAGTTCTTTAAGTGAATAAACGTTCAAGTCTTTAGACTCTTGAATAGTCGTTATTTTTTGATCCCAACTCTTTGGAATGGATCTTAAAATCTTGTTTACTAAATCAAAACTCGAAAAACTTTTGCCACGGCTTTTCAAACTATTGACAACATCCGTGAAATGGGTGTACATATCACCAATAGTTTCGTTTGGTGCCATTCGGAAAAGCTCAAAATCATGTATAAGAAGGTTTACTTTCGAGTCTTTGACTCTACTCATTCCTTCGTGTGTGATTTCAAGAGTGTGTCAAATATAGAAAGCTATTTTACACGTTGAAATCCAATTAAACTCCTTTTTATCTAAAGTGCAAAATAAGACATTCATAGCCTTTGTATTTAATAAAAAAGATTTCTTCTCTAAGTTTGACTATTCGTTCATCGGTTTAGAGGGAAGTTGAAAATCATTTTTAATGATATTCCATAAGTTTAAATCCAAAGAAATTAAGAAAACTCTCATTCGAGTTTTCCAATATGTGTAGTTCGAACCATTAAATAACGGGGGATGAACAATCGAAAAACCCTCTTGAAAGCCGTGAAGAGCCATTTCTCGCGGGTGTGAATCTAAAAGAGAAATAACGTGGCTTTGATACCAATTGTTGGGATCTAGAGCGCAACTAAGAGGTGGGGGCGAATTAGAGCAGCGGTTAAGAATGATAAATTTTCAATGTTTTAAAAAATCTTTTGGAAACTTCATACATTGAAAACTTCATTTCGACTAAAACTTGGTTTCAATTGAAGCATATCAGAAAGTGCTTAAACTAGGGAGTGTTTAGAGAGAAAGAAGGTTAGTGATGAGTAAGTTGAGCAGTGAAGAAAAGATAGTTTACTGAAATATAAAAGACAATACGTAAATGCAAATCGTTTTTATAGTGGTTTGGTCATACGACCTACGTCCACTCCCGATTCGTCTCCTCTTGAGGCCATTGGCTTTTTCACTAGTTGTCCTCCTTCCAACGAGTGAGGAATAACTCCCTCACAGCTCTCTCCTTTTAACAGGCTTAGGAGGTAACCCTTACAAGCACTCACTCCTCTCTTTAGGCTGAAAACTAATGAGAGCTAGAGGAGGGATTTCTAAAGAGAATTCTATTGTATTTTCTCTTTTTTAAGTTCAGTGTGCTTGTATATTCAACCCAAGGATGAGAGGGGTTTTTATAGGCTCCAATTGGATTCAAATTTGGAGCCAAAAACTTTCCAATCCCAAGTTTATCGGGTATTGGCGGTATCACCGCTAGTGCACTCTAGTTCTGTCAGTGTACTGGGTAGTACTAATGCCTAGTCTGGTAGTACCACCGCCTGACATACTGACATGGTCAATGTACTGGACGGTACCACTACTGAGCCAACGGTGCCATTGCTTAGATACTTTGCCCTAGGGTGGTATCACCGCCCAGACCACTTGGGAGACTGAACCCAAGCAATACCACCACCCTAATTTGGCGGTGCCACCGCCAAACAAGGTTCAGCAACCTTGTTTTAGCCTTTCATCCAGCCCAATGTCCAGGTATGGGTCTAGTTGACCCCTAACAGGGTTAAAGGATTAACACCTAATCCTAACCCTAATTATGTGCTAACTATGAAATTAAAGACATTTCCTTAGCTAATACAAAGTTTGTCATGTCAAGTCTTTTCTCCGATGAGCTTCCAGCGAACTTCTGGCAGTCTTCCAACAAACCCTCGGACAACATTCTGCAGACTCCCGACAAGCTCCTGGACTTCTCAATGGAATCGTTGGGGAGTTCCAATGAACTTCTTCGGCATGCTCTGATCTTTCTTAGCAAGCTCCGCAAACTTCCGATGAACCTTCCGGTGAACTTCTGAAAACCCTTCGGCAAGCTCCCTACTCGTTCTCAGCCAATTCCGACAGCACTCCGATGAATCTTCGAACTTCCGTCGAACTCTCAAACTCCCAACAATTTCATCGCACTTGACTCCGGCACTTGTTTCGCTTTATGTCTTCATCATTATTGTAGTTAATCCTGCATACATGAACCTTAACTCTACTTCAATCTAGTCAGTTACACAAATCAACCTCCTGTTGTCCGATTATTGGTCGGCGCTTCGTCTAGTTCTTTGACGCACCATCCTCTCTTGCGGCATGTTGCCTAATCAGTGGTTGACCTCCGCAACCTGGATATCCTTGGCGCAACACCACTCTTCTTGGCCCAATGCTTGATGTCCAAAGCCTTCAGCCGATTTGTCACGCCCCCCGAATTTTTAATCTCGTTTAGGAGGTGTGACCTTGTCTTAAAAATCCATAACATTAAATTTTTTTTCAACGATCCAATCCCAAGATCCAAACTAAAATTTGAGGATACAAAGAATCATTCAAATATCAATCATATCCATAAACTTGTGTAGATATAATCATACATCACATCACACAAACCCTTATGAAAACTCAAACTAACATAACAAATTATTAACCTCACTTATAATTCCACAAGGGTAAGAATTATACAAAGCAGAATTCCAACCATTTACCATAACTTCATATCATCATAAACTAAACTCAACATTCTAAAATTTTCAATCATGCGAGGTCTTTTAAAATTTTTACATAATACATCATTCCAAATCTGTCGACAACATCTCATTTCATACAAAATACATTTATAGAATGATAACATAACAATCCACAATGGCTTGTCATAATCTGAATAACTTCTCAATGCCTAAAAAAAAAGGTTATATAACAACGGAGTGAGCTACAAAGCTCAACAAGTGGCAAACAAATCCAAAACAAGAGGAGAATAACTTCAAACAGACTTGGTATCTAAATGCAAGGCAAAGATAAAAGAATTCATGGATATAAGCTCATTAGATACAGAATTGCAAATGTCATTTCATTCAAATCATATTTGGTTCATAACAAATGGAGTAAAGAGTAATTAGAACTTATCAAATGACGTAAAAAGTATTTCAGAGCATATCAAATGACACATAGGACATTACGGAGCATATCAATGGCACTTAATACATTTCGGAGCATATCGATGTCGAAGGGAATGTTTCGGAGCATATCAAGTGCAAATGAAACATTTCGAAAGATAGTAAAGACGTATGAAATGTTTCGAAGCATATCAAAGGCAAAGGAAATGTTTCGGAACATAGCAAGGACGCACCAAATATTTCAAAGCATATCAAGAGCAAAGGAAATATTTTGGAATATAGCAAAGACATATGAAATGTTTCGAAACATAACAAGAGCAAATGAAATATTTTGGAATATATCAATGACGCATGAATGGTTTTGGAGCATATCAAGAGCATAAGAAATATTTCGGAACATATCAATGATGTATAAATGGTTTTAGAGCATATCAAGAGCAAATGAAACAGTTTGGGGCATATCAATGGCACATAGGACATTTCAAAGCATATCAATGACACATAGAATATTTCGGAGCATATCAATAGCATACGAAATGTTTTGAAGCATATCAATGACAAATGAAATATTTTGAAATAATATCAATAGTATATGAAATAGTTTCATAACATATTTCAAAGGACAACAATAGCATATGAGATATCTCAGAGCATATCAGAAGAACAAATCAGAAATAGAAGCTCAAAAGCCATATTTGGCAATCACATTCATTTTATTCTTATCCAAAGCACATATAGAAGTACATAACCAAAGCTTTGAATATCATATCAATAACATAGAGGGCACTGTGGGACCACATTCATAATATGGTTCATCCATTTCTGGATAACCACCAAACATAAGTCTCACCCTGCCTGCCCCCATCAAGAGTGCAATTGGGATGCTAGGCATGACATTCTCCCCCGATGTGGGACTAATGCACCCCACCTATCCCCCTAAGGGCCTACGGGTGGGTGTTACATTTTCCCCCACTCAATCACGTGACTTCCTCGTCACGGACTGAACACCCTGCCTACCCCCAAAGTATTGACCCGAGGTGCTTGGTGTGAGTCGGTGAAGGTCAGGGGTGGCTCATATACCCTTTACCATTTCTGGTAAAGGTCCAAATCATCCCACAAGACACCAGAGTACAAAAAGGTAGTATAAACAATAACATTGGCATATATCGGAAGCACATACAGAACAACGAAAATATGCGTGTGCCTTTACGAAACAAGGTTGTGCCAACATGAACATTACATAATAGATTTCAAGTATATAAACAAATTTTAGGATGCACAATACAAGAATTGCAAAGGACTAATATAAATCTCAACTGAAGAAGAATTTAACTGACTCAGTTTCTAATAGGATGAAACATGAATAGACAACATCAACAAAAGAACTTGATTCTGACAGAATTTGAAAGGTACATTACATAGATTATTTGGATAATCAATTATACTCCAAATTACTCAAGAAAGCTATCATTGGAAAGCTAAATCTATCTACTTTCAGATAAAATAAGTTTCATACAAATAGGAGTTTCAGTCAAAGAGTTACAAATGATTCGGTAACCAAAAGTCAAGGAAGGAAATCTCTATTTTCAGAAATGATAGCACCGAATTCAACAGAATTCTGGACATCCATTTAGACTCCAAACCTTTCAATATAGTTACTAAAAGAAAGATAAATAAGTCTAGTTTCTAACAAAACAAGTTTCATATAAATCAGAGTTTTCAATAGAGAGTTATAGGCAGTTTAGTATCAAAAGGCCAGAGCTTATTGTCTCTATTTTGGATAGGCAAATTTACTCATAAATCATACAAGTAAGCTGTCAAAAGAAAGGTTTACAAGTCTATATTCAGATCAAATAAGTTTTACCTAAATTGGAATTCTGTACATGGATTTATAGCCGAAACAAAGTACAAGAGTCAGAATCTTGATAATTTTCCAGATTCAAACATTTACATTTCAAACAATAGAGATATCATATTTCAAGGCTAGAATGATTCAAATTTCTCATATCCAAGGCAAAAGAAAAGATTGGAATTGCAGTGAAAAGGAGTGGAACACTTGCCTTTCGAAGATTTCGATCCAACAAAATTATAAGCCCAAATCCTTCTACCTTTCTTCATCTCCTCTCCGTGTGTTGTTTTCTGCACCTATCTTCTTTCTTTCTCCGTAGTTGCAACTCGTGCAGAACATAGGAGGTTGCAGTCACCTGCTTTCCTTTTCTTTTTTTCCCAATCATAGCTACTATAGTCGTAGTTGCCGCAGTCACAATCAAAGCAGCAATCATGGCCGCATCCGCAGCCACAGCCACAAGCCCCTCTCTTCTTCCTCTCCTCTTCTTTTTCTTTCCAGCCACAGCTGCCACACAGCAGCCACAGCCTTCGTTCCTTCCTCTGGTTCTTTCCCACCACGATTGCATCCATCGACGCATCCACAAATGCCAGCCACCACAATTGTAGCCCTTGTTCCTCTTCCCTTCCTCCTCTTTTCCCTCTTCTTCTACTCCTCCTCTTCTTCCCTTTTTCTTCTTCTTTCCCAGCTGCAGCTGCCACAGTCGCAGCCACAGCCGCAACCCTCTTTCCTCTCTTCTTCTTCTTCCCTCTCTTCTCCCTCTCCTTCTTCTCCTCTTCTTCCCTTCTTCTTTTTCTTTCCCAGCTGCAGTTGCCACAATCGTAGCCAGCCGCAACCCTCTTTCCTCTCTTCTTCTTCTTTCCTCTCTTCTCCCTCTCCTTCTTCTCCTCTTCTTCCCTTCTTTTTCTTTCCCAGCTACAGCTGCCACAATCGCACCCACAGTCGCAGCCACGGCCACTGCTGCCGCCCTCTTTCCTCTTCTTCTTCTCTTTTCTTCTCCCTCTTTCTCTTCTTCTTTTCTTCTCTTCTTCTTCTCCTACGCATGACACCTGCCTCTCCTTTGTTTCCCAATGCACCACGTGGGAAATAGAGGTGCATGGGAGGGCTGTGGGATGAGGCTAATATTTATTTATTTACTTTTTCCAACTTAATAATTTAGTCCTTAAAATTTCTATATTTGCAAGTAGGTCCTCCAATTTGACAAATAAGTCTTTGACTTTTCAAATAAATCCTTATGAATGATTCAAAATAACTCCTTACATAAATTTCAAAAATGAGGGATGTTACATGATTGTCGACCGGACCTCTGGCTCGACATCCAATATACTAACGTGATCTCTTCCGACGCAACGTTGATTCATCTTATGTCAACTGTCTAATCCTGATCGATAATAGACCTGCATCACTCAAAACGTAGTTAGACAATAAAACACAATCAATTAGTTTCATCATTAAAATCTGAGACCTAACAGGCGCAACATTGATTCTTCCTATATTAATTGTCTAATCCTGATCGAGAGTAGACCTGCGTCACTCAAAACATAGTTAGATTATAAATCACACTCAATTAGTTTTGTTGAATCTCGGATTTTGATGATGAAACTAATTGAGTGTGTTTTGTTGTCTAACTGCGTTTTGAGTTATGCAGGTCTACTATCGATCAGGATTAGATAGTTGACACTGAAGGAATTGACGTTGCACCGGAGGTGATCACGTCAGGATATTGGATGTCGAACCGGAGGTTCGGTCAACTATTGGCAGGAGGCTTCGTACGTCGGGCATCGGACCAAGAAGTGTGGAGTTGCGCCATGGATATCGGGGTTGCATAGGTCAACCGTCGATTGGGCAACAAGCCGCTAGAGAGGGTGATGTGCCAAAGGATCGGACGGCGCCGACCAATGATGTGCCTGGCAACCGAATGTCAATTCGCATTGTAATAACTATCTAGATCGAAGTAGAGTGTTTGTTGTTTGTTTGTGCAGGAGTGACTACGATAGGGATGAAGACGTAAAGCGAAACAAAGGGCCGAAGACAAGTGTGATGAATCGTTGGGAGTTCGAGTGTTCAACGGAAGTCCGAAGATTCGTTGGGAGCGTTAAGCCGAACCGGCCGAGAACGAGTAGGGAGCTTGCCGAAGGGTTTTTGGAAGTTCGCCGAGAGGTTCGTCGGAAGTTCGCGGAGCTTGCCAAGAAAGATCGGAGCTTGCCAAAGAAGCTCGGGGGAACTCGCCAAGATCATCGTGAAGTCCGAGAGCTTGTTGTGAGTCCGCAGAATGGTTTCCGAAGGTTCGTCGGAAGACCGTCGGAAGTTGACCGGAAGCTCGCCGGAAGAAGTTGTCATGTGGACTTTGTAATAGCTTAGGAAACGTCTTTAAAATTCGTAGTTAGCACATATTTTGGGTTAGGATTAGATAACCCAAAGTGGGGGCCCATTGGGCCTTGATTAGGATGAGTTTGGGCCAAAATTTTGGCCCAAACCGAACTAAACTACGTCGTGCATGCATGCTACGTGCATGCTCTTGTAGCCAGTGCTATCAGAAGGGAGCTCAGAGCAGCGGCGTGTACACACTTTGCTGGGGCGTAGTACCGCCCGGCTCATCTGTAGCCAGCGAGTACCGCTGGTGAAGCGTAGCACCGCTGGTGCGTGGAAAGCCAGGCGGTAGCACCGCTGCTTGTTGGGCGATAGAACCGCCTCGGTGTGTCGATCTGCCAAGGTCGACAAAGACGAAAAAAAAAAAAAGATTCAAATTTTTGGCTCCATGTTTAGGCTCCAAATTTGAATCACTTTGAGGCTTATAAATACCCCTTCCTTTTCAGCTGAAAAACTCAACCCTTAGAGAGTTAGATTTTGAAAATAAGTCTTGGGAAAGTCTTGTTCTTCATTTGCTTAAGTGTTCACCTCATTCTTCTTGTGAAATATTGTAACAGTGTGAACCACTTGTAAAGGATTGTAAGAGGGGTATTTGATCGTTCCCCTTCAAAGGATTTGATAGTGGAAGAAGAGAGCCTCATCGGAGAAGGCTTCGGAAGTGGATGTAGGTCACTTTGACCGAACCACTATACATTGCTGCGTCTTGATTGTGTGAGTGTTTAAATTTCTGTTTTACTTTGCTGCAAGCCTTTACTTTACTTGCTCCACTTCCTTTTTATCTTTGTACGCATGCTTTAAAGTTAGAACGCAAAAATCGGTTTCAAATGAAACGTTGCTTTCATCGTCACGGTTTCCGGCTAATTTTAAATCGCTAAAAATCCATCGTTTTATCCGCTGCACTAATTCACCCCCTCTTAGTGCCGCTCGATCCCTAACAATTGGTATCAGAGCCACGTTCTTTCTCTTTCGGATTTACACCCGTGAGAAATGGCTCTAAATGGTTTTCAAGAGGGCTTTTCGATTTTTCGTCCACCGTTCTTTAACGGTTCGGACTACACATATTGGAAAACTCAAATGAGAGTTTTCATGCTTTCAATGGATTTGGATTTATGGAACATCATCGAAAATGGTTTTCAACCTTCCTCTAAACCGATGAACGAATAGTCGATTTTGGAGAAAAGGTCATTTTCTTTAAACGCAAAGGCTATGAATGCCTTATTTTGCGCTTTGAACAAGAACGAGTTCAATCGGATTTCTATGTGCGAAACGGCTTTTGATATTTGGCGAACTCTTGAAATCACGCATGAGGGAACTAGTAGAGTTAAAGACTCGAAAGTAAACCTCTTGTTGCATGAGTTTGAGCTCTTCCAAATGACACTGCGAATCTATCGACGACATGTACACCCGCTTCACGGATGTCGTCAATAGCTTGAAAAGTCTTGGTAAAAGTTTTTCAGATTTTGAACTCACTAACAAGATCTTAAGATCCCTTTCAAAATGGTGGGATCCTAAAATAACGGCGATTCAAGAATCAAAGGATCTAAATAATTATTCTATTGATGAACTCATTGGGTCCTTAAAGACCTATGAAATGGAACATGATGAATATGATAAACATGATGAACACATGAATAACCTTCTAAAGAACAAGAAGGTTTTAAACTCCGAACTATGAAATGCCACTTGAGTAATGACTCAAGTGATGAGGACAATGAGGACATTGAACACATAACAATGAATGTTAACAAGTTCATTAAACAAAAATTAAAAAACACAAATGAACTTGAACGGAGAAAGAGGCCAAAGAAGAAGAAGAAGGCTTGGAAAGAAGAATTAAGAAAAGAAGAAGCAAACTACACTTTAATGGGCTTCACAATGAGGTAAGTAACTTAACTTCCTTGAATTATTTTGAAATTACTTGATGATTTCCATGAATGCTTAACTTAGTTAGTAGGATTTTTTTATGCTTTTCTTGTGTTTTTAGAAATTAAAAAAATTCGAAATTATACTATGCTTTTCTTTATAGTATTTTTGAAAAGTAAACATATGAATGATGCAAGATTTGTGATAATGCTTAGGATTAATCCATGCATGTGTATCTTGATGGTTTACATTGTCTCCAAATATGATGCTTGATGATTTTATATCATGCATGAGCTTTTGAAATAATAAAGTGTCATATTGTGATGATGAAACATATTTTTCGAATTTATAAATAGATGCATGATTTTGGCAAAAATTTAAACATGGCCTTTTAACATAAAAATTGAAAGTGTGCTATCATTTTTACATATTTGGTCTTGACGATTTAATGACTAAGCTTGTGTTTTATTTTGATACATGTTTTCATAAAATTTTTTAATATGCTCACATCAAATTGCTTAAAATGAAAATATCTTTTTTATTCTATTGAGATGAATGAATTCATGTTATGAGTGTTGTGAATCTCATGAAAATAAACATGATGAATATTTTAAAAAATATGCTTCATGTTTTCGGTCTTAATGATTTCTCTTGAAACTTGCTCTTTGGATCTATATGAAAAACATGAGTATACTCATATGAACATCAAATCACTTGAAATGGAACACATAAAAAATGAGAAATTACACTATCATGATGCTTTACGTGTAATGCTTTTGATCTTAATGGACTACATGACAACTTGTATTTCAAAGTAATATAATGATGATTTTCATATATATAATTGGACATACCTTATGTAATCATCATTGATAATAATAGTTGGTTGTCATGCTTAATGATTTTATGATATCTTATGAATCTTATAAATTAAAATGATTTTGATGATATTTTCGTTTTTGAATATAATGCATGACATTTTCATATGAAAAAGTTGAATATTCTTATGAAAGATCAAATCACTTAAATTGAAACTCATAAAGATGAGAAAATGTATTGTCATGATATTTGATGCATATGATCTTCATGGATATAATGACAAACTTATGTTTTGAATTTCTACAATGATGGGATCCACATAAATGTTTGAACATACATTATGAAATCATCATTGAAATAAAAATACTAAAAGTTTGTTATCATGCTTAATGACTTTGTGATATCATATCTTGATGACAAACTCATGTTTTGGTCTTAAATTTGATACTCATCTTTTGAAATATAAGTACACTTGTTTGAAACAAAATGAAACACATTATCATGATAAGTTAAATCTTATGTCTTGAAACAATGTGTTGTTTTGACAATTTTATAATGAAGTTTGTCTTCCGGTTTTGAATATTTTGATTTGGCATATAAAGGCAAAAGACATACTTATATGAAACATAAAGAAATTATATTTACTATCTTACCGAGATTAATGATTTCATGATATCTTAAGAATCTCATAAATTATAGAAGTGATTTCGATGAATTGATTATGATTTGATAATTTGAACTTTTCTCTCATGTTTCAATACTACTTTGTATGCTTCATGACTTGTTGATTGAAATAATGATGTAGACTTTTGATGTATCACTTGTCATGATGGCTAGCATTTTGAATCTCAAAAATAATTACTTCTTTTATCATTTACTTAAGAGAAAATAATTCAAGTTTATATCATTTGTGAATCTCACAAACTATGGTAATGATTTTGATGATTCGAACTTGAATGAGCTTTGTCATAATCTAAGTCTTGATATTTGATACTTGGAATTCTTATACATGAATCTAGTTACTCTTTGTGCTATATTTTTCAAATGGATCATGAGCCTTGATGTCATATATTTCATGATCCTAGAAGTGATATGATTTCTTTGCCTTGTGTGGTAAATTGAATATTTGATTTGCTTTATGATGAAGAATCATTGAATCATGACTTGATCTATGAGAATGCTATGTTCTTATGCATCATGATTCTAGGTTGCATATCTTTTATCATGGCTTGAAAGTGAATGAAAAGAAAATATGTTAGTACTTGTAATCATGATTTGATCCTTGATATTGATATGCTTTTATATATCATGATTCTTGGTTGTATAATATTTATCTTGAATTAAAAATTGATAAATATGAATTTTGATCTTGCTAAAAGAAAATTATGAATCATGAGTGATATCTTTTGGTTGTGATCCTTGTTGAATTTATATATTGATATCCGTCATGACATGATTTCTTTGCATTGTTGTCTTATTTGCATCATGTAATGATTGAACAATTGATGTATATTTTTATTGATGTAAACTTTTAATTGATATGAAAAATGGCTTGTATAATGATTGAAATTTTTAGCCATTTAGTTCTCCTTCTTTTGACAAAGACAAAGGGGAGAAAAATTGCTACCTTGCAATTTCACAAGAAGAAGAAGGATTGTTATTTCAAAGGATGCAAATATTACTATCTTGACTATATCAAAGAAGCAAAATGTAAAACTTCAAAAATTTGAAATGTTACATGCCTTTATGTTTGTATGTTTAAATGAAAAGTTAGCATATATGTTTAAAGTGATCATACATAATTGCTAGCTAGCTCATTGCAAACAAAAGTTGATAGCTTGCAAAGGTGAAACTTAGTTACAAAAGAGAAGAATTGAAAGGAAGCTAACTTATGTCGCAAAGTATGTTAGCTTGCTTATCATTATTGATTGCTTGCTTATCATCTTTTATCTCATATTTTGATTTTTGACTCCTTGAATTCATGACTTAATATGCTAAAAATTTATATTGTAAATTTGTTATCTTGTCATGATCAAAGCATTGGCTATTTGTACTCCACTTTTTGACAAAACAAAGGGGGAGAAGAATTATTGCTAGCTTATGTATTGCAAAGAAAAATTTTGCTAGCTAGAACATGCAAAGGAAGCAAAGAAAGTGCAACTTGCATATCTCAACAACCAAGTGAAAATTACCATCATTGCCCATCTTTGAAACTTGCTATGATTGAATGGTATAACTTAATATTGTATGATGTTGTAAAAATCTGCATATCTTGCAAAGTGCAAGCTAGTTTGTTGTAAAAATCTACATATCTTTTAAACTAGCTATAATGTTACTTCTCCTTTTTGTTGATGACATAGGGGGAGAAGTAGATTAATGACTTCATGCAATGTAATGATGCTTGAATATTTTATATATTTGCATGATGGATTTATATTTCTCACTACATGAATGATACATGTTACTTGGATTTGGGATAATCCAAGTGTTCTATCAATGGCATATTGATAGGGGGAGTTTGTGTTAAACTCCGGGAAGTTGTGGTTAACTCCGTCAGTCATCAATTAGTTGTCATCATCAAAAAGGGGGAGATTGTTGAATCTCGGATTTTGATGATGAAACTAATTGAGTGTGTTTTGTTGTCTAACTGCGTTTTGAGTTACGCAGGTCTACTATCGATCAGGATTAGATAGTTGACACTGAAGGAATTGACGTTGCATCGGAGGTGATCACGTCAGGATATTGGATGTCGAACCGGAGGTTCGGTCGACTATTGGTAGGAGGCTTCGTACGTCGGGCATCGGACCAAGAAGTGTGGAGTTGCGCCATGGATATCGGGGTTGCATAGGTCAACCGTCGATTGGGCAACAAGCCGCTAGAGAGGGTGATGTGCCGAAGGATCGGACGAAGCGCCGACCAATGATGTGCCTGGCAACTGAATGTCAATTCGCATTGTAATAACTATCTAGATCGAAGTAGAGTGTTTGTTGTTTGTTTGTGCAGGAGTGACTACGATAGGGATGAAGACGTAAAGCGAAACAAAGGGCCGAAGACAAGTGTGATGAATCGTTGGGAGTTCGAGTGTTCAACGAAAGTCCGAAGATTCGTTGGGAGCGCGTTTTCGAACCGGCCGAGAACGAGTAGGGAGCTTGCCGAAGGGTTTTCGGAAGTTCGCCGAGAGGTTCGTCGGAAGTTCGCGGAGCTTGCCAAGAAAGATCGGAGCTTGCCAAAGAAGCTCGGGGGAACTCGCCAAGATCATCGTGAAGTCCGAGAGCTTGTTGTGAGTCCGCAGAATGGTTTCCGAAGGTTCGTCGGAAGACCGTCGGAAGTTGACCGGAAGCTCGCCGGAAGAAGTTGTCATGTGGACTTTGTCATAGCTTAGGAAACGTCTTTAAAATTCATAGTTAGCACGTATTTTGGGTTAGGATTAGATAACCCAAAGTGGGGGCCCATTGGGCCTTGATTAGGATGAGTTTGGGCCAAAATTTTGGCCCAAACCGAACCAGCTACGTGCATGCATGCTACGTGCATGCTACTGTAGCCGGGTACTGTAGCCGCTCTTGTAGCGAGGCGATAACCGCACAGGCGATAGTACCGCCCCGACTCTCTGTAGCCAGGTGGTAGTACCGCTTTGGTCAAGGCGAGCACCGCTGGTGCGTGGAAAGCCAGGCGGTAGCACCGCTTGGTGGGGCGGTAGAACCGCCTCGGTGTGTCGATCTGCCAAGATCGACAAAGACTGAAAAACTCAAAAGATTCAAATTTTTGGCTCCATGTTTAGGCTCCAAATTTGAATCACTTTGAGGCTTATAAATACCCCTTCCTTTTCAGCTGAAAAACTCAACCCTTAGAGAGTTAGATTTTGAAAATAAGTCTTGGGAAAGTCTTGTTCTTCATTTGCTTAAGTGTTCACCTCATTCTTCTTGTGAAATCTTGTAACAGTGTGAACCACTTGTAAAGGATTGTAAGAGGGGTATTTGATCCTTCCCCTTCAAAGGATTTGATAGTGGAAGAAGAGAGCCTCATCGGAGAAGGCTTCGGAAGTGGATGTAGGTCACTTTAACCGAACCACTATACATCGCTGCGTCTTGATTGTGTGAGTGTTTAAATTTCTGTTTTACTTTGCTGCAAGCCTTTACTTTACTTGCTCCACTTCCTTTTTATCTTTGTACGCATGCTTTAAAGTTAGAACGCAAAAATCGATTTCAAATGAAACGTTGCTTTCATCGTACGAAGTTTCCAAAGCTAGTTTTAAATCGCTAAAAAATCCATCGTTTTATCCGCTGTACTAATTCACCCCCCCTCTTAGGGCCGCTCGATCCCTAATAAGTTTCATCATCAAAATCAAAGATTCAACAATCTCCCCCTTTCGATGATGACAACCAATTAATGATAGAGTTAACCTTAACTCTCGGAGTTTATGCAAACTTCCCCTATCAATATGCCATATTGATAGGACCATTAGATTTCAAAAAATCCAAGTAACATGTCATCAAAAACATCATGCAAAATTTTAAAATATTCAATCATCATATAATGCATGAAATCATCAATCTACTTCTCCCCCTTTGTCATCAACAAAAAGGAGAAGTTGCATCTAGCAAGTATTTAAAGATGTCCAAATTTTACAACATACAAGCTAACAAGATTTACAACATTCAATCAAATCATCATTTTAAGGATTTGCAAGATTGCAATTCATCACTTGCATCTAGTGCAAGTTTGCACTTTGCTCTTCTTGAGATTGCAACGTAGCAATTTTTGTGATGTTCAAGATTGTAAGTTTTCTACTCTTGAGATTGCAGCCTTTCTTTGCAAGTTCTAGCTAGCTACTTTTGCAACTTTTTCTTGTGATACACAAGCTAGCAAGTTTTCTTTTCTCCCCCTTTGTCATTGTCAAAAAGAACGGAATAATGCAATGATATAAAAATTTCCTTTATATCCACTTTTCACATCAAAAATATACATCAATCTTTCAAGTATCACATGATGCATACAAGGCAAAAATGCAAAGAAATCATATCATGAAGGATATCAATATGAAAAATCAACAAGGATCAACTCATGAATACCAAAAGATATCATTCATGGTTCATAAATATTCTTTCAAGATTAAGATCAAGATTCATGATTATTCTTTTAGAAGTATCAAGATCATGATTCATTTGGTAATAAATAGCAAACAGAGCAACTCGATTCATGTATAAGAATTCTCATCAAGATTTCATAAAAACAAATTCCAATTATCAAGATCACATTATAAATAAAAATTCAATTATTAAGATATCAAGATCATGACTTGGTTTGTTTTTCTCTTTAGTAAGTGGTAAAAAGAAGCAATCATAGAGGAAAAGATTTCGATTTCAAGTCATAAGTCCGAGAAATCCAAATAGAAGTCATGAATCATTTTGAAACATCTCATTCTAATCAATTTGTCAACTCCAACCTCATTATCAAATCATCGAAATCAATTTCAAGATTCATAACATGAATAACGTTATTATTACATCATCAACATTTTAGAGATTCAAAATGACAAATAGCTTTTTGATAAAAACTTATTATCAAATCCTCAAGATCAATTTCATGATTCAAGATATTTACATGAATTCATTAATCTCGATAAGATAGAAAATGCCTTGTTTCAATTTATGTGATTCTTCTCATAAGCATGCCTTTGCCTTTAATAAAAACAAGTATCAACATTCAAGAGTGCAAGGCAAAATCCATCATAAAGATCTTTAAGTCAAAATATATGACACATTAAGCATATGGCATCTTCCAACAAAAATTTGATTCAATAGATTCATAACATGCATATGTGTGTATCATGTTTTAAAATCAAAACCCATGTTTCATCATCAAAACTATCAAAACCAAACACATCAAGCATAAAACATCATGGTAGTATATTTTCCCATGTTTATGTGTTTCACTTTAAGCTGATTGTTTTCATACGAGTGAGTATGCTAAGTTTTTGTATAAAAGATGTGTATCAAGTTTAAAAATGAAAAATCAAATTTCATAAAACAAATCATCAAGAGATACATGATTTTACATTTTCATTATATCATTATGAAAAGAGATACAAAAATCATCAAGATACATATTTATGGTTTTAATTTTGTTAGGTGTACAAGCATGAGTTGCAATTATCGTGAAAATTAATTTTTGTGTAAAAACCATACATCAAGATGGAAAACAAAAATCGATATAGAAATCATGAACAAAAATTGATATAGAAATTATGAACAAAAATTCAATTTATCATGATAATACATTCTCCCTTTTTTGTGTTTTACAATTCTTGTTTAATGAACAATTTAAATTTTAACGTCAAAAGTTCAATGTCCTCTTCACCATCACTTGAGTTATCACTCAAGAAGTCTTCTTCCATTCTAAGTGCAATTATCCTCTTGTTCTTTGGAATGTGGTTCTCATGTTCATTGTATTCCAAGAAACTCATTTCATATGTCATTAAAGAGCCAATAAAGAGTTCTTCAATAGGTAAGTCATTTAGATTTTTAGTTTCTTGTATAGCAGTTACTTTTGGATCCCACCTTTTCAGAAGCGATCTTAAAATTTTGTTTACGATATCAAAATCTAAAAAAGATTTACCAAGAGCTTTTAGACTATTGATGACATCCGTGAAACGGGTATACATGTCACCTATAGTCTTGCTTGGTTTCATTCGGAAAAGCTTAAAATCATGAATCAAGATATTTATCTTCAAGTCTTTGACTCTACTAGTGCCTTCGTGTGTGATTTCAAGAGTGTGCCAAATATCAAAAGCCATTTTGCAAGTCAAAAACTGATTAAACTCGTTTTTATCTAAAGCGCAAAATAAGACATTCATAGCCTTTGCATTTAAAGAAAAATTTTTTTTCTCAAGTTCATTCCATTCGAACCTAGGTTTAGGAGTTAGAAAATCATTTTCTATGACATTTCATAAATCTAAATCCATTGAAAGCAAAAAAAACTTTCATCTGAGTTTTCCAATAAACGTAGCCCGACCCGTTAAACAAGGGAGGACGAACGATAAAGAAACCTTCTTGAATTTCAAAAAGAGCCACTTCTCTTGGGTGCAAATTCAAATGAGAAATACCAGACTCTGATGCCAACTGTTAGGATCAGTTTGACACTAAGAGGGGGGTGAATTAGTACAGTGGTAAGATTCGACAAATTTGGAGATTTCGGGAGATTTCAAAAAACTTCATACCAAAAGAATCATATTTCAATGAAAACCAATTTCGATTGAAGCATATTAGAAAGATGTTAAACTTGAAGGCTTTTGCAAGTGAGAGAAGTAGAGGAAGTAAAGAGGTTTTCAGAAAGATAAATTGTAAGAAGATAAATGCAAACTCAATTTTTATAGTGGTTCGGTCATCCGACCTATGTCCACTCTCGATTCCTCTTCACTTGAGGCCACCGGCTTCCACTAGTTGTCTTCCTTCTAACGGACAAAGACTAGCTCCCTTTTATAGCCCTTTCTTATAAAATTTCCCTCACTCACACTTAGAGTTACACTTCTATGATTAGGAGGGAGAGACAATTTAATTTTACAAGGCTTTCGACAGAGTTTTGGCTCCTTTCTTTTGCTCAATTCTTGCACTCCCAAGCAAGAATAGCTGGGGTATTTATAGACCCCAAGTGGATTCAAATTTAGAGCCCAAATTTGAATCATCCTGAATTTCGGGGTATTGGTAATATCACTGCTAGTGCTTGTACTAGGCGGAACCACCACCCTGGTACATTGACACTAGATGATACCACCGCCCAAACAACTTGGGAGACTAAGCCTTAGGTGGTACCACTGCCTAATTTGGCGGTGCCATAGCTATACAAGGTTCAACAACCCTGTTTGGGCCTTGAGTCTGACCCAAACCTATCCGGGCATGGGATCAATTAGCTCCTAACTGGGTTGGCCCAATTACAAGCCTATTAAACTGCTCCTACTTCAATCTAGATAATTATTATTACAATGCGAATCAAAATGTCGCTTGGCATGTCATTGGCCCATCGGTACTTCGTCCATTTCTTCGATGCATCATCCTCTCTTGTGGCCTATTGCCCAATTAGAAGTTGACTTCTATAACCCTAATTTCCTTGGCGCAACTCCGGTCTTCTTTGTTGAATTCTAAATTTTGATGATGAAGTCAATTGATAGATTATTTGATCTAATTCATATTATTGAGAAAGTTGTGCATGATTAACTACGATACCGATGAAGATGTAAAGCAAAATGATATGCTAGAGTCAAGTGCGATTGAATCATTGGAAGTTCAAGAGTCCACTGAAAGTCCAAAGGTTCATCGAAAGTCTACCGAAAGTTTGTCGGAAGCTCGCTGGAAGAAGTCTTGATGTGCCGGATTAAGTGTTTGCTTAGAATATATCTTTAATTTCATCATTAGCATATAATTAGGATTAGAATTAAGTGTTAATCCAAATTAACCCTGGTAGAGGTCAATTGGACCCATAAATGGACTAGATTAGGCTAGATTCAAGGCCCATCTAGGTTGTTGGAACCTGTCTGGTGGTGGCACCACTAGACTAGGGCAGTGGAACCGCCCAAGGTGTGGGTTCCAAGGTGCCTTGGTGGTGGTACTATCAGTAGTTATTAACTACCAGGCGGTGGTACTGCCCCACCACAGAGCCCGAGGCTCTGCTCTGGCGATAGCACCACCAGACTAGGCGATGGTATCACCCAATGTCAAGATCAACTAGCGGTGGTACCACCAGCTCCCAGAAATCCTGGAGGGGACCTTTTTTGGCTCCAATTCTAAAGCCAATTAAGCCTATAAATACCCCTTACTTCTAAGTTGATAAAGTACATTAAGAAGTGATAAGAACTGAGTCAAAACTATAGTGAAATAGCCTTGAAAAGTTAGAGTGTTCACCTCTCGAATTTCCAAGTGTAAAATTTTTGTAAAAGATGTGAGCCACTTGTAAAGTTCTGTAAAAGGAGTGTTTGATCCTTCCCCTTCAAGAAGGATTGATAGTGGAAACCGGTAACCTCATCGGAGGAGGTTTCGGAAGTGGATGGAGGTCAATTGACCGAACCACTATAAAATCACTATGTTCTTCTCTTGGTGCGTATTTACATTTGCTACATTTCTATTTTTACTTGGCTACAATCTTTCAATCTCTCCTTCTCTACTCTCTTTCGTATTGACTCGAATCATTCTCTTTGTCGAAATCAGTTTTGTTAGACAAAACTTCTCAACGCATAAAGTTTTTCGGAATCGGTTTAAATCATCGATTTTTATCTGCTACACTAATTCACCCCCCCCCTCTTAGTGCTGCTCTAGATCCAAACATTCTTGGCCTAATACTCGATTCCTTTGTCTAAAGCTAAAGCCTTGTGCCGATCATCGACCGGAGCTCCGGCTCAACGTCTAATCTTCTAACGTGATTTCCTCCAACGCAACGTCGATTCTTCCTACGTTAATTATCTAATCCTAATTGAGAGTAGACCTACATCACTAAAAATGTAGTTAGATCATAAATCACACTCAATTGGTTTCATCATCAAAATCTGAGATTCAATAATCTAATCATCATTCATAATTTTTTTTATTTTTCAAAAATACTAGAAAGAAAAGCACAATATAATTTTATTAAAAAATATTTTTTTATTTCCTATAATCTAAGTTAAATAACTCATGAAAAAACATCAAGTCATTTCATAATAATGTAAAAATATTTTGGGTGAGTTACTTATCTTGTTGTCGAAAGCCATCAAAGCACAGTTTGCAACTTCATTACTTGATTCGTCCTTAGGTGCCTTCTTCTTTGGCCTCTTCTTCTTTTCAAGTTCATTTTTGTCAAAGCAAAGTTTCAAGCTCATTTCATATGTCATCAATGAGCCAATGAGTTCTTCAATAGGAAAATTATTTAAATCTTTTGTTTCTTGTATCGTCGTTACTTTCAGAACCCACATTTTTGGAGATCTTAAAATTTTGTTTATAAGTTCAAAACCTGAAAAAGATTTACCAAGGGCATTTAGACCATTGACGACATCCGTAAATCGGGTGTACATGTCTCTAATAGTCTCACTTGGTTCCATTCGAAAAAGCTGAAAATCATACATCAAAATGTTTATTTTTGAGTCTTTGACTCTACTAGTGCCTTTGTATGTGACTTCAAGAGTATGCCAAATATCAAAAGTTATTTCATAAATAGAAACTCGATTGAATTCAGTTTTATCCAAGGCACAAAATAAGACATTCATAGCCTTTGCATTCAATGAAAAAGTCTTCTTTTCTAAATCATTCCAATCATTCATTGGTTTGAAATACTTTTGAAAGCCATTTTCAATGATGTTACATAAATCAAGATTCAAAGAAAGCAAGAAAACTCTCATTCGAGTTTTTCAATAAGTATAGTCCGTCCCATTGAACATGGGAGGACGAATGATAGAAAAGCCCTCTTGAAATCCGAAAAGAGTCATTTCTCTTAGCTGTAAATCCAAATGAGAAATACCGTGCTCTGATACCAACTGTTAAGATCAGTTCGACACAAAGAGGGGGGGTGAATTAGTGCAATAGTAAAGATTACATCAAATTCATGATTTCAGAAAACTGTTTCATACGAAAAACTTCATTTTGATGAAAGTCGTATCGGAAACATGTTTAACTTGAAAGTGATTATAAGAAAGTGATGAGGAAGTGAAGCAAGTAAAGTAAAAGGTTTGCAGCAAGATAAACAATAAAAAATAAATGCAAACCAGATTTTATAGTGGTTCGGTCATCCAAGCTATGTCCACTCCCAATTCCTCCTTCGTCGAGGCCACCGGCTTTCACTATCGATCTTCTTTACAATGGATGAAAAAACACCCTTACAGCACTTTCTCCTTTTAACTGTCTCAGGAGAGAAGCCTTACAAGCACTCACTCCTCTATTTTAAATTGAAAGCGAGTAAAGACTAGAGGAGGGATTTCTCAAGTGATTTCTACAGCGTTTTCTCACTTTTAAACTTTCTATACTTATATGTTCCAACCAGGGATAAAAGGGGTATTTATAGGTTCCAAATGGATTCAAACTTGGAGCTAAAGCCAATCGCATCCTAGGTCTTCCGGGTACTAGTGGTACCATCGCCAGTGTTGGGTGGTACCACCACCCAGGCTTTTTGCCATTGGGCGATACCACCGTCCACTCTAGCAATACCACTGCCTGGCACACTGGGCTGCCAGTGTACTGGGTGTTGGAAAATCTAGGGGCGACATCTCATACGTAATGAAAGAATAAAAAATAAAACATCCTAGATTTTTACAAAAGGTTTCATTGTCATGCGAAGATCGGTATGAAAAAATAAATCCGTAAATCCAAAAATTACGTATATGAAAAGATAGTACCTAGGGAGATCGTATATCCCTATGATTCTTGTTGATCCATAGGGAGGATAAAGGAGGTCAAGCATCCTCCTCTATAGTAGTGATCTACATGGCAAGGCTGCGAAGATGCTTCTCTCTAGAGAGAGGAGAATAGGAGGTAGCCACCAAAACCCTAGCCTATGGACCTTTTGTTCTCTCCTATTTAGAGAGGCCCCCTGTAAACCCTAATGGATCCTGCCCTATTGGGTATTGGATCTCTGTCCAATTACCTAAGCCTTTTAGATTAATGGATCTCTACCCAATAATCTAGCTCTTATGGGATCTCATCCATGAGATCCAATAATACATGGGCTTATTGGATATCCAATAAGATAGGGGCTTCGACAGATATCTCATATCCGAACCTCTACTCTTCGCAATACCTACTATATGTGTGTGGCCCTCTAGGCCCAATATCGAGCTGGCCATGAGATCAAAAAGCACTAAGAGGGGTATTAATTGCTGGCCCGGATTAAACTTCGTAAAACCGATTTAGCAAAAGGAAACACAGAAGTTCATGGAAGAATCATACCATTAGAACTCCTTCTGACTTAGTGAATTATTATCTTTATAATAATTCACTCGACTCATCGACTACGAACATACTAGGCCACTACGCCGTAATCCCTAGACGATAAAAGGGAATCCAATCCTTTAGACCTATCTATCCTCAGTTACCATGTACTCATAGTCCCTCATCCATCTAATATCCTAGAGATCGTATATCGGGCATGGTGCTATCAGTCCTATGTAATTTTTAATCGAGTCTTGCTCTAATCAAATTCTCCTAGAGAATTTTTTCTCTCTCAATCCGAATAACCCTGGCCAAGGATTTGCTTGAGCAAGAATACATAGGATATTCCTCTCATGATACCGAGAGTAGATGATCCTCTATTGACACTCAATTGCCTTCGTAAGGTTGGCCACCATTCCCGAGAATAGACTATACTAGATCTAAAACTTTCCAAACCTATAAGTCTGGCATCAAAGAATGAAGTACTCATACAAGGCATCATTGGTGTCTCAAGTCTAAGGACCAGATACACTACTAGGACTACGGAATCGTTATGTGGCATGAGGTATTAATAACCATCTAGCATTTCGTAAGCGGATCAATCGGTGAACTTATTCTCCAATGAGCACCTATATTGTACCCTTAGTGTCCTCACACAAGTAGCTATGAGACCAGCCACCTCCATCATATGGATGGGTATACAGCACGTCAGTTTATTCGGTAATCTCGATATCCCTATCGAAGAACCTATGACCGGGATAATTTAGAGTCTACGTTTAAAGGTGAATCGGCCTCATTATCGTGATCTCATCATGATCTGATTCCCATTGAACATATCCAAGGACATCACAATATATATCCAAATAATGTGAGAAAATACCAATAATCATAAGCGAAGAGATTGACGCAACGTATTACAAGTGTCATCACTTACGTGATTGGCTTGTAGGGCACCTATAACTAGCACTGGGCGGTACCACCGCCCTAGTCTGGCGAAACCACCACCCAGATGCACTATCACAGGGCTATACTGTTACCCTAACACATTGTCTGTTGAATCTCGGATTTTGATGATGAAACTAATTGAGTGTGATTTGTGGTCTAACTACATATTGAGTTATGCAGGTCTACTATCGATCAGGATTAGACAATTGATGCTGGAGGAATTGACGTTGCGCCGGAGGTGATCACGTCAGGATATTGGATGTCGAGCCGGAGGTTCGGTCGACTATCGACAGGAGGTTTCGTACGTCGGGCATCGGGCCAAGAAGTGCGGAGTTGCGCCATGGATATCGAGGTTGCAGAGGTCAACCATCGATTAGGCAACAAGCCGCTAGAGAGGGCGATGTGCCGAAGGATCGGATGAAGCGCCGACCAATGATGTGCCGGGCAACTGAATGTCAATTCACGTTGTAATAACTGTCTAGATCGAAGTAGAGTGTTTGGTGTTTGTTTGTGCAGGAGTAACAACGAAAGGGATGAAGGCATAAAGCGAACCTCATAGGGGCTTTATAATAATATCCTGCACTCTACTTACTTCTGCTAGTGTACCTACCTTGTAGTCCATCCAGGCCCAATAAATCCACAGATAGGGGCATCTATGAGGTAATAATCACTATAGAATCCCACCAAGGGCCGAAGTCAAGTGCGATGGATCGTTAGGAGTTCGAGAGTTTGACGGAAGTCCGAAGATTCATTGGGAGTGCTACCGGAACTGGCCGAGAATAAGTAGGGAGCTTGCCGAAGGGTTTTCGGAAGTTCACCGGGAGGTTCGTCGGAAGTTCGCGGAGCTTGCTAAGAAAGATCGGAGCTTGCCAAAGAAGCTCGGGGGAACTCGCCAAAATCATCGTGGAGTCCAAGAGCTTGCCGAGTCCGTAGGATGGTTTCAGAGGATCGCTTCGGAAGACCGTCGGAAGTTTGCCAGAAGCTCGAGGGAAGAAGATTTGACTTGCGGACTTTGTAATAGCTTAGGAATGTCTTTAATTTCATAGTTAGCACATTAATTTGGGTTAGGATTAGGGGTTAATCCTCTAACCCAAGTATGGGCCCATTGGGCCTTGTTCGAAACCGATTTGGGCCAAGTTTTCGGCCCAAACCAAATGTAGATTTGTGTTTGGGCGGTGGATCCCAGCAGCCAATAGTTTGTGCGAGAGTCAACATGTGGCTAAGACATGTGTACATGCATGCATGCATGCATCTTTGGGCTACGTGCATGCTATTGTAGCCTGCTCTTGTAAGCGCTTGCGACATCTTGTAGCACACCGCCATTAGAGCACGCCTAGCTTAGGAATGTCGTTATCTTGTAGTAGGCGGTAGCACCGCCGCCAAGTCAAGCGTAGCACCGCTGTGTGTCCATGATCGACACTATGCGGTAGTAGCACCGCCTCCTCGACAAAGCGTAGCAGCACCGCTTGGCACTGGGAAACTCAAAAAAAATTCAATTTTGGAGCCCAAATTTGAATCCTCTTAAGCTCTATAAATTCCCCTCTCTTGCAGGTTCAAAGTGCAGCAAGAAGAGTGAAAATCTTGAGGGAAAACTCTGCTCAAATAGTGTCAAAAACTTCTCTCTTACTCTTAAGTGTTTTCTTGTTCAAGAGAGGGTTGAGAGCTTTGTAAGGGTTATCTTCTAAGCCCGTCAAAAGAAGAGGTGTTGTAAGGGAGTTCTTCCTCGCCCATTGGAAGGAGGAAACCTAGTGGAAAGCCGGTGACCTCAAGCGAAGAGGAATCGGAAGTGGATGTAGGTCGGATGACCGAACCACTATAAAAATCTGGTTTGCATTTACATTCTTGCTATTTACTTTGCTACAAACCATTTTTATTTGCTGCCTTATTTACTTAACTTTATCTTCATCTTATCACGTTTGCTTTAAAGTTAAAACGCAATCTTTTCGGGTTCAAACGAAACGTTGCATTCATTCGTACGAAGTTTCTCAACTTGTTTTAATCGCTGAAAATTTATCGTTCCTTACCGCTGCACTAATTCACCCCCCCCCCTCTTAGTGCCGCTCGATCCCTAACATTGTCATTAGGCGATACCACCAGCCTGTTGGGTCTTGGATTTTGATGATGAAACTAATTGATAGTATTTTATTATCTAATTACATTTTAAGTGATGCAGGTCTACTATCGATCAGGATTAGACAATTGACATAGGATGAATCAGCGTTGCGCTAGAGAAAATCACGTCAGTATATTTTATATCGTGCCGGAGGTCTAGTCTATAATCGGCAGAAGGCTTCGGACATCAGGCATTGGGCCAAGAAGTGTGGTATTGCACTAAGGAGAAATGGCTTTTGGATTCACACCCGTGAGAAATGGCTCTTCACAGCTTTCAAGAGGGTTTTTCGATTGTTCGTCCTTCATTCTTTAACGGATCGGACTACACATATTGAAAAACTTGAATGAGAGTTTTCTTGATTTCTCTTGATTTAAATTTATGAAATGTCATTGAAAATGGCTTTCAACTTCCCTTTAAATTGACGAACGAATTGTCAGATTTGGAGAGAAAATCTTTTTCATTAAATGCAAAGGCTATGAATGCTTTATTTTGTGCTCTACATAAAACTGAGTTTAATCGGATTTCTACATGTGAAACGGCTTTTGATATTTGGCACACACTTGAAGTCACATACAAAAGAACGAGTAGAGTCAAAGACTCGAAAGTTAACATTTTGATGCATGATTTTGATCTTTTTCGAATGAAACCAAGCGAGAATATCGGTGACATGTACACCCGTTTCATGGATGTCGTTAATAGTTTGAAAAGTCTTGGTAAGTCTTTTTTGAGTTTTGATCTCATTAACAAGATTTTAAGATCCCTTCCAAAGAGTTGGGATCCAAAAATAATGGCTATTTAGGAGTCTAAAGACTTGAATATTTATTTACTTAAAAAACTAATCGGGTCTTTAATGACCTATGAAATAACTCTTGAACTTGATGAACATAAGAAACACCTTCCAAAAAATATAAAGGATTTGACACTTTGAGCAATAGAATACCACTAGAGTGATGACTCAAGTGATAAGGACAATGCTGAGAACTTTGAACTTTTGACATTATAATTTAAAAAGTTCATTAAACAAGAATTTAAGAACACAAATGAAAAAATATCAACTCTTGCTATGAATGCCAAAAATCGAAATGCTCCAAAAATGAGTACACAAAAATGAAGAAAAGGAAAGCGTGCAAAAAGGATGAAGATTCAAACTACGCTTTAATGGTTTTCAACAATAAGGTAAGAAACTCACCCAAAATGTTTGTACATTGTTATGAAATTACTTGATATTTTTTTTTATGAATTGCTTAACTTAGTTAGTAGGAAATAAATAATTGTTATTTTAAAAAATTATATCATGCTTTTCTTTCTAGTATTTTTGAAAAGTAAAAATTAAAATGATATTTGCATGATTTGTGATAATGCTTAGGATTAATCTATGCATGTGTATCTTGATGTTTTATATTACTTTTCATTTCTAAACATGATGCTTGATAATTTTATATTATGCATGAGTTTTTGAAGTGATATTGATTTGAAACTCTATGTTTTGGATTAAAGTGTTTCTAGTCTAATCGTTCTCATGACAAATTAAGATGACGTAATGCATGTACACCTAAAAAGATAAATTCTATGTATACTTTCTGTATTGATTTTCAATTTTAAACATGATACATATCTATGTATGGATTTTTTCAAAGTCTTTTGATGTTAGATGTTTGTTTGATGCTTATGACTTGAAATCTTCTATTTTGGATTAATGTGTTTTTTGTTTCGGAGTCATACAATGATGGCTTTCTTATAAAAACTAGAATATACTTATGTGAAACAAATAAAACACATAAAAAGGAAAGCGTATGATCATGATAAATTCATGAATCTTGATGATTTTATATTGCTTTTGATTTCAAACGAGATGCATGATTTTGACACAAAATTAATTGTCATGATGGTCACATATTTCATGATAATGCTTGCACACCAAATAGGATTAAAAGATAGAAGCAAGCATATTGATGATTTCGTTTACATCATGATGTGTAGCTTTTATATAAAAATTTGAACATGCTTATATGAGATCAATCACATAAAATAGACTACATAAAAAATTGAAGATGTGATATCATAATGTTTTACTTTTGATGAGTTTGGTCTTGATGGCTTTATGATGAAACTTATGTCTCGCTCTTAAATGTTGATACATGTTTTACAAAAGACTTGAAAATGCTCACATGAAATCAATTGCATGAAATTAAAATGCATTTTCTATCCTATTGAGATTAATGAACTCAGTTCATGAATCTTGTGAATCTCATGAAAATAATCATAATCAATGTTTTGAAAACAAATGTGTGTATCATGTTTTCGGTGTTAATGATTTCTCTTGAAAGTTGCTTTTTAGATCTATATGAAAAACATGAGCATTCTCATATGAAAACAACCAACTTAAAGTGAAACACATAAAAATGTGTGACTCTTACATTTTGAACTAATGAGTTTTTGGTCTTAATCATTTTTATGATAAATTTCTCATATGATGTGTTATTTTTAAAAAAAAATTTTGATGATGGATTTTGCCTTTAAGTCTTAAACTTTCATGCTTATTTTGATTTGACATAAAAAAGACAAAGGCATGTTTTTATGAAATCAATGCAAATCACCAAAAGAGAAATGCATGCTTCTTGAACATCTCTCCTTCTCTAGAGTTTCAGATTTTTCAAATAAAAGATAAGTGATAAATTTATTTATGATATTTTGTGAATCACTTGAATTATGAATGAGATTTTGATAATTTATTAAAGAATCTAACATGAAATTGATGAGTAGATAATGAGTTTTTATCAAAAATCTATTTGTCATTTTGAATCTCTAAAAAGTTGATGATGTGATAATAACTTTATTCATGGTATGAATCTCGAAAGATTTGATTATGGGTTTCAAGTTGTTAAAATTGATTTGAATGAGCTTAATCTATATCGTGATCTTGATAACTTGAGTCTTTCAAGATCTCTTACTTCACACTATGATTCTCCAATTTTATTGAAAAGAAATCCAAATGAATCATAAGTTGTTTTCTCTTGACTTATCGATACTCAACTTGAGAAAATGTGTTTTGAATATTGAAACATTGCATCCACAATTTGATTTTTTTTCTCCTATGTTTCAATACTTCTTTCTACATATAACTTGACATTTGATAATATCACATGTCATGGTTTGAAAATTAATGTAAAAGAAATTTGCTTAATGATTGAATCATTGATTTATTCTTTTATCATGGCTTGAAAATGAATGAAAAGAAAATATGTTAGCATTTGTAATCATGACTTGATCCTTGATATTGATATGCTTTTATATATCATGATTCTTAGTTGTATGACATTTATCATAAATTGAAAATTGGTGCTAAAGAAAATATTTGTGTTTCATGATTTTGATTTCTCGTAAGTATTTATTTGAAATTCCTTCTATTAAATCATGATCGTGATGAAAATTTCTTTGTATAAATCAAAATCTTATGTTTGATCTCCTAATACTTCCTCTTGTTATTTCCTAAAAAAAGGGGTGACTTGTCAAAATGATTCATGAACCTCTTGATTTATGACTTTTGGATTCATGACTTAATTGAAATATTATATGCTTAAATTAATTTTTTTTATGTTTCAATACTTCCTTGAATGCATAATGCGATGATTGAAAAATTGATGTATATTGATGTAACTTTATAAATGGCATGATTTCTTTAAATGGCTTGAAATTTTTTAGCCATTGAGTCCTCCATTTCATTTTGACAATAACTAAGGGGGAGCTAGCTTGTTGGCTTGAATGTTGAATTCATATTCATAACTTAAATTTTGATGATAAAAACATTTATGTCAATATTTGTTTCTAATATCTCATTTGCCATTTTGATAAAAAAAAAAAAAAAAATCAATTACAACATTGCATCCTCCCTTCTTTTTGAGAATGATAAAGGGGGTGAAAAATTGCTAGCTTGGAGCAAAATTACTAGCTTGGAGAAAACTTGCTAGCTTATGTATCCCAAGAAAAAGTAGCTAAAGTAGCTAGCTAAAACTTGCAAAAATTGCTACCTTGCAATTTCACAAGAAGCTAAGAATTGCTATCTCAAAGGATGCAAATATTACTATCTTGCCAATCTCAAGAAGAGAAAATGCAAAACTTAGAAAATTTGTATTCCTACACTTGTCATGCTTCTATGCTTGTATGTTATAATGAAAATTTAGCTTGCATATTTAAAGTGATGAAATGTTTACACAAATTTCTTGCATATCGCAAAGGAAGCAAAGAAAGTGAAACTTGCACATCTCAAGAAGCGAATGAAAAATTGCTATCTTGCCTATCTTTAGAAAGAAAAGTGCAAACTTGCACATTTCAGGGAGCAAGTAAAAATTGTCATTCTTGAACTTAAAATCTTACTATGATTGAATGTTTTTTTAAAGAGATATATGTTGAATATCTAGATTAGTAGCTAGTATAAGTACAAAACTTGCATATCTTTTAAACTAGCTATGATGCAACTTCTCCTTTTTGTTGATAACAAAGGGGGAGAAGTAGATTGATGAGTTCATACAATGTAATGTTGATTGAATATTTTATATATTTGCATGATATTTTTGTAGACATGATTTTGATACATGTTGTTTGGATTTGGCATAATCTAAGTGTTCTATCAATGGTATATTAATAGGGGGAGTTTGTTTAAACTTCGGGGAGTTAAGGATTAACCCCATCATCAATTAGTTGTCATCATCAAAAAAGGGGAGACTGTTGGGTCTCGAATTTTGATGATGAAACTAATTGATAGTGTTTTATTATCTAACTATGTTTTGAGTGATGCAGGTCTACTATCGATCAGAATTAGACAGTTGACATAAGATGAATCAGTGTTGTGCCAGAGGAAATCATGTTAGTATAGTGGATGTCGTGCCGGAGGTCCGATCGACAATTGGTAGAAGGCTTTGGACATCGAGCATCGAGTCAAAAAGTGTGGTATTATGCCAAGGAGATCGAGGTTACGGAGGTCAACCACCGATTGGGCAATAGGCCGCAAGAGAGGATGGTGCACCGAAGAACTAGACGAAGCGCCGACCAATGACATGCCGAGCAACAGGAGGTTGATTCGTGTAACTAACTAGATCGAAGTAGAGTTAAGGTTTATGTGTGCAGGATTAACTACGATAACAATAAAGACATAAAGCAAAACAAAGTGCTAGAGTTAAGTGCAATGGAATTGCTGGGAGTTCGAGAGTTTGACGGAAGTCCAAAAATTCTTTGGGAGTGCTGCCAGAACTAGCCAAGAATGAGTAGGGAGCTTGTCGAAGGGTTTTCAGAAGTTTGCCAGAAGGTTTGTCAGAAGTTCCCAGAGCTTGTCGAGAAAGATCGGAGCTTGCCAAAGAAGCTCGTCGGAACTCACCAAGATCAATCAAGAAGTCTAGGAGCTTGCCGGGAGTCCACAGAATGGTGTCTGAGGGTTCGTCAGAAGACCATCGAAAGTTCATCGAAAAGCTCACCGGAAGAAGTCTTGACTTTTTGAACTTTGTATTAGCTTACAAAATATCTTTAATTTCATAGTTAGCACGTAATTAGGGTTAGGATTAAGTGTTAATCCTATAACCCTGGTAGGGGCCAACTGGACCCGGTATTACATTGGTTTAGGCTAGGTTTAAGGCCCAACCAGAAGTGTTGAACCCTATCTGACGGTGGCACCGCCCAGGTCCAGCTCCCCAGGTTGTACTGGGCAATGGTACCACCTAATGGAAAAACACTTGGGAGGTGGTACCATTGGCTGGGCGGTGGTACCGCCTAGTACACTAACCATGTTAGTGTGTCAGGCGGTAGTATCGCCAAATTGAGTGGTGGTACCACCCAATGTCAAAGTCGAACTAGCGGTGGTACCGCCAGTACCCCGGAAATCCGGGGTGATTCAAATTTAGGCTCTAAATTTGAATCCTCTTGGGGTTTATAAATACCCCAGATGTTCTTGCTTGGGACAGCAAGAAGTGTGCAAGAAATCCCTCCTTCGAAAGTTTAGAAGTGTTCTTAAGAGAGGTGTTGAGGGAAGCTTTGTAAACAAAATTGTTAAAGGGAGTTTCATCTTTACGCATTGGAAGGAAGACAACTAGTGGAAAAGCCAGTGGCCTTAAGTGAAGAGGAATTGGGAGTGGATGTAGGTCATATGACCGAACCACTATAAATCTGTTTGTATTTATATTCTTGCAATTTACTTTACTGCAAACCATCTTCACCTCTCTGCTCTACTTGCTTACTATCTTTCTTCATCTTGAAATGCTCTTAAGTTAATTACATCTTAATCGAAATCAGTTTTAGTCAAAATGAAGTTTTCAACGAATGAAATTTTTTAAATCATTTTAAATCACTGAAATTTTTCGTTATTAACTGTTGCACTAATTCACCCTCCCTCTTAGTACCGCTCTAGATCCCAACACGCCCAATTCCAATCTCCTTGGCACAACTCCGCTCTTCTTAACCTAATGCCCAAATCTTTTATCTGAAGCCTTATGTTAATACGTCGATCGATCCTCCGGTCATCGTCGAATCTTCTGACATGTTTTCCTCCAACACAACATCGATCCTTCCTCCTTCAATTATCTAATCATAATCGAAGGTAGACCTATGTCACTCAAAACATAATTAGATCACAAAACACAATCAATTGATTTCATCATCAAAATTCGAGATTCAACATAAAATTGATGTAAAGGAAAAATATTTACAACATTGTATTCTTCCTTTCTTTTTGATAATGATAAAGGGGGAGAAAGTATTGCTAGCTTACACATTTCAAGGAGTAAAACTTGCTAGCTTACAAGGAGAGAAAACATGCTAGCATGCACTTTGTAAAGAGAAGCAAAAGTTGTTATCTCAAGAGAAGTAAAAATTTTGCTAGACTTCACATTCTCAAGAACTCGCTAGCTTGCATATCGTAAAGGGAAACAAAAAATTGCAAACTTACACATCTCAAAAGAGAAGCAAGAATTGCTAGCTTGCACTTCTCGAAAGAGAAGAAAGAACTTACATGCTTACATGTTTTAAAGTGATGAAAAATTTGCTAAATTGCTAAGCTTGCATATCTCTAAAATTTGCTAGTTGCACTTCTCCTTTTTGTTGATAACAAAGGGGGAGAAGATATTGTTGAATCTCATATTTTGATGATGAAGTCAATTGATAGGTTATTTGATCTAATCCAAATTATTGAGATAAGTGTACAGGATTGATTACGATAGCAATGAAGACATAAAGCAAATTACTAGAGTCAAGTATGCTGGGAATTCAAGAGTCCATCGGAAGTTCGAAGTTTTATCGAAAGTTCACCGGAAAGCTCACTAGAAGAAGACTCAAAGTTGCTGATTTTTAATTTGCTTAGAATAGCCGAGAATGAATCCTAATTACTTGGGCCAACTAGGTCTTAAGGTTTTGGGCGAAGTTCACCCATTCATCGAAAATGTTTGGCGGTGGCGTCAAAGGTTCACGGAGCTCAGAGGTCAGGTTCACCTTAGGTCAATAGGTGGCAAAAGATTCGTCGAACTCACTATAAAGTCTAGGAGGTTGCTAATGCTTATTTGCCGTGTCTCTTTTGGGTTGATATAATGTAAAGCTTGAGGGTATGTCAAAGGCAAAATGCCCATATTTGAGTGAATTTGACAGCCATTGTAGGCTTGTACAAAGTTCACCGAGGAATACTTGTAATAGCTCACTAGAAGAAGACTCAAAGTTGCTGATTTTTAATTTGCTTAGAATATATTTTTAATTTTTTAGTTAGTATGTAATTAGGGTTATGATTAGATGACAATCCTAATTAACCCTAGTAAGGGCCAACTAGGGGGACCTCTTAATTGAACAAGCTAAGAAGAATTGGGCGCACAAAGGTGGGGATTCAGTTCGAGCGGTGGCTCGATTCCATTCATTGCAGGCAAGCGGGTGCTAACCATGTTGCAGCGGTTGCTCAATGATCAAAGAGTTGTGCAAAGCTCACGGAGGTGAGAAAGTTGCAAACTCAAGGAATTGATACTCATGCAAGGTCTTGCATGCGGATCGATGGATCGTCAGTGGCATCCCAAGCGGTGAAGGTCCGTGCATTGGAGCATTGAAACTTTCTCTTCGAGAATACTAGTTCCTTCAGGTGTTGCTAGACCCAGTCAGGTGGTCTAGCAAGTGCATTTGCAATGGCACCTTAGGAAGTAGTCAAGGGGATAGTGGTCTCCAAAACTTCTAGAGGGAAGGATGCGAAGAGAGATGTT
Organism: Musa beccarii; assembly: GCA_024322285.1. Lineage (NCBI taxonomy): Eukaryota > Viridiplantae > Streptophyta > Magnoliopsida > Zingiberales > Musaceae > Musa > Musa beccarii. The sequence goes on along the minus strand of CM044401.1, from coordinate 35,486,481 downwards.
GCTCCAACGGGGCGGATATCCATGAGGATAAGTCCCGCTCTCGAATGTGAATCTGTGCAATGGGTATGCTTGAGGAGTACCTCAAGACGAAGCTTGGTGGATGCGAGGGCCACCATCAACGCAATGCAAATCGAGAAGCAAAGCAACTTGGGGGTAACTTGGTGAAGTACCCAGATCACGGAAATTGGCTGGAAGTGGTACCACTTGTGGTAAAAGCAACTTGGGGGTAACTTGGTGAAGTACCCAAATCACGTGAAGGGAGTTGGCTTTGAAGATGGAGCAGGAGGCGGGCTTGGTGCTTTCCTTAGGCAGAGGTCCCGGACAAGTCCATGGGTTTCATATTCAGATCCGAGGCACCCATCAAAGGGAGCGACCTTATATTACCATCATATTGGAGCAAAGTTGGTGTCAAAGGTAGTATCACCTCTTGAAGAATATGCCACGTTGCCATGATGAAAGCGGTGCGCAGCGAGATTGTCTTGGTAATAGGGTGAACTAGCAGTGGTACCACCAAAGAAGCGAACAGAATCGAAGATGGCGAAGGCCCTGCGATGTCAAGCGGATGGTATTCATACCACGAGGATCGAATGCATGAAGATCGGAGGCGATCCGGGATATGACACTTTTTGGCTCCAAACCGGGGGCGAAAGGAGCTCCAAGTTGGTGAACAACACGACGGAGTCTATAAATACCCCTCTCTTTGCTCATTGAATGGAAGCCTTGGACATCTAGCTAAAGCATATTGAGAAGTGATAAAAAAAACTGAGTTAAAGCTATAGCAAATTATATTCAATAAGCTTGAGTGTTCACCTCTCACTTTTTACAGGTATGTTGAAGCAATAGGGCGTGGAAGCAATGGCGAGTCCAATGGGACTCACTACAATATCGCCATCGGTTAGATTGAAGGTGAACTGGAGAGTGTCACAATGTCACAGCGGCGAGATCTACCGATCACGAAGAAGGATTGTCAAAAGGAGAATGCTTTGCAAACTTCTATAAAAGTGTGAACCACTTTTAAAATTTTGTAAGATGGGTGCTTGGTTGGAGTGATAACTTCTTGCATTCCGAAGTTCAATGGCAATGAGAAGGTGAATCACAAGATGGCGACTCGCGCAGGATTGCCACTTCAAGTGCTTCCCCTTCAAGAAGATTTGATAGTGGATGTTGGGAAGGACTTGTAAACTTTCAAGGTTGCGGTGATGCTCGAGCTCCAACAAAGATCTATCCATTCAAGAGACAAGAAGAATTTGAAGATGGCGCATATCAAAGATGGTCTTTTCCTTCATCGGATGAATCCGCAAGAACCAAAGAGGATCATCGGCCAACCCCACACCAAAGTCGAGTCATTGGCGAGTTGAAGCGGCACGGCGGATTAAAGTTCGACGACTCAACAACAAGCGGAGAACAAATGGGAGCCATACATCGCTACATACTTCGAAGATCAAACAAAGAAAATAAGTTGCAGCGTCCAAAAAGGCTTCTCGATGGACTTCTCGGCGATTAGGGCCGAAGAACCCCACACCAAAGTCGCCCAAGTAGTCAAGATGGCTGAGAAGATTAAAAAGAGAAAATAAGAGGGAAAGAGAATCGGACAAAATTGTGGGGAGAATCACGCAAAATTGTAAATGGCTTGTTCGGTGTAATGCTTATGCTTGTCCGTGTCTCTTTTGGGTTGTCATATAATGTAAAGCTTGTAAAGGGCTTGCCAAAGGCAAAATGCCCATATTTGAGTGAATTTGACCATTGTAGGCTTGTACATAAAGTGCAGCGTCGAGGAATACTTGTAATAGAATTCGGTTCTGCAAATTTGTGATATCTTGTTGGAATGTGCATTGCTACAAATCTTTACTATCTCCTTCTCTCTTCTCCTAAGGGATTGATCGCATTCACTCCACAAGTCCACAAATCACTTTGCGATATTAAATTACTTTCATCGATTCAAAATTTCTCTACAAACAACTCTTTTTACTTTGTCAAAATTCTATAAAAGTGTGAAATCGCCTTCCCCTTCAAGAAGATTTGATAGTGGATGTTGGGAACCTCAAAAAAGTTTATGGTTGTATGAGTTTTATCCACTACACTAATTTAAACCCCCCCCCTTCCTTAGTGTTGCTCAGATCCTAACAGATATGATGATGATGTATAAGTTATGATAATCATGCATGGGTTAATGTACTTGAATGTTTTGATTATGCATTATTTTATGATGCATGCATTGATGAATTACTTTGATTTTAAAAGTTCTATCTATATGGCATATAGATAGGAGGAGTTTGGTTTAAACTCCATCATCAATTGGCTGTCATCATTAAAAGGGGAGAGATTGTTGAATCTCAAATTTTGATGATAAAACCAATTGTTGATAAAGTTATGATCTAATTTATATTTTGAATGATGTAAGACTAGCTTCGATCATGGAGAGATAATTAAAGCAAGAAAAATCAATATTGGGCTGGAGTGGAATATGAAAGAAGATTGGACGTCAAGCCAGAGGATCGATTGATGTATCGGTAGAAGGCTTCGTGCCATGAGTTCAGGAATTAGACTAAGAAGAGCAGATATTGCACTAAGAAGATTGGAGTTATAGAGGTCAACATGTCGATTGCACAATATGCCACAGAAGAGGATGATGTGCCAAAGGGTCGAACGAAGCGCCGAATAAACCAATGATATGCCGGACAACATTTGATTAATGCTTTATAATAATTATCTAGATTGAAGTAGTTTTATTCTAATTGGATTGGTTTAGAAAAGTAATTAGGCTAACTCAATTAGGGGCGAATTGGGCACAAGATATGGCTATTTTGGGCTAAGAAAAAGGCCTAAATAGTGACCTGGAGCCATGTCAGGTGGTGGCACCACCAAGGTTGGCAGTGGAACCACCTAAGGCTCGACCTCCCAGGCTGAATCTGGGCGGTGGTACTGCCCAATGTCTGGCAGTGATACTACCAGACTAGGCAATGGTACTGCCCAAGCACAGTCTCCCAAACTATATCAGGTAGTGTGTTAGAACCCTTACGGATTCTAAGCTTGGGGTTGATCTCTTTAGAGGATCGACCTCTTTGGAACTCTATAGGGGTTCCTTCCTCCAAGTTGATGCTCAAAGGCTACTAAAAGGATTAATCTATTCATTAAGAAAAGATGGTGAATACATGGCTATTTATAGGGCTTTTAAACCCCAACTCCTAATATGACTCCTACTCAAGACTCCTACATTTAATCAACTCCTAATGCTACTCTAAGAAGCAACCTCCAACTTAATCCAACTCTAACTTAACCCCACCTCAACCAACCCCTTTTTAATTAGGATGAGGGGTGGCTAACTAGGATTGCACTTGCCTTATACTTCCCTCAAAATATCTTCCTCCAAACTAATCCTAACCTAGCCAGCCTCTTCACCTCTTTAATAGGGGTCGGCTAAATAGGATTTATATGAATATCCTTAGGATTTACATGTTTGCTCTCTTTAATGAAACTAAATTAGGACTCTCCTAGCTAGAGTCCTAACAGACTCGCCCTCTTCAAATTAGTCTTATCCTCGAGGCTGACGCTCTATAAATTTTGGGAATTTGATCTTCAAGTCATCATAGTTCTCCCAAGTGGCATCTTCTGCTAGTAGATTCATCCACTATATTAGCACTTTAGTAGTGGGTCATCATTGTCGCATCACGATCCATCGATCAATAATGGCACTCGACTGGGTCTGGAGCTCTCCTTGGGTAGTCATATTTGGCAAGTGGCTTTAGGTTGTCTCATTTTGTCCCAACTTGAGCTTCAAACATGACACATGAAAGATTGGATAGATTCGAGAGCTAGCGGATAAGTCCAATCTGTATGCTATTGCTCTGATGCACTCCAAAATCTGGTAGGGTCCATAGTACTGAGGTGAAAGCTTCATAGATGCTCTAGTCTAGATGGATGTTTGCTGGTATGGCTAGAGCCATAGGAAGACCCAATCTCCTACTGAAAATTCTCTTTTGCTTTTGTGTTGATCATATTATTGTTTCATCCTTACTTGAGCTTTTCCTTGTGATAAGAGAAGCCCTTCGATGAAGTCCATTGATATATCAGTCCATATTGAGTCTGGGATGGGTAGAGGTTGCAGCTTTCCAAGACTTGCCACTATCTCGCCTTTATGTCATTGACATACATCACATTGTGCTACAAATTCAACAATAATATTTTTCATCCTTATCCAATAAAAATTTTGCTTAATTCTCTAATAGGTTCTAAGGAACCCGGAGAGCCCGACCGTAGGTGTGGAATGCATCTCTTGAAGGATGGTCTTTATGCAAGTAGAATTTGGGACAAGCACAATGCGTCCCTTATAACACAAGTCTTTTGAGTCCCAACTGTAATGAGCCACGGAGCTTAGTGCTTCCTCCAATTTTTTTATGATCTTACTGGTCTCCGGATCATCTTGTCATTCTCTCCTAATATCCTCAAGAAAGTCGCTGGTCAGAAGTGAAATGGCAGAAAATTCAGCTTGCTCGGGTAGTCACGAAAGCACATCTGCAACAATATTCTCTTTCCCCTTTTTATAAGTTATTTCATAATCATATCCAAGAAGCTTTGTTACCCATTTTTGTTGCTCGATGGAAGATATCTTCCGCTCTAAGAAATATTTTAGGCTTTTATAGTCAGTCTTGATTTGAAAGTGTCGCTTGATCAAGTACGATCTCCATTTGATCACCGCATGCACAATCACGAGCATCTCCTTATCATAAATAGTCATCTTGAGATAGGAAAGAGATAACACCTTACTGGTATAATCGAGGGGGCGGCCATCTTGCATTAGTACAGCACCAATTCTAACTCCAGAGGCATCGACTTTAATAGCAAAAGTCTTGCCAAAGTCGGGTAGTACGAGTATAAGTGTTGTCGACATTGCGGCTTTAAGTTCGTCGAAGGTGGTAGTGGCTTTGTCTAGCCATTGGAAAGCATCTTTTTTCAGTAAGGAAGGGGCACACTGATGTTTCTATAGTTTTTCATGAACTTATGGTAGTAGCTTGTTAAACAAAAAAACCGCACAGCGATTTTATGTTCCTCGGGGTCGGCTAGTTCTGCATTGCTTTAATTTTGGAGGGGTCCACCGCTAGACCTTCCTCTGATATGATATGCCCAAGATATTCCACCTTCAGAAATTCATAGTGGCCGTTGTGTGTTTGAAAGCCGGTTTTCGGTATGTCTTCTTCGCACACTCGAATTTGATGATACCCGGATCGAAGGTCCAACTTTGTAAAGACCCATGCTCCCTTTAATTCATCAAGCAATTCATCTACTACTGGAATAGGATACTTGTCCTTGACGGTTAAGCCATTGAGAGCTCGGTAATCAATGCACATTCATCATGTTCCGTCCTTTCATATGAGGAGCACCGGTGAAGAGTAGGGGCTACAACTTAGCCGAATAACTCTTGTTTTGAGCATCTCTTTTACAATCCTTTCTATTTTATCCTTCTGAAGATGTGGATATTGATGGCTAAGTATTTACTAGAGGTTTGCCCGGAAGAATCGGTATACGATGATCATGCCGGCAGGTAGGAGGTAGGCTTCACGGTTCATCAAATATATCTGAAAATTCAGTAAGCAAGGAAAATAGGTTTGAGTTTTCAAATTTGGTTGGCTCACCCTTAGATTGCTGCTCAAGTTATACCAAAAAGCTACTGTATGCTTTATGCAAAACTTTCTCCATTCGTTGAGTGCAAATCATCATTACATCGCCCCCACGTTTCCCATGCAGTATCACCTGTTTCCCCTTACTATAAAATTTCATAATTAGTTTCAAAAAATTCTAGAAAACATCATCCAATATTGTCAACCATTCAATGCTAAGCATGGCCTTATAATCATTAAGAGAGAGGAGGAAGAAATCTATAATTTTCTCTTGGTCCTGCAGCAATAGTTTCACCCGCGGGCACCTACGATCACAATTCAAAATTCATCCGTCAACGACCTTAACGTCAAACCTACTACAATTCTCGATAGGTAAGGCCATCTGGATAGCAACCTTGCTGTTCATAAAATTATTAGTACTCCTGGTGTCAATAAGAATGGTGATCGGTTGTTGCTTCAGAAGTCCTCCCACTTTCATTGTTTGTGGGTTCGCGTAACCAGCAAGGGCATACATCATAATATCAACCGACTACTGTTCTTCTCCCATGACCTCTTCCTCACGCTCCTGGACCTCCTCCTCCATGTCTTCAAGAGGTTCAATTAGTAGGAGGCAGCCCCATTTGTAGCGATGATCGCGGTTCCACAGCTCGTCGCAATGCCAACAAAGATCCTTTGCTGATCGATCACGTAGTTCTTCTCTTGTCAATTTTTTTGGCAGCGAAGGATAGCTGGGAGCAGAAGGAGGTTTATATACTGAGGGACTAGGAGAGGTTCTCATCCCCCGAGCATCTTGGTTGAGCCATTCTTCTTGTATTCGGGCGAAAGAAATCGCAACCATCACGGTATGAGGCTGCCGTACATTAACCTACCCTTTTATCTCTAGCTTGAGTCCTTTGATGAATGTTCTTAACAATTAATTATCAGTCCAATCACAAGCAAGGTAGGATAGCTTCTCAAATCTGGTTTGGTACTCTTGAATCGTAGAGGTTTATCAAATCTTTGTGAGTTGGCTGTCGATATTTTCATACTCCGTAGGTCCGAAATGGTTCAATAGTGTATTCTTAAATTGATTCTACATCAGAGCCCCATGATTATATTCTAGCTAATTGTACCATTGAACAACATCTCCTTCAAGGTGGATGATAGCAATTTCTACCATAGCATCATCCAACGTTCGGTAGTAGCGAAAGAAATATTTGGCGCGTGAAATCCACCCCGCCAGGTCTCCTTCTTCCAATTGCGGGAAGTCCACCCTTATGCATGGCTGAAACATGTCCAAGGGCTATCACTCCTTGTCTAGAGGCCTCTCTAAACTCTCTCCTCACTGAAATTTGGTTGGACTCGATGGTTGTCCAATTCTGAATTCTGCAAACAAAGCCTGCAATTTGTCCTCCTTCTGCGATTCAAGCCGTGATTCAATCCGAGATTCCAATGCTTCAAATTTAGCAACAATTGGATCTTGAGAAGCCATAGCATATGCCTGTAAATCAGAGATATCTTTGTCTTTTTTCTGTTGATGGGTTAATGACATGGGGTGGTGGAAGATTCGGACAATAGATCAATGATACAAGGGTTTGGCTGTAATGGTTTATTGTTTTGGGTTACAGTTTTTGATGTTGTTAGGTTATGAAAATAGGTTATGACAACTACATCTTAAGGCTAGAGGGATGCCCTAAAGACTTCTTGGTTGGTGGTAGCAAGGTGGCTAGGGTTTGATAGGTTACGGAGAAGAGAAAGGACAAAGGTGCAGCACTAGATTTTTCGCTAAAAAAATTCCAACAATAAAGATGTAATTTTTTCCAGCAATTCTCAATAGAGATTCAAGTAAAACTTAAAGGAAATCTACTGGTAAGGGAGATTTAATGCTGTTAAAAATTTCTTAGAAAGAAACGACAGTAAGAGGTTCGACAAAATTGAGGATCACGAAAAGGTACTACAGCAGATTTTTACATCTAAAGTGTAGTAGCTTAGACATAAAAGATCAGTAGTTTATATTGAGAATTTTTTGATAAAACCAAAGAGATCAAAGTCATCCTAAAAATTTTGTAGAGATTTGGATAGAAAAAATGTAGTAGCAAGATCAAACAAATAGTGCTATGTGGCTGGAATTCTGTAGTGCATCTTTCATCGTAGAGATGAAAACTTTATGACGAAAAGTTTATGCAGCAATATAGGAATAATTTTTTAGATTTTTTGAATAAGGATAACTAAATTGCAGCAATAGCAAGGTAGGAAACCAGAACTTATTACAATTCATGGGGAGATCAAAGGATGATCCGCGGTGGTGGAGATGACGGCGAAATTCGGCGATGAACTTTTAAGCAATTGTGGGAATTGCTTTGGGCAGCTGTGGAGGACTAATGGATGGCTGTGGAAGGGCAGCGAGATACCAAGAATGCTGCTCTAATACCAAGTGTTAAAACCCTTATGGATTCTAAGCTTAGGGTTGATCTCTTTAAGGGATCGGCCTCCTTGGAACTCTATAGGTGTTCCTTCCTCTAAGTTAATGCTCAAAGGCTGCTAAAAGGATTGATCTATTCATTAAGAAAAGAAGGTGAATACATGACTATTTATAGGGCTTCTAAACCCCAACTCCTAATAGGACTCCTAGTCAAGACTCCTACTTCTAATCAACTCCTAATACTTCTCTAAGAAGCAACCTCCAACCTAATCCAACTCTAACTTAACCCCACCTCAACCAACTCTTTTTTAATTAGGATAAGGGGTGGATAACTAAGATTACACTTGCCTTATACTTCCCTCAAAATATCTTCCTCTAAACTAATCCTAACCTAGCCGGCTTCTTCACCTCTTTAATAGGGGTCGGCTAGATTGGATTTACATGAATGCCCTTAAGATTTATATGTTTGTCCCCTTCAATGAAACTAAATTAGGACTCTCCTAGTTAGAGTCCTAACATAGTGGTACTACCAGACTGGGCAGTACCTCAGTGCTATAGGCAGTGGTATCATCCAGCATAGGCGATGGTACCGCTAGTACCTCGAAATCTCGAGGTGTTTGAATTTTGGCTCAAATTCTTGAAGCCATTTAAAGTCTATAAATATCCCAACTATTCTTGTTTGGTATAGTAAGAATTAGAGTAGAAAGAGGTTATGATTCTAAGTAGATGAATTATGAAAAAGTGCTAAGTGTCCTCCTCCTCCTACTTAAAGTCTTGTGATCATACTAAGAGAGGTGTGAGGCTTTATAAAGGTTATCTCCCAAACTTATGAAAAGGAGAAGAGGGTTGTAAGAGGGTAGTTTATCTTCGCCCATTGAAGAAAGACCGTTAGTGGACACCGGTGGCCTCGATGGAAGAGGAATCGGGAGTGGATGTAGGTCACGACGATCGAACCACTATAATAAAATTGGTTTGCCTCCGCTTCTTTACTTGTTTACTTATTTTGCAAATGCTTTACCTACTCATTACTATGTTTACGAACATTTTCAAAGTTAAATGCTTTTCTAATATAATTTTTATCAAGCTGAAAGTTTTTCGATTCGTAGACGTCGGCATTTTTATCAAACACACTAATTCACCCACCCTTCCATCTCCTCTTAATGCCAACTCAGTCTTAACATTATCCTCCTATGTTCAATAGGATGGACTACACGTATTGGAAAACTATAATGAGAATTTTTTACTTTCTATGGATTTCGATTTATGGAACATTGTTGAAAGTAGTTTTGAAAAGTCTTCCAAACAAATGAATGAATGAATGGAATAATTTAGAGAAGAAGACTTTCTCTTTGAATGCTAAAGCGATAAATGCTTTGTTTTATACTTTTGATAAAAATGAATTTAATTAGGTTTCTATATATGAAACTGCACAAGAGATTTGGCACGCACTTGAAGTCACACATGAAGGCACAAGTAGGGTTAAAGAATCGAAAATTAATCTTTTGGTTTATAGCTATGAGTTGTTTCATATGAAACTAAGTGAGACCATTGGAGACATATATACCCGTTTTACGAATGTCATCAATAGTAAAAAAGCACTTAGTAAAAGTTTTTCTAATTTTGAACTTGTTAATAAAATACTAAGATCCCTTCTAAAAAGTTGGGATCCTAAAGTAACGACAATATAAGAAGCAAAGGACTTGAACAATTTTTCACTCGAAGAACTTATCGGGTCTTTGATGAACTTGAGAACAACCTTCTAAAGAATAGGAAGGACTTGGCACTTAGAACTAAGGAAGACCACTTGAGAGAAAACTCAAGTGACGATGATGATGATGACGACTTAGCACTTCTTTCAACAAAGTTTAAAAAATTCTTAAAATGGAACAAAATAAAATAAGATACTAAAAAGAAAAGTGAACTAAAAAAGAATTCAATAATATGCTATGAATGTAAGAAATCGAGACACTTCAAAAATATATGTTCCCAAATAAAGAAGAAGCTACCAAAGAAAAAAAAAGATACTCAAAGCTACTTGAGATGACTCAAGTGCATCCAAAGACGAAAAGCCTACCAACAAAGAAGAAGATTCAAATTACACACTAATGGCATTTGGCAACGAGGTGTGTAACTCAAACGAATCTTCCTTATCTTACGATGAATTATTCAATGCATTTAATGATTCATTTGATGATTTTAAATTAGTTAGTAAAAAGTATAAATTGTTAAAAAAGAAGCATGCTTCTCTTATTAGTGAATTTGATAAATTAAAAATTAAGCATGATGATAGTATGTTAGCTCCTTGCACTAAGTGTGAAGAGATAGATTCACTTAAAAAAGAAAATGTTTTACTATAAGAAATATTATAAAATTTTAAAATAGGTAACAAATCTCTAAACATAATCCTTGCAAATAAGGGTCATGTTCATAGAAAGGAAGGAATTAGCTTTGTGGGTAACACTAAATAAAAGTCAAATATCTTCGTTAAAAGACCCACGTTACATGTTTCATTCCAAAACAAATGTAATTTTTATGGTAAATTTGGACATTATGCCTATAGATGTTCATTTAAAAAGAATAGTCCACACAAATTAGTTTGGGTACTTAAACGAACTATGAATAACTCAATAGTTAAGATAGGTAGATCTATTAATAAAGGACCCAAAGTAAAATGTGCTAGTTATAGGTGCCCTACAAGCCAATCATGTGAGTGATAGCACTTGTAATATGTTGCGTCAATCTCTTTGCTTATGATTATTGGTATTTTCTCATATTATTTGGATGTATATTGTGATATCCTTAGATCTATGCAATAGGAATCGGTTCATGATGAGATCACGATAATGAGACCAGACCAATTCACCTTTAAATATAGACCCTAAATAATCCTGGTCATAGGTTACTTGAGACGGATATCGAGATAACCAGATATACTAGTATGATGTATACTCATCCATATTATGTAGGTGCCTAGTCTCATAGCTACTCATATGGGGATACTAAGGATACAGTGCAGGTGCTCATTAGAGAATGAGTTCACTGATTGATCCGCTTATGGAATGCTAGATGGTTATAAATACCTCACGTCACAGTGATTTCATAGTCCCAGTAGTGTATCTGGTCCTTAGACTTGAGACAACAAAGATGCCTTATATAAGTACTTCATTCTTTGACATCGGACTTACAGGTTTAGAAAGTTCTAGATCTAGTACAATCAGTTCTTGAGAATGGTAGTCAACCTTACGAAGGTAATTGAGTATTAATATAAGATCGTCCACTCTCAGTATCATGAGAGAAATATCCCATGTGTTCTTGCTCAAGCAAATCCCTAGACAGGGCCATTCAGAATGAGAGAGAAAGAGTTCTCCAGGAGAATCTGATTAGAGTGAGACTCGATTGGAAGCCGTATGGGCCTGACAGTACCATGCCTGATATACGATCTCTCGGATATTAGATGGATAAGGGACTATAGGTATATGGTAACTAAGGATAGATAGGTCCAAAAGATTAGATTCCCCTATATCGTCTAAGGACTACGGTATAGTGGTCTAGTATGTTCGTAATCGATGAATCGAGTGAATTATTATGGAGATAATAATTCACTGAGTCAGAAGAAGTTCTGACAGGTATGACTCACGACCAGCTCAATATTGGGCCTAGAGGGTCACATGCATATGGTAGGTGTTGCGATGAGTAGAGGTTCGAATATGAGATATCCGCCGGATCCCCTATCTAATTAGATATCCAATAAGCCCTTGTATTATTGGATCCCATGGATAAGATCTAATAATAACTAATAAGAGATTATTGGGTAGAGACCCATTAATCTAAGAGGCTTAGGTTATTGGATAGAGATCCAATACCTAATAGGATAGGATCCATTAGGGTTAACAAGGGACCTCTATAAATAGGAGGGAACCAAAAGTCCATAGGCTGGAGTCTTCTTGGTAGCCCCCTCCTGTTCTCCTCTCCCCGGAGAGGAGCATCTTTGCAGTCCTTGCCGTGTGAATTACTACTAGAGAGGAGGACGCTTAACCTTCTTCATCCTCCCCATGGATCTACAAGAATTCAAAGATATACAATCTCCCTAGGTACTATCCTTTTACATACGTAGTTTTTGGATTTATAGATTTATTTTTATGCATCGATCTTCATACGATGATGGAACCTTTTCAAGAAAATCCAAGATTTTTATTTTCTATTCTTCCGCTGTGCATGTGATGTCGCCATTGGATTTCCCAACAATGGTATCAGAGCCAGGTTGTTTGTACAAATATTAGATTTTAAACTACGTGTGTTGTGATTTAGAATAGCTTTTGATGTCAAAATTATTGACGCAATAGCAAGAAAGGGGCAGCAACTGTTGCTGCCCTGACAGAGCGGCCAAAGGCTGCTTGTAGCCTTGACCACCACTAGCGATCTACATACAGCTGGTTGGCAAGCTCAAGCAACCTTTGGCCATCGTTGGCGATCTGCATACAACCAGCTGGTGAGCTGTGGGCCACATGCAGCTAGCACCTTTAGGCTACCAATGCAAGTGACCTACTTGCAAGGAGCAGGCGGTTGCCGCTTGCAGGCAACCTACCCGCAGGGACAGTGCTGCCTGCGGGCACTGCCCTAGTAAGGGCTGTTGAATCTCGGAATTTGATGATGAAACTAATTGATTGTGATTTGTGGTCTAACTGCGTTTTGAGTTACGTAGGTTTACTATCGATCAGGATTAGACAGTTGACATTGGAGGAATTGATGTTGTGCCAGAGGTGATCACATCAGGATATTGGATGTCAAGCCGGAGGTTCAGTCGACAATCGGCTGAAGGCTTCGTACGTCGGGCATCGGGCCAAGATGCATGTTGCGCTAAGGATATCGGGGTTGCGGAGGTCATCCGTCGATTGGGCAACGGACTGCAAGAGAGGATGATGTGCCGAAGGATCAGATGAACCACCGACCAATGATGTGTCGGGCAACTGAAAGTCAATTCGCGTTGTAATAACTGTCTAGATCGAAGTAGAGTGTTTGTTTGTTTGTGTGTAGGATTAACTACGATGAAGATAAAGACGTAAAGTGAAATAGAGTGTCGGAAGTCAAGTGGGATGGATCGTTGGGAGTTTGAGAGTTCGACGGAAGTCCAAAGATTCGTTGGGAGTGTTGCCGGAACCGACCGAGAACGAGTAGGGAGCTTGCCGAAGGGTTTTCGAAAGTTCACCGGAAGGTTCATCGGAAGTTCGCGGAGCTTGCCAAGAAAGATTGAAGCTTGCCAATGAAGCTTGTTGGAACTCGTCAAGATCATCGTGAAGTCCAGGAGCTTGCCGGGAGTCCGCTGAATGGTTTCCGAGGGTTCATCGGGAGACCGTCGGAAGTTCACCGGAAGCACGCCGGAAGAAGTCTTGACTTGGTGGACTTTGTAATAGCTTAGGAAATGTCTTTAATTTCATAGTTAGTACATCAATTTGGATTAGGATTAGGTGTTAATCTTTTAACCTAAGTAGGGGCCCATTGGGCCTTGTTTGGGACTGGTTTGGGTCAAGTTTTCGATCCAAACCAGAAAGTTGATTTGTGCTGGGCGATGGCACTGCCCAGCAGCCAAAAGGCTGGGTGGTGGCACTGCCTAGCAACCGAGTGCTGGGCGGTGCTACCGCCCAACACTAGTGTGAAGCGACGGTAGCACCACCTGCCTGGGGAGGTAGTACCACCTACGCACCGTCGATCTGACGATCGACAAAGCGTGAGCACAAAGCCTCGACAAAGCGTAGCACCGCCAACACTGGGAAATCCAAATTGATTTCAAATTTGGAGCCCAAATTTGAATCCACTATGGATCTATAAATACCCCCCTTCTCAGTTGAAAGAGGAACCTGAACCCTTAGAGAGTTAGAAAATTGAGCAAAAGACTTGGGAAAGTCTAGTTTTCAATAGCTTGTGTTCACCTCCTTCTTTCTCTTTGAAAAATCTATAAGAGTGTGAACTTCTTGTAAAACAGTTATAAGAGGGGTGTTTGGTCCTTCTCCTTTAAAAGGATTTACTAGTGGAAGTTGGGAGCCTCATCGGAGAAGGCTTCGGAAGTGGATGTAGGTCGGATGACCGAACCACTATAAATCGGTTTGCATTTACTTTCTCACAACTTACTTTGCTACAAACCATTTTCATATACTGCCTTATTTACTCAACTTCATCTTCTTACGTATGCTTTAAAGTTAAAATGCAATCTTTCCGGGTTCAAACGAAACGTTACATTCATTCGTACGAAGTTTCCGAACTTATTTTAATCATTGAAAAATATATTGTTCTTTACCGCTACACTAATTCACCCCCCCTCTTAGTGTCGCTCGATCCCTAACAAGGGCGACGCCCGCGGGGCAGTGCCACAGGGGCACCCCCTCGAAGGGATGGCACTGCCTGTAGACGCTGCACCCACCTACTTTGGGGACTCCACCTGCAAGCAAGCCACCCGCGAGCATGGGCGGTGCCCCATCGCGCCCCCCGCGAAAAGGCCACCGTCGGCAAGGTGGCGGCGGCCGCACAGCAACGCAAGCAGGGAACGGGTTAGGTTTTTGGGCAAAAGATAGTATTTCCCCTAGGAATTTCAAAAATTCTAATTTCCGTCCTTTTGGCCGAATGACCAAAATACCCTTCATAATTCAAAAAATTCATATATGTCCCCAATTTTAGAAAATTATTAGTTAATTAAAAGGTTTAATTAACTATTATTATTTATCTAGTAGTCCTATATGATAATGATATGTACATGTGATGTATGATGTGGACAAATGATCATGGACCATGTGATGCGTGTATATATGATTATTATTATTATTGGGGCTTGCGAGCCTCTATTTTTCTTGTTTATTGTCAGGCTTACATGTCTATAATTACACGAGGAGGCACAATAGGAGTGTGGAAGCAATAGCGGGGCCCACGAGGCTGATACGGATGATCCGACGCATGGAGATGCATTGAGATGCCGATGGAACCGACGAAGCGAGATGGATGATCACAAGGCATGGAGATGCGCCGATACACACATAGATTTTGATGTGAGTGATTGGGCCCACTAGCTCGGGCTTGATCACATTAGGATATGGTCCATGATCATCTGGTGTGATTGCTCATGTGATGTATGATTGCTTATACATCTACTAGATACATATATATTTGCACATGATATAGATATATATTAAATATATACATATGTGCCACACTATATTAGAAAATCAAATAAAAAATTTTCTTTCTCGATAATATTAAGTCAGTAAACGTGAGATAATTAGATTAACCCACGTGGCCTTCTATCGTTATAGGTAGGAACCGATTCCCAGTATATGTTGAGTTGGTCGAGTCCCTCGAGACTCACCTATATCATGATTTGCTATCTTATCTATGACATAGAGATATCACTGGTGACTTGAGGACATTGTATGCTTGGTCGAGTCCCTCGAGGGTATATCATCGAATCAGACTCATCTTATAACAAAGTGATGAGTTAACCGAACATCATGGTTGGCCGAGTCCCTCGATGCCATAGTGGTTCGGAGGTCAAATAAGATGGGAATCATAAAGAGTTGTGATCGGCAAGAGTTGCCTATCTTTTGGGCTTAGTGTGATTGGTCGAGTCCCTCGAGGTTACACTAAGATGTTGATTTGATCTTGATCCCCACTAGAAGTTTGCTAGAGACTTTCGTTTCACGTGCTAAGGGTGTCGCATGACTCGCTAGAAAAATAGTGGGAGCACGTCAAGATAGAAGTCCATATCTTGATTATTTATATTTCTATAAAATCTGCATGTTATTTATTTTTGCTGCCTCTTTATTTTTAGAAAATATCGCCATTAGACTCTCTATGTGGCATACTTGATTCTAATTGCCTCATTGGTCCAAATTATATAGATTTGGCTCTATAACCTGAGAATCATTCTCATGATAGAGAAAATCGTGTATGTCCTTGATATAGTGATGCCTACACCCAAGAAAGGGGCAAGTAAGGATGAGATCGCTTGCTACGTGAAGTACATAGATGACTCCACTCATACTTAGTGTTACATGTTAGGTTCCATGACTCCCGAGTTACAAAGACAACATGAAAAGATGGATGTCATATCCATACTCCTGCATCTCTACAAATTGTTTGAGAAACAAGGAAGAACTCAACGATATGAAATATCGAAAAGTCTCTTTCATGCTAAGATGACTAAGGGGACATCGGTTCAGAACCATGTCCTTAAGATGATTGAGTGGATAGGGAAACTCACAGGTTTAGGAATGGTCCTAAAGGATAACTTGTGTGTGAATCTTATACTTCAATCCCTATCAGATTTGTTTTCACAGTTCTTTATACTAGTGAGACCAGAAAGAAAAGGAAAATAGAGAAGTCCCTTAAGAAGAGCAAGGACAAGGGCAGACTAGGTAAGGTAAAGGCTGCTAAAGACCTGACAAAAGACAAAGGCTAATGCTTCTACTATAGTAAAGATAGGCACTAAAAGAGGAACTGTAATAAGTATATTAGAGAGAAGGCAAAACAAAAGCTTAGAGAAGCTTCAGATATGCATTCATGATTAGTCTCTATCTGTCATACTCATATGATAACACATGGGTATTGGATACTAATAGTGTTTATCATATCTGCAATTTATTATAGGTTCTAGCAAGACCTAAGAGATTGATAAGAGGTAAGATGGACCTCGGGATGGGCAACGAAGCAAGAGTTGCTATTGTTGTTGTTTGCAAGGTCACTTTATATTTGCCTAGTGGAGCTACTATTGCATTAGATACATATTATTTTGTTTTCTTTATCATCAAAAATGTTATTTCCATTTCATGTTTGACATTGAATAGTTATAAAGTAGTTTTTGAGAACAATAGTTATTCAATTATTAAGGATGATGAGATCATCATGAAAGGAACATTGCATAATGGTTTGATTATGCTAGAAATTATTCCACATATCATGAATGTAAGTGAGTCCAAGAGGAAACAAGATGAGGTGAATAGTGCATACATATGGCATTGTAGGCTAGGTCATATCCATGAGGAAATGATTCAAAAGTTGCTGACAGATGGATACTTAGATCCATTTGACTATGTGTCACGGACAAATTTTAGAAGGCTTATCAAATGTAATGCTTATGCATGTCCATGTTTTTTTGGGTTGTTCATGAGTTGCCAAGTATATAAAGGACTCGCCAAAAGCTTAACAGCACCATTTGAGTGAGTTTAGTGGCCGTGTAGGCTTGTACATAAAGTATATATCATGTGAACACTTGTAACAGATTCAGTCTGTAGTAGACCAATTTTATACTTTTGTTGTGCAACCGTTCTAAGCTTGTGATATCTATGGTTGGAATTTGCATTGACTATAAAGTGTTTGCTGAAAGAGTTTCTTGTGGATCCCATGTGAAGCGCTTTCTCTATCTCGTCTTCTTTTTTACAGGTTCTAAGAGATTGTAGGAGGTTTCGGGAAGGCTAACCTTTACGGATGGACATGCAAGAGTACCGCATGACTTAGGCAAAACTAGCTAAGTTTGTGATAGTTAGTATCAGAGTGGAACAAGCACACATAGAAACACTTAGCATGCAAACGTGGGGGACTTAGCGGGGCTGCATTGAGGCAGCCAGCATGTGCAATTATTTGGGGGAAACGTACATGGTGTTGTAGGGAAAAGAGTCACTCAGAGGAGCGGGCATCCGAGAATAGCATTCAGAGGAATGGCCAACCCTTCGCGTAAGAGGCACCATGGGACAAACAAGCTAAGAAGAATTACATAGCGCACAAAGGTTGGGATGGTTAAGTTTGAGTAGTGGCTCGACGTTGGTAACCAAACTTGGTGGTGCTCGAGGCAAGCGGGGTGCTTGGTAAATGATGAGACCGTGCAAGGTGGAGTGGGTTATTCAGTGATTGAAAGAGTCATGCAAAGCTCACAGAGGTGAGAGGAATTGTAAACTCAAGGAATTCGATACTCATGCAAGGGCATATATATGGACGACGAACTGTTCGTGGCCATCCCAAGGTGGCCGAAGGTCAGCGCCATAGAGTATTGAAACTTTCTCTTCTGCATGAGTAGGATATGTTCATAAGAGACTGAAGTGTGTAACAGGTTCAGCGTGTTGCTAAACCTAAAAGGGTGTAATGGGAGTTGTCTTGGCGAAGAGTCACAATCTAATAGGTGCGTTTGTGGAGGCAGAATAGTGCATAGTTTGTTCAGAAAGGCGGAGTAGTCCAAGGGGATGGTGGTCTCCAAAACTTCCAAAGGGAAGGATGCGGAGAGAGAAGTTGCTCCAACGGGGCAGATATCCAAGAGGGATAAGTCCTAGTTCTCCAGAGGGAGAATCATGTGCAACGAACCGCACAGGTTGAGGAGTACCTCAAGAGAAAGCTCAACGGACCTAGTAAGTGGCAAGGAGTCATCACATGATCTCACAAGAGGCAATGCATTGGTGGACGCATAGCAAGATCAAGTGGGGGAGCAACCCAAGGCAACACAAAGTGAAGGCACATTTGGAGCCAATACGGAGATCGGACTTAACACAAGGCTGACCTGTGGAATGTTAAGCACGAGGGCCACCATTAACTCAATGCAAATCGAGAAGCATAGCAACTTGGGGGTAACTTAGTTATGTAGCCAAGCCACATGAAGGGTGTTGGCATAGAAGATGGAACATGGAGTGGAGGCTTAGAGTTTTCCTTAGACAGAGGTCAAGAATATGGACTCTTGCAAAGGCAGGAGTAGGATCATGTCATTCCATGGGTTTCTTATTTTAATGGAGCAGACTCATCTTGCATGGTGCCAAGGACGGAGAGAGCTTCGGGGCACATGCACCTTATCTTGATGAAACATTTGACAGAGGAACTAAGGTGACACAACTTGCAGAGGGAAAGTTGGTGTCATAAGGCCTTAACATGGGGCAAGAGGACGCAAAGGCGGGCACTCTTGAAGAATATACCATAGTGTTGCTAGTCGAGTTGCCATGAGGAAAGTGGTGCGCAGTGAAGATTGTGCTGGTAGGGGCAGAGTCCTAGGATCCAGACAATGGTGCACCAATTTCAACAAAGTCAGGGGACTTCAGAGGAGCTGCTAGGCGATGGACTATCCTAGAGATATGCTTCATCCGGGTGTGACCCGAGAGCGAGTGGACGAAGGTCAATTGCCAAAGGAGCGAACAGAATCAAAAGTGGCAAAGGCCCTGTGATGTGTTGGTAGAGGCCACACATGGAAAGATCACAGTTCGAGTTCATACCACAAGGATCAGAATGCAAGGAGATGTCACCAGGAGGCGACATAGTGTAGCGAATCGTGGTGGAGAATAGTTCGAGGCAATGCAACACACGCACAAGCCTAGTCTCGGGAGGGACAAGATCATACGGAGGTATGATCAGGAGTGCTATTGGGAGCTCCACTTCAGTGAACAACATGATAGTAAGAAGGGCTATAGATTCAAAGAGGGAATGCCATGGTACCATAGAGGCGGGTCTTTCGTGCATATATCGAAGGTTGCATTGAATGAAAGCCTTAGGCACCAGCTTATGGGGGTTGTGCACCATTGAGGGAGAAGTTCATATGCAAGTACCAATGAGTCCCATAGGGGGAACTGGATCATGCAGAGGCATGATCAAAGTGGCTAAAGAGTTGGACTGCTTTAGAGCTCACATTCGCTTAAGGGAGCCTAGCAAGTCAGAGGACAAGGCCGAGTAAGCGAAAGTTGTGACCAATAAAGCTAAGGAGAACAGAAGCGGTGCAAGCCCTGCAATATGATGGTGGAGGGCATGCATGGGAGTTGCAGTCTGTCTTTCCATCAACCAAGAGGAACTGCTTAGAGAACACAAAGGTGTTGGAGCAAGTGGTTGAAAAAGGGGTGAGTAAGTAATGACAAGTCTAGAGGGACTCAGCTACCCAAAATCAAGCATCGGTTAGAATGAAGGTGGACTTAGAGGAGTATCACAGTACCGTAGAGACGGATCTACCAATCGCAAAAAGGGGATACAAATGCGAGACAACGAACAGTAGGGCCATGGGCATGATAGCACCATGGTACCGCAGAGGTGGAACTTCTGTGGAGTTATCGATCCCTTGCTCTTATGGAGGGAAAATGCTTAGTCATGAGATGGGCCGAGGAGGAGGAGAATGCAGAAGCAGACTCCAAGTACCAAGACAAGGCAGAAGGCAAAGGCCAAGGAGTTCATAAAATCGGTGTCAATGGACTTCTCATCAAGATAGCCGTAAGTGAAGAACTTCGGGTCAATGCAAGAGTGTATGACCAAGGAACAAAGTAGGCAGTATGCGGTACTATACCTTTGCTACTTAGAGGAGTAGGCGGTAGAAATGATGGAGAAGGCAGTATAATCCTAAAGGCGACCAAATCTATCAAAGACTTGCTCCAAGTTGGAGTGATAATTTCTTGCATTCTAGAAGTTCAATGGCATTGGGAAGGTGAATCACAGTAGCTGACTCAGTGCAAGGATTGCAAACACTTCAAGTGCTTCGGAAGTGTGAGCTAAGAGTAGGCAAAGTATAGTAAATAACTTGACACACGGAGTACAACCTCAAAGAGGTAAGCGAAGTTAAGTAACTTTTGTCTTCTCAACTTTCAAGTGAATGGGTGAAACCGAGTATCCTAGTTCTCTTATTTATCCAATAGAGGAGCATTGCATAGTATCAAAGACCCTTCGAAGGAACCTAATGAAAGACAGCGGTTGTCAAGTCCTCACCAATAGTCATCAGGGCTATTGAGAGTAGATTGTCCGCTTCATTACGCAACTGAATGCTAATCAAAATTGAAAGTGATGCGAACCTACTTGGACGAGATAACTAAATAGAAGAAGATTTGATGGGCAAATTTTATGGAGGAAAGACTTGAAAACTTCAAAGTTTGTGAGGTGATGCTCGTTAAAGATCTAACAAGCATCCAACTAGTTCAAGTGACAAGAAGTATTTGAAGACTGGAGCATATCAAGGATGGTCTTTTCCTTCACCTAAGGAATCTGTAAGAACCAACAAGGATCAACACAACTCTACCGACCCCACATCAGAGTCAAAATCATTAGCGAGTTAAAGCAGCGTGGTAGATTAAAATTTAACGACTCAATAATAACAATAGCGGAAGTACCTAGGAGCCGAGGGGCACATCGCAACAGGAGCAGAAGATTGAAGATCCAACCAAGGCAAGGAGTTTAGCATCAGCAAAGGCTTCGATGAGGATGTTGAAGGCTTATCAAATGTAATGCTTATGCATGTCCATGTCTTTTTGGGTTGTTCATGAGTTGCCAAGTATATAAAGGGCTAGCCAAAGGCTTAATAGCCCCATTTGAGTGAGTTTGGTGGCTGTGTAGGCTTGTATATAAAGTATGTGTCATGTGAATACTTGTAATAGATTCGACCTGTAGTGGACCAATTTTATACCTTTGTTGTGCAACCGTTCTGAGCTTATGATATCCATGGTTGGAATTTGTATTGGCTATAAAGTGTTTGCTAAAAGGATTGCTTGTGGATCCCATGTGAAGTGTTGAATCTCGGATTTTGATGATAAAATCAATTGGTGAAATACTTGTTCTAATCTATATTGTCAAAGATAAGTGTGCAGGATTAACTACGATGGGTCAGAAACATAAAGTGATTTGCCGACGTTAAGTCCGTCCAATATTCAAGAGTTCAACGGAAGTCCGAAGGATCATCGGAAGTGCTGCCGGAACTAATCAAGATCGAATCAGGGACTTGCTGAAGTTTTCAAAAGTTCGTCACAAAGATCGTTGAAGGTTCACGAAACTTTGCCGAGAAGGTTCGGAAGCTTGTCGAAGACTCGTTGAGCGTGACTTACAAGCCGGGAGCATGCTGGGAACCCATCGGAAGAAATCCGAGGGAAATATCGGAGGACCGCGGAAGTCTCAATGAAAAGCTCGCCGGAGTAAGACTTGAAGAAAGTCGGTTTAAATCATTGTTAATTATGTTTTTTTTTACTTCGTAGTTAGCATGTACTTAGGGTAAGGATTTCGAATTAATCTTGCTCTAATTAGTAGGGGCCAACCGGGCCCTTACTAGGCTTTTTGGGCTTTAGATAAGACCCATTTAACAAAGCAAATCGCCAGCGGTAGAATCGCTCAGCACAAAGCAGAGAACCGCTTGGCAGCCGTGTGCTAGGCGATAGTACCGCCCAGCCTGGAGCGGTAGTACCGCCCAGCCACATTGCTTAGCGGCGGTAGTACCACCTGCTCCAAGCGGTTGCACCGCAGACAAGATGATCGATCATGGCGATCGACAGCGGTAGTACCGCCTCTAACAAAGTGTAGCACCGCCTGCATTCTGAATTCCAAATTTGATTTAGAGCCCAATTTTGAATCCAGTTTGGATCTATAAATACCCTCCCTTTCTCAGCTGAAAGGGTAACCCTTTTTGAGAGTTAGAATCTTGGTTTTGAGTCTTTGAAAAGTCTTGTCTTGTTCTTGCTAAGTGTTCACCTCCTTCTTCTTCTTGAGAAATCTTGTAAGAGTGTGAACTTCTTGTAAAGGGTTGTAAAAAGGGGTATTGGTCCTTCCCCTTCAAAGGATTGCTAGTGGAAGTGCGGAGCCTCATCAGGAAGGCTTCAAGAGTGGATGTAGGTCATTTGACCGAACCACTATACATCATTGTGTTCATTAATGTGTGAGTGTTTACATTTCTGAATCATTTCATTACTTAGCTGCAAATTGTTTAGTTCCTTGCTGCTTCATTTACTCAAGCAACTTCTTACAAGTTCTCTTTCAACGAATCGAAGTCTTCCTACGAACTTGTCTTTATACGAAATCGGTTTCAAAGTTACATATTTAATCCGTTGCACTAATTCACCCCCCCCCCCTCTTAGTGCCTTTTCGATCCTAACAATTGGTATCAGAGCAAGGTTTGCTCTCATATTGGTTTAAAACCCAAGAGAGATGGCCTACTCCGGTATGCAAGAGGGTTACTCCATTACTCTTCCGCCTATGTTTAATGGGTCGGATTATACGTATTGGAAGACTCGTATGAGGATTTTTCTCATTTCTATGGATCTTGAACTTTGGAATATTGTTGAAAATGGATTTGCAAAATCTTCTCTTCCAATGAGTGAGTGGAATGAGTCGGAAAGAAAGATTTTTGCTCTCAATGCAAAGGCTATGAATGCCTTATTTTGTGTGCTTGATAAGAATGAGTTTAATCGGGTTTCTATTTGCGAATCGGCTTTTGATATTTGGTGCACTCTTGAAATCACTCATGAAGGCACTAGCCGAGTGAAAGAGTCCAAAATCAACATTCTTGTGCACTCTTATGAACTTTTTCGGATGAAACCAAATGAGTCCATTGGAGACATGTACACCCGCTTTACGGATGTCATCAATGGACTTAAGGCTCTTGGTAAAGGTTTTTCTAACTTTGAGTTGGTAACTAAAATTTTAAGATCCCTTCCAAAGAGTTGGGATCCAAAAGTTACGGCCATTCAAGAGGTCAAGGATCTTAAAATATTTCCGCTTGAAGAACTTATTGGGTCTCTAATGACCTATGAGATGACGTGTCATGCTCATGAAGAGCTTGAGAACCCCCTTCCAAAGAACAGGAAGGATATGTCACTTAGAACACAAGAAGACCACTTGAAAGGAACATCAAGTGATGAGGACAGTGACAAAGACATTGCACTTTTGACTCGAAAGTTTAAGAAATTTATAAGAAAGAACAAGTTTAAAAATGACACAAAAAATAAATTTGAACACAAAAAGGACCAAGTTATTTGCTACGAATGCAAAAAGCTGGGACACTTCAAGCATGAATGCCCTCAAGCCAAGAAGAAGCAACCCAAG
Organism: Musa beccarii; assembly: GCA_024322285.1. Taxonomy (NCBI): domain Eukaryota; kingdom Viridiplantae; phylum Streptophyta; class Magnoliopsida; order Zingiberales; family Musaceae; genus Musa; species Musa beccarii. The sequence continues at coordinate 35,462,676 of CM044401.1, read as the reverse complement.
AAGAAGAAAGCATTCAAGGCTACTTGGGATGATTCAAGTGACTCCGAGGTCGAAGAGGCAAGCAACAAAGAGGAGGCTAACTTCGCTCTAATGGCCCTTGGAGAAGAGGTTAGTGAATTATTTAGTGAAGAATTATCTTTCGATGAGCTTTCTATCGCTTTTCATGAGTTATTTGATGAATGTAGAACTATTAGTAAGAAGTTCAATTTGCTTAAGAAAGAGCATGCTTTATTACAAAATAAGTTCAATAACCTCCAAACTCCTTCTCTACCCCATGCTCTAAGTGTGAGCACTTAGAAGAAGTAAAAAGGGAGAACTTGCTACTTAAAGAGACCTTAAACAAGTTCAAGGTCGGTAGCAAGGGCTTGGACATGATCCTTGCAAACAAGGGTCACGTCGGAAATAGAAGTGGAATAGGATTTGTGAGTGGATCTCATAAAATCCCACTACCTTCATTAAAGGATCCACATTGCATGTATCACCCCATTTGAAATGTAATTTTTGTGATAAAACGGGACATGTTGCTTACAAATGTCCGTTCAAGAAAATTAGTCCATAAAAATTAATATGGGTTCCCAAAGGAACCATAAACAACTCAATGCCAAATTACAAATTAAGTAGATCAATTTGTAGGGCACCCAAAATTAAATGGGTACCTAAAAACCATCCTCTTTTGTAGACAAACTCACAAGCTAGGAGCAAGAAATGGTATCTTGATAGTGGATGCTCAAGGCACATGACCGGAGATCCATCTCATTTCTCTATGCTCTCTAGCAAAGAAGAAGGGTATGTCACCTTCGAGACAACAACAAGGGTAAAATCATTGGCAAAGGAACCATTGGTAACAAATCAAGTTTTTCAATTGATGATGTTTTGTTAGTTGATGGCTTAAAACATAATCTCTTAAGCATTAGTCAATTGTGCGATAAAGGCTATGTTGTTAGATTTGAATCTAATGTTTGCATCATTAAAAAACCAAACAATAACATATCCATGATTGCTTTAAAGCAAAACAATGTCTACACCATAAATATTGATGAATTATATAATGAAATGTGTTTTTCGGTTTTGAATGATGATGCTTGGCTTTGGCATAGGAGATTAGGCCATGCAAGCATGAAACTAATTTCTAAGATTTCATCTAGAGAATTAGTAAGAGGCATCCCAAACATGAAATTTGTTAAGGACAAGGTATGTGATGCATGTCAACTAGGAAAACAAATAAAGACTAGTTTAAAATCAAAAAATCAAATTAGCACCACTAGACCATTACAATTGATCCATTTGGACTTATTTGGACCAATTGACATAACAAGCCTAGGAGGTAGCAAATATACATTTATAATTGTGGATGACTATAGTAGATACACTTGGACCTATTTCTTGGCTCATAAAAGTGATTGCTTCAAATATTTTTCTAAATTTTGTAAACTCACTCAAAATAAAAAGGGTTTTATGATATCATCAATTCGAAGTGATCATGGAGGTGAATTTCAAAACCATGACTTCCAAATTTTTTGTGAAATTAACGGATATGATCATAACTTTTCTACTCCAAGAAATCCACAACAAAATGGAGTAGTGGAAAGGAAAAATAGAAGTTTGCAAGAAATGGCTAGAACCATGTTAAATGAATACAATTTACCAAAATATTTTTGGGCCGAAGCCATGAATACGGCTTGCTATGTTATGAATAGAGTTCTAGTGAGACCATCCCTATCTAAAACTCCATATGAATTATGGAATGATAAAAAACCCAATGTTTCTTATTTTAAAGTTTTTGGTTGTAAATACTTTATTTTAAATGAAAAGGATGCCTTAGGAAAATTCGATGCAAAATCCAATGAAGGCATATTCCTTGGTTATTCTTCCGTTTCTAAGGCTTTTTGTGTTTTCAACAAAAGAACCTTAGTTATAGAAGAATCTATTCATGTGGTTTTTAATGAAATTTCTAAATTTAAGAAAAAATATTTTGATGATGATTTTGGCTTTGATAATTTGAATTTGAATGAACCCTCTCCTCAAAACGACAACTTGGATGCATCTTCTTCCCAAACTTCCTTACCCAAGGAATGGAAGTATGTAGATGCTCATCCCAAGGAGTTAATTATAGGAGATGCATCGAAAGGGGTTCAAACTCGCTCTTCTTTCAAAGAATTTTGTGCCCATGCCGCTTTTCTTTCTCAAGTTGAACCAAAATGCATTGATGATGCCTTAAAAGATGATTCTTGGGTTATCGCAATGCAAGAAGAATTGAATCAATTTGAGAGGAATAAGGTATGAAAGCTTGTTCCTAGACCAAATGACCACTTAGTTATTGGTACTAAGTGGGTCTTTAGAAACAAGCAAGATGAATGTGGTATCATGGTTAGAAACAAGGCTAGACTAGTGGCCAAAGGTTTCAACCAAGAAGAAGGTATCGATTATGAAGAAACCTTCGCTCCGGTGGCAAGATTAGAAGCCATTAGGATGCTCTTTGCCTATGCTAGTAGTAATGATTTCAAATTATTTCAAATGGATGTCAAAAGTGCATTCTTAAATGGTTTTATCTCTGAAGAAGTGTATGTCGAACAACCACCTGGATTTGAAAATTTTCTTCTCCCTAACCATGTGTTTAAGCTAACTAAGGCTTTATATGGTCTAAAACAAGCCCCTAGGGCTTGGTATGAGAGGCTTAGTTCCTTTTTAATTTCAAATGATTTCACTAAAGGCAAGGTTGATACTACATTGTTTATTAAATATTTTGAAAATAATTTTCTTATTGTTCAAATTTATGTTGATGATATTATTTTTGGTTCTTCGGATGAATCACTATGTGAATCTTTTGCCAAGTGTATGAGTCATGAATTTGAGATGAGTCTAATGGGAGAGTTAACCTTCTTTCTTGGATTACAAATTAAACAACTTAGTAATGGCATATTTCTTAATCAATCTAAATATACATTAGAATTGTTAAAACGATTTAATATGGATAGCTCAAAAGCCATCCACACTCCAATGAGTACTTCCACCAAGTTAGACTTGGATGAAGGTGGAGAAAATTTTGATCAAAAGACATATAGGGGCATGATAGGCAACCTGCTTTATCTTACTGCAACTAGGCCAGATATCATGTTTAGTGTGGGACTTTGTGCGAGATTTCAAGCTAATCCTAAGTTGTCTCACCTTAAAGCCATTAAAAGAATTTTTAGATATCTTAAAGATACTCCTAATCTAGGATTATGGTATCCAAAATCTGATGACTTTAATTTGTTAGCCTATGCAGATGTGGATTTTGGTGGATGTAGAATAGATAGAAAGAGTACATCTGGAACATGCCAATTTTTAGGACATGCACTCGTTTCTTGGACTTCCAAGAAACAAAATTCGGTTGCAATATCTACGGCGGAAGCCGAATACATAGCCGCAAGTGCATGTTGTGCTCAAGTCATTTGGATGAAAAATACACTAGAAGATTATGGAATTCATTTAAATAACATTCCTATAAAATGTGATAATACAAGTGCTATTTGTCTTAAAAAAATCCTATTCAACACTCTAGAACTAAACACATTGACATAAGACATCACTTTATATGAGATCATGTTAACAATAACGATGTTACTCTTGAATTTATCGATACAAAACATCAATTAGCGGACATTTTTATGAAACCTTTAAATGAGGAACAATTTGACTTCATTAGGAGGGAATTAGGCATGTTAAACTGTCCTAATAAATAAGCTTTATTGTATAAGTTTTTTTTAATTTCGGTTTTCAACGAATTGAACTTCTCTCGGATTTCTTCTTAAAATTTTGGACTTCTTTTTGACATCATCCTATCCATGAAATCTCTGAAAACAAGTTCAGGATAATAAAATAAAAAAAAAGTTCCTATCCATGTCCTGTTATGTTTATGACTACTATGGATGATGTGGTGTGTTATTACTTTCATCTACCCAGCTTTTGAATGTACCTTCATTATTTTTTTGTTGATGACAAAGGGGGAGAAAATTATAAATTGCTATGATGGAGTTATAATATGCTTAAAGCAAAATATGAATCAATTGTATCGCATTGCAAACGCTTAAGAACTCTTATTTGATATCATTTTAAAACACACGTTTGGATATCGCTTGATCTTTATCATGTTTGAATTAATTTTTCTGATTATTATAGGTGTAAATACTTTGACATTATTTAAAGTACATTGTTTTTAGTATTTATGCCTAAGCTTGTCTTTTAAGCTTTATGTTGAATGACATCTATACGACTTGGCTTAAATTCAAAAGATTGAATTCAAGCGCCTTTTTACCTTCTGATTATATGGCATATAGATAGGGGGAGTTGAGTTTAACTCCATCATCAATTGATTGTCATCATCAAAAAGGGAGAGATTGTTGAATCTCGGATTTTGATGATAAAATCAATTGGTGAAATACTTGTTCTAATCTATATTGTCAAAGATAAGTGTGCAGGATTAACTACGATGGGTCAGAAACATAAAGTGATTTGCCGACGTTAAGTCCGTCCAATATTCAAGAGTTCATCGGAAGTCCGAAGGATCATCGGAAGTGCTGCCGGAACTAATCAAGATCGAATCAGGGACTTGCCGAAGTTTTCGGAAGTTCGTCACAAAGATCGTTGAAGGTTCGTGAAACTTTGCTGAGAAGGTTCGGAAGCTTGTCGAAGACTTGTTGAGCGTGACTTACAAGCCGGGAGCATGCTGGGAACCCATCGGAAGAAATCCGAGGGAAATATCGGAGGACCGCCGAAGTCTCAACGAAAAGCTCGCCGGAGTAAGACTTGAAGAAAGTCGGTTTAAATCATTGTTAATTATGTTTTTTTTACTTCGTAGTTAGCATGTACTTAGGGCAAGGATTTCGAATTAATCTTGCTCTAATTAGTAGGGGCCAACCGGGCCCTTACTAGGCTTTTTGGGCTTTGGATAAGACCCATTTAACAAAGCAAACTGCCAGGCGGTAGCACCGCCTGGCAACCATGTGCTAGGCGGTAGTACCGCCCAGCCTGGAGCGGTAGTACCGCCCGGCCACATGGCTAAGCGGCGGTAGTACCGCCCAGCCTGGAGCGGTAGTACCGCCCGGCCACATTGCTAAGTGGAGGTAGTACCGCCTGCTCCAGGCGGTTGCACTGCCTATACAGTATCAATCTGGCGACTGACAGGCGGTAGTATCACCTCTAACAGGTGGTAGCACTGCCCAGACCCGGGAATTCCAAATTTGATTTGGAGCCCAATTTTGAATCTAGTTTGGATCTATAAATACCCTCCCTTTCTCAGCTGAAAGGGTAACCTTTTTTGAGAGTTAGAATCTTGGTTTTGAGTCTTTGAAAAGTCTTGAAAAGTCTTGTTCTTGCTAAGTGTTCACCTCCTTCTTCTTCTTGAGAAATCTTGTAAGAGTGTGAACTTCTTGTAAAGGGTTGTAAAAAGGGGTATTGGTCCTTCCCCTTCAAAGGATTGCTAGTGGAAGTGCGGAGCCTCATCGGGAAGGCTTCAAGAGTGGATGTAGGTCATTTGACCGAACCACTATACATCATTGTGTTCATGAATGTGTGAGTGTTTACATTTTTGAATCATTTCATTACTTAGCTGCAAATTGTTTAGTTCCTTGCTGCTTCATTTACTCAAGCAACTTCTTACAAGTTCTCTTTCAACGAATCGAAGTCTTCCTACGAACTCGTCTTTATACGAAATCGGTTTCAAAGTTACATATTTAATCCGTTGCACTAATTCACCCCCTCTTAGTGCCTTTTCGATCCTAACATGAAGCACTTTCTCTATCCCATCTTCTCTTTTGCATGTCTTAAGGGATCGTAGGAGGTTTCAGGGAGGTTGACCTTTGCGGATGGACACGCAAGTGTGCTGTACGACTTAGGCAAAACCAGCTAAGTTCAGGACATATGAGTCATATACAACTTGTGAACCTTGCCTTCGTGGAAAGATGATCAACTCTCCATTTAGTAGAACTAGAGAGAGAGCCACTAAGTAGGTAGTTATTCCTACTTCATTATTTTCACTAACGATTTCTCTAGGTATGAACACATTTACTTCATAAAGTACAAGTTCAAAGCCTTCAAGAAATTCAATGAGTATTAAAATGAGGTAGAGATTCAGACTGGAAAGAGTATTAAGACTCTTCGATCAGATCAAGGAGATGAGTACTTGAGTATAGAGTTCATCTAGTTCCTCAAGGACCATGGAATTCTATCCCAATGAACACCTCCTTATACACCCTAGCTCAATGGTATATCCGAAATGAAGAATCACACACTATTAGACATGGTACAGTCTATAATGAGTTTCGCTGACCCATTCTAGGGATATGCCCTTGAGTCCGTAGCTTACATTCTGAACAGAGTTCCAACTAAGTTGGTAGTGTCTACACCATATGAGATATAGAAAGGGAAGAAGCTCAATCTTATGGTTGTTAAGATTTGGGGCTGCCTTGCCCATGTTAAGAGACATAATCCTGATAAGCTGGAATCCATGATAGAATGGTGTAAGTTCGTGGGATACTCCAAGGAAACTTATGGGTATTATTTCTATCACCCTAAGGACCAAAAGGTCTTTGTAACCAAAAGAGTAGTGTTCCTTAAGAAGGAACACATTCTTGGTGGAGACAGCGGGAGCGTGATAGAGTTGAGCGAGGTTGGAGAACCTAGCTCAAGCACCATTCCACAACCAGAGTCTATTCAGGTACCTAGCACATATGTTCCGACTTTACATAGGTTCGGTAGAGTATCCTATCCTCTTGAGAGATATGTAGGACATATCAGATGAGAGGATGTTAAGGATATTGATCCTCAGACCTACGAGGAGGCTATTACGAGTATAGACTTCGGGAAGTGGTAAGAAGCTATGAATTCAAATATGGATTCCATTTACTCCTACAAGGTTTGGAACCTAGTTGATGCACCTGAAGGTATCGTACCCATTGGTTGCAAGTGGATCTTCAAGAAGAAGATCGGGGTAGATGGAAAGATAGAGACCTATAAAGTAAGGCTAGTGGCTAAGGGGTCTCGTGAAAGCTAAGGTGTTAATTATGATGAAACCTTCTCACCCATAGCCATGCTAAAATCTATCCGAATTCTATTGGCTATTATAGCACACCTTGATTATGAGATCTACTAGATGTACATGAACATTGCATTCCTTAACAGCATCCTCGAGGAGGAGGTGTAAATGATACAACCTGAGGAATTCGTGTCCAAGAACAGTCCAGATAAGACGTGTAGGTTGCTTAGGTCCATCTATGGACTGAAATAAGTTTCCTAAAGTTGGAACATAAGATTTGATGAGACGATCAGATCTTATGACTTCGTTAAGAACGAAGATGAGCCTTGTGTGTATAGGAAGATAAGTGGGAGCACTATCACCCTTTGGTATTATATGTAGATGACATCGTAATCATTAGGAATGATGTAGGAATGCTCTCCATAGTAAAGGCTTAGCTATCTAGACACTTCTCCAGGAAGGACTTAGAGGAAGCATCCTACATATTAGGAATTCAGATCTATAAAGATAGATCTAAGAGGATGCTTGGCTTTGTTGAATCTTGGATTTTCACGATAAAGCCAATTAATAAGTTATTTGATCTAATCCATATTATTGAGATAAGTGTGCATGATTAATTACAATAGCATGAAGACATAAAACAAATTACAGGAGTCAAGTACATTGGAAGTTCGAGAGTCCGCCGGAATTTCGAAGAATCATCGTTGTCGGAACCAACCGAAAATGAATCGGGTGTTGGGAAATCCACAAGGGGAGCGACATCTCATGCGTAGTGGAAGAACAAAAACAAAACACCCCAGATTTTCCGTAGAAAGTTTTCGTCTTCGTGCGAAGATTGATGTGTCAAAACAAATCCATGAAAACTACACATGTAAAAGAAAGTACCTAGGGAGATCGTATATCCCTGAATCCCTACAGATCTATGGGAGAGGATAAATGAGGTCAAGCATCCTCCTCTCTAGCAGTATCCACATGACAGAAACTACGACGATGCACCTCTCTCTCTAGGGAGAGGAGAATAAGAGGTGGCTACCAAAAGAAAACCCTCAGCCTATAGAGCTTTGGTTCCCTCCTATTTATAGAGACTCCTTGAAAATCCTAATGGATCTTTTACCCTATTGGGTATTGGATCTCCATCCAATTACCCAAGTCTCTTGGATTAGTGGGTCTCTACCCAATAATCTCTTATTAGCAATTATTGGATCTCATCTCAGGATCCAATAATTCATGGGCTTAATGGATATCCAATAAGATAAGGGGTTCATCGGATATATCATATCCGAACCTCTACTCGTCGCAACACCTACCATATGTGTATGACCCTCTAGGCCTAATATCGAGCTAGTCGTGAGTCATACTTGTCAGAACTCCTTTTGACTTAGTGAATTATTATCTCTATAATAATTCACCCAACTCATCGATTACGGACATAGCATGCCACTACGCCGCGGCCCCTAGACGATACAAGGGAATCTAATCCTTTGGATCTATCTATGCTCAGTTACCATGTATCCATAGTCCCTCATCCATCCAATATCCCAGAGACCCTATACCGGGCATGGTGCTGTCAGGCCCATACGGTCTCTCCTCGAGTCTTGCTCTTGTCGAATTCTCCCGGAGAACTCTTTCTCTCTCAATCCGAATAACCTTGGCCAATAATTTGTTTGAGCAAGAACACATGAGATATTCCTCTCATGATATCGAGAGTGGATGATCCTCTATTGATACTCAATAGCCCTCGTAAGGTTGGCTACCACTCCCAATAACCGGCTGTACTAGATCTGGAACTTTCCAAACATATAAGTCCGGTATCAAAGAGTGGAGTACTCATACAGGACATCCTTAGTGTCTCAAGTCTAAGGACCAGATACACTATTGGGACTACAGAATCGCTGTCTGACCTGAGGTATCAATAACCATCCAGCATTCCGTAGGCGGATCAATCAGTGAACTCATTCCCCAATGAGCACCTGCACTATACCCTTAGTATCCCCACACGAGTAGCTATGAGACCAGCTACCTCCATCATATGGATAGGTATATAGCATACCAGTCTATCTGGTTATCTCGATGTCCTTCTCAAGTAACCTATAACTAGGATAATTCAGGATCTGTGTTTAAAGGTGAATCGGTCTCATTATCATGATCTCATCATGATCTGATTCCCATTGCACAGATCCAAGGACATCACAATATATGCAACACGCAAGATAAAGTGATAAAATACCTAATAATAAACAAAGAGAAAAAGTGCATATCAAGTCACAAGTGCCATCACTCGTGTGATTGGCTTGTAGGGCACATATGACTAGCAATCTTCCACTTGACCTAAAGCCAATCACCAACATGTCTGATCCCCATCAGACCTCTGTGACGCTCAAAGACAATCTGAGTCAATGGCTTTGTCAGTGGATCTATAATGTTATCTTCGGATGAAACTCTTTCCATTGCTACATCTTTTCGAGCCATGATCTCTCTAATAAGTTGGAACCTCCTCAGAACACTTCTGATGAGACCCGGGTTCCCTTATTTGAGTAATCACCCCGTAGTTATCGTAATATAATGGAATCGGCTCCTCGCTGCTTGGGACGACTCTTAGATCTGTGATGAAATTCCTCATCCAGACTCCCTCCTTTGCTGCCTCTGCCGTAGCAATATATTCCGCCTCTATGGTCGAGTCAACAGTAGTGTCTTGCTTGGAACTCTTCCAGCATACTGCTCCTCCATTCAGGGTGAACACATATCTTGAATTAGACTTGCTATCATCGATATCGGACTGGAAGCTCGAGTCCGTATAGCCCTCAACCCTAAGGCTACTACCTCCATATACCAATAAAAAATCCTTAGTCCTTCTCAAGTACTTAAGGATACTTTTTACTGCTTTCCAGTGCTCCAAGCCTGGATCTGCCTGATATCTACTCGTGACACTCAGAGCATGCGCTATATCAGGCCTGGTACATAGCATAGCATACATGATTTATTCTATCGCTGATGCATATGGTATCATATCCATGTGTACCCTTTCTTTAGGAGTCTTTGGGGACATACTCCTAGAAAGTGATATTCCATGTCTCATTGGTATGAGACCTCTCTTGGAATTTTCCATGCCAAACCTTTTGACAATGGTGTCTATGTACTTGGACTGGGACAAGCCATGCATCCTCTTGGATCTATCTCTATAGATCCATATCCCCAATATGCAGGATGCTTCCCCTAAGTCCTTAATGGAGAAATGCCTAGATAACCAAGTTTTTACTGTGGAGAGCATTCCTACATCATTCCCAATGATCAGGATGTCATCCACATATAATACCAAAAATGTGATAGTGCTCCCACTTACTTTCCTGTATACACAAGGTTCATCTTCGTTCTTAACGAAGTCATAAGATCTGATCACCTCATCAAATCTTATGTTTCAACTTTGGGAAGCTTGCTTCAATCCATAAATAGACCTAAGCAACCTGCACACCTTATCTAGGTTATCCTTGGACATGAATCCCTCAGGCTGTATTATATACACCTCCTCCTCTAGGTTACCATTGAGGAATATGGTTTTGACGTCCATTTGTCAGATCTCATAATCATAGTGTGCTACAATAGCTAATAGAATTCGAATAGATTTTAGCATGACTACAGGTGAGAAAGTTTCGTCATAGTCAGCACCTTGCTTTTGACGATACCTCTTAGCCACTAGCCTTGCTTTATAGGTCTCTACCTTTCCATCTACTCCAATCTTCTTTTTGAAGATCCACTTGCAGCTAATGGGTACAATACCCTCGGGTGCATTAACTAGGTCCTAAACCTTGTTGGAGTACATTGAATCCATTTTTGAATTCATGGCTTCTTATCATTTCCCGGAGTTTATGCTCATAATAGCCTCCTCGTAGGTCTGAGGATCAATATTCTCAATATCCTCTCTTCTGATATGTCCCACATATCTCTCAGGAGGATGGGATACTCTATCGGACCTACGTAAAGTTGAAACTTGTGTGTTAGGTATTTGAACAGATTTTGAAATGGTGTTTGAGCTAGGTTCTCCAACCTTGCTCAACTCTATCATGCTCCCACTGTCTCCACCAAGAATGTGTTCCTTCTCAAGGAACACTGCTCTCTTGGCTACAAAAACCTTTTGGTCTTCAGGGTGATAGAAATAATATCCACAAGTTTCCTTGGGGTATCCCACGAACTTGTACCGTTCCATTCTGGATTCCAACTTGTCAGGGTTGTGTCTCTTAACATGGGCAAGGCAGCCCCAAATCTTAACAATCTTAAGATCAGGCATCTTTCCATTCCATATCTCATATGGAGTAGACATCACTGACTTGGTTGGAATTCTGTTCAGAAGGTAAGCTGCAGTCTCTAAGGCATATCCCCAGAATGAGATGGGTAGGTTGGCGATACACATTATGGAACGCACCATGTCTAATAATGTGTAATTCCTCCTTTTTAATACACCATTAAGCTATGGTATATAAGGAGGTGTCCATTGGGATAAGATCCCATAGTCTTTGATGAACTGGGTGAACTCTGTACTCAAGTACTCACCTCCTCGATCTGATCGAAGGGTTTTAATACTCTTTCCTATCTGGTTCTCCACTTCATTTTTATATTCCCTGAATTTCTCAAAAGCTTCAAACTTGTACTTCATCAAGTACATATGTCCACATATTAAGAAATCATTAGTGAAAGTAATGAAGTAGGAGTAACCACCTATGGCATGAGTCGACATGGGACTGCATACATCACTATGTATGAGTTCTAATAACTCAGTGGCTCTCTCTCCAGTTCCACCAAATGGAGAGTTGGTCATCTTTCTCCGAAGGCAAGGTTCACATGTCACATATGACTCATAGTCAAATGGATCTAGATATCTATCTTTTAGCAACTTTTGAATCCTTCCCTCGTGGATGTGGCCTAGCCTACAATGCCAAAGATATGCATTGTTCACCTCTTCTCATTTCCTCTTAGACTCACTTATCCTCATGATATGTGGAGTTGTATCTAGCATAAATAAACCATTATGCATATTATTGAACAACTATTGTTCTCAAAAACTAATTGATATCCAGTAATTGTCAAACATGAAATGGAAATAATATTTTTGATAATAGAAGGAACATAATAGCATGCATCTAATGCAATAAAAGCTCCACCAAGCAGATGTAAAGTGACCTTGCCAATAGCCACTGCAGCAACCTTTGCTCCATTGCACATCTTAAGGTCCATCTCACCTCTGTTCAATCTCCTAGGTCCTGCCAGAACCTGTAACGAATTGCAGATATGATAAGCACTCCAGGTATCCAATACCCATGTGTTATCAAAAGATTCTAACAAATGGAGACTGATTATGAATATACCTGAAGCTTCTGCAAGCTTCTGTTTCATTCTCTCTGCAAGGTACTCTTTGTAGTTCCTCTTCCAGTGCCCATCTTTGCTATAGTGGAAGCACTGGCCTTTGTCCTTTGTTGGGTCTTTCTTGACAACCTTTGCCTTACCCATTTTGCCCTTGCCCTTGCCCTTCTTAAGGGTCTTATTAGCCTTCCTTTTCTTTCTGGTCTCACCAGTGTAGATAACCGGCTTCTCTTTCTTGATGGTGCTCTCTACTTCTCTCAACATATTGAGGAGCTCTGGGAGGGTCACCACAAGTTTGTTCATATTAAAATTCATTATGAACTGAGAAAAGGAATCTGGTAGGGACTGAAGCACAAGATCCACACACAGGTTATCCTCTAGGACTATTCCTAGACCTGCGAGTTTTTCGATCCACTCGATCATCTTAAGGACATGGTTCTGAACTGGTGTCCCCTCAGTCATCCTAGTACGGAAAAGACTTTTTGATATCTCATATCGCTAAGTTCTTCCCTATTCCTCAAATAGTTTATGGAGATGTAGGAGTATGGAATTAGCATCTATATTTTCATGTTGTCTCTGTAACTCAATAGTCAGAGAGGCCAACATATAACACTGAGCAAGAGTGGAATCATCTAAGTACTTCACATAACAAGCGATCTCATCCTCGCTTGCCCCTTCGTCGGGCGTAGGGATCACTGCATCAAGGACATACACGATTTTCTCCGCCGTGAGAACGATTCTCATATTATGAAGCCAATCTGTATAATTTGGACCAGTGAGGCGGTTGGCATCAAGTATGCCACGTAAAGGATTTGAAAGCGATATTTTTCTGAAATAAAAGATGTAGCAGAAATAAATAACATACAAACTTTGCAGAAATTTAAACAATTAAGATAAAGACTTCTATTTTAATGTATTTCCACTAATTTTTTTCACGAGACACACAACACCCTCCGGTATGTGAATCGGAGACCACCGGCAGATCTCTAGTGGGGATCGGGATCCAATCGACGTCTTAACGTAATCTCGAGGGACTCGACCAATCACGTTAAGCTCGTAAAGGTAGATAACTCTTGTCAATCACAACTCCTTATGATTTTCGTCCTGTTCGACCTCTGAACCACCATGGCCTCGAGGGACTCGACCAACCATGATGTTCGGTTAAGTCATCACCATCGTTACAAGATGAGTCTGATTCGGTGATATACTCTCGAGAGACTCGACCAAGCATACCATGTCCTCAGGTCACCGGTGACATCTCTATATCGTAGATAAGATAGCGATACACGATATAGGTGAGTCTCGAGGGACTCGACCAACTCAACCTACACCGGGAATCGGTTCCTACCTATAACGACGGAAGGCCACGTGGGTCAATCTAATTGCCTCACGTTTACCAACTTAATATTATTATTGGAGATGATTTTTGATTTGGTCTCCTAACATAATGCATCACACACATACGTATTTAATATATATATATCTACATCGCATGCAAATATATATATACATATCTAGTAGGTGTATATCTAATCACACATCACATGAGCAATCACACCAGATGATCATGGACCATATCCTAATGTGATCATGCCCGAGCCAGTGGGCCCAATCACTCACATCAAGATCTATGTATACTTCAACACATCTCCATGCCCTGTGATTGTCCATCTCGCTTCGTCGGATCCGTCGGCATCTCAACGCATCTCCATGCGTCGGATCGTGCGTCTCGGCCTTGTGAGTCAAGCTACCATTATACCTCCTTATGTAATTACAACATAATTACAGGCACGTAGGTCCGACAATAAATGAGAAAAGAATAGAGGCTCACAGGCCCTAATAATAATAATCACATGTACATATCACATCACAAGTCCATGATCATTTGTCCACATCATACATCACATGTATATGTTATTTTATAGGACTACTAGATAAAGAAAATAATAGTTAATTAAACTATTTAATTAACATATTTTTTTTTTGAAATCAGGGACATAAAGGGAATTTTTGAATTTTCATGGGTATTTTGGTAATTCGACCAAAATGGTATTTTGGTAATTCTGTCAAAAGAGACAGAAATCAAAATTTCTAAAATTTTGAGGGGCAAAACTATCTTTCGCCCAAAAAACCTAATACCATTCCCTTCTGCAGAGTTGTGGCCGCTGCCACCCCGCCGGCGGCGGCCATTACGGTCGGGCGCACCGCCCCTGCTCGCGGGCGTAGCACTAGCAGGCGGTCTATCCGCCACCGGCGCTGCCCCTTGCGGGTGCGCCCACACTTGCGAGCAAGTCGCTGCAGTGGCGCCCCTGCCGCGGTAGCGCTCGCCGGTCCCTTTACGCATGCGGGCGCTTACGCGCGATCAGCGATGCAGCGTTTCCGCGCGCCGACTCCCACGGGCAGGCCGCCAGCACAAGCAGCCAGCAGGTGCTGCCTGCTGGCGGCCCGCAGCCTGCCGACCTGCTGTCGCCTACACGTAGGCCGCCGGCCACCGATTGCTACCTGTGCAGGCAGCAAGGCTGCAAGCAGCCTTGTGGTTGCTGCATGAGCAAGCAGCAACAGTTGCTGTCCTTTCTCACCCTTCGCGCCAATGATTTTGACGTCAAAAGCAGATCTAAAACACAACACACGCAGTTTAAGATCCGATCTTCACATGAACAATCTGGCTCTGATACCACTGTTGGGAAATCCACAAGGGGAGCGACATCTCATGCATAGAGGAAGAACAAAAACAAAACACCCCAGATTTCCCATAGAAAGTTTTTATCGTCATGCGAAGATCGGTGCGCCAAAACAAATCTGTGAAAACTGCACATATAAAAGAAAGTACCTAGGGAGATCGTATATCCCTGAATCCCTGCAGATCTGTAGAAGAGGATGAAGGAGGTCAAGCGTCCTCCTCTCTAGCGGTATCCACACGATAGGAACTACGATGATGCACCTCTCTCTCTGGGGAGAGAAGAACAGGAGGTGGCTACCAAAAGAAAACCCTTAGCCTATAGAGCTTTGGTTCCCTCCTATTTATAGAGGCCCCCTGAAAACCCTAATTGATCTTTTGCCCTATTGGGTATTGGATCTCCATCCAATTACCCAAGCCTCTTGGATTAGTGGGTCTCTACCCAATAATCTCTTATTAGCAATTATTAGATCTCATCTCAGGATCCAATAATTCAGGGACTTAATGGATATCCAATAAGATAGGGGGTTCAGCGAATATCTCATATTCGAACCTCTACTCATCGCAACACCTACCATATGTGTGTGACCCTCTAGGCCCAATATCGACCTGACCGTGAGTCATGCTTGTCAGAACTCCTTCTGACTTAGTGAATTATTATCTCTATAATAATTCACCCAACTCATCGACTACAGACGTACCATGCCACTACGCTGCGGCCCCCAGATGATACAAGGGAATCTAATCCTTTGGACTTATCTGTCCTTAATTACTATGTATCTATAGTCCCTCATCCATCCAATATCCCAGAGACCCTATACCGGGCATGGTGCTGTCAGGCCCATACGGTCTCTTCTCGAGTCTTGCTCTTGTCGGATTCTCCCGGAGAACTCTTTTTCTCTCAATCCGAATAACCTTGGCCAAGGATTTGTTCGAGCAAGAACACATGGGATATTCCTCTCATGATACCGAGAGCGGATGATCCTCTATTGATACTCAATAGCCCTCATAAGGTTAGCTACCACTCCCAATAACCGACTGTACTAGATCTGGAACTTTCTAAACCTATAAGTCCGATATCAAAGAGTAGAGTACTCATATAGGACATCCTTGGTGTCTCAAGTCTAAGGACCAGATACACTACTGGGACTATGAAATCACTGTCTGACGTGAGGTATCAATAACCATCCAGTATTCCATAGGCGAATCAATCAGTGAACTCGTTCCCCAATGAGCACCTGCACTGTACCCTTAATGTCCCCACACGAGTAGCTATGAGACCAGCTATCTCCATCATATGGATGGGTATACAGCACACCAGTCTATCCAGTTATCTCGATGTCCTTCTTGAGTAACCTATGACCAGGATAATTTAGGGTCTATGTTTAAAGGTGAATCGGTCTCAATATTGTGATCTCATCATGATCCGATTCCCATTGCACAGATCCAAGGACATCACAATATATACAACACGCAAGATAAAGTAATAAAATGTCTAATAATAAGCAAAGAGAAAAAGTATATATCAAGTCATAAGTGTCATCACTCATGTGATTGGCTTGCAAGGCACATATGACTAGCATCGGGGACTTACCGAAGGTTTTGAAAGTTCACCGAAAGATCATCGGAAGTTCGCAGAACTCACCGAGAAGGTTCAAAAGCTTGCTAAAGATTTGTCAAAGTCGACATACAATCTGGGAGCCTGTTGGAAGTCCACCGGAAGAAATCCGAGGGTGTGTTGGAAGTCCGATAGAAGTTTGCCGAAAAGCCCGTCGGAAGAAGACTCGATGTTGCTAGTCTTAAATTTTCTTAGAATTATGTTTCATTTTTATAGTCAGCATGTAATTAGGGTAAGGATTAGTTGATAATCTAGATTAACCCTAGTAGGGGCCAATTGGGACTTATGTGGACTGAATTGGGTCGGATTCAGGGCCCATTCAATAGTGCTGGACCAAGTCTAACGGTGGCACCGCCAGACTGGGGCGGTGGCACCACCCTAGGAATAGGTCCCTAGGCAGTTTGGGCAGTGGTACCGCCCCAGGATAGCGGTGGTACCACTGGAAGTTATTACCTGCCAATGGTGGTATCGCCAGTCCACAGAGCCCGAGGACTCTGTCAGGCAGTAGTACCGCCAGACTGGATGGTGATACCACCTAGTACACTAATAGAATAGGGTCAATTAACGGTGGTACCACTAGTGCCAAACGGTGGTACCGCTAATACTCGAAAATCTAGGATATGACTCTTTTTAGCTCCATTTTTAAAGCCAATTGAATCTATAAATACCCCTCTCTTCTCAGCTAGTAAAGCACATTTTGAGAAGTGAAAAAACTAAGTCAAAGCTTTAGAAAATTTATGTTCGATAGCTTGAGTGTTCACCTCCCACTTTTTCTTTGTCAAAATACTATAAGAGTGTGAACCACTTGTGAAAGTTGTAAGAGGGGTGCTTGGTTCTTCCCCTTAAAGAAGATTTGATAGTGGAAGTTAGGAGTCTCATCGGAGGAGGTTTCGGAAGTGGACGTAGGTCATTTGACCGAACCACTATACATCACTGCGTACTACTTTGGATGTGTGAGTTTTAATTTTTGCATCTTACTTTTACTTAGCTACAAATCTTTCGATCTCCTTCACACTACTCTCAATCACATTCACTTGAATCACTTTACTCAAGGCTCTTTCGTCATACTGAAATTTCTGAACAAACAACTCTTTCCGAAATCATTTTAAATTTATGGGTTGTATCTACTGTACTAATTCACCACCCGCCACCCCCCCTCCTCTTAGTGCCGCTCAGATCCTAATAATTAGTATTAAAACTTGGTCACTCTCATTTGGTTTAAAACCCAAGAGAGATGGCTTATTTCGGCATGCATGAGGGTCATTCCATTACACGTCTGCTTATATTTAATTGGTCGGATTACACTTATTGGAAGACTCATATGAAGATTTTTCTTATTTCTATGGATTTCGAACTTTAGAATATCATTGAAAATGGATTTCAAAAATCTTCTCTTCCGATGAATGAATGGAATGAATCGGAGAAGATGGTTTTTGCACTTAATACAAAGGCTATGAATGCCTTATTTTGCACACTTGATAAAAATGAGTTTAATTATGTTTCGATTTGTGAATCAGCTTTTGATATTTGGTGTACTCTTGAAATCACTCATGAAGGCACTAGCCAAGCGAAAGAGTCCAAAATCAATCTCTTGGTGCATTCTTACGAATTATTTCAGATAAAACCAAGTGAGTCCATCGGAGACAAGTACACTCATTTCATGGATGTTGTCAATGGACTCAAAGCATTTGGTAAAGGTTTTTCTAATTTCAAACATGTAACTAAAATTTTAAGATCCCTTCCAAAGAGTTGGGATCCAAAAGTTACAACCATTCAAGAGGCTAAGGATCTTAAAACTTTTCCTCTCGAAGAACTCATTGGGTCTTTAATGACCTACGAAATGACATGTCAAGTTCATGATGAGCTAGAGAACCCCCTTCCAAAGAACATTGAAAACACAAGAAGACCACTTGAAGGAATCTTCAAGTGATGAGGACCATGATGATGAACTTGCACTCTTAACTTGAAAATTCAAAAAAATTATAAGAAAGAATAAATTTAAAAACGACACTAAAAATAAACTTGAACCAAAAAGGACCAAGTCATATGTTACGAATGTAAGAAATTGGAGCACTTCAAAAGTGAATGCCCCCAAGCCAAGAAGAAGCAACCAAAGAGGAAGAAAGCTCTAAAGGCAATATGGGACGACTCAAGTGGCTCCGAAGATGAAGAAGTAAATAACAAAGATGAGGCCAACTTCATGCTAATGGCTTTAGGAGATGAGGTATGTGAGTTATTTAATAAAGATTTATCTTTCAACGAACTTTCAATCGCATTTCATGAATTATTTAATGAGTGTAGAGCTATTAGTAAAAAGTTTAATTTATTAAAAAATAAGCATATTTTGTTACTAGATAAACTCGAATGCCTTGAACTTGATACTCCCTCTCTACCTCCATGCTCTAAGTATAAACACTTAGAACCAATAAAAAAAATAAGAACTTGCTACTTAAAGAGACCCTAAACAAATTTAAGGTTGGTAGCAAGGGCTTAGACATGATCCTTACAAATAAGGGTCACGTCGAAAAAAGAAGTAGAATTGGATTCGTGAGTGGATCTCTCTGAACTCCAACCACCTTCATTAAAGGACCCATACTACATGTATCATCTCATTTGAAATGTAACTTTTATTGCAAATCCGGACATGTTGCTTATAAATGTCCGTATAAGAAACTTAGCCCACATAGGTTAATATGGGTTCTGATAGAACCCCAGAGGAATTCTATGAAGATTGATCTTTGAGGGGGATCAACCCTTGGAATGCTATAGGGGTTCCACCCTCCAAGTAGCCTGGTGGCTGTAATTATAGATTGATATTTTTTGTTCCAAAGAAGTGGAGGCTTACAAGCTTATATAGAACTCCAAACCCTAGCCCTAGGGGCTGCTTCCTAAGTGAACTACCCAATTTACCGTCAACTTTAGCCGACCGGCCCAATAACAAGGAAGCGATGGCTAAAAGGCCCAATAACCCAAATATAAACCCTAGTCTCTCTTCTTTATAGGATAGAGGCGGCTATGCGGGATTTATTACACTCACAGGGTTTTTATTAGCTGCTATTTGGTTGAGTATGACCCAACCCTGCTAGGGTCCTATCAAGCCCGCCCTCTTCCAATCAGCCTTGTCCTAAAGGTTAAGGTTCCATGAATTCAGGGAATCGGGTCTTCAACTCCTCATATGATTCCCATGTGGTATCTTCGGATAGTAAATTATTCCAATGCACTAGTACTTCAGTAGAGGGACGACGGCGACGCATGATGATTCTGCAGTCGAGAATGGCTTGCGACTGGGCTTGGATATATCCATCATTAATGGTATTGGACAGTTGAATCTAAGGTGACTCGTGTTCTCCCAACTTGGGCTTCAAGCATGACACGTGGAAGACAGGGTAAATTTTGGCATCCTCAGGCAATTTAAGTCTATACGCCATAGCTCCATGATAGAACCCCAGAGGAATTCTATAGAGATTGATCTTTGAGGGGGATCAACCCTTAGAACGCTATAGGGGTTCCACCCTCCAAGTAGCCTGGTGGCTATAATTATAGATTGATCTTTCTTATTCCAAAGAGGTGGAGGCTACAAGCTTATATAGAGCTCCAAACCCTAACCCTAGGGGCTACTTCCTAAGTGAACTACCCAATTTGCCCTCAACCTTAGCGGGCCGGCCCAGTAACAAGGGGGGCAGCGGCTAAGAAGCCCAAAGACCCAAATATAAACCCTAGCCTCTCTTCTTTATAGGATAGAGACGGCTAGGTGGGGTTTATTATATTCTCACAGGGTTTTTATTAGCTGCTACATGGTTGAGTAGGACCTAACCCTACTAGGGTCCTATCACTCCGATACGCTCTGCGATCTGATAAGGCCCATAAAAATATGGAGATAGCTTTATGGAGGCTCGTGTATTGATGGATAGTTGTTTGTATGGCTGTAGGCGAAGATAAACCCAATCTCCTACTAAAAATTCTCTTTCGCTTCTTCGTGTGTCAGCTTGCTGCTTCATTCTGGCTTGAGCGGTAGAGAGATTATCCTTTAGCAGCTGTAGGAGTTTGTCTCAATTAATTAAATCTTGGTCGACTTGATCTACCTTAGCCGAGCCAATTACATACTTTGGAATCACATGAGCCGACCGACCATATAATCCTTCATATAAGGTACATTTTGTAGATGAATGATATGTAGTATTGTACCACCATTCAGCCAAGGAGAGCCATTTCGTCCACTCCTTTGGCCGATCACTGGTGAAACACCAAAGGTACGTCTCTAAACACCTATTCACCACTTCTATTTGGTCGTCAGTTTGTGGATGATATGCTATGCTCATCTTGAGTTTGGTACCCTACAACTGAAATAACTCGGTCCAAAATTTACTAGTGAAGACCCTGTCACGATCACTTACAATGGACTTTGGCATCCCATGTAGTTTAACAATATTTTCTGTGAAAATCTGAGCAATACTAACAATAGTGTAGGGATTTCGCACAGCACAAAAATGAGCATATTTCATAAGTCGATCAGCCACTATAAGGATTGTGCTTTTACCTATAGAAGGTGGCAGCCCTTCGATGAAGTCCATGGAGATGTCAGTCCACACCGAGTCTGGTATGGGTAGTGGTTGTAGTTTCCCTGGACTCGCCACTGTTTTACCTTTTTGCTGTTAACATACATCACATTGTGCTACGTATTTGGAAATAATTTTTTTCATCCCTCTCCAATAAAAGTTTTGCTTCAATCTTTTATAGGTTCTTAGAAATTCGGAGTGCCCTGCTGAAGGTGTGGAGTGCATTTCGTGTAGAATGACTTTGATGCAAGGAGAGTTTGGTATAAGCACAATACGACCTTTGTAGCGTAGATCTCTTGAATCCCAAGTATAGTGAGCTATTGCGCTTGGATCCTCCTCTAATATTTTGATGATATTGCTGGTTTCTGGATCCTTCTTCCATTCCTCCCTAATGTCCTTAAGGAAGCCGGTGGTAGGAAGAGAGACGACTAAAAATTCAGCTTGCTCAGGTAGCCGTGAGAGCGCATCTACAACAACATTTTCTTTCCCCTTTTTATAAATAATTTCATAATCAAATCCTAGAAGTTTGGTTACTCATTTTTGTTACTTCGGGGATGATAATGATAGAACCCTAGAGGAATTCTATGGAGATTGATCTTTGAGGGGGATCAACCCCTGGAATGCTATAGGGGTTCCACCCTCCAAGTAGTCTGGTGGCTGCAATTGTAGATTGATCTTTCTTATTCCAAAGAGGTGGAGGCTACAAGCTTATATAGAGCTCCAAACCCTAGCCCTAGGGGCTGCTTCCTAAGTGAATTACCCAATTTGCCCACAACCTTAGCGGGCCAACCCAGTAACAAGGGGGGCGGTAGCTAAGAAGCCCAAAGACCCAAATATAAACCCTAGCCTCTCTTCTTTATAGGATAGAGGCGGCTAGGTGGGGTTTTATTACATTCTCACAGGGTTTTTATTAGCTGCTACATGGTTGAGTAGGACCTAACCCTGCTAGGGTCCTATCAAGCCCGCCCTCTTCAAATCAACCTTGTCCTCAAGGCTGGGGTTCCATGAACTCAGGGAACCGGGACTTCAGCTCCTCATATGATTCTCATGTGGCATCTTCGAGTGGTAAATTAGTCCAATGTACTAGTACTTCAGTAGAGGGACGTCGACGACGCATCACGACTCTGCGGTCGAGGATGGCTTGTGGTTGGGCTTGAATATTTCCATCATCAATGGTGTTGGGCAGTTGGATCTGGGGTGTCTCATGTTCTCCCAACTTGGGCTTCAAGCATGACACGTGGAAGACAGGGTGAATTTTGGCATCTTCAGGTAATTTAAGTCTGTACGCCACAGCTCCAATATGCTCTATGATCTGATAGGGCCCATAAAAACGTGGAGATAGCTTCATG
Organism: Musa beccarii; assembly: GCA_024322285.1. Taxonomy (NCBI): domain Eukaryota; kingdom Viridiplantae; phylum Streptophyta; class Magnoliopsida; order Zingiberales; family Musaceae; genus Musa; species Musa beccarii. Next base: position 35,440,112 of record CM044401.1, on the reverse strand, counting down.
GAGGCTCATGTATTGATGAATAGTTGCTTGTATGGTTGTAGGCGAAGATAAACCCAATCTCCTATTAAAAATTCTCTTTCACTTCTTCGAGTGTCAACTTGCTACTTCATTCTAGCTTGAGCAGTAGAGAGATTATCCTTTAGCAACTATAGGAGTTTGTCCCTGTCAAATAAATCTTGGTCGACCTGATCTACCTTAGCCGAGCTAATTACATACTTTAGAATCACAGGAGCCGGCTGACCATATAATGTTTCATATGGGGTACATTTTGTAGATGAATGATATGTAGTATTGTACCACCATTCGGCCCAGGGGAGCCATTTCGTCCACTCCTTTGGTCGATCACTAGCGAAACACTGAAGGTATGTCTCTAAACATCTGTTCACCACTTCTGTTTGGTCGTCAGTTTGTGGATGATATACAGTGCTCATCTTGAGTTTAGTGCCCTGTAACTGAAATAACTCGGTCCAAAATTTACTAGTGAAGGCCCTGTCACGATAAATTACGATGGACCTTGGCATCCCATGCAGTTTAACAATATTTTCTATGAAAATCTGAGCAATACTAATAGCAGTGTAGGGAATTCGCACAGCACAAAAATGAGCATATTTCGTAAGTCGATCAACCACCACAAGGATTGTGCTTTTACTTTTGGAAGGTGGCAGCCCTTCGATGAAGTCCATGGAGATGTCAGTCCACACCAAGTCTGGTATGGGTAGTGGTTGTAGTTTCCCTGGACTCCCCACTACTTCACCTTTTTGCTGTTGACATACATCACATTGTGCTACGTATTCAGAAATAATTTTTTTCATCCCTTTCCAATAAATGTTTTGCTTCACTCTTTTGTAGGCTCTTAGAAATCTGGAGTGCCCTGCTGAAGGTGTGGAGTGTATTTCATGCAGAATGACTTTGATGCAAGGGGAGTTTGGTATAAGCACAATACGACCTTTATAGCGTAGATCCCTTGAATCCTAAGTATAGTGAGCTATTGCGCTTGGATCCTCCTCCAATTTTTTGATGATGTTGCTGGTTTCTGGATCCTTCTTCCATTCCTCCCCCTCTGGTTGCTGCTGGAGATGCATAAGAAAGCCACCATTTATCTTGTGTAAAACTTTCTCCATTCGTTGGGTTGAAACGGTGGTTACGTTGCTTCCGCGCTTCCCGCGTAGGGTGACCTGTTTACCTTTGTAATAGAATTTCATAATCAATTTGGAAAAGTTCCTAGAGACATCACCTAGTGTCGTCAGCCATTCTATTCTCAGCACAGTCTCATAATCATCAATTGGTAGGAGGAAGAAGTCGGCAATAATTTCTTGGCCCTGCAGTAATAGTTTCACCTGCGGGCATCTTTGGTCGCATTTTAGGATTCGGCCATCGGCAACCTTTACGTCGAACTTGCTGCAACCTTCGATATGGAGCGCCATCCGAGCAGCAACCTTACTATTTAGAAAATTATTAGTACTGCCTGTATCGATGAGAATGGTGATTGGTTGTTGTTTGAGCATGCCTCCAACTTTCATCGTTTACGGATTTGAGTAGCCAGCTAGCGTATGTATCATAAAGTCGGTTGATTGTGGCTCTTCTTCCACATCTTCATCCTCATGTTCAAGACTCTCTTCTGGCTGTTCACTGATCTCTTCTTCCACTGGTTCAATCACAAGAAGTCTCCCCTTTTTGTAGCGATGCTCGCGGCTCCATGGCTCGTCACAATGCTAACATAACCACTTGGCAGATCGGTCTCAAAGCTCTTCTCTTATCAACCTTTTTGGTGTAGGAGCTTAGCTGATAGTAGGGGGGGCTGAGGGCTTTGATATTGCTAGTTAGGGAGCGACCCTAGTCCTCCGGGCTTTGTGGTTCAATCGCTCCTCCTGAAGTCATGCGAAAGAGATGGCTGCCATAAGCGTGTACGATTGTCGCACTTTAACTTCTCCCCGGATCTCCAGCTTCAAGCCCTCAATAAATGTCCCCAATAACTATTTTTTAGACCAATCATGAGTTTAATTAGATAACCTTTCAAACCTGGTTTGATACTCCTGGATGGTGGAGGTTTGTCAGATCTTTGCTAGTTGTCCGTCGATGTTCTCGTAATCAGTTGGTCCAAAGCGGATCAGCAGTCCTTTGAATTGTCGCCATGAGAGGACTCCATGAGTCTATTTAAACCAATCAAACCATTGTATGGCATCCCCTTCAAGATGTATAGCTGCAATTTCTACCATAGATGCGTCCGCGATTTTGTGATACCGAAAATATCGCTCCGCACGCGAGATCCAACCAATCGGGTCTCCTTCTTCCCATCTAGGGAAGACCACCCTCATGCATGGATAGTAGGGATCAGTCATAGAGCCTCCCTTCTCTTGGAGGTCATCTCTTCAATTAGAGCTCTCCCCTTGATGTGATTTCTTTGGGCTCGGTGGTCGACCCAAACTAAGTTCGACAAAGATAGTCCGAATCTTCTCCTCTATTCGTGTCTCGAATGCTTCAAATTTAGCATCAATTGCCTCCTTGAATGCCATAGCATATGTCTCCAAATCTGTAATATTAAGATCTCTTTTTTGCTGTCGAGTTAAAGGCATGTATTGGTTGAGAGAAGTAGTGGTTGAAAGGGTTGGCGGATTGGTGAATGTTGGCTGCGGTTTAGGCTTGTTTTGTGATTGTTTTGGGTGCAGTTTGGGGCTGCGGTTTGATGGAGATTTTGGGCTGTGATGGTAGTGGATGAAGATTAGGGAAGAGGGTTTTAGATCTGTGATAGATTACAGCAAAGATTTGACAAAAATCAGTGGCAATTGCTGCCTATGTGCGCTGCCTCGTAAGAGCAGAATTGTCATCGAAGAAATAGTGGTTTCTCGACGAAATTTCCAGCGAAAACTTAGGGATTTGAGGAGGCAGTTTGATGGTAGAATCTTAGTTTAGATAGCAATAAGGATAACAAATTAGATCAAGAAATTTTAGCAGCAAAGCAGTAAAGAAATCGGTGCAAGTTGCGATAGCAGAATTCTCATCGAAAAATTTTAGCAGTTTGCGACGAGAGATTGCAGCAACACATGAAATTTTTTTTTTGATGAATTCATAATAGATCAATCATGGATGGGAGCCAAGATGATCTATGAGGTGCACAAAAAATTTCGTTCAAAAAGGATAACAATTAGATTGGTTAAAGGCAGCAACACGCGGTTGAAATTTTCTGTAGTGATCCTTCGTTCGCAAAGATGGTAACTTTTGCGACGCAAGGAATTCGCAGGCAAGGGATTGATAGAAAAACTTCTTTTTGATATTTTAGATGAAAAATTACAGCAACAAAAAGTATTGGTGGTAGAAAAATACCAAATCTCTGATGCAATTAGCGGTGGTGACTGTAGATTTATTTGATCTACGTCAAGAGATGACGGTGGAGACGACGACGTCAAGAGAAATTGTGGGAATTGCTTGGCTAATGGTGGGCGGCAGGGATGGTAGCAAAAGCAGCAAGATCGCTGCTCTGATACCAGATGATAGAACCCCAGAGGAATTCTATGGAGATTGATCTTTGAGGGGGATCAACCCTTGGAACGTTATAGGGGTTCCACCCTCCAAGTAGCCTAGTGGCTGCAATTATAGATTGATCTTTCTTATTCCAAAGAGGTGGAGGCTACAAGCTTATATAGAGCTCCAAACCCTAGCCCTAGGGGCTGCTTCCTAAGTGAATTACCCAATTTGCCCTCAACCTTAGCGGGCCGGCCCAGTAACCAGGGGGGCGGTGGCTAAGAAGCCCAAAGACCCAAATATAAACCCTAGCCTCTCTTCTTTATAGGATAGAGGTGGCTAGGTGGGGTTTTATTATATTCTCACAGGGTTTTTATTAGCTGCTATATGGTTGAGTAAGACCTAACCCTGCTAGGGTCCTATCAGATAACTTCTGCTCCAAAAAGTACTTGAGGCTTCTATGGTCGATTTTAATCTGAAATCGTCGGCCAATCAGGTAGGGTCTCCACTTTATTACTGTGTGTACAATGATGAGCATCTCCTTATCATAGATAGACATTTTTTGATGGGATAGAGACAATGCCTTGCTGGTGTATTCGAGTGGTCGACCATCTTCCATGTGAACGGCTCCAATTCCAACTCCCGATGAATTGGTCTCAATGATGAAGGGTCGGCTGAAATCTGGAAGCGCTAGCACCGGTGTCGTCGTCATGGCTGTCTTAAGTTTGTCGAAGGCAGCGGAGGCTTTGTTCGATCATTAGAAGGCATCTTTTTTTAATAGAGAAGTGAGGGGGGCACTGATCTTCCTATAGTCCTTCACGAATTTTCGGTAGTAGCCCGTTAGTCCAAGGAACCCACTTAGTAATTTCACATTTGTAGGTTTCAGCCAGTCTTGCATTGCTTCGATATTTGTTGGGTCTACGGCCACTCTTTCTTCTGATATTATGTGCCCAAGGTACTCTACTTTTTGCTGGAGAAAGCTGCACTTTGATAGCTTAACAAAAAGAGTATTCTCCCGAAGGATCGTCAGAACAAATCGTAAGTGCTAAAAGTGAGTCTCAAGAGAAGGGCTGTAAATGAGAATATTATTGAAAAATACCAGCACAAATATGTGAAGAAAGCTCCGAAAAATATCGTTCATGAGACTTTGGAAGGTTGAAGGAGCATTAGTGAGTCCAAAGGGCATTACCAAGAATTCATAATGGCCGTTATGAGTGTGAAAAGCAGTTTTTCGGATGTCGCCTTCACATACCCAAATTTGGTGGTAACCAGATCGGAGGCCCAACTTTATGAAGACTCGAGCTCCTTTTAATTCATCAAGAAGTTCATCCACCACTGGTATTGGGTACTTATCCTTGACGGTAATGTCATTTAGAGCTCGGTAGTTGATGCACATCCACCAAGTTCCGTCTTTCTTGCGCACAAGTAGCACCGATGAGTAGGGGCTGCAGCTTGGCCGAATCACCCATGTTTCGAGCATCTCCTTCACGATCTTCTCAATTTCATCCTTCTAGAGGTGAGGATAGTGGTAAGGCCGAGTGTTTGCTGGTGGTTTGCCTGGAAGGATTGGAATTCGGTGGTCATGTTGTTGAGTAGGAGGAAGACCGTGCGATTCAGTAATAACATCGTCAAATTCAACAAGCAGTTGGGTGAGATTTTGATCTTTAATTTCTGTTTTCTCCCCCTCTGGTTGCTGCTGGAGATGCATAAGAAAGCCACCATTTATCTTGTGTAAAACTTTCTCCATTCGTTGGGTTGAAATGGTGGTTACGTTGCTTCCGCGCTTCCCGCGTAGGGTGACCTGTTTGCCTTTGCAATAGAATTTCATAATCAATTTGGAAAAGCTCCAAGAGATGTCACCTAGCATTGTCAGCCATTCTATGCCCAGCATAGCCTCATAATCATCAATTGGTAGGAGGAAGAAGTCAGCAATAATTTCTTAGCCTTGCAATAATAGTTTCACCTGCGGGCATCTTTGATTGCATTTTAGGATTCGATCGTCGGCGACCTTTACGTCGAACTTGCTGCAACCTTCGATATGGAGCGCCATCTGAGCAGCAACCTTACTGTTTAGAAAGTTATTAGTGCTGCTTGTATTGATGAGAATGATGATTGGTTATTGTTTGAGCAGGCCTTCAACTTTCATCGTTTGCGGATTTAAGTAGCTGGCTAGCGCATGTACCATAAAGTCGGTCGATTGCAGCTCTTCTTCCACATCTTCATCCTCATGTTCAAGACTCTCTTCTTCCACTGGTTCAATCACAAGAAGTCCCCCTTTTTTATAGCGATGCTCGCGGCTCCATAGCTCATCACAATGCCAACATAGCCCCTTAGCAGATCGGTCTCGAAGCTCTTCTCTTGTCAACCTTTTTGGTGCAGGAGCTTGGGTGATAGTAGGGGGGGCTAAGGGCTTTAATATTGCTGGTTTGGGAGTGATCTGATAGAACCCCAGAGGAATTCTATAGAGATTGATCTTTGAGGGGAATCCTTGGAACACTCTAGGGGTACCACCCTCCAAGTAGCCTAGTGGCTGTAATTCTAGATTGATCTTTCTTATTCCAAAGAGGTGGAGGCTACAAGCTTATATAGAGCTCCAAACCCTAGTCCTAAGGGCTGCTTCCTAAGTGAACTATCAATTTGCCCTCAACCTTAGTGGGCCGGCCCAGTAACAAGGGGGGCGGCGGCTAAGAAGCCCAAAGACCCAAATATAAACCCTAGCTTCTCTTCTTTATAGGATAAAGGCGGCTAGGTGGGGTTTATTACAGTCTCACAGGGTTTTTATTAGATGCTACATGGTTGAGTAGGACCCAACCCTACTAGGGTCCTATCGAGCCTGCCTTCTTCGAATCAGCCTTGTCCTCAAGGCTGGGGTTCCATGAACTCAGGGAACCGGGTCTTCAACTCCTTATATGATTCCCATGTGGCATCTTCGAGTGGTAAATTAGTCCAATGTACTAGTACTTCAGTAGAGGGACGTCGACGACGCATCACGACTCTGTGATCGAGGATGGCTTGTGGTTGGGCTTGAATATTTTCATCATCAGTGGTGTTGGGCAGTTGGATCTGGGGTGTCTCGTGTTCTCCCAACTTGGGCTTCAAGCATGACACGTGGAAGACAGGATAAATTTTGGCATCTTCAGGTAATTTAAGTCTGTACGCCACAACTCCAATATGCTCTATGATCTGATAGGGCCCATAAAAACATAGAGATAGCTTCATGGAGGCTCATGTGCTGATGGATAGTTGTTTATATGGCTGTAGGCGAAGATACACCCAATCTCCTACAAAAAATTCTCTTTCGTTTCTTCGTGTGTTAGCTTGTTGCTTCATTCTAGCTTGAGCGGTAGAGAGATTATCCTTTAGCAGCTATAGGAGTTTGTCCCTACCAATTAAATCTTGGTCGACCTGATCTACCTTAGCCGAGCCAATTACATACTTTGGAATCACAAGAGCCGGCCGACCATATAATGCTTCATATAGGGTATATTTTGTAGATGAATGATATGTAGTATTGTACCACCATTCGGCCCAGGGGAGCCATTTCGTCCACTCCTTTGGTCGATCACTAGCAAAACACCGAAGGTATGTCTCTAAACACCTGTTCACCACTTTTGTTTGGTCGTCTGTTTGTGGATGATATGCAGTACTCATCTTAAGTTTGGTGCCCTGCAACTGAAATAACTCGATCCAAAATTTACTAGTAAAGACCCTGTCACGATCACTTACAATGGACCTTGGCATCCCATGTAGTTTAATAATATTTTCTATGAAAATCTGAGCAATACTAACAAAGAAGTAGGGATTTCAGACAAAGACAAAAAAATGAGCATATTTCGTAAGTCGATCAACCACCACAAGGATTGTACTTTTACCTTTGGAAGGTGGTAGCCCTTCGATGAAGTCCATGGAGATGTCAGTCCACACCGAGTCAGGTATGGGTAGTGGTTGTAATTTCCCTAGACCCGCCACTGTTTCACCTTTTTGCTGTTGACATACATCACATTGTGCCACGTATTCAGAAATAATTTTTTTCATCCTTTTCCAATAAAAGTTTTGCCTCACTCTTTTATAGGTTCTTAGAAATCCGGAGTGCCCTGCTGAAGGTGTGGAGTGCATTTCGTGCAGAATGACTTTGATGCAAGGGGAGTTTGGTATAAGCACAATACGACCTTTATAGCGTAGATCCCTCGAATCCCAAGTATAGTGAGCTATTGCGCTTGGATCCTCCTCTAATTTTTTTATGATATTACTGGTTTCTGGATCCTTCTTCCATTCCTCCCTAATGCCCTCGAGGAAGCTGGTGGTAGGAAAAGAGATGGCCAAAAATTCAGCTTGTTGAGGGAGCCGTGAGAGTGCATCTGCAACAACATTTTCTTTCCCCTTTTGTAAATAATTTCATAATCAAATCCGAGAAGTTTGGTTACCCAATTTTGCTGCTCCGGGGATGAAATCTTCTACTCCAAAAAGTACTTAAGGCTTCTATGGTCGGTTTTAATCTGAAATCATTGGCCAATCAGGTAGGGTCTCCACTTTGTTACTACGTGCATAATGGCAAGCATCTCCGTATCATAGATAGATATTTTTTTATGGGAGGGAGACAACACCTTGCTAGTGTATGCGAGTGGTCGACCATCTTGCATGAGAACGGTCCAATTCCAACTCCCGATGCATCGGCCTCAATGATGAAGGGTCGATTGAAATCTGGTAGCGCTAGCACCGGTGCCGTTGTCATGGTTGCCTTAAGTCTGTCGAAGGCAACGGAGGCTTTGTTCGACATAGGAAGGCATCTTTTTTTAGTAGAGAAGTAAGGGGGGCACTAATCTTCCCATAGTCCTTCACGAATTTTCGGTAGTAGCCTGTTAGTCCAAGGAACCCACACAGCAACTTCACATTTATAGGTTTCGGCCAGCCTTGCATTGCTTCGATTTTTGTTGGGTCTATGGCCACTCCTTCTTCTGATTTTTGCTGGAGATACATAAGAAAGCCACCATTTATCTTATGTAAAACTTTCTCCATTCGTTGGGTTGAAACGGTGGTTACGTTGCTTCTGCGCTTCCCGCGTAGGGTGACCTGTTTGCCTTTGTAATAGAATTTTATAATCAATTTGGAAAAGTTCCAAGAGACATCACCTAGTGTTGTCAGCCATTCTATGCCCAGCACAGCCTCATAATCATCAATTGGTAGGAGGAAGAAGTCGGCAACAATTTCTTGGTCCTGCAGTAATAGTTTCACCTGCGGGCATCTTGGGTCGCATTTTAGGATTCGGCCGTCGGCGACCTTTACGTCGAACTTGTTACAACCTTCGATGTGGAGCGCCATCCGAGCAGCAACCTTACTATTTAGAAAGTTATTAGTGCTGCCTATATCAATGAGAATGGTGATCGGTTATTGCTTGAGCAGGCCTCCAACTTTCATCATTTGCGGATTTGAGTAGCCGGCTAGCGCATGTACCATAAAGTCGGTTGATTGTGGCTCTTCTTCCACATCTTCATCCTTATGTTCAAGACTCTCTTCTGGCTGTTCACTGATCTCTTCTTCCACTGGTTCAATCACAAGAAGTCTCCCCTGTTTGCAGCGATGCTCGCGGCTCCACGGCTCGTCACAATGCCAACATAACCACTTGGCAAATCGGTCTCGAAGCTCTTCTCTTGTCAACCTTTTTAGTGCAGGAGCTCAGCTGATAGTAGGGGGGCTGAGGGCTTCGATATTGCTGGTTAGGGAGCGACCCTAGTCCTCCGGGCTTGTGGTTCAATCGCTCCTCCTGAAGTCATGCGAAAGAGATGGCTGCCATAAGCGTGTACGATTGTCACACTTTAACTTCTCCCCGGATCTCCGGCTTCAAGCCCTCAATAAATGTCCCCAATAACTATTTTTCAGACCAATCATGAGTTTAATTAGATAACCTTTCAAACCTGGTTTGATACTCCTGGATGGTGGAGGTTTGTCGGATCTTTGCTAGTTGTCCATCGATGTTCTCGTAATCGATTGGTCCGAAACGGATCAGCAATCCTTCTTTGAATTGTCGCCATGAGAGGACTCCATGAGTATGTTCAAACCAATCAAACTATTGTATGGCATCTCCTTCAAGATGTATAGCTGCAATTTCTACCATAGATCCATCTGCAGTTTTGTGGTATCGAAAATATCGCTCCGTGCGCGAGATCCAACCAATCGGGTCTCCTTCTTCCCATCTAGGGAAGTCCACCCTCATGCGTGGATAGTGGGGATCGGTCATAGAGCCTCCCCTCTCCTGGAGGTCATCTCTTCGATTAGAGCTCTCTCCTTGATGTGATTTCTTTGGGCTCGGTGGTCGACCCAAACTAAGTTCGGCAAAGAGAGTCTGAATCTTCTCCTCCATTCGTGTCTCGAAGGCTTCGAATTTAGCATCAATTGCCTCCTCGGATGCCATAGCATATGTTTCCAAATTTGTAATATTAAGATCTCTTTTTTGCTATCGGGTTAAAGGCATGTATTGGTTGAGAGAAGTGGTGGTTGAAAGGGTTGGTGGATTGGTGAATGTAGGCTGCGGTTTAGGCTTGCTTTGTGGCTGTTTTGGGTGCAGTTTGGGGCTGTGGTTTGATGGAGTTTTTGGGCTGTGATGGTAGTGGATGAAGGTTAGGGAAGAGGGTTTTAGATCTGTGGTAGATTACAGCAAAAATTTGATAAAAATCAGTGGCAATTGCTGCCTATATGCGCTGTCTCGTAAGAGCAGAATTGTCGTCGAAGAAATAACAGTTTCTCGACGAAATTTCCAGCAAAAACTCAGGGGTTTGAGGAGGAGGTTTGACGGTAGAATCTTAATTTAGATAGCAATAAGAATAACAATTGGATCAAGAAATTTGATAAAACCCTAGAGGAATTCTATAGAGATTGATCTTTGAGGGGGATCAACCCTTGGAACGCTATAGGGGTTCCACCCTCCAAGTAGCCTGGTGGCTGCAATTATAGATTGATCTTTCTTATTCCAAAGAGGTGGAGGCTACAAGCTTATATAGAGCTCCAAACCCTAACCCTAGGGGCTGCTTCCTAAGTGAACTACCCAATTTGCCCTCAACCTTAGCGGGTCGGCCCAGTAACAAGGGGGGCGACGGCTAAGAAGCCCAAAGACCCAAATATAAACCCTAGCCTCTCTTCTTTATAGGATAGAGGTGGCTAGGTGGGGTTTATTACATTCTCACAGGGTTTTTATTAGCTGCTACATGGTTGAGTAGGACCTAACCCTGCTAGGGTCCTATCAAAATTTCGACAGCAAAGCAGTAAAGAAATCGGTGCAAGTTGCGATAGCAGAATTCTCGTCAAAAAATTTTAGCAGTTTGCGATGAGAGATTGCAGCAACACATGAATTTTTTTTTGATGAATTCCATAATAGATCAATCACGGATGGGAGCCAAGATGATCTATGAGGTGCACAAAAAATTTCATTCAAAAAGGATAACAATTAGATCGGTTAAAGGCAGCAACACGCGGCTGAAATTTTCTGCAACGATCCTTCATTCACAAAGATGGTAACTTTTGCGACGTAAGGAATTCGCAGGCAAGGGATCGATAGAAAAACTTCTTTTTGATATTTTAGATGAAAAATTGCAGCAGCAAAAGGTATTGGTGGTAGAAAAATACTAGATCTCTGATGCAATTGGAGGTGGCGACTATAGATTGAATTGATCTACATCAAGAGATGACGACGTCAAGAGCAATTGTGGGAATTGCTTGGCTGATGGTGGGCGATAGGGATGGTAGCAAAAGCAGCAAGATCGCTACTCTGATACCAGATGATAGAACCCCAGAGGAATTCTATGGAGATTGATCTTTGAGGGGGATCAACCCTCGGAACGCTATAGGGGTTCCACCCTCCAAGTAGCCTAGTGGCTGCAATTCTAGATTGATCTTTCTTATTCCAAAGAGGTGGAGGCTACAAGCTTATATAGAGCTCCAAACCCTAGCCCTAGGGGCTGCTTCCTAAGTGAACTACCCAATTTACCCTCAACCTTAGCGGGCCGGCCCAGTAACAAGGGGGGCAACGGCTAAGAAGCCCAAAGACCCAAATATAAACCCTAGCCTCTCTTCTTTATAGGATAGAAGCGGCTAGGTGGGGTTTATTACACTCTCACAAGGTTTTTATTAGATGCTACATGGTTGAGTAGGACCCAACCCTGCTAGGGTCCTATCATGACCCTAGTCCTCTGGGCTTCGTGGTTCAATCGCTCCTCCTGAAGTCGTGCGAAAGAGATGGCTGCCATAAGCATGTACGGTTGTCGTGCTTTAACTTCTCCCTGGATCTCCGACTTCAAGCCCTCGATAAATGTCCCCAATAACTATTTTTCAGACCAATCACGAGTTTGATTAGATAACCTTTCAAACCTAGTTTGATACTCCTGGACGATGGAGGTTTGTCGGATCTTTGCTAGTCGTTTGTCGATGTTCTCGTAATCGGCTGGTCCGAAATGGATCAGTGGTCCTTCTTTGAATTGTCACCATGAGAGGACTCCATGAGTATATTTAAACCAATTAAACCATTATATGGCATCCCCTTCAAGATGTATAGCTGTAATTTCTATCATAGATGCATCTACGATTTTGTGGTACCGAAAATATCGCTCTGCGCGCGATATCCAACTAATCGGGTCTCCTTCTTCCCATCTAGGGAAGTCCACCCTCATGCGTGGATAGTGGGGATCAGTCATAGAGCCTCCCCTCTCCTGGTGGTCATCTCTTCGATTATAGCTTTCTCCTTGATGTGATTTTTTTGGGCTCGATGGTCGACCTAAACTAAGTTCGGCAAAGAGAGTCCGAATCTTCTCCTCCATTCATGTCTCGAAGGCTTCGAATTTAGCATCAATTGTCTTCTCGGATGCCATAACATATGTCTCCAAATCTGTAATATTAAGATCTCTTTTTTGCTGTCAGGTTAAAAGCATGTATTGGTTGAGAGAAGTGGTGGCTGAAAGGGTTGGTGGATTGGTGGATGTAGGCTGCGGTTTAGGCTTATTTTATGGCTACTTTGGGTATAGTTTGAGGCTATGGTTTGATAGAGTTTTTGGGCTGTGATGGTAGTGGATGAAGGTTAGGGAAGAGGGTTTTAGATCTGTGATAGATCGCAGTAAAGATTTGACAAAAATTAGTAGAAATTACTGCCTATACGTGCTGTCTCGTAAGAGCAGAATAGTCATCGAAGAAATAGCAATTTCTCGATAAAGTTTTCAGTGAAAACTCAGAGATTTAAGGAGGGGGTTTGATGGTAGAATCTTAGTTTAGATAACAGAAAGGATAATAAATTGGATCAAGAAATTTTGATGGCAAAACAGTAAAGAAATCGATGCAAGTTGCGATAGCAGAATTCTCGTCGAAAAATTTCAGCAGTTTGTGACAAGAGATTGCAGCAACACATGATTTTTTTTTTTTGATGAATTCCATGATAGATCAATCATGGATGGGAGCCAAGATGATCTATGAGGTGCACAAGAAATTTCGTTCAAAAAGGATAACAATTAGATCGATTAAAGGTTGCAACACGCGGCTGAAATTTTCTACAGCGATCCTTCGTTCGCAAAGATGGTAACATTTACGATGCAAGGAATTCACAGGCAAGGGACAAATAGAAAATTTTCTTTTTGGTATTTTAGATGAAAAATTATAGTAGCAAAGGGTATTGGTGGTAGAAAAATACTAGATCTCTGATGCAATTGTAGGTGGCGACTGTAGATTGAATTGATCTACGTCAGGAGATGACGGTGGAGACAACGACATCAAGAGCAATTATGGGAATTGCTTGGCTAATGGTGGGCGATAGGGATGGTAGCAAAAGTAGCAAGATCGCTGCTCTGATACCAGATGATAGAATCGTAGAGGAATTCTATGAAGATTGATCTTTGAGGTGGATCAACCCTTGGAACGCTATAGGGGTTCCACCCTCCAAGTAGCCTGGTGGCTACAATTGTAGATTGATATTTCTTGTTCCAAAGAGGTGGAGGCTTACAAGCTTATATAGAGCTCCAAACCCTAGCCCTAGGGGCTACTTCCTAAGTGAACTACCCAATTTACCCTCAACTTTAGTCGACCGGCCCAGTAACAAGGGGGGCGGTAGCTAAGAGGCCCAATAGCCCAAATATAAACCATAGCCTCTCTTCTTTATAAGATAGAGGTGGCTAGGTGGGATTTATTACACTCACAGGGTTTTTATTAGCTGCTACTTGGTTGAGTAGGACCCAACCCTGCTAGGGTCCTATCAGGTTCCTAAAGGAACAATAAGGAACTCAATGAATAATGACAAGTTTAGTAGATTAATTTTTGAGGCACCCAAGTTCGAATGGGTACCTAAAAATCATCTTCTTTTGTAGACACATTCACCCACACAAGGTATGAGCAAGAGATGGTACCTTGATAGTGGATGCTCAAGGCACATAACCAAAGATCCATCTCAATTCTCTAAGCTCACTAACCAAGACGAAGAGTATATCACCTTCGGAGACAACAACAAAGGTAAAATCATTGGCAAGGGAACTATAGGTAACAAATCAAGTTTTTAAATTGATAATGTATTATTGGTAGAAGGTTTAAAGCACAATCTCTTGAGCATTAGTCAATTATGTGATAAGGGATATATTATGAAATTTGAATCTAATGCTTGCATCATTGAAAAACCATACAACAACACATCTATGATTGCACTAAAATAAAATAACATCTGTTGAATCTCGAATTTTGATAATGAAACTAATTGATTGTGATTTATTGTTTAATTGTGTTTTGAGTTACGCAGGTCTACTATCGATCAGGACTAGACAGTTGACGCTGGAGGAATTGACGTTGTGCCGAAGGTGATCACGTCAGGATATTGGATGTCGAGCAGGAGGTTCAGTCGACAATCGACAGAAGGCTTCATACGTCGTGCATCAGGCCAAGATGCATGTTGCGCTAAGGATATCGGGGTTGCGGAGGTCATCCGTCGATTGGGCAACGGACCGCAAAAGAGGACGATGTACCGAAGGATCGGACGAAGCACCGACCAATGACGTGTCGGGCAACTGAATGTCAATTCGTGTTGTAATAACTGTCTAGATCGAAGTAGAGTGTTTGTTTATTTGTGTTCAGGATTAACTACGATGAAGATAAAGACGTAAAGTGAAACAAAATGCCAGAAGACAAGTGGGATGGATCATTGGGAGTTCGAGAGTTCGATGGAAGTCCGAAGATTCATTGGGAGTAGTTGCCGGAACCGACCGAGAACGAGTAGGGAGCTTGCCGAAGGATTTTCGGAAGTTCGCCGAAAGGTTCATCAGAAGTTCACGGAGCTTGCCAAGAAAGATCGGAGCTGGCCAAAGAAGCTCGATGGAACTCACCAAGATCGTCATAAAGTCCGGGAGCTTGTCGGGAGTCCGCAGAATGGTTTCCGAGGGTTCGTCGGAAGACCGCCGGAAGTTCGCCGAAAGCTCACCGAAAGAAGTCTTATCTTATGGACTTTGAAATAGCTTAAAAATGTCTTTAAAATTTGTAGTTAGCACATAATTTGGTTTAGGATTAGGTTTTAATCCTATAAACCAAATTTGAGCCAATTCAGACTTCGTTTGGACCGCTTTAGTGAGTTTTCTACCAAACCATGTCTTGAAAAAATGACTGGCAAAGAGCACCGCCCCAGGCTAGGCGGTGGAACCGCCCAGAGGCCGAGA
Organism: Musa beccarii; assembly: GCA_024322285.1. Classification (NCBI taxonomy): domain Eukaryota; kingdom Viridiplantae; phylum Streptophyta; class Magnoliopsida; order Zingiberales; family Musaceae; genus Musa; species Musa beccarii. The sequence goes on along the minus strand of CM044401.1, from coordinate 35,424,990 downwards.
CCTGTGCAGTGGAATCACCCCAGGCAGGCGGTAGCACCGCCTAGCACCTGCTGTGTCAGTCTGCTAGATTGACAGGCGGTAGAACCGCCTCTGACAGGCGGTAGCACCGCCCGACACCGGGAAACTCAAAAGAATTCAAATTTGGAGCCCAAATTTAACTCACTTTGAGGCCTATAAATACCCCTCACATTCTTGGATGAAAGTTGTCTATAACTGAAAAAAAGAAGGGGGAAACTCTCTTGAAAGTGTGTCAAATCTTCCCTCTAAGTCTTAAGAGTGTTCTAGTCCAAGAGAGGGGTAGGAGTGCTTGTAAGGGTTATCTCCTAAGCCCGTCAAAAGGAGAAGTGTTGTAAGGGAGTTCATCCTCACCCGTTGGAAGGAGGATAGCTAGTGAAGAAGCCGGTGGCCTCAAGTGAAGAGGAATCGGGAGTGGACGTAGATCGGATGACCAAACCACTATAAAAATCTGGTTTGCATTTACGTTCTTGCTATTTACTTTGCTGCAAACCCTTTCCACTTGCTCCATTATTTACTCAACTTCATCTTCATCTTATTACGTATGCTTTAAAGTTAAAACGCAATCTTTCCGGGTTCAAATAAAACATTGCATTCATTCGTACGAAGTTTCCGAACCTGTTTTAATCGCTGAAAATTTCTCGTTCCTTACCGCTGCACTAATTCACCCCCCCCCCCCTCTTAGTGCCGCTCGATCCCTAACAATTGGTATCAGAGCCACGTTCTTTCTCTTTCGTATTTACACCCGTGAGAAATGGCTCTTTTTGGCTTTCAAGAGGGCTTTTCGATTTTTCGTCCACCGTTCTTTAACGGATCGGACTACACTTATTAGAAAACTCGAATGAGAGTTTTCATACTTTCAATGGACTTAGATTTATGGAACATTATTGAAAATGGTTTTCAACTTCCCTCTAAACCGATGAATGAATGGTCGGACTTAGAAAGAAAATCTTTTTCCTTGAATGCAAAAGCTATGAATGCCTTATTTTGCGCTTTAGACAAAAATGAGTTCAACCGGATTGCTACGTGCGAAACAGCTTTTGACATTTGGCGAACTCTTGAAATCACGCATGAAGGAATGAGTAGAGTCAAAGACTCGAAAGTTAATATTTTGATGCACGATTTTGAGATTTTCCGAATGGCACCAAGTGAAACTATCGATGGCATGTTCTCCCATTTCTCGGATGTCATCAATAGTCTAAAAACTCTTGGTAAATGTTTTTCAAATTTTGAACTCGTAAACAAGATTTTAAGATCTCTTCCAAAAAGATGAGATCCGATAATAATCGCAATACAAGAATCAAAAGATCTAAATAACTATCCTATTGATGAACTTATTGGGTCTTTAAAGACCTATGAAATGAGTTTCTTGGAACGTTTTGAACTCAATGAACACATGAACCACCTTCTAAAGAACAAGAAGGATTTGGAACTTCAGACAAATGAATACCACTTGAGTGATGACTCAAGTGATGGGGACAATGATGAACTTGAACTTCGAACACTAAATCTTAATAAGTTCATTAAAGAAAAATTAAAAAATATAAATGAACTTGAACAAAGAATGAGGCCAAAGAAGAGGAAGGCTTGCAAAGAAGAATCAAGTAAAGATGAGGTGAAATGGGCTTTGATGGTTTTCGACAATGAGGTAAGAAATGTTAGGATCAAAAGGCACTAAGAGGGGGTGAATTAGTGCAGCGGATTAAACTCGTATTCTTGAAACCGATTTCTTGAAAGAAACACAAGTTCAGTAGGAAGATTTCGATTCGACTTAAAGAGAACTTGAAATTAATTGCTTGTGAAAAGGAACTAACTATGAACTTGCATCCAAGAAATGAAATGATTCAGAAATATAAACACTCACATATTTAAGGACACAATGATGTATAGTGGTTCGGTCAAATGACCTACATCCACTCTTGAAGCCTTTGCGATGAGGCTCCTCTCTTCCACTAGCAAGTCCTTTGAAGGGGAAGGATCAAACACCCCTTTTTACAACCCTTTACAAGATGTTCACACTTGTACAAGATCTCTCAAGAAGAAGAAAGGTGAACACTTAGCAAAGAATACAACACTTTTCAAACTCTTCAAAAGCTCAAGACTCAAACTTTTTCTTGCTCAAAAGGGTTCCCTTTCAAATTAAAAGGAAGGGGTATTTATAAGCCTCAAAGTGATACAAATTTGGAGCCCAAACATGGAGCCAAAAATTTGAATCCTTTGAGTTTTTCTTTCAAGTCTTGGCAGATGACACACCCAGCGTGTTCTATCGCTTTTCCCAAGGTATACGCTGCTTTCACGCACCAAAGCACTATACATTATCGCTTAAATTTCTTGCTACCGTTTGATGAGATGGGCGGTACTTATCGCTTATAGCATTTGAAAACTACCGCTTAAGAGCTTAATGAGTTTTATCACTCTTGCATGCACGCTATCGGTGTCTTTGGCGGTGCTACGCTTCATACATGTCTTCTTTGGCAGAGCTACGCCTCAATTAGTAAAGGCGGTGCTACCCTTACACCTAATCGCTGCAAAATGAAGCTACCGCCAAAAAATATGGCTTTATGCTTGCTACTTGGCTGGGCGGTGCTACTATTTGGACCTAATCAATCGCTGGGTTTCATCGCTTCACCAACTGGCTGGCGGTTTTCAGATTTTAAAATGGCGGTATACGCCAAAGCTAATCGCTGTTTGAGCACGCTTGATCAGCTTGTTATAACACGCCCCAATGAATTTCTACTTGGTTCTGGTTCTGGGATGCTACGCCAAAGATGTGATGCAACGTGCATGCATGCACATGAAGATGCATGCTTTTGGCGGTAATGCATGCAACGTGCATGCATGCATGCTGCATGCATCGCTTGGCGGTAACCGCCAAAGATGCATACACGTAGATTGGGTTTGGGCCAAAATTTTGGCCCAAACTCATCCTAATCAAGGCCCAATGGGCCCCCACTTTGGGTTATCTAATCCTAACCCAAAATACGTGCTAACTACAAATTTTAAAGACGTTTCTAAGCTATTACAAAGTCCACATGACAACTTCTTCCGGCGAGCTTCCGGTCAACTTCGATAGCGTTTTCCGACGAACCTTCTGGAAACCATTCCGCGGACTCACGGCAAGCTCTCGGACTTCACGATGATCTTGGCGAGTTCCCCGAGCTTCTTTGGCAAGCACGATCTTTCTTGGCAAGCTCCGCGAACTTCCGACGAACCTCCCGCGAACTTCCGAAACCCTTCGGCAAGCTTCCTACTGCTTCTCGGCCAGATTCCGAAACGAATCTTCTGACTTCCTTTGAACACTCGAACTCCCAACGATTCATCACACTTGTCTTGCCCTTTGTTTCGCTTTACGCCTTCATCCCTATCGAGTCAATCCCATATAGTAGACTGCATAACTCAAAACGCAGTTAGACCATTAAATCACACTCAATTAGTTTCATCATCAAAATCCGAGATTCAACAATCTCCCCCTTTTGATGATGACAACTAATTGATGATCCACGAGTTAACCATAACTCCCTGAGTTTAACACAAAATCCCCTATCAATATGCAATTGATAGAACCCTTGGATTATCCCAAATCCAAGTAACATGTATCATTCATGTAGTGAAATAAGAACAAACCATCATGCAAATATAAAATATTCAATCAATGCATGAAGTCATCAATCTACTTCTCCCCCTATGTCATCAACAAAAAGGAGAAGTATCATTATAGCTAGTTTAAAAGATATGCAGATTTTTACAACAAACTAGCTTGCACTTTGCAAGATATGCAGATTTTACAACATCATACAACATTTTGCAATACAACATTAAGTTATACCATTCAATCATAGGAAGTTTCAAAGATGGGCAATGATGGTAATTTTCACTTGCTTCTTGAGATGTGCAAGTTTGCACCTTGTTTCTCACGATAGCAATATTTGCATCATTTGATATAACAATTCTTAGCTTCTCATGAAGTTACAAAGTAGGAATCAAGATGGCAAATTTTGCAATGTTCGAGCTAAAACTTTCTCCCCCTTTGTTAGCATCAAAAAGAAAGGGAGGATAAAATACTTCAAATAATCTTGCATAAGATTCAACAATAATTTGTAACAAAAATGCAAGCAATTTTGAAGAAGTGAAATTGAGCAAGATTTTTGCCTCTCTTGAGATAGCAACTCTTTGCTTCTCAATGTTCTTTAGCAAAATTTTCTCTTTTGAAGCACAAGCTAGCAATAAATCTTCTCCCCCTTTGTTTTTGTCAAAGAGAAGGGATGAATATTATCTCAATCAAATAATTTTGCATCAATCAATATATCAATCATCACATGATGCATACGAGATGATATTGAAACATGAGAAATCATGTCATGAAGGATATCAATATGTAATTTCAACAAGAATCAAAACCAAAAGATATCATCCATGATTCATAACTTTTCATTTTAGCAAGATCTAGATTCATATTTATCAATTTTTAATTCAAGATAAATGTCATACAACCAAGAATCATGATATATGAAAGCATATCGATATTAAGGATCAAATCATGATTACAAGTGCTAACATATTTTCTTTTCATTCATTTTTAAGCCATGATAAAAGAATAAATCAATGATTCAAATATTAAGCACAATTCTTTTTCATCAAATTTTCAATCGTATAAGGCTTACATGGCAAATATCAATTCATGATAAAGGGTATACTATCTTGAATCATGATGCATAAAACATATCATTCTCATAGATCAAGTCATGATTCATTGATTCATCATAAGGCAAATTTCTTTTCAATTATCTATTTTTCAATTGCCACATAAGACATACAAGCCAAAGAATTTTTGTCATTTCTATATTATGAAATATATGATAATAAGACTCATGATTCATTTAAAAAGGTATAGCATAAAGAGTAACTTGATTCAAGTATAAGATTTTTCATCAAGATCACATTTCATAAGAATCAAGATATCAAGATCACAAATTCATAAAAATTCAAGGATTGAATTCCGAGAAATCATAAGACAAGTTACATTTCATTTAAAGAATTTTCTTTTGATAAAATGAAAAGAGAATGGTAAAAGATCTTGATTTATAAAGAGTTTCAAGTCATAGTTGTCAAGATCATAATTCCACTAAAGTATTTTCATTAGTAAAGAATCACATGAGCACTTGATTGTTGCATAAATAATTTTATTGCATCATGATTTATAAAATTTTACAACGTGAATCATAGGAGGTAAAATAGCAATAATATCAATCATGATTCATTGGATAGCAAATTGCAAAGAGAACAATTTGTTTCATGCACCTTGATTCACACAAGTCAAGTTATGATTCCAAGAGATTAAGAGATGAATCAAGAATCTTTAACAAGTCTTATTCAAATTCATAAAAGATATCAAGAAGAGCAACATTTCTTGTACATTGATATTCAAACCATGACAAGTGATATATCAAACATTTGCATTTATATTTCAATCATCAAGTCATGTGTATTGAAACATAGGAGAAATGTTCAAATTACACATGTAATGTTTCAACATTCAAAACACATTTTCTCAAGTTGAGTATCAATAAGTCAAGAGAAAATAACTTATGATTCATTTGGATTTTCTTCAACAACATGGGAGAATCATGGTATGAAGTGAGAGATCTTGAAAGACTCAAGTTATCAAGATCACAATGTAGTTTAAGCTCATTCAAATCAAATTATTAACTTGTAACTCATAATCGAATCATCAAAATCAATTTCGAGATTCACAAAATATCATGAAATCATTAATCTCGATAAGATAGGAAAAATATGTTCTTTTTAAGTTGTTTGTTTCATACAAGTGTGCTCATGTTTCTAAAATGAGTATCAAATTTAAGACCAAAACATGAGTTTGTCATCAAGATATGATATCACAAAGTCATTAAGCATGATCACAAACTTTTAGTATTTTTATTTCAATGATGATTTCATAATATATGTTCAAACATTTATATGGAACCCATCATTGTAGAAATTCAAAACATAAGTTTGTCATTAAATCCATCAAGATCATATGCATCAAACATCATAATAGTATATTTTCTCATCTTTATGAGTTTCAATTTATGTGATTTGATCTTTCATAAGAATGTTCAAATTTTTCATATGAAAATGTCATGCATCATATTCAAAAACGAAAATATCATCAAAATCATTTTAATTCTTTCTTACATTAGTTATAACAAGATGATCGATGCTCAAATTTTTGGTAAAATCATGCATCATTTTATAAATCTGAAAAATAATTTTCGTCATAAAATCATCAAGTCCAAATGTAATACAAGACAACATTAAAATCACATTTCTTTTATTTAGAAAATTTATGAGTTAGGTCTTTATAATTGATTTCATGAAGACATGTATCATCTAAAAATTTCATCATAAAAGGGTCAAGACCCATTAATCCAAGATAGAAGTTTTTAACTCAACATCACTTCAACAACTCATGCATGATATAAAATCATCAAGCATCATGTTTAAAGACAATGTAAACTATCAAGATACTCATGCATGGGTTGATTCTATTAGGTGTCTAAACATTATCACAAATCATACAATCATCAATCATATTTTTATTTTTCAAAAATACTATAAAGAAAAGCATAGTATAATTTCGAATTTTTTTAAAAAAAAAATTTCTAAAAACACAAGAAAAACATTAAAAAAATTCCTACTAACTAAGATAAGCATTCATGGAAATCATCATGTAATTTCAAAATAATTCAAGGAAGTTAAGTTACTTACCTCATTGTCGAAGCCCATGAAAGCGTAGTTTGCTTCTTCTTTCCTTGATTCTTCTTTCCAAGCCTTCTTCTTCTTCTTTGGCCTCTTTCTCCGTTCAAGTTCATTTGTGTTTTTTAATTTTTGTTTAATGAACTTGTTAACATTCATTGTTATGTATTCAATGTCCTCATTGTCCTCATCACTTGAGTCATTACTCAAGTGGCATTTCATAGTTCGGAGTTCAAAAACCTTCTTGTTCTTTAGAAGGTTGTTCATGTGCTCATCATGTTTATCATATTCATCATGTTCCATTTCATAGGTCTTTAAGGACCCAATGAGTTCATCAATAGAGTAATTATTTAGATCCTTTGATTCTTGAATCGCCGTATTTTAGGATCCCACCATTTTGAAAGGGATCTTAAGATCTTGTTAGTGAGTTCAAAACCCAAAAACTTTTACCAAGACTTTTCAAGCTATTGACGACATCCGTGAAGCGGTGTACATGTCGTCGATAGATTCGCTTGGTGTCATTTGGAAGAGCTCAAAATCATGCAACAAGAGGTTTACTTTAGTCTTTAACTCTACTAGTTCCCTCATGCGTGATTTCAAGTATTTGCCATATATCAAAAGCCGTTTCAAGAAGAAATTGATTGAACTCATTTTTGTTCAAAGCACAAAATAAGGCATTCATAGCCTTTGCATTCAAAGAAAAAGATTTTCTCTCTAAGTCCGACCATTCGCTCGTCGGTTTAGAGGGAAGTTGAAAGTGTTTTCAATGATGTTCCACAAATCCAAATCCATTGAAAGCATGAAAACTCTCATTCGAGTTTTCCAATAAGTGTAGTCCGATCCGTTAAAGAACGGTGGACGAAAAACAAAAGCCCTCTTGAAAACCATTTAGAGCCATTTCTCACGGTGTAAATCCGAAGAGAAAGAACGTGGCTCGATACCAATTGTTAGGATCAAAAGGCACTAAGAGGGGGTGAATTAGTGCAGCGATTAAACTCGTATTCTTGAAACCGATTTCAAGAAAGAAACACAAGTTCGTAGGAAGATTTCGATTCGACGAAAGAGAACTTGAAATTAATTGCTTGTGAAAAGGAACTAACTATGAACTTGCATCCAAGAAATGAAATGATTCAGAAATATAAACACTCACATATTTAAGGACACAATGATGTATAGTGGTTCGGTCAAATGACCTACATCCACTCTTGAAGCCTTTGCGATGAGGCTCCTCTCTTCCACTAGCAAGTCCTTTGAAGGAAGGATCAAACACCCCTTTTACAACCCTTTACAAGATGTTCACACTTGTACAAGATCTCTCAAGAAGAAGAAAGGTGAACACTTAGCAAAGAATACAACACTTTTCAAACTCTTCAAAAGCTCAAGACTCAAACTTTTCTTGCTCAAAAGGGTTCCCTTTCAGCTGAAAAGGAAGGGGTATTTATAAGCCTCAAAGTGATACAAATTTGGAGCCCAAACATGGAGCCAAAAATTTGAATCCTTTGAGTTTTTCTGCATCTTGATCAAGTCTTGGCAGATCGACACACCCAGCGTTCTACTCAGCTTCACCCGGCGGTGCTACCGCTGGCTTTCACGCACCAGCGGTACTAAAGCTTGAGCAAAGGTGCTACGCGGCTTACAGAGTCTGGGCGGTATAGCTTTCAGCAGCGGTGTGCTACCGCTTTGCTATAATGCCGGCTACACGAGTCTGCCATCAGAGCATGCACGCTATCGGTGTTCTGGCGGTGCTACCGCCTCAGCCTACCGGTTCTTGGCGAGAGCTACCGCTCACTCAGGCTTAGTCTGTTGGCGGTGGTATACGCCCGACCAATCGCTTCTGGTCGAACTACCGCTTCGAGCCAATGGCTTGGCGGTGCTACCGCTTCACCAATCTTGCTGGCGAAGGTACCGCTTCAGCTTACCATTCTGGCGGCGGTGCTATCGCCCACCACCTGCCGGCTTTGGCGAGCTACCGCCTCTACCAATGCTGGCGAATGGTGCTACCGCCACCGGTTCTTGTGGTTCTGCTTTGATTCTGCTGGCGATGCTCGCCAAAGATGCATGCAACGTGCATGCATGCACACAAAGAAGATGCATGTCTTTGGCGGTGCAACCGCCAAAGATGCATGCAACGTGCATGCATGCACACAAATTTGATGCATGCTTTGGCGGTGCAACCGCCAAAGATGCATACACGTAGCTTGATTGGTTTGGGCCAAAATTTTGGCCCAAACTCATCCTAATCAAGGCCTAATGGGCCACTTTGGGTTATCTAATCCTAACCCAAAATACGTGCTAACTACGAATTTTAAAGACGTTTCCTAAGCTATTACAAAGTCCACATGACAACTTCTTCCGTGAGCTTCCGTCAACTTCGGCAGTCTTCCGACGAACCTTCGGAAACCATTCCGCGGACTCACGGCAAGCTCTCGACTTCACGATGATCTTGGCGAGTTCCCCGAGCTTCTTTGGCAAGCACGATCTTTCTTGGCAAGCTCCGCGAACTTCCGACGAACCTCCCGGCGAACTTCCGAAAACCCTTCGGCAAGCTTCCTACTGTTCTCGGCCGCTCCTTAACGCTCCCAACGAATCTTCGGACTTCCTTTGAACACTCGAACTCCCAACGATTCATCACACTTGTCTTCGGCCCTTTGTTTCGCTTTACGCTTCATCCCTATCGTAGTCAATCCTGCTCGATAGTAGACCTGCATAACTCAAAACGCAGTTAGACCACAAATCACACTCAATTAGTTTCATCATCAAAATCCGAGATTCAACAAGAAACTCACCCAAGTTGCTTTTACCTTATTTTGAAATTACATGATGCTTTTCATGAGTTGCTTGAAATAGTTGGTAGGATTTTTTTATGCATTTTCCTTTCTAGTAATTTTTTGAAAATTAAAAATATGAATGATGCATGATTTGTGATAATGCTTAGGATTAATCCATGCATGTGTATCTTGATGTTTTATATTGCTTTTCGTTTCTAAACATGATGCTTGATGATTTTGTAACATGCATTAGTTTTTGAAGTAATATTGATTTGACTCTATGTTGTGGATTAACGTATTTTTTTGGTCAAATTGTTTTCATGTCAAATTAAGATGACATTTTGAGATGATGAAATTTCATGTATACTTTCCATATCGGTTTTCAATCTTAAACATGATACATATCTATGTATGAATTTCTTGAAAATCTTTTGATGATAGATGTATGTATCTTGATTATAATTTGAAAACTTCCATCTTGGCTTAATGGGTTTTAACCCTTTGTAATGATGAAATTTTTATTGATACATGTCTTCATGAAATCAATTATAAAGACCCAACCCACAAATTTTCAAAATGAAAAAAATATGGCTTTGATGTTGCCTTGTGTTATATTTGGACTTAATGGGTTTCATGACGAAAGTTATTTTTCAGATTTTTAAAATGATATATGATTTTAGCAAAAGTTTGAGCATTGATCATCTTGTTATAACAAATGAATGAAAGAAGTGAAATGATTTTAATGATGAATTCATTTCTAAATATGATGATGCTCTCATGTTTAAATATGATGCATGACATTGATCATTCTTATGAAAGATCAAATCATGTAAATTGAAACTCTTAAAAATAAGAAAATGCACTATCATAATGTTTTATTTTTGATGTGTTTGGTATTAACAGTCTTTATGACGAAACTTACGTCTTGCTTTGAAAAGTTGATACATGCTCACATGTAATCAATTTATGTTGCTCTTAGTAAAATTTTCGAATGAAAGATTTTGATGTATTTGATCTTAATGGGTTTAATGACAAACTTGTATTTTGAATTTATACAATGATGGATTCCATATAAATGTTTGAACATACATTATGAAATCATCATTGAAATGAAAATATTAAAAATTTGTTATAATGACTTTGTGATATCATATCTTGATGACAAACTCATGTTTTGGTCTTAAATTTGATAATCATCATTTGAAACATGAGCACACTTGTTTGAAACAAAATGAAACATATTATCATGATAAATTGAATCTCATAATGTGTTATATTTTTATCTTAATGAATTTTATGATGAAGTTTGTCTTTCAATATTGAATGTTGATATTTCTATTTTATTTGACATCAAAAAACAAAGGCATGCTCATATGAAATAAATCATACAATGGAAATGCATGTTTCTTGAAATCTTTTGATTTTTCAAATAAAAGACAAGTGATAAATTCATTTATGATATTTTGTAAATCACTTGACTTATGAATGAGATTTTGATGATACGGTAATGACTTTATTCATGTTATGAATGTTAAAAATGATAATTTGATTTGGAGTTTCGAATTGACAAAATGAGTTTGAATAATTTTATGACTCCTCTCTTGATCACTTGAAATCATGACTTTGAATTCTTGACTTGAGATATTTTTGTGAATCAAAATATTTTCCTCTATGATTGCTTCTTTTTATCATTTACCAAAGAGGAGAACAATTCAAGTTTATGTCATTTGTGAATCTTATAAACTATGTTAATGATTTTGATGATTCGAACTTGAATGAGCTTTATCACAATCAAACTCTTGATACCTTAATATTTGATACTTGGAATTTCTTATGTATGAATCAAGTTGCTCTTTATGCTATATCTTTTTAAATGAATCATGAGTCTTATTATCATATATTTCATAATATAGAAATGACAAAAATTCTTTGGCTTGTGTGTCTTATGTGGCAATTGAAAAATAGATAATTGAAAAGAAATTTGCCTTATGATGAATCAATGAATCATGACTTGATCTATGAGAATGATATGTTTTTATGCATCATGATTCAAGATAGTATACCCTTTATCATGAATTGATATTTGCCATGTAAGCCTTATACGATTCAAAATTAATGTAAAATAATTATGCTTAATGATTGAATCATTAATTTATTCTTTTATCATGGCTTGAAAATGAATTAAAAGAAAATATGTTAAAACTTGTAATCATGATTTGATCCTTGATATTGATATGCTTTTATATATCATGATTCTTGGTTATATGACATTTATCTTGAATTAAAATTTGATAAATATAAATTTTGATCTTGCTAAAAAGAAAGTTATGAATCATGAATGATATCTTTTGGTTTTGATCCTTGTTGAATTACATATTGATATCCTTCATGACATGATTTCTTTGCATTGTTGTCTTATTTACATCATGTAATGATTGAACAATTGATGTATATTTTTATTGATGCAAATTTATAATTGATATGAAAAATTGCTTGTATAATGATTAAAATTTTTAACTATTTAGTCCTCCCTTCTTTTCGATAGTGACAAAGGGGGAGTTAGCTTGCTAGCTTATGTATCACAAGTGAAAGTGGCAAACATAGCTAGCTAGAACTTGCAAAAGGCAAAACTTGCACTTCTCAAAATGAGAAGAAAGAAATTGCAAAGTTGCATTATTTTTTTAACTCATGAGCTTATAGTTTTAAAATGTTATAAATTTTACAAAAATTACTAGCTCATTGCAAACAAAAAGTTGATGACTTGCAAAAGGAAAACTTAGGTGCAAAAGAGAAAAATTGAAAGGGAGCTAGTTTGCGTATTGCAAAGTATGCTAGCTTATCATTATTGCTTGCTTGCTTGTCATAAATTTTCCTCATACCATGATTTGTTTATGACTCCCTTGAATTCATGACTTGATATGTTAAAAATTCATGATGGAAATTTGTTATTTTGTCATGATGGAAGCATTCATGTAAAGGGAAAAGAATTGTATTCTTCCCTTCTTTTTGACAAAATCAAAGGGGGAGAAGATTTATTGCTAGCTTGCATGATTAATTTGCTAGCTCATTCAAGAGGAAGAAAATTGCTAGCTTGTGCATCAAAAGAGAAAATTTTGCTAGCTTGAATATTGAGAAGCAAAAAGTTGCTATCTCAAGAGAGGCAAAAATCTTGCTCAATTTCACTTCTTCAAAATTGCTTGCATGTTTGTTACAAATTATTGTTGAATCTCATGCAAGATTATTTGAAGTATTTGATCCTCCCTTTCTTTTTGATGCTAACAAAGGGGGAGAAAGTTTTTAGCTCGAACATTGCAAAAATTTGCCATCTTGATTCCTATTTTGCAACTTCATGAGAAGCTAAGAATTGTTATATCAAAGGATGCAAATATTGCTATCATGAGAAACAAGGTGTAAACTTGCACATCTCAGGAAGCAAGTAAAAAATTGTCATCATTGCCCATCCTTAAAAACTTGCTATGATTGAATGGTATGATTGGATATTGTAATGCAAAGCTATGTTTAAATGTTGTATGATGTATATCTAGATTGATAGCTAGTATGTTATAAAATTTGCATATCTTTTAAACTAGCTATGATGCAACTTCTCCTTTTTGTTGATGACATAGGGGGAGAAGTAGATTGATGACTTCATGCATTGTATTGAATATTTTATATATTGCATGATGGTTTAAATGTATTCTCATAACATTGTGATGAATGTTGCTTGGATTTAGGATAATCCAAGTGTTCTATTAATAGCATATTGATAGGGGGAGTTTGGTTAAACTTTGGAGAGTTATGGTTAACTCTGTTAGTCATCAATTAGTTGTCATCATCAAAAAGGGGGAGATTGTTGAATCTCGGATTTTGATAATGAAACTAATTGATTGTGATTTATTGTTTAACTGCGTTTTGAGTTACGCAGGTCTACTATCGATCAGGATTAGACAGTTGACGTTGGAGGAATTGACGTTGTGCTGAAGGTGATCACGTCAGGATATTGGATGTCGAGCCGAAGGTTCGGTCGACAATCGACAGAAGGCTTCATACGTCGAGCATCGGGTCAAGATGCATATTGCGCTAAGGATATCGGGGTTGCGGAGGTCATCCGTCGATTGGGCAACGGACCGCAAAAGAGGATGATGTACCGAAGGATCGGACGAAGCACCGACCAATGACGTGCCGGGCAACTGAATGTCAATTCATGTTGTAATAACTATCTAGATCGAAGTAGAGTGTTTGTTTATTTGTGTTCAGGATTAACTACGATGAAGATAAAGACGTAAAGTGAAATAAAGTGCCGGAAGACAAGTGGGATGGATCATTGGGAGTTTGAGAGTTCGATGGAAGTCCGAAGATTCATTGGGAGTAGTTGCCGGAACCGACCGAGAACGAGTAGGGAGCTTGCCGAAGGGTTTTCGGAAGTTCACCGAAAGGTTCGTCGAAAGTTCGCAGAGCTTGCCAAGAAAGATCGGAGCTTGCCAAAGAAGCTCGATGGAACTCGCCAAGATCATCATGAAGTCCGGGAGCTTGCCGGGAGTCCGCAGAATGGTTTCCGAGGGTTCGTCGGAAGACCGCCAGAAGTTCGCCGAAAGCTCACCGAAAGAAGTCTTGTCTTATGGACTTTGAAATAGCTTAAAATGTCTTTAAAATTTGTAGTTAGCATATAATTTGGTTTAGGATTAGGTGTTAATCCTATAAACCAAATTTGAGCCAATTCAGACTTCGTTTGGACCGGTTTCGACCGAGTTTTCGGCCGAAACCACTGTGTTGAAAATGACCTGGGCGGTAGCACCGCCCCAGAGCAAAGGTAGCACCACCTAGCACTGCTGTGTCGATCTGCCCATCGATGAGCGAGAACTGCTTTTGACAGGTGCATAGAACCGCCTTTGATAAAGCGATAGCACTTTGCTCGACACTGAAACTCAAAAAAATTCAAATTTGGAGCCCAAATTTGAATCACTTTGAGGCCTATAAATACCCCTCACATTTTTGGATGAAAGGTGTCTAGAACTGAAAAAAAGAAGGGGAAAACTCTCTTGAAAGTGTGTCAAATCTTCCCTCTAAGTCTTAAGAGTGTTCTAGTCCAAGAGAGGGGTAGGAGTGCTTGTAAGGGTTATCTCCTAAGCCCGTCAAAAGGAGAAGTGTTGTAAGGGAGTTCATCCTCACCCGTTGGAAGGAGGATAGCTAGTGAAGAAGCCGGTGGCCTCAAGTGAAGAGGAATCGGGAGTGGACATAGGTCGGATGACCGAACCACTATAAAAATCTGGTTTGCATTTACGTTCTTGCTATTTACTTTACTGCAAACCCTTTCCACTTGCTCTCTTATTTACTCAACTTCATCTTCATCTTATTACGTATGCTTTAAAGTTAAAACGCAATCTTTCCAGGTTCAAACAAAACATTGCATTCATTCATACGAAGTTTCCGAACCTGTTTTAATCGCTGAAAATTTCTCGTTCCTTACCGCTGCACTAATTCACCCCCCCCCCCCTCTTAGTGCCGCTCGATCCCTAACAACATCTACACCATAAACATTGATGATCTTAGTAATGAAATGTATTTTTTGATTTTGAATGATGATGCTTGGCTTCGGCATAGGAGATTAGGTCATGCGAGCATGAAACTAATCACTCAAATCACATCTAAAGGTCTTGTAAGAGGTATTCCCAATGTTAAGTTTATTAAAGACAAAGTATATTAGCATGTCAACTATGAAAATAAATAAAAACTAGCTTTAAATCAAAGAATCAAATAAGCACCTCTAAACTATTATAATTGATCCATATGGATTTATTTGGACCAATTGATACAACGAGTCGAGGAGGTAGCAAATATGCATTTGTCTTTGTAGATGACTATAGTAGATATACTTGGACCTATTTCTTGGCTCACAAAAGTGATTGTTTTAAATATTTTTTAAAATTTTGTAAACTTATTCAAAACAAAAAGGGTTTCATGATTTCATCGATTCAGAGTGATCATTGTGGTGAATTCCAAAACCATGACTTCCAAAATTTTTGTGAATCTAATGGATATAACCACAACTTCTCTACTATGAGGAATCCTCAACAAAATGGAGTAGTAGAAAGAAAAAATTAAAATTTACAAGAAATGGCAAGAACCTTATTAAATGAACATAATTTACCCAAATAATTTTGGGCCGAAGCCATTAATACGGCTTGCTATATCATGAATAGGGTTTTAGTAAGATTATCTCTATCCAAAACCCATTATAAATTATGGAATAACAAAAAACCAAATGTTTCTTATTTTAAAGTTTTCGGTTGCAAATGCTTTAACTTGAATGAAAAGGATGCCTTAGGAAAATTTGATGCTAAATCCGATGAAGGCATCTTTCTTGATTACTCTTCCATTTCTAAAGTCTTTCAAGTTTTTAACAAAAGAACCTTGGTTATAGAAGAGTCTATTCATGTAGTTTTTAATGAAATTTTTGAATTTAAGAAAAATGATTTTGATGATGATCTTGGTTTTGATGGTTTGAATTTGAATGAACCCTCTCCTCAAAATAGCAACTTGGATGCATCTTCTTCCCAAACTTCCTTACCTAAGGAATGTAAGTATGTAGATGACCATCCAAATGAGCTAATTATAGAAGACGCATCAAAAGGGGTTTAAACTCGTTCCTCTTTTAAGAATTTTTGTGCCAACGCTGTCTTCCTTTCTCAAATTGAACTGAAGTGCATGGACAAAGCCTTGAAAGATAATTCTTGGGTTATCGCAATGTAAGAGGAATTGAACCAATTTGAGAGGAATGAGGTGTGGAAGCTTGTTCCTAGACCAAGTGACCATTTAGTTATAGGTACTAAATAGGTATTTAGAAACAAGCAAAATGAATTTGGTCTCATAGTTAAAAATAAAGCTAGATTAGTGGCCAAAGGTTTCAATCAAGAAGAAGGTATCGATTATGAAGAGACCTTTTGTAGCATCCCTTGCATTTCTCGTTTCTAAATTTTCATATAAGAGTTTAATAGCAAAGTTACTACCCATTTTAAATTATGTAGATGAGCCCAAATGAACCTTAAAACCTATTTATAAAATATGAGGATCCATTTGTAAGATTTTGAGGACCTATTTGAAAAATCTGAGGACCTAATCGTAAAAATAAATATACAAGGACTAAACTATAAAATACATAAAATAACAAATCCCACTACCTAAGCCTCTCTGCCTTCATTTATAAAGAACCTAAGAAGGCAACCTGCATTGGAAAAGAGAGGAAGAGAGAAAGAAGAAGAAGAAAAGGAGAAGAAGAGAAGAAAATTGGGGATTAAGGTCTTTTGGCACAAAACTTTTCATTGAGATCAAAATTGATCAAAGTCAAGTGTTTTAACCTCATCTTATAGTAAGTTTGATCTTTGTTTCATCTTCATCCTGAAAATTTTGGAAGATTGAAGCTTCATATATGATATTTCTGCGGTTTATGCAACAAACAGTATATCTGGAATTTTTCCTAGATTCTGACCTTGCTGCATTTTCTACCTATAATTTTCTATACTAAAATCTGATTTAAGAAAAATTAAATCTATCCAAAATTAGACTTATATATCTTTCTTTTGAGACTAAGACTGATGAATTTGGAGTTCAAATGCCTACCCGAACCTTTATTTGAATTGACCTCATAGAATCTGTAAAATAGTGATTGTAAGTTTTGACCCTTGGGTATTCTATTTCTTGTAACTCACTGTGAACAAATCCAATTTTTGTAAACATTCATTTATTACAAACTAGATTCAAAAGCTTTCTGTGCATATCTAGTTTAAAAGATTTGGAGTAGAGATGCCAGCTAAAACATTTGTTTTAGTCGACCCTATGAATTAGGTAAAACATATATCATTAGTTCCTTTGATTGCTAAAATTGTTATAACTTTCCTCTGAGTACTCTGATTTATACAGAATTTAATTTATTAGAAACTAGACTTGGATATCTTTCTTTTAAAATAAAGTTTGAGTAATTTGGAGAATAATTGATTGTCCAAATAATTCATGCAATATGTCTTTCAAATTCTACTTGACTCAAGCTTTTATCGATGTTGTCTATTCTTGTTTCATCCTTTTGGAAATTAATTTTATCTTAAATCCTTTCTTCAATTAAACTTTATATTATTGTTTCAAATCTTTGTATACTCCTACTTTTATTCCCTTTCAAATTCGAATACATTTGTGAAAGAATATGTTTGCATCGTATTGTTTCATAAATGCACATGTACGTTTTATTGTTCCGCATGTGCTTTCGATATGTGCCAGTTTTATTATTCACACTATCCTTTTGTACTCTGGTATCTGTGGGATTGTCTGAACCTTTGCCAGAAATGGTAAAGAGATTATTTATACTTTTGTCAAAAATGGTAAAGGGATTATTTGGACCTTTGCTAGAAATGGTAAAGGGTATATACTTAGAGCCCGCGATGCTCTATCGACCCCCTCTGGCTTCATCTAGACGTGGATGTATGATACTCCCAAACATGGGAGGTTTTGTTTGAGATCCTATTGCACCCTCTGTGTTTCTGATATGTTATCCAAAGTATTGCTTATGTATTTATATGTACGCTTTGGATGAGAATGAAATGAATGTACGTTAGATATAGCATTTGAGCTTCTGTTACTTATTTGTTATTCTAATATGCTCTGAAATATCTCATATGTCATTTGATATATTTTGAAATGTTTCATTTGCTCTTGATATGTTCCGAAACCATTCATACATCATTGAAATGTTTCGAAATATTTTCTTTGCTCTTGGTATGCTCCGAAATCATTCATACATCATTGATATATTTCGAAATATTTCACTTGCTCTTGGTATGCTTCAAAACCATTCATATGTCATTGATATGTTTTGAAATGTTTCATTTACTCTTGATATGCTCCGAAACCATTCATACATCATTGATATATTCTGAAATATTTTCTTTGTTCTTGGTATACTCCGAAACCATTCATACGTTATTGATATATTCTGAAATGTTTCATTTACTCTTAGTATGCTCCGAAACCATTCATTTGTCATTGATATATTCTGAAATATTTTATTTGCTCTTGATATACTCTGAAACCATTCATACATCATTGATATATTCCGAAATATTTCTTTTGCTCTTAGTATGCTCCGAAACCATTCATACATCATTGATATGTTCCGAAATGTTTCATTTGCTCTTGGTATGCTTCGAAACCATTCATATGTCATTGATATGTTCTGAAATGTTTCATTTACTCTTATTATGCTTTGAACATTTCATACGTCTTTGTTTCATTTACTCTTGATATGCTCCAAAACATTTCATACGTGATTGATATGCTCTAAAATATCCTATGTATCATTGATGTGCTCTAAAATATCCTGTGCACCATTGATATGCTCCGAAATTTCCTGTGTCATTTGATATGCTCCGAAATACTATTTACATCATCTAATATGCTCTAATTACTCTTTACTCCATTTGTTATGAACCAAATAGGTTTGAATAAGAGGACATTTGTGATTCAGTATCTGATAAGATGATATATATATTTCTTATATCTTACTTTGCATTTTTATACTAAATTTATTGAAAACTATTCTCATCCACCATGGATATATTAGTCACTTGCTAAGCTTTGTTATGCTCACTCCATTGTTATATAATATTTTCAGGTTAGTTTATCAATCTCTGGGATGTTTAAATTGGGCTGAGAAAGGGAAAGCTAGAAGATTTTTGAATGATCTTTAATAGTTGATATGTTTTTGTTGTATAGGTACATTTTATGTTTAGTGAAATGTTGATGATAAATCTGAACTTGTATGTTTTGTAAAAGTTAAAGGACCTCTCATGTTAGGATTTGAAATGTTAAGTTTAAATGGTATAATGATATGAACTTGAGGTAAAAAAAATTAGTTTTGAGATTGTCTGGATTCTTAGACATGTGGATTTATAATGTGGATATTATTTAGTTGAGTTAAATTTAAAATTTATGAATCAATATACTGATATGGTATATAAATTATAAATTGTACAGGTTTTATGAATTATGGATTTTGGTTATTATTTACGACTCAGATGATTGTTAGTGTCCTTAAATGTTGATTTGGATCCTGGGATTGGATTGTGATGAATTTTAATGTTATAGATTTTAAGACAGGGTCACACCTCCTGAATGCGATAAATTTGGGAGGCGTGACACCTTCGCTCCTAATGCTCCTTGCCTATACTAGTAGTAATAATTTTAAGTTGTTTCAAATGGATGTTAAAAGTGCTTTCTTAAATGGTTTTATTTTTTAGGAAGTATTTGTTGAACAACCACCCAATTTTGAAAACTCTCTTTTTCCTAATCATGTGTTTAAATTGACTAAAGCTCTCTATGGATTAAAACAAGCCCCAAAGGCTTAGTACGAGAGACTTAGCTCATTTCTAATTTTAAATAATTTTACTAAAGACAAGGTTGATACTACATTATTTGTTAAACATTTTGAAAATAATTTTCTTATTGTTCAGATTTATGTTGATGACATTATCTTTGGTTCTACTAATGAATCACTATGTGAATCATTTGCCAAGTGTATAAGTCATGAATTTGAAATAAGTCTAATGGGTGAGCTAACCTTCTTTCTAGGATTACAAATTAAATAACTTAGTGATGGTATATTTCTCAGTCAATCTAAATATACATTAGAATTATTAAAATGAATTAACATGGATAGTTCAAAAGTTATAAACACTCCTATGAGTACTTCCACTAAGTTAGACTTGGATGAAAGTGGAGAAAATTTTGATCAAAAAATATATAGAGGAATGATATGTAGCTTTCTTTACCTCACCGCAACTAGACTGGATATCATGTTTAGTGTAGGACTTTATGTAAGATTTCAAGCTAACCCTAAGTTATCTCACCTTAAAGTCGTTAAAAGAATCCTTAAATACCTTAAAGAAACTCCTAACCTAGGATTATGGTATCCAAAATTTGATGACATTGATTTAAAAGCCTATGCGGATGCAGATTTTGGCGAATGTAGAATAGATAGAAAAAGTACATTTAGAATATGTCAATTTTTAGGACATGCACTTGTTTCTTAGACTTCTATGAAACAAAATTCGTTGCACTATCTACGACCGAAGCCGAATACATAGCCGCAAGTGCATGTTGTGCACAAGTTGTTTGGATGAAAAATACTTTAGAAGACTATGGAATTCATTTAAAACATATTCCCATAAAATATGATAACACAAGTGCTATTTGCCTAACCAAAAATCTCATTCAACACTTTAGAACTAAGCATATTAACATTAGGCATCACTTTATACGAGATTATGTCAATAATAATGATGTCATTCTTGAATTTATTAATACAAAACACTAATTAGCAGACATCTTCACAAAACCCCTAAATGAAGAATATTTTGACTTCATTAGAAGAGAATTAGGTATGCAAACTTATCCTAATATATGAAGACATTGTATGTTTTCTGAAATTTTTCAACTTCGGTTTTTGTAGTCTCAACTTGTTTTCAGATTTTGGATGATATTATGATATCATATTTTTTAACAGAACTCTCATATTCATCCTTCGATCGTAATATTTTGATACTCCTCCTTCGACTGATGAGTTTTAAGTAACATCATGCCATTCAATGATGTAGTGAAATCGGTTTTATACTCCCTCTAGCTTTATTAGGATAATTAAATAGTTTTCATGATTTTCATATCATTTGAAACTTGACATATGCATAGATTAATGTCATGAAGCTTTTAAGTATTTATAATACTCTCTTCGGACTTTATCCTTGTGCTAATCTCTAAGTCATGAACTTTTACAATTTGATTATTTGTCTCATGAATTCTTATAATGCCAAGTTGAATCTTTCTTTATGAAACTTTTGATGTTGATGTGTTCCACTTCATGAATTCATAAATGTCAAGTTGAGTTTTTATGAATTTTGATATCTCTCTCTCACGAATTTTACCTTGAATAAATGACATGAGTTCTTGTTAATATGATTGAGGAATGACGAAATGTGTGATGAATGGCATTAATGATCTATCCTTCCACTTTACAATTTTATGCTTGAATTTTTAAAATTGCATCTTGAACCATTCATCCTCTTTCATGTATGAATCTTTCATAACTTGATAAATAATCATTTTCCAGATTTCATAAATATGAATAAAAATGATCAAATCATTTTACAGATTTATCCATCTTGGATGACATATATTGCATGATGTTCAACTCATTTTTCTAAGCAAATTTTAGCCTCATGTATCATATCTGGTTGATGACTACCTTTATAATCTTTTGATATGTTATACTAGCATCATGATACCTTAGATGACTACCTTCACCATTTTTTCAATATTACGATTCACCTCCTTTTTGTTGATGACAAAGGGAGAGAAAAAATTGATGACTTGTTAAAAGCCTTGCATGTGTATCGCAAAATAAATTGATGACTTATTAAAAGCCTTGCATGTGTATCATATGGCAATGTATCATATCATATTATAATGACTTGATGGAATGATAAAAGTTTTATATGTTCTATATTGCAATATAATTGCTTTTACCATTTTTGAAATAAAAAATTAGTTGCTATCTTTAAAAGCATCGCAATAAAATTTGTATCGTATCGCAATGTATCACATGTATCGCAAATGTATAAAATGTAAATTTTTTAAATATTATTATCATATCAT
Source organism: Musa beccarii (assembly GCA_024322285.1). NCBI lineage: Eukaryota > Viridiplantae > Streptophyta > Magnoliopsida > Zingiberales > Musaceae > Musa > Musa beccarii. Next base: position 35,402,758 of record CM044401.1, on the reverse strand, counting down.
GTTTAAAATTTGGTATCTTTCATTGATATGATAAGATATCATCTCATTTGATGATGTATAAAAAATGATATCATGTCTTGCATTTGTGCATTTTATATCGATATCATTTGATCCTTGTCATATTTCAAATTATAATTGGTATCTTTTATCGAAGTGATAAATGTCTATCATATGACTTGAAAACAAGCGTCATGTATTGACATTATGAAAAATATGAAGTTTCGTATTTATGGATAAAAAATCATTGTTTAGCATGATGATAAGTTCAACGGATGGAACTTATCAGTTTCGATTTGAATAAAAGGAGATTGAATTTAAGTGTTTTTCCCTCTCATAATAGGGGGAGTTAAGATTAACTCCATCATCATGTTAGGACTCTAGCTAGGAAAGTCTCTAGTTAGAAGAGTCCTAATCTATTAGGACTCTAGTTAGGAGAGTCCTAATCTGTTGGGACTCTAGTTATGAGAGTCCTAATCTGTTGGGACTCTAGCTAGGAAAGTCCTAATTTAGTTTAATTGATAAGGGCATTCATGTAAATCCTATCTAGCTGACCCCTATTAAAGAGGTGAAGAGGCCAGCTAGGTTAGGATTAGGTTACTTCTTAGAGGAGTCCTATTAGAAGTAAGAGTCCTATTAGAGAAAGAGTCCTATTAGAATTAGGAGTCCTAATTAGCAGTAGGAGTTGATTAGAAGTAGGAGTCTTGAGTAGGAGTCCTATTCGGAGTTGGGGTTTAGAAGCCCTATAAATAATCATGTATTCACCCTCTTTTTCATCATGAATAGATCATTTTTTTAGCAACCTTTGAGGAGCAACTTGGAGGAAGGAACTCCTATAGAGTTCTAAGGAGGCCGATCCCCTAAAGAAATCAACCCCAAGCTTCAAATCTCCAAGGGTTCTAACACTTGGTATCAAAGCAGTGCTCTTGGCATCTCGTTATCCTTCCACAGCCCTCCACAATCGCCCAAAGCAATTCCCACAATTGCTTAGAAGATCATTGCTGAATTTCACCGTCATCTCCACCACCGCAGATCATCCTTTGATCTCCCCATGAATTGCAATAGTTTCTAGTTTTCTACCTTACTACTACTACAATTTAGTTATCCTTATTCAAAAAATCTAAAAAATTCATTCCTATATTATTACATAAACCTTTCATCGTAAAGTTTTCATCTCTACAATGAAGGGTGCACTGCAGAATTCCAACCGCATAGCACTGTCTGTTTGATCTTGCTATTGTGTTTTTTCTATCCAAATCTTGTAAAATTTTTATGATAGCTTTGACACTTCCTAACAGTAGTTTTTCCTTTAGTTTTGTTGAAAAGTTCTTAATATAAACCACTTATCTTTTATGTCCATACTACTGCACTTTAGACGTAAAAATCTACTATAGTACCTCTCCGTAATCCTCAATTTTGCTGAACCTCTTGCTATCATTTCTTTCTACGAAATTTTTAACAGCATTTCCTCTTCCTTACTGGAAGATTCTCTTTGAGTTTTACTTAAACCTCTATTGAAAATTTCTGAAAAAAAATTACATCTTTACTGTTGGAATTTTTTTGGTGAAAAATCTGGTGCTGCACCTTTGTCCTTTTTTCTTCTCCGTAACCTACCAAACCCTAGCCACCTTACTACCACCAACTAAGATGTCTTTAGAGTATCTCTCTAGCCTTAAGACACAGCCATCATAACCTATTTCATAATATTAACAGCATCAAAAATCATAGCCCAATACAGTAAACCATTATAGTCGAACCCTTCTATCACCAATCTATTGTCCAAACCTTCCACCACCCTATGTCATTAACCCGTCAACAGAAAAAAAAACAAGGACATCTCTGATCTCTAGGCATATGCTATGGCTTCTCAAGATCCAATTGATGCCAAATTTGAAATATGGAAATCTCAAATTGAATCACGGCTTGAATCGCGCTTGGAGGATAAATTACGTGCTTTGTTTGCAAAATTCAGAATTGGACAACCATCGAATCCAACCAAATCTCAGCAAGGAGAGAGTTCAGAGAGACCTTTAGAGAAGGAGGGACAACCCTCAGACATGCTTCAGCCATGCATGAGGGTGGACTTTACGCGATGGGAAGAAGGAGACCCGGCGTGGTAGATTTCGCACGCTGAATGTTACTTTCGCTACTACCAAACATCGGATGATGCTATGGTAGAAATTACTGTCATCCACCTTAAAGGAGATACTATTCAATGGTACAATTAGCTAGAATAAAATCATGGGGTTCCGACATGGAATCAATTTAAGAACGCACTGTTGAACCATTTCGAACCTACGGAGTATAAAAATATCGACGACCAACTTGCAAAGATTCGATAAACCTTCATGATTCAAGAGTACCAAACCAGGTTTGAGAAGCTATCCTACCTTGCTCATGATTGGACTGACCATCAACTATTAGGAACATTCATCGAAAGACTCAAGCCAGAGATAAAAGGGGAGGTTAAAGCGTGGCCGCCCCATGCCATGACGGTTGCAATTTCTTTTGCCCGAATACAAGAAGAACGGCTCAACCAAGATGCTCGGAGGATGAGAACCTCTCATAGGCCTGTAGCATATAAACCTCCTTCTACTCCCAACCATCCTTTGTTGTAAAAAAAGTTGACAAGAGAAAAACTACGTGACCGATTAGCAAAGGGTCTTTGTTGGCATTGCGACAAACCGTGGAACCGCAATCATCGCTGCAAAAGGGGCCGACTCCTATTGATTGAATCTCTCGAAGACATGGACAAGAAGGAGGTCCAAGAACATGAGGAAGAGATCATAGATAAAGAACAGCAGCCGATTGATATTATGATGTATACCCTTGTCAGTTACGTGAACCCCTAAACAATGAAAGTGGGAGGACTTCTGAAGCAACAACCGATTACCATTCTTATTGACACCGAGAGCACTAATAATTTTATGCACAGTAAAGTTGATGTTTGGATGGCCTTACCTATTGAGAATTGTAGCAGGTTTGATGTTAAGGTCACCGACGGACGAATTTTGAAGTGTGATCATAGGTGCCCGCGAGTGAAACTATCGCTACAGGACCAAGAGATAATTGAATATTTCTTCCTCCTCCCTCTTGATGATTATGAGGCCGTGCTCAACATTGAATGAATGATGACATTAGGTGATATTTTCTGAAATTTTTTGAAATTAATTATGAAATTTTATAGTAAGGGGAAACATGTGAGACTGCGCGGGAAACGTGGGGGTGACGTAACAACAATTTGTACACAACGAATGGAGAAAATTTTGCACAAAGCCTGCAATGGCTTTTTGGTACAAGTTGAGCAGAAATCTAAGGGAGAGCTAACCAAATTTGAAGATCCAAACCTACTTCCCTTGCTTGTTGAATTTTTAGATATATTTGATGAACCGCACATCCTGCCTCCTACCCACCGGCATGATCATCGTATACCGATTCTTCCAAGAAAACCTCCAGCAAATACTCGACCATATCAGCATCCACATCTCCAAAAGAATGAAATAGAAAGAATTATAAAAGAGATGCTTAAAATAGGAGTTATTCGGCCAAGTTGCAGCCCCTACTCTTCACCAGTGCTCCTCGTACGAAAGGACGAAACATGACGAATGTGCGTTGATTACCGAGCTCTCAATGGCATGACCGTCAAGGACAAGTATCCTATTCTAGTAATAGATGAATTACTTGATGAATTAAAGGGAGCACAAGTCTTCACAAAGCTAGACCTTCGATTCGGGTATCATCAAATATGAGTGTGCGAAGAAGATATACCGAAAATCGCCTTTCGAACGCACAACGGTCACTACGAATTTCTGGTAATGCCCTTTGGTCTCACCAATTTTCCCTCCACCTTCCAGAGTTTTATGAATGATATTTTCTAGAGTTATCTTTGTAAGTTTGTACTAGTTTTCTTCAATGACATCTTTATTTACAGCCCTTCTTTGGAAAGTTATTTTCAGCACTTACGACTTGTTTTGATGATTTTGCGAGAACATATTCTTGTTGTCAAAAAATCAAAGTGCAGCTTTCTTCAACAAAAGGTAGAATATCTTGGGCATATCATATTGGAAGAAGGCATGGCAGTGGACCCCTCCAAAATTGAAGCAATGTAGAACTGGCTAACCCCGAGGAACATAAAATCGCTACGTGGCCTTCTCAGTTTAACAGGTTACTACCGTAGGTTTGTGAAAAACTATGGAAAGATCAATGCACCCCTTACTTCCTTGCTGACAAAAGATGCTTTTCAATGGTCAGACAAAGCCACCACCACCTTCGACGAACTTAAAGCTGCAATGACGATAATGCCCGTACTAGCATTACCCGACTTCGGCAAGACTTTTATTATTGAAGTCGATTCCTCTGGAGTTAGAATTAGTAATGTACTAATGCAAGATGGCTGCCCCCTCGCTTATACCAGTAAGGCATTATCTCCTTCCCATCTCAAGATAACTATATATGACAAGGAGATGCTCGCGATTGTGCATACGGTGGCCAAATGGAGATCGTACTTGATCGGATGATGCTTTCAAATAAAGATTGACCATAAGAGCTGAAAATATTTCTTGGAGCAAAAGATATCTTCCCCCAAGCAGCAGAAATGGGTAACAAAGCTTCTTGGATATGATTATAAAAAGGGGAAAGAGAATGTTGTTGTAAATGCGCTTTCGCGGCTACCCGAGCAAGCTGAATTTCGGCCATTTCACTTTCGCCCTACGACTTTCTTGAGGATAATAGGGGGGAATGGCAAGATAATCTGGAGACCAAAGCATCTATGAACCTTTCACCTCAGTTCTATGGACCCTACCAGATTTTAGAGCACATCGGAGCAGTAGCATATAGATTGGACCTACCCGCCAGCTCCCGAATCTATCCAGTCTTCCATGTGTCATGTTTGAAGCCCAAGTTGGGATAAAATGAGATAGCCCAAAGCCATCTACCAAATATAACTACCCAAGGAGGGCTCCATGCCCAACCGAGTACCATTATTGATCAATGGATCGTGACTCGACGACGATGACCCACTGCTGAGGTGCTAATACAGTGGGCAGACCTACCAGTAAAAGATTATTAGGAAATCCTTCTGGAGGTGACATCTCATGCACAGCGAAAGAATAGAAAATAAAAACACCCATATTTTCTGTAGAAAGTTTCTATTGTCGTGTGAAGATCGGTGCGTCAAAACAAATCCACGAAAATTGCATATATAAAAGAAAATATCTAGGAAGATTGTATATCCCTGAATCCTTGCAGATCTGTAGGAAGGATGGAGGTCAAGCATTCTTCTCTCTAGTGGTATCCACATGATAGGGACTGCGACGATGCACCTCTCTGGGGAGAGGAGAACATAAGGTAGCTACCACAAGAAATCCTCAACCTATAAAGCTTTGGTTCTCTCCTATTTATAGAGGCCCCCTGTAAACCCTAATAGATCTTACCCTATTGGGTATTGTATCTCCATCCAATTATCCAAGCCTCTTAGATTAGTGTGTCTCTACCCAATAATCTCTTATTAGCAATTATTGGATCTCATCTTATGATCCAATAATTCAGGGGCTTAATGGATATCCAATAAGTTATGGGCTCTAGTAGATATCTCATATCCGAACCTCTACTCATCGCAACACCTACCATATGTGTGTGACCCTCTAGGCCTAATATCGAGCTGGCTGTGAGTCATACTTATCAAAACACCTTCTGACTTAGTGAATTATTATCTCTATAATAATTCACCCAACTCATCGACTACATACGTACTAGGCCACTACGCCACAGCCCTTAGATGATACAGGGGAATCTAATCCTTTGGACCTATTTGTCCTCAGTTACCATGTATCTATAGTCCCTCATCCATCTAATATCCCAGAGACCCTATATCAGGTATGGTGCTGTCAGGCCCATACGGTCTCTCCTCTAGTCTTGGTCTTGTCGGATTCTCCCGGAGAACTCTTTCTCTCTCAATCCGAATAACCTTGGCCAAGGATTTGTTTAAGCAAGAATACATGAGATATTCCTCTCATGATACTGAGAATGGATGATCCTCTATTGACACTCAATAGCTAATGTAAGATTGGCTACCACTCCCAATAACTGACTTTACTAGATCTAAAACTTTCTAAACCTACAAGTCCGATATCAAACAGTGGAGTACTCATACAAAACATCCTTGGTTTCTCAAGTCTAAAGACCAGATACACTACTGGGACTACGAAATCGCTGTTTGACGTGAGGTATCAATAACCATCTAGTATTTCGTAGGCAGATTATTCAGTGAACACATTCCCCAATGAGCACCTGCACTGTACCCTCAGTGTCGCCACACGAGTAGCTATGAAACCAGCCACCTCCATCATATGAACGAGTATATAACACACCAGTCTATTCGGTTATCTCGATATCATTCTCAAGTAACCTATGACCAGGATAATTTAGGATCTATGTTTAAAGGTGAATCGGTCTCATTATCGTGATCTCATCACGATCCAATTCCCATTGCACAGATCCAAAGACATCACAATATATGCAACACGCAAGATAAAGTGATAAAACACCTTATAATACGCAAAAAGAAAAAGCGCATATCAAGTCATAAGTGTCATCACTCATATGATTGGCTTGCAGGGTACATATGACTAGCAATCTCTCACTTGACCTAAAGTCAATCACCAATATGTCTGATCCCCATCAGACCTCTGTGGTACTTAAAGAGTCAATGGCTTTGTCAGTGGATCTGCAATGTTATCTTCGGATGGAACTCTTTCCATTACTATATCTTTTTGGGCCATGATCTCTTTAATAAGCTAGAACCTCCTCAGAACACTTCTGATGAGACCCGGATTCCCTTATTTGAGTAATCACCCCGTATTTATCGTAATATAAGAGAATTAGCTCCTCGTTGCTCAGGATGACTCCTAGATCTGTGATGAACATCTTCATCCAGACTTCCTCCTTTGTTGCCTCTACCGTAGTAATGTATTCTGCCTCTGTGGTTGAGTCAGCAGTAGTGTCTTGCTTGGAACTCTTCTAGCATACTGCTTCTCCATTCAGGGTGAACATATATCCTAAATTAGACTTGCTATCATCGACATCAGACTGAAAGCTTGAGTCCGTGTAGCCCTCAACCCTGAGGCTACTACCTCCATATATCAGTAAAAGATCCTTAGTCCTTCTCAAGTACCTAAGGATACATTTTACTACTTATCAGTTCTCCAAGCCTGGATCTGCCTGATATCTACTCATGACACTCAGAGCATGCACTATATCAGGTCTGGTACATAGCATAGCATATATGATAGATCCTATCACTGAGGCATATAGTATCATATTCATGTGTGTCTTTTCTTCAGGAGTCTTTAGGGATATACTCCTAGAAAGTAATATTCCATGTCTCATTGGTATGAAATATCTCTTAAATTTTCTATGTCAAACCTTTTGACAATGGTGTCTATGTACCTGGATTGGGACAAGTCAAGTATCCTCTTGGATCTATCTCTATAGATCTGTATCCCCAATATGCAGGATGCTTCCCCTAAGTCCTTCATGGAGAAGTGCCTAGATAACCAAGTCTTTACTGTAGAGAGCATTCCTACATCATTCCCAAATGATTAGGATGTCATCCACATATAATACTAAAAAGATGATAGTGCTCCCACTTACTTTCCTATACACACAAGGCTCATCTTCGTTCTTAACGAAGTCATAAGATCTAATCACCTCATAAATCTTATATTCCAACTTCGAGAAGCTTGCTTCAGTCCATAAATGGACCTAAGCAATCTGCACACCTTATCTGGCCTGGACACGAATCCTTCAGGCTGTATCATATACATCTCCTCCGCGATGTTATCATTGAGGAATGCGATTTTGACGTCCATCTACCAGATCTCATAATCATAGTGTGCTGCAATAACCAATAGAATTCGAATGGATTTTAGCATGGCTACAGGTGAGAAAGTTTCGTCATAGTCAACACCTTGCCTTTGACGATACCCCTTAGCCATTAGCCTTGCTTTATAGGTCTCTACCTTTTCATCTACTCCAATCTTCTTTTTGAAGAGCCACTTGCAGCCAATGGGTACAATACCCTCAAGTGTATCAACTAGGTTCTAAACTTTGTTGGAGTACATGGAATCCATTTCTAAATTCATAGCTTCTTGCCATTTCCCAGAGTCTATGCTCATAATAGCCTCCTAGTAGGTCTTAGGATCAATATCCTCAACATCCTCTCCTCTGATCTATCCCACATATCTCTCAGGAGGATGGGATACTCTATCGGACCTATGTCAAGTTGAAACTTATGTACTAGGTATCTGAACAGATTCTGGCTGTGGAATGGTGCTTGAGCTAGGTTCTCCAACCTCGCTTAACTCTATCATGCTCCCACTGTCTCCACCAAGAATGTGTTCCTTCTCAAGGAACACTACTCTCTTGGCTACAAATACCTTTTGGTCCTCAGGGTGATAGAAATAATACTCATAAGTTTCCTTGGGGTATCCCATGAACTTACACCGTTCCGTCCTGGATTCCAACTTGTCGGGGTTGTGTTTTTTGACGTGGGCAGGGCAGCCCCAAATCTTAACAACCTTAATATTGGGCTTCTTCCCATTCTATATCTCATATGGAGTAGACATCACTGACTTAGTTAGAATTCTATTCAGAAGGTAAGCTACGGTCTCTATGGCATATACCCAGAATGAGATGGGTAGGTCGGCGAAACACATCATGGAACACACCATGTCTAACAATGTGCGATTCCTCCTTTCTGATACACCATTAAGCTGTGGTGTATAAGGAGGTGTCTATTGGGATAAAATCTCATGGTCTTTGAGGAACTGGGTGAACTCTGTACTCAAGTACTCACCTCCTCGATCTGATCGAAGGGTTTTAATACTCTTTCCTATCTGGTTCTCCACTTCATTTTTATATTCCCTGAATTTCTCAAAAGCCTCAGACTTGTACTTCATCAAGTACACATATCTGTATCTTGAGAAATCATCAGTGAAGTAATGAAGTAGAAGTAACCACCTATGGCATGAGTCCACATGGGACCGCATACATCACTATGTATGAGTTCCAGTAACTTAGTGGTTCTCTCTCCAGTTCCACTAAATGGAGAGTTGGTCATCTTTCCCCGAAGGCAAGGTTCACATGTCGCATATGACTCATAGTCAAATAGATCTAGATATTCATTCTTCAGTAACTTTTGAATCATTCCCTCGTGGATGTGACCTAACCTACAATGCCAAAGATATGCATTGTTCACCTCTTCTCGTTTCCTCTTAGACTCACTTACACTCATGATATGTGGAGCTGTATCTAGCATAAATAAATCATTGTGTAATGTTCCTCTCGTGATGATCTCATCATCTAATATTATTAAACAATCATTGTTCTCAAAAACTAATTTATATCCACTAACTGTCAAACATGAAATGAAAATAATATTTTTGATAATAGAAGGAATACAATAACATGCATCTAATGCAATAATAGCTCCACTAGGTAGATGTAAGGTGACCTTGCCAACAGCTACTGTAGTAACCTTTGCTCTATTGCCCATTTTAAGGTCCATCTCGCCTCTATTCAATCTCCTAGGTCCTACCAGAACCTGCAACGAATTGTAGATATGATAAGCACTCCCGGTATCCAATACCCATGTGTTATCATAAGATTCTGATAAATGGAGACTAATCATGAATGTACTTGAAGCTTCTCCAAGCTTCTATTTCACCCTCTCTACAAGGTACTCTTTATAGTTCCTCTTCCAATGCCCATCTTTATCGTAGTGGAAGCACTAGCCTTTATCCTTTCTTAGATCTTTCTTGGCAACCTTTGCCTTACCCATTTTGCCCTTGCCCTTGCCCTTCTTAAGGGTCTTCTCGGCCTTCCTTTTCTTTCTAGTCTCACCAGCATAGAAAATCGGCTTCTCTTTCTTGATGGTGCTCTCTGCTTCTCTCAACATATTGAGGAGCTCTATGAGGGTCACCTCAAGTTTGTTCATATTAAAATTCATTATGAACTGAGGAAAGGAATCTGGTAGAGACTGAAACATAAGATCTACACACAAGTTATCCTCTAGGACCATTCCTAGACCTGTGAGTTTCTCGATCCACTCAATCATCTTAAGGACATGGTTCTGAACCGGTGTCCCCTCAATCATCCTAGCACGGAAAAGACTTTTTGATAACTCATATCATTGAGTTCTTCCTTATTCCTCAAAGAGTTTACGGAGATGTAGGAGTATGAAATTAGCATCCATATTTTCATGCTATCTTTGTAACTCAGTAGTCATAGAGGCCAACATATAACACTAAGCAAGAGCGGAATCATTTATGTACTTTACATAATGAGTGATCTCATCCTCGCTTGCCCCTTCATCAGGTGTAGGGATCACTATATCAAGGACATATGTTATTTTCTCTATAGTAAGAACTATTCTCAGATTACGAAGCCAATCCATATAATTTGGACCAGTGAGGCGGTTGGCATCAAGTATGCCACATAAAGGATTTGAAAGTGATATTTTTCTGAAATTAAAGATGTAGCAAAAATAAATAATATGCAGACTTTGTAAAAATTAAACAATTAAGATAATGACTTCTATCTTAATATATTCCCATTAATTTTTCGCGAGACACACAACACCCTCCAGTATGTGAATCGGAGACCCCCGACGGATCTCTAGTGGGGATCAAGATCTAATCAGCGTCTTAACGTAACCTCGAGGGACTCGAACAATCGCATTAAGCTTGTAAAGGTATGCAACTCTTGCCAATCACAACTCCTTATGATTCCGGTCCTGTTCGGCCTCCGAACCACTATGGCCTCGAGGGACTCGACCAACTATGATGTTCGGTTAAGTCATCACCATCGTTACAAGATGAGTCTGATTCGGTGATATATCTCGAGGGACTCGACCAAGAATACCATGTCCTCAGGTCACCGGTGACATCTCTATGTCATAGATAAGATAGCGAAACATGATATATGTGAGTCTCGAGGGACTCGACCAACTCAACCTACACCGGGAATCGGTTCCTACCTATAACGATGGAAGGCCACGTGGGTCAATCTAATTGTCTCATGTTTACCAACTTAATATTATTAATAGAGAGGATTTTGATTTGGTCTCCTAACATAATGTATCACACACATACATATTTAATATACATATATCTATATCGCATGCAAATATATATACATATCTAGTAGGTATATAATCAATCACACATCATATGAGCAATCACACCAGATGATCATGAACCATATCATAATGTGATCAGGCCCAAGCTAGTGGGCCCAATCACTCACATCAAGATCCATGTGTGCTTCGATATATCTCCATGCTCTGTGATCGTCCATCTCACTTTGTCGGTTTCATCGGCATCTCAACGCATCTCCATGCGTCAGATCATCCGTCTCGACCTCGTGGGTCCCGCTATCGCTTCTACACTCCCTTTGTGCCTCCTTATGTAATTATAACATAATTACAAGTACGCAAGCTCAACAATAAATGAGAAAAAATAGAGACTCGCAGGCCCCAATAATAATAATCACATGTACACACACATCACATGGTTCATGATCATCTGTCCATATTATATATCATATGTTATGTTATTATATAAGACTACTAGATAAATAATAATAGTTAATTAAACATTTTAATTAACTAATATTTTTTTGAAATCAGGGACATAGAGGAATTTTTTAAATTCTTAAGGGTATTTTGGTCATTTGGCCAGAGAGGATAAAATTGAAATTTTTGAAATTTCAAGGGGTAATTTGGTCATTCGACCAAAGGGGATAACATTGAAATTTCATAAATTCTCAGGGGCAAAAATATCTTTTGCCCAGAAAACCCTAATCCCTCTTTTGCTGCTTGTTACCACTGCGTTGCGGTACGACCGTCGCCACCCTGTAGGCGGTGGCCAAGCGCGCAGGGCGTCGGGGAAGGGGCGCCGCCGCCCGTGCCTACGGGCGGCGCCGCCGCTGCATGCGGGTGCAACGCCCACAGGCGCTGCCTCGTAGGCTTACGATGTTGAATCTCGGATTTTGATGATGAAACTAATTGAGTATGATTTGTGGTCTAACTGCGTTTTGAGTTACGCAGGTCTACTATCGATCAGGATTAGACAGTTGACGCTGGAGGAATTGACATTGCGCCGGAGGTGATCACGTCAAGATATTGGATGTCGAGCCGGAGGTTCGGTCGACTATCGGCAGGAGGCTTCGTACGTCGGGCATCGGGCCAAGAAGAGCGTGTTGCGCCAAGGATATCGGGATTGCGAAGGTCAACCGTCGATTGGGCAACAAGCCGCTAGAGAGGGCGATGTGCCGAAGGATCGGACGACGCGCCGACCAATGATGTGCCGGGCAACTAAATGTCAATTCGCGTTGTAATAACTGTCTAAATCGAAGTAGAGTTTTTGGTGTTTGTTTGTGCAGGAGTGACTACGATAGGGATGAAGACGTAAAGTGAAACAAAGGGCCGAAGACAAGTGTGATGAATCGTTGGGAGTTCGAGTGTTCAACGGAAGTCCGAAGATTCGTTGAGAGCGCTGTTACTGAACCGCCGAGAACGAGTAGGAGCTTGCCGAAGGGTTTTCGGAAGTTCGTCGGGAGGTTCGTCGGAAGTTCGCGGAGCTTGCCAAGAAAGATCGGAGCTTGCCGAAGAAGCTCGGGGGAACTCGCCAATATCATCGTGAAGTCCGAGAGCTTGCTGTAAGTCCACGGAATGGTTTCCGGGTTCGTCGGAAGACCGTCGGAAGTTGACCGGAAGCTCGCCGGAAGAAGTTGTCATGTGGACTTTGTAATAGCTTAGGAAACGTCTTTAAAATTCGTAGTTAGCACGTATTTTGGGTTAGGATTAGATAACCCAAAGTGGGGCCCATTGGGCCTTGATTAGGATGAGTTTGGGCCAAAATTTTGGCCCAAACCGAACCAAATGCATGCATGCTTTGGGTTACGTGCATGCTCTCAGAGTTCTGGCCATCGTAGGCGCGTCCGATCATCAGTAGCGCGTCCGGTTCTCGTAGCACGCCCGCCATCGGCTGGGCGGTAGTACCGCTTTGGTGCGTGGAAAGCCAGGCGGTAGCACCGCTGGTGGGCGATAGAACCGCTGGGTGTGTCGATCTGCACAGATCGACAATACCGAAAAACTCAAAAGATTCAAATCTTTGGCTCCAAGTTTTGGAGCCCAAATTTGAATCCTCTTGAGCTCTATAAATTCCCCTCTCTTGCAGGTTTAAAGTGCAGCAAGAAGAGTGAAAATCTTGAGGGAAATCTCTGCTCAAATAGTGTCAAAAACTTCCCTCTTACTCTTAAGTGTTTTCTTGTTCAAGAGAGGGGTGAGAGCTTTGTAAGGGTTATCTTCTAAGCCCATCAAAAGAAGAGGTGTTACAAGGGAGTTCTTCCTCGCCCATTGGAAGGAGGAAAGCTAGTGGAAAGCCGGTGTCCTCAAGCAAAGAGGAATCGGAAGTGGATGTAGGTCGGATGACCGAACCACTATAAAAATCTGGTTTGCATTTACGTTCTTGCTATTTACTTTGCTGCAAACCATTTTTACTTGCTGCCTTATTTACACAATATCATCTTCATCTTATTACACATGCTTTCATGTTAAAATGCAATCTTTCCGGGTTCAAACGAAACATTGCATTCATTCGTACGAAGTTTCCGAACTTGCTTTAAATCGCTGAAAAGTTATCGTTTTATCCGCTGCACTAATTCACCCCCCCCTCTTAGTGCCGCTCGATCCCTAACAATTGGTATCAGAGCCACGTTCTTTCTCTTTCGGATTTACACCCGTGAGAAATGGCTCTAAATGGTTTTCAAGAGGGCTTTTCGATTTTTCGTCCACCATTCTTTAACGGTTCGGACTACACATATTGGAAAACTCGAATGAGAGTTTTCATGCTTTCAATGGATTTGGATTTGTGGAACATCATCGAAAATAGCTTTCAACCTTCCTCTAAACCGACGAACGAATGGTCGGATTTGGAGAAAAGGTCTTTTTCTTTAAACACAAAGGCTATGAATGCCTTATTTTGCGCTTTAGACAAGAACGAGTTCAATCGGTTTCTATGTGCGAAAACGGCTTTTGACATTTGGCGAACTCTTGAAATCATGCATGAGGGAACTAGTAGAGTTAAAGACTCGAAAGTAAACCTCTTGTTGCATGATTTTGAGCTCTTCCAAATGACACCAAGCAAATCTATCGACGACATGTACACCCGCTTCACGGATGTCGTCAATAGCTTGAAAAGTCTTGGTAAAAGTTTTTCGGATTTTGAACTCACTAACAAGATCTTAAGATCCCTTTCAAAATGGTGGGATCCTAAAATAACGGCGATTCAAGAATCAAATGATCTAAATAATTATTCTATTGATGAACTCATTGGGTCTTTAAAGACCTATGAAATGGAACATGATGAATATGATGAACATGATGAACATGATGAACACATGAACCACCTTCTAAAGAACAAGAAGGTTTTTGAACTCCGAACTATGATATGCCACTTGAGTGATGACTCAAGTGATGAGAACATTGAAGAGGACTTTGAACCTTTAATCGATCTTAATAAGTTCATTAAACAAAAATCTAAAATCAACAATGAACTTGAACGGAGGAAGAGACCAATGAAGAAGAAGAAGACTCACCAAGAAGAATCAAGGAAAGAAGAAGCAAATTACGCTTTAATGGGGTTCGACAATGAGGTAAGTAACTTAACTTCCTCGAATTATTTTGAAATTACTTGATGATTTCCATGAATGCTTAACTTAGTTAGTAGGAATTTTTTTAATGCTTTTCTTGTGTCTTTAGAAATTAAAAAATTTCGAAATTATACTATGCTTTTCTTTATAGTATTTTTGAAAAGTAAATATATGAATGATGCAAGATTTGTGATAATGCTTAGGATTAATCCATGCATGTGTATCTTGATGGTTTACATTGTCTCCAAATATGATGTTTGATGATTTTATATCATGCATGAGCTTTTGAAGTAATAAAGTGTCATATTGTGATGATGAAACATATTTTTCGAATTTATAAATAGATGCATGATTTTGGCAAAAATTTGAACATGGCCTTTTAACATAAAAATTGAAAGTGTGCTATCATTTTTACATATTTGGTCTTGACGATTTTATGACTAAGCTTGTGTTTTATTTTGATACATGTTTTCATAAAAATTTTGAATATGCTCACATCAAATTACTTAAAATGAAAATATCTTTTTTTTATTCTATTGAGATGAATGAATTCATGTTATGAGTCTTGTGAATCTCATGCAAATAAACATGATGAATATTTTAAAAAATGTGCTTCATGTTTTCGGTCTTAATGATTTCTCTTGAAACTTGCTCTTTGGATCTATATGAAAAACATGAGTATACTCATATGAACATCAAATCACTTGAAATGGAACACAAAAATGAGAAATTGCACTATCATGATGCTTTACGTGTAATGCTTTTGATCTTAATGGACTACATGACAACTTGTATTTCAAAGTAATACAATGATGATTTTCATATATATAATTGGACATACCTTATGTAATCATCATTGATAATGATAGTTGGTTGTCATGCTTAATGATTTTATGATATCATGAGTATTTAAAGATATTATATCTTGATGACAAACTTATGTTTTGGTCTTAAATTTAATACTCATTTTAGAAAGATGAGCATACTTGTATGAAACAAACAACTTAAAAGAAGATACTTTTCCAATCTTATCGAGATTAATGATTTCATGATATTTTGTGAATCTCAATTTTGATGATTCGATTATGAGTTCCAAGTTAATAATTTGATTTGAATGAGCTTAAACTACATTGTGATCTTGAGTCTTTCTCCCATGTTGTTGAAAAAAATTATTTTCTCTTAACTTATTGATACTCAATTTGAGAAAATATGTTTTGATGATTGAAACATTGTACATGCACAATTTGATTTTTCTCCTATATTTCAATACACATGACTTGATGATTGAAATATAAATGCAAATGTTTGATATATCACTTGTCATGGTTTGAATATCGATGTACAAGAAATGTTGCTCTTCTTGATATCTTTTATGAATTTGAATAAGACTTGTTAAAGATTCTTGATTCATCTCTTAATCTCTTGGAATCATAACTTGACTTGTGTGAATCAAGATGCATGAAACAAATTATTCTCTTTGCAATTTGCTATCCAATGAATCATGATTGATATTATTGCTATTTTACCTCCTATGATTCACGTTATAAAATTTTATAAATCATGATGCAATAAAATTATTTATGCAACAATCAAGTGCTCATGTGATTCTTTGCTAATGAAAATACTTTAGTGAAATTATGATCTTGCAAATTATAACTTGAAGTTCTTTATAAATCAAGATCGTTTGTATCTTGTCTTTTGATTTCTCGAATTCAATACTTGAATTTTTATGAATTTGTGATCTTGATATCTTGATTCTTATGAAATGTGATCTTGATGAAAAATCTTATATATGAATCAAGTTACTTTTTATGCTATATCTTTTCAAATGGATCATGAGCCTTATGTCATATATTTCATGATCCTAGAAGTGATATGATTTCTTTGCCTTGTACAATGATTGAAAATTAATTTTCTTTATGATAAATTATGAATCATGACTTGATCTATGAGATTGATATACTTTTATATATCATGATTCTTGGTTGTATGATATTTATCTTGAATTAAAAATTGATAAATATAAATTTTGATCTTGCTAAAAGAAAATTATGAATCATGAATGATATCTTTTGGTTGTGATCCTTATTGAATTTATATATTGATATCCATCATGACATGATTTCTTTGCATTGTTGTCTTATTTGCATCATGTAATGATTGAACAATTGATGTATATTTTTATTGATGCAAATTTATAATTGATATGAAAAATGGCTTGTATAATGATTGAAATTTTTAGCCATTTAGTCCTCCCTTCTTTTTGATAAAGACAAAGGGGGAGAAAAATTGCTACCTTGCAATTTCACAAGAAGAAGAAGGATTGTTATTTCAAAGGATGCAAATATTGCTATCTTGAAAGAAGCAAAATGTAAAACTTCAAAATTTGGAATGTTACACTTGCCATGCCTTTATATTTGTATGAAAAGTTAGCATATATGTTTAAAGTGATCATACATAATTGCTAGCTCATTGTAAACAAAAGTTAATAGCTTGCAAAGGTGAAACTTAGTTACAAAAGAGAAGAATTGAAAGGAAGCTAACTTGTGTGTCGCAAAGTATGTTAGCTTGCTTATCATTATTGATTGCTTGCTTATCATCTTTTTATCTCATATCTTGATTTTTGATTCCCTTGAATTCATGACTTAATATGCTAAAAATTCATATTGTAAATTTGTTATTTTGTCATGATCAAAGCATTGGCTATTTGTACTCCACTTTTTGACAAAACAAAGGGGGAGAAGATTAATTGCTAGCTTGTGTATCGTAAAGAAAAATTTTGCTAGCTAGAAACATGCAAAGGAAGCAAAGAAAGTGCATCTTGCACATCTCAACAGGCAAGTGAAAATTACCATTATTGCCCATCTTTGAAACTTGCTATGATTGAATGGTATAACTTAATGTTGTATTGCAAAATGTTGTATGATGTTGTAAAAATCTGCATATCTTGCAAAGTGCAAGCTAGTTTGTTGTAAAAATCTGCATATCTTGCAAAGTGTAAGCTAGTTTGTTGTAAAAATCTGCATATCTTTTAAACTAGCTATAATGCTACTTCTCCTTTTTGTTGATGACATAGGGGGAGAAGTAGATTGATGACTTCATGCAATGTAATGATGCTTGAATATTTTACATATTTGCATGATGGTTTAAATGGATTCTCTTAACATTGTGATGAATGTTACTTGGATTTGGGATAATCCAAGGGTTCTATCAATTGCATATTGATAGGGGGAGTTTGTGTTAAACTCCGGGAAGTTATGGTTAACTCCGTCAGTCATCAATTAGTTGTCATCATCAAAAAGGGGGAGATTGTTGAATCTCGGATTTTAATGATGAAACTAATTGAGTGTGATTTGTGGTCTAACTGTGTTTTGAGTTACGCAGGTCTACTATCGATCGATTAGACAGCTTGACGCTAGAGGAATTGACGTTGCGCGAGGTGATCACGTCAAGATATTGATGTCGAGCCGAGGTTCGGCCGACTATCGCCAGGAGGCTTCGTGACGCCGGGCATCGGGCCAAGAAGAGCGTGTTGCGCCAAGGATATCGGGATTGCGGAGGTCAACCGCGATTGGGCAACAAGCCGCTAGAGAGGGCGATGTGCCGAAGGATCGGACGGCCGCCACCAATGATGTGCCGCAACAGCGAATGTCAATTCGCGTTGTAATAACTGTCTAGATCGGTAGAGTTTTTGGTGTTTGTTTGTGCAGGAGTGACTACGATAGGGATGAAGACGTAAAGTGAAACAAAGGGCCAAGACAAGTGTGATGAATCGTTGGGAGTTCGAGTGTTCAACGGAAGTCCAAGATTCGTTGGGAGCATTGCCTGAACCGCCGAGAACGAGTAGGAGCTTGCCGAAGGGTTTTCGGAAGTTCGTCGGGAGGTTCGTCGGAAGTTCGCGAGCTTGCCAAGAAAGATCGAAGCTTGCCGAAGAAGCTCGGGGGAACTCGCCAAGATCATCGTGAAGTCCGAGAGCTTGCAGAAGTCCGCGGAATGGTTTCCGAAGGTTCGCCTGGAAGACCGTCGGAAGTTGACCGGAAGCTCGCCGGAAGAAGTTGTCATGTGGACTTTGTAATAGCTTAGGAAACGTCTTTAAAATTCGTAGTTAGCACGTATTTTGGGTTAGGATTAGATAACCCAAAGTGGGGCCATTGGGCCTTGATTAGGATGAGTTTGGGCCAAAATTTTGGCCCAAACCGAACCAAATTGCATGCATGCTTGGTTACGTGCATGCTACTTGCCCGGCCATCGTAAGGCGCGTCCGACTTGTAGCGCGTCCGGTTATCGTAGCACGCCCGGCTCTCGTAGCCAGGCGGTAGTACCGCTTGGCTGGGGCGGTAGTACCGCTGGTGCATGGAAAGCCAGCGTAGCACCGCCTGGCCGGGCGGAATCGAAGCTGCACTGGTGTGTCGATCTGCCAGATCGACAACACCGAAAAACTCAAAAGATTCAAATCTTTGGCTCCAAGTTTTGGAGCCCAAATTTGAATCCTCTTGAGTTTATAAATTCCCTCTCTTGCAGGTTTAAAGTGCAGCAAGAAGAGTGAAAATCTTAAGGGAAATCTCTGCTCAAATAGTGTCAAAACTTCCTCTTACTCTTAAGTGTTTTCTTGTTCAAGAGAGGGGAGAGCTTTGTAAGGGTTATCTTCTAAGCCCATCAAAAGAAGAGGTGTTACAAGGAGTTCTTCCTCGCCCATTGGAAGGAGGAAAAAGCTAGTGGAAAGCCGGTGTCCTCAAGCAAAGAGGAATCGAAGTGGATGTAGGTCGGATGACCGAACCACTATAAAAATCTGTTTGCATTTACGTTCTTGCTATTTACTTTGCTTTGCAAACCATTTTTACTTGCTGCCTTATTTACACAATATCATCTTCATCTTATTACACATGCTTTCATGTTAAAACGCAAATCTTTCCGGTTCAAACGAAACATTGCATTCATTCGCATCTGAAGTTTCCGAACTTGCTTTAAATCGCTGAAAAGTTATCGTTTTATCCGCTGCACTAATTCACCCCCCCTCTTAATGCCGCTCGATCCCTAACATACGAGTGGCGCTGCCTCGCAGGCCTATGAGCGGCACTGCCTCCTCTGGCGACCTTGCCCCTAGCGAGCACCACCTTCGCCCGCAGGGTTGCGCCGCCTGCCCACAGGAGCTTCTGCCCGCAGTCGCATTGCACGCAAGCGATGCCAACCCTTATGGGCAAGTCGCCGGCAAGCGGGTGCCACCTACCCCTTGCAGGCATGATGCAAGCCGCCGACGCAGGCAGCCTGCAGGTGCTGCCTGTTTGCAGCCCGTAGCCCACCGGCCGGTTGTCGCCTGCACGTAGGCCGCCTGTTGCCAACTACCGCAATGCACACGGCCATGGCTGCAAGCAGCCTTAGCCGTGACTGTTTTGCGAGCACAACAAAGGCAACAACAGTTGCTGCCCTTCCTCGCCTTTGCGTCAACGATTTTGATGACAAGACCTGTTCTAGATCACAACACACGTAGTTTTAGATCTGATCTTCGCACGAATAACCTGGCTCTGATACCACTATTGGGAAATCCTTCTGGGGGTGACATCTCATGCGCAGCGGAAGAACAGAAAATAAAAACACTCAGATTTCTCATAGAAAATTTCCATCGTCGTGCGAAGATCGATGCGTCAAAACAAATCCGCGAAAACTGCATATGTAAAAGAATATATCTAGGGAGAGCGTATATCCCTGAATCCTTGTAAATCTGTAGGAAGGATGAATGAGGTCAAGCTTCCTCCTTTCTAGCAGTATCCATATGGCAAGGACTGCAACGCTGCACCTCTCTAAAGAGAGGAGAACAAAAGATGATGTATATGTATATATATGTATGTATATATGTGTATATACACATATACACATATAAACATATATATATATATGCATATATATATAAATTTATATATATATATGTAAATTTTAAATATAATATATTAAAATACAAATATATATATGTACATATGCATATATATTTATATATATATATATATATATATATATATGTATACATATATATATATATATATACACGTATATATATATATGTGTAAAATTTAAATATAATATATTAAAATGCAAATATTTGGGGGACTTAATTGTAAGAAAGGGCTTAGATTTGTTTCCCTCGATCGGGGAAAAGGTCAAGAGCGGATCGCGACGGCAACGTTGGACGATGAGCAGCGAGGAGGGCAACCCCATTGGTGACGGAGGCGGCGGAGGAGAAGGCGCCTCTTCGGGAGCGTCGCCGCCGCGGACGGGGGAGAAGCAGAAGGAGAAGGCGAGGGTTAGTCGTACGTCGCTGATCCTGTGGCACGCCCACCAGAACGATGCCGCCGCCGTGCGGAAGCTCCTCGAGGAAGATCGCGGCCTCGTCAACGCCCGCGACTACGATAACCGTACCCCGCTCCATGTCGCGGCGCTTCATGGCTGGATCAACGTCGCCGGGTGCCTCCTCGAGTATGGCGCCGACGTCAATGCCCAGGACCGATGGAACAACACGGTGAGCCACTTGATTGTAGGTGCTGATCGCACCTCGCCCCATGACGCAGTCGTAGTTTGATTGAAACTTGTGTTGGGAGTCATCATCCGTTTCTTCTTCTTGCTATAACTTCACCTAATCCTTGTTTTATGATTCTGTGTTTGATCGATTAGGGCGAACGAGTTATCAGATAAAATGTTATTCCGGTGGAAGTCATGGATGAAACTTTTGATACCCATGTGGTTGAAATCTATGAAGATTGGAACTATCTTGTGTGAAATGTTGTTGACCAGGAAAAAGAGGAAAGAGAAAAAGGCATAAAAAGATGTGGCTAGTAATTGTAGGAGATACAGATGAGGATTATGTGGAGGGGTGTAAGGTGATAGATACTATGTGAAATTATCAAAGAGAGAGGACCACTTGGAGGCTGAGGCCTTCGATTTGGAACTCACTAGTTAACATTGTTACTAGGGACGGATCTGGAATTGCTTTCAGATTGCATAGGGTTCTGTTAGATGTTCATCTGATGTAGACCCTAGACTTTCTGGTTGCTGGGAAAATTGCCTTTCATTGGATATTCTGGTCTCACCATCTGAGTTGTGCCATTTTGGAATATTGTTCTCATAGCGGGTGCCATTCAGATGTTTGTTTCAGGAGAGACTAGAAAAATAGAAGCATAAGACTTGATCCAAGTATCTAAGATGATAGTTCAGGGAATTATACGTGAAACTAATGTCAATGGAGAATTGTTTAGGTTTTATTTTCCACTTGGGAAGGTTCCTTCCAAGAAAAAGTATCATGAAAAGGGTAACTAAATTGGCAAACTACATTTCAGTGACTGGTGGAACTGATAATGGAATATTTGTCACATCAGTATGAATTTTAAATAGTATGATAGTATTTACTTTTAAATAGTAATACATGCTAGAGTGCTGCTACATTTATAAATAGTAATATTTAGTATTTATTTCAATTAATTAAAGATCATTTTGTTGTTTTTTTAAAATGTTTTGTATTCCAGTGACTATCATTTGATACATGAAAGATATTGATCCTGAGCTTGCATTTGTTTTGACAGCCATTGGCTGATGCAGAAGGTGCTAAGAAGCATGACATGATCGAACTGCTAAAAGCACATGGTGGCATGTCCTTTGTACGTTTACTACAATAGTTATGTGCTTCTATTCTTGTACACAGTAGATATACTGAGTAGTTTATCTCAAAACATTAGTCTTGGAAGAATACCAGCTATTTCTTGATATAATCATCCTAACGAACATTGGTGACTCTCTCTTTTTTCTCTCTTGCAGTTTTGTGTTTTTACTTTTTAGGATTGTGTATACCTTGATATCTTTTAACAATTTGCATGAGTAACTAAATTATAGTTTCTTCAATACAAGTTTTAGCTTTGTGCAAACTGTTACTTGTCAAATTTTTAGCTAATTCATAATTGTATAAAGACTGCATTACCCTACTTAGTATTCATGTTTTCCTTTATGCATATTTTGTCAATAACATCAATTTTTCTTGTTTTGTGGTATCTTCTGGGTTTGTGTTGTTCACTGCACCATTTTTTATTATTATAGGCTGGGACAGCGACCGTAATATCTTGGCAAAACTTTTCTTAAGAGTAAATTCTCTACTTGTTGACTTTTTATAAAACAATTAAGAAGTCATCAATAGTAGCATATCTGAAATTTGAGATAAGGGCTAGCCATAAGCTCTGGCAACAGAAAATAGTGCCCAAGTTTTGCGGTCAAATTTCATTCTATGAGCTACAATCTCCAACTGTTATCCTTTACAATTACTCTCATGTTCCAAGTTCACCTAGGACATTGTTCAAAAGGATCTGTTTAAATCTAGGAATGGAAACTGCCCTTATCAAAGTTCTATGAACTTTAATCACCCTGCTTCCTCATTAATTATTCATTTGTGTTTTTCTGACAACTTATACTTGTCTTATAGATCTTGTTATTCAAAACTTTTTGCTTGCAATTGGCAAGGTTCTCCTTTTTACTGTGGCTATTCATGTCAGATGGCATGTTAGATTTTTTTTCCTACTGCTTTGTCTAACTGATCTTAGTAGGTTTGCCACTGTGACATTTAAAAGTTCATTAGAAGACAGTATTCTAATAAATATTACCACAATACACGGTGACATGTAGCGGAGAACAATTTGCAAGATGCCCAGTTTCATGCATACTGCTCAAAATTGGTTCATTGACCATATTCCGGTGTACTAGATCCGCAACACAGTTAATTCACCAGTCTTAAGCCTTCTTTATCGGGCCTGGTCAAATGCATGGCTCAAACCAACCGCATCTTACTAAAATATCTTCTGGCATAGCGCTCTGTCTTGGCTCCTTGATATGTATGCCCTCTCTATGATGCCTTTTCTCTCACTACCTGACATGATAGAGTTGACAGTCACTCTACATTTGGCCGGAGAGAACACCACTCATAGAAGCAGGTTTCTATTCTTACGTTCTTGTCCTGTCTCGCTTCTGCCTCCATCCTACTGTCTCCATGTGTCAGAATAGTTGTTCATCTTGCAGTGCCTATGGAATATACAACACCAGCCAGCTGTCAGCATGATGTTGTTTCACAAAGAAGGCAATTGTTGCATATTAGTATGTGAAATATTTGTGTTTTTAAATAGCTAGTAGTCTAAGCACAATGCATTACTGTGTTGTTCTTGTCTCCCTTATGGTCGATTAAAAACATTAAGCAGCTTAAACATCTAAGTTGATCTAGTGTTTGTCGTTACCTATGATCCTTATTTGAACACTGAAGGTTGTTCTGATAGTATAACATACTTTAACACAACTTTTAGTTGATTGATTTATGGTGTCCTAAACTTTCTGAAACAACCAATGGCCTCTGTTGGCATTGCAGGGACATGATGGAAGCCATTTTGAACAAAAGCCAGTTCCACCCCCCCTTCCTAACAAGTGTGACTGGGAAATTGAACCATCTGAATTGGATTTTTCAACTGCAACAATAATCGGAAAGGTTCCTGTTAATGCTTTGTCATTTCATGTTGCTTCACGTTAGTCCAAAGAACCAGCTTAGAACTTCAGATCATTAAAATTTTTGTAGCTGTCAGTTTTATGCAATAGCAGAGGCTGATTGAATGTAAAATTTAATTTTTGCTGTGCTTTATAATACTTCACAGGTTGGCCTTCTGTCCACAGGTTGACTGCATCCATTATATTGTCATTTGCTAATGCATTACTATTCTTAAAAGTTGTCTTGAATATGAACTTAACATGTGAAATTCTCAAAGTTGTTTTTGTTTGCTTTGATCTATGCTGGTCATAGACAATATGATGCTGGAAAAACAACCATTGGATGGAGAAAGCCAATAACAATCAAGAAAATGACTATTTGTATAAAGTTTTGAATGTGGATGACAAGCAAATGGTAGGATCTAAATAAGCAACGGACTCAACCTAAAAAAAGAATCAAGTGATAGGTAGCATATGAAAAGATACATGTCATGCTTAATGGTAAGTATGTTACTGTGGATAGAAGGAATTGGTGGTTTAATTGGTCTACATGTTCTACACCTGACCACATGCATGTAATTTGATCAGTTAATTTGCTTGTTGTGCTAGATACTCTTGGCCATAAAGTCTTTGCATTTATTGTTCAAATGAGTTCATTTGTTGTTTTTGCTGGTTAGCAAATATTTACTATAAGACAAGGATAAGAAGCATTTATAGTTAATAATATAATGGATCACAGAAATAACCTGATTGAGAGTTTTCGTGTAGATTTCGGACTTAAATGATACAAGAAAATAAAGGCTGATTTCTTTGAGTGACTACAAAAGTATGTGAATTTGTTGAACAAGTCTGATCGGTCACCCTTATCTTCCTGAATATGTTCCTTTTCTCTCCCAAATTTAAGCAGCTGTTTCGATTGTGATGTTCTATGCTAATGTGGACCCACAAACTATCCTTTATTTTTATCTAGAATTTTGATTAGGTTTTGTGGCATCTCTGATGCTGCAGGGTTCATTTGGTGAGATTATAAAAGCTTATTGGCGTGGAACACCTGTTGCCGTCAAACGTATTCTTCCATCATTATCAGATGATAGATTGGTGATGTAAGACCCTTACTGTTGTTATGTTCTGGAATATTGTGTTACTGGTGCTCTGTTTTATATTAAGACGTTATAGACCTTTTCTTTGGTCTTGGAAAGTTTCACAAAACTCTATTCTTCCATCATTATCAGATGATAGATTGGCGATGTAAGACCCTATACTGTTATGTTCTGGAATATTGTGTTACTGGTGCCCTGTTTTATATTAAAACGTTATAGACCTTTTTGTTGGTCTTGGAAAGTTTCACAAAAGTCCTGCATCTGTTTGATTCTTAGGCTACATTCTGAATTATCTGTTATGGTGGTTAGTTTTTATATATAGTTCTATGATGGACAGATAGCATGTGCATTTTATTCTAAATGAATTTTTGGATGTAGTTCTTCTCTACTGTTTTATTTGCAAGAGGTCAGAGAACATGTTTTTACCTTATCTCATTCAACATTCTTGTAGAATCTGAATTGTCATTTCATATATTCCTATATATCTTCTCTGACTGGGATTTCATCATCCTGTTAAGAAAAGCATAGTTGCAGATAGTGATTAATGGTCCTCTCACCAATTGGGGGAATTTTTTTTTTCAGTTGATCTCTTTTTCCCTGGTTAATGTTTGAAATCTCCATTTTATTTGGCCTTAAAATATCTATAAACCAATTGAAATATCTATTTTCTTTTTCCTCCGTTAACATTGACATCTTACCAGCTGCCTTGTTATGATTCAGCCAAGATTTCCGCCATGAGGTCAATTTGCTAGTGAAGCTGCGGCATCCCAATATTGTCCAATTCCTTGGGGCTGTAACAGATCGAAAACCCTTGATGCTAATCACAGAATATCTCAGAGGGGTATAAGAATAATATGCCTAACAAATTTCATTTGGAAAGAATGTAAGATTATCCTGTTTTAAAGTAATGTTTACTTGTATCTTCTTTCAGGGTGATCTTCATCAGTATTTGAAGGAAAAGGGCTCACTCACTCCATTGGCAGCTATCAATTTTGCACTGGATATTGCCAGGTAATACTATCATCTTTTGTAATTATCTACAGCTTATAATAGCACATCCTTCAGAGCTACATTCTCATTGAAGAGTTGGAAATCCTTTTCCAAATAAATCACATCAGTAGATCATGCATATTCTTCTGGAGTGCACATTCTCTTGTTAGCTTTAGTTGTATTTTGTTACTAATTGTGAATAGTGCTTATAATTATTTGTTGAAAGAATAAATTAATTAATAATTAAAATGGTTTGGGTACAAAGCAAGGTTTTTAATTTCGAATGATATTGCTCATACCGGACAGTACGTATCGGTCCGCCAGCAAATCGATACGTGGGTCGCTCGCTACCGGGCGGTATCATCGATTGGGGTTGTTTCCACCCCATTACCACCCGAAATCAGTCGGTGACAGTTGATTTCGATCGTCGTCGTCCGTTGCTGGGCGGTATTAGCCGAGGGAGAAGGAAGAAAAGGGAGAACCTGGAGATCCGGTGTTGCTCTCCCTCGACGATCTCGATCCGTTGTCGCCCTCCCTCACCGAACACCGTAGATGAGATGTCGTCTCCTCCTCGTCTGAGGCGACGAGGCCATGGCGTCATCGGTGACTTCTCCTAATCTGCATGGAGAGAAGAAGCCTCGATGTGGGGAGAAGAAACCTCGGGGATGTCGTCGAGGCTTCGTGGGGAGACCTCGGCGTCGTCGGTGACTTCTCCTAATCCGTGCAGGGAGAAGAAGCCTCGGTGTGGGGAGAAGAATCCTTGGCAACGTCACCAAGGCTTCACTGGGAGAAGCGAGGTTTCTTCTCCCCACGCAGGGAGAAGAAACGAGATGACATCACCCTTTTTCTTTTTTCTTTTTTAATTATATATATATGTATGTATGCACACACACACTGAGTATGCTAGAATGTACTCCCGGTATACTCGTATCGTAACATACCGTACCGAGCAAAGCTCGATACTTCGGCACGGTACAAATTTACAAACCTTGGTACAAAGTACTGTACCCTACTATGCATTGCAATTGTTACTTCAAACTTGGACAATGAGGATGCAACAAAAAGTCCAATTTTAGATATGGTAACAGGAATATGTAATCATATATTCATGTCTAAAGATATTTCTCAAAATACTTGTAGTATTAATTTTTAAATTACTTTTAGACCTCTAAACTATTTTTGTATATAGAAATATAATAAAATATAGATATTTTATTATAAAGCTGATATAAGTTGAATAAAGCTTTTTTCTTCTCCTCCTCTCTCTCTTTTCTCCTCTTCTCATTTATTGTTTTCCTTGTCCCTTGGCCTCCACAAAAGGTGGATGTAGGGATTGCAAGACTTTCAAAATTTGCAGTGGACCAAGTCAACAATCGCTGGGTTTTTAATTGTGTGACATCAGAGGACTTAGTCCCAGTCATAATATTTTGAAACTTGAATTAACTACCATGAAAGTCAAATATGTTAGCTAAATTATTAATTCTGAGTTTGAATTTTTCTAGAGCTTACAACTTTGCATCAGTACATGTGCATGGTATTCCTAATGTTTATTCTGGACCCTCTGAGACAGAGGCATGGCGTATCTCCACAATGAGCCAAATGTTATAATACACAGAGATCTAAAACCAAGGTGCACTCACATAGTGATGTCTTTGTGTTGTTGATGCGGATCGTTCAGAGCTTAATTAGGTAAGTTTACTTTCAGAAATGTCCTTTTGGTGAATTCAAGTGCGGATCATTTAAAGGTTGGAGACTTTGGACTAAGTAAGCTCATCAGAGTCAAGAACTCACATGATGTGTACAAAATGACTGGAGAAACTGGCAGCTGTGAGTATCAAGTAATGTTTAGCTTTGCTTTAAGTGTAGTTTCAAATGCTTGGCTGATTTTTTTTTTGCTTTCCTCTTTGAAAACCAGATCGTTATATGGCTCCTGAAGTGTTCAAGCATAGAAAATATGATAAGAAAGTTGATGTTTTCTCTTTTGCAATGATTCTGTACGAGGTAAATGTTCTTTCAAGTAGCAATCTAGTGACTGATGATTGGTTAACCTTAAATGTCCTGACGAATTTGTGATTGTATGCTTAGATGCTTGAAGGCAATCCCCCATTTCCGAACCACGAACCATACGAAGCTGCCAAGCTTGTTGCAGATGGAAAGCGGCCGTTGTACCATTCAAAAGGATATGTTCAGGAACTAAGGGAGTAAGTAACATTAAAAATTGTATTTCCAGTTTGACTCTCTGCTGTCTTTTGCTGAAGCCACCAGCCAGTTGATTGAATGATTTGCTGGATCATACATTTTTATCGATGGACATCAGAAAATAGATTCAGCTGAGACGGAAGCCATCTTTATTTTTTGTCTAATATGTTCTATTCTTTCTCAACCAATTTATTTCATTACCTGAAGTTCAAAATAAAGTGAAACATGACATGTTTATTCATATTTCTGCTGCCAATCGTTTTTGCTTTACGTAGTTATATCATGATTATTCTCAGCTAATATGTTTCTACGACAGATAGTAACGTTTTGTACTTGGTGTCCGAGTCTTGCAGCTTGACAGATCATTGTTGGGCTGCTGATATGAACAGGAGGCCCTCCTTTATTGATATTCTCAAGAGGCTCGAAAAGATCAAAGAGAACCTATCATCAGATCACCACTGGAGCATTTTCACCCAGTAAACCTAGATTTGCTTGAAGCTTCACATTATCATCAATTAGATTGTGTTTTCCAGGTAAGATCAAGTGAAACTGCTTCTTTGGGACATTGGCTCATCATGGAACAAGCACACACACAAGTTGCATGTTCTGCAAAGGATTCGTTCACAGCATGCCCTTGCCGTGAGGTGTGACCCCTTTTTATATTTTCAATAATCGTCTCTTTGCCTCCTTATTTTGGATGAATAAAGTGATTCTAAATTGTTATCAAGCCAGTGGTAGTTATCTGCCACATGTTGCTTTCAAAGAACGTGCCTCTAACTTTGCCACTCTTAAAGATATTGTATTGAAAATTTGTCATGTAAATGATTCCACTTTCGGAAACATCTGGTCTCAACTTGGTGAAGTTTTATGGATGTTAGGTAAACCGGCATGGTAACACATGCCCTCTACTGTATGTCGTTATGCAAATATGTACATGTTTATACTTCTTGAGACCACGTCTGAAGATGTAATATTCTGGTTTAGTCCTACCGTAAATGTTTGGATTGTTTTATTAGGGCTCGATAAATGCATTTAGTCCTACCGTAAATGCTTAACAAAATAAATGAATTGGTTATGCTTTTGGATAAAGTCGTGACAATTGATATGAGAGCCAATTTAGTGTTGAGCATGGTAAAAGATTATCCATGAATGAAGTAATTATAGCGGCCATGTCACACTGTAGAGTTGATTTGAGACCTTGCGTAATTGACACACCGAAAATGAGTAATAAAATATTTTAAAAAACTATCACAGCTAAACATAATCTTTATTGTATGCGAGTTAACTCGATTGCCATGATTCTCCTATGTTTACTACTTGTGGATCTGATATATCCATCTTAACCAGTGGGGGCTTCCATTCATCTTTCTCTCGTATATGCAAACATTCTTAGGAGATTATTTCTGCCATGGGCTCTCTTTTTATTTTCTGTATGCAAACATTCCGAGGGACGCTCACGCTGACTTTTGGAAAGCCTCCGTGTTGATTTAAGGGTGTTTCATCTCCACAACCACCTTAAAAATACTTGCAACGAATGCATGACCGACGAGATTCTTACGACACTGCCAATAAATGTTTGAAGAGTTCATTCCTTATAGTTTAAAAATTCCAATCATTTACGAATAGAAAAATACTATTTAAATCTTCTATGGTTTGGAAAATTTTCTTTGAGACATACATCGACCTAGCAAAACTTATTAGTTGATTGGTAAAAAGATGAACTGAAAGCCTACTACATGCTTAAAAGAATTTTAGAAGATCAATATATTAAGCTGTTTAAGGGAACACAAAGGCACTATTCACCTACAGATACTAGACGGGTGAAGGAAAAAGAATAACGGTGCCATAACTCTCATTCTTACTCTCGGCGACAGTGTTAAGAATTCTAAATGTGGGCGGTTATCTTAGTTTCAACAGCACCAAAACGTTCTTACTTATTCTTAATCTCACCCACGGCGAGCAGAATTGAGAGTGAAGAACAATCGCCCATCAACTCACTGCACTACCACCAGAATCCAGACTTAGAAATACTTCCGGCAACTTGTCGCACACCAACCAAAAGCCACGGTAACCAGATTCCACCTGAAGGAAAAGATCCAAAGAAGAAGCAATGCATGAAGAAAACTACTCTCCCTCTTCTCTACAACTCGTCCACCACCACCCTCATTCCCCTGGCGCCCACCTTACTGCCGGCAACCTACTCCACTGGCTGTTTCTTCCAAAGTAGGGATTACACTGTAACAGTACGTTCTTGCTGATTCAAAAGGAAGTTTAGATCATGAGACCAATTTATTTAACCTCAATCTTAGCCAAACACACAAAAAAGTAACCTCAATGTACGAACCAGCACTAAGATAGGCAATCATATGGTCAAGCTAGTTAGCATTTGCCTAATACAAACATCAATAAAACAAGAAGTTATATTACTTCACTTGTGTGCATACAACTATAC
The DNA here is from genome assembly GCA_024322285.1 of Musa beccarii. Taxonomy (NCBI): domain Eukaryota; kingdom Viridiplantae; phylum Streptophyta; class Magnoliopsida; order Zingiberales; family Musaceae; genus Musa; species Musa beccarii. Next base: position 35,371,810 of record CM044401.1, on the reverse strand, counting down.
TATCATATTGGAGTTACGGTGAGCTTCATACCTTATGGATTAAATCAACTATCAAACTTCAGTAAATAGATGGCATAACTTATGTTGTCCAGCTCAAAGGACACATCCTCAAGGACACTTTCTTTGGATATTTGAGACTCCATGCTCCTCATACCTGTCACGAGAATGTGAACAAGCAAAGGGTGGCTGTAAGTTAACATGCATATATGCTTGAAACTGGATAACTGTCAGATATGCACGCAAAGCAAGTCATACTCCGCTTTGGAAAACCACAGTTGCTGAAATGATCCAAGAGATGCCAAAATGCTCCCTCCTATCCAAACACTGATTCATACATAATGGAATCCATTAAAACCACCAGTAGTAATGTTGAAGCAAACGGAAAAATAGAAATTAAAAAAAATTCACGAGTCTCTTTATGGTACAAACTACAAATTGAGATGCTAGCCTGACTATATGTAACAAAAAGGTAGGTTACGTTAGTAAAGTGGATGTCACATAGTGTGTTCTTGGCCTATTATACACCAGGGACTATATGCTGCACATCAACAAGCAACATGAAGATGAATAAATTATGTGCATGCACAGCAACAAGCAACATGCAGGTGTATAAATTACATTGCACATATGATAAAGCACACGCTCACCTACAATATAAATTTATACATAATAGTCAAACTATTATTAAATGGCAAAATAATGTCTCAGGTTATCATTGTCAGATAGAACGTCATATAATGGATATGATATGGTTTCAAATAAGTCTTAACATTGAACTTGCACAAGATCTAAACAAGCTTTAAAGCTCAACAGCAAACTTTACTCAAAACACATTTGTTGCGCTACAAACGTAGCCACAGTTACACACATGCACAGACAAATGCACCAACAATTATACACATGAATGCGTGCACACCAACACATACCATAAGAATTGTCAAGTCCAAGCCACATACTGAAAAAGAAATGCAGAAAAAGATGGGACGTCGCCTATCTAGCAAGCACATCACAGTATATATCGCATATCTACCAAGCATGTTAAACAATCAAAACAAGTTGAAACACAAAGGCCAGAAACCACCCAACGGAGCCAGATGTGTTAGAAGTTTTCTTGAACCGTTTAAAATTATTAGACACATTAGATATGCTTTTAAAAGACAAACCACTTAGATTGGAGCAATTGGATTAATGCCAAAAAGTATTCAAAAAGTTCAACCTGAATCGCCTTTCTATTGAATTTCCACTAGCCAAAACCTTGACTCGTGCAGCTTGAGGAGCCTCCTGCAAACAACAGAGGCAGTAAGCATCCAACACGTGTAGCCTAGCCAATAAATGTACGTTATCTCCTAAGTTCTGTTTGAGGCATCCCAAAAAAGTATTATACATAAGAAGCTCCAAAAGTGAAGTATATCAAGGACAAAAGAGCAGAGGGCACACACAACCAAATCATTTTGCTTTTTGAATGAAATAATGCTATGCACAGAAAAACATAAATAAGACAAGAAAGATAACCATCATTTATCAGCAGGCCACTAATCCATCCAAGGTGTCGGTTTTAAATTCTTTTGACCTTTTAGATATAGTAATAATGGATCTTTCTCATATACTGCTAGTTATTGAACTCAGAAGATAAATGGAATTCTGACAATCTTTACCTCCATCAACTCCTTTTCAAGTCGCTCCTTAAGCTGCAGCATTGATGCTGTGCCACCAGCAAGCTGATATGGAAAACATTTATAGATATATTAGGACACATAATAAAAAGGTACACAGAGATTGTAAAATGACCAACAGTTGTCTTTCTCGTAAAGAAAGCACTGACGGAGTGAAAGAGGATATTAATCATTCCAAAGAATAGAACAAAGAGACAAATCTAATTTATATAACTCCGTGAAGCAGATTAACAAGGTTGAGATTAGGAGATCCATTACATAAAATATTAATTGGAGTCCGGTTTGTAAAAAGTTTCTTTTGGGATAGAAATATCATATAAAATATTAGACTTGACGAGAAAAGAAGCCTTACTCTACAAATCACTTCTCGTTGCCCAAGTTTAAATGTTACCCTAAAGGGTCAAATATTGCTCCAAACTTATGCTTGTAAAAACAAGGAACTTGTTTTATTTTTTGGTTTCTTTCATTCATTCTGAAAATCAAGGGTCACAATTAGTATCATTCTTAAGATTAAGTCATATTTAAGTAAAATTCTTTTAGTCAGAAATGAATTTCCTTTTCTATAAGGATTTTCAATTAATCCCCTTCATTATTCATAAGGCATTTGAGATTGGCCGAAAAAGTTTCAGGATTGCCAGATTTAACCAAAAAGGCAATTGAGATACTACTACAAAGATTATTTGCACTAATTAAAACACAAACATCAAACAAGATTTGCAAGCATCCCAAGGACTAAGAGAAGTCCACATGGAAATAAATTAGGAACTCATTATGCAGGAACTAGAATGTCAAACCATATTAAACTGGTTGAAGTCAACTAATGCTTCGAAAAACACAGTTAGGTATACCAGTATACTGCTGAATAGTTCCCTTTTAATGTCTGCATCACATCTGTTTATGCTCTCGATAACCTAAATGACAAGAATGAAAAAAAAATTATAAAATGTATACACATTATGACAAAAGTCAAGCTAAGCATGCTGAGAAGAATGATTCACCATTTGTGGAAGCCCACTAACAGAGGCGAAACCAGCAAAGCTCTCCATTCCAGGAATTGTCTAATACACGTATTAAACAAAATAAAAAAAAGCAAATGTATCCAGTAATTGTCTAAGCTTACGAGAATAATTTTCTCATATAATAAGAAAAGTCAATCACTCAATTGTCAAATGACAGCAACAGAAGCATGTAGCCAACCCCAAATAGTTAATCCTTTAGGGCTATGTTGTTGTTGTATAATACGAAAAGTCATTCAAGCTGTCCGTGAACACACTAACAATGAAAAAGAAAAACAACACTAGGGCGCAACTACACCAGAAAAGTCAACACTGCCTAACAAATAACAACATGCACTAAGGTTCCAGATACTTGGGGTCGGCTACATGGATTTTCCTCAGTAAGCTAAATTTCATAACACAAGAAAACACTGTTAATGGCAATAATAATGCTGCAAGGTCCCAGTAATTTGGAGTCAATAGACCACATGGCCCTTTTCCTGCAATCGATGGCAATGACTTGATAGAGATAACATTAATCGTGAAGAGTTGACTATGATACAAATAACTGAAATCACATTGACCGAAAAGTTTTTGGTGATTAATCTATTTGTATGACATATAGGTTTAATGAGGTTCTAAGCAAGGAATTTGATGATAGAGATCCTAATCACCAGCCCTCAGATCTAATTGGGCCTCATTTATGAGTTGGGCCCATAGTCAATGAAGATCTTCAGATCCATTTGCAGCAGTTATTGCAAGAAGACTCGTATAACAAAGGCCAATAGAAGGAAATTTTTTTAACAGTTCATAGCATGATCATTGTCCTGAGAAGTATATTTTGTAGTGCAAAAGCATATCAAAAAAATGTCAGAATGTTTGTCCTTTACCTGCACAAGTGATGGATTAAACAAGACATCAGGAACCTTGAATCTGTCTGCCCCAATCTCTATAGTTCTGGAGATCAAAATTTACAGCAGTGCAGGTACTGCTCAGTACTAATGCATGCTAACTAGCATTAAATGAAATAAGAAAAATAAAAGTCACAAGCATAAATTAGAGGTTAAAAGAGTTCTGACAATAATATTCAAGAAGTGGTTGTCCATTAGAACTTTTAACCTGAGCAAGAGAGAAATAATTATTCAACTTACTGCCCATCAGGAAGCTCATAAGGAGTCATAGGAACATTTGCATAAGCACTTTCTGCAAAATAACCAGTGTCAGCAACTTTCACATTTACATTCACAAAACAAACTGTGTTTTGAAGTTCTTAAGGAAAATCAAACTATGTAGTGCAACACCTGACCAGAACCACTCCCAACAAAACAAACTTCCATCCTCAATGCACATATGCAAAAGAGATGCAGAAAAGAAACAAGAAGAGAATGACAACAAAAGAATATTAGAGTAAGCAAGAAGCACACAACTGCTGAATGGATGTCTTAGCGACTATGATGCCAACAAAGATATTAAATATTTTTACATTTGTCAATGAAAAATCATACTGGCTACTTGCAGGAAAAACCACAACAACAGTTTTACATTTTGTAAATAGGTTTCCGAAGAAGCATCACCAGAAGCTCCTTAAACCACAAAACATTCAAGTTCTATACCAAAGTGCAAAATGATAGTTTCAAAGTTTATGTTTCTAGCATCATTTACATATGCACAATAGACTCACAAGTGCCATGTATCTTGTGCAAGTATCAAAATATGATATTCTGACAGAAGAATACAGGATTCACTTATGATCCAAATTGAATTTACCTTCAAAAGCAGTGTCAGGTACTCGGCAAACGGATTCCTTAATGTCACTAGCAATAGCTCGCTGTCAATCAGCAACATTAGCAACAATATGTGCATTCAAGAAAGTTGAATATGTGCAGCAACAAAACAAAGAAACAAACTGAACATGTACCTGGGAGTACAACTTGTAACTTTCAGTGGTATTTGGAATATCAAGGTCAATGGTCTGTTCACATGAAATCAAAAACAAAATAATCAACTTCTTTACCATATTTACTGATCAGGGATCTGACAAATATAAACAAAATGCAGAATGCTGCAACAGTACTAATCCATTGTCAGAATTGCATGATAGCATGGGAAATTTTTTTATTTTTAGTAAAACCATGAAAATATGTTCAAACACAAACATGGCATAAGCACAAAATATAACAAACCATAAAGTTCTTATTACATGTAGGTTTACATGATTGAGATCATAGCATGTCGTGCATGCTATATAAACATATCAAAGCAGTTACTAATTATAATATTCTCAATAAATATATATGATTCAAAAAGTATATATAATAAGTAATAACTAATTAACTATTGCAAAACATACTCTTAACGAAAAAAGATTTAGTATTGTAAAAATAATGCATTTGAAAAAACTTCATTTTCTCAAATTTATAATAAACCTAATGTATACAATATAATAAAATAGAATGCAGTAGGGATCACTTTAAACTCGAGTAAATTTCAAGAAACCAAAGAGAAAGCAAAGGAGAAAGTATGATACTTTTAAAGTGAACTTGTCTAAGTAGTTCATTTAAAATCTTAGATATCTTGTTCTTCATTGGTTCGAGGATATTTATGGAAGGTTCTTTCACTCTTCTATTTTTTGTTCTTCCCTCTATTGTTCTCTCATTGAGTCTATCTCCTGAGTTCACACACCAAATTTGCTACCTGTCCTGGAGCAAAACCACATCCCAAACTGTCAAACCTATAAAATCCAAAGAGGTGTAAGTAAACAATTCAGTTGTAACTTATTCATACTTAAATCTGAACCAAGCTTATCAGCTTTCGTGAAAACTAAGAATCACTTCAGGTCCGCAAGATAGATATGGCCACGGACACAAACTTAACGAGGATTAGATATTAGTGTCAACCTTTTCTAAACAGCACTACCCAATAGGAAAAAAGATAGAGTGCAGCTTAAATATATCTTCATGAAGTATCGATAACAATTTCCAAGATCCCTTAAAGTAAAATCTGAAAGAGCATGTTGTCACTGGAACCACATGAAAACATCATATGAGAGAGAATTCATACCAAGGTTGATAATTTCGTACCATACCAGAGTTTCAAGCTCAGTTCGGTATGGTACGGTATAAGTATACCGAGCAATATGTTTCGGTATACCGCTCTGCCCGCGTGAGGAGGAGGCTTCCTTCTCCTCCGTGTGAAAAAAAATGGGGGTTCGGTTTCTAACCGCGTGGGGCTTCTCCTCGCGAAAAAAAAAAAAAAAGAGAAAGGCGACGTCACTTAGTTTCCTCGCGCAAAAAAAAAGAGAAAAAAAGAGAAAGACAACGTTGCCGAGGCGACGTCGCTCGGTTTCCCCACGCAAAAAAAAAGGAAACGCAACGTCACCGCGGTGACATCGCTCGATTTCCCAGTATAAAAAAAAAAGGAAAGGCAACATTGCTCGGTTTCCCCGCACGAAAAAAAAAGGAAAAGGCGACATCACCGAGGCGACGTTCTTCGGTTTCCTCGCGCAAAAAAAAAAGGAAAGGAAAGGCAACGTCGCTGAGGCGACATCGCTCGGTTTCCCCGCACGAAAAAAAGGCGACGTCGCCTGGTTTCTGCTCGCGTGGGGAGAAGAAACTGTTTCCTTCTCCCTGTGCGAAAAAAAAAGAGACGTCGCTCAACGTCGAGGCCTCATCGCCTTAGACAAGGAGGCAACATCATTTGAGGCGGCCGACGAGGGAGGACGACGGCTCGATATCGTCGAGGGAGAGCAACACCGAATCTCCAGGGTTTCTCTTTTCTTCTCCCTCTTCTTTCTTCTCCCTCGGGTAAATATCATCCGCTAGTGAACGACAACAATCGAAATCGATCGTCACCGACCGATTTAGGGTGGTAACAGAGTGGAAACAACCTCAATCGATGCTACCGTCCGATAGCAAGCAGTCCACATACCGGTCTACTAACGGACAGGTATGTACCACCCGGTACGAGTGATATTATTCGAAATTAAAATCCTTGATTCATACTTAATAGATTATCCAACTAATACACAAGAAGTATATTTGTACTAACTCAGAAGGGATCTTTCATCGTCATTTAGTCCCTGGCATTTGGGCCAAAAATCTGGGTGGCAAAACTTTAGAATCAACCACCAAGAGAAACTACAATCTCCATACACAAAACTTGAGACCCGACTAATAGACATAATTATATCTTAACATTATCAAATGCAGTCCTCAAGAAAAGCCAATCTCCTATACATATGACAATGGAGACATGGCAAATACACAACCTCAGTAACAAATATTGAACCGTTATTAACGCCTCAGCAAGGTAGGACAATAGCAGAAGTGGATTTCTATGGAAAATAATGCTTATTTTGGGACTCTATTTGACAATGAAATATATGTGGCAGTGGAAGTTTCAATATAATCTAATGGAAAAATATAACTAATGTAATTGTGATGTTTGAGAACAATAGTTTAATGATAAAAAAATGCAACTCCTTCAAAAATAGTAAACTTGACATTTCAAAAAATTGTCCAAAGAGAAATCTGGAATTCTAAAACTGATCATTTGTGCTACTGGACTCCTCCAACCGAACTTATACTCAAGTAGGACTCAGAAAAAAATTACAACTTAAAAATCGGACCCTCTAAAGAATTCCCAAGTAGAAACTATAAATAGTAAATGTAAAAAAAAATATGCAAAAAAAAGAAAGCAATCTGTCTTGGCTAAGATTATGCTTAATTTGATCTAAAACTCTAAAGCTTACTCAATAGTGCATTCAGCTTGGTCCAGTCCTAAAGTTCTCAGAAGCCAAATGGATATGCTCACAGGTGTAGCAAATAACAATGAAGAAAACTAGAAACAAACAACAAAGGTTACAGAATAGTTAACCAAATAAATAATTTTAAGGCCCACTACTGTGGCAGGATATAAACTGTGAACTACCTGAAAGTCACCTGGGCGTATTTCTTTCCGTTTAAATGAATATCTAGGTTTTATCTGAAACAAGAAGATGGTCAGAAATCAGGCTTTAAAAGTTCTGCGTAGGATATTTAAGATCATGAACATTCAAACTTACCATGACTCCCTTGCTTTCCAAGCTTTTCATCATGCAGTCAGTCAGAAATTCACCTCCAATGGGTGAAGTTGAAACAGCCTGCTTAGCAAAGAACAAGCTAGATCACAAACAGCCCTTGTTCAACGTGAAAGATCTTTTACACAATACTGCTAAAAGGACATCTGTACCAAGTTAAACTTATTCTCAACCAAGTGATTCGAAGAAAAAGGCACGAACACACTGACAAACATACTGAGAAAGGAATAAAACTGTACTTGTTTCCTTCTAATAGTAATTGATGTCAAAAATTATGAGCTACTAAACAAGTAAATATTTCAGGAACAAAAACAGAATAACAGTAAAGACTAAAGCTAGTAAGAAACTTATATTGTCACAATTCTTTGCAAAATGATATCCACAATTAATTGCAGAATAAGATAGTCCATATGTTAGAACAGGAATAATAATTTTTAACCTCCGATTAGAACAAAAACAGGTAAAATGTTATGAAATGAAATAATAGAAGTTTGAAAATAAAATCCGTAGGTGTCACCGTCACTCCTCCCTCAAGAAAATCGCCCAAGATACAACCGAGATATAGATTCTCCTGCACGCATGTTGTGGAGAATCAAGAGGACACTCTAGCACCAGCAGAACCAAGGTTCGCCGTATCGGTCCATACCGATGCACCAACTAACCATCGATACAATACGTACCGATGTACCACATACTGATACGCTTAAACATACCGATGGTACAGTAAATTATCTAAAATAGCTCCAAAAAAATTTTTAAATAGAAAAATGTTGGATTAGGGTTTTAAGTTAAAAATAAATATAATTTTAGTATAATTTTAGCAAAAATAATATAAATTAGGAAAGAATAATAACACATCTTTTTCAGGCTTTGCGGAGTAACTTTGTGATACATTATGGACCTTCCATTAATATTGAATTTTCTACAAAGAAATGATTTAAATTGTTAGAATATTTTTTCAACAACTTAAATTTTAAGATTCAAATGAATCAAGCAATCAATCAATAGATATACCTGATTCTACCAGCATAAAGAATGACGGGACTCCACGAGCGATGGATTGGATCCTCAATCCTATGTATCTGTATATCAATTTGATATTATTGTTGGACCAAATCCTGAAAATGATCCAACGACATAATATTCTGATATACCCTATGCCATTGATGCATCAATATAGTGATGGTTTAGTCCGATTGTCGTGAACCACGAGTTCGATGTAGCTCATGTGGCAAGGACAATTGTGGCATGTATTGGTGTGGAGTATGGAGAATGTCATAACTTCTATTTTCGCTACTATTCTATGACGTTGTATCATAAGATCGATTATCGTATTGCTACTTGGAGAAGTATGACCAACAATCACCATACTCTCATTGGCCATAAGATTTGCTATACTATGACAACTGTGAATACAATGAGCTTCGCTGTATGTCTACGTCGTATAAGCTTTGTCGCATCTGCTCAAAATCATCCATTGTCTTCTCATTCCTCTTCCCCTTTCATGTATAATCTTGACCCATACCTCATCGAGCTCTATGATCTAAATCTTGGGTGGCTTGCGTAAAACATTACTCCTCGAACCATGCACCACCTTCAAATTATGTAGACGGGACCATCAACTCTCCAGGGTTGTCCCCATCATCGTTCGAGGAACTGTTGTCCACGTCATTGCCATGTCTTTGGACCGAGTGAGTTGTTGAATGTGATTGAGAAGGTGATTCATCACCCAACTTAATTCTTTCGAACGGTGCGGTTGATGCTACTGTCTTCCCCTTTGCCTTTGCACGTTGGGTGGATGACTACAACGGAAGAAATGGTTTAAAAACCCTTTTCCTATGGTTCAAACGGTCAATTGACCGTTTGAAATAAGACAATTTGAGCCCCTAATCAATAATGGTCAAAATCTTACCATTACCGACCGGTACAAGTCGATAACGGTCAGATTCGATCGGTACCAATCAGTACAGATCTTGTATCACCCGATATAAGGTCATGTAAAGGGTACCGCTCAACAGAGGGCGATCCGCATACGGATCTCCTATCGGACCAGTATGTACCGCCCGTAACGAGCGATACAGCTCACTACGACGAACCCTGAGCAAAACAAGCAAAAATAAATAAAAGAATAGGAAATGTATCTTCAAAGAATATGGGCTGCCACATGGCAGCCTAAGAGCCCACCACGTGGCGGTAATGGCTGAAACACCCACAGAATCAACACATATGCATCACATGTGCACAGGTAAGGGAGTAATGTATGAACATTACTCCTAAGGCAAAACCATAGAATATCCAAGGCAAAAGGAGGGACCTTTATTGATGACTTCTTTAATTTCTGCTATGCTTACCTTTTAAAGTCTAAAACGAGGTTCTTAATAAATTCAAGATCTATAAGGCTGAGGCTGAAAATCAACTTGATTGAAGAATTAAAATCTTAAGATCCGATAAGAGAGGTGAGTACCCTTCAAATGAATTTGCTAAGTTCTGTGAAGATCATAGCATAATTCATAAAGTGATTACTCCTTTCCTTACCTAAGTATAATGGTGCAGCTGAAAGAAAGAATGAAATCCTTTTAGATATGATTAATGCCTTGATCCTTAATTCAGTAATACTCCAAAACTTGCACAGGAAGGCCATCTTATCTACATGTCATATACTTAATTGAATTCCTCAAAAAGATAAAGAGGCAACTCGTTATGAACTTTGAAAGGGACACAAATCAAAACTAAATTACTTCCAAATGTAGGGATGTTTAACCAAAGTCAATATCTCTGAGCAAAGGAAAAAAGACAGGTCCTAAAAATGTTGTCTTTGTAGAATATTCACTAGATATCAACACCTATAAATTCCTTGTAGTGAACTCTAGAATTTCTGAAATCTCAAATGACACCTTGATTAAATTTAGAGATGTATCATTCTTTGATAATATATTTCCTTTCAAATCTAGATTGCTACCTGTACCTTAAGTGATTCTTCTTCTCCTAGTTCAATAACTTTAGAACCTTACCTTTATTCTGAACCTGAAAAAAGCAAAAGAGCTAGGATTGGATGGAATTTTGATGATTGTCACCAACATGATTGATGATACACCCAGTTTATTCTAAGAGACCATTTGCTCTTCAGATACTCCTTCCTAAAAGGAGAAGGTAAATACTGAAATAGAATTTATTATTAGCAACCATACTTGGAATCTCATTGATTTACCCCTAAGGTGCAAGTGAATCTTCAAAAAGAAGGTTACGACTGATGGCACAATTGAAAAATATAAAACTAGGCTTGCAGCTCAAGGTTTTGGGCAAAAGGCTGGCATTAATTATTTTGACACATACATGCCTATAGCACGAATTTCTACCATTCGAGTCCTACTTGTACTTTTATCCATAAACTCCTAGTATATTAAATGGATGCGAAGACCACCTTTTGCTTTTCTTTGTTGAAATCTAGAAGAAGATATTTATATGGATCAACATGAAGGCCTTATCATGCCCAGACAAGAAGAGAAAGCGTGCAAGCTGATCCATTCCTTATATGGACTCAAACAATCACCTAAGCAATAACATGAAATTTTTTATTATGTGATTCCATTCTTTTCATTCCAAAAAATAAAATGATAATAGTCTTTATTGTTAGAAGATAGGAAATAAATTCATTGTATTTTGCCATTATGTTGATGATATTTTGATTCATGCTTCTGATCTAGATCTAATCATTGAGATCAAATCTTTCTTATCTGAACATTTTGATATGAAGAATCTACAGGAGATAGATGTTATTCTATGAATGAAAATTCTTTAAATCTATATTTTTATCTCAATTACATTATACTTAAAAGATCTTGAAAAAATTAGATATATTGACTATTCAACTATTACTAAATACTAAAAATACTGGTATCCTATAGATCAAGAAAGATATTCTCGTATCATTGGATCACTTCTTTACTTATCAAATAGAAACAAACCTAAAATCTCTTATGTTATCTTCAGACTCAGTAGATATACTCATAACCCTAGGTTAGCTCAATGAAATGCACTTGAGCATGTTTTTAGATAACTTAAAGATACTTTTAATTATGGACTTAACTTTGCAAGTATCTTTCTGTTTTCAGAAGTTATAATGACGCTAACTGGATTTCTGATTCTTTAGATGGCAAATCTATATCTTGGATATGATTTTACTATTGGTGGCAGTGTTATATCTTGACAATCTTTTAAACATACCATAATTGCCAGGAGCACCATGGAAGCTAGATTTATGGCACATGATACTACTTTTATTAAAGCCAAATGACTTAAAAATCTAATTTTCTCTCTTCCAATGATCTCTAGCCCTATTCCTCTTATTTTCATTCAATGTGACTACAAAGCTACAATATATTCTTGTAAAAAGAAACTCGTAAACATTGAGATGGGTAGATATATAAAGATCAAACAAAAGTCAATTAGATGACTAACTTCTCACCCTGTTATTTTTATTTTTCATGTTAAAACTGATAATAATCTACTTGACTGCCTTCTTAAAGACCTAAATAGGACTAAGGTCCTGATATCATCGAGATGGATGGGCGTTAACCTAGAATGAGTCTTTTAGTGGTGGGAACTCAACCTCTGTGATAGAAGATCCCTTGAATGAGGTTCAATGTGGTAATAACAAGTTGATTGGTTGGCTAAAGAGTACAATGGTTAACACTTCGAAGCAAATAGATAGAGTTTATCTCCAACTCCATCCCTATGGTGATCAGCGCTCTTGTGTAGAAGTATAGGAGGCATGACTCTGAAAGAAAATCGAGATGGTATTTTTCGTGAGATGTGGCTCTACACACATCCTTAGCAGGTCTCTCCTATATAAGAGAATTCATAGACGATCACGACTAAGGATCTAAGCAATCCTTAAATCCTCTTATTAACAAATAAGATACTCATGCATGATCACTAATGCGTAAATACGTGAGGATGTATTTCACACAACGTGTGAGTTAATTGAAGTCTAGATCAAAGGAATGTAGTTCAAAACCTGATTCACTTTATTTCCTTCAAACGGATGCTCAATTCACTAAATGAGTCATATTTGAAAAGACATCTCATTGACCGCATAGTAGAAACATCCACACGATCTTTATTTTGTTCTTCATTTTATTATTTATTTATTTTAAAATAATTTATGCTTGTTAGAGCATTTAATGGGAAAATTCATATGTTATAAGTTTACCTTGCTTTTTACTGTTTTAAATTTAAAATTATGATTTTACCTTCATTTTTACCATTTATTTTAAAATTACAAAAATGCCCTTGCCTTTTTACCATTTTACCTTGAGAGTAATACCTGTATGTTACTCTCTCACCCATGCACACATGTTGCATGTGCATTGACTGTAATGGACATTTCAACCCATTGCTACCACATGGCGCACTCGTAAGCTACCACAATACAATCCATAATTGGCCAGAAAACCTATAAATAACCCTCTTTTCACATCTTTTCTAACAACTAAACTCCATTGCTATCAAACCTCTCTTTTAAGTTACATCTCTTATTTTTCTATTTGTTTTTTCTTGTTCTACTGGTGTTAGATCATCCTCTTGATTCTTCACGGCGTGCTGTCACGAACTTAGCTAGTTTTGCTTAAGCCGTGCGGCACCCTTATATGTCCGTGCGACATCCTTATGTGTCCGTCCGCAAAGGTCAGTCTTCCCGAAACCTCCTACGATCCCTTAGGATCTACAAAAGAGAAGACATGATAAGAAAGTGCTTCACTCGGGATCCACAAGCAACCCTTTCAGCAAACACTTGCCAATGCAAATTACAATCATGGACTTCACAAGCTCAGAACGGTTGCACAACAAAGGTACAAAATTGGTCCACTACAAACCGAATCTATTACAAGTGTCCACATGACATAAACTTTATGTATAAGCCTACAGCAGCCACCAAACTCACTCAAATGGGGCTGTTAAGCCTTCGACCAGCCCTTTATATACTTGGCAAAGCAAGAACAAACTCAAAAAACATGAACATGCATAAGCATTACATCGAACAAGCTGTTTACAATTTGTCTGTGACAGTACGCGCATGAGAATCTATATTTCAGTTATATCTTAGGTGATTTTCTCGACAAGTGATAGCACAAGACGGAGAATAGACTTAGAAACAATGACTACGTGCTACTAGGTTTTATTTTCTAACTTCTATTTCGTTTAATAATATTTGACATATTTTTGCTCCAATAGAAGGTTAAAAATTATTATTCTTGTTCTAACAATCTAAGCATGTATTTAAACAAATAGAAAAAGAATATGCTTAGATTGTTAGAATGGGAATAATAATTTATAACCTCCGATTAGAACAAAAACAGGTAAAATGTTATGAAAAGAAATAGAAGTGAGAAAATAAAACCTGGAGGCATGTGGTCATTGTCCTAAGTGTATTGTCATCACCTTGTGTTGGCACTTGTCAAGAAGACCGCCCAAGATACAATTGAAATGTAGATTCTCCTATGTGCATGTCATAGAGAATCAAGAGGATGCTCTAGCACCAACAGAATAAGCAAAATCAAACAGAAGAATATGAGAAGTAGCTTGAAAGAAAGGTTGGAAAGAAATGAAGTTGAGTTGTTTGAAAAGCTGTAAAAAGATGACTATTTATAGGTTTTCCAACTAATCAAGCGTTGCCACTTGGCAGCCTCTGAGTGCACCAAGCTGTCACGGACTTAGCTGGTTTTGCCTAAGTCGTGCGACACCATTGCGTGTCAGTCCGCAAAGGTCAGCCTCCCCGAAATCTCGTACGATCTCTTACGACTTGCAAAAGAGAAGACGGGACAGAGAAAACGCTTCACACGGGATCCACAAGCAAACATTTCAGCAAACACTTTATAGCCAATGCAAATTCCACCAATGGATATCACAAGCTCAGAATGATAGTACAACAATGGTATAAAATTGGTCCACTACAGATCGAAATATAGTACAAGTGTCCACCTGACGCAAACTTTATGTACAAGCCGACAATGGCTGCCAAACTCACTCAAATGGGGCATTTAGCCTTTGACAAGCCCTTTACAAGCTTTACAATCTAGAACAAACCGAAAAGAACACGGACATGCATAAGCATTACACCGAACAAACCGTTTACAATTTGTCCGTGACATTCTCCCCCACTTATTCCTTCGACGTCCTCGTCGAAGCCATTGTTGACGTTGCAACTCCTTACCTTTGCTAGATCTTCAATCTTCTGCTCCTGCTGCGATGCGCCCCTTGGCTCCCAGTTGTTCTCTGCTTGTTGTTGTTGAGTCGTCGAACTTTAATCCGCCATGCTGCTTCAACTTGCCAATGACTCTGACTCTGGTGTGGGGTTGGCAGAGTTGTGCTGATCCTTGCTGGTTCTTGCAGATTCATCTAATGAAGGAAAATACCTTCTTTGATATGCATCAGTCTTCAAATTCTTCTTATCTCTTGAACTGGATAGATGCTTGTTGGAGCTTTAACGAGCATCACCTCACAACCTTTGAAGTTTTCAGGTCCTTCGCAAAATTTTCCATCGAATCTTCTTCCACTTAGTTGTCTTGTCCAAGTAGGTTCGCATCACTTCCGCTTTCGATTGGCATTCAGTTGAGAAATGAAGCGGACAATCTACTCCCAGTAGCACTGATCACCATTGGTGAGGACTTGACAACTGTTGTCTTTCATTCGTCTTTTCGAAGGGTTTTCAAATCTGTGCAGAGCTCCTCTGCTGGATAACTAAGAGAGCTAGGGTACTCGGTTTCGCCCATTCTCTTGAGAGTTGAGAAGGCAAAGGTTACTTGACTTCGCCGGCCTCCTCGAAGTTGTACTTCGTGTGTCGAGCTGGTTACTAGACTTCGCCTGCTCTTAGCTCACACTTCCGAAGCACTTGAAGTGTTTGCAATCCTTGCGCTGAGTCAGCTACTATGATTCACCTTCTCAATGCCATTGAACTTCTGGAATGCAAGAAGTTATCACTCCAACTTGGAGCAAATCTCTGATAGATTTGATCGCCTTTGGGATTGTACCGCCTTCTCCATCATTTCTGCCGCCTACTCCTATGAGTAGCAAAGGTACAGCACCGCGTACTGCCTGCTTCATTCCTTGGTCCTGCACTCCTGCATCGACCCGAAGTCCTTCACTTACGGCTCTCTTGATGAGAAGTCCATTGACACTGGTCTTACGAAGTTCCTTGACCTCTGCCCTTCAGCCTTGTCGTGGTACATGGAGTTTGCCACTGCATTCTCCTCCTCTACAACCCATATCACGACCAAGCGCTCTCCCTCTATGAGAGCATCGGATCGATGACTCCACGGAAGTCCCGCCTCTACGGTACCATGGCACTACTATCCGTTATCTCGCATCTGCTTCCCTTCTTCGTGATCGATATATCCGCCTTTGCGGCACTGTGACACTCCTCTGAGTCCACCTCCATTCTAATCGATGCTCGATTTTGGGTAGTTGAGTCCCTCTGGACTCGTCATTGCTTCCTCGCCCTTTTTCGACCACCTGCTTCAACACCTCTATGTTCTTTGAGCAGTTCCACTTGGTCGATGGAAAGACAGACTGCAACTCCAATGTATGGCCTCCGCCATCATGTTACAAGGCTTGCACCGCTTCTGTTCTCCTTAGCTTCATGGGTCGCAACGTTCGCTTACTCAGCCATATCCTCTGACTTGCCGAGCTCCTTTAAGCGAATGTGAGCTCTGAAGCAGTCCAACTCTTCAACCGCTCCGATCATACCTCTGCATGATCTAGTCCCCCCATGGGACTCACTGGTAATTGCATCTGAACTTCTTCCTCGATAGTGCACAACCCCCACAAGCTGATGTCCAAGGCTTCCATTGAATGCAACCTTCGATGCACACACGGAAGACCCGCCTCTATGGTACCATGGCATTCACTACTTGAATCCATAGCTCTTCTTGCCGGTATGTTGTTCACCGAAGTGGAGCTCCCAGTCACGCTCCCGATCATACCTCTGCATGATCCAATCCCCCCATGGGACTCACTATGTGTGTCACATTGCCACGAATCATTCCACCACGATCCGCTGCATCATGTCACCTCTTGGTGACATCTCCTTGCATTCTGATCCTTGTGGTATAAACTCGAACTGTGATCTCTCCATGTGTGGACTCCGCCAACAAATCGCAAGGCCTTTGCCACCTTCGATTTTGTTCGCTCCTTTGGCAATCGACCTTCGTCCACCCGCTCTCGGGTCACACTCGGACGAAGCATAACTTTAAGGCAATTCGTCGCCTAGCAGCTCCTCTAAAGTCCCCTGACTTCGCTGAAATTGGTGCACCATTGTCTGGATCCTAGGACTCTGCCCCTACCAAAGAAAATCTCCCGCTCAAGCAGACCGCTTTTCTCATGGCAACCCGAATAGCAACACTGTGGCATATTCTTCAAGTGTACCTGCCTCTGCATCCTCTTGCCCCGTGCCAAGGCCTTCTGACACCAACTTCGCCTCTGCAAGCGGTGTCGCCTTAGTTCCTCCGTCAAATGCTTCACCGAGATAAGGTGCATGTGCCTCAAAGTTCCCTTCATCTTTGGCACCATGCAAGATAAGTCTGCTCTATCAGAATAAAAAACTCATGGAACGACATGATTCTGCTCCTGTCTTTGCAAGAGTCCATACCGTTGACCTCTGTCTAAGGAAAGCTCCAAGCCTCCGCTCCATATTCTATCTTCTATGCCAACTTTCTTCATGCGGCTTGGGTACATCGCCAAGTTACCCCCAAGTTGCTCTGCTTCTCGATTTACATTGTGTTAATGGTGGCCCTCGCACCCACCAGTCCACAGGTCAGCCCTCTGTTGAATCTGATCTCCCTATCGACTCCAAGTGTGCCTTCACTTTGTGTTACCTTGGATCGCTCCCCCACTTGATCTCGCTATGCGTCCACCAACGCATTGCCACTTGCGAGATCATGCAACGACTCCTCGTCGCACGCTCGATCCATCGAGCTTTGTCTTGAGGTACTCCTCAACCGGTGTGGTTCATTGCACATGATTCTCCCTCTGGAGAACCGGGACTTATCCCTCCTGGATATCTGCCCCGTTGGAGCAACTTCTCTCTTCGTCTCCTTCCCTCTGAAAGTTTTGGAGACCACCATCCCCTTGGACCACTCCGCCTTTGCTGAACAAACCGTGCCCTGTTTTGCCTCCGCAAACGCACCTGTTAGATTGCGACTCTTCGCCAATACACTCCCACTGCACCCCTCTGGGTCTAGCAACATCTTGAACTCCGCCACGCACTTCACCTCTTACGAAAATATCTTGCACAAGCCGAAGAGAAAGTTTCAATGCTCCATGGCGCCGACCTTCGACCGCCTTGGGATGGCCACGGACAGTCCATCGTCCGCATACAAGCCCTTATATGAGTATCGAATTCCATGAGTTTGCAACTCCCCTCACCTCTGTGAGCTTTACACAACTCCTTCGATCGCTAAACAACCCATTCCACCTTGCACGGTCTCAACCATGGTATGCATTTGAATGATCTGCCGATCACGGGCGATGACGTGCACTGGCCCGAGAGGATACTGGTACACGGACCACCCGCTACCGAAGCGGTATGCATATTTTGGTGGTGCAGGCGTCATCGACCCATCGAGGCGTCACTCGACCAAGATCGCCCTAGATTTCGATCGTTACCGAGATATACCGATCGGTACGGCCTAGCATGGTACCGTTGGTATGCCATAGCGTACCAACGATACATATCGGTACGTACCGTACCGACCAACTCTCGGTACACCGGTACGGTACGGTATTGCGGACCTTGGTCTCAACCTTTGCCAAATGCCTCGCTTGCCTCGAGCACCGTCAAGTTTGGGTGCCAACGTCGAGCCACTGCTCGAACTCAGTCATCCCAACCTTTATGCGCTACGCAATTCTTCTTAGCTTGTTTGTCCTCGTGGTGCCTCTTGCGCAAAGGGTTGGCTATTCCTCTGAATGTCATCCTCGGATGCCCGCTCCTTTGAGCGACTCCTTCCCCTACAATCCATGTCCGTTTCCAAACGGTCGCGCATGTTGGCTGCCCTCAACGCAGCCCCGCTAGGTCCCCCACGTTTGTATGCTAAGTGTTTCACATGTGTGCTTGTCCGGCTCGATACCATCCGTCACGGACTTAGCTGGTTTTGCTAAGTCGTGCGACACCATTCGTGTCGATCCCATGCAAAGTCGACCTCCCGAAATCTCGTCACGATCTCTTACGACTTGCAAAAGAGAAGACGGACAGAGAAAACGCTTCACACGGATCCACAAGCAAACATTTCAAAGAAACACTTTATAGCCAATGCAAATTCCACCAACGGATATCACAAGCTCGTAATGATAGTACAACAATGGTATAAAATTGGTCCACTACTGATCGAAATATAGTACAAGTGTCCACCTGACGCCTTGAAACTTTATGTACTGTTTTACAATGGTCGCCAAACTCACTCAAATGGGGCATTTAGCCTTTGACAAGCCCTTTACAAGCTTTACAATCTAGAACAAACCGAAAAGAACACGGACATGCATAAGCATTACACCGAACAAGCCGTTTACAATTTGTCCGTGACAACGCGACAACAACAAGCTGAATCACCCACTGCAATCAACGCACATGCATCACGTGTGCATGGTTGAGGGAGTCACATACCTCCCAAGGCAAAATGGTAAAAAGGTAAAAGCATTTTTTGTAATTTTCAAAAGAAACGATAAAAATGAGGGTAAAATCATAATTTTAAATTCAAAAGGTCAAAAGTAAGGGTAAATCTGTAATTTGTGGCTTTCCCCATTAAATGCTCTAAACACCATACCATACTAGAGCAATGCTAGATTGTGCCTTAGCAAATGTTGTCAATGTGTGGCACCACAAACAACCTTAGCAGCACAAGAAAAGCAAGGGACACCAAAATCCTTTTATGTTAATAAATTAGAATTAGTAGCTAGACATGCATCCGCATGATCATGACAGAATTGGAGAGTGAGCACTAAGAACTCAAAACACAGCAGCTAAAACAACCCTACAGAAGCCACATTCTCATAATTAAAAAATGTAGAATTGATTATTTGAGAAGCAGCAGACAAGGTATTTTTCAGATATATCAACTTGAAATGTTTAGGAAGAAGCCAGAGAGTATATTTTAGATTACGAACTGAAAAAGATAGTACAAGGCAGAAAAAGACAAGTAATATGCTAATAAATTTAGAAACTGAAGATTTGACAGGTAGAATACCTATGCCAGTCAAAGACATCTCAAGATCTAAAGCAAGTCAAACAGTCAAAATAATTTTAGTATTTTAAGTTCAAGCAAGATAACTTCATCACTTTCAGAATGCCAATATGAGATGGCAGGTAACCATACTATCAGGACAGTATATGCTTAAATGATTAAAGCTTTCACAAACAGAAAATTACCTTCTGGAGCACATAGCCATCATGTACTGCTGCTATGGTTGTGGACCCACCCCCGCTGAGCAAAGGGAAAAACAGAACTGTTACTAAATAGCTGATATAAGGCACTAAATGTCTAAGCTTTCTAAGATCATCAGGATATATCAGTGAGAGATCATGGAAGAAACATAATATGGGAAACAAGAAAATTCTCATTAGAAGATGTTGATAGTGCATCGAATCTAATACTACAAACCATGAATCAAACCTTTTAAGAAAAATAACAAAAGCCAACTACAAAATTACAAGAATATGCAGAATGTAGTGTCAGAGTATCGCAATTGTACAAGGAACTTCAGTAACAGAAAGTACAGAATTGGATGACGGCACTACATAATGATTTTTCTCATCAACTGCTGATCAATTTGTAGGACATAAGAATGTGACCTTGTGAAATTTTACAATAATTCATGTCAACATTTAACTTAAACCTAACTTGCCACTTAGATGAATCCAAAAACCAAATTAATCTTTTAAAATTACCTGATCAAGCAAAACTATTTAAGCTAATAATCAAGGGCTATTATTACCAGACTAAAACCTACATGTTGTCTGCTCATAGATATCATATAACTTACTAGGCAGAAATTTAGGCATCGAATATCTATCATTACACCAAGGTCTTGGATACCTTTTCACGGCATTATGCAAGATAGAAAGTACCAGTAACAGATCAGTATCTTTAGTTGTCTTCTTATACTGACTACTAACGTATAAAGACAAACCATAAAGCTTTACTATCTGATACACTCCAATACAGGAACTTTGCATGTCAATGTTCTTAGTTTACTTCATCATGCCTTAGGCTTGATCTATTTAGTTGGAGGTGTTTTGTAAAGGTAAAGAAGTTCTGATACACCACCAGTATTTTTACCAGAGTACTATTCCTACAAAATAAAGAGCATGAACAAATATTCACTTGATAAAGAAACATAAGTATCATTTTTCATTGAATCTAAATAATCCAAAGTTGATAAAAAAAATGTTTCATTTGTGCATGCAAAAACACCATAATATATTTTAAATGGCCTCAACTTATTTACCACAACTCAGCAGCCAAAATGCCCTAATCGCTAGCAAAACCTGCCTAAAGTACATAGGGTGATTTTGATAAAGAGCTACATAGAAGGCACGATAAGAACTTATATGAATGATGCCAGCAAGTAAAATCAAGTCACTTAGGTGAAAATGAGGTTGACACCAAACATATAAGATATAACCACATCAAATATATTCATGAATAGAACTGCAACATACAAACTGCAAGATGAAAAAAGTGATAACAAATAAATTTAAACATTAGGTCCTACCTGTCAACTACCAAAGATGTAGCCCGACCAGAAGCAAAAGATGTAAGGACCTGGAAATTTTGACCAAATGATCAGAAGTAACAATTGAATTTCGATCCAGATGTGCAACTGAAGAGAATGAAGGAAAAAAACACGTGGAAGAAACCGATTGTGAGAATTGGAGAGACAAAATCATACAGCATTTTTAGCTAAAAATAAAGCAGGGACTTTGTAACTCTCAAACATAAGCTCAGCTGCTCTGCAAGTCAAATTGTATGAAGTTAGAAACGGTACAATAAAAAAACATGTCAAACATTAGAACCAAAGTAATCAACAGCTTGAGGCGCAATAAGGCAGTAATATCTTCTGAAGCCTAGGTGCAAAGCAAGCATGCGCCTCATCGGACAAAGGTGCATCAAGCATGACAAGTAATTAGAATATGATTTCAAAAGCTATTTTATTCACTGCAGAACTTATGAACATGAAGAATATGAAGAAGGAAGATTACTGTAGTAATGTAATAGCAAAATCAGAAATGCAGCAACAAAAAAAAGCTAAAATAAAGTAACAGAATGATCAAAAAAGAAAAAAAATATAAGCACAGCAATGGCAGAAGGAAGAAAAAAGCAAGAGTACAGAAATATAAACACAACAAAGAAACAACACTCGAAAGCTAAATTTGAGTTGACTTGCTTTTTATATACATGCATCTTTAGTCCACCAAGTAAGCTAAATAATGGTAAGTATACATCATATTCCAATATGATAGAGATCATGTAAAATTATGATGTTATGCATTGTGGCTGCCAAAACAAAAGACTATACAGTACAAATCCTACAGCCTTGAAAGCATATATGCATAGATAACTTATAGTGGCATCTGGCATTAGAATGGATAAAGCAAATTACTTTTCTCTTTGCTGGGGAGTGTTAGAAGATGGTTCTGCAAGAAGCATGGGATGCTCTTTTGGATCAATTAGAAGGCGTTCCCTGCAAAGGATATCACACTAACCATGTTATCAATTGTCAAAAATGATAAAATATTGTGCTCGTGGAAAGAAAAACATATAGCACAAACAGTTAACTTTACTAAGTATAACCAGTTTGCACATTTAGTATAATTTCAGCTGAGACCTACTTTGTTAAAAATACTTCAAGTATAAACAAACTCTGTCACATAAGGAATGTATTAGAAACATTTTATTTCACCATATACAAAGCAAATTCTGTATCATGGGTAAGATATGCTAGAAAATAGGGTCTCAGGTTCCAATGCCTCCTCCCAAAACATATTTAATGGTATTTCTGTGATCATAACAGATCAAATGAAAGCAAGTACAAAGTAACAAGAAGCAAATCTTGTGCTCCCAAAACATGCTGTTGGTCTTAGCAAACGGGTTGTGATGCTCAAAAGATTTAGAATATTTCATGGCAAGAATTGACCTACCTAAACCTGGAACAAGTTGGCTAGAAATCCTTGTAAGGGCAAGTGGAAAGAGAAAAAGAAACCTAGTTGATTGTAGATCAAAGATCTTCTTTACTGCAAACTTAGAGGCATTATCCATATAAAAACATATGGGAACATAATATGAAAACATATGGGCACATAATATGAGAAGCAATGCAAAGTATACCATAGCCAACTTCAGTCACAAAGCAAGACAACATATAAGGAACATGATGGCTCAATGGAGATACCCTTCCTTCAAACTAATTGTTATTATAAATAATTTACAAAATCTTCACCGATAGCAATCTCACCTGAAAGCATGATTCCATATGTTGTCAACAATGTCCCAGTCAACAACAACTCCATCCTTTATGGGGGATATAACCTACATCAAAAACAAAGATGGCACAAGAATCAAGATAGAGTAATAAAATCTCATTCGATATTACTATAAGCCACCTGGTAGCCTGACCTCCATGTGATCACGCCTATAGCCTAAGGCTTGAGTGCCTACATACAATTTTCTTGTCTTTGTCTTGTCAGCATTTTCAGAATCATACATTGAATCAGAGTCCTTCTCATGTTTAACCTCATCAGTGGCTCCCGCTTGATAAATTGACCCCACAACCTTAACAAAACAACCCATATATAACAGTAAAACTTACACCAGAAAAATAAAATGCAATGAGCAATTGTAACATATTAAAAAATTACAGGACTAAGAAAAACAATTGTGGGAAATTTACAGCATATCTTGTGATTGTCCACATATTTCTTGAGCATTGCATCGAACTCAAGAACATAGTGCAAATTATGGCTAGATATCCACTGCAGTCACAGCTCTATCCTCTAAGGAACAATAATACATAATAGATAAGTACATGAGGCAGATTATGAGCCATTTATCCAGAATAGCACCAGCTGAAGTGATGAATCAGAGACCTTACTAATTTGAGTTGTAAGGATCTACTCTCACCACCATTAACCTTACAAAAAGATTCATCGTGCTGTTATTCAGAAGCCACGATATACCATTTCTATATCTTTCTTAAGTTCTATCTCAGTAATAATCTACCGAAATTGTTGAGAATGATTTTTCAGCTACATTCAAATACAAGACACAGTTCGCCATCAATAGGTCACTTCAAGTGTCTCAAGAGTCTACAGTCGCAGGATGACTGCATCTGGTAACTCATAACAGTTTCGGGTTCTCATGCCATTGTGGAGCAAGTAGTCAAACAAATCAACGCGCCAATGAACGCACTTACAGAGGGAAAAACAGCCTTAGGGGCATCTTCTCCCGCGTACCCAGCCTTGCATGTGTAGGAGCCCAAGTCAAGAACTATCGCCGACACTTCATCTACACGTGAAAATACAAACAGCGAGCCGATTTGTTCATAGGGGCACTCCGTCGCGGCAGAACAATTGGGCTAGGGTTTTGGGAGAAAAAGGAATGAAGGGACTTACCGCCTCCGTACATGGTTTCTCGCAAGAAAGCAACGGCCCCAGTTGTTCGCAAGAAGCGAGGAGGGAGGAATCGAGAAGCCCTAAATCAGCGGAGAAGAACACCGGGGCTCCCACCGGTGCAGATCTGACGAGTTGCGCGCACTGCTGACAACGAGGGGCTTCTAATGGGTTTTAGAGTAGCACCGATTATATATATAAATTTATTTATTTATTTATTTATTTATTTATTTATTTATATATTTATATGTACATGTATATGTATATATGTACATATACATATATCACTGAATATTTTTCAATCGATACCCTCATTTTATTTTTTTTTTTCAAATAGTACCCTAATTTAAAAAATATCCAAATTATCCTCAAAAAATTCTCCCTATTATAATGTTTTGATTCGTTATAATGTTTTTTTTTCCTATTACGATGATGTTTTGATCATCACAATAAAAATATCATAAATAATCCAACAAGCCTAAAAAATAATATTATGAGGATGTATAAACAATAACAATTAAAGAGGCACCATGTGATGCTATTTATAGTATTTTTTTAATAATATTTATAATATTTTCAATACATCTATAAAATATTATAAATGCTATTGAAAAATACTATAAACAAACGAAATAAAAATATTATAATAGTTAAAAATTAATTTAGAAATGGTAAAAATATTTGATGAGAAAACTTTTGTATTGCATTTTGGGTATTTTTCAATTAGAGATATTATTTGGGAAAAAACAAAAGATCAACACTTGAAAAAATAAAAAAATATTAGTATTTTTAGAAACATCATCATCATCATCATCATCATCATCATCATCATCATATATATATATATATATATATATATATATATATATATATATATATATATATATATATATATATATATATGTATATACACATACATATATATATATATATATGTATATAATTTAAATAAGGAATTGGAAGTTATTACTTAAATATATGAAAAAAAGTATGACACAAAAATATTGATAGTTTTCATTCAAGTTCAATCCGATCTCATACAACAAATTAAACAAGAATAACTATGAGATCTACATTTTGTAGAAAATAGATTGAAGCTTAATTTTTAGATTAAGAAAGATTATATGGTGAGATTTAAAAATAATTTTTATGTTTATAATGTTCTAGATATCAAAAATCAAGATTTGGATAAATGATATATATCCAAGTAAGTAATAATGTATAGAGATCTTAAAAGTAATTATTAGTAAGAAGGCATGAAGAAATAAAACTATAAGATATGTTTCAAAGTAGAACATGAGGTTTATTATAATATTTAAATATTTCTGAATAAAAATGAGAAAGAGTTACCATATATTTTGTTTTAAGTTTACCAAGAAACTATAGAAAGCATGATATTATTTAGGTCATCATTAATAAGTTAACTAAATCTACATAGTTGTTATCTATTAATATGACTTGCTCTCTTTATAAGCTTGTAAGCCTATATATTGATAAAATAGTAAAATTTCATAGTGTTTCAAAAGAAATTTCTCATATAAAGATTTTAAATTTTCTCTTAATCACGAAGAATGTTATAAGAGTTTATGAGTGTTAAAGTTAAGTTTAACATTACTTACCACCTACAAACTAATAGTCAATCAAAAATAAAAATTTGAACACTTAAAGATTTACTTCGAGTTTATGTCATAAATTGAAAAGATGATAGGGATTGAGAACTCTTTATTGAATTCGCTTATAATAATAATTTTTTTATTATTGTAAAACTTTATGAAGCTTTATATTAGAGAAAATACAAAACACTTACATGATGGAAATAGATTGACAATAGAAAATTGTTAACACTAGACAAAATACAAGAGATTACTAAGAAAATATGATGGAAATAGATTGACAATAGAAAATTGCTAACACTAGACAAAATACAAGAGATTACTAAGAATTGAAGTTATAAAAAAATATTAAATAATATCCAAAGTCATCAAAAGAGCTGATAATATAATGAGAGAGATTAAGTTACAAGTATGAAAATTTATATTATTAAAAGTCTCCCCTTTTAAGCGTGTGATAAGATTTGAAAAGAGAAAAAATTAAATCATGGATTTGTCGATCATTTGAAGAGAGGGTTGGTTCTATTAATTATAGAATTTCTTTGTCACCATCATTATCTTATATTCATGATGTATTTTATACATCGATGTTGAGAAAATACATATTCAATCCCCTCATATCATCAAATATGAGTCAATTTTAATCAATAATAACTAATCTTATGTCAAAGAGTCCATTTTGATTATTGATAAGAAATAAGAGATCTTAAAATTTTGAATTATTCTTTTTAGTTAAAGTGGTTTAGAAATAAAAGAAACTACCCCTGATATATAGGAAGAAATGAAAAAAGTTTATCTCAATCTTTTCATTAATTGAGTTATGATAATTTAGAAGACTAAATTTTCTTTTAAAAGAGGGAGAGTATAATATCATTCAATTCTTAATTGTTTATGATATTTAATTTTTTTTATTATTTTAATATAAAAAATTTAATATTTTCTTATATTAAATAAATTTATATTGAAAGCTTAGGGCTATAGGGCCTAATTGGAAATCTTAGAATTTTAATATGATTTGTGAAAGTTTTATTGATAAGTTAATGGAGAAAAAAATATTTAAAAAAGTGGCACTAGAAAATAAAATAGGGTCCTTTTGCTTGAAATATGTTGACATCTAATATAATTTTGATGCATGCTTGCCATCTTGTATTACTAAGGCTTATCTAAATATTAGTAATTGGAGTACAAAAGTTCAAATTTTTTACTTGATTAATGTCTATGCTGCCATCCACCTTACACTAGAAAAGAGAATAATTGAATGAGAAGAAGAAAACAAGTGTGCTTACTTTCACTTGAGAAATTTGGATTAATTCAAGAGGTTGGGAATTAGCTCTTTAAAGCAGGTGTTTAATCTGATCCTATAGAACATTTTATCTTTAATTCCCTCTTATTTATAGTAATCAATAGAGTTTTATCTCTTTCCAATAGCATCTACTTCAATTAAGTTATAAACGGATAATTATGAAATTATAAGAATCCTAACCGATTTATTATATTTGAACTATAATGTCCAGTACAAAACTCTGATTTAAGCAAAAAAATATTAAAAAAAATTTAATATCTTATTGGAATGATTTAAAGTATAAATATTTACCCAAACATTTATTTCAATTGATCATTTGAATTCTGCTAAACAAAGATAAAATGATCTGATCCATTTGTATTAAATTACTTGTAACTTTCTATAGATAACTTTAATTTGCATAAAACATTTTTAATTGGAAAATAGACTTGCATACCTTTTTAATAAAAGCTTGCTTAAATAAATTATATCTTAATTGATGTCCGAATAACAACTATAACTTACCTTAGAGATTCTGGTAGAATTAATTATTCTCAATATTATACAATTTGATTTCAACTAAAATCCTCCTTCAAATGAGTCTCATAATTCTTAGTCATGGATTCTTATTATAATTGAATAAGTTGAACATAAGTTTATGTTAGTTTTCATATTCTTTATAAATGTATAGATATGTTTTTTTGCTTCCGATACATTTATACTTTTTTTATTCGGATATTTTTATTGTATTCTAGTATATTAAGTTTTTGGAGCCATGACAAGCTTAAGACTTATGCTATATCTATCCAAAAATGAGTGAGATTATATTATGTTTTGTTCACACTGCGCCATCTATGTTTTGTTTTTTTAATATGATTTTAAAGAACATGCTTATAAATTGATATATATATATACTTTTTTGATATGAATGAATTTAATGGAATATCAAATATAACTGTTGAGCTCATGTCTTGCATTTTAATCTTGATTTGCTTATATGTTATTGTTTGCTCCTTTGTTAAATATGAATTTAGTAAAATAATATATATGACTCTTGAAATTACATTTTATATCTTGACTCTTATGTCTTATGATTTATTATTCTTATTATAAAAGAATATTTTTTTATAATGTTGTCCAAATTTAGTGTATGTTTTTTTTATGTAAAAAGAAATATTATGTGTTAGGAAGTTTATAGATATTACATATGATGTTTTGATCTTTGGTGGAAACTTGTAGTAAATGACTAGCTTATGGATATGGTGTTTCATTGATCCTTATAAGTTTATAAGTAGTAGTTAAATAATTTTTAAGTGAACTTTGAGTTTTATAAATTTATTAAATGATTTAAAAATTATACAAGTTTTATAGAGTGTGAATAAGACTTCGATACTTTTTGTATCATCAATTCTATGTTATAAATACTGCGATTTAAGATACTCCATTGACGACTATCAACTATAGTTTTTAAGTTTCTTGTTGAAACCTAACTAGAGTAGTTGAGGTTGAAGAAGGTTATATTTATTTGGGTTCAATCAAACCAATTATCATATTTATTTAGTAAATTGAAAACACTAACTCTATTCAAAAATGCTACAATGAAAATATTATAGTTCAATCTTAATTAATTCAAATTAATACAAGTATTAATTATTATTTTATTATATTGATTAAAGTTTTATAAAATTTTTTAGGGTTTCAGATATGTGTTATTGTGGATTTGAAAACAAAAACATGAAAAAAGAAACTTGACTTCTATAAGTTATTTTTTAATAGACCTATAATGTTTTTCAAGTACATATACAAAAACACTATAAACATATAAAAAACATTATTAGTGAGACATAATGACTTAAAGTACAATACAAACTAATTTATCATTGAAGCCTTAGATACATATTTTTATTAATTTTAAAAAATAAAAACTTAATTTCTATTAATTATAGCGATTTAGACACATTCACTTTATGAACCAGCCCAAGACAAAGGTAGTATATTCTATTAGATTATTTCTGAAAGTAAAAAAAAGATACTAGTAGTTTGTGTGTATATAAATAATTAGCAAAGCCGAGTTTTTATTATATAACACCCTCATATTTAGTTTTTACTAGGGAGGCTTTTTTTTTTGTTGAGTTTTGATCAAAATACTTTAAATGAAATCATACAAAAATAAAAATTATCTTTTGACTAGGTTTGACTCAAATTTTTAAATCGAATCATTTCATTTTTTAGAATTAAATTATTTTTTAGATAAATTAGATCCAACCGATTCAACTAAGCATTAACTGGTCAATTTAATATAATTAGATCCTAGATTACCCCCACCCCCTGCCTCTTCCTAGCTCTCTCCATTGATTTCATCCTTCTCACCCTCCCTCTCTTTCTTCTCCTCTCAATCCACATCCTTTCTCCTCATTGATTTCCTTCTCCTCTACCTCCTTTTTCTCCTCCCCACCTGTCTCGCTCCTATTTAATCGTGGATAGTTGATGAATTTTTTATTTAAGATACTTCACTGATAGTGCTACCTTAGCAAACTAAGTTTCACATTGAAACACAACTAGTTAAATTAATTCAGTTCGAACAGGATTATAGTTATCTGGGTTCAATCAAACTAATTATGGCGTTTATTTAGTAAATTGAAGACACTAGTTCCATTCAAAAATGTAATAATGGAAATATTAGAGTCCAATCTTAATTAATTCAAATTATCACAAGTATTAATTATTATTTTATTATATTAATTAAAGTTTCATAAAATATTTTAGGGTTTCAGATATGTGCTTTTGTTGATTTGAAAACAAAAACATGAAGAAAAAAAAAACTTGACTTACATAAGTTATTTTTTAATAGAGCTATAATGTTTTTCAGGATCTATAAAAAACACTATAAACATATAAAAAATTATTAGAGGGAAATAATAACTTAAATATATAGTATAAACTAATTTATCAACAAATTCTTAGATAGATATTTTTTAGTAATATAAAAAATATAAAACTTAACTTCTACTAATAATAGTGTTTTAGACATTCACTTATGAATCAGTCTACTACAAAGATAGGAGATTGCCATAAAGTATTTTTGGAAGTAAAATATGGTACCATTGGGGTGTGTGTATATATATATAAAGCCTCTAATTGATTTTTTATCATGTGATACTTATGGTTTTTAGGGTAGACCCCTCTTTGAGTTTTGATAAAAATAATTTAAATAAAATGATAAAAAGATGATGATTATCCTTTGATTAGGTCTAACTTGTTTTTCAAAACTAAATCAATTCTTTTTAGTTGAATCAGACAATACCGATTCAACTAAATTATATATATTTTAATTTTATTTAATTAAACTCTATATTACCTTTTGAATTTTTCAAATTACCCCCTAACTCACTTTGCTCTCTCCTCCTCCCACTCCATCTCTATCATCCCCTTCTCTCACTCCTCCTTCTCCCCTTTGGCTTTATCCTTCTCACCCTTCCTCTGACTTTCTTCTCCTCCCACTCTACTTCACCTCTACAATCATCGCATCCTCCATTCACTACGCATCTATTATCATCTCCTCCTACTCAACTACATTCCCCTCTCCTTTGGCTTTCTCCTCATCCAATCTTTGGTTTCCACTCTTCCTCCGTCTTATTCTTTTACTTCTCTTCTACTATTCCATCTCTCTCATCGTCGTTCTTATTCTCATATTTTATCTAAAAAAATATTATACTTATTCATATAATATATTTAAAATATATTGTTTCTACATAAAAATTATTTTAAACTATTCAAAAAATTATTCCATTTGAGTTGCACTCATTCACATAATATATTAAAAATATATTAACTTTTATATAATTTATCCTAAATTTATCATAAAACCAAAAATCTTAAATTATCCTAAAAATATATTAATTTTTTTATATAATTATCAAAAATATTGTTACACTTGAGTTACACTTTGAACATGTTAAAAAAATTAATATTCATATACAATTATTTTAATTTATCATAAAACTAATCATAAAATTTAATATTTTATATTTCCTCTTTCATATATTGACTTAGGGACACTCAAAATTAAAATAAGTTAAACAATATATTTATATAAAATTAATATATTTTTAATAATTTTCATGAATTAGTATAACTTGATTATAGCATGAATGTAATTTGAATGTATGGGATCTGACCGTTTTGATTTGAATTGATGACCCAAATGGAACTGGCATCTTGGTCGATTAGGCTTGAAACAACTCAATGTATTATCAACATTCTTGCAAAAAGGGATACACCTTATAATATTTAATGGTATGTTATTAGGGGTTTTTCTGATAAATTATTCATATATACATATATAAAAACCGCTTTTTTTATTTTATTTAGCTACTAAACCGCTTTCCATCGCCACACTTGGATCTGAGCGTGCTAAAAGCTGACCCTTTTATTTTAATAATAAGAATAAAAAGAGAAAGAAGTGAAGGTGATATATTTCGCCGCATCCATCACTCTCTCTTCTTGGATACGAATATCCACTGGATTCGATCGAGGAGAGGAAAGATCGAAACTTGGAGGGGGTGGGGGAGTTTCGGATTTAGGTTTCTTCCAGTTTCCGATGACGCGGCGGTGCGATGGGAGGCGTCTCCGCACATTCTGAGGCCGGCGGAGCGCCTTCGGGCAGAGCGGCGATGCCGCAGCGAGCGCGGTTGCAGGTCTGGTTCGTGACCGTGTGCGGCTGCATCCTCATCTGGACGTGCCTGGTCCAGCTTCTCGTCCCCGGGCGCCTCTGGCCCCACGCTTGGGGTTGGAATACGGCGCGGTTGTTCTTGGGCATAACCGAGGCTGGATCGAGGTCCGCTCATCCGCCGCTTGCTCCTCCACCGCCGCTTCCACCATTGAGTATGTAATCCAAGCTTTTCTTTGAAGATTTTCCGGAAAAAAATGTAGCCTTAAAGTGTCGATTTGGTGCATGTTTCTTCCTTTGGAGGTATCTTGGGAGCAAAAGAACAGATGTCACTATCATTTGGGATCAAATGTTTCATCTTGTTGTCCTAAAACGCGATTTAGTGGTAACATCTTGTCTTTTCTTGATATGAGAGGAAGGAAACCATTTTGGTATGGATAAAAGAAGCACCTGTAAACACACACTTAATGCACATAAAGTGTATCACGTAGAGAAATTATATATGAGAAGTGACGGTTAATTACAATAAAATAGAATAAAGAATGTTTAGACATTTTTTCTCTGCTCTCCCCCTTTGATTTTACATCTTGATGAGCAATGGGTAGGGGATTCTAGAGTAATGAAAACAATAGCTCTAACTGTACATGCATTGGCTTTTAATCATCTGCTTCTCAGGATTAGTCAATGCACTTGCCCAGTAGCATGTAATGGAGACTTCTAAACCCCAAAGAAAATTATACTATTGGAAACATTGGACAATCGTGCACTGTACTCATCCTCAATAAGATTTTTGATAGGGACAAAAATTGAAAGAGAACAGAGAAAAGGATGATAGATGTGTTCTGACTTGTTTTCCATGGTTTTTTTTTCTTTATAAATTTTTTCTCGTTTTTTGGATGGTGAGGTTTATTTGTTTCTGTCAAATAATTTGTTAAAGTATAAAAGGCAGTTTGGTATTTTTATCAACACCGTAAAAGGAATGGTAGAATGATACTTTATTGGGGAAGATCTCTATATCTCTCTCTATATATATCTTCTCTCTCTATATATCTGAGATACTTGCTGATATCATGTGTTTTATTATCTCTTTCTTCTTTTTCTTTTTGATGGGTTATTTGAGAAGCCTAAGTGTAATAAAGATTTAAGGGAAAAAGACATCTGATTTCAACCAAGAGTTAGGAGTCTCTTGTTTTTAAGATTATAGCAAATGTTTTGATGTTGTTTTTGCTTCTAAATAATAAAGAAGAATTTTCCAGCGGAATTGCTTCATGCCATGATTAATTGATCACATTCTTTCAGAAGTAGTTGGACATATATGGTTGGAGAGATATTTGCTTATAATCATATAGTTTAGTTTGACGTGATCACTTGTCCTGTTATAAAATATTTGCTTATAATCATCTTGCTGCAAAGTACCCAGCCCTTCAACTAGCTACCACACAAGGCTCTAGCTGTCCTAGATGATAAGTTACTGGGTTACTATGTTATTTTGTCCATCTTATGAAGGTGACTCATACATGTGACTATTTGTAACATGGAAAATCAAAAAGCAATGATGCATTGTGCTTTTTAAGTGGTTATATTCATATTTGCTGTGGTTGTTTTGCTCATGTTCACTATCAACTATCAGATTGCTCTTGAAAAGAATTTTCCCTCGAGAAATATTTCTTTAACTGTGTGCTTTACTTCTATTCCTTTGATATATTCATTTCAAATCTTTACACATTGGTAAAAAGAGAATCTTTACACATATAACTTTTCATAATTCCATAGTGGTAGCTTAAACTTTAGAACCCATTTAGCTGATATTACCATGAAATTCTTCACAATTAAGATTATGCATGTTTACTGTATGTTCCGTGTGAAACTTTATATGATATCTTCATTAATCTAAATTAGAAGAGGGACACAATGAGGGTGCTTCAGTAACCAGGAGTGATAATCTTTGCATCTGATCAACATTTTTGCATCTGATAACCAGGAGTTGAATCTTGTTTTTGATGTGTCATTCAAATCTTGTAACTTATGCTTGAAAAACTCTCTTTCTCCCTCCTTTTTGTAGTCTGCAGCTTCATGCTTTGAATGAATTCCTGGTGGTGCAGTTAATCAGTTAAAAACTACTTAAAAGATTGTCTATAATATCTTTTATCATGTTTAGGTCTTAAAATTTCTGCCTATGGTCCTACAGAGGAGTGACTAGTCTGTATGATTTACCATGCTAGTCTAGATACAAAAATGTCCAATCCTTATAAGCTTATAATTATATTAGGAATGTCAGACCTTCCAAAATAGAACATATTCAAATGCTTTATGTCAAAATTACAAATAGTAACTTATGTTGTAAACACAGTAGTTAACTTCAGTAAGTGTTCTAATGCCTTCGCAATCTAACTATTTGCAGGAAATTATACAAGCAATGGTTATCTAAAAGTATCATGCAATGGTGGCTTAAACCAAATGCGTGCAGCGGTTGGTAACTTCTTTCTGAATGTTGCACATATCCACTGCTACTTCTGAAGTTATGCTAATTGGGTTTTTTTAGATATGTGACATGGTGACAGTAGCTCGCTTGTTGAACCTTACACTGGTGATTCCGGAGCTTGATAAGCAGTCATTTTGGGCTGACCCGAGGTACTGTTTCCTTGGTAACAAGCAATTGACTACATTTCATATCCATGTGTATGCTAGTCAGCCATTAGCAAGTGCCATGCATGGTTGAGCCGTACCATTCACTTCCGGTAGATGGCATATCTGGCCACAACATCACAGACCCATATGATATAACATTGCCTTTGATACTACATCGGCATGCATTTATATGCCAGTCTAGTACCATGCATTGATGTATTGGTTATGATTGGCATTATGGTTCACGATTAAGATTCTCATTTTGTGTTTTTTGTCATTCTTCGCTGCAGTCCTAAACATCTATATATTCTTACTGCAGCGATTTTGATGATCTATTTGATGTGAAACATTTCATCGATTCTTTAAAAGATGAAGTACACATCACTAAAAGGCTACCAAAGAAGATAAGTGGCAAGGCTTCTAGCAATTTACTTAGAATGCGTCCTGTGAGCTGGTCAGATGAGAAGTACTACTTGCAACAGGTATTGAACATATTTATTTATACTATTGAACATTTGCATTTATTTCTCTTGCTTGAATGTCTCATGCAGTGGTAATAATGATATATATGTTTGTGGCTTGTCTTACTATGCACAAAAGCTTAAGTGGCTTTTATGCCTCTTTTATGTTAACTGTATTCTTGCAAGATACTGCACTGCTAATAGTTTAGAGTTTACCATTCTTGGTGTTGTCACTGATTTTCTTCACATGATGCAGATTTTGCCACTGTTCAACAAGTCCAATGTGATTCATTTTAATAAGACAGATGCACGGTTGGCAAACAATCTCCCTATTGATCTCCAAAAGCTTAGATGTCATGTAAACTATCATGCCTTAAAATTTACTCCTCAGCTCGAGGCACTGGGAAACAGGTTGGTTCAAATTCTTCAAAAGCGGGGATTCTTTATTGCGCTACATTTGAGATATGAAATGGATGTGCTGGCTTTCTCTGGCTGCACTCATGGTTGTTCCAAGGAAGAAGCTGAGGAGCTTAAAAGTCTAAGGTTCGCAACAGTAACCCTAAGTGTTTTTGAGCCTCTTGTTCAAAAATATCAGTTTGGTCTTTCTGATGCTTAGGCTTTTCTAAAATATTTATCATGTCTTCCTGTGGTTTTTGTAGTTTTTTATTGTAAAAATTACTCTAGGAAATACCAAATCTTGGTGTATGATAAACAGATAAAAAAATCAATCTATTTTTTAAAGAATAATTTCTCTCTCTAAAGGAAAAAGAATTTGAAGCATCAAACTGTTATATGGTATAAGTCTCATATCATATATCAACTAATTCGAGATGACTTTGGTATAAGTTTCATGGAAGTGACCATTATTCATCTGCCAAGCTCTTTTTCAATGTTTGTCTCAATCCATGCTTAGTTCTGATGAAACCATGTGGCCTGTGGCATTTGGTAAAAACTATACACACACACACATATATGCTTGTGTAATATATAAGCAGGTTTTTCTTTTTTATGTTTTGTCATAAGGTCTCTCTAGTCTTGTGAAAGCAATAGACAACTTTTTGGAAACATAATATCGACAAAATATTCAGGATATTGATAAGCGTTGCCTTGAAAAGAAGAAAATGGTTCAAGCAGCCTTTTTTCTCTTTCTGTTGTAAGGTTTCACTTGTCTTTATGTAAGCAATAGAATTATCTGGCAATAAATGTTATTTAGTGTTATCTTCTGTGTGAATTTAACATGCTGCACTTTTTTAGGTATGCTTTTCCATGGTGGAGGGAAAAAGAGATAGACTCTGTAGCCAAAAGGCTGCAAGGCTTTTGCCCACTTACACCTGAGGAGACCACGCTTGTTCTCAAAGCATTGGGGTTTGACAAGGATACTCAAATATACATTGCCTCTGGTGAGATTTATGGTGGGGAAAAGAGGCTATCTACATTACGTGCAGCATTCCCGAAGCTTGTAAGATCTTGTTCCATATATTAAGTTGCTTCATTTAATTTTGAGTTTTATATTTGTTTTTCTTTAGATACCAGTTTCAAGTTAGAAGCTATCCTCCATAGGAAACTGCCATCTCTGTACTGCTTAATTAAAGTTAGTCCAAAAAGTTATGAGCAACAAATATGCCATTCTCCAGGTTAGAAAGGAGATGCTACTTGACCCGGAAGATTTACGTCAATTTCAGAACCATTCATCCCAGATGGCTGCCCTTGATTATATGGTTTCTTTGGCGAGTGATGTCTCCATCCCAACCTATGATGGGAACATGGCAAAAGTCATCGAGGGACATCGAAGGTTGGTCCTTTTCTTTTGCTATTGTGTTGTAGCTGTTACCTTCGGTTCACTCACAATTAACATGATTGCCTGTGTTTTGGTCTTGATAGGTATCTTGGGTTCAGGAAAACTATCTCGCTGGACCGCAGAAAATTGGTGGAGCTTCTGGATCTGCATAACAACAAGACACTTTCTTGGGACGATTTTACATCTTCAGTGAGACAAGTTCTTGAGAAGAGCATCGGCCAGCCAACCTGCCGAAGAGTTGTTGCCGGTAAGCCCAAGGAGGAAGATTACTTCTATTCTAACCCTCAAGAGTGCCTGACAAATGCAAATGAATGCCCTCTGCCTGACAAGTCAAGCTCTGTGAAATAAAGGTATCTCGCAGCTTGTTAGCTTCTGTTTGCGAGAGCAGGCTTGCTGCCGGCAGCTAAGAATGGTGAGACACGGTGAAAAACAGCAGAGGAGGCACGATCTCTCAGCTCATGGTTTCTTTTTCTTCTTATGTTCCATAGGCCTTATTCTTTTGTTCATAGGTGTTATTATTTTGTGGCACCCAATGCATCTCGGGTGACCTTATCGCTGTAAAATAGTTGCTGGAATTATGTTTGAGATTGCTGCTGGAATATCTCTACGAAATTGTAGATGCTAAAGAAGTTTCTGTCAAGTTAAGCAGAAACTTATGGTCCAGAAGGACAATGGGCCTAATTTTGATTGTAAGAGTTTAAAGTCTCAATTGCTTGTGTGTGTGTGTGTGTTTCTACTCTTGAGTAGCTTTTCTTTTTGTGGAATTAATGATCATCATATTGTGATGGTATTAAATAAAGCTCCTAATCTTGTGTACCAGTACCATATTGGTCGGGACTTGGACCGTGACCGGTATCGTATTGGTGTGTCCGACTTTCAAAAATAATATTCTTGGTAGCTCGTTCCAAGTCTTTTTCTTTGAAATGGAAATGTTGTCGTTCGATCGAAAAGTAAAGTGGATGACCATCGAGTGAGCGCCGGTCCACCTCTAGAGTTTCAAAAACACTACCCTTCGTAGCTCCCAGTCCTTTTATTAGAAATTATATCAATTGATCGTATTAGATCCTCACATGGGAAAAGTGGATTGCAAGACGCTACTCAAACCCTCGATCAGACCGATGGGAACCGAGCAAGCACAACCTAACTAGTTACTTGAGTGTCTGCCTAACTAGAAATTATATCAATTTATAGCTCGCGTTCCCAACTACACCGCCAAACTCGTGAGTGTATTTATAGCTCAAGCTTTTTGGGAAAAGAAAAAAAACTCTTCGTTAAGCATTAGAGGAGAACAGTAAAGCAGAAATATGGATGGGAGGGGAGCCGTGAATAAGACGCCTAACCGTCCCAACATCGAGTCCAGGCTCATATTCGGAGGGATGCACCGGTCCTGACAAACGATTTATCATCTAACATATCATCAATGATGATGATACAATTTACTTGGTGATTGCTGATTCATTCCTCCGGTTAGGCGTAGAACACGGAAGGAATGAGACCATCTGATCCATGATCATGCCAAGATCCTCGTCACCCACACCTCAACTACCGTTTCCTTTTACTTATATACCACGCCGATTCCACACTCCCCAGCCTCAAAGCATCCGCTTCCATGGAAGAATCTAACCTGTTGTCCTCCGCGTCTTCTTCTTCTTCCCTGTTTGGACTGCACACCTGCTCCGCACTTGCTCTCTTTCTGCTTTCATGGGTGTTCATCCACAGATGGAAGCAGAGACACCAGAGATGCCCCAAGACATGGCCCGTCATCGAATCAACCATCGAGCAGCTCAGGAACTACGACCGCATGCACGACTGGCTCGCCGGCTACCTCTCGGAATCGAAGACGGTGACCGTCTCGCTGCCGTTCAAGTCCTACACCTACATCGCCGATCCTGCAAGCGTCGAACATGTCCTCAAGACCAACTTCGCCAACTACCCCAAGGTGATCTCAGTAGTCGGACCGAAGCCTTTCTCGCACTGCGTTCTTTCTCATGCGGATCCAAATAATTGAAGGGGGAAGCGTATCGATGCTACATGGATGTGCTACTCGGAGACGGCATCTTCAATGCGGACGGTGAGCTGTGGCGGGCGCAGAGGAAGACGGCCAGCCTCGAGTTCGCGTCGAAGAATCTGAGGGACTTCAGCACTCGCGTGTTCAGAGAACATGCTGTGAAGCTCTCACGAATACTATGCCAAGTTCCGGTCGATCGCGACGTCGACATGCAGGTAATCGGTGTGTCATCCATGCATGGCGTTTGGAAGCTCTGATGCAGCTGCAGCTGCTGTGGGCGCAGGATCTGTTCATGAGGATGACGTTGGACTCCATCGGCAAGGTTGGATTTGGAGTCGAGATCGGAACGCTAGCACCTGACCTCCCCGAGAACACATTTGCTCAGGCTTTCGATGAGGCTAATATCATCGTCACTAACCGATTCGTCGATCCCTTTTGGAGGATCAAAAGGCTTCTTCGCGTGCAAGGAGAGGCGCGCCTGCAGCGGAGCATCAAAGTCCTCGATGAGTTCACCTACGACATTATTCGTCGGAGGAAAGCAAAGATCAAGCTTGCCCGAGCTAAGAGAAATGGAGATGAGGTAATATGACCTGATACGCTCCTGCTTTGATCTGGTTGCCATCGTAGAACCCTGTCCTTGCTTCTGCAACAGATGAAGCATGATCTGCTGTCGAGGTTCATCGAGCTCGGCGAGGGCGAGGGCGAGGGCAGCATCTTCAGTGACGACAAGAGCCTCCGAGATGTGGTCCTTAACTTTGTGATCGCAGGAAGAGACACGACGGCGGCGACGCTGTCATGGTTCATCTACATGATGATGACACACCCTGGTGTGGCCGAGAAGCTCCATGACGAGCTCAAGGCATTCGAAGAAGAGCGCGCCAAGGAAGAAGGTGTTGCGCTACTGGCTGAGGCTTTCGATGACAGGATGACGCAGTTTGCTGGCTTCCTCAGCTATGATTCCATGGGAAGATTGGCTTACCTCCATGCATGCATCTCAGAGACTCTCAGACTGTACCCTGCAGTTCCTCAGGTGATCGATCTCATTCCATGGCCTGCAACCTGCACAGCTAACTTGCAATCAAGCTTCATCATGTATCCGTGAGTGAGCATGCAGGATCCTAAAGGAATTCTGAAGGATGATGTACTACCAGATGGAACAAAGGTGAAAGCAGGTGACATGGTTACCTATGTTCCCTATGTCATGGGGCGAATGGAGTACAACTGGGGACCTGATGCAGCACTGTACAAACCTGAGAGGTGGTTCAAGGATGGGATATTGCAGACTGTCTCCCCATTCAAGTTCACAGCATTCCAGGTACATCCACCATGGAAATCAAAAGCTCAATTCTCTCTCTACTTCACTGCAACAACAGTGAAACTTAGATCAGTGAAGTTTGAGCTTCAGCTTTACCTGATGATAATGGAGGTTAAGCAGGAATATTGTCTTTCTCTACTTCTACTGCAACAATAACAGATGAAACTCAAGTTAGCGAAGTTTGAACTATACACTGATGATAATGGAGGTTTGGGAGGAAGACTTACCACTGCAACTTTATGTTGATGGTTGCAGGCTGGACCACGAATATGTCTGGGGAAAGACTCTGCTTACCTGCAAATGAAGATGACACTGGCTGTCCTGTGCAGGTTCTTCACATTCACTCTGGTGCCAAATCATACAGTGCAGTATAGGATGATGACAATACTATCAATGGCTCATGGACTAAAAGTTTATATTGCCGGACGAGAATAATGTCA
Organism: Musa beccarii; assembly: GCA_024322285.1. Classification (NCBI taxonomy): domain Eukaryota; kingdom Viridiplantae; phylum Streptophyta; class Magnoliopsida; order Zingiberales; family Musaceae; genus Musa; species Musa beccarii. Next base: position 35,331,200 of record CM044401.1, on the reverse strand, counting down.
TGAAAATGTAATAACTGCATTGCCATATGAATAAGGACTGCAGTACAAGATCATTTCTCAGTCTCATCCTATCTACAACACTTGAAGACATGGTTGGTTTGAGAACATTCAAAGCAGAACTGCAATGAACAAGCAATTAACCATAAGCCAAAACTGCATACTCTACTAGTTAGTACAAAGAGTATGTACATGCCCGATAACAGAACATACCAATTCCAAATAAACAATCCTAGATATTGGTGGCAGTCATCTGAACAATAGGGAATGGAATCATCGCAACCAATCATATATGTTGATACTTGCAGTAGTCGGTCAAAAACCAAAAGATCAAATGACTTGATATATTGCTGGCCAGCTTAATACATACAATCTGATGATATAATGCACACAACAAAAAAACCTGAATTTATACTGTAACAAAAGGATGCATATAATACTTGAAGCTCAGATTCTGACCAAGAAAAATGTTTAGGAGTAAACCCTGTTCTTCTGATCAAAATGAAAACAGCAGCCAAATGAAAGATATCCTTCTGAACCTTTGGACAGGCATTCCTCCACAGCACAAAGTGAGGGATGAAGACAATTATGTGAATTGTGTTTATTCATTCCGTCTTGGTAGTCCCATGTACCATCAACCATGCTCATAGAGATATCAGAATCCATATGTCCAAGATTGCTGGGAAAAGAAGCCTGCTTTGATCGCTTGGTTTGTGCTGAAAAGTCTGAACATTTTGATATCTCCATCGATCTTGGAATGTGCTCAATGTGTTTCTCAAAATAAGCAGAATATTTCCGCTTTAACCCAGGATGCAAATTCAATCCTGCAAAACAATGGATTAATCATGGAAACATGTCAGAAAAAGGGGGTCTGTTATTGTCACCTCTGACATCTGATATATACATATATATATATATATATATATATATATATATATATACATACATACATACATACATAAATATATATATATATACATACATATATATATATATACATATATTCATACATATATATATATATATATATATATATATATATATATATATATATACATATATATATTCTTACTCTTCTGCTCGAGGTTTGGGCTTATTACCACTAAAAGTACTGGATATGCTAGGTTGTGCTTCGAAATCAGCACAGCAGCATAAATCTTGAGCACCACAATCATTGGATTGATTGATACTGCATTTTGGAACATGGATTATCATGAATTTAGATCATCTAAAGAAGCATAGGCAGGCAAGCTGATTGTTACAAAAACAAGTAGAGAAATTTAAATCAGGGAAGAACATGAAACTGAAATAACTGAGTTATGCCATCTAGTAGCTGACTCAAAACTAACTCATACGAAAAATCATATGACACCATATCACAAAAAAGACCAAGCAACTTCCAATTTTACACACTGAAATTAGCATATATCATGCTCAAATAAAAGATTGGACATTTTGCTCCCAACTGATCTTACGATCTCATAATCTCATTATCAACAAGTGTCTTTGATGGCTTCTTATCATTATGCACTCTTCGGTTTCATTTCTTTGCCTCTGTAGAGTCCCATATGTCTTCTGGAACATGCTAATGATGTTTTCTATGAGTTAATATTTTTCAAACTTGTACTAGATTTTCCTACAAAATCATTTTTCAACAGAAATTTATGTCCAGACTCATGCATCTCTCCTTAACAATGTTATAAAAAGCCAATAACTTTCCTATAAGACCAAATGTATGAAAGACTAGTTCATCAGATAAAACCAGCATACACAACCTCAACCATCTAAACAGCTGCCTCATTATTGCCACACAGACTGCAAAAATTAACTTCTAAAACATACTAAGAATATAAAATAGAACAGAAGTGGTGTCTGTATTTAGCTCCACTTGACTGGAATTTAGGGTAAGCCCCTTCCATACTGTTATTGAAATCAAGAATCCAGATATTTACATTCAAATAAAAACTCGTGTAATAACCTTTTAAACTAAAATATATTACAGGTCAAATGATCTTTATTTCTACAAACAGATTATTAGCCCCTAAGTTATGATACTACTCTTACTGAAATGAAGGTAGTTGAAAATGTCCAAATCAAATGGAAACTTCCAAAATATATTTATAATTATATTATGATTTATACCAAGGTCACTTTGGCCTATTTTTTCTAAAAAAAAAAAGGCCTACCTAGTGCACGAGGCTCTCGCCAATGCAGGGCCTGGGAAGGGTTAATGTATGTAGCCTTACCTTTAAATATTTAAAGAGGCTATTTCCGTAACTCGAATCCTGATCTCCCAGGTCACAAGGGAGTAATCTTACTGTTGTATCAAGGCCCGACTTTTTTATTTTTCTCTAGATACTTAAAATAAAGAAGTCGTCAGTTCTAGCTTTTGCAGTCAGGTATATCAGTTTCTTTATCAATGAGTTCTATTAAGTGCCAGAAAACTAGTCAAAGTAAGAGCTATCAAGCTACTTTCTATTGTTTCTAATAGAATCATCATAGTTCATTCTATGCTCTCACTTGCACCACTGACAATGGATATTTTGAGCTCATTATAGAATAAACAGATTGTGGATCTATTACAATTACTTCAAAATACTTAGATTTGTGCAAACACAATTTTAAACTTAGGTTATGCATCACCTCCAGAATGTGTAATATTTGCATATTTTCCCCCTATATTTGTGCAAACACATTACAACGTACACTAACAGTTTTCACTGGTCCCAGTTATATACTTGCATTGTGTAACATGAAAAATTAAATGGAAGACAGAATTTTAAGGAAAATATCATAAGTTAGTGTCAAACTTTTGACATGTTTTGGTACAAAGTATCTGATGATGACACTGATTAACGATAACATTCTAACGTTTGGAGAAGAAATGTTGACTATAAGTAATTTCCTTTATATATATATATATATATATATATATATATCTGTTTTAAAGGGCATTAGTGCAGATATCTGTTACTTAGATTAGAGGGGTATGCATGCATATGCTGATATCACAAGGTATATATACCAAATAGAGTCTTAAATGTATTGTACTCATGTTCTCTTTTACCAATGGTTTACAGGACCAGCCAATCATGAAACTGATCCAGGGGAAGCTGGGCCAGGCCTGATACTGAGCCTCATTTTTTTGTTAGACCTCCCAAATTTAGAACAGTCAAGATCAATCATGCCACAGTGCATTGATCCTCAATATATACCAGTAGTTCGATTCACCCTATCAATAGAAGAACAAACAGAGAGAGGATTATTTGAAAATGACAATCCACTCTTAGTATCAACACCTTAGTAGAGTTCCAGGGTTCAAGTGCTTAAGTTGTTTAAGAAATTTTCCACCATTGAATAATGGTATCAACTAGGCATCTCCAATCACAGAAAAGAAAAAAACTTGGGAATAAAAAAGAAATTTCTGGTCCGATCATGTATTATGCCATTATTTTTTACCATAATGAATCGAAAACAATAGTTGTGATGTGAAACTCTTGTTTGAATCGAAGAACTGCTTGTCCATTATAAATTTATAATGACTCTCATCTCCAAATTCAAGTGACACCAGTCTTGGGCAGCAACGTGATTTGAATGCATAGTCAATATAGATAATCCAGACAGCTATAATGGAAATGCAAAAGAAAATTTCCACTAAATGATGTTAGACTAATAGTTACCATTATGCCAAAGATGAAACCACCAATAACAGGTCAGCGAAGAAGACAAACCTGAACATATGCTCAACAAAATCATCAATAAGTACAGGCCAAGCACCTAAAAAAAAATTTAAAAAAAGTTATCCCTGCTTGATGATGTCTTCAGATTGCACATAGGAAAGACATTTTGGCAGCAATGGTGCCACAGTTATACCAAGCGATGATCCTAGTCTACAATTACCTTTTGGATCATAGCCTTCAAGATCTTCATTTACGCATCGGCTGAACGCGAGGAGTTGTTGCCAAGTATCCTCAGATATATTATGACGTTGGTGTTTCTGAGCTCAATCAAGGAGAACTTAGATTAAATGACATCAATAGAATTCTCAGAAATAAGCCACTATGTTAAACTATTCCAGAAAGAATACTAATTCATTTCTTTTACATTTCAAAAGCACTATATTCCCATCTTTGGGGTTTCACTGTTTACTTCAGAGTTCAAGTTTATTATACTCTTCTAATATTACTTTTACATTGTATATTTGCTACTACAGGAATTGTAAGACATGGTAGAAGCTAAATTTATCTATCTAGTTACATCTTTTCCTTGTATTCTACATGTATCCACAAATAGTTTATATGCCATTTACCTATGAATCAATTTATGTCCCAATATGAAATTATCTTCATATATTTATTTGATTATTTCATCCAAATCTTGCACAGTTTTTTTGACCTGATTGACTCTTCCTACAAGATGAGACTAAGAATTTATAGTATTATGTTCTCTCTTCTCCAAAGAATAATCCTCATAGTAGTGTTCTATCACCTACTTTTCAGCTTCTAGAGTTTTTTCTTTGGACCCTTATCTACCTCGATACCTGTATGTTTTACTGTAGTTTCAGATTTTCAATGGCTCTAGTTGTCTCCCTGACCACTTTGTTTCCAGTGAGAAAATGAAATCTCATTATCACCATCATACAGACCAACCATAGGAACTTTTCTGCATGTGGTATGTACTCCAAGAGTATATCATTTAACTGGAGATCCTTTACTCCTGATCTGCAGTAATCGATCCCCACTTAGCTACCATCACAGTTTTTCATTGATGCAATGAGATACTTCTAGTTACCATCACAACTGAATCCAGCAATCTTCAAAAAGCATCTAGGAAAAATAGAGGCAATCTGGTGGTGTCTCAAAGAAGCATTGATAAAGGTCTATCTTAGTGATTGTTATACATATTTTTGAGAAAAGTGGCAATATAAAACAGTAGAACGTCTAACACTAGCAAATTCACTTCAGAACAGATATGCCATATACATGGTTCATAACTGCATTCTCTTAGCAGAAAAAGTATACAATTACAATTTAAAAGTTGGGAAACAGAATGATGATAATGATGATAGTTTAGAAATGAAACAACATATCAAATCATTGCCATCTCCAAAAGCAACCAAACAAGCATCCAAAATATTACATTAGAATTTGTATGTAACTTGTAAATGGTGATCAAGCACATAATACTTAGTGCTTACACACCTCAACAAAATTGCACCATTGATCTAGCATACGAAACCTTCCATTCAAAATTAGCCTCCATGCTGTTATGGCCTTATTTACAGCTGAAGATATGCATAAGAAAAAAAATCATATAATGCTAAACATAATAAAGAACACAAAAAATCAAATAGAGAACAATCCACAAAAATGAGCTTACTAATATTCTTCTGTCCATTTTCACGACAAATTAAGAAGACAAAATCATAAAAGCAACTGAACTGACGAGAATCAACCTACAAAATCATAGTCAAAAACCAATAATGAAAGTGACAAACAAAATACCAGTACAAAAGGTATGGAACTTATAAGTCAGCACTCACAGACAAATCAAGGCATGACATAAGCCTGTAGATGTCATTGAATAATGTCTCCCTAAATCAAATACCAGAAATTTATTAGAAGGAAAGAAAGTGAAGCATATACATAATAATTAGTCTACCGGAATATGAAATTTACACTGCAGAAGGCACAAAAGCTTTGCAAAATCATCTCTTCTAGAATATTCTCATTAAAATAAAAAAGAAAACTAAGTCTTTAATCTGATCATCACTACCAACACTGTTAGGATTCATTTCTACACAACCGATGCCAGTGAACCACAGTGACAGGGTCAAATGAATGATTTACATATATCTTTGACTTTGAGATAGAAAGGTATGAGAATTTAAGAAGGGGCATCACATAAGATACTCCAAAATCGTTTATTCTTGGAATGCTTAAGTTAGAAATTTAAAAAAAAAATCTTACAATAACTGAAGCATCAAAGGAGAGGTTTTATATACCAAATGTTTTAATCATATTACGGATGAGTGACCGATCCTCTAAAGATGAAATATCAAGAACATGGAAGCTTGGTTGACCAAAGCAAGTATTATGAACAGGATAGAGAATTTCAAGAAAACTTTCAAGAAACCACATGGAACAAATATACTCATATACAGTGAGAAAGTATGGGATTGAAACCATGGTATGCAATTTCGAATGATACCGCCCGGTACGGGGGGTACATACCGGTCCGAGAGGATATCAGTACGCGGACCACCTGCTACCGAGCGGTACGAGTATTTTGGCTAGTACTGAGGCATACCAATCGGTACCGAGGTGTACCGACCGATACTGAGACGTATCGACCAGTACCGTCCCAGATTTTGACCGTTACCGAGATATACCGATCGGTATAGCCTAGCGTGGTACCGTCGGTATGCCCTAGCGTACCAACGACAAACCTCGAAACTCTGGTACGGTACAAATTTTCAATCCTTGATTGAAACATAGTAGGTTCACATGATTGTGAAGCCAAACTTGAAGCATATGCAAGTTTTCAGTACTGATCTTATGTTCAATTCTGTATGATGGGATCAAGAATGAGTTTTGCCAAAAAGAATGTGCCAACTTTAAAAATATGCAACAATGATTACCGCTGCAAATTGACTACTAGAGGTAACTGTGATTCCTTTGATTCTGTTTTTGGGTGATCAGCATGGTATTTTGTGCCTTGTTTTTATGGAGCGTGTTGTAGTCTTATGTACTTCGTGTTGATGCGGTGATGCACAAGAATTTCACAAATGCATCTCAAATAACATGTTAATTCATTAGTAGATACGAGACATGAAACAAAATACCTTCAACATATTAGCTCATCAAAATGATCAAAAAATGCATATAAATATGATATGAATTTGGTTTTCAAAGTCTTAGAAATCCCAAAGAGCCAACCTTGTTAACACTCTGTACTCCAGCGAGGTCAAAAGCATAGCTAACGATTCCTTTGAGCTTGAAAGTTGATTTCTTGACACAATATCTACATAAAAATGTTGCAGTGTCCACATTATTAAAAGAAGAAACGGTTAAGACGTAATTATCTTGAGTTGCACAAAACAATCAGAACTCATAATCCACAAAATGCATGAGAAGATTATGACCAAAGATACTCAGGAAACCAATTTTCTTCTTGCTTTGCACAATCAATAATTCACAGCTTCTTAAATAAAAATCTTTCTTTAAGATTTAAACATGAGAGAACACAGCACCAAAAAAGAACCACTTACATAAGCAAATCTGCCACCAAAGTTTTCATGCAAAGAAAAAAAAGTAATCTTCTAATATTGGAGAAGATTGCAATAAACAGGTTATAAAGCTCAAGAATGAAACACCAACTTAGCTGAGAATATATATTCAAAAAAACATACCCTATAACCAGCCCACTTGTATCCAATAATTTTGAAACGAATAATATCTGACCCATCCACAATAATTTTTTTTTCTATTTCTTTTGCAAAGGATAAGTGACAAAGGCGGATTATAATCCCAGCACCTTGACCACACTAATTGGCACCTTAAAAAATATATAAGATGAGATTTCGCATCCTCAATCTTGATAAGTGGGTCCAGTACATCACCACCAGAACAAGGTGATAAAAACAAAAATTTCCAGATCAAAACAGAGTTCATCCCAACAAGATAGCCAAGCAACACTAGTTCAGCTCTTCACACGCTTCGTCCTATTCAATCAACACAGAAGCACTCAATTGAATTCCTGATTCTCCAAACAGTCATCTTGCCCGGAAAAGAGATAAAAAAAAAGGAAACAAAATACAGAAATAAATCCATCCGAAATAACAAAGACAAACTTTCCCGCATCAATAAGCGATAATGCTCAAAAACAAGAAAAGGCAACTTTTCCCCAAATTACAACGCCAGATAACAGACGAAAAAACAAAAATCAAAGCTGTCAAGAAGGAAAATGCAACCCTTACGACGCATCCACACGACAACAAGGTTCTTCTTCCCCACTCACCGCAGTATCTTGAGAACACTTCGAAGATGTCGAACCGCTGCGGCGCGGAGGACTCCATGGATTCCGTCAGATAGGATTGCGAGAGGAATGATCTACACAGCTCAAACCCTGAATCGAGTGACCAAAACCGTCAATCCCTTTTCGGATCGGCTCGGAGAGGAGAGAGAATGGGCAGCAAGGCAGAGGTGGGGAAGGCTTAGCGTTAGAACCAAGATCGCTCGTCACGCCTGCCCCACGTGTGAGACCAACGAAGCGGAGGATAGATAACGGGTCGGATCCTTTTTTATATAGGTGGATCCGAATACTTAAAATACGTTGGATTACCTTATTCTAAGATTCGGAATGTATTTGAATAGAAAATATAGGCACCAAAGTAGAATGAATTAATAGCTCACAACCATTTATACAATGAACTATTATTGTAATCCTTCTTATTATTTTTTATACACATCTCGCCCATCATTATTTATATTTTATTTTATTTATACCCTAAGACGAAACATAACTCGCCAATCACTATTTATTTCCTGATAAGAAATAAATTTATTGGAATCCCATTTAAACACTGCAAGGGAATTAGTTGTAGCTTCTCCACTAGTTTTAAGTATTGAAATTATTAATTGATGCCGTAGTTACTTAATGATTTATAAAATTTTGAGATACATTAATTTTAGATTCTAAATATAAAAATAATGATGATGAATGATTGTAGATGTCAGTAATGTTGAATTTAATTAATTGTTTTATAATTTTATGACGTAATATTTAGCAAACCACTTTTTTGATGCTCACATTTTCATATAATGGATTAATTATTGGTATTAAAAATTATAATTATTTTTTGAAACTTTAAGATTAAATCATAATATTAAATTCAAGAGATTGGACTGGAGTCAGCCGACCAGATAGTCAACCTAACGGTCTCGCAGCCAAACTCTACCCGAGACTATCCCCGGGCTCGCAGCCAAACTCAACCCAACATAGGCAGCCCAATGTAGGGACTCAGTCTAGTTGATTTAGTGTGGTTTTAGCTCATTTCAGGTTGATTTTTAGTGATTACATGTCTATTCGAGTTGGATTACAATGGAAGGTTTCTGTTAGCTCAGATCGGTTTTAGTTAATGGTTCAGTTTGAAATCAGATTGATTTGATTTGAATCAGGGTGATTTAGTTCAAAATCAGGTTAACTCAGTGTGTGTATATATATATATATATATATATATATATATATATATATATATATATATATATATATATATATATATATATATATATATATATATATATATATATATATATATATATATATATATATATATATATATATATATATATATACATATATATATATATATATATATATATATATATATATATATATATATATATATATATGTATATATATATATATGTATATATATATACACGTGTATATATATAATATATATTTATGCATATACATATACATATATATATACATATATATATATATTATATTTTATATATTATTTATATATATTTATTTTTTAGAAACAAAAAAAAAAAGAGAGCTGAAGTTAAGAGTGATAATGTGACACCAATCGTTAGTATATTTCAAAGAGTTCTTGCTTTACTCATAGAATGATTTAATCATTGTTGAATGAGGACGCAAGTGTTTGCTTAAGGTGACGTCCATGCAAGATATGGATTTTCTCATTGTGGGGTCGACCGCCGTCGGGCATATTAAGTACGATTAAAATGAGTCAAAGATTAAATGTTAAAATCTCTCATATAAGTTGCAAACTTTGCAGGAAAGTATAGTTCTATCGACATACAAAGTGAGGATGCTAGGAATAGCATCCCAACTTAGCTTCTATTCACAGTTTTAAGACAAATATAGCATATTTTCCTCTTCTGGAAAACAAGAGCCCAAAACCAATCTAACCATCACAGTATGTTTCAACAGACTTTTCTAATAATTCCCTTGGATGTCTAATTACCATTTCTTGATACAGCATCATGTATAATACCATTGTCCTTCTTGCATGGGTATCTCGAACTCTACTGTTTCCAATCCAAATCCCATCATGCTCGCTCTTCCATGGATTTCAACTGTGTGAACTTCAAAAGTAGCATCAATCATCAAGCGAGATACTGAAGCTCTTGAATTAAATTGCAGGAAAGAAAGGCATCCCAATTTACAAACCGTGATAAAAACATTTTGATTCAAAAACCCAAGGGAGTCCAAAAATGATAAGATTTTCAAACATAAGTAGGTCAACCGCTACCATGAGGCCCTAGTTGCAAAAAACAGCTGAGGTTTATTTCCGGAACCCTCCTCCCTTTCCACCACGGCCACGACCACCACCACCTTTTCCTCCATGCCGCCTACTGCCACGGCCTCCCTTCTGATTGCTCCATGCTTTCTTATGATCTGTCACCTTATTGCCACCCGATGATGACAGTCGGGCTTTCATGTTGTCGGGCAAGGGCAGTATGTTGTCGACACATTTACGGAAGCTGAAGTCGTCTACTGTTTCATCATCTCGGACAACGAAGAAGCACCTGCTTTTCCAGGCCGGATGGTAGCGCACCTGGAATGCTTGGATACCTACTCCAATCTTCTTAGTGGGCTCCGGATGCCCTTTCTTCAGCAAGTCATGCAACACCATGTGCTCATACTGCAAGCATAATATTTCAAGTGTGAGATGACAATTTGAGTTCAAATGATGTGGAAGAGCTGTTTTACTAGGACTCAATTACATGTAAGCATACCACAGAGAGAACTGCAAAATGAGGTACCACAATTTTCCCCAACACTACTAAAAACACCAACAGGATCACCTTAGATGGACGGAATGCTAAAGCCAATTAGAGTGACATGCTTTCTTATGATACAGCATAATTATCCCAATAAAATTTGATGTTGCAAAAATAATGCAGCTTCCAGCAAAAAATATGTAAAAAGGGATGTACTAGTCATCTTTCTTTTCATGAATCACCTTAGATGGACGGAATACGAAAGCCAATTAGAGTGACAGGCTTTCTTAACATGCAGTATAATAGTAACAAGAACATTTGATGTTGCAAAAGGAAAGCAGCTTCCAGCCAAAAATATGTACAAATGGATGCACAAGTCATGTTTCTTTTCATTACACCTTGGAGGTATTTGTACTGCATCATGCATTGACATGAAGTAGCCAGTGAATTGCCTGATCGAAGAATAGGAATGACAAATTTGTCATGACATTTATTTTTAACCAATGCATGTCAGATCAATCCAGGGTTGTACTGCATTAATTCCAACATTGAATCATCATGACCAGACAATTCTAAAGATTATAGACGGACCATGTTAGGTAATTCAAGCATCATCGATTTACCTATGGTGATGATTTGATCTTCATATTGGATCCAATTGATGAGGACATCTTTTCCTTATGGTACTATGGTAGAGCCGGAGAGGTCAAAACTCAGGCCAGAAAATCTTACAAAAGTCAAGATCTAATAACCAACTTGGGCTGGTCCTCATCCTTACTAGGTCCCACATCACTTGGGCAAACCTACTAGTGTGTCCTAGAATCCAATCAACATGGAGTGTCGAACCAACACCTTTTAATCACATGACGATGTTCATCATCACCCTACCCAAATATACTCTTGATTTGATGGCAACTGGGGCACCACTTGACATGGCAATGAGACCAGGTCCTAATTGGAAGAGATGGCAGGATAACCATACCCATATGAATGATACTTAACTGCACCAAAATTGAGTAAGAAGAAGATTGGATTGGAACAAACACTGAGACGCATAGCCTTCTTTGGCAAGAGTGTTGATGTCCTACTTAACTAAGGAATGCCAATGCATTTTCATCTTCGTAGGCAATTGAAAAAGACCTCCAAGTCTTATTTAAAGAAAAAATAATGTCTAAACATCCTTATTCAGTGGTGTATATGGGTTTGGTATATGTCAGGCTACTTAGAAACATATTTGAAGAATGTAAAAGTACCATTATAGGAGGATCTTGTAGGAATACAAGAACAAATATTCATTGCTCAACTTCTGTGATTGTAAGCCCTTAAATGTGATAATGAGCTTAAATGATTATTAGGGCAAGAGAAAATTCCTTGAAGAACTATTTTCTTTAGTTATCTTTGTTCATTGTGTGTTACTTTCTGTATATCCCACTTAATTGACCAGATGTGTCTCTTATTGGGTTGATTTGACTTCTGACCCACTAATCGATCCAGAAAGACAGATCTGAAGCAGGTTGAGCGGCTTCTAATCTAATCCAAACAAAATGGAAGCCCTAACAACAAGTAAATAAGGCTAAGAAAAGTGGTAAATAAATTTCTTCTCAACTAAGGATTGTAATTTCGGGCACTGGGCCCGTGTTGGATACGGGATAATTATATTTATCATCTACGAGTAGGCACTAGCAGAAAAAAAAAAAATCTACATTAACACAATTGAACAGTCAAATAATTATATTTGTCCCTTGTAAGTGGATAAAAACTAAAAGACAACAGGAATGATGGAACAGAAAAAGTCATGTAAATTTGTAACGAAATCTAAACTATTTTGCACCAGACAATGAGGACAATTATAAAAAAACTTGGCATAATTCAAGAACATTTAGTTCCCACTAATGATAGAGAAACCTCAAACTAGAATGCTAAACCCCAACAGCACCACAAATCAGGTAAAATTGATGCATATATATGCAATAATTCAAGTAAATAAATGACTACAACACATCTACAGATAGAATACAATCATGGCCTAAATGCAACATCCACATAACTGATAAGCAACGTAATCACTAAATACACAAATGTGAGGAGATGTCATGCACCACCTACAAATTCTAGGCATAGAACAGTATGAAAATTTGATTGGATTGGATAAAAGTGTTTGACACTACAATCAGGTGCGTAAAATATTGTGCGGGAATTTTTGAGTATAACAATGTTTTGTGGAGTATTCAACTCGATCTTCTACAGCAATGTGATCAACTTAATCTACATGTTTGACAAATGTGGGCTAAGAGAGCCACATTTCTATAAAAATAGGAAAAGCTGGAGACAGAAAGTCAAAAGGTGACCTTGTTGAGATCAAGATTTGGTGGCCAGGTATGGAGCAACTTGAAGAAGTACTCAAACATCTCGACCGATGAGGTAAAGACCTTCGGGCCGACACTCACGCCGGAGGTTTCCTTCTCAACGTCACCTCCTCCCTCCAAATCCCCTCCCCCTTCTTCTTCTCCTTTGAACTCTTTCTCGTCGTCACCGCCTCCCTCCAAATCCTCTGCCCCCTCTCCCTTCCCTTCAACTTTCTCCATCCGTTCTTCCTCAACTGATCTCGCCTTGTCGCCCACGAACCCCTCCGTGTCGTCACCGTCTCCCCCCTCCAAATCCCCAACCCCCTCTCCCGTCCCATCAAGTTTCTCCATCCTTTCTTCATCAAATGATCTCGCCTTGTCACCTTCGAACTCCTCGTCGTCATCGCCTCCCTCCTCCATATCAGCTCCCCCTTCTCCCTTCCCTTCAACTTTCTCCATCCTTTCTTCCTCAAAGGATCTGTTCTCAACCTTCGGCTTCTTCGAGACAGCGCCTTCCTCGAGTTCCTCCGCAGCCGCGTCAGCCGCTCCCTTCTCTCTTCCCCTCTTCGAACCGCCACCACCGTTAACCGCCGGATTCTCGGCACCATCGGGCTGGTCCTCGACGGGGCCCGTCTCGACTTCCATGTCTTCTTCGTCAGCCTCGTCGCCTTTGGCATGTTGGGGGTTGCTACCCGGGAGCTCTTCCGCCATGGTCGAGGTTCCGCGACCCCCAGGGAGGAGGAGGAAGGGTTTCAGACTGCTCGGCCTAAAGGTACGAGAGCTAAGATTTCCGAGGTGGACGTAGTCCGAAGGGGTAAAGGGGCCGTAAGCCCACATGTTAAGCCATTTTAAATGGGCCGCAAGCTCACAAATGAATGTTATGCTATTGGCGGCCAGTTGAAATAGACTTGGAATGGTTTTCTTCTCTAAATTATCAACTGAGGAGATTATTCATTACATTCATGAAATCAATGATAAATAATAAAATCCTTTGTTATATAGAAATAATAAAATATATAAATTAAGATTCTCTCTTAAGTTAATCCAGATTTAAACTTAGAGCCTTTTATAATCTCTCATATAAATATGGAATTTTTTTTCTTTTAACTTCTCTAATTCTATTACATAAAACCGTTCAAAATATGTCTTATATATGCATCTCCCAAAACAAGATCTTGTCATACATGATGATACCTTTAGAACAATCGAGATATTTTTTTGAATGTTTTATCATCCAACTTGATTCATATTAGAAATTCAAGACTACTTACCAACAGTAGCGGCAGCTTGATGAGCAAACGCAAGATGGCAGGTGGTGCTATCATAATTCAATGATTCAACTTGCAACATTAGAATTAAGACCATGAACTAATGAAATATTAATGGTTCGAATGCACCAATATTAACTTGATCTCAAGATTTTACTTCCTTGCCTCGTGATTGGCGAACCATGTGGAAACTTAAATCAGTACGACTCGTTTTGACACAAGTAACATTAGGAGACTCTCGGTCTATATATGGCATGTATTTAATGTCCAATGTAAGATCTGACTTACACTCAATACTAATATTGGGTGAAAATTCTCAATAATATTGTCCAATCTAATTTCTCCAATGCTGATGTTAGTCCTGAGTCAATAAAAAAATATTAAAACAATAAATGTTTGATAAGTGTGTTTCAGATTGCTTTATAGTCAACTTGAATTTAACTTCTAACGTCTCAAAAAATATTTCATATAATATAAATATTTTTTAAATTTATTTTGTTAATCGATTTTGATGTGATGATTGATTATTGACAATTGAGAAATTTGATCTTCTTCTACTTACAACATGATTATGTACTAAGTTATGATCGGACGTGAATATTCTCTCTATCGCTCCACCTTTATAAAACTACTCAAAAAGATTAAGCCTTTGTTGATCACAAACTAAGTTGGGTTTCGTGATCATGAAGACAGAGATTTTATTCAATGGGGAATTATGAAATCCATATTGCAGCAACAAGTTTAGGCCACTGGAATTTCGTGCATGTTTACTTAAGCTTGTATTTACAAAAATAATTAGCTTAAATATACTAAATAAATTGGGATCAACTATATGGATCTTCTAATGATATTGAGTTTTATAAAAAAAATTGTATAACTAAAAATATTTAATAGTAATTGTCTCATATTTCTTCTATTTAAATAAGTAAAAAAAATAAGAAATCATTTTGTGTATCATAAAAAAGAGCCACATTAACAAATATATATTGCCTCAGTTTCTGAGCTTCTTTAAATAAAAGAATAAATATTCATCCACAGAGAGCTGAAGCCACATTAATTTGATTCTGACTTTTGTAAGTTGACCTTTACTCTTCCTTGCTGTTTAGGAGTCTTTCTAGCAACAGTAACTCACTTGAAGTAGGTCAGAGAAGACTTGCCACGTCAGTGTTCTAGCACTATCTTACATGAAGAGATGGGCATCTAAATGCTGCATCTACTTCTGTCCAGCATCAAGTGTTCAACCTACACGACTTCTTAGGGTTTGCATGAGAAGAGAGACTCGCAAGGGCTAAGTAGAGTTTGCATGTTTTTTCTGCGCCATCAAAACCTGAACTCCATTGCCAGTAAGCAGTAACAAAAGCTTTAGTAGTTGATACCGACATCCGAAGCAGTAGAGAAGTTAGATTAGGGTTCTTCCCGGTTCAACCACATTGAATGCACGCGGTAGTGTGTGGCAGAGAGGGCCATCACTCCATCAAGCCGACTTCTGTGGATACCATTGAGTAAATGCACCTTGCTGTTTTGTTTTGACTATTGATGCAGCCAAAGTCTTTGTGAGGGTCAGCGGGTGTGTATATATACCTGTGGAGAGCTTGGAAGATAGTTGTCTTTGTCTTTGGAGCTACATTGGAGAAGAGGAGCAAAAGGTGGAGAAGAGACTCTTAGTGTGTTTTCGTTCTCGGGGAAAAGGTTAAGAGAGGAGTGAGATGGGAAGACCACCACCACGCTGTGACCAAGATGGTGTGAAGAAAGGACCTTGGACACCAGAAGAGGACATAGTCTTGGTCTCCTACATCCAAGAGCATGGTCCAGGGAATTGGAAGGCTGTTCCTACCAATACTGGTGAGCCTTGTTGTTCTTCGAGCCTTGTGATCTGAATACTTGTTTCGACTTAGATCGTCTTCTTTCCTTGGCAGGGCTAATTAGATGCAGCAAGAGCTGCAGGCTCAGGTGGACAAACTACCTCAGGCCGGGGATCAAGCGTGGGAACTTCACTGATCAGGAGGAGAAGCTTATATGCCATCTCCAAGCTCTTCTAGGCAACAGGTGATTGATTTGAAGCCTTAATACGAAGAGATGACATGAATCATGGCGTCGTTCTGGCTACTGATTGATGACATCGATGTTATTGGAATGCAGGTGGGCAGCTATATCTTCGTATCTACCGGAGAGGACAGATAATGACATCAAGAACTACTGGAATACACATCTGAAGAAGAAGCTTGGAACTGGCAATGATCGACAAACGAGCAGTAGGCTGCCGAGCTACCGCTCCGTCTCCAAAGGTCAGTGGGAGAGGTGTCTCCAAACCGACATCCACATGGCGAAGCGAGCTCTGAGCGAGGCCTTGTCCATGGAGAAGTCCGATGACCTACTTGATTCAATGGCCTCCTCGGCTGAGGGCAACTTCAACATCAGGCCTTCGACCTACGCATCGAGCACCGAGAACATATCTCGGCTTCTTGAAGGATGGTTCAGGGACTCACCAAAGCCCGGCGTTGCTTCAGCCTCGAGTGCTTCCGGCGGCTCCATGTCGCCGGAACCGCTCGAGTCACTGTTTGGGATCAACGAGTCTCCGGCGGAGACCCGAACGCCGTTGTCGTTGCTTGAGTCATGGTTGTTTGACGAAAGTGTCGGACATGGGCAAGAGAGCCTTCCTGACATGGCGCCAGGTGATGATGCATGTGATCAGTTCATGTTCTAAGGGGACGTGTTTGATGTCTTGTTTGGTATTAGCTTGACCTGATCACACTAATTTCTCTTGTTGTTTTGATTGGAAAGAAGTGTAAATTACTTGGTGTGCATGGACTCATCCGTCACATCAATTATATGAGAGTAGTTTTACTGTTCTTGGAGTTTCAGCCACCAAATCTCCGATGCTTGTCTCCACTCGAGTTGCAGAAACAAATATAATAATTGATCTAAAACTTTTGACAGCAATTACGATCATTTTTATGGACAATGCATCCTCACAACTATATCGATAATGATTCAACTGGAAAGAGAAAGGAAGAGAAATAATGGACCTTTGTATGCAGATGGCGCATTAGTTACATTCCATAGATTGGAATTTGGATGCTCCAACTTTGCAGTTCATGAACATTCACAGGAAGGAAGTAAAGAAAGGATCGAGGTAAAGATCAGCCTTAGAAAACAAGTTGGTCTTTAATGCACCACATGTGAGTGTCTTCAGCTTTTCCTCCTCCATTAAATGTATTTTATTTTACTTATGATCCATGTCCAAAAGACTCATGGACACCATGAGGCCACGTGGAACTGCAAAGGAAAGTTAGTACTGCTGCCTGTTGAAATTAAAGAAGTTGAAATTAAAGAATTTATTATGAAAGTGATAATAATTTTATTTATTAAGATAATATATATTTATATAAAATTAAAGATTTTTTTTTCAGTTATATGTTTAAATTATGCTCATATATCATATATATATATATATATATGATAGTGATTGATTTTTAAATTATAGATTGATTGAGGATTTAAATATATAAGGAATGTAAAATTATTGTTTCATATTTGTCTTTATCCTGATCTTCTAGTATGCTCCCATAAGATTGATCTTCCGTTAAGGATGTTAATCTTAGAACGATATGATTTAAATATTAAGTGAGTAAGAGTTTTTGTGAGGAAATCCGCTAGTTGATCAGAATAATGGATATGAGAAGTATATAGTTGGTGTTTAATAATTTTATCTCTAACAAAATAAAAATAATATATTTTATACGAGAGTAGAACGCAACATTAGAACACAAATAAGTAACATCGATATTATAACAATATATTATTAGAGTGGATTGAGTGGTGATGCCAAATTCATTTAGTAGATTAATAATTTAGTTGAGTTCTGCAGTAGTGATAACTCAATATTCAGCTTCAGTAGTTGATCTTGCAGGTGTGTTATATTTCTTGAAACTCTAACTGATCAGGTTTATTCTAAGGAAGATAATATAGACTGATGTAGGTATTTTGTTATCAATATTACCTACCCAATCAGTATCGACAAAAATATGGAGATGAAAAAATAAGTATTTATGAGGAAGAAATCTATAATTGAGAGTATTTATGAGTATTTATGAATTATAATAATTGAAATATCTGAACATATAAGGGATAAATACGGTAAGAAATCAAGTACTTATTTATTAAAGTGAGATCCATAGCAAAGCTATCATCATATAATTTAAGTGACTCATCAGAGGATAATGAGGCGATAACTTCTTTAGTTTTTTATATGTTCGTTTTTCATAATAGATCTCAAATATACTTTTTTTGAGATAAAAAAGTCCAGAAGATATGAACATTGCTTTTACTCCTAGAAAATAGCTTAAAGTTCTTAGGTATTTGATGAGAAACTAATCTGCCAATTACTTAAAGAATTATTTAATCTACTTGAAATTATTAATTATGATGATAATGTTATCTATATAAACTAATAAATATATAGTATATCCCTTTTATTATCATAAGAATAAAAAACCATCAGATTTAGAGTTGATGAAGCCGACTGATATAAAAAATGAGCTAAATTTGGTATATTAGGCTCTTGGATGTTAGTAAAGTCTATGAATAGCTTTTTATAATTTATAAATATGGTTTGAATATTGAAGATAGATAAAGTCAAGGGGCTACTGCATAAAGATATCTTCAGTTAAAGTCCTTGGCAAGAAAGTATTGCTAACATCTAATTAACATATACGCCAAACTTGAGTGATAGCCAAACTCGTTATTATGAAATCAATATTTGATTATTGATAAAATCTTTTAGCTATTAGATGTACTTTGTATCTAGCAATACATCGCTCTAGATTCTACTTAATTCGAGAGATCTACTTACATTCGATGATATTTTATGTGAGATGAGATAGTATAAGGGTCTATGTAACATTGTAGAGTAGGGCATCATATTCTTTACATATAGTTTTATGTTAATATGGAGATTTTTAAGCTTAGGTGATATTTGTAGAATAGGGTCGGGTGGAGAGCTTGTGATAATGTAAATATTAAGGATTTGGTATGATTTGAAAATGTCATTTTTAGAGTGTATTATCATGTGATGTTTGGGCTCGATTGTATTATTGGATTATTTGATGATATAAGAATTAGTGAAGAGTTAGTGATATGTATCTGATTTGATTGATGCACTTCAGTATCACTTAAATGAAAAGAGGATAAAGATATTATTTGTAGTGCCAAGGGTATTGCTTCATTGGATATTACAGAGTGAGTTGGTGGAGAGATTGATAGAAAAGTTGTAGAAGGGATAAGATACTACTGTATTGGAGTAATAAATAAGTACAAGTCTAGAGGAGAACTGTCTAAAGGAGAACTCTCTAGACAAGTCAAGAGAGTTTGAGGTGTACTCATACTTATATGAACCCAATAATGGAAGGTTATTGTAGTGGCTCATATTATTGAATGAGTAAGATTTGAAAAAGAAATATGGGCTTAATAAAAATAACATAATATGATACATAGACCTAATGAGTTTCAGGATCAAAGCATTAAAAATATTATATTCAAGGAAGTACCCAATAAAGATACACTACCTAGATCTTGGTGTTAATTTATGTGAAGCATAGAGGCATAGCCAGAAATAATATAAGTAATCAAATATTTTAAAATTTTGAAGGTTTAAGATTTTGTAAAATAATTATTCAAATGGTAATTGATGTTGTAAGATTGGGTTGAGTATATAATTAATGAGGTGGATCATGTTAAATCCCAAAAGTTGATGATGAAACTAATTGATGAGTTTATTAGACTAAATATATTTTGAGATAAGTGATATAAGAAATACATTGATTACAAACTTGGATCATTGAAGGGCTAACTATCCAAAAGGAGAGTTAGACATTACACTGAAAAATTATCATGCCAAAAATTAGACGTTGAGTCAAAGATTGAACTTCATATTATAAGTTCAAGCATCATGTTGGAAGGATCGAATATTACATAAGAAGATTAGATATCGTGGAAAAGTCAACATGCTGGTGGAATGGGTGATATGCCAAAGAAAAGGATAATGTGTTAAAAGAATGAATGATTTATCGGAATAACATACAATGTGTTAAAAGTTTCATTAATGTGCCATATGCATGGTTGATTTGTTAAGTTTTGATCAAGGTTATTATGGGCCAATTTGAGTTGTTATTGCGTTAAAACCATGCCAACTTATCAAGGAAGCCATTGGGCTTGTACCAGGACCACATTAGGGCTATTAGAAGACTAAATTGGTGGCCTGAACTAGGCTTGGTGGTGGTACCACTAGGCCTGGGCAGTAGTACCACTTGAATCAATCAAAAAGTATTGTTTGTGATTTTTCGACATTTCTAACAATGGTACCGCCTATACCAATGGTGGTATTGTCTATATCGGTAGTGGTACCACCTATACCGATGGTAGTACCACATAGGGTGATGGTAATACCGCCTATGTCAATGGTAATACCATTTAAGCTCTTATTTTTCGCTTGATTACAATGGTAGTATCGCCCAATGCTTATAGTAGTATCGCTAGAACCTTAAAATTTTAAGAATTTAAATTTTTGGCTCTATTCTTAAAGTTTTTTGAGGCCTATAAATACTCCACTCATGTTTGGTTGATGGAACATCTATTCTTGAGAAAAAAAAGTATTGTAAACTCTCGTCTTGAGCATAGCTTGAGTTTCCTTCTCCTCCCGAGTTTAATTATAATTCTAAATTATAGGAGGTGAGAGATCTTGTGTAAAATGAGAGTGTGAAGGTTATCTCTTTAGCTTGAAAAATGAATAAATTATAACAAGGGTAGTTAATCTTTACTCATTAGAAAGAAGATTGATAGTGAAAACTGGTGGCCTTAAGGAAAGAGGAATCAGGAGTAAACATATGATGGAAATTATCAATTTAGCAACCATACACCCCGATAGCTAAAGAGCTATGATACATATGGAATGCAAATTGACACCCTCCAACGAATTGAAACAAGGCGGATCGTTCAAGAATGAAGTAAGGAAACTATTCTAATTACTTATCAATAGAAAATTGACGAAATAACTAGAATAGCACTTTGAATTCCCTTAAGACGCCACAAACTAAAAGTCCGATAAGTCAAAGGAAAAGCAAAGATTTGGTTTGAACGCATACAAGCGAAAAAGCTAAGAACTTAAAAACAAAACACTCACCTGTTGAAGAATTGTTATACTTCCCAAATTTTACATCACACTGAGAGTCAACCTCATTTATATAGTATGAGGAATGTACAAAGAGAATGAATGCATTAAATAACATTTATATTCCTAATTCATGAATTTTGGTAAACATAGCTGAATGGACTTTTATTCTTCAAGTTGAGGTCTTCAAATTTGTCCTTCTCTCTTTATGATCACGTTGGCCATTTTAGAATCTTCTTGCAATCATGGAATGTTGATTGAGTCTTGATTAGCTTGATCTGGTTCATATCATTCCCCCTTTCCTGAAAAGGATTCGTCCTCGAATCATAGCCTCCATCACCTTGTTTGTACTTGATGATGTATGGAAAAGATTCAATAAACTCCACCCATTTTGCATGCCTACGACTTTGCTTTAAGATTTCCTTGGTCTCTTCGGGGTTACATCTATATGCTGACCTATTTGGTATGCTTGCACTTGGAATGAAATCAATTTGATGCTCAATTCCTCTAATTGGTGGCAAACCATTGGGAACTTCTTCGGGAAAGATGTCCTCATTTTCCTGCAAAATATCAACAATAACACTAGGCAAACTTTTGTCAATTTTGTTAGAAGAAATCAAAATGACCTTGTACATAAGTACAAGTAAGGGTTGCCTCATGGTTAAGGCCTCTTTTACATCACTCATTTTGGCATAAACACTCATTTTTCTTTCACTCAAACCTTCCTTGTTTTCTCTCCCCTTGTGTTTTCCAATACTCTTATTTTTATCACTCATCTCATCTTTTTCTTTTTCTCTCTTTCTTGCTCCCTCCCAAAAGTTTTGGTTAATGAAGACTCAAGCTCCTCATATTGTTGTCTTATGCATCCGGTCTTCAAGAATTGTCTTCGAGGCAACGGTCCAAGTGATATTTCGTCCATCCATGATCAAGGAATAACGGTTCTTGAACCCATCATGTGTTACCCTACGATCATATTGCCATGGTCTCCCCAACAACATGTGACCAAAGATACATAGGTACCACATCACACCAAACTTCATCCTTATATCTACCAATTAAAATGAACTAACACTTGGCGATTTACCTTTACTACACCACTATCATTCAACCATTGCAACTTGTAAGGTTTGGGATGTTTGATAGTAGGCAATTTCAGTTTCTCCACGAGCAAGGTACTTGCCACATTGGTACAACTTCCGCTATCAACAATCACATTGCACAACTTGTTAGCAATCAAACAATGAGTATGAAAACAGATTTTCACGTTGATCACCATGTTCATCATTTTTACTTTGCAAACTAAGTATCGTTGAATAACCAAAATTTCACCTTTAGCATACTCTACGTCACTAGTATCCTCTGGAATGTCATCATTATCCTCTCTTTCACTTTCAGATTCTATATTCTCATCTCTTATAATCATAACTCTCTTATTAGGACATTCACGTGCTACATGTCCATGCCCAAGACACTTAAAACACTTAATGCCTCTACTTTGATTAGGTTGATTCTCACCTTTACCCTTGTTGCCTAATTCATTTTTGCCTTTAATTCCATCAATTTTATTAACAATGGGTATATCATCCTTTTACTCCAATTCGGTTTCAAGAAGAAGAAAACCGAATAAGGTTTTGAATCATACCTTGTGCCTTTTCGTTTGAGTTGTCTCTCAATCTTCATGGCTATATTCACCATATCCTCAATCTCCACATAATGCTGTAATTCCACAAGATCAGCAATGTTCTTGTTTAATCCACTCAAGAATCGAGCCATTGTAGCCTCACGGTCTTCCTCCACATTAGCTCTTATCATGGCTATCTCCATCTCTTTGTGATATTCATCAACACTCATGGAACCTTGTGTCAAAGTTTGCGATCGTTGATGCAAATCCCGATAGTAATGACTTGGGACGAATCTTCTCCTCATGATTTGTTTCATCTCCAACCAAGTCTCTACGGGCCTTTCACCATTTCTACGCTGTCTTTACATAATTGATCCCACCAAATTATAGCATAATCATAAAATTCAACAAAGAGCTAATTTTACCTTTTTCTCTTCTGTAGTTGTGACATTCAAAGATTAGCTCCACTTTTCGTTCCCACTCCAAATAAGTATCTGGATTATTCTTTCCTTGAAAGGAAGGAATTTTCATTTTGATCTTTGCCTATGTTTCGTCCATACCATCAAAACGTCCTCTCCTAGTTTGTCTCGTAGGATTAACATTTTGACCAATTAGAGTGACTTGATCATCGTCGAGGTCATCTCTATCATTATATTCATCATGGACGCGAATCTTTGGTTGTCTCCTACGCCGTGGTTCACCTTCCAATCTATTAATTGCATCATCATGCCTTTCTAGATGATCTCTTACATCTCCTATCACTTTGAACATACGTTCAAATTGTTGTTACATTGCTTGAAGCAAAAGATCATTTGATGAAGAACTCACTTCCTTTTCTTTAGACATATTTGCAACTGAAAAACAAAGTTAGAATAGCCTCACCAACACTCTCTCACGTGTTTCAATTGAAGATTTGATTCACTCCACTCGTATTTTCACACAATGTTTGGCTTTTTTTTTTTCTCGATATTGATCTCACTACTCTTGCCTTCTACCTCTTGTTTTGTTCTTTGAGTTCTTAGATTAACTAAGAAACTTAAACAAACAATTCAGATTGTGGCAATTCAAGGGTATTGAAATTGGACATAAAAGCAAAAAATGTAAGCCAAGTTTAAAGGTATGTGTAATACACTTCAATAATAAGCAAAGATTAGAATTCAAGTATCAAATGAATAAAGAAAATTTTCTGGAATGAAAAAAAAATTTCAAACCAGAAACAAGAATTCAAAAGATAGAATTTTGTAATTTTCAAGAAGTCCCTGAATTCACAAATTTTTTTTTATAATTTCGATCTCTTTCTATCTTTTTTTTTTGACCTTTGATCTTCTTCTCCCTTTTCTTTTTCTTTGATTTTGATTTCCTCTCCTTTTTTTTTTTACTTTTGATTTTCTCTCTCTTATTTTTTTTAACTTTCTGTTCTCTTTTTTTTTTTTGACGATAAAGTGAGGGGAAAACACAAACAAACAGTAATTGCATAAGAAACACAGCAATAAGGAGGAAGGAAGAATAGCAATTATGAATATCGTGATAAAAGAAGAATAAGAGAACAGGGAAAAGTGAAAAGATAATAGATAAGCAAACCTCAAACTTGAGCCGTGCTCTGATACCAAATGATGGAAATCATTAATTTAACAACCATACACCCCGATAGCTAAAGAGCTATGATACATATGGAATGCAAATTGACACCCTCCAACGAATTGAAACAAGGCGGATCGTTCAAGAATGAAGTAAGGGAAACTATTCTAATTACTTATCAATAGAAAATTGATGAAATAACTAGAATAGCACTTTGAATTCCCTTAAGACGCCACAAACTAAAAGTCTGATAAGTCAAAGGAAAAGCAAAGATTTGGTTTGAACGCCACAAGCGAAAAAGCTGATAAGTTCTAAAGTTCATGCAAGAACTTAAAAACAAAACACTCACCGGTGTTGAAGAATTGTTATACTTCCCAAATTGTCTGTCACTGAGAGTCAACCTCATTTATATAGTATGAGGAATGTACAAAGAGAATGAATGCATTAAATAACATTTATATTCCTAATTCATGAATTTTGGTAAACATAGCTGAATGGACTTTTATTCTTCAAGTTGAGGTCTTCAAATTTGTCCTTCTCTCTTTATGATCACGTTGGCCATTTTAGAATCTTCTTGCAATCATGGAATGTTGATTGAGTCTTGATTAGCTTGATCTGGTTCATATCAACATAGGTTGAGAATACTAAACCATTATAAATCTGTCTATCTCTCTTTAATTACCATTTACTTGTGACTTAGTTTTATACTTTTTATTTGTAACTTAACTTGATCAATCGAGGTTTTGAAATATATTAATTTATCGATCGAGTTTTAAAATTAGTTAAAAATATTATTACACTAATTCACCTCTCTCTTAGTGCCATTAAGATCCTAACAGATTGTAATTTAAAAAAATATTGATCAAAAGGTTAGTAGAATGAAGGCTTAGTGTAAGAGGGTGATATTAGTTTCAACTATTTATTAGTATTTTCGTTTGATAGAACCAAATAGTTGAGGTATGAGCAATAGTAACTTAAGATATTACGTATCATATGATAAGAGGTAAGTTGTTAAAGCTTAGTATTCATCTCATTTATTAGAGTAAACTATTTTAATAGTAGATTGAAAGAAATTCATGATCATATTTCTAAAATAAGTAAAGATTGTGATAACTTCAGATTTATATTTGAGAGGATATAGCTATATATATTTAGTAAAGTAATCTATGAAAATAATATAAATATAAAATTATCAAAGGAAGTGGGTGAAGCATGGCGTCAAACATTAGTATAAATAATTTTAAGTGGTTTGAAGCATATCCGAATTTGGAAGATGTTTTAAAAGATAGTTTATGATATTTATTACTAAGATAAACATCATAATAAGTAATAGTTTTACTTAATTTGAAAATTGAAAGGGAGTAATGAGAAGTTAGATGCTTTTGAATTGAGGATAATATATGACTAAAAAGGCAATGCTATACATTGATTGAAGCAGCAATTGAAGCAAGAGTAATTGGCCAGGTGATTTGTGAAGTTGACGATCACTCGTAGATGTTATCTTTATTTTGGTCTTGGGCTAAGGATACCCTCATGCTTAGATCCCTTATAAAAAATAAATTAAGAAATAATTCAATAGAAGTGTCATTTTATTAACAAAATTGAGAGATATAATAAGATTTCTTTTAATGTAAGGTATATAAAACATCATCTAGTGTAAAAAATTCGTATATGACTTAAGTGTCTTAGAACTATTATAAATGACAAAGATTTTATTATCATTACTAATGATGATATCGTCATTATCTTCATAATTGATTTGGATGAATAATTTCTGCATATCAAAAGTGATATAATGGGAAGCATTAGAGTCGATAATCCAATTGCTTGCACGAATAGTGGAGTAGTTGTGATGTTCACTCGTGGCTAATTGGGTTTAGTAATAGGCTTGGTTCGAGATTAATAAACTTTTGCTATATGTCTAATTTTATTATATAATTATTAGATATTTTTTATTGATTGCTATTATTGGGATGCCCAAACTATTGATAGTTGCAATGATTATTATGATTAAAATTAGTTCTTGAGTTATTGGGGTGAAAGTTGACATTATAGTTGGAGAGTGATAGTATAATAAAGGATGATAGCTGTGTATGTTACCTATGTGTCTAAGAGGCAACTTATTTGGTCCCTTATTAAATTTTTATTTCTTTTAATATCTTTTTCTTTAGATTTTTAATTAGATCGAGCTATGATAGTTGGTCTCGTCTTTCTTTTATCTCATTTTAGATATATTTCAAGATCAATTAACTTGCCATCCAGTTCTTCAAATGATATTAGTAAGTTTTATGTCTAATTATTATTGCCAATTCTTTATATTCATTTTCTAAGTTGTTGAGAGTATGAACAATGACTTAGTTATCATTGAAAGGATGACTTATTAAAGCCAAGTCATATATATTAACTTTTAGATTTTGTATATAATCAATAACAATACTTTCCTCTTTGGTTGTTTTCATTGAGATCGATAAAAGACTTGGTTTGAAAGTGTGAGAGTGATTGACGAAAATGCTTTATAACTTGGACCATGTTTTTACTATAATGTTATAAGAAGAGATTAGTGGTATTATAGAGTTAGAGGCTTGAATGACTTGAAAAATAGGATAGTCATGATGTAACATAATTTGTGATTAGGATTTGCCATTAAGGTTGATTCTCCCAACAGATAAATATTTTTATGTGAACAATTGAGGGAGCCATCGATGTAGCCTAGTAGATCATATCCGAATAGAAGATTGGTGAATCGTGCTCGTCAAGATACATAATTGTTGTCCTTGAATAGTTTAAAAGAAACTAGATGGTTGCATTGATGGATATGAGTCTAGTAAATTAAGAAGAACTATTAAATTTTTTTTTTTATGAAATAACAATCAAAATGTTAGAACTTGAGAAAGAATGACATATTGATAATGAGTGATGTTGTTGGTCTAAATACTGTTGATATTTGGAGGAAGAGATCTATAGTGCATCAAACAGATCTAACCTGATGGAAGTGTCTCGCCTTTTGATCAAATTCAGTCAAATTTGGAACGGATCAGATCTGATAGATGAGGTGGAGTAGATCTGATATAGATCAGATCTGAAAGTGATCAAACAAATCAGATTTGATGAAGTGGTCTTTGTTGTCTATCTTCTGATTTGATCGGATTTGATGAGGTGGAACAAATTTGACCGAAGGGATCTAGTCATTGTGGAGTAACTTGGAATATATCAGTTGCAGTGAGAGATCGCAAGGGGAGATCATGCGAGGAAGAATTGTGCAAGGAGGGATGCAGCTTTCGACTTCGGTCATGCAGGTGTTGGAGCAAGAGCAGAACAGGCTACTATTGTCAAAGTGGTGGGGAGAAAGCACCATTGGGAGGAGGCACCACAAGAGTGAATGTGGATTAGTGAGGAGGAATCACCAATGGGGAGAAGGTGCTGGTGAGTAAGAGGAATCGCGGATGTCGGGTGGATTAGTAAGCATGAGGGAGTGGGAGTTGCTGTCACCTGGGCAAATTAGCAAGGAAGAAGGCGTCGTCAGGGCAGATCAACGATGAAGCTCCGATGAGGAAACTAATCCCTTGCAATCGAAAATAGGAGAGGAAACCTTTCTTGGAAATAAGAGAGCCGCGATGGCATAAAAATTTTATTGTGAAAGTGATAATTTTATTCATTTAAGATAATATATATTTATACAGATTTTAAAAAAAAATGATGTTTCTTATATGCCCAAATCATATACATATATCATGATGATGATTAATCCTCAAATTATAAATTAATAAAATATAAAATATATAAAAAATATAAAAATTATTATTTTATATTTATCTTAATCATCATCATTAGAAATAGTGACTTGAATACTGTACAGAAGCCACACTCCATTAATTGCAGCCCACTCTTGATCGCATGCGAGTGGCCCTGCTGTGCAGAACAAAGAAGACAAGGCTCTTTCGTCACCGGACGTACGTGAAGATGAAGGGTGGAAGGAGGGGCAGAGGAATCAACCAGTCTGACTTCCCTTATCACCCGATGACCATATCCGATGTGAGACTTAATAGGAGAATTAGAATCCAAGCCGGCTGATGTCAGGGATCATGGGAGGATGTAACTACAGCTGCTCAATTCACTGCACAGTACTGTTATCAGAAAGGATGCTCCACTGAAAGAACCAGCAGCTATACCATGTCCTCTGTCGTGTTGTTTCCATCGTCTCTGTCTTCCGACCATGTGCAGGTCAATCGAGAGAGCAAACCTTAAAATGGAACTTGATGGATTCATCACATCACGAAGAGGAGTTGCAGGCACAGTATCAGCAATGAAGACTTTTACGTGCTAATTCATGCATGCTACGTGGGTTTTGTTTGGCACTACTCCATCCATTCTTCATTGGCCGAAGGATAAGACTACTGACTTGCTATGTCAAGTAGACTGTTCGCGCGAGAGAAAGAGAGACTCTCAAACCCAGCATATATTAGGAAGCGGTGTATACGTGGCAGTGATTCAGTGGAGTTTACGTTGTTTTCTGCCTTGGGAATGATATCCGATCCTTACGGCGAAGGAAAAGAAGTGTCGTCACCGATTATCTCTTCGACGATGAGCTGTTCCACCTTGAACACCAAGCGGCACGAATTAAATATGTGCCTACAAGATTGGTAGTTTGGATAGTAGTAATAGGGAAGTCTGTACGGTGCCCGAGGAGATACAGCTGATCCAGCACGAGGAGTTGTTGGCTCTGTTGCAGGATAAAACAGGCACAAAGATCTTTACGCCCGTTCCGTTGGTGGAATATTGGTGGACCGTAATGAAAGTTTCTACGGACAAATCGCACATGATCACTATGCGAACTGTGATCTACGGTCAGAGATGAACTCTGAGAGTGTCGAGCGGGTAGATGGACGGATGGTGATTGTCCTCATCAAACTTATATGCGGGATGTAGCGGTGACGGGAACTGGGCAGACTCGTCGAGGAAGTCGGGAGGACGACGATCGGAGATATCGGAGGGATGTGGACGGGCGGTTCTTCTTGTGTTTTCCTTTAATTTTATTTGGGTTTCGAAAATTGAATCCAAGTAGAGGATTCGGTCGAATCCCGATGTTGGTTTCGATCGAATCATACGGCTTTAACGTCGGGTGGGTGGGCGGATGCAGGAGAAGAGGTCACTTTAGGGCTCCTTGGTTGCCCGAGATCCTCTTCTTTTGTTGCCTTTTGGATCGGTGAGTCAATCGTTTGTTTTCTTGCTCAATTTGTGCTTATTTCTTTTGCACTGATGGCCGAAGTGGCTCAACTTGAGGTTTCTAACAGAGGTTTTTAGAGCATAATGTATAGACACTTGCGAATTCCATTCAAGATGAATGACATTGCTAAATTTGAGGATTTTGGCATAAACGAGAAATCTTTAATCACTCTTTTCTTAAAGATGTAGAACAGGTTGTTCTTGCTTGTTTACCTTATTCAATATAAGGGGAATGTTTGGTACAAATTGGAGTTTATATATGTTGTTTCTTCTCGATTAGGAAGGCTAGAGTTTAGTAGAATGCTGCAGTTTCAATAGATAAGAAACACATATTTGAGATCCAGGCTTTATAAATACTTGTCATATGCCAGTCTAGAGATTTTAAATGCCATTAACTTCATGTTGGTCTTGTAATCTGTTGCTTGAAAGCTGCGTTATACTTGATGGTAGTAAAATCTTTTGGTTTTTTAAGGTAGGCGACTTGATTTCTCACATCTGCTTTTTCTGTGAATTATGTATTTCGTCAAGATTGATATCTCTGTTGTTTGTTGTTACTTAGTATTACAAACTTAGAACAACTTGATTCATGAAGTGGAACTTGTATTGTTTATATACAGGTTAGGAAATCTTTCAGGCATACACCATGGCTCCAAAGATAAATCATGGTGAGGGACGGACTAGGAGCTCATTATCCTTAATTGTTTTGATCTGTCTCTGTTGCTTCTTCTATGTTTTGGGTGCATGGCAAAGGAGTGGTTTCGGGAAGGGGGACAGTATCGCACTACAAATTACTAAGCTTACAGAATGCACGGACATTCAAAATCTAAATTTCGAGACCCGCCACAGTGGGTTAGGCAGCCTGAGCGATCTTGGTGATTCGGAAACAAAAACATTTGAGCCTTGTGATGATCATTACACCGATTACACTCCTTGCCAGGATCAAAATCGAGCGATGACCTACCCTCGAGACAACATGATATATAGAGAGAGGCATTGCCCAACTGATGAGGAGAAACTGTCTTGTCTTATACCTGCCCCCAAGGGTTATGTGGCACCTTTCCCATGGCCTAAGAGCCGTGATTATGTTCCCTATGCTAATGTCCCTTACAAGAGCTTGACTGTTGAGAAGGCTGTTCAGAACTGGGTTCATCATGAGGGTAATGTGTTCAGGTTTCCTGGTGGTGGGACTCAATTCCCTCAAGGTGCAGATAAATACATTGACCAACTTGCCTCTGTCATTCCAATTGATAATGGGACTGTCAGAACTGCACTAGACACTGGTTGTGGGGTATGGAACATCTCTGTTTATATATCTGTTCTCAGTTCATCTTCAACCCTGTGTTCTTATAATTTAAACTTTTGTTTAGAGGGACATGTATGAAGCTAGTATTTTTGGCTTTTGCTTTGATTTTGACTTTGTGTTGGTGATATACTTTTTTTCAGGTCGCCAGTTGGGGTGCTTATTTATTTAAAAAGAATGTATTAGCCATGTCGTTTGCACCAAGGGACTCACATGAGGCACAGGTACAGTTTGCACTGGAACGAGGTGTTCCTGCAGTTATTGGTGTTCTTGGATCAATTGAACTTCCATACCCATCTAGAGCATTTGACATGGCTCACTGTTCAAGGTGCTTGATTCCGTGGGGCGCAAATGGTTAGAATTAGTTACATTAAATCTGTTTATTTGTCAAGTTCATTCATTTGTTCTTGATTTCTTTACAAAAAGCTCCGTTCTCCAATTGATTCTGATCCTTCTTCTCACACTTTGTTTCTGGCCTTCTTTCTCTTCAGATGGAGTTTACATGATGGAGGTGGATAGGGTTCTCAGACCTGGTGGTTATTGGGTGCTCTCAGGTCCCCCAATCAACTGGAAAGTTAACTATCAGGTCTGGAAGCGCACAAAGGAGGATATTGAGGAAGAACAGCGGAAGATCTAGGAAATCGCGGAACTTCTTTGTTGGGAGAAGATCTATGAGAAGGCTGAATTTTCCATTTGGAGAAAGAGAATAAATGCTGAATCCTGCACTCAGAGGCAAGATGAAATTGGAGTAAATATATGTGAAACAACAAACCCAGATGATGTCTGGTAAGTGATATTCCTTCTCTAGCCAATGCAATTCTCAAACAAATGCAGGAGTGTTGAAGATATGTGATGACTGCAGTTGTACATGGGATTTATGGTATAAGTGGTTAATGAGGGATTTATGGTATAAGTGGTTAATGAGGAATGCTGCCTTTATGACGTTATTCTCTCTTTAATGATTCAGTCTCATAATTGAATTACTTCAAAAACCATGATTCATTGTGATATTCTAGTATTCTTCTTTTTCTATTAGTAAGATTTACAACAGACTAAATACAACAAGGAGAATAATTCACAGCATATCCTAGCTATTTAAGGTTGGTTAGATAGATATTTTCCTGCTGTTGATATCTTTTTAGGGAAACATAAGTATTCAAAACTGAAAGTATGCAAATATATCATGTTAATTTTTGTTCATGATCTCCAATGTGAACTATAAGTGGTCATTTAGTACATCAGTTTTGAGTTGTGATTTAGAATCCCATAACTGAAATCCCAAAAAGACATCCTAGAGATTTTAATCATCTTCCCAACATGTGCTTTGTTTGTGAGCAAAGCACTGATTTAAAAATGAAATGCGCTATATGTTTTTGTACTGTTGTACATGATATTAAAGTAGCTCGAGTGAAATGGGATGGTAAATCACAGATGCCTGCTAATGTTTCTCCAAGTTGTTTTTGTACATGCACATATTTATTTCTGCCATAGCCTCTTTCACATTTTGGCAATGTTAGGTACAAGAAGATGCAACCTTGCATCAGTCGGTATCCTGAGGTTGGTTATCCTGAAGAGTTTGCTGGAGGTGAATTGAAGCCATTCCCTCAGAGGCTAAATGCTGTTCCGCCTAGAATATCCAGTGGTTCTGTGCCAGGATTCTCAGTCAAATCTTATCATGAAGACAACAGACTGTGGCAAAAGCATGTCGAAACTTACAAGAAAATAAATGATTTACTTGACACTGGAAGGTACCGCAACATAATGGATATGAATGCACGTTTGGGTGGCTTTGCTGCAGCAATTGAGTCTCCAAAATTGTGGGTGATGAATGTTGTTCCTACAATTGCTGAGATATCCATGTTGGGCGTCATATATGAGCGTGGGCTAATCGGCATATATCATGACTGGTATTTATTTGTTGATTCATTTTGTTAAGAATTTAAATTTTCATAAGAAACTAAATTTTCATAAGAAACATGCTGAATCTTAACTCCACTGAGGAATTTACTATTGCTATCAAACTTATATCTTCTTTTCAACTTGCTCAAATAGCAAGCCTTTTACTTGTGGGAATTGCAATTATCTAAAGAGTTATTTGTTATCCATTCTTCTCGATGGCCTATGTTTGACTGGTTCAGTTTTGCAATATAGGTTTTGATTCGTCATGCTTGCTTGTTTTTATTATCATATGTTTACCAAGTCAAGATACATCTGGACTTTAGATTGTTACAAACAGTGTAGAAGTATGTCCTTCTGAACCTTGGATCTTCTTTGCTGTTAGCTGTTACATTGTCGACCTTAGTATCCTATCATTTAAGTTTTTTCCTATATACAAACACATAAAAAGGGCTTGTACGCTACAGCCAAACCAACAGAGACCTTAAATTTCCAACTTAACATTAATATGCAAGTATGGTAAAATTCTCCAGTCCAGCTATAACCAACGAAGATCATAAGAGTTTCTGTAACACCTAGAAGGCCAGTCAGTAAATACTGTGATCTGTTACATTGGTTTTAATTAAACCTTGTACATCCAGGAAGCATATTGTTGGTTGCAAAGCAATATTATGTTGTAGGCTTGCTGGTGTTAATTGAAAAGATTTGGTAGCTGCACTAAATTGTCTGCTGTGGCTTTGAAAAACATTTTCTAAATATTATTTGTGGCCTTCTATTATTTATCCTACTCGCATATATAAACTTTTTTACATTGAAAATTATAAGGCTGATAAATGCTGCCTTTTTAAATGATATAAGTCATTTAATGCTTAATTAAATACGAAGTGAGTCGACTTCAAGTTGTCCTACATTACTTAATGGATCCGAGATGATGGAAACCCTTTAACATGTACTTTTTCTGTATATATTGAAATCACTATATTGAAGCATATGATTTTTCCAATTTTAGGAAAAATATCTATTCTTTACTTGTGTTTTATTACTTTTGTCCTTTAAACTTCTCATTAGGTGCTGTGTCTTCAACTACTTCACTTTTTGCTTCTTGGTTTAGGTGTGAAGCTTTTTCACATACCCAAGGACGTATGATCTCATACATGCCAATGGTGTTTTCAGCTTGTACCAGAACAAGTAATTTCATGTTGGGTTTTGGGCAATATGTAATGACATGATGGTTTGCACGCATCCACACGACATGAGTCTGTGGACCAAAATGAGGTTTAAAGATTTCATCCTCATGCTACGATTGAATCTTTTACTAAATTTACATGTTTTATGCAATCATAACAGATGCAAAATGGAAGATATTCTTCTGGAGATGGACCGAATTTTGCGGCCAGAGGGTGCAGTCATATTCTGTGATGACGTTGACATTCTGATGAAGGTAAAGAAGATGGTTACCGGTATGAGATGGAACACTAAGTTGCTTGATCATGAGGATGGTCCCCTCGTTCCCGAGAAGATATTAGTTGCTGTAAAGCAGTACTGGGTTGGTGGAAGCAAAAGTGAAGAGCAATGAGGTTGGCAAACAATTTGTGCATAGCTTTGATCCTGGAACTAGCCTCAACTTGCCGCAATGCTGCCATCAAGTGGGTTCACCAGCATTGACGTCTGACTTTAACCTCAGGTGACATACTTTGGCTAGAGTTTTTGTGACCATGTCATTTTGCTCTAAGCCTTTAGCTTTTCAACCACTGAAATTTTCCTTTCATCACTCTTGTGTTCTTTCATTTAATTTTTTTTTCCAGAGAAAAACGTAGATGCTTCCTTTTAATTTTCTAGCTCTTGGTTCGTGTAAGATTGAGGTTACAATACTATTGGTGTTTCTGTCTCCTCTTGATTGTGTCATTGGGTAGGATGATTTTTTGTTTTCTTTTTTCAATGGTCTTGTTTTCTTTGTTAGAAGAACGAAGTTCTACTGTAACTTGACGTCCATACTACTTGAGATCCTGATTGGTTCTCCTGGCAGATCTATTAGGAACAGTAACTTGATTCTTGCGTCTGTGCATGTGATGATACTTAAGGAATTTGGTTGCTAATTATTGAAAATTTAGACATTGATAATTAGGTTACTTAAAAGTGGATATATACATTGATGGGGTTTTTAACGTGCTACTTTTTATTATTTCAACAACAAATATAGTCAAATTTGATCATTACTCTGTCAAAATTGATCCGACTTGCTTTGTTTGTTTATTTGAATCTCGTTATATTGATTCAAAAACTCGAGTAGCGCTTCTTGTGTAGTTTAAGTAGGAGGGTTCTAAGTTCATTTATCTCTCAAGATAACTATTGACCGCTGCAATGTTGTGAAGCAGCAACAATAATGAGGGAACAATAGTCTTTAGCGATTGCCTCTATCTTCTCCTTCAATCTTAAAACCAACTCTTTCTAGGGCGAGCCTTGACCTTGAACTGGCGGTGAAGATAATAGGAATACAGAATCCCGTTCGTCATGTCACGGTCCTAGACTCTAATGAAGTCTAGAGGGTTAGTAACAATGAGCTTATATGGAAAGTTCATTGGAGACGAAGGCCCCTTTTTGGAAGTCATCAAGGTGAGGCTCCTTGCACTTGGAAGCTACAATTTGAAGTCCAAATCGTCGATCTTGCAGCAAGCTTTTTATGCTTTGGGTTTTAATTGGAAGCTGACCTCACAAACACACTCACTAGTGCTCCATGGTTTCTACTTTGAATCTATTCCCACGGAGAGAGAGAGAGAGTTTCCAAACTTTAGAAGGAATCCATCACAATTGCCCCAGTTTTAAGAATTCTTCTCTAAATCGTAGCCACTATTGACAACTCTCTGTAGATGGATGCCATCACGACCTCTAAAGCAAGGGTGGGATTTGATAGAGTCTATGATTTCTCTCATTTGTTCCCCTAAAGTGATTTTGGTAAGAATAAAAGAATAAATATTTTTTTAATCGGTCATAAGAATCTATTGAACTTCTACTTATCCTGTGATATAATGGGTTATAAAATCAATTAATATCTTTGGAAGAAGTTGGTACTGACACAATCAACATAAGCAAAGATAGCATTAATGAGCATAGCTCGAAGATCATAGTTGGCATGACCTAGGAAAATGACCCATTGTATGGGCCTTGGATCAATGTCTAATATAGAACTTGTTATATTAATTGTTACCTACCCACTATTCTACCCACTATTGTACAAAACGACTCCATCCTTATGCCCAACAAACCTAACCCCAACTAGCTCCAACTTGGATAAACCCATTCCTAGTCTAACTCCATCCCTTCCAAACCAGCCAAGCTTAATACAACTAAATCTAACTCAAATATTAATGAACTTTCACAAAACCTTATCAACTTCACCTCTCACAAATTTGGCATGCTTAATACTCTCGGTGTATGCTATGTCATCATTGATGACTCCCCTCCTTCCCCAGATACATCTATGTGAAAGGCATGCCTCTTCTTGCCTCTCTCTAAGATGATATACATTCTCTTGCCTCTAATCCTATCCCCTCATCAAAGGAACCTCTTAATAGCCCATATTACCATACTCATTCCCCTAAGGTATGCCCCCTTTCTGAGCCCCTACTCCCTCAATCTTTCTCCTTGCAACCTCCACCTTTAATCTTTCATTCCCCAGGTATCTCCTTGTTTATCCCCAAATGTTTCTCCTTCCTTTCCAAATACTAGAACACTCCCCCAAATCAACTAGCAATCCGTCTCATCTTTAATCCATTTGAAGCCCTGTGCCATCATGATGCATTCTACACTCAAACTGACCCCATGATTCCTCAGTCTTTCTCCTTACAACCTCCACCTTTAATCTTTCATTCCTCAGGTATCTCCTTGTTTATCCCCAAATGTTTCTCCTTCCCCTCCAAATACTAGAACACTCTCCCAAATCAACTAGCAATCCTCCTCATCTTTAATCCTTTTGAAGCCCTATGCCATAATGATGCATTCTACATTGAAACTGATCCCACGATCCCTTTCTCTTTTAGATCTCACCCTTCCCTCATTGCCTCGAAGCTCATGACCAAGGTTCCACTAGATAAAGATAGCTTAATCAATAATCCATTTAGATCTATAGTTGATAGGGTTGTTGAGGTATTTAAGAGGGCCATTAACAATGTATTTGAGGATGACAATAACTTTCTCTAGGAGGAGGAAGATCTTAAATAGTCTATGATCACTTATAAGCTTGGCTCCAAGTGTCGCAAACTATGAGTTTAGAGAAGTCCCTACCCACCCCTCCTTAATCTCAAAAGGCGAACTAAGAAATAAAAAATAGATATTAACCTAATCTTGTCGATCGACTCTCCTGATATAGGTGCAGCCCCTCACAAATCTCACCCTCTTGATTAATTCTCTCAACTTGATCTTGTGGAACTATCATGGTGCACCTAAGAGGGAGTGTCTCAACCAACTTCGGAGACTAATCAATCAAAATAAGGCTTCCATCATAATCCTTTTGTTGTCTCACATTCATCAAACAGAAAAACTCATTCATAGACTAGGAAGAGATTATGAAAGAGCCATCTCCCTTGCAAAAGGACACATAAGAGGGATAAATATAGTTTAATTCACTAGATTTCTCAAGGTTGTATTTATCATTTTTTCCTAATCTATGCATTTAGTAGTGGAACACTGAGGTATGTGTCCTTAGCTAAAATCTAGAATTTACATTAGTACAAATGCTCCTATTTCAAATCAACTTTGGTGTTTTCTATGTACTTTTCAACTTTCGAATTTACCATTACTTTATATGGTGATTTTAATTGTATTAGCTCCTCTTTTGTTACGCTAGGTGGTAGACTTTTCTAGGTTAATAATTTAATTTTAGAGTTTCGTAACTTCATTTTCAATTGCAATCTCATGGATCTCAGGTTTTTTAGATCTTATTTTATATGGAGTAATTAAAGATTTAGTTAGTCGAGAGTTTCAGTCAGACTTGATTAGGTTTCTATAACTTATGGATGGATTTCTTTGCATTCGTATGGTTTTATAAAACATCTTCTTTATATTTTCGTAGGCCACCCCTTCGTATCCTTCTCAATTCCACTGCCAATAACCCAAGCCCCCCTAAGCAATTAGATTTGAATCACATTGGCTCGAATACCATATGATCTTTAATTTAATTAAGGATATCTGAACTAATATTGATTGTCACCCTTGCCCTCTTTCGACCATTCATAGTATATTTTTTAAGGTTAAGCATAAGCTTATCCATTAGAAGTGTAAGGATTTGAGAATTAGTTTAATACCACTCAAAATGAAATCTTTTTCCTTGAGAATAAGGAGAATCTATCTCATCTCTCAAAAGAGGGCCAAATATGCCTTCTAATCTTGAACAACAAACTCAATTCCCTTCTAAGATAAATCCATCTCAAATGACTTTCTAGAGCTAAAATTAACTAGTTTAGAAATACTAATAAGAAGACTAATTATTTTCATAATATTATTAAGCAAAAAAATAAAATGAACTACATCCATTGCATCACCAAGGATGATGGTTCCTTGTTGAGGACATAAATCTATTATTTCAGTGCCCTTACACCACACACCCCCCCATACCGGACAGGATAAGGGAAGAGCCATAACTATGATGATTTCACTATCAAGTTCTATAAATGTTATTGGAATATCTTGGGACCTTTAATCCATAAAGATTTTAATAAATTCCATTCCTATGATACATTGCTGCTTTCATCATAAAGATTTTCAACCCTATTAAGATTTCTTACTATAGACCAATTTTTTATTTAATATCTTTTATAAATTGCTCTCTAAAGTCATCACCAATTGGATTAGACCTTTGTCTCAAGTAGATCAGAATCAATTAGTTTTTTATTTCGAAGAGATCTATCTATGATAACATATATATTCCTTATGAGGTTGCCCATACTATATTTAATTCTAAAGCCAAATCCCCCCTAATCTTGATTAAATTAGACCTAGCTAAAGCTTTTGATATGGTTATGTGGGACTCCATTATTAACTCTCAGGAAAAAAATAAATATTTTCTATAAATTCATCAATTGGATAACCTCCTACATGTCTTCAACCAACCTTCTCCTATATCATCAATAACTTCCGCTTGTGCTGATTTAATAGCATGAAGAGAGTTAGGTAGGGGAATTCTTTATCCCCTCTCCTATTTGTTCTTATGTAATAGAATCCATTAAATATTTTGAATGAATTTATATTAAGGAAGAAAATAACCCCTTTTAACATCAAAACTTGCATATCTCTTATTTCATCATTGCAAATGATATTCTTCTTTCAATCATGGCCAATGACAATTCCTACTAGAATCTTATCAAATCTCTTAATTTTATTCTTCAATATAGTTCTACAAATCAATAAGAATAAATCTACACTCCGATTTCCTAGGACCTATAACTCGACCACCAAGCATAAAGTATGTAGCACCCTTGGTATCAATGAAGGGATTTAGCTTTTTAATTATCCAGGGGTCTATATCAATCATTGTAGGCTTTCAAATAGATTCCAAGATAATATAATATAAAAAAAATCCTCAATAGGCTTAATGGTTGGAATAGGAACATGCTCTTTTGACAAATCTGTTTTGATTAACTTCGTAATTAATACCATTCCCCTTCATACTTTGATAAATATATGAATTTCTAATAGAAACATATCAAAAATCTCTAAACTTTCTAGGCATTTCTTCTAGAATAATGAGCAAAACCATAACAAATTATCCCTCATCAGCTAAGCTATGCTTGTATCACTTGATCTAGCTGACGGTGGCTTGAGAATTAGGGATGTTAACATTATCAAGATGTTAACATTATCAAGACCATTATCTGTGCTAGAAAAACTTCAACTTCTTAAATACTCATATAACTTTTAGACAAAGCTTCTCATCAACAAATATGACACTCCTCATTCTTGACAGAACATATCTAAGAAAGTGTCTACCTCTTAGTAAAACTTTTGCCATTCTAGACATCTCCAAAGTTGGGTTTTAAGAAAATTATAAGAGATAGTAAAAACATTTCAATATGGATTGATCCTTAGATCTACAATATTTATATTGCCTTTTGGCCCACCTACATTAATGTGGATTTATTGCCCTCTCTCAATTCTGTCAATAACTTCATAGACCATAATCATTAGAATACTGACTTTTTTAATCAATTGTTTGAATTAGACCTTCTCTTTTCCATCCTATCCATGTACCTCTAAGACGATCCCTATGACAACTTCTGGATCCGGACTCTCCATCATATGAGAATAGCTACACCTAAGAGTGTTTACAGATTTGTAATGGATGAGGATTCTCGAGTTAAAAATTTTCTTTAAAAACTTATATGGAAGAGACTTTCTACTTTTGAGTATTTAACCTCTTTTCTATATAATTGTATCTCCCCTTGTTCTTCTTGCAACTCAAGTCAGGACTCCATCAAACACATTTTCCTTCAAATCCATTTTTACCTAAAACTATTGGCATCTTAGCCTCAACAAAAATAATTATCAATTCAACATATTTGAATCTTAGCTCTATGATACTTGGCTTGAAAAGAGTGTTGATCTTAAACCAATCTGTTCTTTTTTTTAGATCCTTCATAACCAATAATATTTAGTTCATTTGTAAACACAAAAAAACCTCGCCACCCCCCCCCCCCATTTTGCCTAGTTTAGTAGCCCATGGCCAACTTTGTACTAGTACCTCCTCTTTACTTCCTACCAACATCGACTTCTTACCAATTCCTAACATCGACTGACCCCCTCTGACTAACTCTTGTACCTTATACTATGATGGTTCCTTTGACCTTGCTTCTTCCTTTACAGGTATTGATTTCCTTATTATAGACTAAGGAGGCAACATTATTCTAATTGGCTAGAACAACCACCTCCTGACTAGTGCCCTGTAGGTCGAGTGCTACAAAATCCACGACAAACTTAAAGTAGCACAATAATGCTAACTCACTCTCACAATCTATACTAACTCTAATAGCATGGTCAGCATGTTATCTAACTCAGCAAACATTCTTGGGCTCTTTACCTAATCTTTCATAACATTTTTATCATAGTTGCTAAAGTGCAAGTCACCCAATGGAGTCATATTAACATATTAGCAATATTTTTTTTTATCATAATCTAGAAAATTTTGATAAAAAAATAATATTAATTTTGAAGAAATGTCTTATCTCGTAACATTGTGTATGTGAACTTTTTGAATTAATATATTTTTCTATTGTTTCATAAAAAAAAAAAGTTGGAGGGTTCTCTTAACCTTTATGCATGGTTCAAACCTCAATCTGTATCCACCTTAATATTTTCTAAAAAACTAACTTCAAATGAAAGAATATTATTTATTAAGATTTGTGCTGACTTCCTCATATTCCAATTGATTGCTAATCTTTTGGCCACATCATAATTGAACGTGTAGCACATGAGTCCAAGTTCAGTTGGTTGAGTCCTTGATTTGAATTGATCAAATTGGGTCGAAGACCATATGCCTCTATCTTCCACATATGCTTTTGAAGGCCAACATGAGACATTTGTATAACTTTGCATTCATTCAAAAATGTATGAATGCTATGCATAACTTTTTTTCTCTCATGACTTGGAGACCTTAATAGTCAAGCTTGTTCGATTATCATTCGTCACTGCTTTTGAAGACAACAATCCCAAGTCAATATATCCTTCTATAAGAATGAGATCAAACCCTTGGTCATGTCACATCTCAAGCTTTTCGCCATGGCTTTTGCAATATCAGATGAGGTGTTGGGCACCTTTTTCACTATCGTAGTCTATTGGGTGTACTTAGGAATTTACATCTTGTTTGATGATCTGGAGGAGTATAGACTGCACACCAAGGTTGAAGAGAAGGCGAAGAACATCATCTCCAAATGGACCATCATCAAAGGCGTCCTATTGCAACAGGTTGCCTAAATCGTTATTTCTCTTATCCTGTTCACTATAAATAATACTCCCTTCACTAATTCGTATCTCAAATTATCGATCATCTTCCATCATCTTTCATATATCATCAAATCATTATGATCCCCCGACCTTTATAATCAATTTTCGTGTATCATCAAATCATAATGATGATATAATTGATATGCGAATTCTCATAGTAAACCCTTATCCCTTGTTTTCATATTTTTTTCCTTCATATTTTTTACTACATCTCTAACCAAATAATATACAACTCCCGTTCAATGGATCATGGTGAATCAGTCCAATTCATATAAAAATAATATAACTGATATAAAAGTCTTTTTATTTAATTATTTTTGTTCCTAAATCAATATAGATATTTATTTAAAATTATATTTTTTTGTACGAGATAGTTTTATTAAGTTTTAAGTCACTTTAGCTCAATTATAGTATTTTTAAATATGTTTATAATATTTCGATGAAGGTGTCAAAATCAAGGTAATAACAATGTGAATCTTGGCTTAGACTGATTAATCCTATTGTCTGATGCATAGGTAGTAATCAATTTTGTCTCAACTGTCTCCCTCATGATGTCTTCATTGAGCATCAATATACTGCAAATTACTTCACATATCGGGCATCAATATAGTCCAAACCACCTAGTCAAAATAGTACATATGAGGCCTAATTTGGTAATGAGTCCACGTGACATATCCTCCGGCTCATTTTCACTGGAGCTCCAGGTCAATCTTAATACCATTGGTTATGACTTGCGCTAATGAAATAGGTGATACATTAATTTTGTTAAATTTAATGGTGATTCAAAATAGTTCAAATTAACAATAGTACAATCGAGCAAAATCCTAAGGATTCGCATGTTGTTAGATAATGTGACCCTATTTAATTAGATAAGATATATTAAAGATATGATTGGATTCTGATTTTGGTTATTGAATAATAGAAAGGGAGTCCAATCAAAATGGGATTCTTTAGGAGATGATCTTGATGGGAGGAAATCTTCTAATATCTTATCCTAGACCCTCTGCTCTCGCCTATAAATAGACAGGACCTCAGGGGACTTAAAGCGTGAGAAGTAACACAGAAGCATCGAAGAGTTGCGTAAAGATTAGCAACACAGATGCATCTAGGAGTTGCATAAAAGAAAATATTTCACAAACATAGATTGAGAGATTACAGTCTCTCTCTCAATCTCCCCGAGCCATAAATTACAATGGTCCTGTGAAAGGATAGGAAGAGAGGAGTAGTCTAATTCTCCTTGCAGATTGGCGGAGGCGTTGGATCTAAGGAAGGTATTCAGATCTTTCCTCCTTTCTTTGTGGATAGCATCAAAGGTACACATCGTAAAAATAGATCTATTGTTCTTTGATTTCGATCCTAGCATTAAAGTTTTTCCGCATTATAGAAGCATGATGAAAGTTTTTTTATGCTTATAATTGGTATCAGAGCTAGGTTCTTGAAATCAAAACTTTAGATCTATTATTTTTTATTTACGATGTTTGATTCGAATTCTGCCAAATCTGTATTCCTATCGATTTTGGTTTATCGTCGTATTATTTTATCGCCTGCTTGCCGGCGATGTTTAGGAAACAACGACGGTCGCTGTGCAGCACCGTTGCTAACCTCGCTGCGTATTGTCACGCACTTAGCAAGAATTGCCTAAGTGGTGAGGCACCCTCGCGGCAAGCCACCGACTTAGCTGAAATTTGCCTAAGTCAAGAATCGCCTTTGCGCCCACTTCGATCGGACTTAGCTTGGATTGCCTAAGTCTTGAGCGCCCTATGCGACATACTGCGTCCATAAAGGTCAGCCGAGCGCAACCTCGTCTCAATCCCGTAGGACTGTAAAGAAAGTTGATTAGTTGTTGGAGCAGCGGACAAGTCCCGACGTCTCGCGAAGAGGGAAGCTTTACAAGCAATTGAGCGAGCACTTGGTGTGCAAGAAAGTAGAGAAAGAGAGGAGGAAAACAAGGACTTTAGAGGGGTGAATGAGCAGGTAAGTCCATGCAAACAACTACTCCCCAAGTGCTTGGGCGCGAGGCAAGTTTCCGCCAAAGTGACGTGCAAACTTGTGAAAATGTTCAACGCCCGACACTATCTGAAGCCCCATCCAGCCATGTGCCACCGGGTGGTTCGAGTGCTTGAGATGGCGACAAAAATTTCATGGCGCGGCTGATCAAATTGACACAGCGGGTTTGGATTTAATATGACGATCGTTCTACACCTTTGCCGCAGCCTTTCTTTTCTGCTGTTTTACAAGGAAAAACACACCAAAACATGGCAAAACAGGCTGCCAAAGATATGTACAAGCATGGGCAAGCGACGAGCGGAACGTTGAGCGAGTTCTTTGCGAGTGTTCGACGACCGCTTTGTGACATTCTCCCCACTTAAGCCGCCGGCGCCCTCGTTGGCGCTCTTTGGTAGGCTTTGATAGTTGCTTCTTCATGCCGGAGGGTGTCTTCGGCTCCCAACGGCTTAGGTTTTGGGAAGTTTCTGCCACTTCACCAAGTATTCAATCTGTTCAGCTCCATTGGGTAGCGTTGTCCTGCGATCTGCTAAAATGGTTTCAACTCGCTTCTCGTAGGAAGCTCTGGTGGGAGGTTGAGTTGAAACGCCTCGAGAAGCATCCTGCGGATCGGAGTGGTAGGCTTTCAAGTTCTTTGGCATGGAAAACATTATGCATCTTGAGCCACGCCGTGATTACAACT
The DNA here is from genome assembly GCA_024322285.1 of Musa beccarii. Classification (NCBI taxonomy): domain Eukaryota; kingdom Viridiplantae; phylum Streptophyta; class Magnoliopsida; order Zingiberales; family Musaceae; genus Musa; species Musa beccarii. Next base: position 35,286,373 of record CM044401.1, on the reverse strand, counting down.
TGTAGAGCTATGCGCACCAATCCTTTATGCACTTTGTTTCTAAAGAATTGGAGGGATCTTTGGTTGGAGCTTCACCAAAGACCAAATCGCCGACTTTGTAATGCCCGATTCACAAGTCTCTGCCCACTTCTTCATCTTTCGGCCGCCTTCTCAAGTAGGCCCGCGATATCTGCATTTCGATGCCATTCTCTCGCCAAGTGATACGCGGATGGACTACTCCTGTATATCCAATAGCCAAAGTGTGAGGAGTCGATGGGCATGTTGTCGATGATGATCTCAAAGGGGCTCTTGTTGGATCGCGAGCTCAAATGTCCAACAACTTCACCCATCTGTTGATTGGCACTCACGTAGTGCTGAAGATATTGCTCTAGGGCGAGTTTATCCTTCGGTTTGGCCATCCGTGCGGGGTGGAGGCTTGTGGAGAAGTATAGCTTCGATCCCAACAATTTGAACAACTTCGGTCGAGATCGTCCGAAGCGAGCATCTCGATCGCTTATAATATTGTGCGGGACTCCCAATACTTCACCACATTCTTCATCATTAGCTTCGCCGCTTCCTCTCTTGAGCAGATTATGAAGGTGCATACTTAAAATCGGTCGACTACCACAAGTATCGATCCGAGTCCCCTAGCGGCTCTAAAAGTCCCACCGCTTCGTTGCTCCACTTTATCTTGTTGACAAGTTAGGCACGTCCCGAACATATTCCTCCACATCCATCCCCATTTTTGGCCAATAGAAGATGAATACCGGATGTCACCTTGAAAGGGAATCATGACACTCCTTCAAAAGCTCACGCCTCAGTTTATCCACCCGAGGACATAAACTCTATTCCCTTTGGTGTAGACGAGTCCCTCACTGGACCCAAAATCGTCGTGCCTTGCCTTCTTGGATCAATTGCATCAAGGTTCTTTGCTTAGGGATCAACGATCCCATCCTTGATTCGGGAAAGAAAGTTGGATTGCAACTGACTCCTCGAGTTAGTTGGGGATAGCATCTCAAAGGTTGGATTGCTCACTTTTTGGCCTCTGCCCTCTAGTCAAAGCTTGTACTCCATTGCCATGTCAAATTCCGCGAGGAAGTCACTGCCATCGTGCTGCTTTGGGAGAGTTTCTTTTGAGTCGAAAGTAACTCAAGCGATGTTGTCCGATCCTCGGTACAAATCGCGATCCGAGAAGGTAGTGTCGCCACACTCGTAGCGATGGATCACCGTTGTCATCTCCTTCGTGCGCAGGATATCGCCGCTCGGTCTCATTGAGCTTACGGCTTTCATAGGCCACCGATGGCCCTCTGCGCATATAGTACTCCCCGATAGCGAAGTCCAAGCATCCTGATGGACTTGAAGGGGCTTCCATAGTCAGCGAATTTGAGCCTTTGGTTCTTCCGTAACAGCGCCTTTAGGTCTTGGAATGCCGCTTAGCGCATTTGTCGGACCATCTCCAAGGCTGCTCTTTCTTCAACGATCAGTTAGTGGAGTTGCGGCGCGAAATCCCGAGTATGAGCGTCGATAGTAGTTCACAAACCCAAGGAAGGATCTCGGTTCGGTACCTTCTTTGGAGTTTGCCGATCTACAATCTTGCACCTTTGCTTTATCCATCTGAATGGAACCGTCCGATCCGATGCCCCAAGAATAAGATCTCCTTACTCGAGCAAAGTAGCACTTCTCTCTTTTACGAACAATGAATTCTCCCCGAGAACTTTGAAGATTGTTCGGAGGTGTTCAATATGCTCCTCAAGTGTTCGGCTATAGGCAGCGATATCGTCTAAGTAGAAAACTTGTCGAGATACTCCTTGAATAGCTGGTTCATAAGAGTGCGAGAATGTGGTTGGAGCGTTGGTTAAACCGAAAGGCATCACCAGGAACTCAAACGCTCCATACCTGGTCACACGGTAGTCTTCGCTTCATCACCTTCAAAGCAATCCTTTGCCAATACCCGATCAGAAGGTCGAGTTTGAAAATACTTTGCTTTGCCAGTTGGTCGAACAAGTCCGCAATGAGAGGATGGGATACTTGTTCTTCACAATCACCTTGTTAAGGGCTCGATAATCGGCGCATAGTCGGAGACTCCCATCTTGTTTCTTCGAAGAGCTGGAGCTCGAATGGTGCTTTAGGCTGGATGAGACCACCGCTTAGCATTCTAATCGCTGAAACTCGGGAGGGGGCATGCGGTATGGTGGTGGTCTCAAGGCTTCACTCTGGCTCGGCTCAATAAGATGATCCACGCCTCTACGTGGTGGCGTATCGCAACTCGGGTGGCATAACATCTTGAACTCCTTGAGACATTTGCCACCAGCGGGTTCTTTACGGGCCTCCCCATCGAGTGCTTCTGCTTCATCGCAGCCACAAAGGTTAACTCTCCTTTGCGTCGCCCTTCTTCTTCGATTCTGCAACGCCGCGATAGTGGCGGGGATCTGGGTTCCTCTTCGAGTGACGAAACATACGGGGTTGTCACCTCCCATTAGACATATGGAGTCTAGGAACGGCATCGGCACCAACTGCGGCATGCATGAACTCCATTCAAGAATCACTTGAAAGTCATCCAAGGGCACCGCCATCATGTTTGTCGCATCCACGATCCGATCTTGATGGAGACTCCTTAGCTAGCCAGAGATTAACAGCCTCAGAGTTAACGCCTTCATCCGATTCTTCTCTGGTTAACCCAAGCGCTTTGTGCTTCTCGATCGGCGATGAAGTTGTGAGTAGCACCGTGTCCACCATTGCTCGGGTGGTTTGGCCATCGAGTCGATGTTTACGTACATCGACTCACCGCTTCTGCTTTTGTTGCCCGCTTCGTGTTCTCCCCACTTGACCCGCAAGGCATTCACAAACGCATCGCACCCATTCGGGTCCTTGCGACTTTTCATCGTCATTTGCGATTCGAGCTACTCGAACCGAGGGTGGCCTTGCCCTTATGCGGCTTAGGAGTTTTGATGGAAGGCAGACAAGGCATTGAGTGCTGTTTTTTGCGGCGATCCCATACACCGTGTGGTCCTCCACACAGAAACATTTCAAGATTTTGAGGTCTGCGCCGTTTGAGTTCGGCCCCTTATGGAAACCCTTCTTCTTTTGGTCACCCCTAGGTTCGTTCCTAGGAGGGTGCCTGGTGGTTAGTGATTTCCTGTGGATCGGGTCCTCAAGAAGCAAAGTCGGTAAGCCTTCTGTAATTTGCAATTGCTCGCCCAAATCGGTGACATTCCGTCGATGAAGTTCTGTTGAGCCCATGGCTTGAGGCCATCAAGAAAGCTGAAACACTTATCTTTTTTCATGACATATCTTGAATGTCCAACATTAGAGCAGAAAATTGCTTCACATAGTCCCGTGAAGTCGTTTGATGGAGTTGCCTCAACTTCCTCCTTGCGACGAACTCCGTGTTCTCGGGTAGGAATTGAGTTCTCAACTCCGCTTCAAGTCGTCCCATGTGTCCACTCGACACCGACCTTGCTGAATCTCTTCCCAACGAGTTCTCCACCAATGCTTTACGTCACCGTTCGAGATACATTGTCGCTTATCGAAACTTTGGTGTCCTCGAGTCGGCCTCGTGGCTCAAAAATCTTGCTATATCAAACAGAAATTCTCAAGCTCCTTCGCATTTAGCACCCCATAACAAAGTGGGTCGGGTGCCCTGAAGCTTTGTGTTGGCGCTTGAACGCGTGTTGCCTCGCCCGCATTCAACGCCCTTGTGAGCATTGCCACTTTGGAAGTGAGTTCCGTCACCATTTCTGCAAGTGTTGCACTGAGTCCTTTGTGTCATCTGCGATCGATTCGGCGACTAAGGCTTCAACCTTGTCGATCCTTGATTCAGCTTCTTGCGAGCTCTCACGCCAAGAAGCCTATTTTGGCCTTGGTAGAGTTCATCAAGCTCGCTTCAAGAACATCAAGCGGTTTCCACGGCGTGACCCTCTCTCTGGGTCTTTCTTAGGTTGGCGCTCAGTTGCGCCTCCTCCGCTCGTGGAGAGTAGCCCACTTCTCGCTCCTCATGCTCACCGCCTGCTCCTCACGAACGGCTCTCTGCAGCAAGCGGCGAGTTTGCACATGCATTTTCCGGCTTGCCCCATCTTGCTTGATTCACCACGTTGTTTATGCCATGGTGAGATTGCGAAGTTTCGCCTTGCTCAAATTGCTTGCCGCTCGATACCACAATGTCACGCGCTTAGCAAGAATTGCCTAAGTGGTGAGGCACCTGCGGCAAGCCACCGACTTCAGCTTACCTAAGTCAAGAATCGCCTTTAAGCCCTTTGAAGATTTTTGGATTGCATTGGCGCCTGCGACATACAGCGTCCATTTCAGCAATTCTCACAGCGAAATAATTTCAAGTCAAAGAGTCGCCTTTCGCCCCTTGATCGGACTTAGCTTGGATTGCCTAAGTCTTGGGCGCCCTTGCGATCTGGCGTCATGCAAAGGGTCAGCCGACTGCAACCTCGTCTTGGAGTCAGTAGGACTGTAAAAAGAGATTGATTAGTTGTTGGAATGAAGCGGCGGACAAGTCCCAGCGTTGAGGGAAGCTTTACAAGCAATTGAGCGAGCACTTGGTGTGCAAGAAAGTAGAGAAGAGAGGAGGAAAACAAGGACTTTAGAGGGGTGAATGAGTAAACAACTACTCCCCAAGTGCCGGGCGCGAGGCAAGTTTTAAGCGCCAAGTGACGTGCAAACTTGTGAAAATGTTCAACGCCCGACACTATACTGAAGCCCCATCCAGCCATGTGCCACCCGGTGGTTCGAGTGCTTGAGATGGCTGACAAAAAATTTCATGGCGCGACTGCGAAATCGGCCGCGGCATTTACGGCGAGATCAGGCGGCGATCGTTATACGCTTGCAGATCGCATTTCTGTTTTGCTTTTACAAGGAAAAACACACCAAAACATGGCAAAACAGGCTGCAAAGATATGTACAAGCATGTTGAACGCGAAATTAAATATTCGTGATTATAGCCATAAGGGCGCCATTATTTGAAATGGCCCTTTTATAGGCACCACCTTCTGAAGTTGCCGCGCAGCCGCATGGCGGCCGTTCTGGCGGCAATGACATTTGCGCACCCTGCAGACGGCGTTCGAGGCGGCAGCTTGCAGCGCAACCACAGCCCTTCGCGAATCGATGGCAACTGGGTAGCCATTATTATATTGAAACACAAAGGCATTGCGCGAGCATAGGCATTTGCCTTGAAGAAAAGCGATTTGCAAAATTACGTTTGCCCTTGAGTTAGGGTTTTTGTCAAATTACAGTTTTGCCCTTTTGAATTTTATTATTATTTTGATAGTTCTGCCCTTTATAAATTGCGTAATTATATTATATGTCCTGGCATCATATTTATGGTTTTACCCTAAAGGGATTAAATTTAATTTTGATCAAATTTAGAAAAGATTAAATTTTGATCAATTTTTTTGATTTTGATCGATTTATTTAATTGGGCTAATATCAAGCTCGATTCTGGGTTTGTCCAAATTAAATAAAATTGATTAGTTTAATTTGATATTTTATATATTAAAAAAAATATAAATTATTGTTCCTTTTATAGTTTTTCTCATATGATTTATTGATTACATGTGGTAAATTAAAATCCAATTATTATCTTTGGATATTTCTTTGGTTACTCATATGTATATATTTGAAATTGTGAAATCATAGTTATCTTTCACATAAAGACTTTTCATAATTTATGTGTTATCATGATTATTATCATATGAGTTTTTCGTTATGCTAATCAATATATATGTATTATTGATTGCAAGTTATAAATAATATCAAATTATTATTCTTGGATATTTGTTTGATTATTCATATGTATATATTTGAAATTGTGAAATGACAGTTATCTTTCACATAAAGGCTTTTCATGATTTATGTGTTATCATGATTATAGTTATTATATGAATTTTATTTATGCTCATGAATATTCAATAATCATTATGGTTGTTGTTGTATTATTGAATTGTTTAGCATAAATTAAATTAAAGAAATTTAGTGAATATTATTTGTAATTCATCTTCCTAAGTTTTATCTGACTAGTAGCTGCCAAAGTGGCCTGGGATGATAAGCTTATTAGATATGAATTACAATAAAAGTTTTGTCATTTATAGGATATTTTAGATTGTATTTTATATTTTTGTATTGGCCTTGTAGCCACCAAAGTGACCTAGACCAATAATTTATAAAATACATTATGAAATTGATCCTAACTGATATTAAGAAAATTTGATAAATATTATTTGTAATTTATTTTCTTAAGTTTTATCTGATCAGTAGCTGCCAAAGTAGCCTGGGATGATAGACTTATGAGATATAAATTACAATAAAGTCTTATCATTCATAGGATATTTTAGATTGTATTTTATATTTTTGTATTGGTCTTGCAGTCACCAAAGTGGCCTAGACCAATAATCTATAAAATACATTATGGGATTAGTCCTAAATGACATTAAAGAAAAATAATATTCACAATGGCACACATAATTAGGAGATTTAGATAATCCCAAAGGAGAATCTATTTTGAATAATTATGTGATGGGGTAGGATGATACTGTTTTGGATATTCTTGCAGTTTAGTGTTTTATACCCAAAGGTATTAATACTATTCCACAAGGATGGTATCAGTCCTCCATAAATGATTATATGTGTAAACAATAGATATGTCAATATTGAAAGTAAAATATTGATGATTAAATAGTTCAACATAAAACTCAAAGCATTGATGTTACATTATTACAGTGGTACTTCCTTCATTATTTTTTTATAAGTGTCCCTATATTTTTTGAAATATATTTTCTGGAATAAATGGCTTGAGCATATACAAGTTATATTGAATGAGTGAGACCTTGATCAGATTATTTGAAGGGAACACAGATTTATTTACTGAAAGTTCTGTGGAATAAATAATTAAGGGGACTGATCAAGAAAGGTCTGAAAAACTCAATTTGATGATACTTAGACTTCAGTACAATTTACAACTAGCGCATGAGAATATTTAAGGATCAACATAAATTTTCTGACAAGTCATGAGTTGACACCTCAATGAAAGAACTGACTAAAAATGAAATTATTTAAGGAATTAAAGATTATCTCCTCAGTATAATTGATAAAGTTGTAAGCTCAAGACTTAAAATATTTGAGTTCTACTCAAGGAGTGGGTAACAATAAAATAAGAATGAAGCATAAGCCACCTGAGTTTATAATTACTATATAAACTCATAAAGAAATTTCTTCATAATAAAGTGTTACTTGTGTAACAATGAAAGTTATATGAAGAAGAATTATAAGATTTGATTTGAAATGAAAAGTTATGTGGTTCAAATCAAATATTATAGAAATTATTTTTCTAATACTTGGTGGATTAATTTGATGCTTCAATGTATGTTACCAATAATGGAGATTTATTTTAATATTAAAAAAAAAGAAATAAAAAAAAACAAAGGAGATTGAAATATTCATCATTATAGGGAATCATCTTAAAGTGAGGCGATAGCAGTTTGTATTTATCGCCTATGCCCAAAGATGATTTATTTGATTGATCTTGAGGATTCGTGTTATATTCTTATAATTCTGGAAAATTTGGATTCTTTACGTAGAATTGTTAGAATATTGTTTCTCCTTTGATAATTGTGAACTCAATATGATTTAATAAAAGTTAACTTTTGGATTCTGTATAATGGTCTATACAGAATTAACATGAATCTTGACTTTACAATGATCCTATAATTAAATATTAAAATAAAATAAAAGTTCATAAACTCCTTGAGATTATGCTTATATCTGTGAGTCATTCTATATTTTTGTCTCATTAAAAAGAGACATTTTATCACCATATAGATAACCTATTGAGATATGATTTTATATATCTAATTCATGTAAAGTCTCAGGCCATTGACACTCTTAAAATGTGCATAAAAGAGGTCGAGAGACAATTAGATAGAAAAGTTAAAATCATCATATCTAATATGGATGATGGATTTTATGACATTCATGATGGATCCAATTATCATTCTAATTCTTTTACTAGAATCCTGGAAAATCAAGGTATTCAGTATAATTTACCAGATGTATCGTAGCAAAACATAATTGCTGAAAGGTATAATCATACATTTATAAATATGATTAGGAGCATAATATATTATTCTTTTATACCCAAATTCATGTGAGAAGAAGTTCTAAGGACAACTATGTATATCTTAAATGGGGTTTCTAGGAAACCTAACTTAAGATATTTACATATTTTGGATTGTCCTGTAGAGATAAGGATCTTCAACTCACATAAAAGAAAATTAAAGTTAATAACTATTTTTGAATATTTTGTTATTTATTCAGAAAATTTTAAAAAAGGGTATATGTCTTATTGCTCTAATTATAGTACGATGATGGTTAAATATGGTAATATAAGGTTCCTATAAAATAACGAATCAGTGGGAGTAAAAATCTCAAAATTTAATTTTGGTATAGAGGAGACACATGTTAATACTCCTTTATTATTCGAGAGATTGTTGTTACTCAAATTATTAAATAATTTGATAAAAGGTGAACAACAAAATAACATTACCAAACTCCCACATTATATTGATATCGCTGATAATGGTCTTATAGAATAACCACAATTGACAGCCTTGAAAATTTTTCAATGGGAAAGGAATCCTGTCATTTATGATTATTATGTGGTATATCTATAAGAATTATATTTTGATATAGGAATCAGAATAGATCCCTTATTGTTTTCACAGGTCATGAAAGGTAACGATTCTGAAAAGTAATATGAGACAATATAAGAAGAGTTAAAATCAATAACCAGAATGGTGTCTGATGAATTCGTCGAATTATCCAATAATTGTAAAAGAGTTTGTTATATAAATATGACTCAATGGACAATGTCGAACGATATAATGGTAAGACTTTTAGTTTTCAATATGATTATAGATTTTACTCATAAAGAATGTATCATAACGAGACATTTAATTTTTAAATGAGCTCATTAAGAATCGTCATGACATTAGTGACTCATTATGAATTTGAGTTATATCATAATGATATGAAAATAAATTTTTGATTAAGGATCTAGTTTTCATAAGTTATTCTGAATGACTCGCAGAGAAAATGAAAGAAATATATAATTTGGTATGCAAATTCAGGAATCTATTTATGATCTTAAACAAGCTTCTAGACAATGATATATAAAGTTTCTTAATATCATTGATTTCTTCAGATTTAAGAAAAATACTATTAATCAGTATTTATATTTGAGGATCAGTGGGAGCAAGTTTATTATATTGATCATATATGTGGATAATATTTTGCATTGCCAATAGTGACTTGGTTTATTATACTAAACCAAAAAATTATCACTAAGAATTTAAGACAGTTGATATGAATGAGACATCTTATATTATTAGTATTGAGATATTTAGGGATATATCTCAATGATTATTAAGACTGTCTCAGAAAGGATATATTAACCAGGTCTTGAGATGATTTAATATACAATTTTGTTCAACAAATCATAAAAGTAAAATTTTAGTCAAAATTGAGTGCTTTAAAATGACTTGAAAAGAATCAGATAAAGAAAATATTCTTTATATGTGCAGTTGAAAGTCTATGCTCAAGCCTATGTCAGAATAGATATCAGTTTTTTTTGTAGTTAGAATACTGGGTAGATATTTGAGTTATCTAGAAGTGAAAAATATTAAAGGACTGCAAAGAAAAGTTATAAGATATCTGGAAGGGACGAAGGATTATATGCTCATATGTATGAAATTATATTAGCTTGAAATGATGGTGTTTTTCAAATGCTGATTTTATAAATTGCCTTAATAACAGGAAGTCCACCTTATGATTAAGATCTATATTAATTAGAGAGGTAATTTATTATGAAAGTTGATTTTGTGGTATGCTTTGAGGCCACTAATCAAACTTTATAACTGCGAAATTTTATCTTAGGACTTGGTGTGGTCAGACTCAATTGTCAAGTCGCTGAAGATATTTTGTGATATCGCAGTAGTTTTCTTCTCTAAGAATGACAAGTACTATTACATTTCTATGCATTATGGTAAAAAATACTTGATGGTTAGAGAAGACGAGTCCAGAAACATCTAATGTCAATTAATTACTTGAGTTCCACTGTATTGATTGCTGATCCATTTACTTTGGACTTACAGCCTAAAGTGTTTTGAAAGAACATGTTCTGATTGGGTTTGTGAGCAACCTATAAAGGATATGGTGATGCATATTTGAGTGGACATTGTAATTGACATTTTTACTTACGTACTTAAAGTTATTTGTTTCTGCTATCCTGTTCACAGTTATGTATGTACATATTATGGTTGAATGTGATAACAGGATTGTCTTGACAAGGCAAATTACAGGGGTCATTATGGACTGCATTAGGAAAGGCTAATAGTGTTATAGTACATAGAAGGAAGTATGACATTGATGACATACAACCGCTATGACTCGCATTACTAGTCAGACTTAATGTAGTATTATTATATTTATTGGACTTATTAGCTTGTTTTTAAATTCACGCGCGTATAAATAGTTTTCAAAATTTTAGAATCTAATTATGCAAAATTATTTTCAAATAAATTTTGTTTATTTATTTTGATTTTGAATATCTTTTGTATCTTATGAATTAATGGGCCAAGTGGGAGAATGCTAGATAATGTGGCCCTATTTAATTAGATAAGATATATTAAGGATATGATTGGATTCTGATTATGATTATTGACTAATAGAAAGGAAGTCCAATCAAAGTGGGATTCTTTAGGAGATGCCATTGATGGGAGGAAATCTTATAATATCTTATCCTAGATCTTCTGCTCTCGCCTATAAATAGACAGGACCTTAGGGGACTTAAAGCGTGAGAATCAACACAGAAGCATCTAAGAGTTACGTAAAGATTAGGAACACTGATGCATTTAGGAGTTGCATAAAAGAAAATATTTCACAGACATAGATTGAGAGATTACAGTCTCCCTCTCAATTACAGTCTCCCTTTCAATCTCTCTGAGCCATCAATTACAGTGGTCCTGTGAAAGGATAGGAAGAGAGGAGAAGGAGTCTAGTTCTCCTTACAGATTGGTGGAGGCATTGGATCTAAGGAAGGTATTCAGATCTTTCCTTCTTTCTTTGTGGATGGTATCAAAGGTACACATCATAAAAACAGATCTATTGTTCTTTTATTTCGATCCTAGCATTAAAGTTTTTTTGCATTACAGAAGTCCGATTAAAGTTTTTTTATACTTACATTCGCATGTTGTGAGCTACGAGAGCGGGATAGCAAAGCTGCAGCTAACGCCTGTGGTGATCGCCGCCCAGTTCTTGGCAGCTATGATGGTGCTCAACGCATGGCAGTATTTCATGCAGAGGTACATGCACGCGAACAAGTCCCTGTACAACCACGTGCACTCGAAGCACCACACGCTGGTCGTCCCCTACGCCTTCGGCGCGCGGTACAACCATCCACTGGAGGATCTGCTACTCGACACCGTCGGCGGCGCGCTCGCCTTCCTCGTCTCCGGCATGACACCGCGGACAGGCGTCTTCTTCTTCTCCTTCGCCAACGTGAAGACGGTGGACGACCACTGCGGGCTGCCTTCCTCGTCTCTGGCATGACGCCGCGGACGGGCGCCTTCTTCTTCTCCTTCGCCACCGTGAAGACGGTGGACGGCCACTGCGGGCTGTGGCTCCCGGGCAACCTGCAGCATGTGTTCTTTAGCAACAACAGCGCCTACCATGACGTCCACCACCAGCTTTACGGCAGCAAGTACAACTTCTCGCAGCCCTTCTTGGTGATGTGGGACAGGATTATGGGCACCTACATGCCCTACTCGCTGGAGACGAGGAAGGAGGGGAGGGTTCGAAGCCCGGCCGATCAAACCCAAGGGCTAATGGATCCATCCATATCTTGCTTTTAAGATTCTCGTGATTAAAGGTGTTAGTGTGTTCTGATTCGTGTTAAATTGGTTGCAAATATGAAGCAAATAAAAGGCAAATTTCTTTTTTTTTGTTGTAATAGAAAATTTAAATGGAAACATGAAATGTGGATTTTTTATTATATTTTAATCTTAATAATACTTTATGATTATGATTAAGATGAATCTAGATTATTTATTTATTTATATGTTTTTATATTTTCGATATAAAAATATTTTTAAAGGTGTTTTGCGCTCAGAGTCACGTGATTAAAGGTGTTTTACGTTCAGATTCGTGTTGCATTTGTTACTAATGTGAAGTAGTTAAAAGGGAACTTTATTTTTTTTTTCTGTGATAGAAAAATTTATGGTTTATAATTGATGATAGGATGAAATTGTCAATGCAATGGAAACTTGACAAGCGGATGATTTTTTATTATATTTTAGTTTGATAAAAATAAAAGGTTCTTAAGAAGATGTTTTGATTAATGATTAAGATTGTATGAATCTAGATTATTTATTTGTTTGTAGTTTTTATTTTTAATATATTAAGTTTATTTATATTTTTAACTGTATTTTAATTTGAAAATAAATTTGTTTTTGGATTTGATCAAGCGTAAGATTGTCCGAATGTATATTATTTATTTGTTTATTCTTTATCTATTAAATTTCTTTATAATTTTTCAAATATTAATACAAATATTCTGTGATCAAGCAGATATATTTATTAAACTATATATTATTAATAATTATGGCCCATGTAGGTCTCGAACCTGCGACCGTCGCGTTATTAGCACGCTCTAACCAACTGAGCTAATAGGCCTGCACATTTATATTATTAGGACAAGTAAAATTATGTATTTTAATATCATTTTTAACAATATTTTGTTTCATTTACCTATTAATTTTTTTTATCTCACCTCGAATGAGCTAATAGATCGATGTATTTCTTAAATAAATAAAAATTCCTTAATTATTTTATAGTTTGATTAAAATGTTACTTAATTTGATATTTTTAAAATTAAAATTTTGTATATTCCATTGAGCCAAAACCAACTAAGTACATTTTGTAAATAAAAAATATATTGATTGTTAGTATTCAATAGATTGAAAATTTTAAGATATTATTTATATGATAATATTTTAAAATTAAATTTTTTATTGGCCATGGCATATGTGCTTTTTCTAATGCCAAATTTATTAATTTGAGGTTGGTTGCCTTATGATGAGAGGGAGGAACAACCCAATTCAATTTGGGCTCGATGATGGATAACACGTGATCTGGAGAAGCCGAGAATGGTCAGAGAAGGAATAAGACGCTTTGAGTCTGGATTTTGATCGATCACTTAATGTACTGCTCGAGATCTTGCAAAAAATTTGAGATCGAGGTTGCTTGACCTTAATCCCTCTAATGATCAAAGTTAGTAATGTATGACATATATTGAAAATAAAGATACGGAAAAACTCAAGAAAACATGAAAGAGAATATTTATATCCAATCACCTGTGACGGTTTAAACTGTTAGGCAGTTACAGGGAGGCATAACCACCTTCTGAGATGGCAATTGAGGTAGAACAACCTTCAATGAAATGGCTCAACCCCTCGTTAAGGTGGCGTAATATCTATTGATGTGACTCAACCATCTATCGAGCTGGTATGGCATTTGTTAATGTAGCTCAACCACTTGACAATGTGGCATAACATCTATTTACCTAGCTCAGCCACTTGTCATGGTGGTGTAATGTGTATTGACGTGGCTCAATCACCTATTATCCTGTTATGCTGGCATATTGCCTAATTGTTGAAGTGGTGACCTCGTTCATGAGGTGGAGGTGTCCATGTGTCAGTCCTTGGGCGGTCCACGTTGTTCATATCACTTGTCCCCTCATTATGATTTGTCGTGGAAGATTTTTCAAGCAAATACAATGTTCAGTTCTGATGGGCACTGAATACCTCTTAAGAGAGGATTGGCTACGAACCAAGTCTTGTTGTGTTGGGATTTTATCGATTAAACTTTGAGTCTAATCTATTGATGTTATGTTGGGAGATTTTTTTGGTAATCATAGATGTTTTATAAGTCGTGAGTGATGAGACGTATGACATATTATGTATTTTTTTATTTATTATTATTTATTAATATTTTTTTCATTTTATATTATTTATTTCATATATTATGATGTTTATGGATTTGTGCAATGGTAATCAAATCGTGATGAGATTATAATAATGAGATCGATTCATCTTTAAATATAGATTCTAAATAATCCAATCATAGGTTACCGGAGAGGGATATTGAGATAACTCCCTCTCGAGTAACCTGATAGACTTGTGTGCTATATATCAATTTATATGATGGAGGCAGTTAGTCTCATAACTGCTCGTGTTGGGACACTAGGAATATAGCGCAGGTGCTTATTGGAGAATGAGTTTACCGATTGATCTACTCATGGAATGCTAAATGGTTGATAATATCTCATTGTCAAACAACAAGACCATCATCTCAAATAAGTATTTAGTCCTTAGACTTAAGACACCAAGAATATCCAACATAAGTACTCCGCTCTTTGATATCAGACTTATAGGTCTAGAAGATCTAGATCGAACATAACTTGTTATCAGGAGTGGTAGCCAACTTTATGATGGCAATTGAGTATCGATAAAGGATCATCCACTCTCAGTATCATGAGAAAAATATCATGTGTTTTTGCTCAGGTAAATCCCTAGCTAAGGTTATTCGGATTGAGAGAGAAAGAGTTCTTCGAAAGAATCTGATTAGAGTGAGACTCGAGTAGATTATGTATAGGCTTGATAGCACCATGCCAGTTATATAGTCTTTGGGGTATTAGATGGATGAGAGACTATAGATACATGACAATTGAGGATATATAGGTCTAATGGATTGAATTCCCTTATATCGTCTAGGGACTGCGATGTAGTGGCCTAGTAGATCCGTAGTCGATGAGTTGAGTAAATTATTATGGAGATAATAATTCACTCAGTTAGAAGGAGTTCTAACAAATATGACTCATGTCCAGCTCGATATTAGGCTTAAAGAGTTATACACATATGGTAGGTGTTGCGATAAGTAGAGGTTCGGATATGAGATATCCATTGGAGCTCCAATCTTGTTGGATATCCAATAAGCCCCTGAATTATTGGATGAAGATCCAATCTTATAGATAAGATCCAATAAGGGCCAATGAGAGATTATTGGGTAAAGATCCATTAATCTAAGAGGCTTGAGTAGTTGGATGAAGATTTGGTATCTAATAGGCCAGGATAAATTAGAGTTAAGTTGACATGGACTTCTATAAATAGGAGAGAACCAAAAAGGCATAGGCTAGACCCTTTTGGCTATCACCTCATATACTCCTCCCTCCCTCTTTTCTCTGGTCGATAGCCCTAATTTGGGGTGTGTCGACAACAAGAAAGGTCGACTCCTTCTTGATCACATTGTGCATGTGGATTTAAATCATGCAGCGATTTAAGGAGTATTTTCATCGGATTTACAATGTGGATTATCGCTAGAGAGGAGTACATTTGACCTCTTTTATCCTCTCATATAGATTTAAAAATATTTAGGGATATACGATCTCCTTAGATAACATATACGTAGTTTTTGATTTTATGATTTTTTACGCACTAATTTTCACATGACAAAGAGAAACTTTTTTCTATAGGAAATCTAGGATTTTTATTTTATGTTCTTCCACTGCACATGTGATGCTGCCCTAGGTTTCCAAATAGTGATATGAGAGCTAGATTGTTTATGTGATAATTATTTTTTAAACTACGTGTATTGTGTTGAATTGTATAGAATTATTTTTGTGTGATTACTATGATTTTTTGTTGTAGTTTTACAAATATGGATTATACCTATTTTCTCTATTAAAAAATATTTTAGAGAGGCTTGTTGACATCAAAAGTGTTGATGCTGGGAGAAAGGGCCGCAACTTATGCTGCCCTAGAATTTGGCCGAAGGCTGCTTGTAGCTTTGGCCGAGAGCACACCTTGCTTCTCTCAACCTGGCTAAAGACTACTTGTAGCCTTGGCCGAGTGCGTATCTTGCTACTCTCGACCTAGCCAAAGATAACAAGGTCAAGAGCAGTAGGACTGCTCTAAGCCTGGGCATTAGCAACCCCTGTAGTCATGGTTTTCGAGCTGCAAGGGGCAGCCCTAGCAGCCAGGAATCCTAGCTACATGTGGCAAGCTGACGGCTAGGGTTTCCTAGCTGCAGAAGAGTCCTTGGTCGCTAAGGTTTTCTAGCCACACAAGGTAGTCCTATGGCTTATGATTCCTAGCCACAGAGGAGGCCCTAGCGGCTAGGATTTCCTAGCCGCATAGGGGACTTCCTACCATATGAGGCACCCTATGGTAGGGTTCCTAAAATACCAAATATAATTAATTAAATATTTTAATTAATTATTATTATTATCTAGTAGTTCTACATGGTGATGTGTACATGTGATGTATGATATGGAGGGATGATCATAAAGTGTGTGATGTGTGTGTATATGTGATGCAATTATTATTATTATTGGGGCTTGTGAGCCTCCATGTTTCTCATTTATTATCAGCCCTACTTGCTTGTGATTATGTTGTAATTACACGAGAAGGCATAGCAGGAACGTGGAGGTGACAATGAGACTAATAAGGCCGAGACGGACGATCACGACGTATGAAGATATGCTGAGATGTCGATGAAACTGATAAGGATGAGATCGACGATGACATGGTATGAAGATGCACTGTTGCACACAGAGATCATGATGTGAGCGATTAGGCCCACCGACTCGGGCTTGATCATATTAGGTTGTGGTTTATGAACATCTGATATGATTGCTCATGTAATGTGTGATTGATTATATACCTATGAGATATGTAGATATTTGTATACAATGTAGATATATACTAAATATGTATGTGTACCACGTCATATTAGGAGACCAAATCAAAATTCCTTCTTATGATTATATTGAGTTGGTAAGCATGAGACAATTAGATTGACCCACATGACCTTCCATTATTATAGGAGAAATTAATTTCTGATATAAGTTGAGTTGGTTAAGTCCCTCAAGGTTTACCGATATTATAATTCGAGATCTTGCCTATGACATAGAGATGTCACCGATGAACTGAAGATGCGGTATGCTTGGTCGAGTCCCTCGAGGGCATATCATCAAATCAAATTCATCTTATAACGATGGTGATAATTTAACTGAACATCATGGTTGGTCAAGTCCCTTGATGCCATAATAGTTCAGAGGCTAAGAAGGATGTGAATCATAAGGAGTTGTGATTGATAAGAGTTGCATACATTTTTAAGCTTAGTGTAATTAGTCGAGTCCCTCGAGATTACACTAAGATGCCAATTAGATTTCAATCCTCGTTAGAGATTTGTCAGGGGCCTCCGATTCACATACCGAAAGGAGTTATGTGATTCGTGAGAAAATAGTGAGAGTAGATTAAGATCGAAGTCCTTATCTTGATTGCTTATTTTTCTATAAAATCTACATATTATTTATTTCTACTATATCTTTATTTTCAGAAAATATTACTTTCAAATCCCTTATGTTACATACTTGATGTCAACTATCTTACTAGTCGGAACTACACAGATTGGCTCCACAACTTGAGAATTATTCTCACAGTAGAGAAAATCATGTACGTCCTTGACACAGTGATGCTCACACCTAAAAAAGGGAGAAGTGGGGATGAGATCATTCACTACATGAAGTACTTAGATGATTTTACTCTTTCTCAATGTTACACGTTGGGCTCTATGACTCTCGAGTTATATAGGCAGCATGAAAAGATAGATGTCAGATCCATTCTCCTGCATCTTTGTAAATTTTTTGAGAAACAGAGAAGAACTCAGCGATATGAGATATTCAAGAGTCTCTTCCATGCCAAGATGACTAAGGGAATACTAGTTTAGAACTATGTCCTTAAGATGATTGAGTGGATAGAGAAGCTCACGGGTCTATGAATGGTTCTAGAAGATAACTTGTGTGTGATCTTATACTTCAGTCCCTCTCAGACTCATTTTCTCATTTCATCATCAATTTTAATATGAATAAACTTAAGGTGACTCTCCCTGAGCTCCTTAATATGTTGAGGGAGGTTGAGAGTAGCATCAAGAAAGAGAAGCTAGTTCTCTATACTGGTGAAGCCAGAAAGAAAAGGAAGATAAAGAAGTCCCTTAAGAAGGGCAAGGACAATGACAAACTAGGTAAATCAAAGATTACTAAAAAGGACTCGGCAAAAGATAAAGGCTAATACTTCCACTACGACAAAGACAAGTATTGAAAGAGAAACTATATAAAGTACCTTGCAGAGAAGGCAAAACAAAAGCTTGTAGAAGCTTCAAGAACATTTATGATCAATCTTCATTTGTTAGATTCTTATAATAACATATGAGTATTATATACCGGTAGTACTTATCACATCTATAACTCATTATAGATTTTGGCAATACTTAGGAGATTAGCGAGAGGTGAGATGGACTTCAAGAAGGGCAATGAAACAAAAGTTATTACAGTGGCAATTGGCGAGGTTACCTTACATTTGTTTGGTGGAGCTATTAGTACATTAAATGCATATTACTATTTCATGTTTCTATTATCAAAAATATTATTTCTATTTCATGTTTGATAGTTAGTAGATATAAATTAGTTTTTAAGAATAATAATTGTTCAATAATATTGGATGACGATATCATCACTGGAGGAATATTGCATCATAATTTATTTGTGCTAGACACTACTCCATATATCATAAATATAAGTGTGTCCAAGTGAAAATAAGATGAAATAAATAGTGCGTACCTTTGGCATTGTAGGTTAGGTCAGGTCATATCCATAAAGGAAGAATCCAAAAGTTATTAAAGGATGTATGCCTAGATCTATTTGACTATGAGTCATATGCAACTTGCGAGCCTTACCTTCAGGAAAAATCGATCAACTCTCCATTTAGTAGAATTGGAGAGAGAGAGACACTGAGTTGTTCGAACTTATACATAGTAATGTATGTAGTTCCATGCCGACTCAGGCCATAGGAGGTTATTCATACTTCGTTATATTCACTGATGACTTCTCTAGGTATGAACATGTATACTTGATAAAGTATAAGTTAGAATCCTTCGAGAAGTTTAGATAATAAAAGAATGAAGTAGAAAACCAGATTCGAAAGAGAATTGAGACTCTTCGATCAGATCGAGGAGGTGAGTACTTAAGTAAAGAGTTTACCCAGCTCCTCAAAGACCATGAGATTTTATCCTAATGGACCCCTCCTTATACACCTCAGCTTAACGGTGTATCCGAAAGGAGGAATCGTATGCTGTTAGACATGATGCAGTCCATGATGAGTTTTGTTGACTTACCCGTTTCATTGTGGGGATACACCATAGAATCCATAGCTTACCTTTTGAATAGAGTTCTAACTAAGTTGATAGTTTCTATATCATATAAGATATGGAAAGGGAAGAAGCCAGATCTTAAGGTTAAGATTCGGGGCTACCCTACCCATGTTAGGAGATACAACCATGGTAAGTTGGAATCTAGGACGAGAGGTGTAAGTTCGGGGGATACCCTAATAAAACTTGTAGATATTATTTATTTCACCCCGAGGACCCAAAAGTCTTTGTAGTCAAGGGGATTGTTCCTTGAGAAAGAACATATTCTTAGTGAGAATAGTGGGAGCCTGATAGAGTTGAGCGAGATTAGAGAACCTAGCTTAAGCACTATTTTGTAGCTCGAGTTTGTTTAGACACCTAGCACATAAGTTTCGACTTTACATAAGTTTGGTAGAGTATCCCATCCTTCTGAGAGATATGTGGGACATTTCAGAGGAGAGGATATTAAGGATATTGATCCTTAGACCTATGAGGAGATTATTATGAGTATAGACTCCAAGAAGTGGCAAGAAGTTATGATTTTCGAGATAGATTCTATGTACTCCAATAAGGTTTGAAACCTAGTTGATGTAATTGAGGGTATCATACTCATTGATTGCAAGTAGATCTTTAAAAAGAATATTTAAGTAGATGGAAAGATGAAGACCTATAAAATAAGGCTAGTGGCTAAGGGGTATTATCAATGACAAAGTATTAACTATGACGAAACCTTCTCACTTGTAATTATGCTAAAATCTATCTAAATTCTATTGGCTATTATAGCACACTATGTTTATAAGATTTGGCAAATAGATGAGAAAACTGTATTCCTCAACGACAACTTCGAGAAGGTGTATATGATACAGTTTGAGGTTTTTGTGTCTAAAGTATTAGGAAACCTGGGGTAGCATCACATGCGCAGTGGAAGAACAAGAAACAAAAATCTCATATTTTTTGTGAAAAAAAGGATTCTCATCATCATGTAAAGATTGGTGTGTAAAAACCCGTAAAACCAAAAACTACGTGTATATGAAAGATGTGTTACTTAGGGAGATCATATATCTCTAAAAATTTTCAGATTTGCAGAACCGGATGAAAGAGGCTAACTGTCCTCCTCTCTAGCGGTGATCCATATGGTAGATGCGGTGAAGACGCTCTTCAAATTATTGCATAATCTTTCTCTCCATGCGTATCATATGATCAAGAAGGGGCTAGCTCTTTTTGCTATGCACATGATCCAAACTAGGGTTGTCGGTTGAGAAGAAGAGGGAGGGAGGAGTATAGGAGGCGATAGCTAAAAAGGGTCTAGCCTATGTCCCCTTTGGTTCCCTCCTATTTATAAAAGGTCCCTATCAACTTGACCTTGATGGATCTTGCAATATTGGGTACTAGATCTCCAACTATCCAAATCTCATAGATTAGTGGATCTCTATCTAATAATCTCTCATTGGCTCTTATTGGATCTTATTCATAAGATCCAATAACTCAGGGGCTTACGAGATATCCAATAAGATAGGAGCTCCAACAGATATTTCATATCTGAACCTCTACTCGTCGTAACATCTACCATATGTGTGTGACCCTCTAGGCCCAATATTGAGTTAGCCATGAGTCATACCTATCAGAACTCCTTCTAACTCAGTGAATTATTATCTCTATAATAATTCACTCGACTAATTGACTATGGACATATTAGTCCACTACGCCACGATCCCTAAACGATATAGTGGAATCCAATCCATTAGACTTGTCTATCCTTAGTTTCCATGTATCTATAATCTATTATCTATTTAATATCCTAGAGACCATATACCAGACATAGTGCTATCAAACCTATACGGAATCTATTTGAGTCTCGCTCTAATCAGATTCTCTCGGAGAACTCTTTCTCTCTTAATCCGAGTGACCCTAGCCAAGGATTTATCTGAGCAAGAACATATACTATATTCCTCTCATGACATCAAGAGCAGATGATCCTCTATCGATACTCAATTATCCTCATAAGGCTGACTACCACTCCCGATGACTGGTTGTACTAGATCTATAACTTCTAGACCTATAAGTCGGGTACCAAAGATCTCATACAAAATATTCTTAGTATCTTAAGTCTAAGGACCAAATATATAACTAGGATGACAGAATCACTATTTGATAATGAGGTATTACCAATCATCTAGCATTCCGTGAGCAGATCAATCAGTGAACTTATTCTCTAATAAGCACCTACATTGTATCCCTAGTGTCCCCACATAAGCAGCTATGAGATTAGTCGTTTATATCATATGGATAGCTATATAGTGTACTGCTAGTCATATGTGCCCTGCAAGCCAATCACATGAGTGATGGCACTTGTGACTTGATATGCACTTTTTCTCTTTGCTTATTATTAGGTGTTTTATCACTTTATCTTGTGTGTTGCATATATTGTGATGTCTCTGGATCTGTGCAATGGGAATCGGATCGTGATGAGATCACGATAATAAGACCGATTCACTTTTAAACACAGACCCTGAATTATCCTGGTCATAGGTTACTCGAGAAGGACATCGAGATAACCGGATAGACTGGTGTACTATATACCTGTCCATATGATGGAGGTAGCTGGTCTCATAGCTACTCGTGTGGGGACACTAAGGGTACAGTGTAGGTGCTCATTAATCCACCTACGGAATGCTGGATGGTTTTTGATACCTCACGTCAGACAATGATTCCGTAGTCCCAATAGTATATATGGTCCTTAGACTTGAGATACCAAGGATGTCCTGTATGAGTACTCCACTCTTTGATACCGAACTTATAGGTTTGAAAAGTTCCAGATCTAGTACAGCCAGTTATTGGGAGTGGTAGTCAACCTTACGAGGGCTATTGAGTGTCAATAGAGGATCATCCGCTCTCGGTATCATGAGAGGAATATCCCATGTGTTCTTGCTCGAACAAATCCTTGGCCAAGGTTATTCGGATTGAGAGAGAAAGAGTTCTCCGGGAGAATCTGACAAGAGCAAGACTTGAGGAGAGACCGTATGGGCCTGACAACACTATGCCCGGTATAGGGTCTCTGGGATATTGGATGGATGAGGGACTATAGATACATGGTAACTGAGGATTGGATTCCCTTGTATCGTCTAGAGGCCACAGCGTAGTGGCCTAGTACATCCGCAGTCAATGAGTTGGGTGAATTATTATAGAGATAATAATTCACTAAGTCAGAAGGAGTTCTGACAAGTATGACTCACAGCCAGCTCGATATTGGGCCTAGAGGGTCACACACATATGGTAGGTGTTGCAACGAGTAGAGGTTCGGATATGAGATATCCGCTGAACCCCCTATCTTATTAGATATCCATTAAGCCCATGAATTATTGGATCCTGAGATGAGATCCAATAATTACTAATAAGAGATTATTGGGTAGGGACCCACTAATCCAAGAGGCTTGGGTAATTGGATGGAGATCCAATACCCAATAGGGCAAAAGATCCATTAGGGTTTTAAGGGGGCATCTATAAATAGGAGGGAACCAAAGCTCTATAGGCTGGGGGTTTCTTTTGGTAGCCACCTCCTGTTCTCCTCTCCCTAGAGAGAGAGGTGCATCGTCGTAGTTCCTGCCGTGTGGATACCGCTAGAGAGGAGGATGCTTGACCTCCTTCATCCTCTCCCACAGATCTGCAGGAATTCAGGGATATACAATCTCCATAGGTATCTTCTTTTACATGTGTAGTTTTACGGATTTGTTTTTGACGTACCGATCTTCGCATGATGACGAAAACTTTCTATGGGAAATATGGGGTTTTTTTGTTTTCTGTTCTTCCGCTATGCATGTGATGTCGCTCCCTTGACGGATTTCCCAACAGTGGTATCAGAGCCAGGTTGTTCGTGCGAAGATCAGATCTTAAACTGTGTGTGTCGTGTTTTGGATCTGCTTTTGATGCCAAAATCATTGGCGCAGAAGGGCAGAAACTGTTGCTGCCCTTGTTGTGTTCGTGCAATGGCCGCAAGGCTACTTGTAGCCTTGCTGCCTACACAGGCAGCAGTCGCCAGCCGGCGGGCTGCCAGCGGCTTGCCCGTAGGGGCATAAGCGGCTGCTTGGCGCGAGGTGCCGGCGGCGGCTCAGTAAAGCGCCGACGCATGCCCGTGAAGCGTCTTGGCGAGCGCGCGCCGCAGACAGCGCCGTGGGGAGTCGGCGCTACGTGCGGGGCAGCGCCTGCGGGCGCTATGTCCACATGGCAGCAGCGGCGCCGCCCGCATGGACGGCAGGCGCCGCCACCCCGGCGCCCTCCCCGCGCGCAGGGGCGGCCGCAAGCAAGGTGGGGGTGGCCGCAGCCGCAACGTAGGCAGCTAGGGGTGAGGAGTTAAGGTTTTAGGGCAAAAGTTGGTTTTGCCTCTCGAAATTTTAGAAATTTCCCTTTGACGGAATTACCAAAATACCTTTTTGGCCGAATTATCGAAGTACCCCTAGGAATTCAAAAATTCTCTTTATGTCCCTGATTTCAAAAAATTAAATATGTAATTAAATAGTTTAATTAACTATTATTTTTGTCTAGTAGTCCTATAAAATAACATATACATGTGATGTATGATGCGGACAGATGATCATGGACCTGTGATGTGATGTGTGTACATGTGATTATTATTATTGGAGCCTGCAAGCCTCTATTCTTTTCTCATTTATTGTCGGGCCTGTGTGTCTGTAATTATGTTGTAATTACATGAGGAGGCGCAGTAGTAGCGTGACTCATGAGGTCGAGATGGACGATCCGACGCATGGAGATGCGTTAAGATGCTGACGGATTCGACGAAGCGAGATGGACGATCACAGGGCATAGAGATGCGCTGAAGTACACATAGATCTTGATGTGTGATTGGGCCCACTGGCTCGGGCCTGATCATATTAGGATGTGATCCATGATCATCTAGTGTGATTGCTCATGTGATGTGTGATTAAATATACACATACTAGATATGTATATAAATATATTTACATACGATGTAGATATATATATTAAATACGTATGTATGTGACACATTATGTTAGGAGACCAAATCAAAAATCCTCTCCATTAATAATATTAAGTCGGTAAACGTGAGGTAATTAGATTGACTTACGTGGCCTTCCATCGTTATAGCTAGGAACCAATTCCCGTGTAGGTTGAGTTGGTTGAGTCCCTCGAGACTCATCTATATCGCGTCTCGTTATCTTATCTACGACATAGAGATGTCACCGGTGACCTGAGGACATCTTGGTCGAGTCCCTTGAGAGTATATCACCGAATTAGACTCATCTTGTAACGATGGTGATGACTTAACCGAACATCATGGTTGGTCGAGTCCCTCGAGACCATGGTGGTTTGGAGGCCGAACAGGACGGGAATCATAAGGAGTTGTGATTGGCAAGAGTTGCCTACCTTTACGAGCTTAACGTGATTGGTCGAGTCCCTCGAGGTTACATTAAGACGCCGATTGGATCCCGTTCCCCACTAGAGATCCGCTGGGGGTCTCCGATTCACATGCCGAAGGGTGTCGTGTATCTCATAAAAAATTAGTGGGTGTACATTAAGATAGAAGTCCTTATCTTAATTGTTTAATTTTTACAAAGTCTGCATGTTATTTATTTCTGCTACATATTTAATTTCAAAAAATATCGCTTTCAAATCCTTTACATGACATACTTAATGCCAACCGCCTTACTGGTCCAAATTATATGGATTGGCTTTGCAATCTGAGAATCATTCTCACGGTAGAGAAAATCACGTATGTCCTTGATACAATGATCCCTACGCCCGATGAAGGGGCAAGCGAGGATGAGATCGCTCGTTATGTGAAGTACTTAGTATTATATGTTGATACAGTGATTCCACTCTTGCTTAGTATTATATGTTGGCCTCTATGACTACTGAGTTACAGAGACAGCATGAAAATATGGATGCTAATTCCATACTCCTGTATCTCCGCAAACTATTTGAGGAATAGGGAAGAACTCAGCGATATGAGATATCAAAGTGTCTTTTCCATACTAGGATGACTAAGGGGACACCGGTTCAGAACCCTGTCCGTAAGATGATTGAGTGGATCGAGAAACTCATCGGTCTAGGAATGGTCCTAGAGAATAACATGTGTGTGGATCTTGTGCTTGAGTCCCTACTATATTCCTTTTCTCAGTTCATAATGGATTTTAATATGAACAAACTTGAGGTGACCCTCCTAGAGCTCCTCAATGTGTTGAGAGAAGTAGAGAGCACCATCAAGAAAGAGAAGCTAGTTCTCTATGCTGGTGAGACCAGAAAGAAAGGGAAGGCTGAGAAGACCCTTAAGAAGGGCAAGAGCAAGGGTAAAATGGGTAAGGCAAAGGTTGCCAAGAAAGATCCAATAAAGGACAAAGGCCAGTGCTTCCACTACGACAAAGATGGGCACTAGAAGAGGAACTGCAAAGAGTACCTTACAGAAAGGGTGAAATAGAAGCTTGAAAAAGTTTCAGGTACATTCATGATCAGTCTTCATTTGTTAGAATCTTATGATAACACATGGGTATTGGATACCAGGAGTGCTTATCATATCTGTAATTCGTTGCAGATTCTAGCAGGACTTAGGAGATTGAACAGAGGCGAGATGGACCTTAAGATGGGCAATGGAGCAAAGGTTGCTACAGTGGCTATTGGTAAGGTCACTTTACATCTGCCTGGTGGAGCTATTATTGCATTAGATGCATGCTATTATGTTCTTTCTATTATCAAAACATTATTTCCATTTCATGTTTGATAGTTAGTGGATATAAATTAGTTTTTGGGAACATTGCATAATGATTTATTTATGCTAAATACAGCTCCACATATCATGAGTGTAAGTGAGTCTAAGAGGAAACGAGAAGAGGTGAACAATACATATCTTTGGCATTGTAGGCTAGGTCACATCCACGAGGGAATGATTCAAAAGTTGCTAAAAGATGGATATCTAGATCCATTTGACTATGAGTCATATGCGACATATGAACCCCTCCTTCGGAGAAAGATGATCAATTCTCCATTTAGTGGAACTGGAGAGAGAGCCACTGAGTTACTAGAACTCATACATAGTGATGTATGCGATCCCATGTCAACTCATGCCATAGGTGGTTACTCCTACTTCATTACTTTCACTGATGATTTCTCAAGATACAAATATATGTACTTGATGAAGTACAAGTCTGAAGCTTTTGAAAAATTCAGGGAATATAAAAATGAAGTGGAGAACCAAATAGGAAAGTATTAAAACCCTTCGATCAGATCGAGGAGGTGAGTACTTGAGTACAGAGTTCACCTAGTTCCTCAAAGATTATGAGATCTTATCCCAATGGATACCTCCTTATACACCATAGCTTAATGGTGTATCAGAAAGGAGGAATTGCACACTGTTAGACATGGTGCGTTCCATGATATGTTTCGCCGACCTACCCATCTCATTCTAGGGATATGTCCTAGAGATCGTAGCTTACCTTCTGAATAGAATTCCAACTAAGTCAATGATGTCTACTCCATATGACATATAGAATGAGAAGATGCTTGATCTTAAGATTGTTAAGATTTGGGGCTGCCCTGCCCACGTTAAGAGACACAACCATGACAAGTTGGAATCCAGAACGGAACGGTGCAAGTTTGTGGGATACCCCAAGGAAACTTATGGGTATTATTTCTATCACCCTGAGGACCAAAAGGTCTTTGTAGCCAAGAGAGCAGTGTTCCTTGAGAAGGAATACATTCTTGGTGGAGACAGTGGGAGCATGATAGAATTGAGTGAGGTTGGAGAACCTAGCTCAAGCACCATTCCACAGCTAGACTCTATTCAGATACCTAACACACAAGTTTCAACTTTATGTAGGTCTGATAGAGTATCCCATCCTCCTGAGAGATATATGGGACATATCAGAAGAGAGGATGTTAAAGATATTGATCCTCAGACCTACAAGGAGGCTATTATGAGTATAGACTCCGGGAAATGATAAGAAGCCATGAATTTAGAAATGGATTCCATGTACTCCAATAAGGTTTGGAACCTAGTTAATGCATCCGAGGGTATTGTACCCTTTGGCTGTAAGTGGATCTTCAAAAAGAAGATTGGAGTAGATAGAAAGGTAGAGACCTATAAAGCAAGGCTAGTGGTTAAAGGGTATCGTCAAAGGCAAGGTGTTGATTATGATGAAACTTTCTCACCTGTAGCCATGCTAAAATCCATTCGAATTCTATTGGCTATTGCAGCACACTATGATTATGAGATCTGGCAGATGGACATCAAAATCACATTCCTCAATGGTAACCTCGAGGAAGAGGTGTATATGATACAGCCTGAGGGATTCGTGTCCAGGGATAACCCAAATAAGGTGTGCAGGTTGCTTAGGTCCATTTATGGATTGAAGCAAGCTTCCCAAAGTTGGAACATAAGATTTGATGAGGCGATCAGATCTTATGACTTCGTTAAGAACGAAGATGAACCTTGTGTGTACAGGAAAGTAAGTGGGAGCACTATCACCTTTTTGGTATTATATGTGGATGACATCCTGATCATTGGGAATGATGTAGGAATGCCTTTCACAGTAAAGACTTGGTTCTCTAGGCACTTCTCCATGAAGGACTTAGGGGAAGTATCCTGCATATTGGGGATACGGATCTATAGAGATAGATCCAAGAGGATACTTGCCTTATCCCAGTCCAGGTGCATAGACACCATTGTCAAAAGGTTTGACATGGAAAATTCTAAGAGAGGTCTCATACCAATGAGACATGAAATATCACTTTCTAGGAGTATGTCCCCAAAGACTCCTAAAGAAAGGACACACATGGATATGATACCATATACATCAGCGATAGGATCTATCATGTATGCTATGCTATGTACTTGGCTTGATATAGTGCATGCTCTGAGTGTCATGAGCAGATATCAGGCAGATCTAGGCTTGGAGCACTAGAAAGCCGTAAAAAGTATCCTTAAGTACTTGAGAAGGACTAAGGATCTTTTACTAGTATATGGAGGTAGTAGCCTCAGAGTTGAGGGCTATACGGACTCGAGCTTTCAGTCCGATGTCGATGATAGCAAGTCTAATTCAGGATATGTGTTCACCCTGAATGGAGGAGCAGTATGCTGGAAGAGTTCCAAGCAAGACACTACTGCTGACTCAACCATAGAGGCGGAATACATTGCTGCGATAGAGACAGTAAAGGAGGGAGTTTGGATGAAGAAGTTCACACAGATTTGAGAGTCATGTCGAGCAGCGAAGAGCTAATTCCCTTATATTCCGATAACTACGGGGCGATTACTCAAATAAGGGAACCCGGGTCTCATCAGAAGTGTTCTGAGGAGGTTCCAACTTATTAGAGAGATCGTGACCCGAAGAGATGTAGTAGTGGAAAGAGTTCCATCCGAAGATAACATTGCAGATCCACTGACCAAGCTATTATCTCAAATTATCTTTGAGCATCACAAAGGTCTAATAGGGATCAGACACGTAAGTGATTGACTTTAGGTCAAGTGGGAGATTGCTAGTCATATGTGCCATGCAAGCCAATCACATGAGCGATGGCACTTGTGACTTGATATGCAATTATTTTTTTTGCTTATTATTATGCGTTTTATCACTTTATCTTGCATGTTGCATATATTGTGATGTCCCTGGATCTGTGCAATGGGAATCTGATCGTAATGAGATCATGATAATAAGACCGATTCACCTTTAAACATAGACTCTGAATTATCCTGGTCATAGGTTACTCGAGAAGGATATCGAGATAACCGGATAGACTGGTGTGCTGTATACCCATCCATATGATGGAGGTAGCTGTCTCATAGCTACTCGTGTGGGGACACTAAGGGTACAGTGCAAGTGCTCATTGGGGAATGAGTTTACTGATTGATCCGCCTACGGAATGCTGGATGGTTATTGATACCTCACGTCAGACAGCGATTCCATAGTCCCAGTAGTGTATCTGGTCCTTATACTTGAGACACCAAGGATGTCCTATATGAGTACACCACTCTTTGATACCGGACTTATAGGTTTAGAAAGTTTCAGATCTAGGACAACCAGTTATTGGGAGTGGTAACCAACCTTACGAGGGCTATTGAGTGTCAATAGAGGATAATCCGCTCTTAGTATCATGAGAGGAATATCCCATGTGTTCTTGCTCGAACAAATCCTTGGATAAGGTTATTCGGATTGAGAGAGAAAGAGTTCTCTGGGAGAATCCGACAAGAGCAAGACTCGAGAAGAGACCGTATGGGCCTGACAGCACCGTGCCCGGTATAGGGTCTCTGAGATATTGGATGGATGAGGGACTATAGATACATGATAACTAAAGACAGATAGGTCCAAAGGATTGGATTCCCCTGTATCGTTTGGAGGCCGCGGCGTAGTGGTCTGGTACGTCCGTAGTCGATGAGTTGGGTGAATTATTATAGAGATAATAATTCACTAAGTCAGAAGGAGTTTTGATAAGTATGACTCATGGCTAGCTCGATATTAGGCCTAGAGGGTCACACACATATGGTAGGTGTTACGACGAGTAGAGGTTCGGATATGAGATATCCGCTTAACCCCCTATCTTATTGGATATCCATTAAGCCCCTGAATTATTGGATCCTGAGATGAGATCCCATAATTGCTAATAAGAGATTATTGGGTAGAGACCCACTAATCCAAGAGGCTTGGGTAATTGGATGGAGATCCAATACCCAATAGGGCAAAAGATCCATTAGGGTTTTCAGGGGGCCTCTATAAATAGGAGGGAACCAAAGCTCTATAGGCTGGGGGTTTCTTTTGGTAGCCACTTTTTATTCTCCTCTTCTTAGTGAGAGAGGTGCATCGTCGTAGTTCCTGCCGTGTGGATGCCGCTAAAGAGGAGGATACTTGACCTCCTTCATCCTCTCCCACAGATTTGTAGAAATTCAGGGATATACGATCTCCCTAGGTATCTTCTTTTACACGTGCAGTTTTGTGGATTTGTTTTTGAAGCACTGATCTTCGCACGATGATGATAACGTTCTACGGGAAATTTGGGTTTTTTTTTTGTTTTCTGTTCTTCCACTGCGCATGTGATGTCGCTCCCCTGACGGATTTCCCAACATGCACCAGTCTATCCGGTTATCTCAATGTCCCTCTCAAGTAACCTATGACTGGGATTATTTAGGTTCTATATTTAAAGATGAATCAGTCTCATTATCATGATCTCATCATGATTCGATTCTCATTATATAGATATATGGATATTACAAGAAATATGAAGTAGACAACATAAAGTGAAAAAAATATCAATATAATAATAAGAAAAAAAGTATGTAGAGTGTTACACATGTTATCATTCACATGATTGGTTTGTAGGGCACCAATGACTAGTACAAGGAAAGTTTAGATAAGATATGCAGGTTGCTTAATTCCATCTATGAACTAAACCAAACTTCCTAAAATTAGAACATAAGATTTGATGAGGTAATCAGTATGACTTCGTTAAGGACGAAGATAAACTTTTTATGTACAGAAAGATAAATGGGAGTGCTATCATCTTTTTAGTGCTATATGTGAATTGACATCTTGATCATTGGGAATGATGTAGGAATGTTCTTCATAGTAAAGACTTAGCTATCTAGACATTTTTTCATTAAGGACTTAGGGGAAGTTTCGTATATTTTGGAGATTCGAATCTATAGAGATAGATCCAAAAGGATGCCTAGCTTGTCCTAGTCTAGGTACATAGACAAGGTTTAGCATGAAAAACTCCAAGAGAGGTCTCATACCGATGAGATATGGAATATCACTTTCTAGGAGTATGTCCCCAAAGACTCTTGAAGAAAGGACAAACATAGATAGATTTTTTATCACATAATTGACTAATGCTAAGTAGATTATGTTTTAGACCATTTATTAATAAAACATCTTCAATAAAGAGGTTTGACTTGTTACCTATATTTTCTTTGCCAAAAAATTTTCTCTTATTGTCTCCGAAGGTGACATATCCTTCATCTTAGCTAGTGACCTTAGAGAAATATATTGGATCTCCAGTCATGTGCATTGAGCATCCATTATCAAGATATCATCTCTTACTTCTAGCTTTTGATTGTAGAAATATCTACAAGAAGAGGGGTTTGTTTTATGTAACTATTTAACTTTGGGTCTATCATGAATAGATTCACTTATCTTGATTATTGACATTAAATTATTTATGATTCCTTTAGGAACATAAACTAATTTATATAAGTTATATTTTTTAAATAAACATTTATAGGCATAATGACCATATCTCCCATAAAAATTATATTTAATTCTAGGAAAAATATGTAATGTAGGTCTTTTAACAAATTTAGTTAGCTTTTGTTGAGTGTTACTACTCACAAAGTCGAGTCCTTCCTTTTTATGTACATGACCTTTGTTAACAAGGATCATGTTTAATGATTTGTTACCAATTTTAAAATTTTCTAATATTTGTTGTAATATCACATTTTCCTTTTTTGACTAAGTCTAACTTTTTACATTTAGTACAAGAGGTTAGCATACAATTGTCATGCTCATTTTTTAATTTTTTAAATTTACTAGAGAGAGAAGCATGATCCTTTTTTAACGATTTATATTTCTTATCAACTATTTTAAGCTCATCATACAAATTACAAAATATATCAAGTAATTTATTATAGAGGAAAGAAGATTCATTTGAGTCACATATCTCATTGTTGAAAACCATTAATGCATAGTTAACCACTTCGTCTTTATTGGTTTGTTTTTCATCTTTAGATACACTCGATTCATCCCAAGTTGCCTTGAGTACTTTCTTCTTCTTTTATGCCAACAACTTCTTCTTCAGTTGTGGATACTCATTTTTAAAGTGTCCAGGCTTTTAGCATTCATAGCAAGTTATTGTGTTTTTTTTAAGTTTATTTTTATTTTTAGATTCTTATTTTATAGAGTTTGTTTTTGTTCCTTTTCAAAAAAATTTTAAATTTTGTTTTGAGGAGTGCTAGGTCATCATCATCATCATTATCACTTGAGTTTTCACTCAAATGGTCTTCTTTGATTCTTAGTGCAATATCCTTCATATTCTTTAGAAGGTTGTTCTCATATTCATCATGCGTCATACAAGTCATTTCATATATTATTAATGACCCTATAAATTCTTCAAGAGGAAAACAAAACGTTGATAGCTTTAGCACTTAAAGAAAATATTTTCTTCTTTAGATCATCTAATTTATTCATAGGTTTAGAGGATTTTTAAAAACCACATTCAACAACATTCCATAAATTAAAATCCATAGAAATAAAAAAAATCCTCATTCATGTTTTCTAATATGTATAAATTATCCTATTAAACATAGGAGGACAAGTGATAGAGTGATCCTCTTGATTGCCATTATTTAATCTCTCTTGGGTGTGAAACCAATTGAGAAAACTTGATTATGATACCAACTGTTAGAATCGTAGTGGCACTAGGGGGGGGGTTTGAATTAGTGCTATAAAAAAACTTCAGTCTGAAATTTTCAATTGTTTAAACTCATATAAAAAAAGTGATTAACAAAAAGTATGAGTAAGGAGTGCATAGTAAGTAAATTAGTATTCAATATCGAATAAAAGTAAAAGAAGAAGTGCACACTAGGTTTATAGTGGTTCGGTCATCGTATCCTATGTCCACCCCCGATTCCTCCTCCGTCAAGGCCATCAGCTTTCACTAATGATCTTCTGAGTGAAGATCAATAACCCTTGTTGTAATTTTTTCTCTATTTCACGGTTTAGGAGATAACCTTTATAATTCTCTTTTACAATAGTTTCTCACAAATCCCTTAGAGTGGACTTTAGATTTGAAGGAGGAAAGCACTCAACACATTTATAAGAGAGCTTTATAACACTTTCAATCATAAGTTTTTCTAACTTTTCTATTCTTAATTCTTGCTATGCCAAGTAGAAATGAGTGGGGTATTTATGGGCTCCAAATAACTTCAAAAATGGAATAAAAAAGTATAATCCTAAGTTTTTAGGGTACTGGTAGTTCTACCACCAGTTCTGGGCGATACCACTACTTGACAAATTATGGGAGACCAGGCTCTAGTGATACCATCGCTTGTCTGGGTGGTATTATCGCTTGCAACACTAAGCACTAGCGGTACCACCGCCAAGTTTGGGTGATACTACCATCTGACACCATAGAAGACCATGTATTGGTGGTACTATCACCTGTCTAGGCGATACCACTATTAGTCTGGGCAGTACTACCACCTGACACTGGCGGTACCACCATGGTGTCATGTGGCCATTACCCTCTCCCAACAAAACCAACTTCAGTTCTGGGAAGCTTTTGCCACTTCACTAAGTACTCAATCTGCTCAGCTCCATTGAGTAGCTTTGTCTTGCGATCCGCTAAAATGTTCTCAACTCACTTCTCGTAGGAGGCTTTGGTGGGAGGTTGTCGAGTTGAAACACCTCGGGAAGCATCTTGTAGATCCGAGTGGTAGGCTTTCAAGTTACTGGCATAGAAAACATTATGAATCTTGAGCCACGCCGGTAGCTATAACTTGTAGGATACGTTGTCCACTCTACTGATAACTGGGAAGGGGCCATCATACTTGCGCATCAATCCTTTGTGCACCTTGTTCCTAAAGAATTGGAGTGATGTTGGTTGAAGCTTCACCAACACCAAATCGTCGACTTTGAATTCTTGTGGTCACCTTCCCAAGTTTGCCTACTTCTTCATCTTTCTAGTCGCCTTCTTCAAGTAGGACCGTGCAATATCTACATTTCGATGTCATTCTTTTGCCAAGTGATATGCGGACGAACTACTCCCTATATATCCAATAGCCAAAGTGTGAGGAGTCGACAGTTATCATCCTATGATGATCTCAAAGGGGCTCTTAGTGGACGCAGAGCTTTGCTATAGGTTGTAGGAGAATTGGGCTATATCCAATAGTTTCACCTAATCTCATTGGTTGGCACTCACGTAGTGCCGAAGATATTGCTCTAGGAGTGAGTTTATTCTCTCAGTTTGGCCATCCGTCTGGGGGTGGAGGCTTGTGGAGAAGTATAGATTCGACCCCAACAATTTGAATAGCTCGATCCAAAATCATCCCAGAAATCGAGCATCTCGATCACTTATGATATTGTGCGGGACTCCCCAATACTTCACCACGTTCTTCATCATTAGCTTCGCCGCTTCCTCTGATGAATAGTGTAGGGGTGCAACAATGAAGGTTGCATACTTCAAAAATCGATCGACCACTACAAGTATCGATCCGAGTCCCCTTATTGCTAGCAAGCTTGATATGAAGTCCAGAGGAATGCTCTCCCACGGCCTTTCTAGTATGGGCAACGGCTCTAAAAGTCCCACCAGCTTTCGTTGCTCCACTTTATCTTGTTGACAAGTTAGGCACGTTCGAACATATTCCTCCATATCCATTCCCATCTTCGACTAATAGAAGACCCCCTCCACGAGAGCCAATGTTTGGTGAATGCCCGGATATCCTGCCCAAAGGGAATCGCGACACTCTTTCAAGAGTTCACACCTTAAATTGTCCACTCGATGGATATAAACTCTATTCCTTTTAGTGTAGATGAGTCCCTCTTAGACCCAAAATTGTCATGCCTTGCCTTCTTGGATCAGTTGCATCAAGGTTACTGTCTGGTCATCACTGTACAGTCCATCCTTGATCCGAGAAAGGAAGTTGGAGTGTAACTGACTTGCTTAGCCTCTGCCCTTCAGTTGCATAGCATTCACTTGCTCCACTTTCTAGCTCAACGCATCGGCTACGACATTTGGTTTTCTGGGCTTGTACTCCATTATATATCAAATTCCGTCAGGAAGTCCTGCCTACTAGTCATATGTGCCTTACAAGCCAATCACATGAGTGATGGCACTTGTGACTTGATATGCACTTTTTCTCTTTGCTTATTATTAGGCGTTTTATCACTTTATCTTGCGTGTTACATATATTGTGATGTCCTTAGATTTGTGCAATGGGAATCAGATCGTGATGAGATCATGATAATGAGACCGATTCACCTTTAAACATAGACTCTGAATTATCCTGGTTATAGGTTATTAGAGAAAGACATCGAGATAACCGGATAGACTGGTGTGCTATATACTCATCCATATGATGGAGGTAGCTAGTCTCATAGCTACTCGTGTGGGGACACTAAGGGTACGGTGCAGGTGCTTATTGGGGAATGAGTTCACTGATTGATCTGCCTACGGAATGCTAGATGGTTATTGATACCTCATGTTAGATAGTGATTTTGTAGTCCCAGTAGTGTATCTGGTCTTTAGACTTGAGACACCAAAGATGTCCTATATGAGTGCTCCACTCTTTGATACAAGACTTTAGGATTTAGAAAGTTCCAGATCTAGTATAGCCGGTTATTAGGAGTGGTAGCCAACCTTACGAGGGCTATTGAGTGTCAATAGAGGATCATCCGCTCTTAGTATCATGAGAGGAATATCCCATGTGTTCTTGCTCGAGCAAATCCTTGGCCAAGGTTATTCAGATTGAGAGAGAAAAAGTTTTCCAAGAGAATTCGACAAGAGCAAGACTCAAGGAGAGACCATATGGGCCTGACAACACCGTGCCCGGTATAGGGTCTCTGAGATATTGGATGGATAAGGGACTATAGATACATGGTAACTGAGGACAGATAGGTCCAAAGGATTGGAATCCCCTGTATTGTTTGGGGGCCGCGGCGTAGTGGCATGGTACGTTCGCAGTCAATGAGTTAGGTGAATTATTTGATAGAACCCTAGTAGGGTAAGGTCCTACTCAACTATATAGCAGCTAATAAAAACCCTGTGAGAATATAATAAACCCCACATAGCCGCCTCTATCCTAAAGAAGAGAGGCTAGGGTTATATTTGGGTCTTTAGGCTTCTTAGCCGCCGCCCCCTTGTTACTGGGCCGGCCCGCTAAGGTTGAGGGCAAATTGGGTAGTTCACTTAGGAAGCAGCCCCTAGGGCTAGGGTTTGGAGCTCTATATAAGCTTGTAGCCTCCACCTCTTTGGAATAAGAAAGATCAATCTACAATTGCAGCTACTAGGCTACTTGGAGGGTGGAACCCCTATAGCGTTCCAAGGGTTGATCCCCCTCAAAGATCAATCTCCATAGAATTCCTCTGGGGTTCTATCATCTGGTATCAGAGCAGCGATCTTGCTGCTTTTGCTACCATCCCTACCGCCCACCATTAGCCAAGCAATTCCCACAATTGCTCTTGACGTCGTCGTCTCCACCGTCATCTCTTGACGTAGATCAAATCAATCTACAGTCGCCACCTCTAATTGCATCAGAGATCTGGTATTTTTCTACCACCAATACCTTTTGCTGCTGCAATTTTTCATCTAAAATATCAAAAAGAAGTTTTTCTATCGATCCCTTGCTGCGAATTCCTTGCGTGTGCAAAAGTTACCATCTTTGCGAACGAAGGATTGCTTGCGAAAAATTTCACCGTGTGTTGCTGCCTTTAACCGATCTAATCGTTATCCTTTTTGAACGAAATTTTTTGTGCACCTCATAGATCATCTTGGCTCCCATCCGTGATTGATCTATTGTGGAATTCATCACAAAAACAAATTCGTGTGTTGCTGCAATCTCTCGTCACACACTGTTGAAATTTTTTGACGAGAATTCTGCTATCGCAACTTGCACCGATTTCTTTACTGCTTTGCTGCCGAAATTTCTTGATCCAATTTGTTATCTTTGTTGCTATCTAAACTATGATTCTACCATCAAACCCCCTCCTTAAACCCCTGAGTTTTTGCTAGAAATTTCATCGAGAAACCGCTATTTCTTCGACGATAATTCTGCTCTTACGAGACAGCGCATATAGGCCGTAATTTCTACTTATTTTTGTCAAATCTTTGCTACGATCTACCACAGATCTAAAACCCTCTTCCCTAACCTTTATCCACTACCATCTCAGCCCAAAACTCCATCAAATCGCAGCCCCAAATAGCACCTAAAACAGCCCCAAAATAAGCCTAAACCGCAGCCTACATCCACTGATCCACAAACCCTTTCGGCCACCACTTCCCTCAAACAATTCATGCCTTTAACCTGGCAACAAAAGAGAGATCTTAATATTACAGATCTGGAGGCATATACTATGGCATCCGAGGAGGTGATAAATGCTAAATTCGAAGCCTTCGAGACGCGAATGGAGGATAAGATTCGGGCTCTCTTTGCCAAACTCAGTTTGGGTCGAACACCGAGCCCAAAGAAATCTTATCAAGGAGAGAGCTCTGACCAAAGAGATGACTCCCAAGAGAAGGGAGGCTCTATGACCGATCCCTACTATCCACACATGAGGGTGGACTTCCCTAGATGGGAAGAAGGAGACTCGATTGGTTGGATCTCGCGCGCGGAGGGATATTTTTGGTATCACAAAACCATGGACGCATCTATGGTAGAAATTACAGCTATACATCTTGAAGGGGATGCCATACAATGGTTTGATTGGTTTGAACACACTCATGGAGTCCTCTCATGGTGACAATTCAAAGAAGGACTGCTGATCCGCTTCGGACCAACCGATTACGAGAACATCGACGGACAACTAGTAAAGATCCGACAAACCTCCACCATCCAGGAGTATCAAACCAGGTTTGAAAGGTTATCTAATCAAACTCGTGATTGGTCTGAAAAATAGTTATTGGGGACATTTATTGAGGGCTTGAAGCCGGAGATCCGGGGAGAAGTTAAAGCACGACAACCGTACACGCTTATGGCAGATATCTCTTTCGCACAACTTCAGGAGGAGCGATTGAACCACGAAGCCCAGAGGACTAGGGTCATTCCCCAACCAGCAATATCAAATCCCTCAGCCCCCCCTACTATCAGTCAAGCTCCTGCACCAAAAAGGTTGACAAGAGAAGAGCTTCGAGACCAATCTGCCAAGGGGTTATGTTGGCATTGTGACGAGCCGTGGAGCCGCGAGCATCGCTGTAAAAAAGGGAGACTTCTTGTGATTGAACCAGTGGAAGAAGAGATCAGTGAACAGCTAGAAGAGAGTCTTGAATATGAAGATGAAGATGTGGAAGAAGAGCCACAATCAACCGACTTTATGGTACATGCGCTAGCCGACTACTCAAATCCGCAAACGATGAAAGTTGGAGGCCTGCTCAAACAACAACCAATCACCGTTCTCATCGATACAGGCAGTACTAATAATTTTCTAAATAGTAAGGTTGCTGCTCAGATGGCGCTCTATATCAAAGGTTGCAGCAAGTTCGACGTAAAGGTTGCCGATGGCTGAATCCTAAAATGCGACCAAAGATGCCCACAGGTGAAACTATTACTATAGGACCAAGAAATTGTTGCCAACTTCTTCCTCCTACCAATTGATGATTATGAGGCCGTGCTGGGCATAGAATGGCTGACGACACTAGGTGATGTCTCTTGAAAATTTTCCAAATTGATCATGAAATTCTATTGCAAAGGTAAACAGGTCACCCTACGTGGGAAGCGCGAAAGCAACGTAACCACCATTTCAACCCAACGAATGGAGAAAGTTTTACACAAGATAAAGGGTAGCTTTCTTATGCATCTCTAGCAGCAACCAGAGGGGGAGGAATGGAAGAAGGATCCAGAAACCAGCAACATCATCAAAAAATTGGAGGAGGATCCAAGCGCAATAGCTCACTATACTTGGGATTCGAGGGATCTACGCTATAAAGGTCGTATTGTGCTTATACCAAACTCCCCTTGCATCAAAGTCATTCTGCACGAAATGCACTCCACACCTTCAGTAGGGCACTCCGGATTTCTAAGAACCTACAAAAGAGTGAAGCAAAACTTTTATTGGAAAGAGATGAAAAAAATTATTTCTGAATATGTAGCACAATGTGACGTATGTCAACAGCAAAAAGATGAAATAGTGGCGAGTCCAGGGAAACTACAACCACTACTTATACCAGACTCGGTGTGGACTGACATCTCCATGGACTTCATCGAAGGGCTGCCACCTTCCAAAGGTAAAAGCACAATCCTTGTGGTGGTTGATCGACTTACGAAATATGCTCATTTTTGTGCTGTGCGAAATCCCTACACTACTGTTAGTATTGCTCAGATTTTCATAGAAAATATTGTCAAACTACATGGGATGCCAAGGTCCATTGTAAGTGATTGTGACAGGGTCTTCACTAGTAAATTTTGGACCGAGTTATTTCGATTCTGAGGGCACCAAACTCAAGATGAGCACTTGCATATCATCCACAAACCGACGCGCCAAAGTAAGTGGTGAACAGATATTTAGAGACATACCTTCGGTGTTTCGCTAGTGATCAACCAAAGGAGTGGACGAAATGGCTCCCCTGGGCCGAATGGTGGTACAATACTACATATCATTCATCTACAAAATGTACCCCATATGAAGCATTATATGGTCGGCCGGCCCCTGTGATTCCAAAGTATGTAATTGGCTCGGCTAAGGTAGATCAGTCGACCAAGATTTAATTGACAAGGACAAACTCCTACAAATTTGCTAAAGGATAATCTCTCTACCGCTCAAGCTAGAATGAAGCAGCAAGCTGACACACGAAGAAGTGAAAGAGAATTTTTAGTAGGAGACTGGGTTTATCTTCGCCTACAACCATACAAGCAACTATCCATCAACACACGAGCCTCCATGAAGCTATCTCCACGTTTTTATGGGCCCTATCAGATCATAGAGCGTATTGGAGCTGTGGCGTACAAACTTAAATTACCTGAAGATGCCAAAATTCACCCTGTCTTCTATGTGTCATACTTGAAGCCCAAGTTGGGAGAACATGAGACACCCCAGATCCAACTGCCCAACACCACTGATGATGGAAATATTCAAGCCCAACTACAAGCCATCCTCGACCGCAGAGTCATGATGCGTCGTCGACGTCCCTCTTCTGAAGTACTAGTACATTGGACTAATTTACCACTCGAAGATGCCACATGGGAATCATATGAGGAGCTGAAGTCCCGGTTCCCTAAGTTCATGGAACCCCAGCCTTGAGGACAAGGCTGATTTGAAGAGGGCGGGCTTGATAGGACCCTAGCAAGGTAAGGTCCTACTCAACCATGTAGCAGCTAATAAAAATCCTGTGAGAATGTAATAAACCCCACCTAGCCGCCTCTATCCTAAAGAAGAGAGGCTAGGGTTTATATTTGGGTCTTTGGGCTTCTTAGCCGCCGCCCCCTTGTTACTGGGCCGGCCCGCTAAGGTTGAGGGCAAATTGGGTAGTTCACTTAGGAAGCAGCCCCTAGGGCTAGGGTTTGGAGCTTTATATAAGCTTGTAGCCTCCACCTCTTTGGAATAAGAAAGATCAATCTACAATTGCAGCCACTAGGCTACTTGGGGTGGAACCCCTATAGCGTTCCAAGGGTTGATCCCCCTCAAAGATCAATCTCCATAGAATTCCTCTGGGGTTCTATCATTATTATATAGATAATAATTCACTAAGTCAGAAGGAGTTCTGACAAGTATGACTCACGGCCAGCTTGATATTAGGCCTAGAGGGTCACACACATATGGTAGGTGTTGCGACAAGTAGAGGTTCAGATATGAGATATCCGCTAAACCCCTTATCTTATTGGATATCCATTAAGCCCCTGAATTATTGGATCCTGAGATGAGATCCAATAATTTCTAATAAGAGATTATTGGGTAGAGACCCATTAATCCAATAGGCTTGGGTAATTGAATGGAGATCCAATACCCAATAGGGCAAAAGATCCATTAGGGTTTTGAGGGAGGCCTCTATAAATAGGAGGGAACCAAAGTTCTATAGGCTGAGGGTTTCTTTTGATAGCCACCTCCTATTCTCCTCTCCCCAGAGAGAGAGCTGCATCGTTGCAATCCCTGCCATGTAGATACCGCTAGAGAGGAGGACGCATGACCTCCTTCATCGTCTCCCATAGATTTGTAGGAATTCAGGGATATACGATCTACCTAGGTATCTTCTTTTACACGTGTAGTTTTGTGGATTTGTTTTTTGACACCGATCTTCCCATGACGATGGAAACTTTCTACAGAAAATTTGGGGTTTTGTTTTCTGTTCTTCCGCTGCGCATGTGACGTCGCTCCCCTAAAGGATTTCCCAACACTACCATCGTGCTTTCTTTGGAAAGAGTTTCTTCTAAGTCTGAAAGTAATTCAAAGCGATGTTATTTGTCCTCAGCACAAATCGTAATTCGAGAAGATAGTGTCACCACACTTGTAGACAATGGATCACCACTGTCATCTCTTTCTCATGCATTGGATACCATCGCTCGGTCTCATTGAGCTTAGGAATTTCATAGGCCACTAGGTGGCCCTCCTGCATGAGTACTCCCCCAATAACGAAGTCTGAAGCATTTGTATGGATTTCGAAAGGCTTCCCATAGTTTGGTAATTCAAGCATCAATTCTTTCGAAATGATAGCTTTTAGGTCTTGGAATGTCACTTCACATTTGTCGGACCATCTCCAAGGCTTCTCCTTTTTCAGCAA
Organism: Musa beccarii; assembly: GCA_024322285.1. NCBI lineage: Eukaryota > Viridiplantae > Streptophyta > Magnoliopsida > Zingiberales > Musaceae > Musa > Musa beccarii. The sequence continues at coordinate 35,244,664 of CM044401.1, read as the reverse complement.
CTCCGTTAGTAGAGCTGTGCACTACGAATACCTCATTATGAAGCGCCAATAGTAGTTCACAAAACTAAGGAAGGATCTCAGCTCTGGCACCTTCCTTGGAGTACTCCATTCTGCCACAACTTGCATCTTTGATTTGTCTATTCGGATAGAACCATTACTGATTTGATGCACCAAGAATAAGATCTCCGTCTGAGCAAAGTAGTACTTCTCTCTTTTCACGAACAATGTATTCTCCCTAAGAACTTTAAAAATTATTCGAAAGTGCTGAATATGCTCTTCAAGTGTTTGGTTGTAGATGACGATATCGTCCAAGTAGATGATAGAACCCTTGTGGATTCTAAGCTTGGGGTTGATCTCTATAGGGGATCGACCTCCTTGGAACTCTATAGGGGTTCTTTCCTCCAAGTTACTGCTCAAAGGCTGCTAAAAGATTGATCTATTTATTGATGAAAAGAGGATGAATACATGGCTATTTATAAGGCTTCTAAACCCAAACTCCTAATAGGACTCTTACTCAAGACTCCTACTTCTAACTAACTTCTAATTAGGACTCCCTCTCTAGTAGGACTCCTAATTCTAATAGGACTCTTTCCCTAATAGGACTCCTACTTCTAATAGGACTCTCTTCTCTAGTAGGACTCTTAATTCTAATAGGACTCTTTCTCTAATAGGACTTCTACTTCTAATAGGACTCTTTCTCTAATAGGACTCTTATTTCTAATAGGACTCTTTTTCTAAGAAGCAACCTAACCCTAACATAGCCGGCCTCTTCACCTCTTTAATAGGGGTCGGCTAGATAGGATTTACATGAATACCCTTATCAATGAAACTAAATTAGGACTCTCATAGCTAGAGTCCTAACAGACCCACCCTCTTCAAATCAGCCTTGTCCTTGAGGCTGACGTTCCATGAATTCTGGGAATTTGATCTTCAAGTCATCATAGTTCTCCCAAGTGGCATCTTTTGCTGGTAGGTTTACCCACTGTATTAACACTTTAGTAGCAGGTCGTCATCATCAAGTCTCGATCCGTCGATCAATAATGGCACTTGGTTGGGTCTGGAGCTCTCCTTGGGTAGTTATATTTGGTAGATAGCTTTGGGCTATCTCATAATGTCCCAACTTGAGCTTCAAACACGATACATGGAAGACTGGATGGATTCGGGAGCTGGCGGGTAAGTCCAATCTGTAAGCTACTACTCCGATGTGCTCCAAAATCTGGTAGGGTCAATAGAACCAAGGTGAAAGCTTCATAGATGCTCTGGTTTGGATTGATGTTTGCTTATATGGCTGGAGCCGTAGGAAGACCCAATCTCATACTGAAAATTCTCTTTCACCTTCGTGTTGATCATATTACTGTTTCATCCTTGCTTGTGCTGCAGTGAGATTATCTTTTAGCAACTTCAGCATTTTGTCTCTATTTTGTAGTTTCCTGTCTACTTGTTCTATTTTAGAGTGCCCAACACATATTTTGGAATTACAAGGGGGGTCGACCATACATGGCCTCATAGGGAGTACATTTTGTGGAGGAATGATAAGTTGTATTATACCACCATTCGGCCCAGGGAAGCCACTTTGTCCATTCTTTTGGTCGGTCACTGGTGAAGCATCTAAGGTATGTCTCCAAACACATGTTCACCACTTTAGTTTGGCCGTCGGTTTGTGGGTGATATGCCATACTCATCTTTAATTTAGTGCCCTGCGTTTGGAATAACTCTGTCCAAAATTTGCTCGTGAAGACCCTATCACGATCACTTACAATAGATCTCGGCATCCAATGTAATTTTATAATATTCTCCATAAAGATTCGAGCAATACTAGAAGTAGTGTAGGGATTACGGATGGCACAAAAGTGAGCATACTTTGTAAGGCGATCAACCAAGACAAAAATTATACCTTTTCCTTGTGATGAGAGAAGACCTTCGATGAAATCCATTGATATATTAGTCCATATTGATTTTGGGATGGGTAGAGATTGTAACTTTCTGGGACTTGCCACTGTCTCACCTTTGTGTCGTTGACATACATCACATTGTGCTACAAATTCAGCAATAGTATTTTTTATCCCTATCCAATAAAAAATTTGCTTAATTCTTTTATAGGTTCTAAGGAACCCGGAGTGCCCAACCACAAGTGTGGAATGTATCTCTTGAAGGATGATATTTATGTAAGTAGAATTTGACACAAGCATAATGCGTCCTTTATATTGTAAGTCCTTTGAGTCCCAACTGTAATGAGCCATGGAGCTTGGTGCTTCCTTTAATTTTTTTTTTTTTATGATTTTACTTATTTCCGAATTATCTTGCCATTCCCTCCTAATATCCTCAAGGAAGTCGCTAGTCGAAAGTAAAACAGCCAAAAATTCAGCTTGCTCGGGTAGCCGTGAAAGCGCATCTACAACAATATTATTTTTCCCCTTTTTATAAGTTATATCATAATCATATCCAAGAAGCTTTGTTACCCATTTTTGCTGCTCAAGGGAAGATATCTTCTATTCCAAGAAATATTTTAGGCTTTTATGGTCAGTCTTGATTTGAAAGCGTCGCCCGATAGTACGGTCTCCATTTGGACACCGCATGCACAATCGCGAGCATCTCCTTGTCTAAATAGTCATTTTAAGATGGGAAGGAGATAACGCTTTACTAGTATAAGTGAGGGGGCGGCCATCTTGCATTAGTATAGCACCAATTCCTACTCCGGAGGCATTAGCTTCAATAATAAAAGTCTTGTCGATGTCGGGTAATGCTAGTACTGGCATTGTTATCATTACGACTTTAAGTTTATCGAAGGTGGTTGTGGCTTTGTCTGACCACTGGAAAGCATCGTTTTTCAGTAAGGAAGTAAGAGGTGCACTGATCTTTCCATAGTTTTTCACGAACTTACGGTAGTAACCTGTTAAACCGAGAAAGCCGCGCAGCGATTTTATGTTCCTCGGGGTTGGCCAGTTCTGCATTGCTTCAATTTTGGAGGGGTCCACTGCCACCCCTTCCTCTGATATGATATGCCTAAGATATTTCACCTTTTGTTGAAGAAAGCTGCACTTCATTTTTTTGACAAAAAGAACATGTTCTTGCAAAATTGTCAAAACAAGTCGTAAGTGCTGAATATGACTTTTAAGAGAAGGGTTGTCCTTGACGGTTATGTCGTTGGGAGCTTGACAATCAATGCACATTCACCATGTTCCGTCTTTCTTTCGTACGAGGAGCACCGATGAAGAGTAGGGGCTGCAACTTGGCTGAAAAACTCCTGTTTCAAGCATCTCTTTTACAATCCTTTCTATTTCATCTTTTTAGAGATGTGGATACCAATATGGTCGAATATTTGCTAGAGGTTTGCCTGGAAGAATTGGTATATGATGATCATGCCGGTGGTTAGGAGGTAGGCTGCGTGGTTTATCAAATATATTTGAAAATTCAGCAAGCAAGGGAAGTAGGTTTGGATCTTCAAATTTGGTTGGCTCTCCCTTAAATTGCTACTCAAGTTGTACCAAAAAGCCGCTGCATGCTTTGTGCAAAACTTTCTCCATTCGTTGTGTGCAAATTATCGTTACGTCACCCCCACGTTTCCCGCATAGTATCACCTGTTTCCCCTTACTGTAAAATTTCATAATTAATTTTAAAAAATTTCAGGAAACATCACCTAATGTCGTCAACCATTCGATGCCAAGCATGGCCTCATAATCATCGAGAGAGAGGAGGAAAAAAATCTGCAATTATCTCTTGGTCCTGTAGCAATAGTTTTACCCGTGGGCACCTACGATCACACTTCAAAATTCATCCATCTGCGACTTTAACATCGAACCTGCTACAATTCTCAATAGGTAAAGCCATCCAGATAGCAACCTTATTATTCATAAAATTATTAGTGCTCCTGGTGTCAATAAGAACGGTGATCGGTCGTTGCTTCAGAAATCCTCCCCTACTTTCATTGTTTGCGGGTTTGCGTAATCGGCAAGGGCATGCATCGTAATATTAATTGGCTACTGTTCTTCATCCGTGACCTCTTCCTCATGATCCTGGACCTCCTCCTCCATATCTTCAAGAGGTTCAATCAATAGGAGGTGACCCCTTTTGTAGCGATGATCGCAGTTCCACAGCTCGTCGCAATGCCAACAAAGACCCTTTGCTGATCGGTCACGTAGTTCTTCTCTTATCAATTTTTTGGGCAGCGAAGGATGGCTGGGAGCAGAAGAGGGTTTATATATTGAGGTTTTAAGAGTGGTTCTCATCCTCTGAGCAGCTTGGCTGAGCCGTTCTTCTTTTATTTGTGCAAAAGAAATTACAGCCATCACGGTACAGGGCTGTCGCGCCTTAACTTCCCCCTTTATCTCTGGCTTGAGTCCTTCGATAAATATTCCTAACAATTGATGGTCAGTCCAATCATGAGCAAGGTAGGATAGCTTATCAAACCTGGTTTGGTACTCTTGAATCGTAGAGGTTTGTCGAATCTTTGCGAGTTGGCTGTCGATATTTTCATACTCCGTAGGTCCGAAACGGTTCAGCAGTGCATTCTTAAATTGATTCCACGTCGGTGAAAGGATCAAAAGGCACTAAGAGGGGGGGTGAATTAGTGCAGCGGATTAAACTCGTATTCTTGAAACCGATTTCTCAAAGAAACACAAGTTCGTGGAAGAATTCGATTCGACGAAAGAGAACTTGAAAGTAATTGCTAAGAACTTGCAGCAAGAAATGAAGTGATTTCAGAAATGTAAACACTCACACATTTGAGGAGACAATGATGTATAGTGGTTCGGTCAAATGACCTACATCCACTCTTGAAGCCTTTGCAATGAGGCTCCGCTCTTCCACTAGCAAGTCCTTTGAAGGGGAAGGATCAAACACCCCTTTTTACAACCCTTTACAAGATGTTCACACTTGTACAAGATCTCTCAAGAAGAAGAAAGGTGAACACTTAGCAAAGAATACAACACTTTTCAAAGACTCTTCAAAAGCTCAAGACTCAAACTTTTTGCTCAAAGGGTAACCCTTTCAGGTGAGAAAGGGGGTATTTATAGATCCAAAAGTGGATTTAAAATTGGGCTCCAAATTCCAAGTGAATTTGGAGTCCCAGATTTCTGGTGGTCAGCGGTGCCACCGCTGTCGAAGCGGTGCCAGGTCGCTTTTGATCGATCTTTGGCCCGTGCGTCACGTGCCACAGCAGCGGCGGTGTACCGCTCGATCCGTGGCGATCGAAGGTGCCACGCTTTCACCAGGCGTGTTCCACCGCCGTCGATGAACGAAGGGGCGGTACTACGCTTCGACAACGATTCCACCGCTGTGTGTGTGTGGGGCGGTGCTACGCTCGAGGCTGGCGTTCCACCGCCCAGTAGCGGCGGTTCCACCGCCCGAGGCTTGGGCGGTTCCACCTCTTGCCCCCATTCGGACAGAGTGAATGGGGCTGTTTGTCCTCAACTTGACACAGTAGTGGCCTGGTTGGCTCCTCTGAATTTTGGGCAGGATTTATTTCTTAAATCCTTGCTCTACTCATGTGCAAATTCTGAACATAACTTAACGTGATTTGATCGGACACCCTTCAAGTCGACTTCCGGCGAGTACTACGGCGAGATTGAGCAGGCCTCCGATGCTTCCCTCGGATTCTTTGCCGATGGTCTCCCAAAGATACTCCCAAAGCCCAACTAGTCTTGGCTGGTTTCGAATTTTCCTAAGTTCCGCGAACCTTCGACGATCTTTGAAATGGACTTTCGAAAACTTCGACAAGTCCCCGAGTTGATCTTGGATGGTTCCTAAGCTCTTCCGAAAATCTCTCGGACTTCCGATGAACCACCGACGGACTTGGCCTTGATAAATCACGTTATGTTTTCCATCGTAGTAATTCCTGCACACTCATCTCAACAAAGAGATTAATACAAATATTTCACCACTTGATTTCATCATCAAAATCCGAGATTTAACAATCTCCCCTTTTGATGATGACAATCAATGGTGATGGAGTTATTCTTAACTCCCCTATGTATATGCCATAAAGAAAAATCGCTTGAATTCAATTTTTGAATTCAACATAATTAATTTTAATTTCAAGATTTCAAACTAGACATCAAGGATATCAATGAAGTATAAAAAGAAAGCATGATATCAAGAACCCAACTAAGTTTAATTTGGACATGTAGCATATCATATAGCAATACACATTTCATTTCTCCCCTTTGTCATCAACAAAAAGGAGACGAGGGAATTATAACAACAAGGAGGGTCGGAAAACATCACAGTGGCCGAAAAGATATATCATGAAGTTAAGACAATATAGATGTCACGATGTAAGGAATACAACATACATGTCAACATACAACATAAGTTTACATCGTTCAAAAGAAAACACAACAAGCTACTCTTCAGGGAGGAATGCCAAGATGCCTATACATGTGATCGATCTTTAAGTTCATCTTCCGCATCTCCTTCAAAATTTCAATTTGCTGTAGTTTTACTTCATTTAACTCTCTCATGATCGGTTCAAGAGTAGATGGAGCAGAAAATGTCACGATGTAGCTGGATCGGGAGGAGGAGATTCATTTCCCCTAAGGACTGGTGTTTCAGGATGGTCTACGGCGGGGAGGTATATCACATCTCCTAGGTTGCCTAACTCCTATTCCATGCTCGATGTACATCTAAGTCGTCTCATAGTTTAACATTAATAACATTAAATTTTTCGATTTGTATTGCTTCTTCATCCGGTGGAATCTCAGATGTTATGGGCATGCAATAGTCTAGTTATTAAACCTCCATATGGTAACATTGATCCTTTAGAAAGAACCTCTATCATGTGTTGCTTTGATTAGGTAACCAAAAAGAATTGTTGTCTAGTCATAATCCAATATAAGGTACCTAATTCGGTGAAATCGATCTCATCATGATGAAACCGCTTAGGAATAATAATGTTTATCGAGAATGTGATGCAAAATTTTAGAGTTAAAAGGTAATAGATGTTCACAACTCTTGGGAATTATTCCTAAATTTGGGTTTGCAAACACAGTTTCTAAAGCTTCGAGTGAGTGGCACCAATCGTGTCCATATCCCATTTTCCCGAAAATAACATCCTAGCTCTTTTCAACAATTCCAATTAATGAGCATATAGTATTATCACATATTTGAATCTCATTACCTAGAAGATAAGTTGACAAGCCATCATCATCAAGCTTAAATTAGCATAGAACAACTTAACTAAACGTGGATAAATAGGTTCAATAATTTGCAGAATAGGTAAAGCCTCTAAGTCTGCAAACCACATGAAAGGTTCTAAGTTTCCTAATTGATTCAAATCAACATACTTTCCTTTGTGAATGGGTCTTGAACCAAATTCAGAAAATCTAAGGGAGGCTTCTTGTGATTTAAACAAGGATTGGTCAAATGAATCTACCTCCATCCTTTTTCCTTTGTCTCTTGATGTTCTTCTAGGAGCCATTTCTATTCATGAATAACCTAAAATTAATTGAAGAAAGGAATGAAACTTCACAAGAAAATGAAAGAGAAAGAATTCTGTTTTACCTTAGATTGGTTCTTTGAGATGTAGGAAGAATGAATCACGATAGAATCTCCTCCTTAGGCTTCTAGATAGGAAGAAATCACACCAATTTTGAAGTTTGGAAGAGTTTGGAAAGAGTGAGGAGAGGCGGTATGCAGATTAGGGGCGGCGGTTCTCCGCCGCCCTAATACGCTTTATAGGAGGGTGTTCGGCGGTTCCATCAAGCTTGAAAGCAGGTTCCACCGCTGTGGTTCGACTACCCAAAGGTTCCACCGCCGAATCGGGTGATACTGCGCCGTGCCGATAGCACAAAACCACTTGGATTTTAATGTTTTTGTTTTTTTTTTTTTTTTTTTTAAAAAATCTCAGAGATGGATGAAGTCAAAAGAAATAAATCCATGGACAATCCGAATCAAATTGATGGAAATCATAGTTTAAACATAATTTTAAGAAAAGACATAAAAAAGGTTACTTACTTGGGCAGTTTAGCATGCCTAATTCCTTCTAATAAAATCAAATTGTTCCTCATTTAAAGGTTTCGTAAAAATGTCCGCTAATTGATGATTTGTATCAACAAAATCAAGAGTGACATTTCTACTACTTACATGATCACGTATAAAGTGATGCCTGATGTCAATGTGCTTAGTGCGAGTGTTGGATTGCATTTTTAGTTAGACAAATTGCACTCGTGTTATCACACTTTATAGGAATATTTTTAAGTAGATTCCATAGTCCTCTAGTGTATTTTTCATCCAAATAACTTGCATGACAAAGATGCACTAGCAGCTATATATTCAACTTTCAACTGTAGATAGTGCAATCAATTTTGTTTCTTGGAAGTCCAAGAAACAAGTGCATGTCCTAGAAATTGGCATGTTCCGGATGTGCTTTTTCTATCTAGTTTACATCCACCAAAATCCGCATCTGCATAAGCTTTCAAACTAAAGTTTTCAGATTTTGGATACCATAATCCAAGATTAGGGGTCCCTTTAAGATATCTAAGAATCCTCTTGACCGCTTTCAAGTGAGATAGCTTAGGATTAGCTTGAATCTTGCACATAGCCCTACACTGAACATGATATCAGGTCTGGTTGCAGTGAGATAAAGCAGGCTACCTATCATGCCCCTATAAGTTTTTTGATCAAAGCTTTCTCCATTTTCATCCATATCTAATTTAGTGGAGGTGCTCATAGGAGTGCTAATTTCCTTTGATCCATCCATATTGAATCGTTTTAACAATTCCAATGTGTATTTTGATTGATTTAGAAATATACCATTACTTAGTTGCTTGATTTGAAGTCCTAAAAGAAATTTAGTTCTCCCATTAGGCTCATCTCAAATTCATCACTCATATCTCTTAGCAAATAAATCACATAGTGATTTATCACAAGATCCAAAAATGATATCATCAACATAAATTTGAACAATAAGAAAATTGTTTTCAAAATGTTTAATAAACAATGTAGTATCAACCTTGCCTTTAGTGAAATTATTTGAAATCAAGAAAGAACTAAGCCTCTCATACCAAGCCCTAGGGGCTTGTTTAAGACCATATAAGGCCTTAGTTAGCTTAAATACATGGTTAGGAAATAGAGAGTTTTCGAATCCGGTGGTTGTTCAACATAAACTTCTTGAAATAAAACCATTTAAAAACGCACTTTTGACATCCATTTGAAATAATTTAAAATCTTTACTACTAGCATAGGCAAGGAGCATCCTAATGGCTTCCAATCTTGCCACCGGGCGAAGGTTTCTTCATAATCGATACCTTCTTCTTGGTTGAAACCTTTGGCCACTAGTCTAGCCTTGTTTCTAACCACGATATCAAGATTCATCTTGCTTGTTTCTAAAGACCCACTTAGTACCAATAACTAAGTGGTCATTAGGTCTAGGAACAAGCTTCCATACCTCATTCCTCTCAAATTGATTCAATTCTTCTTGCATTGCGATAACCCAAGAATCATCTTTTAGGGCCTCAACAATGCATTTTGGTTCAACTTGAGAAAGAAAGGCAGCATGGGCACAAAAATTTTTGAAAGAAGAGCGAGTTTGAACCCCTTTCGATGCATCTCCTATAATTAACTCCTTGGGATGAGCATCTACATACTTCCATTCCTTTGGTAAGGAAGCTTGGGAAGAAGATGCATCCAAGATGTTATTTTGAGGAGAGGGTTCATTCAAATTCAAATCATCAAGACAAAATCATCATCAAAATCTTTTTCTTAAATTCGAAACTTCATTAAAAACCACATGAATAGATTCTTCTATAAGTAAGGTTCTCTTGTTGAAAACACGAAAAGCCTTAGAAACGGAAGAATAACCAAGAAATATGCCTTCATTGGATTTTGCATCGAATTTTCCTAAGGCATCCTTTTCATTCAAAATAAAGCATTTGCAACCAAAACTTTAAAGTAAGAAACATTGGGTTTTTATCATTCCATAATTCATATGGAGTTTTGGATAGGATGGTCTCACTAGAACTCTATTCATCACATAGCAAGTCGTATTCACGGCTTCGCCCAAAAATATTTTGGTAAATTATATTCATTTAACATGGTTCTAGCCATTTCTTGCAAACTTCTATTTTTCCTTTCTACTACTCCATTTTGTTGTGGATTTCTTGAGTAGAGAAGTTGTGATTGTATCCGTTTGTTTCACATAAATTTTGGAAGTCATGATTTTGAAATTCACCTCCATGATCACTTCATTGATGAGATCATAAAGCCTTTTTCATTTTGAGTGAGTTTACAAAATTTAGAGAAACATTTGAAGCAATCACTTTTATGAGCCAAAAATAGGTCCAAGTGTATCTACTATAGTCATCCACAATTACAAAAGCATATTTGCTACCACCTAGGCTTGTTATGTCAATTGGTCCAAATAAGTCCAAGTGGATCAATTGCAATGGTCTAGTGGTGCTAATGTGATTTTTTGATTTGAAACTAGTCTTTATTTGTTTTCCTAGTTGACATGCATCACATACCTTATCCTTAACAAATTTCGTGTTTGGGATACCTCTTACTAAATCTCTAGATGAAATCTTAGAGATTAGTTTCATGCTTGCATGGCCTAGCCTCCTATGCCAAAGCCAAGCGTCATCATTCAAAACCGAAAAACACATTTCATTACTTAATTTATCAATATTTATTGTGTAGACATTGTTTTGTTTTAAAGCAATCATGGATATGTTGTTGTTGGGTTTTTCAATAATGCAAACATTGGATTCAAATTTAACAACATAACCTTTATCACATAGTTGACTAATACTTAAAAGATTATGTTTTAAACCATCAACTAGTAACACATCATCAATTGAAAAACTTGATTTGTTACCTATGGTTCCCTTGCCAATGATTTTACCCTTGTTGTTGTCTCCGAAAGTGACATATCCTTCTTCTTTGCTAGAGAGCATAGAGAAATGAGATGGATCTCCTGGTCATGTGCCTTGAGCATCCACTATCAAGATACCATTTCTTGCTCCTAGCTTGTGAGTTTGTCAAAAGAGGATTGTTTTTAGGTACCCATTTGATTTTGGGTTCCTTACAAATTGATCTACTTATTTTGTAATTTGTCATTGAATTGTTTATGGTTCCTTTAGGAACCCATATCAACTTTTGTGGACAAATTTTCTTGAATGGACATTTGTAGGTAACATGTCCCGTTTTGCAACAAAAATTACATTTCAAATAGGGTGATACATGCAATGTAGACCCTTTAACAAAGGTGGTGGGATTTTGGTGAGAACCTCTCACAAATCCGATACCACTTCTATTTCCGACATGACCTTTGTTAGCAAGAATCATGTCTAAGCCCTTGCTACCGACCTTAAACTTGTTTAGGGTCTCTTTGAGTAGCAAGTTCTCCCTTTTTGTTGCATCTAAGTCTTCACACTTAGAGCATGGGGGTAGAGAAGGGTTTTGAAGACTATTGAATTTACTTTGTAATAAAGCATGCTCTTTCTTAAGTAAATTGAACTTCTTACTAATAGTTCTACATTCATCAAACAACTCATGAAAAGCCATAGAAAGTTCATCGAAAGATAACTCTTCATTAAGTAACTCACTAACCTCTTCTCCAAATGCCATTAGAGCGAAATTTGCCTCCTCTTTGTTGCTAGCCTCTTCAATCTCGAGTCACTTGAATCATCCCATGTGGCCTTCAAGGCTTTTTTTTCTTCTTGAATTGCTTCTTCTTGGCTTGAGGGCATTCATTCTTGAAGTGTCCGCTTCTTGCATTCGTAGCAAATGACTTGGTCCTTTTTGTGTTCAAATTTGCTTTTGTGTCATTTTTGAACTTGTTCTTTCTTATGAATTTCTTAAACTTTCGAGTTAGAAGTGCAATGTCATTGTCACTATCCTCATCACTTGATGTTCCTTTCAAGTGGTCTTCTTGTGTTCTAAGTGCCATATCCTTCCTGTTCTTTGGAAGGGGTTCTCAAGCTCTTCATGAGCATGGCACGTCATCTCGTAAGTCATTAGAGATCCAATAAGTTCTTCAATGGGAAATACTTTAAGATCCTTGGCCTCTTGAATGGTCATGTGACCTTTGGATCCCAACACTTTGGAAGGATCTTAAAATCTTAGTTACCAATTCAAAATTCGAAAACCTTTACCAAGAGCTTTAAGTCCATTGATGACATCCGTAAAGCGGGTGTACATGTCTCCAATGGACTCATTTGGTTTCATCCGAAAAAGTTCAGAGGAATGCACAAGAATGTTGATTTTGGACTCCTTCACTCGGCTAGTGCCTTCATGAGTGATTTCAAGAGTGCGCCAAATATCAAAAGCCGATTCACAAATGGAAACCCGATTAAACTCATTCTTATCAAGTGCACAAAATAAGGCATTCATAGCCTTTGCATTGAGAGCGAAAATCTTCTTCTCCGACTCATTCCATTCACTCATCGGAAGAGAAGATTTTGCGAAACCATTTTCGACAATGTTCCAAAGTTCGAAGTCCATGGAGATAAGAAAATTCTCATCGAGTCTTCCAATACGTATAATCCGACCCATTGAACATGGGTGGACGAGTAATGGAGAGACCCTCTTGCATACCGGAGTAGGCCATCTCTCTTGGGTTTTAAACCAATATGAGAGCAAACCTTGCTCTGATACCAATTGAAAGGATCAAAAGGCACTAAGAGGGGGGGGTGAATTAGTGCAGCGGATTAAACTCGTATTCTTGAAACCGATTTCTCAAAGAAACACAAGTTCGTGGAAGAATTCGATTCGACGAAAGAGAACTTGAAAGTAATTGCTAAGAACTTGCAGCCAAGAAATGAAGTGATTTCAGAAATGTAAACACTCACACATTTGAGGAGACAATGATGTATAGTGGTTCGGTCAAATGACCTACATCCACTCTTGAAGCCTTTGCAATGAGGCTCCGCTCTTCCACTAGCAAGTCCTTTGAAGGGGAAGGATCAAACACCCTTTTACAACCCTTTACAAGATGTTCACACTTGTACAAGATCTCTCAAGAAGAAGAAAGGTGAACACTTAGCAAAGAATACAACACTTTTCAAAGACTCTTCAAAAGCTCAAGACTCAAACTTTTTGCTCAAAAGGGTAACCCTTTCAGCTGAGAAAGGGGGGGTATTTATAGATCCAAAAGTGGATTTAAAATTGGGCTCCAAATTCCAAGTGAATTTGGAGTCCCAGATTGTGGTCAAAGCGGTGCCACCGCTTTGTCGAAGGCGGTGCCACGCTCAGTGTCGATCTTTGATCGACGTGTGAAGCGTGCCACCGCCAGCAGCGTGCTACGCTCGATCCGGTGGATCGAAGGTGCCCGCTCAGCCAGCGGTTCCACCGCCGTCGTGATGAACAAAGGGCGGTACTACGCTTGCATAGCGTTCCACCGCTGTGTGTGTGTCAGGCGGTGCTACGCTCAGTGGCGTTCCACCGCTTTGAGCAGCAGTTCCACCGCCTTCAGTATGTTTCCACCGCCCCAGGCTTGGGCGGTTCCACCTCTTGCCCCCATTCGACAGGCGAATGGGGCCTGTTTGGTCCTCAACTTGACACAGTAGTGGCCTGGTTGGCTCCTATTGAATTTTGGGCAGGATTTATTTCTTAAATCCTTGCTCTACTCATGTGCAAATTTACGAACATAACTTAACGTGATTTGATCGGACACCCTTCAAGTCGACTTCCAAGTGAGTACTACGGCGAGATTCAGCAGCCTCCGATGCTTCCTCGGATTGCTGCCATGGTCTCCTGAAGATACTCCAAGCCCAACTAGTCTTCTACTGGTTTCGAATTTTCCCTGGAAGTTCCGCGAACCTTCGACGATCTTTGAAATGGACTTTCAAAACTTCGACAAGTCCTCGAGTTGATCTTGGATGGTTCCTAAGCAACTCTTCCGAAAATCTCTCGACTTCCGATGAACCACCGACGGACTTGGCCTTGATAAATCACGTTATGTTTTCCATCGTAGTAATTCCTGCACACTCATCTCAACAAAGAGATTAATACAAATATTTCACCACTTGATTTCATCATCAAAATCCGAGATTTAACAGTCGGAGCTCCATGATTATATTCTAGCCAATTGTACTATTGAATAGCATCACCTTCAAGGTGGATGATAGCAATCTCCACCATAGCATTATCCGACGTTCGGTAGTAGTGAAAGTAACGTTCGGCGTGTGAAATCCACCCCGCCGGGTCTCCTTCTTCCCATCGTGGGAAGTCCACCCTCATGCGTGGCTGAAGCATGTCTGAGGGCTATCCCTCCTCTGGGGTCCTTTCTAAATTCTCTCCTTGCTGCAGTTTGGTTGGACTCGGTGGTTGTCCAATTCTGAATTTTGCAAACAAAACGCGCAATTTGTCTTCCAAGTGCGATTCAAGCCGTGATTCAATCCGAGATTTCCATGCTTCAAATCTAGCATCAATTGGATCTTGAGAAGCCATAGCATATGCCTGTAGATCAGAGATACCCTTGTCTTTTTTCTGTTGATGGGTTAATGGCATGGGTTGGTGGAAGGTTTGGACAATAGATCGGTGATTAAAGGGTTCAGCTGTAATGGTTTATTGCTTTGGGCTATGGATTTTGATGCTGTTAGGGTTATGAAACTATGTTATGATGGCTGCATCTTAAGGCTAGAGGGATGCCCTAGAGACATCTTTGCTTGTGGCAGCAAGGTGGCTAGGGTTTGGTAGGTTACGGAGAAGAAAAAAGGATAAAGGTGCAACACCAGATTTTTTGCCGAAAAAATTCCAACAGTAAAGATGTAATTTTTTTATAAATTTTCAAAAGAGATTCAAGTAAAACTCAAAGGAGATCTACTAATAAGGAAGAGGTAATGCTGTTAAAAATTTCGTAGAAAGAAACAACAGCAAGAGGTTTGGCAAAATTGAGGATCACGGAGAGGTATTATAACAGATTTTTACGTCTAAAGTGCAGCAGCTTGGACGTAAAAGATAAGTGATTTATATTGAGAATTTTTCGACAAAACCAAAGGAAAAACCACTGTTAGGAAGTGTCAAAGTTGTCGTAAAAATTTTATAGAGATTTGGATAGAAAAAATACAGTAGCAAGATTAAAAAGACAGTGCTATGCGGCTGAGATTCTACAGTGCAACTTTCGTTGTAGAGATGAAAACTTTACGACGAAAAGTTTATGCAGCAATATAGGAACGAATTTTTTTAGATTTTTTTGAATAAGGATAACTAAATTGCAGCAATAGTAAGGTAGATAACCAGAATCTGTTGCAATTCATGGGAAGATCAAAGGATGATCTACGGTGGTGGAGATGACGGCGTAATTCAGCGATGATCTTCTAAGCAATTGTGGGAATTACTTTGGGCGGTTGTGGAGGGCTGGTGGATGGCTGTGAAAGGGCAACGAGATGTCAAGAATGCTGCTCTGATACCAAGTGTTAGAAACCTTACGGATTCTAAGCTTGGGGTTGATCTCTATAGGGGATCGACCTCCTTGGAACTCTATAGGGGTTCCTTCCTCCAAGTTGCTGCTCAAAGACTGCTAAAATATTGATCTATTCATTGATGAAAAGAGGATGAATACATGGCTATTTATAGGGCTTTTAAACCCCAACTCCTAATAAGACTCTTACTCAAGACTCCTACTTCTAACCAACTTCTAATTAGGACTCCTTCTCTAGTATGACTCCTAATTCTAATAGGACTCTTTCCCTAATAGGACTCCTACTTTTAATAGGACTCTCTTCTCTAGTAGGACTCCTAATTCTAATAGGACTCTTTCCCTAATAGGACTCCTACTTTTAATAGGACTCTTTCTATAATAGGACTCCTATTTCTAATAGGACTCATTTTCTAAGAAGCAACCTAACCCTAACATAGTCGGCCTCTTCACCTCTTTAATAGGGGTCGACTAGATAGGATTTACATGAATGTCCTTATCAATGAAACTAAATTAGGACTCTCATAGCTAGAGTCCTAACAGTAGGTGACCACAAACTTATCCAAATACCTCTTGAATAGCTGGTTCATAAGAGTGTAGAATGTGGCTAGAGCGTTGGTTAAGCTGAAAGGCATCACCAAGAACTCAAATGCTCCATACTTGGTCACACAGGTAGTCTTTGCTTCATCACCTTCAACAATACGCACCTTCCAATACCCCGACCGAAGGTCGAGTTTGGAGAATTCATAATGTTTTCCATGCCAGCAACTTGAAAGCCTACCACTTCGATCCGCAAGATACTTTCCGAGGTATTTCAAGTCGACAACCTCCCACCAGAGCCTCCTACAAGAAGCGAGTTGAGACCATTTTAGTGGATTGTAAGATAAAGCTACCCAATGGAGCTGAACAGATCGAATACTTGGTGAAGTGGCGGAAGCTTCCTAGAACTGAAGCTAGTTGGGAGCAGAAGATGCCGTTCGACATGAAGAAGCAACCATCAAAGCTTACCAGCAAGCGTTGACGAGGGCGTCGATAATTTAAGTAGGGGAGAATGTCACGAACGGTCATCGCACACTCGCAGCAACTTCGTTCAACATACCATTCGTTGCTTCCCCATGTTTGTACTTATCCTTGGCAGCCTATTTTGTCATACTTTTGGTGTGTTTCCCATATAAAAATATAAGAAATAGCAGGTTGCAGCACTACAAAACGACCGCTCACTGCATCTTCCCAAAACCCCCCAAAATGACTCCGTTTTCACATGTCGCAGGTTGATTTCTACAGCCCGCAGCCCTGCACAAAAAGTCAACCATCTCAGCAACCTGGAACCCCCTGGGTGGCATAGGGCTGGATGGGGTTTTGGTATATTGTTGGGCGTTGAACACTTTCATAAGTTTGCACGTCAACTTGATGGAAACTTGCCTTCGCGCCCGGCACCCGGGGAGTAGTTGTTTATGAACTTACAACTGCTCATTCACCTTTCTAAAGTCCTTGTTTTCCTCCTCTCTTTCTATGTTTTCCTACACTCCAAGTGCTTGCTCAATTGCTTGTAAAGCTTCCCTCTTCGCGAGACATCAGGACTTGTCCGTCACTCATTTTTAAAGCTAATCAACTTCTCTTTTTACAGGTCCTGCAGGACCTGCACGAGGTTGCAGCTCGACTGACCCTTTGCGGATGCATATGTCGCAAGGGTGCCTTAAGACTTAGGCAATTCCAACTAAGTCTGATCGAAGTGAGCACAAGGATGCTTCTCGAGTTAGACAACTCGACTTAGACAACTCCAGCTAAGTCCATATTTGCCACAATGGTGCCTCACCACTTAGACAATTCTAGCTAAGTGTGTGACATTATGGTATCAAAGCAGGTAAGCAATTTGAGCAAGCAGCGAAGAAACTTCACAATCTCGCCATGGCGAAATATCGTGGTGAATCGAGCAAGATGGGGCAAGCTGGATTATTGCCCCAAGCAGCCGCAGGTGGGCTGCATGTGCAAACTCGCTCCCTCACTGTTAGTGCCGCTTAAGAAGAGCGAGATAGTAGATATGATGAGCGAGAAGTTGGCTACTCACCACGAGCGGAGGAGGCACAATCTGGAGCACCGACTGGGAAAATGAGCCATAGAGAAAGGATCATAGCGGTAGAAACCCGCTTGGATATTCTTGAAGTGAGCTTGGAGGAACTCTACCAAGGCCAACATAGGCTTTTTGGGGTAGAGAGCTCACAAGAGGAAGCCGAATCTTGGATCGACAAGGCTAAAGCCTTAGTCGACCGACTAACAGATGATACCAAGGACTCCGTACAACATCTGCGAGAAATGGTGGTGGAACTCACTTCCAAAGTGACAGTGCTCATAAGGGCGCTAAATGTGGGAAGCAACACCCGCATTGCGCAGACACAAAGCTTCAGAGCGCCCGACCCACATTGTTATGGGGGTGCTAGAGATGTGAAGGAGCTCGAAAATTTTCTGTTTGATATGGAATAGTACTTCCGGGCTATAGGGCCAGACTCTAAGGACACCAAAGTTTTGATAGCGACCATGTATCTAAATGGAGATGCAAAGCTTTGGTGGAGAACCCGTTGGGAAGAGATTCAACAAGGTCGATGCCGAGTGGATAAATGAGATGACTTGAAGCGTGAGTTGAGAACTCAATTCCTGCCCGAGAACACTGAGTTCATTGCAAGGAGGAAGTTAAGACAACTCCACCAAACGACTTCTATTTGGGACTATGTGAAGTAATTTTCTGCACTAATGCTGGATATTCAAGACATGTCTGAAAAAGATAAGCTATTCAGCTTTCTTGACGGCCTGAAGCCATGGGCTCAATAGGAACTTTATCGACGGAATGTCACTGATGTGATCGGAGTAATTGCAGCCGCAGAAAGGCTCACCGACTTTGTTTCTTCAGAGGACCCGAGGAAGAAGAAACAATCTACAGAAAATTATCATTCAAAGCATCCTCCTGGGAAGGAATCTGGAGGTAAGCAAAGGAAGAAGAGTTTCCATAAGAGGCCGAACTCAGATGGCAAGGCCTCAAGACCTAGTAGATGCTTCTTATGCAGAGGGCCACACAGGATATGGGAATACCCACAAAAGCAGGCACTCAATGCCTTGTCAGCTTCCATAAACCCCCCCAAGCCAGACAAGGGCAAGATAGTTGCTCTTAATCCGAGTAGCTCTGAATTTGGTAGCGACAATGAGAAGTCGCAAGGACCCCGAATGGGTGCGATGCGTTTGTTGAATGCATTGTGAGGTCAAGTGGGGGAGAACCTGAAGCCGAAGCAACAAAAAGCAGGAAGCAGTGAGCTGATGTATGTAAAAATCAGACTCAACGTCTAAATCACTCGAGCAATGGTGGACACAGGTGCTACCCACAACTTCATCGTTGATCGAGAAGCAAAACGACTTGGGCTAATCTTAGAGAAGAACCCAAGTCGGATGAAGGCGGTTAACTCGGAGGCCAAGTGAATCTTCGAGCTAACAAAGGGAGTCTCCATCATGATCGGATCATGGAGCAGGCGTACAAACATGATGACGGTGCCATTGGATGACTTCCAAGTGATTCTTGGAATGGAGTTCATGCACGCAGCAAAGTTGCTGCTGATGCCGTTCCTAGACTCCTTATGTCTGATGGGAGGTGACAACCCCTGTGTGGTTCCCATCTCTCGAAGAGGAACCCAAGATCCCTAACAACTATCGGCGTTGTAATTGAAGAAAGGTGTACGTAAAGGAGAGTTAACCTTCGTGGTAGTTGTAAAGCTGGAAACACTCGACTGGGAGGCCATTCAAGAACCTGTTGTAGTGGCAAACATTCTGAAGGAGTTCATAGATGTTATGCCACCTGAGTTGCCAAAAACTCTGCCACCATGCAGAGGCATAGATCATCTTATTGAGCTGGAGTTGGGAGTGAAGCCTCCAGCGAGACCACCATACCGTATGCCCCCTCCTGAGTTGGCAGAGCTCAGAAAGTAGTTAGATGAACTGCTAAGCGGTGGTCTCATCCACAGTTCCAAAGCACCATTCGGAGCTCTAGTTCTCTTACAGAAGAAGCAAGATGGGAGTCTCCGACTATACGTCGATTATCGAGCCCTTAACAAGGTGACCGTGAAGAACAAATATCTTATCCCGCTCATTACGAACTTGTTCGATCAATTGGACAAAGCAAAGTATTTCTCCAAACTCGACCTTCGGTCAAGGTATTGGCAAGTGCGTATTGCTAAAGGTGATGAAATGAATACTACCTATGTGACCAGATATGGAGCGTTTGAGTTCTTGGTGATGCCTTTTGGCTTAACCAATGCTCCAGTCACATTCTGTACTCTTATGAACCAGCTATTCAAGGAGTATTTGGATAAGTTTGTGATTATCTATTTGGACAATATCGTCATCTACAGCTGAACACTTGAGGAGCATATTGAGTACCTTCGAACAATTTTTAAAGTTCTCAAGGAGAATACTTTGTTCATGAAAAGAGAGAAGTGCTATTTTGCTCAGACGGAGATCTTATTCTTAGGACATCGAATTGGAAATGTTTCCATTCGAATGAACAAGTCAAAGGTGCAAGCTATGGCAGAATGGTGTACTCCAAGGAAGGTGCTAGAGCTGAGATCCTTCCTTGGTTTTGTGAACTACTATCGGCGCTTCATAATGGGGTATTCAAAGCACATAACTCCACTGACAGAGTTGCTGAAAAAGGAGCAGCCTTAGAGATAGCCTGACAAATGTGAAGCAGCATTCCAAGACCTAAAGGCTGCCATTTTGAAAGAACTGGTGCTCAAATTGCCAGATTATAGGAAGCCCTTCGAAGTTTATACAGATGCTTCAAACTTCACTATTGGGGGAGTACTTATGCATGGGGGCCACCTAGTGGCCTACGAAAGCCGCAAGCTCAACGAGATCGAGCGACGATATCCAGTGCATAAGAAGGAGATGATAGCGGTAATCCACTATTTACGGGTGTGGTGACACTACCTTCTCGAATCGCGATTTGTACTGAGGACAGACAACATTACTTTGAGTTACTTTCAGACTCAAAAGAAGCTCTCTCCAAAGCAAGCACGATGGTAGGACTTCCTAGCAGAATTTGATATGGTAATGGAGTACAAGCCCGAAAAAGTAAATGTTGTAGTCGATGCGTTGAGTCGGAAGGTGGAGTGAGTGAATGCTATGCAACTGGAGGGCAGAGGCCAAGCAAGTTAGTTACACTCCAACTTCCTATCTTGGATCAAGGATGGACTGTACAGTGATCCCTAAGCAGTAACCTTGATGCAACTAATCCAAGAAGGCAAGGCACGATGATTTTGGATCCAGGAGAGACTCGTCTATACCAAAGGGAATAGAGTTTATGTCCCTTGAGTAGATAATTTAAGGCGCGAACTCTTGAAGGAGTGTCACAATTCCCTTTGGGCGGGACATCCGGGCATTCACCGAACATTGGCTCTCATGGAGAGGGCCTTTTACTGGCCAAAAATGGGGACAGATGTAGAGGAATATATTCAAACATGCCTAACTTGTTAACAAGACAAGGTGGAGCAACGGAAGTCGGTGGGACTTTTAGAGCCGTTGTCCGTACCAGAAAGGCCATGGGAGAGCATTTCTTTAGACTTCATATCAAGCTTGCCAGCAGTAGGGGGACTCGGATCGATACTTGTGGTGGTCGATCGATTTTCGAAGTACGCAACCTTCATTGCTGCACCCCTACATTGTTCAGTAGAGGAAGCGGCGAAGCTAATGATGAAGAATGTGGTGAAGTATTGGGGAGTCCCGCATAATATCATAAGTCATCGAGATACTCGATTTCTGGGACGATTCTGGACCGAGCTATTCAAATTGTTGGGGTCGAAGCTATACTTCTCCACAAGCCTCCACCCCTAGACAGATAGCCAAACTGAGAGAATAAACTCGCTCTTAGAGCAGTATCTTTAGTACTACGTGAGTGCCAACCAACGAGATTGGGTGAAGCTATTGGACATAGCTCAATTCTCCTACAACCTGTAGCGGAGCTCTGCATCCAACAAGAGCCCCTTCGAGATCATCACAGGACAATAGCCGTCGACTCCTCACACTTTGGTTATTGGATATACTGGGAGTAGTCCATCCACATATCACTTGACAAAAGAATGGCATAGAAATACAGATATTACGTGGGCCTACTTGGAGAAGGCGGCCAAAAGGATAAAGAAGTGGACAGACTTGGGAAGGTGACGACAAGAATTCAAAGTCAATGATTTGGTATTAGTGAAGCTCCAACCGGCATCACTCCAGTTCTTTTGGAACAAGGTGCACAAAGAATTGGTGCACAAGTATGAAGGCCTCTTCTCAATTATCAGTAGGGTGGGCAACATCTTCTACAAGTTACAACTGCCGACGTGGCTCAGAATTCATAATGTTTTCCATGCCAGCAACTTGAAAGCCTACCACTCCAATCTGCAAGATGCTTCATAAGACTTTTCAACTCAACAACCTCCCACCAGAGCCTCCTACGAGAAGCGAGTTGAGACCATTTTAACGGATCGTAAGATAAAGCTACCCAATGGAGTTGAACAGATCGAATACTTAGTGAAGTGGCGGAAGTTTCCTAGAACCGAAGCCAGTTGGGAGCTAGAAGATGCCCTCTAACATGAAGAAGCAACCATCAAAGCTTACCAGCAAGGGTCGATGAGGGCGTCGATAGTTTAAGTGGGGGAGAATGTCACGAACGGTCATCGCATACTCACAGCAACTTCGTTCAACATGCTGTTTGTCACTTCCCCATGTTTGTACTTATCCTTGGTAGCCTATTTTGCCATACTTTTGGTGTGTTTCCCATATAAAAATGTAAGAATAATAGGTTGCAGTGCTGTAGGACGACCGCCGCTTCATCTACCCAAAAACCCCCAAAATAGCTCCGTTTTCGCATGCCATGGGCTGATTTCTATAGCCCATAGCCTCACACGAAATGTCAGCCATCTCAACACCCTAGAACCCCCTGGGTGGCACAGGGCTAGATGGGGCTTCGGTATATTGTCGGGCGTTGAACACTTTCATAAGTTTGCATGTCAACTTGATGGAAACTTGCCTTCACGCCTGGCACCCAGGGAGTAGTTGTTTGCGGACTTGCAGCTGCTCATTCACCCTTCTAAAGTCCTTGTTTTCCTCCTCTCTTTCTCTATTTTCCTGCATTCTAAGTGCTCGCTCAATTGCTTGTAAAGCTTCCCTCTTCGCGAGACGTCGGGACTTGTCCGTCGCTCATTTTCAAAACTAATCAACTTTTCTTTTTATAGGTCCTACGGGACTTGCACGAGGTTGCAGCTCGGCTGACCCTTTGTGGATGTGTATGTCGCAAGGATGCCTCAAGACTTAGGCAATTCCAGCTAAGTTTGATTGAAGTGGGCGCAAGGGTGCTTCTCGACTTAGACAACTCCAGCTAAGTCCATGTTTGCCGCAAAGGTGCCTCACCACTTAGACAATTCTAGCTAAGTATGTGACAGATAGTAGTTCACAAAATTAAGGAAGGATCTCAGCTCTGGCACCTTCCTTGGAGTTCTCTATTCTACTATAGCTTGCATCTTTGATTTGTCCATTCGGATAGAACCATTGCTGATTCGATGCCCCAAGAATAAGATCTTCGTCTGAGCAAAGTAGCACTTCTCTCTTTTCACGAATAAAGTATTATCCCTAAGAATTTTAAAAATTATTCGAAAGTGCTCAATATGCTCCTCAAGTGTTTAGCTATAGATGATGATATCGTCCAAGTAGACGATCACAAACTTATCCAAATACTCCTTAAATAGTTGGTTCATAAGAGTGCAGAATGTGGCTGGAGTGTTGGTTAAGCCGAAAGGCATTACCAAGAACTCAAACGCTCCATACCTGGTCACACAGGTAGTCTTCGCTTCATCACCTTCAGTAATACGCACCTGTCAATACCCCGACCGAAGGTCGAGTTTGGAGAAATACTTTGCATTGCCCAGTTGGTCGAACAAGTCCACAATGAGTGGAATGAGATATTTATTCTTAACAGTCACCTTGTTGAGGGCTCGATAGTCGACGCATAGTCGGAGACTCCCATCTTGCTTCTTCTGGAAGAGAACTAGAGCTTCGAATGGTGCTTTAGAACTGCGGATAAGACCATTGCTTAGTAGTTCATCTAACTGCTTTCTGAGCTCTACCAACTCGGGAGGGGGCATGTGGTATGGTGGTCTCGCTGGAGGTTTCACTCCCGGCTCTAGCTCAATAAGATGATTGTTTGGACTCTAGCTATGAGAGTCCTAATTTAGTTTCATTGATAAGGGCATTCATGTAAATCCTATCTAGCCAACTCCTATTAAAGAGGTGAAGAGGCCGGCTAGGTTAGGGTTAGGTTGCTTCTTAGAAAAGGAGTCCTATTAGAAATAGAAGTCCTATTAGAGAAAGAGTCCTATTAGAAGTAGGAGTCCTATTAGAGAAAGACTCCTATTAGAAGTAGGAGTCCTATATTCCGCCGTCATCTCCACCACCGTAGATCATCCTTTGATCTTCCCGTGAATTGCAACAACATAAAAAATCGTAGCCCAAAACAATAAACCATTACAGCCGAACCCTTCTATCACCGATCTATTGTCCGAATCTTCCACCACCCTGTGTCATTAACCCGTCAACAGAAAAAAAGACAGGGGCATCTCTGATCTATAGGCATATGCTATGGCTTCTCAAGATCCAATTGATATCAAATTTGAAGCATGGGAATCTCGGATTGAATCACGGCTTGAATCGCACTTGAAAGACAAATTACGCGCTTTGTTTGCAGAATTTAGAATTGGACAACCACTGAGTCCAACCAAATTGCAGTAAAGAGAGAATTTAGAAAAGACCCCAGAGAAGGAGGGATAACCCTCGGATATGCTTCAACCATGCATGAGGGTAGACTTCCCACGATGGAAAGAAGGAGACCCGACGGGGTGGATTTCGCACGCCGAACGTTACTTTCGCTATTACCGAACGTCGAATAATGCTATAGTAGAGATTGCTGTCATCCACCTTGAAGGAGATGCTATTCAATGGTACAATTGGTTGGAATATAATCATGGGGCTCTGACGTGGAATCAATTTAAGAACGCACTGCTGAACCGTTTCGGACCTACGAAGTATGAAAATATCGACGGCCAACTCGTAAAGATTTGACAAACCTCTACAATTTAAGAGTACCAAACCAGGTTTGAGAAGCTATCCTACCTCTCTCGTGATTGGACTAACCATCAATTGTTAGGAACATTCATCGAAGGACTCAAGCCAGAGATAAAAAGGGAAGTTAATGCATGACAGCCCCGTACCGTGATGGCTACGATTTCTTTTGCCCGAATATAAGAAGAATGGCTTAGTCAAGATGCTCGGAGGATGAGAACCACTTCTAGAACCTCAGCATATAAACCCTCTTCTGCTCCTAGCCGTCCTTCGCTGCCAAAAAAATTGACAAGAGAAGAACTACATGACCGATCAACAAAGGGTCTTTGTTGGCATTGCGACGAGCCGTGGAACCGCGATCATCGTTGCAAAAGAGGCCGCCTCCTATTGATTGAACCTCTTGAAGACATGGAGGAGGAGGTCCAGAGCATGAGGAAGAGGTCACGGATGAAGAACAGCAGCCAATTGATATTACGATGCATGCCCTTGCTGGTTACGTGAACCCGCAAACAATGAAAGTGGGAGGATTTATGAAGCAACAACCGATAACCATTCTTATTGACACCGGGAGCACTAATAATTTTATGAACAGCAAGGTTGCTGTCCAGATGGCCTTACCTATTGAGAATTATAGTAAGTTCGATGTTAAGGTTGCAGATGGACAAATTTTGAAGTGTGATCGTAGGTGCCCACGGGTAAAACTGTTGCTGCAGGACCAAGAGATAATTGCAGATTTTTTCCTCCTCCCTCTCGATGATTATGAGGCTGTGCTTGGCATCGAATGGTTGACAACATTAGGTGATATTTCTTAAAATTTTTGAAATTAATTATGAAATTTTACAGTATAGGGAAATAGGTGATACACTGCGGGAAACGTGGGGGCGACAAAACGACGATTTGCACACAACGAATGGAGAAAGTTTTGCATAAAGCATGCAGTGGCTTTTTGGTACAACTTGAGCAGCAATCTAAGGGAGAGCCAACCAAATTTGAAGATCTAAACCTACTTTCCTTGCTTGCTAAATTTTCAGATATATTTGACGAACCACGCAGCCTACCTCCTAACCTCCGACATGATCATCGTATACCGATTCTTCCAGGCAAACCTCCAGCAAATACTCGACCATATCAGTATCCACATCTCCAAAAAGATGAAATAGAAAGGATTGTAAAAGAGATGCTTGAAATAGGAGTTATTCAGCCAAGTTGCAACCCCTACTCTTCACCGGTGCTCCTCGTACGAAAGAAAAATGGAACATAGCGAATGTGCGTTGATTACCAAGCTCTCAACGGCATAACCATCAAAGACAAGTACCCTATTCTAGTAGTAGATGAATTGCTTGATGAATTAAAGGGAGCATGAGTCTTTACAAAGCTAGACCTTCGATCCGGGTATCATCAAATACGAGTGTGTGAAGAAGACATACCGAAAACTACCTTTCGAATGCACAATGGTCACTACGAATTTCTGGTAATGCCCTTTGGTCTCACCAATGCTCCCTCCACCTTCTAGAGCCTTATGAATGATATTTTTCGGAGTTATCTTCGAAAGTTTGTGCTACTTTTCTTCGACAATATCCTTATTTACAGCCCTTCTCTTGAAAGTCATATTTAGCACTTACGACTTATTTTGATAATTTTACGAGAATATGTCCTTTTTATAAAAAAAAAATAAAGTGCAGTTTCTTCAACAAAAGGTAGAATTTCTTGGGCATATCATATCAGAGGAAGGGGTGGCAGTGGACCTCTCCAAAATTGAAGTAATGCAGAACTGACCGACCCCGAAGAACATAAAATCACTACACGGCTTTCTCGGTTTAATAGGTTACTATCGTAAGTTTGTGAAAAACTATGGAAAGATCAGTGCACCTCTTACTTTCTTATTGAAAAAAGATGCTTTCTAGTGGTCGGACAAAGCCACCACCGCCTTCGACGAACTTAAAGTTGCAATGATAACAATACCAGTACTAGCGTTACCCGACTTCGGCAAGACTTTTATTATTGAAGCCGATGCCTCCGAAGTAGGAATTGGTGTTGTACTAATGCAAGATGGCCGCCCCCTCACTTATACTAGTAAGGCATTATCTCCTTCCCATCTTAAGATGACTTTTTATGACAAGGAGATGCTTGCGATTGTACATGCAGTGTCCAAATGGAGACCGCACTTGATCGGACGACGCTTTCAAATCAAGACCGACCATAAAAGCCTAAAATATTTCTTAGAGCAGAAGATATCTTCCCCTGAGCAGCAAAAATGGGTAACAAAGCTTCTTGGATATGATTATGAAATAACTTACAAAAGGGGAAAGATAATGTTGTTGTAGATGCGCTTTCACGGCTACCCGAGCAAGTTGAATTTTTGGCTGTTTCACTTCCGACTAGCGACTTCCTTGAGGATATTAGGAGGGAATGACAAGATAATCTGGAAACGAGTAAAATTATAAAAAATTGGAGGAAGCACCAAGCTCCATGGCTCATTACAATTGGGACTCAAAGGACTTGCGATATAAAGGACGCATTGTGCTTGTGTCAAATTCTACTTACATAAAGATCATCCTTCAAGAGATGCATTCCACACTTGCAGCCGGGCACTCCAGGTTCTTTAGAACCTATAAAAGAATTAAGTAAAATTTTTTATTGGATAGGGATGAAAAATATTATTGCTGAATTTGTAGCACATTGTGATGTATGTCAACGACACAAAGACGAGACAGTGGCAAGTCTCGGAAAGTTGCAACCTCTACCCATCCCAGAATCAATATGGACTAATATATCAATGGATTTCATCGAAGGGCTTCCCTCATCATAAGAAAAAGGTATAATTTTTGTCATGGTTGATCGCCTTACAAAGTATGCTCGCTTTTGTGTCATCTGTAATCCTTACACTGCTTCTAGTATTGCTTGAATCTTTATAGAGAATATTATAAAATTACATGGGATGCCGAGATCTATTGTAAGTGATCATGATAGGGTCTTCACGAGCAAATTTTGGACAGAGTTATTCCAGATGCAGGGCACTAAATTAAAGATGAGTATGGCATATCACCCACAAACCGATGGTCAAACTGAAGTGGTGAACAGGTGTTTGGAGACATACCTTAGATGCTTCACCAATGACCGACCAAAAGAATAGACAAAGTGGCTTTCTTGGGCCGAGTGGAGGTATAATACAACTTATCATTCCTTCACAAAATGTACTCCCTATGAGGTCATATATGACTGACCCCCCTTATAATTCCAAAATATGTGTTGGGCACCTCTAAAGTAGAACAAGTAGATAGGAAACTATAAGACAGAGACAAAATGCTGAAGTTGCTAAAAGATAATCTCACTGCAGCACAAGTAAGGATGAAACAATAATATGATCAACACAAAGGTGAAAGAGAATTTTTAGTAGGAGATTGGGTCTTCCTACGGCTCCAGCCATACAAGCAAACATCAATCCAAACCAGAGCATTTGTGAAGCTTTCACCTCGGTTCTATGGACCATACCAGATTTTTGAGCGCATCGGAGCAGTAGCATATAGATTGGACTTACCCGCCAGTTCTCGAATCCATCCAGTCTTCTATGTATCATGTTTGAAGCTTAAGTTGGTTTAACATGAGATAGCCCAAAGCTATCTACCAAATATAACTATCCAAGGAGAGCTCCAGACCCAACCAAGTGCCATTATTGATCGACGGATCGTGACTCGACGACGACGACCTGCTACTGAAGTGTTAATACAGTGGGTAAACCTACCAGCAGAAGATGCCACTTGGGAGAACTATAATGACTTGAAGATCAAATTCTCAGAATTCATGGAACGTCAACCTCGAGGACAAGGTTGATTTGAAGAGGGCGGGTCTGTTATGACTCTAGCTATGAGAGTCCTAATTTAGTTTCATTGATAAGTACATTCATGTAAATCCTATCTAGCCGACCCCTATTAAAGAGGTGAAGAGGTCGGCTAGGTTAGGGTTAGGTTGCTTCTTAGAAAAGGAGTCATATTAGAAATAGAAGTCTTATTAGAGAAAGAGTCCTATTAGAAGTAGGAGTCCTATTAGAGAGAGGCTCCCATTAGAAGTAGGAGTCCTATTAGAGAAAGAGTCCTATTAGAAGTAGGAGTCTTATTAGAGAAATAGTCATATTAGAAGTAGGAGTCTTATTAGGGAAAGAGTCCTATTAGAATTAGGAGTCATACTAGAGAATGAGTCCTAATTAGAAGTAGGAGTTGGTTAGAAGTAGGAGTCTTGAGTAAGAGTCCTATTAGGAGTTGGGGTTTAGAAGCCCTATAAATAACCATGTATTCACCCTCTTTTCATCATGAATAGATCAATCTTTTAGCAGCCTTTGAGCAGTAACTTAGAGGAAGGAACCACTATAGAGTTCCAAGGAGATCGATCCCCTATAGAGATCAACCCCAAGCTTAGAATCTGTAAGGGTTCTAACAATGATCCATGCCTCTGCATAGTGGCAGAGTTTTTAGCAACTCAGGTGACATAACATCTGTGAACTCCTTCAGGACGTTCGCCACCTCAGTAGGTTCTTTAATGGCCTCCCTATCAAGTGGTTTTAGCTTAATAGCCACCATGAATATTTAACTCCCCTTTCTTCAACTGTAATGCCGATAGTTGTTGGGGGTCCTTGGTTCCTCTCCGAGAGATGGGAACCACGCAGGGGTCATCGCCTCCCATCAGACATAAGGAGTTTAGGAACGATATTGGCACCAACTTCGTGACGTGCATAAACTCTATTCCAAGAATCACTTGGAAGTTGTCCAATGGCACTACCATTATGTTTGTGCTCCCGCTCCAAGATCCAATCTTGATAGGGACTCCCTTTGCTAGCTCGAAGATCTGCTTGGCATCCGAGTTCACCGCCTTCATTCGACTTGGGTTCTTCTCCAAGGTCAGCCTAAGTCGCCTTGCTTCTTGGTCGGCAATAAAGTTATGGGTAACACCCGTGTCCACCATTGCCCGGGTGGTTTGGCCATTGAGCCTGATGTCCATATACATCAGCTCACTGCTTCCTACATTTTATTACTTTGGCTTTATGTTCTCCCCCACTTGACCCTGCAATGCATTCAACAAACATATCGCTCCCATCCGGGGTCCTTGCGACTCCCTATCGTCGCTACCAGATTTTGTGCTACTTGAACTGAGGGCAATTATCTTGCCCTTGTCTGGCTTGGGGGGATGGATAGAAGTCGACAAGGCATTGACTACCTGCTTTTGTGGGCACTTCCACACCCTATGTGGTCCTCTGCACTAGTAATATTCGTCGGATCTTGGGGTTTGCCTTTCGAGTTTGATCCCTTTTGGAAACTCTTCTTCCTTTGTTCGCCCCCAAGTTCCTTCCCAAGAGGATGTTTTAAATGGTGATTTCCTGAAGACTATTTCTTCTTTCTCGAGTCCTCTGAAAAAACAAAGTCAGTGAGCCTTTCTGTAGTTGTAATTGCTCCGATCACATCGGTGACATTCCGTTGATGAAGTTCTTGTTGAGCCCATGGCTTCAGGCCATCAAGAAAGCTGAACAACTTATCTTTTTTAGACATGTCTTAAATGTCTAGCATCAGTGCAGAAAATTGCTTCACATAGTCCTGAATGGAAGTCATTTGGTGGAGTTGTCTCAATTTCCTCCTTGCGACAAACTCAGTGTTCTCAGGTAGGAATTGAGTTCTCAACTCTCGCTTCAAGTCTTCCCATGTGTCCACTCGGCATCAACCTTGTTGAATCTCCTCTCAGCGGGTTCTCCACCAAAGTTTTACATCTCCGTTTAGATACATGGTCGCTATCGAAACTTTGGTGTCTTCAGAGTCTAGCCTCATGGCTTGGAAGTATTGATCCATATCAAACAGTAAATTCTCAAGTTCTTTAGCATCTCTAGCACTCCCATAACAATGTGGGTCGGGCGCTCTGAAGCTTTGTGTCGGCGCAACGCGGGTGTTACTTCCTCCCGCATTCAATGCCCTTGTGAGCACTGCCACTCTGGAAGTGAGTTTCGTCACCATCTCTTGCAAATGTTGCACGGAGTCCTCGGGCGTTGAACATTTTCATAAGTTTGTATGTCAACTTGACGAAAACTTACCTTTGTGCCCAGCACCCGGAGAGTAGTTGTTTGCAGACTTGCAGCTACTCGTCCACCCTTCTAAAGTCTTTATTTTCCTCCTCTCTCTCTCTCTATTTTCCTGCACTCCAAGTGCTTGCTCAATTGCTTGTAAAGCTTCCCTCTTCGTGAGACGTCAAGACTTATCTGTCGCTCATTTCAAAAACTAATCAACTTCTATTTTATAGGTCCTCTGGGACTTACACGAGGTTACAGCTCGATTGACCCTTTGCGGATACGTATGTCACAAGGGCACCTCAAGACTTAGACAATCCCAGCTAAGTCTAATCGAAGTAGGCACAAGGGTGGTTCGCGACTTAGGCAACTCTAGCTTAGTCCGTGTTTGCCGTAGGGGTGCCTCACCACTTAGGCAATTCTAGCTAAGTGTGTGACAATGGGTCTTTTGGAAAATATACACTTTATACATTCCAGCTCATAGGTGGTTCCACCGCCTGACCTAATTGTAGGTCACTGAATAGGCTTTCCAATAAGCCTAAGCTAGTCCTGATTCAAGCCCAATGGGCTCTTAATTGAGTTAGCATGGTTACACCCAAAACTAACTTAATTAAGACCTAAACTACGATGATCAAGTCATAAACGATTACAAAACATAAATCTTATATTGTCTGGCTTGTCATTGGTTCATCCAAACTCCTGGCGCATCGTGCTTTCCTTCGATGTATTACCTAATCCATCAGGATGTTGACTCCCACAACATCTAATCTTGGCATAATGTTTGATTCTTCCGGCCTGATGTTGTGATAGGACCCTAGCAGGGTTAGGTCCTACTCAATCATATAGCAGCTAATAAAAACCCTGTGAGAATGTAATAAACCCCACCTAGCCACCTCTATCCTATAAAGAAGAGAGGCTAGGATTTATATTTGGGTCTTTGGGCTTCTTAGCCGCCGCCCCCCTTGTTACTGGGCCGGCCCGCTAAGGTTGAGGGCAAATTGGGTAGTTCACTTAGGAAGCAACCCCTAGGGCTAGGGTTTGGAGCTTTATATAGGCTTGTAGCCTCCACCTCTTTGGAATAAGAAAGATCAATCTATAATTGCAGCCACCAGGCTACTTGGAGGGTGGAACCCCTATAGCGTTCCAAGGGTTGATCCCCCTCAAAGATCAATCTCTATAGAATTCCTCTGGGGTTCTATCATCTGATATCAGAGCAGCGATCTTGCTGCTTTTGCTGCCATCCCTGCCGCCCACCGTTAGCCAAGCAATTCTCACAATTGCTCTTGACGTCGTCGTCTCCACCGTCATCTCTTGACGTAGATCAAATTAATCTACAGTCGCCACCTCTAATTGTATTAGAGATCTGGTATTTTTCTACCACCAATACCTTTTGCTACTGCAATTTTTCATCTAAAATATCAAAAAGAAGTTTTTCTATCGATCCCTTGCTGCGAATTCCTTGCGTTGCAAAAGTTACCATCTTTGCGAACGAAGGATTGCTGCAGAAAATTTCAGCCGTGTGTTGCTGCCTTTAACCGATCTAATCGTTATCCTTTTTGAACAAAATTTTTTGTGCACCTTATAGATCATCTTGGCTCCCATCCATGATTGATCTATTGTGGAAATCATCACAAAAACAAATTCGTGTGTTGCTGCAATCTCTCGTCACAGACTGTTGAAATTTTTTGACGAGAATTCTGCTATCGCAACTTGCACCGATTTCTTTACTGCTTTGCTGCCGAAATTTCTTGATCCAATTTGTTATCCTTATTGCTATCTAAACTAAGATTCTACCATCAAACCCCCTCCTCAAACCCCTGAGTTTTCGTTGGAAATTTCATCGAGAAACCACTATTTCTTCGACGACAATTCTGCTCTTACGAGATAGCGCATATAGGCAGCAATTTCTACTGATTTTTGTCAAATCTTTGCTGCGAGCTACCACAGATCTAAAACCCTCTTCCCTAACCTTCATCCACTACCATCTCAGCCCAAAACTCCATCAAATCGTAGCCCCAAACAGCACCCAAACCAGCCACAAAATAAGCCTAAACCGTAGCCTACATTCACCAATCCACCAACCCTTTCAACCACCACTTCTCTCAACCAATATATGCCTTTAACTCAATAGCAAAAAAGAGATCTTAATATTACAGATTTGGAGACATATGCTATGGCATCCGAGGAGGCAATTGATGCTAAATTTGAAGCCTTTGAGACACGAATGGAAGAGAAGATTCGGACTCTCTTTGTCGAACTTAGTTTGGGTCGACCACCGAGCCCAAAGAAATCACATCAAGGGGAGAGCTCTAATCGAAGAGATGACCTCCAGGAGAGGGGAGGCTCTATGACCGATCCCCACTATCCACGCATGAGGGTGGACTTCCCTAGATGGGAAGAAGGAGACCCGATTGGTTGGATCTCGCGCGCGGAGCGATATTTTCGGTACCACAGAACTGCAGATGCATCTATGGTCGAAATTGCAGCTATACATCTTGAAGGAGATGCCATACAATGGTTTGATTGGTTTGAACATACTCATGGAGTCCTCTCATGGCGATAATTCAAAGAAGGACTGCTGATCCGTTTCGGACCAACCGATTATGAGAACATCGACGGACAACTAGCAAAGATCCGACAAACCTCCACCATCCAGGAGTATCAAACCAGGTTTGAAAGGTTATCTAATCAAACTCATGATTGGTCTGAAAAACAGTTATCGGGGACATTTATTGAGGGCTTGAAGCCGGAGATCCGGGGAGAAGTTAAAGCGCGACAACCGTACACGCTTATGGTAGCCATCTCTTTCGCACAACTTCAGGAGGAGTGATTGAACCATGAAGCTCGGAGGACTAGGGTCGCTCCCCGACTAGCAATATTGAAGCCCTCAGCCCCCCCTACTATCAGCCGAGCTCCTGCACCAAAAAGGTTGACAAGAGAAGAGCTTCGAGACCGATCTGCCAAGGGGTTATGTTGGCATTGTGACGAGCCATGGAGCCGCGAGCGTTGCTGTAAAAAGGGGAGACTTCTTGTGATTGAACTAGTGGAAGAAGAGATCAGTGAACAGCCAGAAGAGAGTCTTGAACATGAGGATGAAGATATGGAAGAAGAGCCACAATCGGTCGACTTTATGGTACATGCGCTAGCCGGCTACTCAAATCCGCAAACGATGAAAGTTGGAGGCCTGCTCAAATAACAACCGATCACCGTTCTCATCGATACAGGTAGCACTAATAACTTTCTAAATAGTAAGGTTGCTGCTCGGATGGCGCTCCACATCGAAGGTTGCAGCAAGTTCGACATAAAGGTCGCCGACGGTCGAATCCTAAAATGCGACCAAAGATGCCCGCAGGTGAAACTATTACTACAGGACCAAGAAATTGTTGCTGACTTCTTCCTGCTACCAATTGATGATTTTGAGGCTGTTCTGGGCATAGAATGGCTGACGACACTAGGTGATGTCTCTTGTAACTTTACCAAATTGATTATGAAATTCTATTGTAAAGATAAATAGGTCACCCTACGCGGGAAGCGCGGAAGCAACGTAACCACCGTTTCAACCCAACGAATGGAGAAAGTTTTACACAAGATAAATGGTGGCTTTTTTATGCATCTCCAGCAGCAACCAGAGGGGGAGGAATGGAAGAAGGATCCAGAAACCAGCAACATAATCAAAAAATTGGAGGAGGATCCAAGCGCAATAGCTCACTATACTTGGGATTCGAGGGATCTACACTATAAAGGTCGTATTGTGCTTATACCAAACTCCCCTTGCATCAAAGTCATTCTGCACGAAATGCACTCCACACCTTCAGTAGGGCACTCCGGATTTCTAAGAACCTACAAAAGAGTAAAGCAAAACTTTTATTGGAAATGGATGAAAAAAATTATTTCTGAATATGTAGCACAATGTGACGTATGTCAACAGCAAAAAGATGAAATAGTGGCGAGTCCAGGGAAACTACAACCACTACTTATACCAGACTCGGTGTGGACTGACATCTCCATGGACTTCGTCGAAGGGCTGCCACCTTCCAAAGGTAAAAGCACAATCCTTGTGGTGGTTGATCGACTTACGAAATATGCTCATTTTTGTACTGTGCGAAATCCCTACACTGCTGTTAGTAATGCTCAGATTTTCATAGAAAATATTGTTAAACTGCATGGGATGCCAAGGTCCATCGTAAGTTATCGTGACAGGGTTTTCACTAGTAAATGTTGGACCGAGTTATTTCAGTTACAGGGCACCAAACTCAAGATGAGCATTGCATATCATCCACAAACTGACGGCCAAACAGAAGTGGTGAACAGATGTTTAGAGACATACCTTTGGTGTTTCGCTAGTGATCGACCAAAGGAGTGGACGAAATGGCTCTCCTGGGCCGAATGGTGGTATAATATTACATATCATTCATCTACAAAATGTACCCCATATGAAGCATTATATGGTCAGCCGGCTCCTGTGATTCCAAAGTATGTAATTGGCTCGGCTAAGGTAGATCAGGTCAACCAAGATTTAATTGACAGGGACAAACTCCTACAAAGCTAAAAAGGATAATCTCTCTACCGCTCAAGCTAGAATGAAGCAGCAAGCTGACACACGAAGAAGTGAAAGAGAATTTTTAGTAGGAGACTGGGTTTATCTTCGCCTACAACCATACAAGCAACTATCCATCAACACACGAGCCTCCATGAAGTTATCTCCATGTTTTTATGGGCCCTATCAGATCATATAGCATATTGGAGCTGTGGCGTAC
The DNA here is from genome assembly GCA_024322285.1 of Musa beccarii. NCBI lineage: Eukaryota > Viridiplantae > Streptophyta > Magnoliopsida > Zingiberales > Musaceae > Musa > Musa beccarii. The sequence goes on along the minus strand of CM044401.1, from coordinate 35,209,374 downwards.
AGACTTAAATTACCTGAAGATGCCAAAATTCACCTTGTCTTCCACGTGTCATGCTTGAAGCCCAAGTTGGGAGAACACGAGACACCCCAGATCCCACTACCCAACACCACTGATGATGGAAATATTCAAGCCCAACCACAAGCCATCCTCAACCGCAGAGTCATGATGTATCGTCGACGTCCCTCTACTGAAGTACTAGTACATTAGACTAATTTATCACTCGAAGATGCCATATGGGAATCATATGAGGAGCTGAAGTCTCGGTTCCCTGAGTTCATGGAACCCCAGCCTTAAGGATAAGGCTGATTTGAAGACAGCGGGCTTGATAGGACCTTAGCAGGGTTAGGTCCTACTCAATCATGTAGCAGCTAATAAAAAACCTGAGAATATAATAAACCCCACCTAGCCGCCTCTATCCTATAAAGAAGAGAGGCTAGGGTTTATATTTGAGTCTTTGGGCTTCTTAGCCGCCGCCCCCCTTGTTACTGGGCCGGCCCGCTAAGGTTGAGGGCAAATTGGGTAGTTCACTTAGGAAGCAACCCCTAGGGCTAGGGTTTGGAGCTTTATATAAGCTTGTAGCCTCCACCTCTTTGGAATAAGAAAGATCAATCTGCAATTGCAGCCACCAGGCTACTTGGAGGGTGGAACCCCTATAGCGTTCCAAGGGTTGATCCCCCTCAAAGATCAATCTCTATAGAATTCCTCTGGGGTTCTATCATGTTGGATCTCTAACTCTGGCACAACATCTGATTCTCCTTCTTCAATTGATTTACCTTTTCATGATTGAAAATAATGTTACATCACTTTTCTTAAACACATATTAGATCATAAACTCATTAATTGATTTCATTATCAAAATCTAGGATTCAACATTATTATCTCCATAATAATTCAATCAACTTATCAACTGCAGACATACTTGGCCACTATATCATAGTCCCCAGATGATATAGAGGGATCTAATCCATTGAACCTGTTTATCCTCAATTGCCATATATTTATAGTCTCTTATCTATCTAATATCCTAGAGATCATATATCGGGTATGGTGCTGTCAGGCTTATACGAAATCTACTCGAGTCTCGCTCTAATTGGATTCTCCTAGAGAACTCTTTCTCTCTCAATCGAATGACCCTAGCCAAGGATTTGCTTAAGCAAAAATACATAAGATATTCTTCTCATGACCCAAGAGCGGATAATCCTTTATCGATACTCAATTGCTCTTGTAAGGTTGGTTACCACTCTTGATGATCGGCTATGCTAGATCTGAAACTTTCAGACCTATAAGTCTGGAATCAAAGAGTGGAGTGCTCACTTAGTATCTTAAGTCTAAAGACTAGACAAACAACTAGGACCACGGAATTGCTAATTGATAATAAGGTATCATTAACCATCCAATATTCTATGAGCGGATCAATTAATGAACTTATTGTCTAATGAGAACCTATATTATATTTTTATTGTCCCCATATAAGCAAATATGAGACTTGTCACCTCCATCATATGAATGGAAATACAGCACATTAGTCTATCCGGTTATCTCGATATCCCTCTCAAGTAACTTATGGTTGAGATTATTTAAGGTCTGTGTTTAAAGATAAATTAATCTCATTATCATAATCCCATCACGATTCGATTCCTATTGCACAGATTCATGGATATCATAATATATATAACATATAACATAAAGTAAATAATAATAATAATAATAATAAGCAAAAAGATTTCACACAGTATCACACATGTCATCACTCATGTGATTGGTTTGTAGAGCACCTATGACTAGCAATATTGACCAACTCGAATCGGGCAAGGAGAACTTCACTACTTATCGAATTGCCTACTCAGGACAAGTAGGGTTTACGGTGGAGTTGGAGAAATCACATTGAACCAATATGATTAATTGTAGGAATTCCCATTTTTTTCTCTTGATTTGTCCATGTTAGGAAGAGATCTCTTGAGTTTTGTTACACCCACATTGGGCATATTTTCTACATCCGAATTTGCTTCCATTAGAAAGATATTAGTTAGTAACACTTACTTCTATTTCTCCCTACCTCCTAATATGCTCTTTTTGGGTAAACATGGTTGTTGACATAGGTTGACTTAATTCCTATCTCCATATTAGGAAGAATCCTTCCCATCCAAGCAAAAGTTTTTAGGTAGGATAGGTGTGGGCTACATCCTACTTAGATCTGTCCCAATCAAAGTGTTAATAGAAAAGGTTATTGACACCTTAGTCAGCCTGATATGATCAAAACCCCTATGCATAAGGTTGTATGATATACCTCTGTAGTAGAAACGATGAGCTCCTAAGTTGCACCTATATGAAAATCGAGGTTAGGAGAGGTTTCCTAATCCGATCCCTCCGATGCCCAAGTTAGTGACTCGAGATATACAAGTACAGGTCCGAATAATCCCCCCTTTCTCTATGTTAAAGGTGAGCTTTTATACTTGATTATAAAGATCAAGAAGGAAGCTTGCAATTACCTTTCTGATCATAAATGATGAGAAGGAAGCTTACGATTACCTTTTTGGTCATAAATGACAAGAAAGAAGCTTTGTCTTTTCCTCCCCCTTTAGACACCATATGGCGATAATGTGTTAGATGATTGGCCAATAATGTATCCCTTATCATTTGTCCCTCTCGAAGGCATGCTTCGGGACTCTTTCGAGAAGGGTTCGAAGAATAAGTGTGTTTGGGATTTTCTCTTGTGGGTCGGGTTGTCTCAACGTATGCACATTGTGTACATTTTACCTTATGCCTCCGTCATAGTAGATTTCTTTTCACGTGGGTCTGATTTTCTTGACTCAAATGCCTCAAGCACATTTGGCTTTGTGCTTGTTGGGAAACCTCATATCGATATCTCATGCGCAATGAAAAACAAAAAGAAACTAAAATTTTTAAAGTTAAGTACTTAGTCGTTATGCAACGATTGGTGCGTAAGAAAATTATAAAATAAAAAACCGCACATATCATGTGAGAAGTGTTACCTAGAAGATCATATATCCTTGAAATTTTCAAATCCGATGGAGAGGATGAGGGAGAACTTACGTATTCCTCTTTAGCAGTAATCCATATGGCAGACACAACGATGATGCTCCTCAAATCGCTGTGGGATCTCCCTCTTCATGTGCACCATAAGGCTATTGGAGCCAAGGAAGAGATGAGGTTGAGGAGAATAGGAAGGGTGACCACCAGAAGCTCTAGCTTATGAACCTTGAGGTTCCTCCTATTTAGTATGCAACTTAACCCTTAATAGATCTTATCCTTATTAAGTATTAGATCTCTATCTAATTACCCAATCTTATTATATCTCATATATAGAATTTAAACTTGGGGCTCCGCGAATATCTCATATCTGCACCTCTACTTGTTGCAACATCTATCATATGTGTATGACCCTCTAGACCCAATATCGAGTTGGCCATAAATCGCTTCTAGTTGAACTCCTTCTAACTCAGAATTCCTTATAATATAGTGAATTATTATCTCCATAATAATTCACTCGACTCATCGACTATGGACGTACTAGGCCACTATGCCATAGTCTCCAAATGATATAGGGGATCTAATCTATCAGACTTGTTTGTTCTCAATTGTCATATATCTATAATCTCTCATCTATCTAATATCCTAGAGATTATATATTAGACATGGTAATGTCAGTATTGGGAAATCTAAGGGGGCGACATCTCATGCATAGTGGAAGAATAGAAAAAAAAACTTTGAATTTCCACGAAAGGTTTCATCGTCGTGCGAAGATCAATGCACTTCAAAAATAAATCTACGAAAACTGCATGTGTAAAAGAAAGATACCTAGGGAGATTGTATATCCCTGAATCCCTACAAATCTGTAGGAGAGGATGAAGAAGGTCAAGCGTCCTCCTTTCTAACAGTATCCACACGATAGGGACTACGACGATGCTCCTCTCTTGGGTAGAGGAGAATAGAATGTGGCTATTGAGAGAACCCCAACCTATGGGTCTTTAATTCCCTCCTATTTATAGAGGCCTCTTGTAAACCCTATTGGATCCTACCCTATTAGGTATTGGATCTTTATCTAATTACCTAAGCCTCTCAGATTAATGGGCGTCTACCCAATAATCTTTTATTAGCCCTTATTGGATCTTATCTTAGGATCCAATAATTCAAGGGCTTATTGGATATCCAATAAGATAGGGGCTCTGGTAGATATCTCATATCCGAACCTCTACTCGTTGCAACACCTACCATATGTGTGTAACCCTCTAGGCCTAATATCGAGCTGGCCACGAGTCATACTTGTCAGAACTCCTTCTGACTTAGTGAATTATTATCTCCATAATAATTCACCCGACTCATCGATTGCAGATGTACTAGGCCACTATGCCGCAGTCCCCAAACGATAAAGGGGAATCCAATCCTTTGGATCTATCTGTCCTCAGTTACCATGTATCTATAGTCCCTCATCTATCTAATATCCCAGAGATCCTATACTAGGCATGGTGCTGTTGGTTTATATGGTCTCTCCTCGAGTCTCGCTCTTATTGGATTCTCCCGAAGAACTCTTTCTCTCTCAATCCGAATAACCTTGGCCAACGATTTATTCGAGCAAGAATACATGAGATATTCTTCTCATGATACCAAGAGCGGATGATCTTCTATTGACACTCAATAGCCCTTGTAAGGTTGGCTACTACTCTTAATAACCGGTTGTAGTAAATCTGAAACTTCCAAACCTATAAGTCCGGTATCAAAGAGTAGAGTACTCATACAGGACATCCTTGGTGTCTCAATCTAAGGATCAGATACACTATTGGGACTACGGAATCGCTGTTTGACATGAGGTATCAATAACCATCTAGCATTCCGTAAACGGATCAATCAGTGAACTCATTCTCCAATGAGCACTTGTACTATATCCTTAGTGTCTCCACATGAGTAGCTATAAGACCAGCCATCTCCATCATATGGACAGGTATACAGCACACCAGTCTATCCGGTTATCTCGATGTCCCTTTCGAGTAACCTATGACTGGGATTATTTAGGGTTTGTATTTAAAGGTGAATCGATCTCATTATCGTGATCTCATCACGATTCGATTCTCATTGCACAGATCTAAGGACATCACAATATATGCAACATGTAAGATAAAGTGATAAAATGCCTAATAATAATAAGTAAAAAGAAAGAGTGCATATCAAGTCACAAGTGCCATCACTCATGTGAATGGCTTACAAGGCACATATGACTAGCAGTCATGCCCATGCAGAATCCTGTCTGAGTCTCGCTCTAATCGGATTCTCCTAGGAAACTCCTCTCTTAATCTAAATGACTTTGGCCTAGGATTTTATCTAAGCGAGCACACATGGGATATTCCTCTCATGATACCGAGAGTGGATGATTCTTTGTTAACACTTAATTACCGTCGTAAGGTTGGCTGCCATCCCTGAGAACCAACTGTACTAGATCTGAAACTTCTAAACTTATAAGTTCGGTATCAAAGAATGAAGTACTCATATAAGGCATCTTTGGTATCTCAAGTATAAAGACTAGACACACAACTGGGACTACGGAATCGATATCTGACATCAGGTATCATTAACCATCCAATATTTCCTAAGCAAATCAATCAGTGAACTCATTTTCTAATGAACACCTGTACTGTACTTCTAGTATCCCCATATGAGCGACTATGAGACCAATTGCCTCCATCATATGGATGAGTATACAACGCATCGGTCTATCTAGTTATCTAAATATTCTTCTCGAGTAACCTATGACTGGGATGATTTAGGGTCTGTGTTTAAAGGTGAATCGGTCTTATTATCATGATCTCATCATGATCTGATTTTCATTTCACAGATCTAATGACATCATAATATACATCCAGATAATATGATAAAATATTAATAATAATAAGTAAAGAGATTGTTATAACATGTTGTAGGTGTCATCACTCACGTGATTAGCTTGTAGGACACTTATAACTAACAATGCCTCCACTGTGGTAGATTTTTCTTCATGCGAGTCGAGTTTTCCCGATTCATACGCCTCGAACCCATTTAGCCTTGTGCTTCCACTGTGACAAATTTCTCTTATGTAGCTTAGGTTTTGTGGACTCACATACCTTAAACACATTTGGCTTTGTACATCTGTCATGACTGATTTCTCTTCATTCAGATTATCTCAATGCATGCGCCTTGGGCACATTTCACCTTATGCCTCCGCCGTAGTGAATTTCTCTTCATGTGGATCAAGTTTTTTTCTCTCGTAATTGGGACACATTTGGCCTTATGCCTCTGCAATGACATATTTCTCTTCACGTGGATTGAGTTTTTTTGAATCATGCCTTGGGCACATTTGGCCTCGTGCCTTGGGCACATTTGGCCTCGTGCCTTGGGCACATTTGGCCTTGTGCCTTCGTTGTGATAAATTTTTCTTTACATAGGTTAGGTTTTCCTAACTCACACCTCAAGCATATTTGGCCTTATGCCTCTACCATGATAGATTTCTTTTTATGCGAGTTGGGTTCTTCCGACTCACAAGCTTCGGTCACATTTGACCTTGTGCATCCATCATGATGGATTTCTATTCACATGGGCTAGATTTTTCCAACTTCTTAGGGTATGACCTAAACCTCCTATCACTTTATCTCATCCCTCTTTTTAATCCATTGTAGCCTTGTGATTGTCATCCTTTACAAACATAAATCTATATTCCTCAAAGAGAAAGGTGTTTGGCTTCTCTTCGGGCATGGCGATGGCCCCTTCGACCCCACCACTATCCGTGAACCATCACTCAAGGCATAGGGCCTGACTCAGTCTAACCATCATGCTAGCACCAACAAGCTCAGAAAGAAGTAGAAGGTTATCATGAGGAAGGTGCCTCTCCCCCAAAGGAGTGGGGAACCTGAGGAGCCATGTCTCGAGAATGAGCCTCCTACCTTCGTAGCATTGGCACCTTTAAAGGGTCCTCAAAGTTCCTGATCTTGTTCAGGAAAAAAAGGGATAGGCCGAGTTTAATATTTGACTTATGCAAGGGCAAGCCCTTATTGTTCATGGCTATATAAATAGATGACATGCCAGACATAGCCCTGGGAGCTATACTGCAACTGAGATGGGAGGGTTTGCATGAGGAGTAGAAGGTGTGGGGTGATAGCATAGCCTTGGAGTAATACAATGACGAGTCCTTATGTTTGGGGGTAGTGAAGCAAATCTACCATTCCCTTTCAGAGGTTCTAATTGACACTTACTACTATAATAATGTGTTGATAAGTTAGATCGTGGTTAGTCCCTTCAATTTTGTATTACTCACCTATCCAACTTTGATTTACAGCATCACCACTACGAAACAACCCTTGTCAACCATGTGCACGACGCTGGCTCTATAAGCCACTAGTAGGCCCTTATAATCCATGATCTTTTGGAAAAGGCTGAGGGGCTGAAAGAGGGAGGAGCTTATACTGCTATTGTTGAGGTAGAGGATCAGGGAGTTGAGCTAGTGCAACAATTTAAGGAAGCTGAGCTATGCCTCATCGACCTCACTAAGCAGTTGAAGGAACTTCAAAGTAATAATCGAGCCATAGAGGGTGATTTGTTGTAGCTCACTCAGGAGTTGGATTCGATGAAGGCACATAACTCGAAGCTTGACAAGCAAGTTGCGGCGAACAATAAGTAGGCTCCAGATTTGTGTGATGCACTAGAGACTGAGTGGCACAAAATACCAAAATATCAAGAAGAGGCGATTACTAATTACAAGGCATCTACCAGATTTAAAATGGGTCTAGAGAGGACGAGAGTTGTCTCGTATGAGTTTGAGTACCAAATCACCTTAGCATATTTTAAGATGAGATATCCCAAGTTGGGGCTCGAGGAGGACCCATTCATTGATTATTTCAAGGATTAAAATGTCTTGATGGTGGACAAGGTGCCCTTTAATGATAGCCATGATCCACCGTCATATCCCGATGCCTAGGCTACCATCTTTCATCATGTTGGTCTTTTGCTTTAGAGTTATCAAGATGTTGGGCATGTTTGCCCTATTAAATTTTTATTTTGATAGGTCAGGGTCTCATTCTGGATGTAGAGCTTGACCGATCTGATGTAATTTTTTTTTAAGTAATGAATATTTTTTTCTTAATTTGTAACAATTATATCTTGAGGATATACTCAACAATTAGTGTCTTAGATTTTATAGATCGACATCTGATGCTTGAGGTATAGTCTTCCCTGATCTGATCCTAAGAGAGGCCTTAGGGGGGTAAAACTTCTTCAAGTTTATAATGTGTTATGTTCTCGACAACGTCACACCTTTTATTATCTCAAGGTAGTTTGTTTCATCTCTGACAACCTCGGTGATTTGATATGACCCTATCCAGTTTGGCCCTAGCTTTTCTCGGGACCTAGTTCGATCACTAATTTTTGCTTTATAGAGCTCTAGGTCCCCTAATCCAACTCCTCGAGGGTGAATGTTTAGATTATACAACTTGTCCACTGGCTTTTTATATATAAGTGCCCATAGATATGCTTTTACTCTATAACTTTACTGATTAGGTCAAGTTTGGCTTAAAGTCCTTTAGAGGTTTTCTCATCAAATCTCTCAATTTGAGGTGTCAAAAAGACTTAGGTGGCAAAATAACCTTAGTGCTAAAGGCTAAGCTGAATGGTGATTCTCTTGGTCTAGTTTTAGGTGACATCCGGAGGCCCGCTGGATGCTCGGTAGTTCATCCACCCAAGTACCCTTGGCTCCGTCGACTCTCTTCTTTAACTCTTTGAGAATGGCTCGGTTAATGACTTTAAAAAGATTGTTGATTTGAGGATAAACCATCTAGTTGAACCTTTGTTAAATCCTTTAAGATTGATAGAATTCCTTGAACCTTGTATTGTTGAATTATGTTCTATTATCGATGATGAGAGCCCTTGGTATTCCGGAGTGGGTGATGATATTTTTTCATATGAATCCCTCGACTTGTTTCTCGATGATCGATGCTAATGGCTTAGTTTTATCCACTTTGTGAAATAGTCCTCTCCCACGATGATGAATCTTTATTGGCCTTAGGCTAGCAGAAAGGGTTCGAGGAGGTCCATCCCCCATTAGGCAAAGGGCCATCCCTGTCAAAGCACTTTGAAGGTAAGTGTTTGTCCACCAATGTGCTCCCCACAAATACCTTCATGCTCTTATACACTCTTGGCCTCTTAGGTGTTAGGTATCTAAGGAATGGTTGGCTAAAAGACATACGATATAAGCAATCGTTAATTATATAATACCATACTTGATAATACTTGACTCTTCTCACCATTGTGGGGTTATTCAGGAGTATTCCATCTCTTTTGTAGTGTAGGATCTCACCCATCTAGCTTGATTCTTCCTTGATTATGGACACATCATACTTTTCAATGGTATAAGTCAACAGCATCTCAACCAATAGCTAGCCCTTGCTCTGAGCTCGAGTGGATGCTAACTTGGTGAGTCTATTAGCTTGGGTGTTTTCTTCGTGAGAGACCCATAACACATTGAGTTGGGAGAAACTGTGAGCTAGTTTCTACACCTCGACGAGGCATTTCACCATGGCTATATCTCAAACTTCGTAACTCCCCTCAACTTGGCTCATGACTAATTGTGAGTCGTTGAATACCATCAAATCATAGACTTGAAGTTCTCGGGTGAGCCAGAGCCCCGAGCAGAGTGTTTCATATTCTGTTTCATTGTTGAATATCTTGAATTTGAACTGATGGGCTTGTTCATATACCTATTTGTTCGGGCCCTTCATATTGAGGGGGTGTGAATGTCGGCCTTTGGTAGAGGAGTTAGTTCCAAGATAAAATCTGTTAACGCTTGAACCTTTATGGCAATCATTGGCACATATTAGATATCAAATTTACCTAACTCTACTAACCATCTTAGCAGTCATCCTGGGATATTGAACCAAGAAAGGATCTATATGAGTGGTTGGTTGGTGATTACCTATATAGTATATGCTTGAAAATAGGGGCAAAGCTTCCTTGCCGCTAGTATTAATGCAAATATAAGTCTCTCAATAGGAGAGTATCATTCCTTAAGACTGCTTAGAACATGACTGACATAATAGATAGTTATTTGAACTCTAAAATCTTCTCAAACTTACACCTAGCTAATAACTAAGTCGATGGTAGTGAGATAGAGACTTAGAATTACGCCCGATATAGAGGAGGAGAGTCGTGACAACTGAGCGAGGTCCTTTCAAAAGCCTCTTGATACGAAGCCCTTCAGGTTTCTTAGTACCTAAAACAAGGGTTGGCACTTATCACATAATTGGGATAGGAATCGATTGAGCACTACTATTTGCCCTTTTAACTGTTGGACTTCCCTTATCAATTGCTAGGGGAAAATGTTGTTGACATCTTAGTCAGCCCGATATGATTCAGACCCGTGTGCGTACAAATGTGTAATGTACCTTTGAGATGGAAATATCATGCTCATGAGATGGATCCGAGATAGCACCAAGGGTGGCTTTGAGATGTTGACTCCAAGGTGTCAAGCTCTGAGGCACCACCTGCACCAAGACTATAGACATAGGAGGTTTCTTGACCTGGTCCCAATGCTCAAGTTAGTAATCTGAGGTTCCGAAATATGGGTTATAGTAGTTCTCCTTAAGGAGTTACCTTTTTTTTATTTATGATACATTTTTATACCTTCAAATGAGAGGAAAAAAGTTTCTGATTGCCTTCTTTTATCATAAAGGAAGAGAAATGGGATTTATGATTGCCCTCTTTATCGTTAATGGAGGGAAGGGATTTTATGTTTCTCTTTTTTATCATAATAAATAAGAAAAAAGTTTGTACTTTTCTACTATGACTCTTTGTGCACGTAGGAGGATAGAGAATGACATGGGTTTTGCGTGGTAGTCACATGTCAATTGTTGGTAAATTCCTTGTCATATATCTCCGTCGAAGGCATGCTCCAGGGCTCTTATAAGGGGGATTCAAAGCACATCATTTAGTTTTTATATTGAGTATTCAGGATCTCATTTTATGGGTTGAGTTTTTTAGATTAAGTGTCTGGGGTAAGTTGGGCTCCTGCCTCCGCCATAGTGACTTTTCTTTATTGCTGGTCAGATTTCCCAACTTACACAACTCGAGTATGTTTGGCTTATCCTTTTATCGTAGCAGATTTATCTTGACGCCATTTAGATTTTTTGACTCACACACCTCAAGCACATTTAGTCTATGCCCTTGCTATAGTAAATTTATCTTAGTATTAATCAAATTTCTTAACTCATATGTCTCAAGCAAATTTTGACTGTCTCTATCATAGCATATTTATCACAACGTTGATTGGGTTTTCCCGACTCACGTGTCTTGGGTGCATTCAGCCTTATTCCTCTATCATAGCGGATTTGTTTCAGTATCAATCGGGTTTTCTCAACTCACATGTCTCGAAAGCATTTGACCTTCCACTTCTATCATAGCAGATTTATTTCGATGTCGATCGGGTTTTCTTAACTCACACATCACAGGTGCATTCTACCTTGCGCCTCTATCATAGTGGATTTGTTTCTTCCCTCTGCCATTGCAGATCTCAACTTCCCTTTCTGCTATAGTGGACTTTGGGTCTTCCCATTATAGTGGGCTTCAAATCTCCTTTTTGTCATGATGGATTTGAAGTCTTCTCTCCACAATGGTAGATTTTGGGTTTTCCGGCTATGACAGGTTTCATACTTTCTATCTACCATGGCAGATTGTTAACTATTGAATCTCAAACTTTGATAATGAAATCAATTAATGAGTTTGTGAACTAATATACCTTTAAGACAAGTGATACAAGAAATACTTCGATCATGGACTCGAACCATCAAAGGGTAAATTGTTGAAACAGGATAATTGGACATTGAGCCTAGAAAAGTATTATGTCAAAAATTGGATGTCGAGTTGAAAGATTAGTCGATGTGCTAAAAATTAGATACAATCTATGTTTATAAGACTGAATCAGTTACAAAAGCTAACCAAAATAGGGTTGTTAAGTCTATTGCAAACCCTACATGCTGGGCAAGGTATAAACAAAACCAAAAGATACGAACATACACGAATATTATATTGAACACTCTGTTTACAGTTTTATCCATGGAACTAAGTTGCATTATATGGTGATAGAATATTGACCACTAGGAATAGAGTTTTGATGGTCTTCGAATATGGTCTCGAGCCAAAGGTCATGTAGGCACTTAGCATTCCAAGTGACAAAAGAGATTCACTTGGGAATTCAGTAAAGGTGGAAGTCATTGGGAGAAGATTTTTTAAATCAAGGCCTATCTTTTATAAGGCTTCAAAATATAAAATATTCATGAAGCTGTCAATCAATCATCACCCTTTTGATGAAGGCATTCATGATTTAGATCGAAACTGTCATCATCGATCGGGTCCAGATGTTATGTATTTTCTTATTCGAGTATGATCTCTAGATCTCCATTGAAACAATATCATTTCTAATTATTGTTTTAGCATAACACCTTAAATAACTGAGCTAATTGAGTAATAAATTATTATTATTATTATTATTATTATTATTATTATTATTATTATTATTATTATTATTATTATTATTTGTTGTATATAGATATATGGGTTATTAGTTAGATGCTCTAACATAAACACTATTTCTTTTGTAAATACATTTATTCGCACATTCAATTTTAAACCGTATCTATCTTATTAATAAGAATATTGAAGTTGGATTTGTGTTTCTAAGAAATTCCTGACAAAAATTGAATGAAGAGGTCATATATTTCAAACGCTCTTCTGTAACTATGCACAGAACTTCCACAAGCCTGATGAAATCTTATTTTTAATATATCTTGTCCACTAAAGTTCTTAATTCTTGGTGCAGCCTTATAAGTGACAATTAGTTCTTAGTTCCCTATTCCCTGACAATTAGAATTCTGTGGACAAATGCTGCAAAACTCATTCACAAAGTTGCAGCAGACATTGTGGTGTTACCAGTCAAAACAAAGTATATCAATCAAGAGAATCCATCTGAATCAAGTCATTAGGGTTAACAGTAGTGCCAAAGCCCAGGCTTGTTCTTGAACTCCTCTTTCTTCTCACCTCTGCCATGTTTAGGCTACTCATATTCATCGGAAAAAGGAACTCCAGGTATGACTTGTTAATGAAGCCATACATGTTCATGCACCTTACGACCAGAACTTTGGCATCAAAAAACAATGAACATGCGGGAATCATCTGAACTTACAAAAGCACATACTAAAACACCCATCGATGCAATGAACAAAAGAAGTTAATCTTCTGGATTTACAGAAGCACATGGTAGAACACTCGCTGATACAATGAACATAAGGTGGGTAATCTTCTGAACAAACAGAAGTATATACTGGAACGCCCATTGATGCAATGAACATAAGGTGATCTTCTGAAGTAACAAAAGTACACACTAAAACACTTTGAAGCAATGGATATAGCGTGATCTTCTTAACCGACAAAAGTACATGCTAAAACACCCATGCATCAGTGAATCATCTAGCTCTTCACAACCACGGAGAAGGTTCACGATTGGTCAATCTTGCAGTATTACACAGCCTAAAAGGTCACAGAAGTGACACTCACTCCCAAAGACCATCATATTAAATTCTGTTACCAGTGTCCATTTCCCAGTCATGCCACTAATAGAGAATAGTTCAAAGGATTTTGATGTTGCAACTTCACAAGCTGAAAAGAAAATTATAGTTTCCCTTTATTCTTTGGATTTCTACTTTGAAACCAAAGCAGCAACAGGGATCCCCAGCAAGAGATGTTCATGTTTTTTACATATTTGAAATTTATGGAATGAGAAACAATACTTGATTCCCTTGCACGATAAGTGCTCAAGAGATGGATGGCGAAGAAAAAGAAGAATCAAACTACATATATGTTGCTTTGAGGCAGCTGGAGACTTTCATTGACATTGGAGAACTGATATCCACCGAAGTTTAACACTGGCCAAGTAGACTCAAGCTCAGGTTATGCAGCAACAGCCCTTTGACCATCGCCGGAGGTTTCTGAAGCTGCAGTTGAAGCAGCATTGGTCTTCTTGGATCTCAGGTGCTTATCTCTAATCTCATCTTGGTTGATCTTATTCTGTCTGCACTCAAGGCTACAAAAAGCAATTTCACCCCTGCAAATGCAAAGAGAAAGGAAAGTTGAATCAAGCTGCCAAGCATCCAAAGGGATTACGCTGAGGAATTTATGCCACAAACAAGCAACATCGTCATCAAGAGTACTGCTCTCTGCTGCAGGGAAACTTCAAACATGAAACAAAAATCCTGTGCCACCAGAACCACCTAAAGATTCATGCAGTTCAAAAATATCAAGTGTGCATTTACTTTTACCAAGAAATAAAAGTATTAATAAGAAATTACTTGTGTCACCTATAAACAAATATATAGAAAAACTCACATAGTGAGATGAAAGTTTACTCGCCATGAGTCTGCCCATGGGCAGTCGAATTCATGATAACAAGTGAGAACAACTAAGAGTTTGTTCGGTGGTTGCAATCGAAAGGTAAAACCTTTTTACCACTTCCTATTTGATATGGTTATGCTCATGTGGTGATGAGCATAACCACTTCTTCAAAATTAGATGTTTCAAGTTTTATCTTGCTTTCTGACTCTTCAACAGAAATATATTGCTTTCAGGTAACAACTGATGGATTATTTTATGCCAAATTTTGCTCCATTGTCCAAACTATTAATCGCCATAATCCTATGCTAGTTTTCTCTCAAGTTTAATGGTGCATATGAAGAAAAGCATAACTCCTTTATATTTCAAGACACTTAAAATTCTTTAAGCTTGAATACCTTTTCATGTGTCACTAGCACATCATATATACATGCATGACTTTAGATTAGTCACAATTCACAGGAAGCAGGCAGTTAAAGGTAGAAATGAACAAGATATAACCTGCAAGTAATTCAGCCCATACATATGTTATGGATTTTAACTGAAATACCTGCAAAATTAACTTCAAAATATGCCAAAGATCCTGCTGAACTTACACATCATGTGAATAACGTGGGCGACACCCCCGGTAGTGATTTGATATAAATATATATTTGTATATACAAAAAAATAAGCACCACTGGGAGTAAAATTGTTAATCTATATAAAAATATGGATGATATAAACTAAAAATACCATAATATAGTTTATTCCACTATTAAACCATGAAAGCCTCCCAAAACTAATGTCTAATAACACCTGTTGTGATGTCAAGTTTCTCATACACATCATATGCAGACCAATTATGAGCGCCATGTACAGATCCAACGATGTTTTCCACAAGGAATAGAAATAAAGATTAAATCTTCCAAAAGCGAGATGAAAAAAGGCAACATCCATCATGAAGCAACGCAACGGTGACTGCGTAGTCTCAATCGGTGGCATACATCTTTAGAATTCTACGCAAACATGCAAGATGAGCAGAAAATTAAACGAATGAACTCCCAAAAAAAGGGAACTTTTTTCCTCACCGATAGATGAAGGTGTCGAAGCCAGGGCCGAGGCGGCGATTACAGAGGCCACAGGCCATCAGAAACTTGGTCGTCGTCTCCATCGACCCCAAGTCACCGAAGCTCCGCCGCTGGACGATCCTCAGTGGCCCCTCATCTTCCGGCCCCCTCCGCCACTCCCGGAGCTGGCATTTGTGGTGGCGGCGGATCCCCTCTCTCCCTTCGGCGGCGGCTGCCACATCCTCCAAGGAGAACTCCGTCATACTCGTCGTTCGCCGCATCGGCGGCCGCGTCCGCTTCCCGAGGAGGATCGCCGCCCCTCCTCTCTCTCCCGTCCCCTCGGCCATCTCCTCCTCCCCCTCGCAGAGCGGTGACGGAAGACCGGTAGGCGGTGCCGCAACTGGAGAGACAGAAGGTTGGAGCGACGACGTTTTGGCAACGAGTAGTGAGACAATGGAAGCAAGATTAATCTGAACCGTTCATTGTGATCTCTGCGTCCATGAATCCACGTCACCATCTTATTCCATTATATTTTAATTTTTATTTGTACAAAATTAACAACCCAGCACACTAATCTTTTTATTCAAGTTTTTAACATCAAATATTTTCATGTTCTTTGTAAACAACACTGGCCAAGTACTTCAAAGACATTGCTTAAATTTCACACCTGAAACATTAGTACCTAAGTTAATTAATAATAGTCTTTGCTGAGATTTTTTATTTGGTTAGCATACTATTGCACAAGTAAGAATTTAGGCCTGAGTAAACTTAATTAGTAATAACTATTATTATTGATAGTAAAGTCTTTAACTCTAAATCTTGTTTTCACCTATTTATCCTTTTGCCAAAAAAAAATCCTATGATTTCTTTCATCCACAACAAAATCAAACTCTTGATAGGAACACCGTCGTCGGCTCTATGTAATCCTTGTTATGTACCTAATTTTTGAGCAAAAGCACTCAATATATCTCCATCGTGTTCTAAATTGCCTCTGGAAATTGAAGATAATAAATCTTTAAATCTTGTGTTTAAATTGATGAAAAACTCTTTGTAGCTCGAAACAAGTGTGAAGAGGCGTCATTACTTTTTTTATATATTTTATTTTTGGATAGCAATTGACCAGATAAAAAAGACTTGCTGCAGTAACATCAAGTCAAGCAAACCCATCCGTATGACCCTGGTACTGTGCTGGTTGACTCAAAGTCAACACCTCCTTCGAGCTGGGGATCTACCAAAGACCGACAGGCAGCAGGAAATGTTACCTCTTCCCTGGTAAACAACTACTAATGTACGTCGTTACTCAGTGGGTAAAGAATTCCTTTACCAGATCTTTCTATATATAAATATGTACAGCAATCAACACACCAAGAACCAGTGAAGGCCATGGCGTTGCACTCTGTGTTTCGGACGTTGTTGGCATTTGCCATCATGATCTCAAGCAATCCCTTCCGCTCCCTGGTTGTAGGAGCCAACTTCTCCTCCGGCAGTATCAAAGCTGTCATCTTGGAGGATGGCTTGTCACAGAGGGGTGGGATTACCCCCGCCCTCTTCGACAGCATACCCAACAAGGAGCTTCTGGTAGCCTTTCACTACCATGACCACTGCCCGTGACATGCATGGCTTATGAGATATCTTGTTTCCATTGTTCGTGTGTTGTTTCATGGTAGGACGGAACCAAAGTCCGATTCCAGTCACTGTGAAGCCAGAAGTATTTGTCTGTTGAAAAGGGTGTCGGCATGGAGATCGTGGCGAATCGATCCACAGCATCGGACTGGGAGACCTTTAAGGTGGATCTGAGTTACTCGTTTAATTTAATCCGAGTAGGTTAAACTGTAGTTGGATCTAATTACGTCCATTGCATGATGAGCAGCTGTGGAGAGTCGATGAGAACACCTTCCAATTTCGGGCTTTTGCTGGACAGTTCCTAAGTGTCAGCAATGGTGCTGTCGTCGCGTTAACTAAGGACGCAAACCGACCGGAGACGAAGTTTGTGGTAGTGAAGAACGATCAAAATCCAAAACTTGTGCGAATCAAAGCGTCGAATGGGCTCTTTCTGCAGGTTTTCGTCAAGAGAATTATGCTTCTGTGGTTTTGACGATAAAGGAGACTGATGGGTGTCAACGCTGGGCAGGCGAAGACGGAACAGTTGTGACAGCAGACTCCCCGGAGAAGACCAGCCGGGGAAATGACGATCCATCCGTGTTCTTGATGCAAATTAGTGACACGATCACAGGGGAGTGCCAGCTAACGAATGGATTGGGAGGGAAAGTAGCAGAAGTGCTGACAACCATGAAGTACCTTTGTTCATCTTAGTTGCTTGTTTTAAGTGTGCAAAGTACTGAAACTGCTGATGCTACAGCGGCACTGTAACAGTTTCATAGTCGAGAGACTTCCAGTTCATATCCCAGCATAAGTTGAAAATCGTGAGAATCATAGTTGGGGTGGTAGATGTGTTAGATTTTATGGTTCTAATTAATTGGTTAATATATAATGAGATTCTAATTAATAGTATGAATTAATAAAAAAAATATTTCCTGAGATAGCTTTTGTGGAAAAGATTTTTTTTAATTATTATCATAGACTCTCTACTCTTACCTATTAAAAGATACTATCTCTTAGAGATAAAATATTAAAAATTAAGATTATATATTTATTTTCAATCTTACTTAGTTTCTATTTTATCACTCATAATAATCTTATAAATAATAAAAAAAAGAAGACGAATTTAGTTTTTCTTACAGATCGATATTGTTGTAAATTTTAAATCCGATAATGGTACATTTGTAGATCAAATAAAAATTTTCTGAATAGCATCGAAAGATACATAATCCTCATCTTGATCTATCGTTATTTGATTTTAATTTTAATATTAAAATTTTACTATATAACAGTAACATAATTATAGTTTTATGTTTACAATTGATATTAGAATCTGTTATTTTGAAATCAAATATTTTAAATTATAAAAATATATTAAATTTATTTTGTAATTAGATCTATTTATGCATTACATTTGTTCATGCATTACATCTGTTTTAAGTAATCTATTTATGTTGGGTGGCTCGAAACATCCGCGAGTATGTTCGAGAATGCTCGCCTGCTTGCGGGGGATCCAGCTTACCTCGATCTACGTAAGGTGAAGACGAAAGAAGAGTACGTGCAGTATTGTCATCGGTAGCTTACTGTCAGTGGCAATGCTTCTGCGAGCAAATAGCTCTATTGTGGGTGGCAACTGCAGTCACTATGTGCAGAGCGATAGACCTCGGCACTACTACGTGTGGTAGTGCTTTTGTAGGCAGAGGTGAACTAGGGTCACGTGACCACCATGCGTCGCTAGGTTTCACCGTGCCACTCCAGGCGATGGTCGAGGTTGCGACGTTGGTCTTGGCTGCGGCAATGGAACTCGGTAATATTGGGAAATGATGGATGGCATGGCATGGACTGCAGCGTCGAGGTGTGGCAGAGACTGGTTGGGGCTTAGGTGATGGCACACGGTGGTGCTGCTATCGTCGACGGCACGGCAAGGGACAGCGGTAGCTCAGCTATGCGTCAATGGTCGGCGATGCACAGCAGGATGGATCGTCGAACCGCAGCGCAGCGGCGGCTACACACTACGGTAGCCGCTCCATAGCGCAACGGCGAACGACTGCTCACTGTGGTAGTCCAACCGAAGCGCAACGACGGACGACTGCACACTACGGCAGTCGCTTTGCTGTATAGGTGGCGAACAATTGCGCACTGCGACGGTCGATCCGCTGTATAACAGTGGATGGTGGCGACATCGGTGCACAATTGAGCGATGATGGCACGGGCACAGGCGGTAGCTGAGGCAACGTGCGACGGAGGAAGCCCCGATGAGAAGCCGACCGCAAGGAGAAATCACAACCCTTGTGGTTTTGATTATTTAACCCTAATTTTGACTAAATCAAAATATTGATTTTGACCATTTTGAATACTTTTGATAATTATTTGACTTTGACTTTTGTCAAAAATCTATTTTTGATCGAATTTTGATTGGTTTAATTTTGACCTGATTTTGATTTCAGTTAATGCCTATTCTGACCTATTGCACCTAGTTATTAATGTTATTGACCATCTTGATTTGGTCAAATTTTAATTTTAATTGAGTCCTAATTTTTGGTCGTTCCTTAATTTTTGACCATATTTGATTCTAATTGTATTTTGACTACTTCATTCAAGTTAGATTCAATCAAACTCATTTTGATCAAATTTAAAAAATGTAAAATTTGACTAATATTTGATTTTAATTAATTTTAACTTTACTAATCTAATTGGATAGATGTTTAGTCCAATTACGAGCCTACAAAATTAAATAGGACTGATGGGTCTAATTTAGGTTCCATACAGAATTAAAAATATAAATTATAATTTTTATAATTTTCTCATATGATATATTCATGAAATTTTGCTTATGATAATTAAATTTTAATTATTATTTTGGATATTTATTTAGCTATTCACATGCATATATTTAAAATTATGAAATAATATTTATTTTTCATATAAAGGTATGATTTATTTTTTTATCATTATTATAATCATGATGTGAGTTTTCTCTTATGTGATTAATATTCAATAATTATTATTTTATTATTATTAAAATATTTGACATAAATTAAATTAAAGAATATTTAATGAATATTATTTATAACCTATATTTCTAAGCTTTATCTAACTAATAACTATTAAAGTTGATAATAAATTTGTAAGATATGAATTATAATAAATATTTCATCATTTATAGAATATTTTAAGCTACATTCTATATTATTATATTAGTCTTATGAGCGCTAGAGTGGCTTGGACTAATATATTTATAAAATTATATTAAAAAATTTGTCTAAATAATATTAAAGAAAATAATATTCATAATTACATATATAATTAGGAGATATAGGTAATTCTAAAAGAGAATTTACTTTAAATAATTATGAAATAGTGTAGGTGTTGAATCTTGGATTTTAATGATAAAACTAATTGATTGTGTTTTACTATCTAACTATATTTTGAGTTACGCAGGTCTACTATCGATTAAGATTAGACAGTTGATGATGGAGGAATTGACGTTACGCTAGGGGATCACGTCAGGATATTGGATGTTGAGCCGGAGGTCCGATCGACAATCGACAGAAGGCTTTGGATGTCGGGCATGTTGAATCTCGGATTTTGATGATGAAATTAATTGATTGTGTTTTGTTGTTTAACTGTGTGTTGAGTTACGCAGGTCTACTATCGATCAGGATTAGACAGTTGACACTGGAGGAATTGACATTGCGCCGGAGTGATCACGTCAAGATATTGGATGTCGAGCCGGAGGTTCGGTCAACTATCCGCAGGAGGCTTCGGATGTCGGGCATCGGGCCAAGAAGTACAGAGTTGCGCTATGGATATTGGGGTTGCAGAGGTCAAACGTCGATTGGGCAACTACAAGTCGCAAGAGAGGGCGATGTGCCGAAGGATCGGAGGAAGTGCTGACCAATGACGTGCCGGGCAACTGGATGTCAATTCACGTTGTAATAATTGTCTAGATCGAAGTAGGGTGTTTGTTTGTGCAGGAGTAACTACGATAAGGATGAAGACGTAAAGCGAAATAAAGGGCCGAAGTCAAGTGCGATGGATCATTGGGAGTTCGAGTGTTCGATGGAAGTCCGAAGATTCATGGGAGTGCTGCTGGAACCGGCCGAGAACGAGTAGGGAGCTTGCTGAAGGGTTTTTGAAAGTTCGTTGGAAGGTTCATCGAAAGTTCGCGGAGCTTGCCAAGAAAGATTGGAGCTTGCCAAAGAAGCTCAGGGGAACTCACCAAAATCATCGTAGAGTCTGAGAGCTTGCCGGGAGTCCGCAGGATGGTTTCCGAGGGATCGTCGGAAGACCGCCGGAAGTTCGCCGGAAGCTCGTCGGAAGAAGACTTGACTTGCGGACTTTGTAATAGCTTAGGAATGTCTTTAAATTCATAGTTAGCATATTAATTTGGGTTAGGATTAGGTGTTAATCCTATAAACCCAAAGTAGGGGCCATTGGGCCTTGATTTGGACTAGTTTAAGCCAAAGTTTTGGGCCCAAACTGAACTAGCACAGCTGGGCGGTAGCACCGCCCAGCGCTTGGAAAGCCAGGCAGTAGCACCGCCTGGCAGGGGCGGTAGTACCGCCCCTACTATGTCAGTCTGCCAGACTGACAGGCGGTAGCACCGCCTCTGACAGGCGATAGCACCGCCTGACACCAGGAAACTCAAAATAAATTCAAATTTGGAGCCCAAATTTGAATCCATTTTGAGTCTATAAATATCCCTCCTTTCTCAGCTGAAAGGGCAACCCTTTAGAGTTAGATTTTGAGCAAATAAGTCTTAGGAAAGTCTTGTTCTTCATTTGCTTAAGTGTTCACCTAATTTCCTTCTCTTTGTGAAAACTTGTAAGAGTGTCAACCTCTTGTAAAAGAGTTGTAAGAGGGGTATTTGGTCCTTCCCCTTCAAAAGGATTTGCTAGTGGAAGAGGGGAGCCTTATCGGAGAAGGCTTCGGAAGTGGATGTAGGTCACTTTGACCGAACCACTATACATCGCTGCGTCTTGATTGTGTAAGTGTTTAAATTTTTATTTTATCTCTTTACTTTGCTGCAAGCCTTTACTTTACTTGCTCCACTTCCTCTTCATCTTCTTATATATGCTTTCAAGTTAAAACGCAATCGAAACGGTTTTAATCGAAATGTTGTTTTCATCGTAGGAAAGTTTCCGAACTTATTTTAATCGCCGAAAAGTTATCATTTTATCTGCTGCACTAATTCACCCCCCCCCCCTCTTAGTGCCGTTCGATCCCTAACAATTGGTATCAGAGCCATGTTCTTTCTCTTTCGGATTTGCACCCGTGAGAAATGGCTCTTTTTGGCTTTCAAGAGAGCTTTTCGATTTTTCGTCCACCGTTCTTTAACGGATCGGACTACACATATTGGAAAACTCGAATGAGAGTTTTCATGCTTTCAATAGATTTGGATTTGTGGAACATCATCGAAAATGGCTTTCAACCTTCCTCTAAACCAACGAATGAATGGTCGGATTTAGAGAAAAGGTCTTTTTCTTTAAATGCAAAGGCTATGAATGCCTTATTTTGCGCTTTAGATAAGAACGAGTTCAATCGGATTTCAATATGCGAAACGGCTTTCGATATTTGGCGAACACTTGAAATCACGTACGAGAGAACTAGTAGAGTTAAAGACTCAAAAGTAAACCTCTTATTGCATGACTTTGAGCTCTTCCGAATGACACCAAGCGAAACTATCGACGATATGTACACCCGCTTCACGGATGTCGTCAATAGCTTGAAAAGTCTTGGTAAATATTTTTCGAACTTTGAACTCACTAATAAGATTTTAAGATCCCTCCCAAAGAGTTGGGATCCAAAAGTAACCGCAATACAAGAGACAAAATTTAAATGATTTTTCATTGGAAGAACTAATCGGTTCGCTAATGACATATGAAATGAGTTTCTTCGAACATTTGAAACATGATGAATATATGAACCACCTTCTAAAGAATAAGAAGGATTTGGAACATCGGACAAATGAATATCACTTGAGTGATGACTCAAGTGATGAGGACAATAAGGACATTAAACACATAACAATGAATGTTAACAAGTTCATTAAACAAAAATTAAAAAGCATAAATGAACTTAAACGGAGAAAGAGGCCAAAGAAGAAGAAGAAGACTTGCAAAGAAAAATTAAGTAAAGAAAAGGCAAAATAGGCTTTGACGGTTTTCGACAATGAGGTAAGAAACTCACCCAAGTTGTTCTTACCTTACTTTGAAAGTACATGATCCTTTCATGAGTTGCTTGAAATAGTTGGTAGGATTTTTTTAATGCTTTTTCCTTTCTAGTAATTTTTTGAAAATTAAAAATATGAATGATGCATGATTTGTGATAATGCTTAGGATTAATCTATGCTTGTGTATCTTGATGTTTTATATTGCTTTTCGTTTCCCAACATGATGCTTGATGATTTTGTAATATGCATTAGTTTTTGAAGTAATGTTGATTTGACTCTATGTTATGGATTAACGTATTTTTTGGTCTAATTGTTTTCATGTCAAATTAAGATGACATTTTGAGATGATGAAATTTCATTTATACTTTTCATATTGGTTTTCAATCTTAAACATGATACATATTTATGTATAAATTTCTTGAAAATCTTTTGATGATAGATGTATGTATCTTGATTATAATTTGAAAACTTCCATCTTGGCTTAATGGTTTTTAACCCTTTTTATGATAAAATTTTTATTGATACATGTCTTCATGAAATCAATTATAAAGACCCAACCCATAAATTTTCAAAATGAAAGAAATGTGGCTTTGATGTTGCCTTGTGTTATATTTGGACTTAATGGGTTTCATGATGAAAATTATTTTTTAGATTTATAAAATAATACATGATTTTACCAAAAATTTGAGCATCGATCATCTTGTTATAACTAATGTAAGAAAGAATTAAAATGATCTTGATGATATTTTCGTTTTTGAATATGATGCATGACATTTTCATATGAAAATTTTGAACATTCTTATGAAAAATCAAATCACTTAAATTGAAACTCATAAAGATGAGAAAATGCACTATCATGATATTTGATGCATTTGATCTTGATGGGTTTAATGACAAACTTGTATTTTGAATTTATACAATGATGGGTTCCATATAAATATTTGAACATACATTATGAAATCATCATTGGAATGAAAATATTAAAAGTTTGTTATTGTGCTTAATGACTTTGTGATATCATATTTTGATGACAAACTCATGTTTTGGTCTTAAATTTGATAATCATCATTTGAAACATGAGCACACTTGTTTGAAACACAATGAAACATATTATCATGATAAATTGAATCTCATAATGTGTTATATTTTTATCTTGATGAATTTTATGATGAAGTTTGTCTTTCAATGTTGAATGTTGATATTTCTATTTTATTTGACATCAAAAAATAAAGGCATGCTCATATGAAATAAATCATACAATGGAAATGCATGTTTCTTGAAATCTTTCGATTTTTTAAATAAAAGACAAGTAATAAATTTATTTATGATATTTTGTAAATCACTTGACTTATGAATGAGATTTTGATGATACGGTAATGACTTTATTCATGTTATGAATGTTAAAAATGATAATTTGGTTAGGAGTTTCGAATTGACAAAATGAGTTTGAATAATTTTATGACTCCTCTCTTGATCACTTGAAATCATGACTTTGAATTCTTGACTTGAGATATTTTTACGAATCAAAATATTCTCCTCTATGATTACTTCTTTTTATCATTTACCAAAGAGGAATACAATTCAAGTTTGTCATTTGTGAATCTCACAAACTATGTTAATGATTTTGATTATTCAAACTTGAATGAGCTTTATCATAATCCAAGTCTTGATATTTTGATATTTGATACTTGAAATTCTTATGCGTGAATCAAGTTACTCGTTGTGCTACATCTTTTTAAATGAATCATGAGCCTTGATGTCATATATTTCATGATATAGAAATGATAAGATTTCTTTGCCTTGTGTGGTAAATTGAATATTTGACATAAATGAAATTTGCTTTATGATGAATCATAAATGATGTCTTTTGGTGTTAATCCTTATTGATATTTCATATTGATATCTTTCATGAATTCTTTGCATCTATGTTTTGTATGCATCATGAAAAAAAAATTTGAAATATTGATTAATGCAAAATTATTTTATTGAAATATTATTCATCCCTTCTTTTTGATAGTGACAAAGGGGGAGTTAGCTTACTAGCTTATATATCACAAGTGAAAGTGACAAACATAGCTAGCTAGAACTTGCAAAAGGCAAAACTTGCACTTCTCAAAATGAGAAGAAAGAAATTGTAAAGTCACATTATTTTTTAACTCATGAGCTTGCATGTTTAAAATGTTATAAATTTTACAAAAATTACTAGCTCATTGCAAACAAAAAGTTGATGATTTGCAAAAGGAAAACTTAGTTGCAAAAGAGAAAAATTGAATGGGAGCTAGTTTGTGTATCGCAAAGTATGATAGCTTATCATTATTGCTTGCTTGCTTATCATAAATTTCCCTCATACCATGATTTGTTTATAACTCCCTTGAATTCATAACTTGATATGTTAAAAATTCATGATAGAAATTTGTTATTTTGTCATGATAGAAGCATTTATGTAAAGGGAAAAGAATTGTATTCTTCCCTTCTTTTTGACAAAATCAAAGGAGAAGAAGATTTGTTGCTAGCTTGCATGATTAATTTGTTAGCTTATTCAAGAGGAAGAAAATTACTAGCTTGTGCATCAAAAAGAAAATTTTGCTAGCTTGAACATTGAGAAGCAAAAAGTTGCTATCTCAAGAGAGGCAAAAATCTTGCTCAATTTCACTTCTTCAAAATTGCTTATATTTTTGTTACAAATTATTGTTGAATCCCATGCAAGATTATTTGAAGTATTTGATCCTCCCTTTCTTTTTGATGCTAACAAAGGGGGAGAAAGTTTTTAGCTCGAACATTACAAAAATTTGTTATCTTGATTCCTAGTTTCAACTTCATGAGAAGCTAAGAATTGTTATATCAAAGGATGCAAATATTGCTATCGTGAGAAACAAGGTGCAAACTTGCACATCTCAAGAAGTAAGTGAAAATTACCATCATTGCCCATCCTTAAAACTTGCTATGATTGAATGGTATTATTTGATGTTGTATTGCAAAAATGTTGTTTGATGTGATATATAGCTAGTGTGTTGTAAAAATTTGTATATCTTTTAAACTAGCTATGATGCAACTTCTCCTTTTTGTTGATGACATAGGAAAAGTAGATTGATAACTTCATGCATTGATTGAATAATTGCATGATGATTTGATAATTCTCTTACTTGTGATGAATGTTGCTTGGATTTGGGATAATCCAAGGTTTCTATCAATGGCATATTGATAGAGGAAGTTTGTGTTAAACTCCGGGGAGTTAAGGTTAACTCTATTAGTCATTAATTAGTTGTCATCATTAAAAAGGGGGATATTATTGAATCTCAAATTTTGATGATGAAACTAATTGATTATGTTTTATTTTTTTAACTGTGTGTTGAGTTACGCAGGTTTACTATCGATCAGGATTAGACAGTTGACGTTGGAGGAATTAACGTTGCGCCAGAGGTGATCACGTTAAGATATTGGATGTCAATCCGGAGGTTCGGTCGACTATCCGCAGGAGGCTTCGGACATCGGGCATCGGGCCAAGAAGTACAGAGTTGCGCCATGGATATTGGGGTTACGGAGGTCAATCGCCGATTGGGCAACAAGCCGTAAGAGAGAGCGATGTGCCGAAGGATCGGAGGAAGTGCCGACCAATGACGTGTCGGGCAATTGGATGTCAATTCATGTTGTTATAATTATCTAGATCGAAGTAGGGTGTTTGTTTGTGCAGGAGTAACTACGATAAGGATGAAGACGTAAGCGAAACAAAGGGCCGAAGTCAAGTGCGATGGATCGTTGGAAGTTCGAGTGTTCGATGGAAGTCCGAAGATTCGTTGAGAGTGCTGCCGGAACCGGCCGAGAACGAGTAGGGAGCTTGTTGAAGGGTTTTCGGAAGTTCACCGGAAGGTTCATTGAAAGTTCACGGAGCTTGCCAAGAAAGATCGGAGCTTGCCAAAGAAGCTCGGGGGAACTCACCAAAATCATCGTGGAGTCCGAGAGCTTGCCGGGAATCTGCAAGATGGTTTCCGAGGGATCGTCGGAAGACCGCCGGAAGTTCGCCGGAAGCTCGCCGGAAGAAGACTTGACTTGCGAACTTTGTAATAGCTTAGGAATGTCTTTAAATTCATAGTTAGCATATTAATTTGGGTTAGGATTAGGTGTTAATCCTATAAACCCAAAGTAGGGGCCATTGGGTCTTGATTTGGACTAGTTTGGGCCAAAGTTTTTAGCCCAAATCGATCCGGCCTGGTGGCGATAGCACCGCCAAAGACAGCGCGTCTTTGGGCGGTAGCACCGCCCAGTGCTTGGAAAGCCAGCGGTGCTACCGCTGGTCAGGGCGTATTACCGCCCTGCTGCTTCGATCTGCCAGATCGACAGTGGTAGCACCGCTTGACACCGGGAAACTCTCAATAAATTCAAATTTGGAGCCCAAATTTGAATCCATTTTGAGTCTATAAATACCTCTCCTTTCTCAACTGAAAGGGCAACCCTTTAGAGTTAGATTTTGAGCAAATAAGTCTTGGGAAAGTCTTGTTCTTCATTTGCTTAAGTGTTCACCTCATTTCCTTCTCTTTGTGAAAACTTGTAAGAGTGTGAACCTCTTGTAAAAGTGTTGTAAGAGGGGTATTTGGTCCTTCCCCTTCAAAAGGATTTGCTAGTAGAAGAGGGGAGCCTCATCAGAGAAGGCTTCGGAAGTGGATGTAGGTCACTTTGACCGAACCACTATACATCGCTGCATCTTGATTGTGTGAGTGTTTAAATTTCTGTTTTATCTCTTTACTTTGCTGCAAGCCTTTACTTTACTTGCTCCACTTCCTCTTCATCTTCTTACATATGCTTTCAAGTTAAAACGTAATCAAAATGGTTTTAATTGAAACGTTGTTTTCATCATAGGAAAGTTTCCAAACTTGTTTTAATCACCGAAAAGTTATCATTTTATCCGCTGCACTAATTCACCCCCCCCCCCTCTTAGTGTCGCTCGATCCCTAACAAGGTATAGGGCCAAGAAGAGTGGAGTTGCACTAAGGATATCAGGGTTACGGAGGTCAACTGCCGATTGGGCAACAAAACGTAAGAGAGAACGATGCGTCGAAGAATCGAACGAAGCACCGACTAATGACATGTTAGACAACTGAATGTCAATTCACGTTGTAATAATTGTCTAGATCGAAGTAGAGTTTTGTTTGTGTGTGCAGGATTAACTACGATAACGATGAAGACGTAAAGCGAAACAAAGTGCCGGAAGACAAGTGTGATGAATCTTTGGGAGTTTAAGAGTTCGACGGAAGTCCGAAGATTCATTGGGAGTACTGCCAGAACTGGCCGAGAACAAGTAGGGAGCTTGCCGAAGGGTTTTCAGAAGTTCACCAGAAGGTTCGTTGGAAGTTCGCGGAGCTTGCCAAGAAAGATCAGAGCTTGCCAAAGAAACTCGTTGGAACTCGCCAAGATCATCGTAAAGTCTAGGAGCTTGCTAGGAGTCCGTAGAATGGTTTCCGAGGGTTCATCGGAAGACCATCAAAAGTTCACCGGAAGCTCACCGAAAGAAGTCTTGACTTGTGGACTTTGTAATAGCTTCGGAAGTGTCTTTAAAATTTGTAGTTAGCACATAATTTGGTTTAGGATTAGGTTTTAATCATATAAACCAAGTAGGGGCCACATGGGCCTTGATTCGGACTAATTTGGCCCGAGTTTAAGGCCCAACCAGCGAGCTAGAAATGCTCGGGCGGTGGCACCGTCGGGCTGGGCGGTGGTACCGTCGCTGGGCAGCAAGCCCAAGCAGTGGCATCGCCAGGCTGGGTGGTGGCACCACCCAGTACACTGTCAGTGTTTGACATTGACAAGCAGTGGCACCGCCACTGACAAGCGATGGCACCGCCAGCACCGGGAAAAATAAAAGTGATTCAAATTTGGGCTCCAAATTTGAATCCTCTTGAGACCTATAAATACTCCTCTCATTCATTGTTGAAAGGGGGTCTAGAACTGAAAAAGAAAAAGGAAAACTCTTGTCAAAATCTTCCCTCTAAGCTTTGAGTATATTCTAGTCCAAGAGAGGGGTAAGAGGCCTTGTAAGAGTTACCTCCTAAGTCCGTCAAAAGGAGACGTATTATAAGGGAGTTCATCCTCGCCCGTTGGAAGGAGAATAGCTAGTGGAAAGTCGGTGGCCTCAAGCGAAGAGGAATCAGGAGTGGATGTAGGTCGGATGACCGATCCACTATAAAAATTATTTACATTTATGTTCATGCATTTATCTTTCTGTAAACCTTTACTTTACTAAGTTCACTGCCCTCATCTTCTTATGTACACTTTCAATGCAATCGAAATGGTTTTAATCGAAACGTTATTCTTTTCGTATGAAGTTTTTGAAACTTGTTTAAAATCGTCGAAAGTTTATCGTTCTTTACTGCTGCACTAATTCACCCCCCCCCCCCTCTTAGTGCCGCTCGATCCCTAACAATTGATATCAGAGCCACGTTATTTCTCATTTGGATTTACACCCATGAGAAATGGCTCTTCATGGCTTTCAAGAGGGCTTTTCGATTATTCATCCACCGTTCTTTAACGAATCAGAGACACATATTGGAAAACTTGAATGAGAGTTTTCTTGATTTCTCTCGATTTAAACTTATGGAATGTTATTGAAAACCATTTTCAACTTCCCTTTAAACTGATGAATGAATCGTCGGATTTAGAGAAAATGTATTTTTCTTTGAATGCAAAAGCTATGAATGTCTTATTTTGTGCTTTAGATAAAAATGAGTTCAATCAGATTTCTATATGCGAAACGGCTTTTGATATTTGGCGGACACTTGAAATCACACACGAGGGAACTAGTAGAGTTAAAGACTCGAAAGTAAACCTCTTATTGTATGATTTTGAGCTCTTCCAAATGACACCAAGCAAGTCTATCGATGACATATATACTCGTTTCACGGATGTCGTCAATTGTCTAAGAGCTCTTGGTAAATCTTTTTTGTATTTTAAACTCGTATGCAAGATCTTAAGATCCCTTCCAAAAAGGTGGGATCCTAAAGTAACCGCCATACAAGAAACTAAAGATTTAAATGATTGTCCTATTGAAGAACTCATTGGCACTTTAATGACATATGAAATGAGTTTCCTAGAACATTTTGAACTCATTGAACACTTGAACCACCTTCCAAAGAACAGGAAGGATTTGGAACTTCAGATAATTGAATACCACTCGAGTGATGACTCAAGTGATGAGGACATTGAACACATAACAATGCATTTTAACAAGTTCATTAAACAAAAATCTAAAACTGAAAATGAATTTGAACGAAAGAAGAAGTCACCAATGAAGAAGAAGAAGGTTTACCAAGAATAATCAAGTAAAGAAAAGGCAAATTGGGCTTTGATGGGCTTCGTCAACGTGGTAAGTATCTCACCCGAAATACTTTTACCTTTGCTTTATGAAATTACTTGTACTTTTCATGAGTGCTTAATTTAGTTGGTAGGAATTTTTTTTATATTTGTTCCTTTTTAAATTAAAAATATGAATAATGATTGTATGATGTATGATAATGCATAAAAAAAATGAATTCCATGTATACTTTTCAGTATCGATTTCAAATATGATACATATCTATGTATGGATTTCATTAAAGTATTTTAATAATAGATGTTTATATCATGTTTATGATTTGAAAACCTCTACCTTGGATTAATGGGTCTTAATCGTTTTTATGATGAAATCGCTTCTAAATATAATGATGCTTTCAATTTAAAATAAGATACATTATTTTTGACACAAAAAATCAATTATCAAGATAATCGCATAATTCATGATAATGCTTGCACAACAAATATGATTAAAAGAAAGAAGCAAGCGTATTGATGATTTTGTTTTTACATGAAAATCTAAACATGCTTGAAACACATAAAAAGGAGGAAAGTAAAATATATTATCATGATGAATCAAGTCTTTTGCTTAGTGATACTCCATATATTTTTAATCACTTTTATAATATTTTTTTATGATGTATCATATTTTTGGTTTTGATAACAAAACATGTGTTTTGATTTTATACATGATACACATATATGTATGTTATGAATCTCTTGAATTATGAAAGAAATTTTGATGATGGTTTGAATGTATGAATCAAAAATCTTTGTCCTTTATTTGACACATGAAATTTCTTGATGATTAAATAATGCTTGAATGAGTTAAAAAGATCAATATTTTGAAAATAAAAGAATTATCATTGGAATTATAATGATGATATCATGCTTGATGAAGTTTACCTCTCACACTTGAACATGAATGTTTGCATTGATTTGGCAAAAACTTGAACATACCTTATGAATACATTTTGCATGAAATGAAAATAATAAATGTATGTGATGATTTCGGTTTTTGATATATTGCTTGGTCTTTGTATAAAAATCGGAACATGTTCACTTAGATTGAAACACATAAAAATAGGAAAATGTATTATCATGAGGATTTGAAGTTGTTTTATCTTGATGACAAACTCATGTTTGGTTTTAAAATTTGATACTCATCTTTTGAAATATGAGTACACATATATGAAACAAATAACTTAAAATGAAACACATTATCATGATAAAGTGAATCTCTTGAATCGAATCTTTTGGAAAATATCACATGCTTAATGTGATTCGATGATCTTTATGATAAAATTTGTCTTTTCATCTTGAATGTTGACATTTATTTTTATTAATGGCAAAAGCATGGTTATAAGAAGCAAATCACATATAAAAACAAAATGTAATCCTCTATCTCAATCTTATCGATTTTTTTAGAGAAAATTCAATAAATCTATGCTTGTCATGTATGAATTTTTTAATGTAATTTTTTAGGATGATTTCATATTTGAAAATTGCTTGATTCGTATTTACGACTTAAGATACATTTTTATAAATCATGCTTCAATCATGTTAAATGCTTCAATCATATTCTACCTCCCTTAATTTATTTTTTTCTCCTATAATTATTTTTTTATTTACTAAAGAGGAGAACCTACCAAATGAATCATGAATTCAAATGAAATGATACAAATGAATTACTTATCGATACTTTTTTTTTAAATATCCTTTTTAATGTGATGTCTTTCGAAATTCATGACATGATATGGTTGAATCTTTGACTTACTCCTTTTATCATGGCTTGAAAATGAATCATGCTTGATAATTTGTGTTATAAAATTTAGCCTTTATGTCTTGAATGTTTATGCTTGTTCGACATTAAAAAAAGGGACAAAGACATATTTATATGAAATCAATGCAATTCATAAAAAGCGAAATGTATGATTCTTGAAATTTTTGATTTTTTTTAATGAAAGATAAGTGATGAATTCATTTATGACATTGTATGAATCTCGAAAGTAATAATGATGAAGAGCTTGAAGTTGACGAATTGAATTTAAACTTTTACTTATGACTCTTCTCTTGATCTCTTGGAATCATAACTTTTTGAGATGTTTGTAATGCTTGAATCAAGCTCTAAAAGATTTTATTTTTCTATAAAGATATTTTATTGAAATCATGATCTTACAAATTATAACTTGAAGTTCTTTATAAATCAAGATCGTTTACCATGCTCCTTCCATTTTATCAAAAGAAAACTCTTTAAATGAAATGTGTTTTGTCTTTTGATTTCTCGGAATTCAATACTTGAATTTTTATGAATTCGTGATCTTGATATCTTGATTCTTATGAAATGTGATCTTGATAAAAATTCTTATGCATAAATCAAGATGCTCTTTGTGCTATCCATTCTCAAATGAATCATGTTCTTCTTGAGCCTTGATATTATATCCTAGAAGTGACATGATTTCTTTGCCTTGTGTGGTAAATTGAATATTTGATATAAATGAAATTTGCTTTATGATGAATCACGAATCATGACTTGATCCATTATCTTGATATATTTGTATCATGATTTGAAGATTCATGTAAACTTTTTTTTATGCAAACTTATGTGAAAAGTTTATATTATCATATTTGATCCTTCCTTTTTTTTTGACATTGATAAAGGGGGAGAAGGCTTTTGCTAACTTGTATATTACAAATGAAAGCAAAATTTCTAGCATGTAAAGAAAGCAAAACTTGTAAGCTTGCTCTTCTCAAAAGAGAAGAAAAAAATTATAAAATCACATGCATATCGTAAAGGAAGCAAAGAAAGGGCAACTTGCACATCTTTAAATACTTGCACTTCTCAAAGGAGAATAGAAAAACTTGTGATCATGAATACCATCACAACAAGTGCTATCTTACATATCTTGAAACTTGCTATGATTAAATGGTATGATTAGATGTTGTATTGCAAAGCTATGCATAAATGTTGTATGATGTGATTAATGGCTAGTGTGTTGTAAAACTTGATATCTTTTAAACTAGCTATGATGCAACTTCTCTTTTTTATTGATGACATAGGGGGAGAAGTAGATTGATGACTTCATGCATTGTAATGATAGTTTGATATATTTGCATGATGGTTTGATGATTCTCATAATTTGTGATACATGTTGCTTGGATTTGAGATAATCCAAGTGTTCTATCAATGGCATATTGTTAAGGGGAGTTTGGTTAAACTCCGGGGAGTTATGGTTAACTACGTTAGTCATCAATTATTATCATCATCAAAAAAGGAGAGATTGTTGAATCTCAGATTTTGATGATAAAACTAATTGATTATGTTTTATTGTCTAATTACATTTTGAGTTACGCAAGTCTACTATCGATCGGGATTAGACAGTTGACGCTGAAGGAATTGACGTTGTGCCAAGTGATCACGTCAGGATATTGGATGTCGAGTCGGAGGTCCGATCGACAATCGACAGAAGGCTTCGGACGTCGGGCATCAGGCCAAGAAGAGTAGAGTTGCTCCAAGGATATCGGGGTTGCGGAGGTCAACTGTCGATTAGGCAACAAAACGCAAGAGAGGACAATGCGTCGAAGAATCGGATGAAGCACCGACCAATAACGTGCCGGGCAACTGAATGTCAATTTGCGTTGTAATAATTGTCTAGATCGAAATAGAGTTTTGTTTGTGTGTGCAGGAATAACTACGATAACGATGAAGATGTAAAGTGAAACAAAGTGCCGGAAGACAAGTGTGATGGATTGTTGGGAGTTTGAGAGTTCGACGGAAGTCCGAAGATTTGTTGGGAGTGCTATTGGAACTGGCCGAGAACAAGTAGGGAGCTTGCCGAAGGATTTTCGGAAGTTCGCCGGAAGGTTTGTTGGAAGTTCGCGGAGCATACCAAGAAAGATCGGAGCTTGCCAAAGAAGCTCATTGGAACTCACCAAGATCATCGTAAAGTCTAGGAGCTTGCCGGGAGTCCATAGAATGGTTTCTGAGGGTTCATCGGAAGATCGCCGGAAGTTTGTCGGAAGCTCGTCGGAAGAAGTCTTGACTTGTGGACTTTGTAATAGCTTAGGAAATATCTTTAAAATTCATAGTTAGTATGTAATTTAGTTTAAGATTAGGTGTTAATCCTATAAACCAAGTATGGGCCACATGAGCCTTGTTTCAGACTAGTTTGGGCCAAGTTTAAGGCCCAACTAGTGAGCTGGAAATGCCTGGGCGGTGGTACCACCCAGTACACTGTCAGTGTTTGATATTAACAAGCGGTGGCACCGCCACTGACAGGCGGTGACACTACCAGTATCGAAAAAAATGAAAGTGATTCAAATTTGGGCTCCAAATTTGAATCCTCTTGAGACCTATAAATACCCCTCTCATTCATTGTTGAAAGAATGTCTAGAACTAAGAAGAAAAAAGGAAAACTCTTGTCAAAATCTTTCTTCTAAGCTTTGAATGTGTTCTAGTCTAAGAGAGGGATAAGAAGCCTTCTAAGGGTTACCTCCTAAACCCGTCAAAAGGAGAGGTGTTGTAAGGGAGTTCACCTCGCCTGTTGGAAGGAGGATAACTAGTGGAAAGTCGGTGGCCTCAAGCGAAGAGGAATCAGGAGTGGATATAGGTCAGATGACCGAACCACTATAAAAATGGTTTGCGTTTATATTCATGCATTTATCTTTCTGCAAACCTTTACTTTGCTAAGTTCACTACCCTCATCTTCTTACGTACGCTTTCAACGCAATCGAAATGGTTTTAATCGAAACGTTATTCTTTTCGTATGAAGTTTTCGAAACTTATTTAAAATTGTCGAAAGTATATCGTTCTTTACCACTACACTAATTCACCTCTCCCCCCCTTTTAGTGCCGCTCGATCCCTAACAGTAGGATGATATCATTTTGGATATCTTTGTAGTTTATGATTATATATATAAATGTGGCAATACTATTCTAAAAGAATGGCTTTAATAATTAATATTATTTTATTTTATTATAGTAGTATTTTCTTCATTATATTTTTATAAATATTCTTAATTTTTTAATAAAATTATTATAAATAAATTTAAATTATTATAAATTATTATATTGAGAGTTATATATTGATTTTATTTGTGGAAGAGATAACAAGCTTGACTATTAAAGAGTCTAGTGAGACTAATAATTAAATGATTAAAAAATCTAAAAGGTTCAATTTTAATAATTACTAATAATATTTAGACCTAATTATAGAATATAACTAGTATTGGAATATTAATAGATTGATTTAAAATTATTGATTTGTCATTAATTGACTATAGCTTAATATTATAATATTTAAGGAATTCTATAATATAGCATTATTTTGATTGATAAAGTCGTAAAGCTTAAAAATATTAGATACGAATGTAAATGAGTCATTCATGTATAATTTATTATTAATTCTCTTTATTTTTTATTTGATTCATTTAAAATTCCCTACGACACAAATAAAAAACAAGTAAAATTTAGATAAATTGGTAAGTATATGTGTTTAAGAAAAATTAAGATTAAAATAGAAAAAACTAATAATATTTTGGACAACAAAACAAAGGAAAGAGAAGGGATACAAACCGATTTATAACGGTTCGGTCTTCCCAACCTACGTCTACTCTCGATTCTTCTTCCCTCAGACCATTGATTTTCGCTATCGATTTTTTTTTTCAACGGATGAAAAACAATTAACCTTGTTACAATTTTTCTTCTTTTAATAGACTAAGGAGAAAACATTCACACTCTCTCTTTTATAAGATCTCTCACCTTTTACAAATTAAGATCACATCTAAACTTAAAAAGGAGGAAGTGACTCGAACACTTATCAAAGAGAGAGTTTATAATACTTTTGTGCTTAAGAATTCGTGCTCTATCAAGCAAGCATGAATAGAGCATTTAGACCTCAATAAGCTTCAAGAATAGAGTCAAAAATTTAAATCTCTAAAATTTTAAGATATTAGTAGTACTACCATAGTAACGGGGCCATAAATCAAGGCTCTAGCAGTACTATCGTCAGCCTAGGTAGTATTATCATCACCTTAGGCGATACTATAATCGAAAAAGCACGAACAATACTTTTCAATTGACTCAGATTATACCATTGCCCAAGCCTACTTTAGGTCATTGATTTGGCCTTCTAATAGGCCAAATTTGGCTATGGTTTAAGCCCAATCGGTTCCTTAACAAATTTGCATGGTTTTGACCTATTACAAACTCAATTATACTAAAAAAAAATCTTGATCAAGACTTTAACAATCCAACTACATATCCAACATAATTACGAAGCTTTCAGCACGTTATACGTCATTCCAGCATATCATTCGATCTTCCAATACTTCGTCCAAACTTTTGACACATCGTTATTTCCTTCAGCGTATTGCCTGATCTATCGGCATGTTAACTTTTTCATGGTATTCGATCTTTTGACGCAATATCTGATCCTTCCAGCATGATGCCTGAGCTGATAGCATGAAGTCTTATCTTCGGTATGTCGATCAATCCTTCGGCTTGATGTCCAATTTTTGATATGATACTTTTCCCAACATAATGTCTGATTCCCTTGCTTCGATAATTTGCTCTTTGATAGTTTGAGTCCGTGATCGAAATATTTTTTATCATTTATCTCAAAAGCATATTAGTCTATAAACTTATTAATTGATTTCATCATCAAAATCTGAGATTCATCAAAAAAGATTATAAGATTTGGTTCGAAAAGAAAAGTTATAAATTGACTTTTGTATGTTTCAAATCAAACATTATGGAAGTTCCTTTCTAATACTTGATAAATTGATTTTGAAGCTTCGACTTATGTTACCAATAATATATAGGGAATCATCTTAACTCAAAATCAAAACAGCATATAATAATCATTGTTATAAGGAATCATCGTAAAGCATAAGTGATAGTAGTGAATACTTATCACCTATACCTAGAGATGGTTCATTTGATGTATTTTGAGGATATATGCTATATTCCTATAATTCTAAAATCTTGATTTTTTTATCTAGAATTGTTAGGATATTATTTTTTTTAGTTATGGGAAACTAAATATATTTATGATTTAGTTGGTTATGAAATTTTATATGATGGTTTGCATAAAATTAATATGAATCTTGAGTTTGTAACTATCCTATAATCAAATATTAAAATGAAACATAGTGGACTCCTTAAGATTATATATGCTTATATTTACAAGTCACTATATACTCCCTAATTTGATGGAGAAAGATATTTTTTTTATATTTATAAGTAACTTGTTGAGATATTGACTATATATGTTTAATTTATGTAAGGTCTCAGGTTGTCGATACTTTTAAGTATACATAAATAAAGTCAAAAGATAATTAGATAGAAAGGTTAAGATTGCCAAGTGTAATAGTGGTGATAAATTTTATGAGAGATACGATGAGGCTAATCATAATTCTGATTCTTTTGTTAGATTTTTTTTAAAAGTGAGACATTCAATATCTTATCAAATGTGTTACATTATAATGAGATTGTTAAAAAAATAAAATTATACTCTTATAGATATGGTTCAGGATATAATGAGTTATTCTTTATACCCGAGGTAAAGCTGTAAGGACAATAAAGTATATCTTGAATAGGGTTTTTTTGTAAGTTAGTTTCATCGACTCTATTTGAATTATAGATTAGTAGAAAACTCAACTTTAGATAATTACATATTTAGAATTGTCCTACATAGATAATGGCTTTCAAATCATATTAAAAAAATTAAATTCAAGGACTATTTTTTAATATTTTATTATTTATCTAAAAAATAAAATATTTATTACCTTAATGATAGTATAAGGATAGTTGAATCTAGTAATGTAAGATTCTTATAAATAGCAAATAAGTGAGAGTGAAAATATTAATATTTAATTTTGATATTAAGAATATACAAGTTAATACTCTTTTAGTATTTTATATTTAAAAAGTTATTCCTATTAGGATTGTAATGATACTAACCGGAGGTAGATGGGGGATGTAAATTAGTGTTATAGTTATTTTTTATCAAATTTTAAATTTAATTAATAAATCCGTATTGGAAACACAATTAACCAAAAATGTAAGTAAGGTTGCAAGTAAAATAAATTAGTAAGCAATAATAAATTTAAAGTAAGAGAAAGAATGCAAACTGATTTATAGTGTTTCGGTCTTTTCGACCTATATCCACTCCTGATTTCTTTTCCCTTGAGGTCATCGATTTTCACCATCGATCTTCTTTCTAATAGGCAAAGATCAACTACTATTGTTACAGCTTTTCTTCTTTTAATAGGCTTTGGAGAGAACCTCTATACTTACTCTTTTATAAAAATTTTCACCTTCTCAAACTTAGAATTACCACTAAATTCAAAAAAGAAGAGACCTAAACAATGCTCAAAGAGAGAGCTATAACTATTCATAAACTTAAAATTTAATGTTTTATCAACCAAGCCTCAATGGAGTATTTATAGGCCCCAAGAAACTTTAAAAATAGAGTCAAAAAATTTAAATATCTAAAATTTTAAGGTATGAGGGATAGTACTATTGACATATGGTGGCACTACCATCGAACTTTCTAATGATACTATCGTTATAATTTTTAAATTTTGGGTGGTACTATCACCACCCTAGGTGGTATTACCATTGACATAGGTGGTACCATTATCGATAGCATTAACTAGTACATTTATGCTTGTCGACTGACTCTGGTGGTACCATCGCCCATGCTTGCATTAGACCATTAGTTTAGCCTTTTAACGTGCCCAATTTAGCTCAAGTTTAATCCCATTGGGTTTCTCAATAAGTTGACCCAATGTCAACTCAATTTGGCTTAGAAAGACTTTGATAATCTAACCATATATCCAGCACAATTACGAAGCTTTCAGCATATTATATGTTATTCCGGTATGTCACCGATCTTTCGACACTTCGTCCAAACTTTCAACATATCGTTCTTTCTTTTGACATATTACCTAATCTATCAATATGTTGATTTTCCTATGATATCTAATCTTTTGGCGCAATACTTGATCTTTCTAGTATGATGCTCGAACTTATAGTATGAAGTCTAATCTTTAGTATATCGACCAATTCTCTTTTATGATAAAAAAGGCAATCACAAATTTTTTTTCTCTCCTTAAAAGGTATAAAAATATATTTAAATAGGAAAAAAGATAACTCCTCAAGAAAAACTACTCTAGCCTACATTTGGAGACTTCATAATATTAACTTAAGAGTTAAAGGGCAATAAGTCGAAAAATCTCTCTTGTCCTCGTTCGTAGTGTAGGTAGTGTCTCAAAACCACTTGGGTATCATCTCAGGATAAATTTTCATGTCAGAGACACCTTAGATATTCCTGTATACACGAGTATAGGCCACGTCGGGTTGATTAAGACATCAATGATATTTTTTCATAATAATATCATATTAAATAATATTTTTTTTTGTTAAATCATGGATCACAAAACTAATACTATATTTTATTATGTAATAAATGAGCACTTAAGGTACACATATGTCCGTAAAAAAAAAAAATTACACACACATTAATATTATCTTTTGGACTGCTCGATTGTTTTCTATCCACGAATTAAAGTGAGATACGAGATAAGTGGTAGTCGATACTTTATCTCTTGGGTTAGATTTGATCATTCAAATCAAAACTGAACTGGGTCACCGGTTTGGTTCCTCATTATTGAAATTTGAAATTAGAATCGGAACCATTTAGAAAAATAAAAA
This sequence comes from Musa beccarii, assembly GCA_024322285.1. Taxonomy (NCBI): domain Eukaryota; kingdom Viridiplantae; phylum Streptophyta; class Magnoliopsida; order Zingiberales; family Musaceae; genus Musa; species Musa beccarii. Next base: position 35,169,101 of record CM044401.1, on the reverse strand, counting down.
CCTAAATGGTCAAATATCCGCTCTTCCAAGACTTAATAAACAACTAATTGGAACCTGATTTTGGTTCAGAAGTGGAATCAGAATAATTAATTTCTTAATCAAAATCAGAATCATCGATGCTTATTCTAAAATCGAAATCACCTGGAATCCAATTTAGTTCAGTTCTCCTTCATCAGAACGGGAATCGCTTTGAAACTATGATAGTTCAAAAAGTCAAATATTGGATACGAGGTATGATATTTCTTTTAACCCGAAGCGAAGTTCTTCCTCATGCAACCAAACTTGCATCCCCATTCAAGCCGATCGAAAGTAACGTTAGAAAATAAAACAGCAGTGCCGCAACACAACACAAAACTGCTCCGAGAAAGACACCGTGGAAACCACGAATTAGACAATTCGAAGGCAACTAGCGATTTGATCTCAGACAACTGTTTGCCTTGTCGATGGCCAATCCAATTGGTTTGGTCTGCGGACTCGGTGTTGCGGGTCAAGATCGGGTAGTCCCAAGACAGCTACCGCCAACTCGTGCAGACTTTTCCACGGTATCACGCACGTGGCATCGTAGTGTCGTGGGCAGGTGGGTGTCCTCCCAGCCACGATTGCTTTCTGTGCCTTACCAGCAGTGTTTCTGTTTACCAGTCGGGGGTTAAGTGGCGACGAAAGTGACGACTACCAGGTGTCTGGCAGCGGGTTGAAGCTATACTGACGCTCGTCAGATTAAGAATGGCCACGCACGAACGGTCTCCGAACCACGCACGCGCAAGACTCTGTCATGTGCTGGTCTAACTGTCACTCCGGAACTTGGTAGAGAGCCCGTAGCCGCAGACGGTGGAACGGTAGAGATGGTGATAGGGGCAAGATTGTCCATTCACCGTCGACGCGAGAAACTTGACCACTTGATCGATACCGGCGTATGACGACAAAAGCCGTACAAAATATTTTTCGAATTAGGAATTTTCGGAGAAGAGTTTTTCTACAGACTCGTGGAGGATCGTACGGCGGTGATGGCAGGTGTTTCTGTGTCTCAGGCCGCTGCTAACTTAGTGATCAGAGAGATCAATTTAGCTCTCGTCCAGAGATCAGATATATTTGGTCCTGATATGGATTTAGAAACAACGGTTCTGATTTTATTTTTAAAATCGATAAATTTATTATATCACAATTGAAATTGAAATTGAACCCGATTCTAATATAACTGTCTATCTCTTTTTTTTTCTTAAAATATTTTTAAATTAATTATTTATTAAATTATTAGAAGCGTCATATTGGTTATTTAGAGGGAAATTCAAATTCTAAGAACGAAGACGCTAGAACTCGTTTCCAGTTCGATTTCAAACTTGTTTCAATTTGAATCGTGATCGGACATGGCTCCATCCTCCACCTCTCATTTCTCATCCCATCGTGTGATCAAACTCTAAAGATGGATTCACCTCCTCCATTCATCTCAGCCCTAGATCAAGTCGAGGCGAGAGAGAGAGAGAGAGAGAGAGAGAGAGTATGTGGGGAGCCTTGACTTGCAACAAGCAATGTTTGATTGAGGTCAATTTAGTGGCACCCCAATGGAAACGATCGAGTCTGAAGCAAGACCGAACAGCATTAAAACGTCCAACCCAACCTAAGAAGTGACATTTGATAGAGAGAGAGAGAGAGAGAAGTATGTGGGGAGCCTTGACTTGCAACAAGCAACGTTTGATTGAGGTCAATTTAGTGGCACCCCAATGCAAACGATCGAGTCTGAAGCAAGGCCGAACAGCATTAAAACGTCCAACCCAACCTAAGAAGTGACATTTGTACATCAATCTTTGTGCCACACAAACCTATAATCATCCATCTAAAAAGTGCTGTGGGTCGAGTGCTCGAAGATGGTGATGATAGCAATAACAATGTTGATGATGATTCCAATGCAATTCTGCTTGATGGGTGCAACAAACTTGTTGATGGTTCAACAAACACTGAGAGGAGTTGGGAAGAAGAAGGGTTGGGATTTGGGTGATGGATACGTGATCATGTCAAGTTGTGGAGCCGATCACTACTGCAAAATAGCTCCACCAACCCAAACCTACCTCACTGATCTGTCACCACTAATATTAAGTTTGCAAATCGTTGAAATCTCTTCATTCTAAAAGCTCAGTCTCCTTCAGAAATAAAAAAAATTAATTTATAAATAAATATTTTTATTCCTACAAACTATATTTATGTAATCGGATGAACGCAACTCATAATATATATATATATATATATATATATATATATATATATATATATATATATATATATATATAGTGCATGTCCACATCAAGTATAACTAAGATGGATATTTATAGGTTTCGAACGCACACGGATAATGATTAGAAAAAACATAGTATATTTAACATGATTATTTTTAACAGAAAATATATATTTGTGGATGAGAAATGAAATGGCATAGAATAGGAAATTATACCAAATTGCATTTCATGTGCGTTCCGAGAAAAGCAGAAGAAAGAAATCATGTGAAGGATGAGTTAACAACAAATTAGTGGCAAAAAAGCAAAATCATGGTTGGATTGGAGACAAGTGTTAATGGTAGCTCCATGCTTTTGAAAAGTAAATGTCGCATAGAAGAGACATTTAATGTTGAGATGAGATAGAAAAAGTCAAACAACGGAAATAAAAACCTTTCTTAAATCATGTCATGCTTGATGCTTTTTTTCTTGTCTGTCCACATAAGGTACAAAACTCCAATTTTGTGTTCTCACCTAGAAAAGTGGCATGCTGAATTCAAATAGAAGCATCATTCTTATAAAAGAGAGAGAGAGAGAGAGAGAGAGAGAGAGCAAATAAAAAGAAGTAATATGTAACGTTATCTATGGGCAATTAACTATCCCTCAGTACCCACAGATATCAATGATTAGGGATTTGGAGTCACCAATTCACATGTATTATCACTTCACTTGATGCTTGCAGTCTCATTTTGGATCAATCAACCATATATTATCGTCAAAACCCTTGTTAATTTACCTCATCATTTCTATGTAATCTTACAGCAAGTTAGACTTTGGTTGGCCCACCTCCTCTGAAATCTGAGGAGGATCTTTGTAGTGGAACTGTGAGCTCAATTTGTCCTCTCTTTGGGATGGAAGTTCTCTCTCCCTCTCAACCCTTTTCTCCCCTTTTTCCTTTCTACTTCTTTCCTCCATTCCCTCTTACCCACCCAAGACAAAATGATGAAGCTTTTTTCCTACCCATCAGAGATCCATGGAAAGATAGAAAAAGTGGAACAAACAACTCTTTCCCTCTCTCCACCTCCCTTAACAGACGACTCTTCAACCTCTTCTTTACCACCCTAAACATCATCTCTCTCTTTCTCTTCTACATCTTTAGTCGCATACATCTAACATGGATTCGACCAACAGTGGCAGCATGCAGTCCTCGAGCAGCGGTGACAACGACGAGTGCGACTCTCGAGGTGAGTCCATCTCCTCCTTTTTGAACCTCCCACCGCTGCATCCACGGCCGCAGCCGGCGGCATCTGCTACCACTCTCCAACACGACCACCCTTCTTCCTCCTCCATCTTCGATCCTTTATCACCTTACCTCGCCTCCTTCCCCCTCCCGCCGCCGGAGTTCGACTCGACGTGGCCTGCAGGAATCCCACCGCCTTCTATGTCATCGTACTCCACTTGCACCACCACCGACGGCATACGGCCGTCAGCATCAGCGAGTCCGTCGTCGCTACAGCCACCACCGGTATTGCAAGCTGATCGTTCTGCCGCCGCCCCACGCGGGTCCAAGAAGCGGTCGAGGGCGTCGCGGCGAGCTCCGACCACCGTCCTCTCCACTGACACCTCCAATTTCCGAGCCATGGTGCAGCAGTTCACCGGCTTTCCGACGCCGCCCTTTGCTGCTTCTCCCTTCCCCCGCCCTCGGATCGACCTCCTCAACTTGGGGGCCGCCGTCCCATCTTACCTCCTTAGGCCCTCTGCCCAAAAGTTTCCTTCTTCTTCCATCCCTCCCATGTCTTCTTCCTCCGCCTCCACTTTGCTCTTCGATCACGCTATCGCCTCGATCGCTAGAAGCACTCTTGCCAACATAAACGTACCCATCAACAATACTGCGACAAGTTCTTCGAGTAGTGCTACTCCAAGTTCCACCGGCAGGCGCGAATTGCCGGTCTTTGATGATTTCATGTCCCAGCACCTTCTCCAATCACAAACCACACCCGAGTACGGTTCCCTCTCCTTGCCCTCCTCAGTACCTAGGGCGCAAGGGCCTTCCGGCTACGCCATGGGAGCTCTCGGGAGCCTCATGGCGACAGAAGGCTTGAAGGTGAGTTGTGGAACCAATGTTTCAAGTTGGGTTGATGAACTAGGACAGGAGAATGCAGAAGACGACCGATCGAAGGGGATCATGAGAAACTATGGCGATCAGAGATAGCTAAAGCCATGCAGGAAGGAGATCTGCACTGGATTCTTTCTCCAGGATGACGAGTAGCAATATGCTGAGAGGAAGTGGAGGAGAAGATAGTCTTTGCAGCATCACTCAACCATCATCAGTGGTAACCATATATACCACACACCCTTTCTTTCTAATGTGTACATGGTTTTATCTTGTCCTTGTTTGGATCACTGTGCATAAGAAAGAGCTGCCCTCAAGTATTTATCTAGTGATGTGATCTTGAAAGAGACAAAAAGACATTATGATTCAATTGGGTTTTGGAATGTTGGGTGGAGGTGTTTTCATTTGTATTTATTCTTCCTCACAACATTATTCTTAGCTTCTTCGGTTTTGGTTGCTTGAGGGGGTGGATTCAACAAAAAATAGGTATTGTAATTAGAGCACTAACTCCATGAATTACAACTTATTTTTATGGTTAGGGCTCATTAAGTAATACATTTTCTTTATAGAAAAGAACAATTGTTCATCAAGTGAGTTATGCTTTTACCAGATAGGTATTGTAATGATGTATTATGGAATGGATGAATCGTAAGGAGAAGTCTCTCATTTTGGCATTTCCCAATTAGTACCCTCACTTGAACTGTATCCCCAATTGCCCTTAATAGGACTGGTCTATAAGGTAAATCGATCTAATTATGATATTTTTAAAATAAAATTATAATATTTTGAATATCTTCACAAGAACATCAAAAAATATTATAAATCTATACACAAATACTTTAACTACAAGTAAAAATTTAAAAATATAAAAACACTATAACTCAAAGTATAAAATCTTATAATATTTTATCATCTTTAATAGGTATTCTTATTACCTTGGGAATAAAAACCTACAAAGAAAATTTAATTTTTATGTTAGTTACGATTTTTTTTCACATATATAAAAAATACTGTAACTGTGTAACAATGACTCAAAATATGAGACAAACTATCTTATTATCATTGTTGCGGTCTTAAATATGTACTCTTATTTGTTTATAAATTAAAATATATAAAAAAACTTAATTTTTATATTATTTTTAAAGAGAGTTATAATATTTTTGATGTATTTATAAAAAATATTTTAATCCTAAAAAAAAACTGTAACTGAACTAGTTCACCATATGGATCTATCTAATATAAAGGGTGAGGTTTGAGATATCTAGGAGCATTTTTAGGATTAAGAAAAATGAAGGACACTAGTGAGCAAAAACAAATAGATGGGGCACCTCTTCGGAAAGTCTCAAGAATTTATCCTAATGGGATCACTAATATGAAAATTTTATTAATAATTTGTAACATCTATCAAGCCGTTATGCACTATAAATTCTCGGAACTTATAGTTAGATGTGAACTAATAGTCATGATAAAATGGATTTAAGTCATAAAAAAGACTTAAAGATAATTAAAAAATAGAGAATATTTAGCTATAAAAATTAGAGGACATTCAAATATCTCTTTTTGTTCAAATAACAAAGAGAAGACAAAAATTAAAACCTCATATGACAAATTTTTATCCTTAAAATATTGACTAATGGTGGTATACTTAGAACTACCTACTTAGAGATTAATGACCAAAATCCTCATCTAACAAATTGTCTAATACATTTATCCTTAGGTTAAGGGTTTAAATAAAAATTTTATATATAAAATAGTAGCTTGACTGTGGTGTACTCAACTAAATTATATATTTTTTTGATAAAAAAAAGATAAGAATGATATTGATGTAAATAGAAAATAAAATTAATAAATATAGCGAGGATATATTTTATTACAATATAATGTAGGGATGAAAATAGACAGTTCAAGACTTGTGAAACAAAGCTAACATACAAAATAGTATAAAGCAAGACCTCATTAACAATCAGAATTAGAGTAAAAATCACATAAAACGTCACCAATACTATGCTCTACTTGTCTCTTAGAGATGCAATACTTTTTCCTATTAAGTTAAAGGTTAACAAATGTAAAATGTTGATCATCTTCCATCTCCTTACAATCATTAACTATATCGATACTCATGAGGGTATCATATATTAGAGGTTATCATGACTATGAGACTATAAGTTATGATAGAAAAAGCCATAAGAAGAAGCCTCACTTCCTATGGGAGCCCTAATATCACATACAACTGATGTGAAAATAGAGGAGACAATTTGCTTAGGATTAGGTGGCTAAGGAATCACTAGCTTAGTAAGTCCAATATCACAAATAATTGATATATATTATATTTTATCATAGAAGTTACCGGTATACAAAACCAATATCACATACAGTTGGCACAAAAAGTAATAAAGAGACCTTCGTTAATAAAGGTGAGACAACTAAATAGTTGACACAAATAGTTATATTTCCTATGATTCCTAATAGTATATCCAAATATATTACAAAGGAAAAATCTCATTAATTTTTAATTATACTCTGGCCTAATATTATAGTCTTTAGTATTATTAAGAGAAAATTATAGGACATTGAGAGATTTAAAGCAGTAGAAACCTCTAGTCACACTATTGCAAATTTAATGTACTCCTTAGTATTGGTGAGCTAGTCTATAAATAAAAACCTCCCCATGCACTAGTAATAATGTTGATAAATTTAAGAGCATAAAGGGAAGAAGGTTGAATATTTTTACCCATATTAGAATGGCAAAAAAATCTATCTTCTCCAATTGAAGATTACATTCTTAGGTCAAAGGATAAGGAGTTTATTCTGAATATACCATAATAAAAAATCAAGCACCTTTGTAAGATCATCTCAGTCCCTAAGGTAGAATTCAAAAAAAAAAAAATCAATATTCATAGAGAGAACTTTCAAAGAATTATATAGCTTTCACAACACATGATCATAGTTTTTAATTGTGAGAAAGGGCATTAACCAATTGTGTCACTTATATTAAAAGTTAAAAACTTTATCCTATAATATTATCAAATCTTGTCCTAGCCACTTATTTTTGAAATACAAAGTTTTTGTAATAAAAAAAGTGATGTATATTTTTTTATCTATCCTGTAATAGTTATTTTCATGGTTACATTAATTAGATGAATTGCACATCCTAAGTGGAAATGCATAAGGCATCATCTTTTTGCTTGCATATTAGATAAGAAAATTTGTTTGTAGCTATACAATCATGTTTTTTAGGCCCCTTTTTTTCTCTATAAAACTTGACATCATTCATGTACATTTTGAGATATCATTCATAATCCACTATAGAACAGAAGTAATTTTTTTTAGGAACTTTGATGCTATTAGTAAAGTCATATTGGATTCTAGGCATAGTTCATACTTGTTGATGATACCCTATTGTAGTCATTAAGATCTACTAAATCTTTGGTTATGAATACTTTTATGATATTTGAAGAGGAAGGACATAAATTTTAGGGTTTGGATAGATGAGAGACATGTGATTAAAGCTTTGGAATCATGGTGGCCTATGACATAAAAAGATATTATAATAAATTATTAAAAATTTTATCAGTTAAACTAGTCAACACATTTGAGAAAAAAATTATTATAAGGCTTATTTGGGAGAGTTTTGGTTCTTAAGCCTAATCTCTTTTTTCTTCCCTCTAAAGGAAACGAGGATTTTCTATCATATATACTTAGTGATGTGGTTAAAATTTAATTATTCATTTAACTTAAAAAGATCAAAAGATGATCTAGTCCCTTCTTCTTAGTTTGATCCTTCGATGTCGATTGATAAGTGCAAGAGGTTTGTCCTAGAATATGATTCTTCCTTAATACTTAAGTCAAACTATGTTTCAAGAGTTAGTGATATTAGAATCTAGGCAAGAGAGAGATTAAGATTCTGAAAAAAGTTTTTAAATTAAAAATCTTTTTACCTTGCAAGCTTGAATTGACTTATCGTGGTGACTTGTTAAAAAGAAATATGATATTGTATAGAAATTAAATTTATGATGTATAAATTATACTATTTTGAAAAAAATATAGGGTGCTAAGGGTTATTGTAGTTTATTTAAAACTTCAAGAAAATATATTTTAAATATTATTTTTTTAATGATGATGTAATCTGACCTAAAGATTATATTTTTATATCCAAAATAATGGTTAAGTGATGTGCACAAGATATGCTTATCTAAAATAATGGTTAAGTGATGTATATATATATATATATGTATATATGTATATATGTTTATATGTATATATATACATATATATATATATATATATGTATATATGTATATATATATGTATATGTATATGTATATATATATATGTATATGTATATATGTATATATATATATGTATATATATGTATATGTATATGTATATATATATATATATATGTATATATATATATATATATGTATATATATATATATATATATATATATATATATGTATATATATATATATATGTATATATATATATATATATATAGACGTTGTGGGAACTTGACCTGGCGCCTAAAATAAGGCATGAGAAGTGGGATCTGTCCACGGGATCACGAGAGTGTGCGGAAGCGGGTGAACCGGAACTACGTGGAATTAGGATCCTCAAATGCTGGTGTTGTCACTACGTTGTAAGGTAACCGCTGAGCTAACTCAAAAGAAACACGCTCTCGACCTCGAAGCCAATCTCAGACTCTGGGAGTGACTGGATCGGCAGGGAGGAGAGAGGTGGATCTGTCGTTCGTCGTTTCTCACTATCTCCCACGCACGCTAGAAAACAGAGCGTCTTTTTACAGCTGTAGATGAGAAATAGAGAGATCGGGGGGAGGGAGAGGAGGGAGGGAAGGAAGACGATGGAGACGAGCGCTCCGACAAGGAAGCCGAGGGCCTCAACCGATGATCTGCTGACATGATCGGAGGCGCCTGCTTCCCGCTGCCCGCACCAGGTATGTCTCGTGTCCCGCTGGAATCCTGTGGTTGTCGTACGGAGTTCTTGATGTTTGGTCTCTGATCGCTGACCGTGCTCCAACTCTTTTGTTGTTTCTTTTTGGCGAGGACGTTTGCACCTGTCGGATGAGGTCCTCGAGGTGGTGCTTGGGGGGGAAGGTCACCGAGGCGGCGGCCGAGAGCGTCCTAAAGAGGTGAGATCTGGTTGTGTCCAGTCTTGACTCCTTTTTGATGCAGAATCTTGTGAAACTAAAGGCGTTTCTTCGGCGATTCTTTAACATTCTGCTCTGATTTTTGCTATATCCTATATATTTGTAGTAAAAACATCCGAAGATTTCTGCTCAACGAGACTTTTGACATGTATGGTTTCAATCGATTGAAAAGATGGAGTACATTCCTTCACAATTCGCTTCACTTTTCATATGTGTAATCTGTAGTTTCGTGGACTTGAGATGCTTAAGGAATGATATATCTTAGTCAGAATTTTGTCCTAGGTATGGGCCAATTGCCTCTCCATTTCTACAATCCGGTAAATGTTGTTGCAGGGATGTTCTTTTAATTAAGTTGTTCTAGGCGGTGCCTCATTTTGGATGACATATAATGCATTAAGTTTCATGTCTGAATAAGATTAGGTATTTGTTATGTACCTTTATGCCGTGGCCTGGGGATAGGCTTGGTCCTGTCCCGAAAATGCAAGGTCATCCACGTGAATTCTTAGGGCGAGGAGGTTAGAGGAATGAAGTCGGATCAGGGATTGGCTCTCAGAGCCCCTGCTGCATCTGTGACACCAACCTGAAGGGGGACTTGAGTCATGCCTCTTACGCCGCATTCTTGCATGACACGTCAACGTCTAGAGTGAGATTCCTGACTCGACCCCTCCGATGATTAAATCAATAAGTGATCTTTGTGGTGAAAAATGTTCAATCCTCGTCTCTGGGTCAGGGGTCGGATTTTATACCTATAGAGCCGACCTAAAAATGTGTGTCGTTAAGGCCTGCCATTGTCCTCTTTTGGCATGGTTGTGCGATCTGCTGACCCGTATGCTCTTGATGGAGCAGGTCAACCTGTGGGGGCCTCTACTGTGTGGCGTTGACCTGTATGGTCTGAGTGGCACGGAGTCAATCATCTGCCATCTGCCAAGTCAGTCTTTCTCCCCCTCGGACATGTGTCGGGTCGTTCCACATCAGCTCCTTGGTTAGCTGCCAGGTGTCACTTTGCAATTGGTGCAGGGGCATTCCCTATCAGTATTGAATTGTGCATGCTTTGTTCATTCTTTGCGTGAAGGTTCTAGAATAGGAACATGGTTGATATTATGCATAATGCAAAAGCATATATGCTCGTAATAATACATTTATATGCATGTATATAAGCTATATGTAGAATCTAACTTATGAAATGTTTTGATACTATCAGTTTCCATCTCAGCAAACCTTGCTCAGGTCCCAAATTAAAAGAAATGATTGGCAGTGTCATTTTTTTTGGGCTAACATTGAAGATGTTGATGTAGGACGAGTAACAATGGATTTTTTTTTTTGATAATAGAGGAATAAAAAAGAAAAAACAGAAAAATAGTAGCTGAAAGATAATGAAAAAAGAAAGAGATAACTATCAAACTCGCTCTGGCTCATAAACTCCCAAGACGAAGGCCTTGCACCTCCGACACATGGGCGATTGAATCATATCATCAAAAACATAATTGTGACATCGCATCACTCACGTGGGTTGGAATAAACATATTCTAACCCCTTTTTATAGGCTCATGCACAAGAATAAAAAGGAAATGATAGTATAATAAAAATTACAATTGCATCAAATTAAATATACGATCTATTGCTTTCTACGAAGAAGATAATATTCTTGACTTGATTTGAAGGATAACCTTCCTTTGTTTGATGATATTTTGATTGATAGACTTCATATTTGATAGTAGAGATGAATCTTTAAAATTTTCCATCAAAATTTACAATCTTCACTCAATAATAAATTTGATTTCTTCCACTCTTTTTTGCATTTGTTTCCTTTTTCTTCGCCTTGAGTAGATGTTGGCATTTGATAATTTATGACATATGCAAAATATCTCTAACTAATAAAATTTATTCAAATAACATATAAACTAAATTGCTCCTTATCAGATGCTCTATTAGACCAGGTTACAGATGCAGTAGTTATCTTGTTAATTTTTTAACTAGCAAAGTTTAGTTCATTGTGTAAACTCAGAAAGCCGCTTTAGGGCAGAAGTATTACATTTCTTATCCATGGTCTCCTATCCAACTTCACATCTAAGCCCACAATGAAATTAGTTGCTGTTCCGAGTGCTGAAGAATCTCTAAACCCTGATTTTTGTCTTCAGACTTGTTTCTAATTTTGGTAATTTTCATTTTTACCTCTGTGACCAAGTAGATATATGTTACTGGAACAACAAAAATTTGTTAATTGTATTTGCAACTACTTGGGTATTGTCTAGTGAATTCTCAAGTAATGCATTTATCAAAAAAATATATTGCAATTAATTAATGTTGCTTTTAGTATGCTCTCCTTGCTTAATGAAATCAAGCTCCTAATTTTTCTTTAAATATCAAATAATCCAAAATTTTTTGGCACTAATAATGTGCTTCTTTCTCTAAATCAACAAACAATAAATGCAATTAGTTAAATCTCACAGTGCCAAATGAAATTGCTTCTCAGAAAAAGCTAACTTGATGAGGTAGCAAAGCAGCAGGAACTAAGTGGGTCTTTGCAGAGTCAGAGAACAGATTGAAGAAGCAATTATCTGTGCAAAATGCATAAAATTAAGTGGACATGGCATTTTCGCTCCTCTTGAAGTTCCACCTAGGCTGTGAGAAGCATGGAATTTAAATATGAATTGACAAGGACATCAGAAATACCACTATGAGAAAGTTACAAACACTAGTAAATGTTCCTAAAGTGAGTTTTTATTTGTTCTAAATATATGTACACTGTCTTTTACGTTGCCATGCACAATGCTTATGTATCTTTGGTGTTAGCTCTGCAAAGATGTCTTATTCTAGCTTGCTATTTTTGAGCCTGACAACTTATTTTTAATATCTAATTTAGCAAAGTTTTGGTAGATATTGGACTTATCTTGGTCTCTAAGACTATTTGAATGAGGTTCCTTTTAGCTTCAGCTGCATGCTGAAATTGTCTTTGGGCTCGCTCATTTGTAATGACAAGGAGACTTGCATGGGACACATATTCATGATGTCAACACAGAGAGTTGGATATGGTCATATATAAGAGAGCCAAGTTCAGGCGAAATTTTTATCATCTCAACACTTGGATTATAGATATTTGGGTTTGTTAATAGACAGTTTCTAGATTTGTTTTTTGTGTGAATAACATTAATATGATTGATCTCATGGTAGATGAGATGATATAAATTTATATTAATCAGGATATTATTGTAAGTATTTTTGGCTGCAAAATTCAAACTCAGGACCTTTCGCTCTAATGCCATCTTAAAATTTTATCGATGTCATTGCATCAAAAAGTTTATGTCCACAGATGATGTATGATCTTAATTTATATTCTTAACAATATATCCAACTTCATGTATGTAGATTGGATTTATATCTTTGTGCTCTTAGTTCTAATTTTGATGTCCCATCTATCATCATGCTGAATACATTTTTTTATGCTCAACTGGTGTTGCATCCTTGTTTAGAACTGTGTGAATGACATGAATCTCTTCTATTGACAGCTAGAAGCACGATTGATTCCGTCTCAGTAGCTTGTCATTTTGAGATTGAAAAACAGTTCCAATGTGCTTGAGTCAATTTCTGCAATTACTTTATGACCCTAAGTTTGGTTTTTTTTTTTTCCTCTAGTGCTCTGCATGTGTTTAAAATGGCGAAGAATTACAGGTGAAAACAGCTGAGAAAATTCATACCCATTAAGTGGGAGAATGAGTGGCAATGACATCATCAACGCAACGAGGCTCGGTGGAGAGAAACACTTGGTATGGCAAAGCTAAAACAGACGACTGCTGTTTGTCTTCTCTGACATGTTGCCTTCTTTTCTGATGATGGCCTCCGTGCTTGGGTTCGAAGTTGCTTACCTTGACTGTTTTAGGAGAGCTTTATGCTGTTGATGATAAGTGGTTTTGATATTATAATCAACCTTTGATGATTAGTGGATTGGAATAATCTTCATTTCATGTGTTGACTTGGTTTGGATCATGATTCCTGTGGCATGCATGATGATCAAGGTGAAAGTATTAGAAAAAGAAACGGGCATTCTCTAATATGATCACTAAATTTTAAATGTAGGTAAATCTTTTTGTTGATATATTTCAAAGATAGTCTTCTAATTAGTTTGATTCAGGCAATTTAACATTATGGAATCAAGAGCAGAAAATTTAAACAAAAATCTAATCTTAGATTGGATAAGAATGAAAAGAGATGACAAGAGTCGATTAAAGTTTGAGGGGATATGGTTAAAAAGGGTATAAGTTATAGTTAGTAATTCAGTTAAATTTCTCGAAAGCAGCATATATATCATACACTTCCGATGTATTCTTAGCACAGCAATGTTAACTCTGAGTACTAAACAAGAGAGTCTAATTGAAATCAGCATGGCTGCTAAAAGTTATGTTGATCTTAAAAACAAACACAACATTTTGTCAAATCTACCTTCAAGAAACGTATTTACAATCTTGAAATTAGTGTAGTAAAATCAACAACAAATTAATTACTATATCTGTCATGTGGTAAAACAGACATGCAAAGATTAGCAATAGCATAATATGTTCAAATATATCAATAAGTTACTAATTGTATTTGGAATACTAATGTCTCAAATTAATAATGTTGTTTCACACACTACTTGGGATTGCTAGTATCAAGAGGGCTTAACAATAAAATCACAGTCTTTACATTTTTTTGCATATAGAGAGTAGTGATCCCCACAAATCAAATATTGTTGCTTTGCAAGTTGAACAATCAAGAGTACAACAGCAAAATTACATCCTTAAGAATAAGTTTAACAACACCTAAAAAGGATATTTTATTGCACAGTTCAAGGAGATTTTTATGAAAATTTTACTAATGTTCATTATGGTCTCTTCAGGTATAGCCCTCAATTAAACAACTCCTAATGTTCTTTAGCCATGATGTTGCAAGTGACAAATCATTTCCTCTTGATACATGAATCCAAGAATCGTTTATATTAGTAAAGGAAGCAAGATTTAGGATAAGTATTACCTTATGATTTATTTGGCATAAACAAACAAGGAATTAGGGATCTGATGGAGAATATACATGTAATGTTGCATCAGGAAATAGATATGATTGACTCACACTTGATAAAGAGATAATGTGTGAAATGATATGATAATTATAAAGAAAATATAGCTTGAATAAAGATATGCTATCAGCAAGGTTTTTCAAATATTTCAGCAACTCAGCTCAGATTTTTCCCAAATATCTCAGAGATATCCGGTAATTTTCCACTAGGGAACGAGTCAAGTATAACCACCCCACCATATATTGCTAATTAGTAGGTAAAGTAACTTAGACCTGACCGTTACTCATCCACAAGAAACAGAAACATCTTCTTCCCAATCTCCTAAAACTTCCCAAAACAAAATACAAAAAACAAAAACGCCCCCAAATAAAAAAGTCAGCGTCACTCTGGGGCTTATACAGAAGACTAATGCTGTGGTGGAGTTACAGTATAGAAGCACCGCCTTCCCATTCCGATGATGCCTTGTTTCCCAATCGTATATATAATGCCGCTATAAAACCCCTCGGTGTGTATCCCACACCCCCACCTCCACCCCCACCCCTTTGTGTTCTCCTACTCTGCTTTGTGCTCTGCAGATCCTAATGCAATCCCTCGACCCGTCCCATCTCCTTCCTCCCGATCCCCTTGCCGTCCCCGATTTCCGCTTTCGCCTTCCCCATCCCCTTTCTTGATCGATTCTGATAGGTTTCTGGGCTCTTCGAAGGAGGAGATGCTGGAGGAGGAGGAGGGCGGCAAAGATGCCATGAGGATGGGGAAGCAAGAAGAGAGGGAGATGGAGATGCTGTTGAACGAGATCCCCCGTGCTACATCCCCCCGTCTTTATCATCAGCTTCCTTGTCGTCGTCGCCATCATCGTCTGTTCCATAACGATGCTTGTGGCGGCGACGGTGACATGCACGCTACCCATGGCTTGTACCTTGCCGGCCTCGACGAGTTATCATCGCCTTTCCATGGGCTTCGTGATGTCCATGGCTATGGGTGTTTGTGCGGTGGCAGCCCTGCATGCCTCCCGCCCCTGCCGCCCCCTCCCTTGGAGGGGTCATCGTCGTCGTCGGGGTCGTGGTTGCTCTCCGGCAGGCTCTCCCGGGTCGTCGATGAAGTGGTTCGACAGCGCACGCCCACTGATGCGCAGGACGGGATGTTCCTGGAATTTGGCTTGCTCGACAAGCTTAACAATGTCCACCTCGGAGTCGATCCAAAATTACCAATTGGTTATCGACCGATGTCGGCGTCGATGGAAGAGAACATCTCAACCAACCCTTCTCTGTTCCAGAATGATTATGGCGATGATGTACCGATGGAAAGCTTTGTTCAGCGTGGATATGGTGCTTGCTGCCATTCCCCTCTTCCAAACTCTCTGATGTTTAATGTAGATAAGAAACCATACTTGTCTCAGTTGCAGCAGCATTGCCCTGTAGATGCAGATTTAGTTGACCCATATTTTGAGAATTTCCCTTATGGAGCAACCAAATTGGTTGCCGGTGGTACTCTGGGAAGAAATTCTCACTATAAGGGAAATTTTGGTGGAGGTTTTGCTTCCCCTATTAATTGTCCTTACCCATTTTCTGATGTCTACTTCTCGTCTGAGAAGATTAGAGTAAATTCCAAGTGGGATGCCTCAAAGTTACATGACAGCTTTCAGGTGTTGAATAGACCAATGAAGTCGCCCCCTGTTAATGTAGGACCTCAGTTGGTGAGGCTCCCTGGGAACATGGAGTCATTTGGATCTGATGACAGTTTAGTTATACAGGGGAAGGGCCTTCATTACGTGAGGAACCAATGGACTGATAACCTGAAGGAAACTAAAAGATCACAGTTTGATGGACAGTTGCATGCACAAAGGATGCTTCTGACTCTTCCACTGAAGTATGATAATCTGACGGGCGTCAAAGGATGTACATACTATATTGCAAAGGATCAACATGGCTGTCGATCCTTGCAGCGGAAGCTTGATGAAGGGAAGCATCAGATTGATATGATTTTTAATGGTGTCATCGATCATGCTGTAGAACTTATGGTTGATCCCTTTGGGAATTATCTCATGCAGAAGCTACTGGAAGTATGCAGTGAAGAACAACTGCTGCAGATTCTCCTCTTGTTGAAGGAAGATCCAGCTGATCTTGTTAATATCTCCCTAAACATTCATGGGTAAGTACAGCTTGCTCATCGCCTACCAATATTAATTTATTTCATTTTGGATCTTTCATTAGCATGCATGGTTTCTAGTAGTAAGTTGTTCTGCTAATGTTTGAATGTTTGAATTCTTACTTCTAATAACATTATTGGAATTCATTTCTCAGGACAAGGGCTGTGCAGAAATTGATAGGTAGCCTTAAAACTAGGCAGCAAATTGCACTGGTCATATCAGCCATAAAACCTGGGTTTCTAGATCTAATCAAAGACTTAAATGGCAGCCATGTGCTTCAACGTTGCTTGGAATCTTTTAAGGTGGAAGACAATAAGGTATTGGTTACTTGGCCCTAGAAAATTTTTAATGATTAATCACTCCAAACTTTATTCCTATCTATGTAATTAAAATAGCTAGCTGGCCATTAACCTTGCCATTTACTTTGACTTTGTTTATTCTATTTCTGAATTTTTAAATGGTTTTCAGAAAGTATTTGTCAAATGTCTTTTTTGTATTTCCAAATTCTTCTATCCTTTCAATATTTTTGTTAATCAATGTTCATCTTCATCCAATACTGTGTAAAGAATTCTTTTCGATGGATGTCACCTGAAAGAACGTTCAAGCAGAGCAACTGGAGTGCATTGTTTAATTAACTGCTATGTACCCTTGTTGAATTCTTTATCATTTTCTCTTATTGTGAACTTTGCAAATGTTGTTTTCTCATTTCTTAATCATTTGTTCTGTTCATATAGCTGTTAGTTTCCTTATAATACTAATTGTTAATTGTTCCAATTGATGCAATTAGATACTATTGCCTCTTAGCATTTGATATGTATGAAATTGTGGATTTAGGTGTATTTGGAACTCTTCTCATCAAAATTCTTGTCATGGATTTGTCCTGAGATATAATTTTGTGTTTCTATAGATACCTCTATCATTTATGCTTCAGATACATGTTTGTCTCCCATGTTAGTCTTGCTGAGGAGAATACAGGCTTCTATCTCTACATTTTTTAAATTGAAGTTCCAAAGAAAAGGTAATAACATTGTTGAGCTTATGACCACCCTACATATGCAGGATTTCATAGTACTTGAGGCAGCAGTATTGTATTGTACTCTGTATTTTGATTCCAAAATATCTATATTTACATCAAAGATAAATTGTATTCATAAGACATTTATGTGTGATTATCTGTAGCTGAAGGTTACATCATATGCAACCTTATAGGTTCATTCTTAGAATTTGGTATGCCACATCCTAAGCTAATTATGATCTGTCTTGTATACAAACATTTGGTTTTGCCCAATTAAATTTCACTTAATAAGAGCTGGATATTGTCTTTTTTACTAATGAAAATTTGATTGCATGCTATTTTGTAAACCTAGCTGTTACTTTCTTTGTCAACTCTTAGCGAACACATAATTGGTACTGATTTGGTGTAACATTACGCAGATAAATTCTTATTGTTGATTATATACTGTGATCAATGTATACCACAAACATGAGCTAGTTATATGCAATATAACAAAAGAAATGATACTTGTACAAAAGCAACAGAGTAGCAAACTAATGGTCTATCTTTATTTTTTTAATTTTGCTTGTTACGGTTGCAAATTTTCTGTGGTTGGCTAGTACTTGTATTATCACTGTGGGAATATGAGCTGTGAGAAAGTGACAATATTCTTGGTTCATGTCAATCTAAAAGTCCTTCAGTGACAAAGGCAATCATGTATAGTGTTCCCAATGAGTGATTCCAAAAAGATATCATTTCTGGGTGGTGGACTGTTAGTCTGGAAGGGTAAGTATTGCTGAAACCAGTAGTGGAATACCTGCAACCTTTTGTTTATATCTAAACAGAATTACTTGCTTAATCATTCTGAGATTTAAGAATTTTGAAAATGGTCAATGAGAAGCAGAACAAGAAGCAAGCATCATTTCTCAGTTAGCAGAAACTATGATGATGGAAAATGATCTTTGTCGAAGTTGACCAACTACCATTTTGTAACTTTTGAATCTGTGAACTGAAATCAGATGTAGAAAACTTCAGAAAACCTCTCTGATAACTGCAATACAATTGTTGATATAGCAAGCATTAGTGGTACTTTTGAATAAGTGAATGCATCTTATTCTGTTTATGCATGAATTAGAGTAACAGTATGTCATTCTAAGTGTTTGTCTGCCTTTATACAGGTGTCTGACTATATGCACAGTAAAATAGTCAGAAAATCTTCAATATAAAGTTATAGATAGATGTTATGGTGTATGATTGTTTTGTGGAATCTTCAGATGAACTATTATCATTCTTTTTAGCAAGGTTCACCTTATCAATCTATACTGGCATATCGGTTGGTTGATCGTATGGTACATATCGCTTCATATCGACGTACCATGTGTTGGTACAGTGGGGCATACTTATGGCACAAAAAATGACTGAAAATAGCTTTAAAAATTTCTTAAAAAATAAAAAAATTAAGTTAGAAATAAATAAAAATTAGTATAATTTTAACAAAATAATCTAAATTAGGAAAGAATAGTGGTACATATTTTTTTGGGCTTTAAGGAGTAGTTTTGTGATACGTTTCAGATCGTTCTTTTGTTGATATTGAATTATTAAAAAAAGTGATTTAAATTGTTAAATTATTTGTTAAGTAACTTAAACTTTAAGATTTAAATAAATTAAATAATTGATCGATGGATATATCTAGTTTTTTCACTAAGAAGAATAAGTCGATTGGATTCCTCGATCCTATATATTGTGTATATTAATTTGATATGTTTGTCGACTCAATCTCAAAATTGGTCTCACAACATAGTATATTGATACACTATATACTCTTGGTGCATCAATGTGGTGATGATTGTTGTTTGATCATTATGAACCACACTTGTCTGAGGCGTCTCCTGAGGCAAGTATAATTGTGACATATATTGGAGTGAAGCATAAATAATGTCTTTACTTTTACTTTTGCTAATGATCTACTTCTCCATATCATAAGATTTATCATTATATTGTTGTTTGGAGAAGAGTGACCACCTATCACGTCGAGCTTCATGATTTGAATCTTGGATGGCATGCGTAAAATATTGTTCCTCGGTCTATGCACCATCTTCAAATTATGTAGATGAGACCATCGACTCCCCAGCGTCGTTGTCATTGTCGAACGAGGTATTGTTGTCCATGTTGTTGCTATGTCTCTGGACCATCTTCAAATTATGTAAATGGGACCATCGACTACCCAGTGTTGTTGTCATTGTCGAACAAGGCATTGTTGTCCGCGTTGTTGCAATGTCTCTGGACCAAGTAAGTTGTTGAATGCCATTAAGAAGTCTACACACCTTTGATTAGAGAGTTCTTTCTCTAACTTAGGTGTTAATCCTCCTTAATTAGTCTCCCAAGCATGATCCAATCTATAAATCACAATTTTGTGGAGTTCAAGAGAGTGCAAATGAGAGAAATATATGAGTGAAAAAGTGATTGAGAGAGTAGATGAATTAGAGTTAAAGGCGAGAGAATGAGGGGGTAGAAAGAGTTTAAAAACCCTTAGATCAGCTTCAAATGGTCAAATGGATTGTTTAGATTCAACAAATCCCAGTCATTGATCGGTATTAATCAAAATTTGATCGTTATTGATTGCTACAAGTCAATAATGGTCAGATTTTGATCGTTCCAGTTAGTGTACACCTCGTTTCAGGCGATATGGGGTCCCTTATTATGGATTGCTCGGTACAAGATAGTCTGCATGTCGGTCCCCTATCGGATCAGTATGTATCGCATGTCCTGCCCAATACAAGTCGACATGATGAACCATGATCTTTAGTGGTTGTCTGGGATGTTTATAGAATTATATATCTGAGTTATTTTGATGCTAGGTATTTTTTTAAATTTTGGTTTTGAGAAGTTGTTGGTTTTCAGTTATAAGAGTTCTGAAAGTCTTCTTTGGTGGATTTTCTGAAATCATGTTTTTTTAAAGAATTGGAGTTTTGTCCTGAAGTTACTCCTAGCTTTATTTAGGATTTGGTCAACTTGCTTTAACAAGGGTATAAATAAAGGGCCATACAATTAACTGGTAGTTGGTATTATTTGTCAAATTAAAGTTGAAATTTCAGACTTTCAGTTGGCTGGTAACCTTGATTGGTATCTGCTTTGATTTATCTCTTTTGGTCTGTTTATTCTCTCATGGTTGTCATTAGCTGCTTATAAAATTAGCATAAGCAATAAACTCATAATTTCTTCTGCTCCTAGATTTTCTT
This sequence comes from Musa beccarii, assembly GCA_024322285.1. Lineage (NCBI taxonomy): Eukaryota > Viridiplantae > Streptophyta > Magnoliopsida > Zingiberales > Musaceae > Musa > Musa beccarii. The sequence goes on along the minus strand of CM044401.1, from coordinate 35,148,187 downwards.
TCTTTGTTTACTTGGTTTTATTTATTCTTGTGTGATTTACTAATTTCAACTGTCATATTATGTGGCAGTTCATTTTCGATGCTGCTGCAAAGCATTGTGTTGATATAGCAACACATCGACATGGCTGCTGTGTATTGCAAAAATGTATAGCTTATTCAATTGGAGAGGATCAGGCAGAGTTGGTTTCAGAAATTTCCGCTAATGGCTATGAACTTGCTCAAGATCCTTTTGGGTAAATATTTTGTCCTGAAACTTTACCTTCCAATTTTAGTTGAAATATGTCAAACACGTGAAACTATAACCATAACTTGCTTTTTTGAAATTGCGCTGTAACATGTCATCTCTGTTTGATTGTTATCTCTTTCTCCATGAGCCACAAAGTACTGCGATGAATCCAGTTTTTCAGCATATATTTTGAGGCTCTATTTGATACCTGTCTGGCTATCTGATATTATTTTATATAATGGATCAACTGTTTAAAGCAGTCTGCAGTTCATAACATAATTCATAACTGTTTTTAGTTATACAAGCATATACTCAAGTCCTTGAGGCAATTTATGAATTGGTTATGTGCTTTCATTAGACTCATCATTGTTTATCTGATCGCTGATCTTGGATGATTATTTTGTTGCCACAAAGTATAGATAACTTGGTGTTTTTGGGTGCATTGTGAAGTAAGTTATTCTCAATAGTGACCATTTGTCAACTAACATCCCTATGATCATCAATGGTGTTCTCTTGAGCAAGCCTGCAAATTCATAAATTTTCATCTGGACTTTTACATGTAGCTCTTAGTGTACTGAACCTTATGTTTGAATCTTACATTAACCCATCCAATTTTACATGCCGAAAAGAGTTCTTGGGAACTATTGAGATAAAGAGCAAATAGAAATAGAACAGATTGCTTTTTCTATCCAAGTTCTTCTAAGATATCAACTATCCAATGGAAAAGAATTATTGGCAGTAGTGGTTATCCATCTGATTGACTTTTTCAGCTGGACCATTTACTGGGTTGTGCTTTTCCACTGTAAATTAAGTCTATAGCATTACGTATTTGATTGTTGTTGTAATTTAATGAACTGGAAACTAGTGCCTTTTAACCTTGACAATATTATATGCTGGTAAGAAAAAAATGAGATGTTAATACTATTTGCATTTTAGCTAGTCTAGTATGGTATTTAAACATTAATGTTTGAAAATTGAGGTATATTAGTATGTGAATTGTTTTATTTTCACTGAAACAGAAGCCCAATGGCATCCAATTCTTTTGAACGTGTTCTGCATAGGAATTCTATAATTATGTTGCCTAGACAGTCAACTTGGTTGTGGTATTCTAGGGCATGGAATGGAGTTGTTCCTGGATTTCAAGATTTTTGGTGATCTAAATGATTTATGGAATATTCTTCTTCAACACTCATTTCAAGTAACAGCCCAAAATTACTTTAGTCTGTTGAATCTTTTGCTTATATTTTCTGTATCAATCAGTTCCTTAAATTATTCTTAGTTTTTGCCTTCTTCACTCTTCATTTGCATAAATTATGTATTAATCAGCTCCATAATTGCTATTGCATCATCAAACTTATGAGGTCTCTATTTTGTTCCAGAAATTATGTCGTCCAGTATATTCTAGACCTTAGAAACCCTTTAGCGACTGCAAATTTGGTATCTCAATTTGAAGGGAAGTATGTGCAGCTCTCTGTACAGAAATTTAGCAGTAATGTGGTGGAAAAATGTTTGAAAACTTTTGGTGAAGATGATCGAGCCACTATAATAATCGAATTGCTTTCAGTGTCCCATTTTGATCAATTACTGCAAGACCCTTATGCAAACTATGTCATCCGATCCGCTATTGAAAATTCCAAGGTTTCAATATCTAACTAATCTAGCAATAACATACCAGTACTTCCTCTCCTAATTCTCTAACCGATGCAGGGCTCTCTCTACACAGCGCTACAAAAGGCCAGCCTTCCTCATGAGGCAGCCCTCCGAACCAACCCATACTGCAAGCGAATCTTTTCTCGATTTCGAATGAGGAAGTGATGTAGAATCTGGAAGCTGAGTGTCTGTTGTTGTTGTCAGTAGAAACAGTTGTGTTGGAGTTCAAACTGTAAGAGTGGAGGTTCTTATTTACCAAGCTGTAAGAGTTTTGTACAAATAAGCAATTTTGCTCCCAATTGCTTGACTATATATCTGCTAGAATATTCTGCCGTTATGAGATTGCGTAGAGCTGGTGATTGTATAGTGTAAAGACAACATCCTTTTGGTCCTTCTCTTGCTGAAACTAAGGGAAGCTGTGGAAGTGTTTTAACCTTTCTTACAAAAGTTAACAGGTTTTTATTGGTATTGCAAGTTTCTGCATGCTGTTTGTTTTTGTGCTAGAATTTATAGTGAGTTACACTATTATGTATATATAATTACCTCCTCATCTAAGTTTTTGTTGCGGAAGGTTGATTTGAGAAGCTATTTGTATTTTTGGCTTATGGAAGAACTCTCAGCTTTAATGCCTCGATGACTTGCAAATCCACTCTTTCTTCATGTCAACAATGAAGTTGATTACTAAGACTACTAGAAATAACTATTAAATTAGGATGCCGTAAGTCTACATGAAATCGAGACGTCAAAGGTCAACATACCGTATAGCTCAAATTGTTGATGGTCATATGAATTTTTCCCTCCCATTTGGTGCGACTAAAGTGAAGTGTCACTACATTACATGATTTCTTAGGGCCTTTGGTATTTCTGTGATCTTTCATCCTTACAAGATCACATGAATCCTACATATATGTAACAATAATTTGCTCGAGGAGGAGACTTGGAAAAGGAACCACAATTGGCAACTCAAGTGCCGAAGCAGGAAAGAAGTTGATGCATATTTCAGGTTCACAACTCAGCACACACAAAACTGATTTTTCCCTGAGGATAATGGTGTCTCACTAACACACACCAAGATCTTATTCATCGCAACAACTAACTCAAGCATCGTCACGTCCAATCAATGCAAGGAGGAAGTCTTCATAATCCCCGGTAGTATCCTTCTTTACGGAGTGATAGAGTGTCACGCTGTTCCTCTTGTAGTACAGCTCTTTTATCTGTTTCATGTCCACCTCAGCACGAGTTGTTATGACTCGAGTAAGAGCCCCCTCATCAGTTCCCAACTTGTTAATGGCGAGTCGAATAACCTTCTCAAGATATCTTTCGGGGCATGTGATGCAGCGTATGATGGCCCTTAACGCTGATAGGAACTCATTCTTTGGATCAGACTTCAAATCCTGAGAATGACCAGAAAAAACATCACCAAGTGGTCCATGTAGAGTGCAAAGGTCATATAATTAGAGGATCAAAATATTTGCATGTGCATTCTTTGGATCAAACTTCAAATCCTGAGAATGACCAGTAAAAATTAGAGAATCAAAATATTTGCATATGCTGTATGACTAATGAATAGGGATGGCAAAACATGGATATAGGAAGGGAACCACAAACACTTAGAATCGGTAAAAGAATGACAAAATAAAATGTGAAGTGACATGATAGTCAAAATTAACTTGCAGCAAAGAATTGTTTGTATATAGCTATAGGCGAGTCAAATTGACAGATTGCGTTGAAACAGTGAGTGTTGATTGGATGACCAAACTGATAAGTGGTACATACCTTATTAATTGGATTACCAAACTGATTCTTGTAGTCATTGAATGTTGCAAGCAGTTGTGCTTTGCTCCTTGTTGTGAGGATCCTAATAACTTCTTCATGGCTGTAATCCTTACCCTTAATCTTCTCATGCAGCATCTTAGCCTCTGACTTCGCCAAGGATGTGTTCACTTCAGATCCCTCATAATGATATGAACTTACAAGTGGAACAAGCAGCTACAAAACATGTAACTTACCAAGTTAAGAAGTGCTACAATTGAAGAACCCTAAACCTTCTCGCAAAAAATTAAACAAGCATCCAATATAATTCAAGATCATGTACATCAATATGTCATCAATTTGGATGAAAAAAATATGCAACTAACTACTAGGTGGACCCATGTAGCCAACCCTGAAATAGAAGTCATCATCATATACATCACGGTCATGAATTATAATGTAAAATATGCAACTACTCAAGAGATCTACTAACTGCATCCATATCGCCGATCCTAAATAGTCATGCTTCAAGCGTGGTCTTTTGTTGACATTTGGTTTCTAAGACTTTCATTCAGAATAAGTATATACATATGGTCAAACTCCAAATTTATCTACAGAGTTCTGTACAAGTATGGCATCATGTAACTTTTTTGTTCTTTAGATTAACATGAATGGATGACTATGCTGTTGCAAAGGAGTACATAAAAGAAGACAGAAAGTGATATAAGTTAAAGACATTAAATAGCCAAAGGAGTACACAAATAGAGTTCTCTCTGAATCTGCCGCTATCTAGCATCTTAGTTCCTCAGATTTTTGAATGAATAACCCTCCAGTTGCAAAAGAACATAAAGAAAATACATTAGAAAAACAAGTTCTTGAAATTGAAGCGCCATCACATGCAGCAGCACACTAAAACATACACACACAAACAACTGCTTCTTGTCTCTGTGGATAAGCATATTCAGACTTGCATAAAATCACACTTCGGCAAAAAAAACACAACCAATTAATTTGTTCTTGTTAAAATTGCGCCTAAAATCTCCACCAACAAAATGATCCAAAAGATTGTTCCTTGAAATTAGTACAATGTCAACAGCATTGAAGGTGGACTAAATGGCAATTACAACTTGTAATAATCCATTAAAATCCTTAAGCTTTGTTGATAAATCACATATGAATCAATTACGAAAGGAGAGAATTCTACAGAAGATTATTGCTTACCAACATTAAATTGTCAACCTTAATTCCCAGTTCTACACATGCACAAAATCTCAGAAATCTCTCTCTATATGCTAGTGAACAATGAGAGTTAATATTTAGATCATTAGCGCAATCCAACCACAATCTCATGTGATCCCTTTTTAACCCACAGTGAAACAGAGCATGGCATTTGCCATACTAGAGAATGCATAACATACTAGAGATAAAATTTGGATCAAGGAAGCAAATTTCATTGTGATCACTACTAAGCAAATGATAGATCAAGCAAGATGAGAAGCAGCAATCACATTGGCCATTCACCTTTCGGAAATCTCCATTAGTATGTGCGGCGACGTCTTCCTCGAGGCTCCGCTTGAAACGAGCTTGGTAAGCCCGCTTGGCAGCAAACAGCTCGCCCGCAGTCCTCGCCACAGCGATCTCAATCAACACCCGGTTTCCAGGGCTCCACTTCCTCACGACCTCATTCGCCAGAACGGCGTCCCTCTCCGCCGCGTCCATCACCCATAGCAACACCGCCCTCTGCGCTCCAAACCAAAACTTTACAAAAAAATAAGCGATAAACGAGAGATCTTTAAAACAAGCAGAAAGCAACAGAGGTAGGTGGTGGCGACCTCGAAGTCTCGGGTGAGCTCCTTGTCGAGGGATTTAAGGAGGTCCTCGCCGTAGATCTCGGCGTAGGCGCGGCGGATCTCGCGACGGTGGGCGGCCGGGCGGTGAGCGAGGACGGAGATGATCAAGCCCTCGTTGGTGCCCCATCCTGGTCCAGGTGAAGGATCGGATCGGATCGGATCGGTGAGACTTATAGCTTCGTGTGAACGGAATCGAAACCCTAAGCTTCTTTGTCGTGCGCGTGTGGATCGACGACGAAGAAAGGGAAACAAGGAGGAGGACGAACCTTGGAAGGCCTTGTGAAGCTGCTCGCAGTCGTCGGCGGGGGAAGGAAGGGAGCCGGGAAACGTCAGCGTCGACATCTTCTCGGGGAAACGGATCGCAGAAGATGGCGAAGAGTAGTGAGTGGGGTGGCGAAGAGGGACGTATATTTAAGGGCCCGAAACGCGGATCTGGTGACACGGTGCGCACATTGGCTCAGTACGACAACTTCGCTGATTTCTCGCCACGTGTCGATCCACCGACTACTATGCTTGGGGAGGCGCGTAAGAACCGTCCGTTTGGCGTACATCACGCGGCGACTCGGCGACGCGTGAAGCGTAGCAAAATCTTGCCGTCCTGTCACGCCGCGACTTGTCCTAGGAAATGCATCAAGGTTCGTGAAAGGTTTGATGGATTTCCTTTTTAGGAAAGTAAGTTTAGCTGGAGTGGGCACGAAAAATTTACTATTACGAAATATATGATATAACTTAGAACAAATAGTTTAGCTCATATTAATTGTTTTATGTGTGCGATCATATAGAGGCTAATTTATGATACAGTCGATCATATTATATGCTGAGATGCAATCGGATCAAAGCTTGGGATCCAAATTGGATTGGTGATGAAGCAGTATTATTTTTTTTCGAACTCAAAACAAATTAACCCTCATTTTTGTTCCAACTAGAAACCAGTTCTATCCGGATTATCATCTCACATCGCATGGTAGACCTTACATTGGTAGGTGGCCATCTGGTTAAGGATGGGTGGGAGTGAGACGGGAGGAGCACCACGTCACATGTATTCCTGAGTCTTATGTACACGTTATTCTTACGGAGTAAAGTGGCATGGATCGCAAGAAATCAAATTCTGGACCCTCCCAGGAAGAAAGAGTTTATAACTTCTTCTGCCCAATCGGTGAATGTAAATTTGTCTATGCGCAACGCAACATAATACTGAGAGTCGTGCGTGAAGATAACATGTGTAGATGACAATAAGAGAGATTTGATTTTTTTTTCCTAATAGATAAATACTAGCATTTGATCAACATTATTATCCACGTTATCGTTGAATCCTTGATTATCTAATTCTTGATCTTCTAGTATGGATTTGGCTCAGGTAACATTTCCTTAATTGTATATAAGCTTAGGGCTTTCTCTTCATAAATAAAAATTTCTAAGATATTTATAATCTCTTAAATGCATATTCTATTTTTCAAACTTCGTTGAACATGCATGCCGCCTTACAACGTGGCTGCTTGAATTGAATTATCTTTACTCGATCAAAATGAGTTTCATGTTTGGGCTTGGTTGGACCAACCTCATTAGGAGTGTATGATAATCTTATTTGAGATTAACATATTGGCAATATAAAATGTATCATTAGAAAATCAAATGAATGACTAACATGAGTGTAAAATAAATCATATTTAACATTAATATATTGGCTTCTGCACTCACCTCAATATTGAAAGAAAATCGAATGAAGGACTAACATGAGCGTCTCAACGAAGAGACTCCTCCTAGCTTATATTGAGAACTCAAATTCGACACCATTGCCTTCTTATGGAACTTTGGGGGAAAAAAAAAAAAGATAATAAATAGAATATTTTGAGGGGAATAAATACTTTCAATTTACAATACTTTGGATTCATCTGATAACATATATCTATATCAACAAAAGAAGCAATTCTAAGCTTTTTAAAACAAAAGATAAATACTCACACAAATAAAACAACCCACGTAAATAAAATATTCCAATTCATGTTCATCCTCATCAGTGTTAGATTAGTTTTGTCATAATTTCTTAATTCAAAACAGTTATAACTTAGAGTTATCTTTAAAAAAAAATTAAAAAAATTCGCTAAAGCTTTAGTAAATATGTAGGCAAACTTATCTTCACTGTTGTCTAATTTTTTTTTATCCACTAATTCACAAATGAAGTAATATTAAACTTCAATATGTTTAGTGTGTCTATAATAGACAAGATTTTTTTGTCATTATAATAATATATTTTAATTAGTCCATCTTATTTTTCTTGAAGACAATTTAGAATTTTTTTGAAGCTAAATTATTCAGCATGCTATGTTATAGTCGCTATATAATTTGCCTTAAATTTTGAAAGAACAATACATTCTTATTTTTTTTATTATCCATTAAATTACCCTTGAGCCAAGGCTAAATATAAATTCTAAAGTGTTTTTTTCATCATCTATACAATCAACAGAGTAACTATTGATATAAAATATAATTTAAAATCTTTTAACTGCCCATAACGAATACTATAATTGAGAATTCTCTTAATATATTTAGAAATTCTTTCAGCTATTTGAAAGTGATACTTGCTAGGGTTATGCATATGTATGAATTTGGATAATAAACAAATTATAAACATAATATTTGGCCTTGAATATATGAAATAAATTAGCCCTCCGATTAAATTTTTATACTACTTGTCATCTATTTTTTCAACTCCATCATCTAACATAAATTTATCATTTGTATTCATTGGAGTACTCACTAGATTATAACCTATCATATGAAAATATTTTAATAAATCTCTAGTACATTTTTCCTAGCACAAAAAAATTTATTTAAATTTTAAATAATTTTTATTTCCTAAAAATAATGTAAAAACCCCAAATCGAACATTTCAATTCTAACATCATACTTTTTTGAAAGTCAACAAACATATCCATTGAATTTTTAGTATAAATCATATAAATTATATCATCCATATATAAACAAACAATAAGGATTTGCATACCCTAGGCTTATATATATAAAGTTAGCTCGCTTGAAATTTTTTGAAAGTTGTGTTAAAGAAAGTAGTTGCTAATTCTACTGTACTATGCCCTCGATGCTTATTTCAAATCGTATAATGCTTTCTCCAACTTAAAGACTTTATCTTATTGCCATTTAAATTCAAATCCTTCAAGTTGATTGAAGTAAACCTCCTCTTATAATTTTTAATTCAAGAAAGTTGATTTAACATTAAATTGATAAGCTTATCATTTTTTTAAGCTATCAATGTTAACACTATTTTAATTGTATCAATTCTTATAACGTGAGAAATAGTTTCTAAAATATCAATACTTAAAATTTAAGCATATCTTTTTGGCAACTAAACAGGTTCTTTTTTAAGGACAAATTCATCAATTTCTAAGTCTCATTTTCTTCAATAGCCTATAGTTCATCATTCATTGCTTGTACTCATTCTTTTTTTGAGTTGCAACTTCAAAATAAGTCTGTTTTAAAGCAAAACATACAATTCACCAGACTATGTAAGACTACAAAATTTCCTTGGAGGTATTCTGTAATCACTAGTCACTTGAATCAAAATAACTCAAAATGCAAAAAGATTTAGGTAGGGTATTAAGGACAATGTATCATGTCCCCTATAAAGTTCTTCTCTTGCAACTATAGGAATTTCAATTTCTTCAATGAAAATAATATTATGATTTATGATCAATTTCCTAGTCTAATCTTTTGTTTTATTAATATACCCATAAATATGTATTTAATACCTTTGTTATAAAGTTTACTTCTTTTTTTTCCTGTAGAAACGAACATGAGAATAAGCAATGCAACCAAATACCTTCATATGACTCACATTAGGCTTTCTATCAAACCATGCTTCATAAGGTATTTTACTCACATTAGGCTTTCTATCAAACCATGCTTCATAAGGTATTTACCTTGAACGGGTGGAAAAGCGATTTAGCAAAGACACTAGTATACCTTGCTTCATAGGGTGTTTCATAAGATGACTCACATTACTACTACCTTCTCTTTAAGCATACATTCATTTGTCTTGACCATAACTCGATTCTTTCACTCTACTATTATATTTTGTTGGGCAATTAGCTTATAGTCAATTCCCTGTGAATGCCTACATTCTTGCAAAAACTAAAAAAAATCTTTAGAAGTAAATTCACCCACCCTCTATGTCAATATGTAGAGTTTTTTTAAAAAATATAATTTTCTTTTCTACATAAGTTTTAAATTTAAAAAAAATTCAACATTTTCTTTCAAAAAAACACCCACATCATTCTTGTGCAACCATACGCAAATAACAAAAGAATTTATTTCCACAATGTGACATAGTCTGCATAGGCCCACAAATATCTACATATACATGTTCTAATAATTTCTTAGCTCATTAAGAATGAAAGCAATTTTTTGTGTTATTTTCCAAAAACACAAGATTCATATATATTATTTTTATTTTAAACTTTTGGTAAATAAACTATCATATTTTTCTGATTAAATGATTCTATTCTACCATAATTTAGTTTTATATTTTTTGTGCTATAGTGACGATTCATCAATAATAATAGTAGTGATAGTATATAAGGATAAATAAAAATAATAATAAGGAAAATATTTTTTATTATCCTCATAATTACTATAATTTTTTTAATTTTATCATAAATTAAATATTTTTTATCATAAAAAATATTATTTTCTCATTAGTTGCTCTATACTAATAAGATTTTATTTTAATCCATGAATAAATATTATATTATCAATAAATTTTTTTACTAGATTTGATGTTCACAGCAACTACCTTTTCCTTCCACCTGAATTAATTATTATTTTTCATTTGTACCATAAACCTAATCGAATCATTAAGCCTTTAAAGTATACTTTTGTCACATGTCATATGATTACTATACCAACTATCTAAAAACCAAATAAATGTAGAAAAATCTTTATTAGAGGCCAAAAAATATAATTTTTATTTTTTTACTATTATTTTTATAATAATTTGCTTGATTTTTGTTCCAATAATTTTTTAAAAAAATTACCATTGTTTTATTAGGTGAGTGCAAAGAGGAACATTTGAATTTTTATTTTTATACCAATAATCTTTTTTAATATGTCCAACTTTTTTTGTAATAAAAACATTGATAACTTTTTTTATTACTTTTGTTGAAGTTATTTTGTCTCTCATTTGATTGAACTTGTCTCCTACCTCAAGTGTCAAATCGTCTATAGTCTCTATCATTTTAACCTTTGTCTGGAGATTTAGTTTCTGAATTTTACTTTTAGTCATTCTATTCTATCTTAATCTTAGAATCATATTCTAAAATTTCACCTAAAGATTTGTTCACTTTTTATTTATTAACTAAACATAAGCTTATTAATTCATTAACAAGCAAGGTGCTTGTATCCTATAATAATAGAAATCATATTAAATTTTAAAGATAAACTTCGTAGAACTTTTTCTACCACTATTTGATTTTTTAAGTTTTTACTATAAGATTTCATTTAATTCATGATAGAAGAGACTATTTTAAAAAATCAATGACAGACTCAGAATCTTTTATTATAAAAGTTTTAAACTCATGCTCAAGAATTTAAAGTTTTAAAATTTTTACCTTATTTGTACCTTCAAACACACTTTTTATAATTTTTTAAGCTTCCATTGATGTTGATGCTGACATAATTTAAGAAAATAAAAACTTTATAATTACTTATTATAGCATGCTGAAATAATTTATAGGCTTATATTAGTACCTTTTTGTATATTTTCATTCATTTGATCCTTTTGTTCTTCCATGATGTTAAGATCCTATAGATCATACTAAGAAAATTTTCTATCAAATTCCATAATCATTATGAAATAAATAAAGTTCTTAATTTTATAATTTAAAATTGATAATTTTTATATTTGAACATAGGAAAAAATTGACTCTTATTTTTCAATTAGTATACTCCTATTAGTCTTGTTTCGAACTGGAAAATGATATTATACTTGTTGACTTCTAACAGAATTTTAGAGAGAGAAAAAGACAATAGATATAATATTTTGAGGTATACTTCTAATCGCTAGTGCTTTAGATTTATCCAATACCATTTATTTATAATAACAAAAGAGTAATTATAAACTTTTTAAAATAGAGGATAAATACCGATGTAGCTGAAACAACTCACTCAGGTAGACAAAAACAACCTAGCTCGCGTTCATCTATTCATCTCATCTGTTTTGAACTATTCCATAATGAATGAACAGGTCCAAAATAGATGAGATGTTTTGGATTAATTTTATCCCTTAACGCACCTCTTTAGTAATTCTTAAATGTCTACTCTACTAGGGGGTGACATGCACATAATGTCTCCGGAGAATCCTTCCTTAGACTCAACAATCTGAACTGGCATAGTTGACTGAGATGATGTAGACTATCATTTTGCTTCTTCCTTAATTGGCATAGTTGACAGCCTTCTAAAATCCATCAATAACCTTAAGCTCCTAAATTTGGAAGCTTTCGGTGTAAGCATTGACCTAACAAAGTATGTTACAGTATTTGATGTGCATTTGACTTTGTATGCGCAAGTTGTTCCATATAGCTCTCGAGGAAACTACGAGGGAATGGTGGTTCCTACCTTCCCTCAAATTTGAGTTCCTACTTTAAGCAACCAGTAAAAAAACTTCAACTTCATTTCATCGGCAATCATATCTAATCTGAAGTGTATTGTGGCCTTCCTCCTTGATAATGAATCTTGACCAATTATCTTAATAAAGTGAGATCAGATGAGTGGTTGATCTGCAACTTTTTTATACTTGTGCATACGTTTATTAATAGCATAACTCTTGATGAGATGAAAAGTAATTTTAAAAATATACTTTGATTAGTATAATATGAGTTCTATTTATACAAGGAAGGATTTCCCTCAATAAATCAGCAGGATTTCCTCATACAGTTTGAAGAAATCTTACCTGCTATCATACTCCCACAAGATGATGTTCCTGTTAAGGATGTCAATCTTAGATCGATGTAATGAAAATAATTTATAGACAAGAGGCTTCGTGAGTGAGTATGCTAGTTGATCAGCTGTATATATGTGAGAGACACGTAGTTGATATCTGACAACTTGATCTCGTATGAAGTGGAAGTCGATGGCGATATGTTTCATGTGTGAGTGGAATACTGGATTGACACATAGTAGGTAGCTCCAATATTATTACAATATATTATAGGAAGAAGGGTAGAGTTGACGTTGAGTTCCTTAAGGAGATTTGTGACACAATTGAGTTCAGTAGTAGCGATAGCGATGACACGATATTCAGCTTCAGTTGTAGACCATGCGATTGTCTTTTACTTCTTAGAACTCTAATTGATAGGATTAGCTCTAAGAAAGATAATATACCCTGTCGTAGAAGTTCTATTATCAAAGTTCTCCATCCAATCAGCATCAACAAAGGTATAAAGATTAAGTGGGGTGTGTTTGCGGAGAAAGAGGCCATGATGAAGGGTCCCTTTAAGATACCACAAAATTTGTTTGATCGTAGACCAATGCACAGTAGATGGTTGGTGTATGAATTGGAACAATTTATTGACTGCAAATGAGATATCTGGACGGGTGAGAGCCAAGTACTGTAAGGAGCCAAGTACTTGTCGGTATTGAGTAGCATCCGAAGCAGGACTTCCATCATATAATTTGAGTGATTCACTAGTAGAAAGTGAAGTTGTAACCTCTTTTGCATCATACATGTTTATTTTGAATAATAGGTCTTGAATATACTTTCTTTGTGATAGGAGGAGACCTGAAGATATAAATATTGCTTCTACTCCCAGAAAGTAACTCAAGGGTCCAAGATCTTTGAGGAAGAATCAATTAGCCAATTGCTTTAGGAATGCTTGAATTTTCAAGGGATCATTACCTATAATAATAATATCGTCCACATATGTGAGAAGATATATTGTATTTTCATTTTGTTATCGTAAGAATAACGAAGTATCAGATTTGGAATTGATAAAACCAGTTAATGTCAGAAATGGGTCAAGTTCAGTATACCAAATTCTTAGAGCTTGATGAAGTCTATAAATAGCTTTTTGTAGTTTGCAAATATGTCTTGGATACTAATGATGAATGAATCCAAGGGGTTACTGTATATAGACATCTTCAGTTAGAGTCCTATGTAAAAAAGCATTATTAACATCTAGTTGTCATAGCTACTAGCCTTTTGAGATGACCAAACTTAAAATGAGTCGAATTGTTGTGGGTTTAACAACAGGACTGAAAGTTTCTATGAAGTTAACTCCAGGTCGTTGATAAAACCCTATGGCTACTAAACGTACTTTATATCTAGTAACGGATCCATCTGGGTTCCGCTTAATTCGAAAGACCCATTTACATCTGATGATATTTTGTGTAGGATGAGAGGGTACAAGGGTCCATGTGGAGTTATGGTGGAGAGCATCATATTCTTCACACATGGCTTTATGCTAATGTGGAGATTTTTAGGCTTGAGTAATTATGATAGGTTCACTGGTCTTAGGAGAGGATTTTGTGATAACATGTAGGTTGAGAATTTGACGTGGTTTGAATATACCACTCTTGGAGTGTGTTGTCATTGGATGTCTAAAGGTTGTAGCTTGTCTTATTGGTATGGGTAGTGGAGAGGCATTGATACGGGTTGGAGCAGGTTAAGGCACTTTAGTGTCACCATGTCCAGAAGAGGGTAAAGAAGGTGATTGTATTTTCGAGGACATTATGTCAGTAGTAGGGGAAGCTTATGAAGAAGAGAGAGGAGAAGCAATAAAGGGAGTGAGGAGCTGTTGAACCGGGAGAACAGGAGAGTGCAAATCCTAAGGAAAGGGACTGGATAGTGTTGTGAGAGGCTCGTTTGAGGGGATCGACGGTATACTCCAATGATGTATATTTGTTGGAGTAGCTTGCATGGTAGGAGACTCATGGTTTTAAAATGGAAAGGTAGACTCCATAAAAATAACATGATGTGATATAAAGACTTTTTGAGTTTGGGGTTCGTAGCATCGAAAAGCATTATGTTCAAGAGAGTATCTTAGAAAAATGCAAGGCCTAGATTTTGGTGTTATCTTGTGTGAGGCATAGAGACATAGCCATGGATAATATAAACAACCAAATACTTTGAGTTTTTGAAGGTTTAGAGATTTGTGAAATAATTTTTCAAATGGTGATTGATATTGGAGGACTAGAGTGAGCATACGATTAATAAGATAAACGACAGTTTGAAAGGCTACGAACTAAAAGGTTGCTAGCATGAAAGTTTAATATAGAAGTGTGAGACCAATTTCAATTATATGTTGATGTTTACGTTCAACAGAGCCAACTAGTTGAAGAGTATGTAAGGGTGACTTAAGGTGTTGAATACCATAAGCTAAGAGGTAAGATGTAAGGGCTTGATTTTCACCTCCGCCATTAGAGTAGACTGTTTTAATTGTAGACTGAAAGAAGTTCTCGACCAACTTTTTAAAGTTGGTGAAGATTGTTGAAACTTCATATTTATGATGAAGAGGGTATAATCATGTGTACTTAGTGAAATAGTCTATGAAAATGACATAAAATCTAAACTTGACAAAAGAAATGAGTAGAGTAGGGCTCCAAACATCAGTATAAATAATTTCAAATGATTTAGAGCAGGATATAAAAGATATTTCAAAGGGGAGTATATGACTTTTATTACTAAGACAAGTATCACAATGAGTCATAATGCTACTATTTTTATTAGTAGGAAGAGAATAACGAGAAAATAATTTTTACTGAATAAAGAATGAGGGATGACCAAGACGACAATGCCACACATCAATTGAAGTTACAATTAAGGAGTAAGCCATGGGCTAGGTTATTTGTGGAACTAACGACTATTCATAAATGTTGTCCTTACTCTAGCCTCGGACCAAGCATGCTCCAGTGCTCAAATCCTTGATAAGAAATTAGTTAGGAAAGAATTCAATTGAGGTATTATTTTATTTACATAATTAAAAAATAAAAATAAGATTTCATTTAATGTGGGGTGCACATAGAATATCATCGAGTGTAAAATTTACGATATATGAATTAAGCATTGTGGAACTAGTATGAGTAATAGGAATTGCTTTACCATCACCGATGATGATATCTTCATTATCGCCATAGTTGTTGTGGATAGATAAATTCTGAAGATCATAAGTGATTTGATGAGAGACACCAGAGTCCACAATCCAATTAGGTTGATTTGTAGCTAATATAGTCATGAGATTCGCCCGAGGCCATCGTGATGAAGTAGGGAGTTTGGGTCGAGACCGATAGACTTTTACGGAGTGTCTGACTTTATCACACAACTGGCAGATAACTCTTTGTTGGATTCTGAGGTTAGGACGCCAAGGCTGATGATTAGTGGAGTTGCCACCTTGATAGAAGTTTTGATGAGGCAGAGTAAAGGGGGTTTGTTGGGAACCTATAGGGTCATGAGACATCTTGGCTAGACCTTTGTTAATATTCTTCTTGTACTAGATGCTCTTCCTCTTAGACTTTTGACTGACTTGAGTTGTGATGGTTGGTCCGAGCAACTTGTTCTCATACTTCAAGTACGTCTCATAGTCAGTCAACTTGTCATAGAGTTCTTCGAATGACATTGGCGAGTTGCGTGCCCGAATTGCAACTGTCAATTCTTTATACTCATTTCTTAGGCCATTGAGGGTATGGATTATGACTTCTTCGTCATAGAGGAAATGACCTATCAAAGTCAAGTCATCGATGATAACTTTGATATTTTGAAAATAATCAGCAATGGTACTTCCCTCTTATTTTAATTTTATTAGATTAGATAGAAGGCTGAGCATGCGAGTACGCGATCGATTTGCCAAGGTTGTTTGTAACTTATACCATGTTTCTGTAGTAGTCACACATAAAGATATCAGTGGTGCGATAGATCCAACAACTAAAGCTTGAATAGCTTGGAGGATGAGACAACCTTGATGTAACCATAGTTTATAAGCTGGATTTGGTACTGGACTGGGTTCTCCGGGGACGTTTATCATTGCTAGTGGACAATTGAGAGAGCCGTCGACATAGCCTAGCAAGTCATATCCAAATAGGAGGTTAGAAAACTAGACTCGCCAAGATATATAGTTGCCACCTTTTGATAACTTGAAAGGGATTAGCATGACAGCATTGATGGAGATAAGTCCTGTATGTAGAGAAACACTATGATTCCCTACAGAAATAGTAATTGGAACATCAAAAGTAGATGATGAAGATATTCTGAGAATGTATACTGATCCGAGGGCTTATAGTTTGCGATAGAGCAGTATGGATCTTTGATAGAGAAGTTGCATATATACATGGAAGGGTTTCTCGCTGATGAAGATGAGGTGCAACCGCTTCTGTAGATCAGTGCTGAATGTGGCTAGGTTGCCATAAGTGACGACCCTATAGGGATCTAAGGTCGGTGAGGTCAGAGAGGGATGGAGGCGGCCTGGAGAGAGCAACCTGGATGATGCCTACGAAGTCAAGCATTGTGAGCAACAAGTGGCTGTGATGCAAGCCAACGAGGGATAGGGGCGTTTCTTTTAGAGGCATGGTTGCTGTGGCAAGACAAAGTTACTACAGGTCTGTTGGAGTGCTACAGTATTAGTGCTGGAGAGAGCTATAGTAGGTTTCCAGTATTGGAGAGAGCTGCAATAATACTGGAGAGAGCTACAACATTGTTCGTAGTGATGGAGAGAGCTGCAATAGTGTTTGCAGTCTTGGGGAGAGCGACAACAATGCTGGAGAGACGGGTCTGCTTGAATCACTATAAAATCAGCTAATCAATCAAATATAGAGCAACCGATAGCTTGCTTCTTTAGCAGCGATGAACCAATAGGAATCTGATCGTCGGATGACCCGAGCACTAATCAGAGGTAGCGATAGGAAACTTTAACGATTCCTGAGTTGTCAACGAAGAAAGGAGGCCGCCAAGCAGTGAAAAGGGATAGGAGTGGCTTGGCGAGATGTGACTGAGGAAGCTCTGTTAAGGAAGAATAGAGAGCAGTCTGAAAGATGCCTACGAAGTCAAGCGTTGAGGGTGGCACAGGTGATCAGTAGGATGTGTTTAGTGGCCGACGTCAGATTCGCGAAGAAGTGCCATAGTCACTGCTGGAAAGAAAGCGATGACTGCAAGATGGCCATCGTCATCTCAAAAAGGGAAGGGGAAGATGTTGGGGGAGTGAAGAGGATTCGGGGAAGACGTCAGCTTCATCACAATATGCAATCTCAGATCACCGTCAGCTTCTGCTCCAATGTTCAGAAGCGCTACGTTGATGGCTACAGATCTATAAGCAGAGCAGTCTGGTGGCTGACTTTAATAGTGGGGAAGCAGAGCAGTGATCAGCAAGGTGTGGTGATTGGTGAGGAAGAACACTATGGAGGTAGGGAATGCTGCCAAAGGAAGAGGAGCAATAGGAAAAGAAGTACCGATGAGGGCAGCACTATAGGCATCATAGTGGGGAAACCAGTTGTAGTAGAGGAAACCGGGGAAAGGGGGGAACTTCACCGATGAGAATGATCGATGGTGGTAGAGAGGAGAAAGGGTGAGCACTCGATCCTTGGTCGTGTTTGTTGCCTCTGGGATGTAGTCTGATGGTTTCATCGTCGGTGGTAGAGCTACGGTAGTGGGAGAAGGCAACGCTTATCGTTTCAGAGGAAAGGTGAAGCGGGGTGCTAGCAGCAAGTGAGCAGAAGAACGTAGCTTCTGGGAGAGGGATGGACTCGGTGAGGAATGATTGCTGTTGTCAGACAATGAGATCTCAGATCCACAGATTTGGGATCTGCGTTGAAGGAGGTGTCCGAGGACACCAACGAAGTTGTTAGTGACATTCGTGGTCGATAAGGATTGTAGTGGCAGTAGCAATAAGGGCAACCACAGAGGGGAGTTACGATTGATATCTGGTGAAAGGAGGAAAAAGAAGAGGGCCGCGGATTGAGAGTCACGACGACAAGATGGATCTGGTTAAATAGATTTATCGGATACTGAAAAGAAGCCAATGGCAAATCCAAGGAGAAGCAGTGACAGTGGCAATGGCCGCGAGATCAAGGAGAAGTCCTAGGTCAGGGATGCACCACAATCACCAGGGAGAAGGGGTCGACTAGTCGACAATAGAGGGGAGGGGATGGGAATCCGCTGATGGTAGTGGAGAGGAGAAAGCTTTCGCCCATGGAAGCAGAGAAAGCAGGGGGCGGAGGGGGAGATTCGGCTTGCTCTAGGCAAGGTGCTCTGATACCATGATGAGATGAAAAGTAATTGTAAAAATACACTTTGATTAGTACAATACGAGCTCTATTTATACAGGTGAAGATGAAGGATTTCCCTCAACAAACTAGCGGGATTTCCTCATGTAGTTTGAGGAAATCTTATCTACTATCAACTCTCACTTTTGACAATTAAAAGCCAAGAAATCATTAACAAATTTATCCGAGCTTGAGTGAATACATATTTTTTGTGAGAAGATTTTGTTAAATTTTAAATTTTGATAATAAAATTAATTAATTAATTTAATGAACTAATGTGTTTTTGAGATAAGTAACATACGAATCATTATAAACTCAGAATCATTATAAAATCGAATTTTAAGCTGGAGAGTTGGATGTTAAAAGGTTATCATGTCAAAAATTAAACATTAAGCTAGGAGATTGATTAAAGTGCCAAAAAAACAAACTTCGTATTAAAGACTCGAATCTCATACTGAAAAGATTAGATATCATACAGTAAGATTGAATATCAAAGGAAGTTGACATACTAGAGAATTCAATGATTTATTAGAAGATAAGACAATATGCTAGAGGTTTGGATAAAATGCTGAAAGACCGGATGACATACCGGAAGAGTGAACAATGTATCGAAAGTTTCAAGGATATGTCAAATGAGTGGTTGATGAGTCAAGGTCTTAGTTAAGATAATTTTGGGCTAATTTGAGTCGATATTATATTGAAATAAAGCCCACTTATCATAAAAGTTATTGTGCTTAAGGTTGGACTAAATGACTCGTTAAAAGGCCAAACAAGTGACCTAAACTGACCTATGATGGTGGTACCAATAGACCCAAGTGATAGTATTGCCTGAATAAATCAATAAACATTATTTATGCATTGTTAATCTTTCTAGCAATGGTATCACCTTTGGCGATGATTGTATCACCCAAAGTGATGGTGGTACCACTTTTAAGTCTAATTATATAACGGTAGAGCTGCTAGATTGTGTTTTAAGTATTGTGATGGTAGCACTACCTAGGTTAAGTGATAGTATGTTGGTATTCTAAAATTTTAGATATATTTTTTTTTGTTACTTCATTTTTAAAATTTTTTTATGTCTATAAATACCTCATTCAAGCTTAGTTAATGAAGCATATATTCATAAGTTTGAAAAGTATTATAGCTCTCTCTTTGAGTATTATAGAAGATAAGAAATCTCTTGTAAAAGAATGAGTATAAAGGTTTTCTCCTATGCCTAGAATGGAAAAAAATTATAATAAGGGCAATTGTTCTTCGTCTCTTGAAAGGAAGAATAGTAATAAAAGTCGATGCCCTCGAGGAAAAAAAAAATGGGAATAGACATAGGTTAGAATGTCTGAATCATTATAAATCAATTTACATCCTTTCTTTTGCTTATGACTTTTGTTCATGATCATTCACTTTATTTATAACTCTTGCACTTTATCAAAGCTTTTTCAAGTAATCAAGAGGGATACTCTATCACATGTTCTCTTATATTCAATAAGACGAACTACAACTATTAAAAAACTCAAATGAAAATTATTTATTTTCTATGGATTATGATTTATAAAATGTTATTGAGTTTGATTTTCAAAAATCTACTAAGTTGATGGATGAATGGAATAATTTAAAAAAAAATATTTTTTTTGAATGCTAAAGCTCTAAATATCTTATTTTATGTCTTTGATAGAAATAAATTTAATCGAGTTTTTACTTATACCATTGCACATGATATATGACATATACTTGAGATTATATATGAAGGAATTAATAAAGTAAAAGAATATAAAATTAATCTTTTAATTTATAATTATAAATTATTTAAAAGTCAAGCAAGTTCATTGATGATATGTACACCTGCTTTATGGATGTTGTTAATGAATTATCATTATATAACCAAAATTATATTAATCTTGAATTGGTAAGTAAGATCTTAAGATCTTTACCCAATAGTTGAGATTCAAAAGTAACGATGATCTAAGAAGCTAAAAAATTGAATAACCTTTATTCTAAAGAATTTATATGATCTCTAATGACCTAAAAATATATATCAGAAAAAGAAAGGACATTATTATTAAATCAAAAGAAGATTACTTAAATGAAAATTCAAGTGATAATGATGAAAATATGATACTTCTTTTAAAAAGATTTACAAAGTTTATAAAGAAAAATAAGATAAATTAAATAAGAAGAGAAGGTAAGACCAAAAGTGAATCTAAGAAAGATGCAATCATATATTAGAAGCAAGGGCACTTCAAGAATAAATGCATATAATTGAAGAGGAAATCATCATCCTTAAAGAAGAAGACATTTCAAACTATATGAGATGAATTAAGTGAGTCGGAGATGAAAGAATAAATCAATAAAAAAGTACAAATTATGCCTTAATGATTTTCAAAAATAAGATATGTTTTTTTAACAGAAGTTAGGAGCAGATTATGATATTTTGATAAAAAAGATATTCAAAGCATATAATTGGAGATCCTATAAATTTCTCAAAGCTCACTAGCCAAGATAGAGGATACATTACCTTCGAAGATAATAATAAAGAAAAAAAATCATTGATATTAGTAACATTAGTAATAAATCAAGTCTTTTGATTAAAGATATGCTTTTGATAAATGACTTAAAATATATCTTAATATATTAGTGAATCTTGTAGTAAATAATATAAAGTTAAATTTGAATTATATGTTTGTATTATAAATATACCAAATAAGAATAATTTTTTTATTATTTTAAGAAGCGATAATGTTTATACTATTGATCTTATTGATTTTCATGATACAACTTATGTTTTGGCTTTGAATAATGATACAAATATCTAAAACTACTTATAAGTTGTAGAATAATAAAAGACCAAATATTTTATATTTTAAAATTTTTAGTTATAAATACTTTATTTTGAATGATATTAGGAAATTTTGATACTAAATTCGATAAAGATATTTTTCTTAAATACTCTTTTATTTCTAAAGCTTATAAAATTTTCAATAAAAGATTTTTAATTGTTGATGAATCTAATCATATTATTTTTTATGAATCTTCTCAAATTAAGAAAATTAATTTTGATGATAATTATTTTAAATTTTAAAAAATATGATTAATGATTCCACTCCTCAAAGCAAGTTCAATATATTTACTTCAAATAAACCTTACCCAAGGACTGAAACTACCTAGATAAAAATCCTAAGAAGTTAGTTAATTATAGGGGATACATAAAAAAAATAAACTCATTTTTATTTTAAAAAACTTTATATAAATATTATTTTTTTATCTTAAATTGAGCCTAGGTATATTGATGGTGCTCTTAAAGATAACTAACTCATGGGTCTTAGCAATGCATAAAAAGCTAAATCAATTTGAGAGAAATAAAGTTTGGATATTTATTCTTAGACCTACTTATTATATTATAATTGGTATTAAATGAGCCTTTAGGAATAAGTAAAATAAAAAAGGTATCATGATTCAAAACAAGACTAGATTAGTAGCCAAATAACTTAAATAAGAAATTAAAGATTATAAAGAAACTTTCACTCTTTGCGGTTAGACTTAAAGCCAAAAAATACTTCTTTCTTATATTGTTTTCAAAATTTTAAACTATTTCAGATAGATGTAAAAAGTATTTTTTAAAATGATTTTATGTCGAAAGAAGTTTATATTGAATAACTATTTGGATTTGAAAATAATCTTTATCCAAATTATGTTTACAAATTATCTTAAGTCATCGTATAAGTTAAAACAAACTCTTGGAGCTTAGAATGAGAGACTTTAACTCTTTTTTAAGTCAAAATAAATTTTTAAAAGGTAATGTTGATACTATATTATTTATAAATATTTTAATAATGATATTCTTATTGTTTAAATTTATTTTGATGCTATTATTTTTTATTCTATTAATGAAGCTTCTTACCACCGCAACTGAGCTTAGATTGAATGAAGACTGAATTGTGTTGACAGCGATGGCGCCTTGCGAATGGAGAATGGCTCTGTTCTCACAATAGGAAAGAAAGCCTTGAAATAGGTAGCACTCCTCTCCGCCTTTTTTTGGGAGTTGTCAGGTTGCTTTCCGCTTCTTTTTTGCGAGCGGCACTAATGCTATTACAAGTGGATTATTGAGGTCAACCGATTCAAATGCCACCTTACTTAGAGGAGAGGGGTTTTGTTTGTGAGCTCCGTTAGCGCAATGAACTTTCTAATACTGAAAATGGGACTCAAAAGATATATTTTTCAATTTATTAGGATCAATACGGTACTAACAGGGGGGTGTTGATTAGGATCAATACGATACTAACAAGGGGGTGGTGTTGACGGTAAAAACAACATTTGCGATTTGAAAACTTTCGGTTCGATGGAAGCTATATCAAAATCATTTAACTTTGAAAACATTTATAAGAGTTGATAGTAAGTAGAGTAGTTTACAATTAAATAAAAAGCAATAAAGATAAATAGCAAAGCATAGAACACACTAGATTTTTATAGTGGTTCAATCATCCAACCTACTGGTTCAATCATCCAACCTACGTCCACTCCCGATTCCTCTTTCTTGATGCCACCAGTATCCACTAATAGTCTTCCTTCAATGAGCCAAGACCAATCACTCTTTTACAACCCTATTTTACAAGGCTTTCCTCGTACTCTCCCTTAGAATACTCTTTATGCTTAAGGAGGAGGAACTCTATAGTTCGAAGTGTCAAATCCTTTGTGTTCTTTAGAAGATGATTCTCATGTTCATCATATTCTAAGCATGTCATCTCATAGGTCATTAATGACCTGATAAGTTCTTCAATAAGAAAATTATTTAAATCTTGTCTCTTGTATAGTCGTTACTTTCGAATCCTAACTTTTTGGAATGAATCTTAAAATCTTATTTATAAATTCAAAATTAAAAAAATATTTATCAAGATTTTTTAAACTATTGACGATATCCGTAAAATAGGTGTACATATTACCAATAGTTTCACTTGGTTCTATTTAAAAAAATTTAAAATTGTGCATCAAAGTATTTATTTTCGAGTCTTTAACTCTACTTGTATCTTCGTACATAATTTCAAGTGTGTTCCAAATGTCGTGTGTAGTTTCATAAATAGAAAACCCAATTAAATTTGTTCTTGTCCAAAGTACAAAACAAAGCGATCATCGCTTTTGCATTTAACGAAAAAGTCTTCTTCTCCAAATCATTCCAATCATTCATTGGTTTGGAAGACTTTTATAAATTATTTTTAATGATATTTCATAAATTTAAATCCAAGAAAAATAAGAAAACTTTCATTCGAGTTTTTCAATATGTGTAGTCCATCCCATTGAACATGGGAGGACGAATAATAGAATGACCCTCTTGAAAGCTAAAAAGAGTCATTTCTCTTAGGTGTTAATCTAAATGACAAATAACGAGACTCTGATACTAATTATTAGGATCAATACAGTACTAAGAGGGGGGAGGGTGAATTAGTACAGTGGTAAAAATAATGTTTGTGATTCAAAAATTTTCGATTCGATAGAAGCCATATTAAAAATCATTTAACTTCGAAAATATTTATAAGAGAGTAGATAGCAAGTAGAGTAGTTTGCAGTTAAATAAAATGCAATGAAGGTAAACAACAAAGCACAGAATACATCAAATTTTTATAGTGGTTCGATCGTCCGACTTATGTCCACTCCTGATTCCTCCTTCATCGAGGCCACGGGCATCCACTAATGTTCTTTTTTCAATGGGTAAAGATCAATCACCCTTTTACATCTTTTTTTACAAGGCTTCCCTCATACTCTCCCTTAGAACTCTCTATACTTAAGGAGGAGGGACTCATACTTTTATAAGAGTTTCAACTTTGAAATTATAGAGTTTTTGCTTTCTTTTGTTTCACAATTTGTGCTATCCCAAGTAAGAATAGTTGGGGTATTTATAGGCCCCAAGTGGCTTTAAAACTTGAAGCCAAAATTTAAATACTCCAAAATTTTAGGGCACTAGCGGTACAACTGCCCAAGCTTTCTGACACTAGGCGATACCACCGCCTGACACAGTCTTAGAGATTATGTCTTGGAGACTGAGCCATCAGTGGTTCCACCGCCTGTTCTAGTAGTGCCACCGCCTGACCCACCTCTTAGGTTATTGTTTGGACCTTTCACTTGGCCTAACATAGCCCAGACTTAGGCCCAATTTGCCCCTAACTGAGTTGGCCCAATTTTAACCCAATTATAAATTAAACCTACTTCGATCTAGACAACTATTATAAAGCATGAATCAATTTGTTGTCCAGCATATCATTGGTCCATTAGTGCTTCATCCGATTCTTTGATGCTTCATCCGATTCTTCAACGCATCATCCTCTCTTACGGCTTATTACCCAATCGGCAATTGCCCTCTGCAACTCCAATCTCCTTGATGTAATTCCGCTCTTCTTAGCTTAATGCCTGAATCCATCGTCTGAAGCCTTCTGTCGATACGTCAACTGATCATTCGGCTTATCATCTGATTCTTCATTCTTCAATTATCTATTCCTGATCGAAGCTACCTGCATCGCTAAAAAAATATAGATTAAATCATAGACACTCTCAATTAGTTTCATTATCAAAATCCGATATTTAACACAATTCCTAGTTTAACACAATTCCTAGTTTACTTCTACAAAAACTCCAACTGCAACTTGAATTAAAGTGAAGTATTAACATTTTTTTTCATTTATTGGATATAGCACTATTGTTATGAAAGAGACCGATTGAAAAGTATTCTGTGCAATTACTCGACGGAGTCATCGAAGGAGGAATGGCTACTCGTAAGGGACCTGGTGGAATCATCAAAGGAGGAATGACCACTAGTAAAGTGCCCCTTCTCTAGTAACAAGAGTTCTTAACATAAATTGAACTCTACTTTAATTTGAAAATCAATAGAATCCTCCCTTGGACGAATAGTCAAATTCATCCACTTGGCTCAAGCATCTTGGGCCTAGATCAGCCTAAGTGAAATGGAGTATACACTGCCCTTTTTTTCTTAGGTTTACAAATTAAATAATCTAATAATAAAATATTTATCAATCAAACTAAGTATACTTAAGGCAAACTTAAAAAATTAAATATAAAAAATTTTAAGACCATTAATACACCAATGAGTACATCCATAAAATTGGTAAACCTTTTATTTAACAGATTTATAAAGGCATGATAGAAAGTTTATTATATCTTATTACTAGCTGACTTAATATTATGTTTAGTATAGATTTTTGTGCTAGGTTCTAATCAAATCTTAAACAACTTTCAAATACCTAAAAGGAATACTATCTCAGGGACTATGGTATCTCAAATATGATAATTTTGATTTGATTACTTATACTGATGTTGACTTTTTAGAATGTATGATAGATAGAAAAAATATTTTTGGAACTTATCTCTTGATCATTAAAAAATAAAATTTCATTACACTATCTATGACTAAAGCTGAACATATTACAATATATGCATAAATAATTTAGATAAAACTCACTTTAGAAGATTATGAACTTTATTTAAAAAGTATCTTTATAAAATGTAATAACATGAGTGTTATTTTTTTGATAAAAAAATCTTATTTAATATTCTCAAACTAAGCATATTGACATTAGATATCATGTTGACAACCATAATATATTTTTAGACTTATTAACATAAAACATGACATTTTAACTAAACACTTAAGAAATAATTTGATTTTATTATAAGGGTATTAGGCATGTTAAAACTATTTGAATGATATTAAATAACTTTTTTTAGATATTGGTTTTTTTAAAAAAATAAAAAAATGTACCTAGTGGCAGAATTATTAAATTTGATGATGCCATCGCCAAAGCATTCTGTTCATAGGTGATAGCACCACCTAGGCTAGTAGTACTATGACCAAGACCTACACCTAACCCATTTAAATTAGGGTTAGTGGTTGCACTGCCCTAAACCCTTAAATTCTCAACTCCTCAATCTAATCTTGACCCTAGTCAGCCTCCCTCAACCTCCCACCATTCTAACCCTTTTCTTCCTCCCTCTAAACCTCTTCTATAACCCTCTTTTTTTATCACCATCCTCTTAATCTAATTCTCTTCCTCCTCTTCACTCTCACAAAGCCTAAGACTCTCATCTCTCCGTTGCTAAGGATAAAGTTAAGGCTAAACTATTCTTCTTGGTGATCAAAGAATGGTGCCTTAACTCCCAAAGATTAAGACCACAAGGATAATCTCTTAATTTTTCTCTAATTTTTAAATCTATAGTTCACACTTAATCTTATTTTTATAATACATATTATAGTCCTTATGACATTTAGAAAATCCTCAAGATATAAAGGAAAGAGAAAATTTGAAAAAACATATAATACCATATTTGATTCTTATGAATATGTCTAAAAATTTTTAAAATTGTTCACAAAGAAAAATATATGAACCTAGAAGATTTAGGTAATTTAGAGATTATCTAATGGTTCACTTCCTTAAATGCGCTTTTTATTCATTAAGTTATAGTGAGCCAATCTACCTTAGACTAGTTAGAATGTTTTATAATAATTTCTATATGGATAAAAATAAGATATCATCAACTTGTTCTAGGGCATCATATTTCTATGATAGATGATAAAATTTGATATCTTATCACGTGAGAGAAAAAGTTGAAGTTATTTTTCTCGAGGATAATGGGACATCGAGGCCACTTGGGGCTTCTATCACGAGGCTATTAGCATTATTTTTTAAAATCCCAACATGTCTAATACTTCGAGCATCTTTATCATTTAATACTAAATTATTTTATTATATTCTGATTAGCATTATACTTTTTAAATAATATTATTTTGATAAAATTAATATTTTAAAAATAGACACTATGTATTGGATCATGAAATAGCATAAATGTTGCATTGGATATTTTATTTGCTAAAATATAATTGATATGTTCGAGAAAGATATGATGCTCTCTTATGGATGCCTAATTATAAGAATTTTGTATGCTCATGACATAGCTATATTAAGAGTTGAAATAATAATATCAAATAGATTCAATATCATAATATAAACCTATTAAGAAGAATGAGATATTCTATAATTAATGAAATATAGATTAGATTACTTAAAGAGAATTAACCCTCCACTACTCTAGCCTATGCCAGATACACTTATATATAGAGATAATCATTCTCCTCCTACTAATCATTTTGAGATAAGACCTCCAACAAATCCAGCTTCCTCTTTATCTTCTTATTTAATAGCAGCTCAATTAGATCGCCTTGAGCTTTGTCAGGATAAGATTTTGACTAAGATGTAAAATATTCATCAAAATCTTGATATTTTTTATGCATATTTCATACTTTATTTTGATATTTTAGATTATCACCGCCTAAGTAATTTATGTATTACTTTTCTTATTATAAAAGAGGGGAAATAGTGACTTATACTGACTTTTACTCATTTTTTGCTTTTGCTTTAGTTTATGTGCTGACTAGGTAGAATTATGATTTTTTTTTGTGGTTATATAATTCTTGTTTGACTTATGCAAATGGTTAACTTGTGTTTTTTCTTTATTTATAACTAATAGTTGGTATTATATATTGATAGTAATTAAATATTATTTTTTAAAATTTAAAACTTGATTGTACCTCGATATTTGAGTTTGAAGTAATTAAATCAACAAGATTAACATGAACTCAAGACTAGCATTTAAAGGAAATATGCTCTTTTAATTTTGAGTTCAAGTTCATCATAAATTTTTTTAAGTAATATATAGATAAGGGAGTCTTATTTTTTTATGATAAAATCAATTATTTGTCATCATAAAAAATATTAAATTTTAAATTCTGATGATAAAATTAATTAATAAATTTAATAAACTAATATATTTTTTTGAGATAAGTGATATAAAAAAATACTTTGATCATAGACTCATATCACTAAATGGCCAAAAGTCAAACAGGAGAGTTGGACATTATGTCGAAAGATTATCATGCTAAAAAATGGATGTCAAGCAAGGAGATTACTCAATGTGTTGAAAAACAAACTTTGAACTAGAGGTTCAAATCATAATAGAAGGATTGAATATCATCTTAGAATATCAGATGTCATAACGAAGTCGACATTTTAGAGGATTTGATGATATGCTGAAGGTTCAAGCAAAGTGTTTAAAATTTGAATGATATATTGAAAGAGTGGAGAACTTGTCGAAAGTCTTGAAGATGTGCTAGATGAATAGTTGATGAGTCAAAGTCTTGGTTGAGATAATTTTGAACCAATTTTAATTAGTATTGAGCAAAAATAAAGCTTACTTTTATGAAATCCATTAAGCTTAAAGTTAGGTCATATTTGACTCATTAGAAGGTTAAATAAGTGGCCTAAACTAGCCTAGGATAATAATATCACTTAAAACAGCCAACTAGTACTATTTGTATTTTGTTAATCTTTCAAACAATGCTACCACATATGGTGGTAGTTGTACCACTTAAGGCGGAAGTGGTACCACCCATAAGTCTAATTTTGTGATAGTAGAACTACTAGTGTATAATATTATAATGATATTTTAAATATTATGATAATAGTATCATTTAGAGTCAGTGATAATATCACCCGTATCTCAAAATTTTAGGAATTTAAGATTTTAGCTCCATTTGTTACGCTTTTTGAGGGATATAAATATCACACTCGGTCTTAATTAATACAACATCTATTCTTGAGTTTGAAAAGTATTATAGCTCTTTCTTTAAGCATTATTTAAGTTTTTTCTTCTTTCTTAAGTTTAATTTAGATACTAAGTTATAAGAGGTGAGAGGTCTCTTACAAAAGAATGAGTATGAAAGTTTTCTCTTAAATCTAAAAAATAAAATTATAACAAGAGTAGTTGATCTTCATATATTGAAAAAAAGATCAATAATGAAAGCTAGCATTCTCAATGAAGAAGAATTGAGAGTTGACATAGCTCAAGAAGATCGAAATACTATAAATCGATTTAAATCTTTTGTTTTTCTTATGACTTTTGCTCATGATCATTCACTTTACTTGTAACTCTTACTCACACTTCATATTTAATTATTCATATTTTTAATATATATCTTTTTCTTAATCAAATTTTAAGGTTGATTAAAATTTACTATAGTACTAATTCAATCGATAAGAATTATTTATATTTTGTCAAATTTTCTAACGATGATATCGCCTATAGTAGTGGTTGTACCATCTAGGGTAGAGGTGGTACCACTTATATATCTAATTTTATAATGATAGGATCACCAAAGGCTAGTATTGCGATTGCGTTTCAAATATTACGATGATAGTACCATCCAAGTTAGTAATGGTACCGCCCATACCTTGAAACTTTAGATCTTTAAATTTTTTATTTTATTTTTTAAGCCTTTTGAGTGATATAAACATCTTACTTAAACTTAGTTTATGGAGCATTCATTCTTAAATTTGAAAAGTACTGTAGCTCTTTCTTTAAGTATTGTTTGAGTCTTTGACTCTCTCTTGAGTTTAGATGGTATATTAAGTTATAAGACATGAGCTATCTTTTGTAAAAGAATAAACTTAAAAATTTTCTAGTAAGCCTAAAAATGAAAAAAGTTATAAGGATAATTGATATTTGTTTATTGAAAAAAAAATTGGATAGTTAAAGTCGATAGCCTCAATGGAAGAAAGTGAAAATAGGATAGAAAGATTAAACCATTATAAATTACTTTACATCTTATCCCTTGCTTGCTTGTGACTTTTGCTCATAATTATTCACTTGTAACTCTTACTTATACTCTATATTTAGTTGTTCATGTTTGTAATATTTTTTTTCCTCGATCAATTTTTAAAATCAATTAAAATTTACTATCACACTAATTCAAACCTCTCCCTCCTGTTATTAACATCTTAATAGATTTCACACTTATCATCATTTTATGAATTAAGATTTTATAAAAATAAGAGATAAAAAGAACTACTTTAAATCCTACATAAATCTTTGATTATTATATTTTCACCTAAGCTACACAAAGAATTATTATAATTATCTTTAATTTAGGACCTTGAAAACTATTGTAGCACATATAAATCACAACATACTATAATGGAATCATTATAGCAGCATTGTATCTCATCTCTACTTTTTTATACTAATTCAGTAACACCATATTAGTGTTTTTTTAAAGCACTTTTTTCGTCTATTGAAAACTCAGGTTCGGCACAACTCTCAAGGTGTCTCTTCAATAATCCTAAACTGTCCATTATACTAGGGAATGACATGAAATAAATATCTTCCACGAAGTCAACAATCTTAGGCTTTGACCAGGATGATGCACATTATCATTTCACTTCTTCCCAAATTGGCACAATTGATGACCTTTTAGAATTCCATCGTCCATCGGTATCCACCGGAGGCTTTTGATGTATGCGTCGGCTTAACAGAGCACATTACAACATTTGTGGCACATATGACTCAGTTTTGCAACAATTGACTCTCTCATATGCTAGTTGTTTCGTATAACTCTTGTAGAAAATACGAGGGAATAGTCGTTCCTATCTTCTCTCGAATTTGAGTTTCTACTTTGAGCAATCAGTAAACAAACTTAAGCTCAATTTCATCAGTACTTATCATCTGAAGCCCATTTTGGCCATTCTCCTAGGCATTAAGCAAGGTGAAAACTAATCTCTGGCCAATTGTCTTAACAAACCGATGATCGATCTGCACTCGTCTATATTTGTTTATACCTTCATTATGTTTCTCTCGCGTCTTACGATTGCTAGCCAAGAAATCATTAATAAATTTATCTTTACCCAAACTATTAAAAGATCAATCAATATATCATCGGCAAACGTAATACTCTCGAATGATTATTGGTTTGGATAAGGTGAAATTGATAGATTAATTATCTCATCAAATCCAATCATGATATTTGGTATTAGAACTACTCAAGTCAAGTAAGAAAGGACTACCTAAAAAACTAGTCACCTCTCACCATTTCATGAATTTAATTTCACAAAAATAAGACTTCTTTATATACCTCAATAGGACCTCCATTGCATGGTTGCATCAGGGATAAATCAAAATATTGTTGATTTAATGCTGAAATTGACTTTATGGAAGAGCGATTTAAGTCTAAGTTATGGAACTTGGTTTGCTAATGAAATATTTTTGGTTACTTAACATTAAAGTGCTATGATGAAGCCTATTTCATATTAAGTAGAAAATCTGATAAGTCACAACAACAACAACAACAACAACAACAATAAAAAAAAAATTATGTTACATAATTAAAGAGTTATAATGATTATACATGATTTGATCGGGGTACGCCAGACCACGTATCACATATTAAAATGATAAGAACAGATGCTACACTCAATCCTAGCCACCCCAAAGATTGAGAAAGGTATGATTGTGAACGAAGCATTAGGCCTCGTTATACACAGTCCCCTCGTTAACCATTCTCTGAACTTTTAGCAATATGGATCCAAAATCCTTTTTCTTTTCGCAAAGTGATATGTTATTATAGTAGAGTAATTAATTATTCATCAGGCTTTCTTAACCAAATACATGGAATGAACTGTTCTCCACTTGTATATGCTATCAGAGGTTGCTTGCCGACCCACTTTTTGTGCATAGACAAACAGAAATCTAATGCGATATGCTCATGTTTCTTGCTTTCAGAGTTCTTCATGAAAGAAATGCATAAAACGGAGAGGTGAATTTTTTTTTCATTTATGTTGACATGCAAAAATGCCAGCATTATACTTCTTTTACTTGAGATTTTAACTATCCACACCCCCACACCCCCCCATCCCATCGTTCAACAGTTCATATTGGCTTTAAAAGACATTAGATCCCTAAATCGAGTGGCCTACCACTTAGACTTTGCATTTTATTTCCGCCCTATTCTGTACCATTATAATTTCTAGAAAGTAAGCATTGGAATCTGCTGGTCGTCGGGTAAAACCAGTTTGCTTTGGTCCAATCGCATGGTTAATCAATTGCACAAAAAAATCACATTTCATGCCAACAATGGTTGTCTCCCACGTACGTCAAGTGGCTTGTCATTCCTCGTGACCATTCTTTTCACATCGTGGATGATAACAAATATTAATTTTATGGTAATTTTCCCGTGTAAATTCTTCACATCTGCGCGAATACTATGTCGACCAAAATTTGAAATGATAATTTGATAAGTGCTCGAATTTCCACCATTTTTGCAATATAAACTTCGGAATCATCGAAGGGGGGTCGATAAAAAGAGGCATATAAACTTAAAGACGTAGAATAATCCGTGCAGCAAATGCCTCGACAAACCAGTGGGTTGTGTTGTTGGGCTCATAAATCCCAAGAATTAATTGCCAGCGGCCGTCGAGAGGCTACAAACTACGTAGTTCACAGATAGACCGAACACGTGTTCTCGATGACGCGGTCGCGGTAAGAGTCCACATCCACCCTGCTCCCGCTTCTTCTTCCTCCTCTCCTTGAGCGCTGGTGCCTGCTACAGCTGCGTTCAGGACGTACGAGATGAGGCTGGACGCGGCGCTGCAGAAGGGCATGGTGGTGATCGTGGCGGCGGTGGTCGTCGTCGGGGTCTGCACCTTCTCCCTGGAGAAGATGGTCGCCACCTACGCCGTCGGGATCGTGGGAATCGCCGGGATCCTCTTGCCGGACTGGCAGTTCTTCCATCAGGACTTCCCGCAGTGGTTCGCGCTCATGCGTGCTCGTAGAGCCACCGCCGTCGCCGCTGCCGCCGATCGCTCTCCCGCAAGCTGGAGGTTCGTTCTTCTAGTGATCGATCGTACTTAATTCTCAGCTCAAAGCTTCTAACTTCGATCATCTTTAGGTCGAGGATTAGTCTTGTAAATGCATTAAATCCTTCTAAAAAAGATTACGGGACACTTAATTAAAAATCTACATCGTGGGGTTAGAGTTTGAATTTTATATCATCTATCAGAAAAATTTATCTCGTAATCATTCTTTATTCTGGCTTGCATTATATATTTATATAATAATCATTTTTATTGACCATGTCAATTAATTTAATTGGTCAAAGACTTTTATTGGTTTATAGTAGCGCTCTTACATTTTAGTGCTATCTCTCGTTCTTTTAACTGTTTTATCCTATGCAGATTTCGGTTGTATCCTCTGAGCTCGGCACTAATCACCCTCATCTATGGCTTTGGTCTCTACGAGTGGTGGATGTTCGTCTCAAGCTAGACCGAGTTATTTTCAGCTTGTCTGTCTCGCTACTAAAGCCACTTTTAGTTCATATCATTTCTTTTTTCTTCTTTTTGTGCGTTTCCTTTGTGCATCTTTTATGACTAAGATATTATGTAACCACTTGTCAAGAAGGCACAAGCATCTCAATTACGTTCCCCCGCTTAAAAGAAAATTGTTCTATTTTGAAAGAGATATTTTTAATGATTAAAGCGTCATATGTATTTCAAATATCAGAAATTAAAATCCTACAAATGTCAATTACGTGTTATGTGATATCAGAAGATAGATTATTATTGTTCAACACTTAAAAAGGAGTTATGGGTCAATCCGAGTCCAATATCCAAAGCCTATTATAAGCTTTGGTGTTGAGGATAAGATAATTTAAAAATATCTCTTATAAAGAGTATATATTCATAAAGTAAAAAATTATATTGGATACTAAGTTATGCACGTAAGACATTTTATAGTAAAACGTCATGCGACTTTCTAAAGTAAGATAATAGACGAGAATAAATGATCATTAATGTGTATTACTGTCACATAAGATAGTTATGCACTATTTGATCATGAGGAGGTCTATTGAACAATTATACATTATTGTTATAAGCCACATGGCTCGTATTAATGAGGCGAGGAGCTTCATCAACTTATAAGATTGACTAGGTGCTGAAATGATGACAGCTTGATATTGATATAAACGTGATGCTTGATCATGGTGTTGATAGATAGTCCTTGTGTCAGGCTCCCCTTATCATAATGAAAACATAATATATTATATTTCAAAATAAATTTTAGAATTTATCATGCTTAAGTGAGGTTTTAATTTATTTTTAGTTATATTTTAAAAATATTGATGGGTATCTACCGACCTATAATTAGTAATAGTTTAAGCATTCAATTTATTATTTGTATTTATTTTTTTAGTGATACTAGGTAGCATAGGTTGATACATGATTTGGCATCTTGGTATTAGATTTCTCCTACAAATTATCATAATAAATATCAGATCGGTATTATATATATATATATATATATATATATATATATATATAACACATTTTTGTATCGCTAAAAACAGAACATATGCTCCACTTCATATATTTTGACATTTCCAGAGAAAATAGCATTTAATTTAGATTATTTTTTATTCGTGCATCGTTCTCTCGATCATTATATATTGACTTGAAAAGGAAAATATAAAGCAACCTCGTGAGCCAATGTGACAACAGCAAACTCTTGGCTCATCCAATCATGACGCAAGTAGATCAACGGGTGACTTGTTGATGGTCAGTGAAATGTTGCTCTCACAACAGACCAGTTGCGGTCGACATCCCCGCTTCGCTCGGCGACGACAGGGTACATGGATCCTCCAATCACAGTGATCGATCGCACTGCCCGGGCTGACGACGTCATGTCTTCGTGACGTCATTCTTGAATGTGAATTCCTGGCCCCTGGCTTCGACGAGGCAGGGGAACCTCGGTGGCCTCGCTTGCAGCCAACGGTCATCGAAGTTCCAACTGGATCAATTAAAGAACCAACCTCCCCCGACTCGAGACGGAGGTCCAACGCAGCCGACGGGATGCCGCGGTGGCCCAGCGTCACCGCTTTCCGGGACCGGTGTCACCGCCGCGCCTTCCTCGCTGCCGGCCTCCGTCCCTCCGCCACAGCCCTCGCGGACGGCGCCACGGTTCATTGTTGGGTCCCCGGCCGCCCGGACCCCTCTCGCTCCCCGCTCCTCCTCCTCCACGGCTTCGGCGCCACCGCCATTTGGCAGTGGTCCGCACACCTACGCCCCCTTCTCCGAGCCGGATTCGACCTCTACGTCCCCGATCTTCTCTTCTTCGGTGTCTCCGCCGCGCCCGGTCCCGACAGGTCCGAATCATACCAGGCCCAATGCATCATGGCCGCCATGGAGGCAGCCGGCGTTCGGCGATTCGGCCTCGTGGGGGTGAGCTACGGCGGGTTTGTGGCTTACCGGATGGCGGCGATGTACCCGACGGCGGTGGAACGGGTGGTGCTCTGCTGCGCCGGCGTGTGCCTTGAGGAGCGCGACCTCGCGGCGGGGCTTTTCGTCGTGTCGGAATTGCGGGATGCGATAGAGATCCTGCTGCCCCAGCGGCCGGAAAAACTGCGGCAGCTCGTCCGACTGTCCTTCGTCCGACCGCCGCCCGTGATGCCGTCCTTCTTCCTCCGGGATTACATACAGGTGGGTAGTTCGATAACAAATGTCTCTGCATTCTTTCTGGAATAACTTCAAGACATCGTTTGCTTTCTTGAGAAGTAGAAGACAAAAATTTGGCTTCATGACCTCAAAATTTGGCTGCATCCATTATACTCTTTAATGTATCCACGTACTGGAGATTAGTTTATGTCTGAAAGCATTGATTTAAATGTCATTAGATTCTAACCTATGACGGAATTGTGACCAAAAAATGAAGAACACAAACCTTGAGAGCGTTTTGTTGGGATGAACTGAAGTTATACTGACGGTGCAGCTTAGCGTTGTTTCAAATACCTATTTGTTAGGATGAACAAATTAGCATTGTTCATCGTTCTTCTTGTAGATATCGGACACTTCTTCCTAAGAATTCATTTGAACAATGTAGGTAATTATATATACTTACTTTTGATGGCTTGGCTTTGTCTCCTCTGGCAGGTGATGTGCAAAGATTATGTGAAAGAGAAGACAGAGTTGATCCATGCCCTAATCAATGAAAGGAAACATTCGGACCTTCCAAAGATAAAACAGGTGATTCTAATATCTCATGCCATTAATATCTTACATTTTATTCCCAAGTTTCTTATTTTCTTTAACAGATTCCACAAGAATGCTATTTAAAAGGGTAAAACTTATATCACATTGGAATGTATCAAAGAGAAGTCATCACTGTGAAAACAGCACCTTTTGTTATCACATTAAGGTTTTTGTCCTAAAGTCATTTGCTTCTCTGTGCAGCCAACCTTGATATTTTGGGGCGAGCAAGATCAGATTTTTCCATTAGAATTGGGTCACAGATTACAGAGGTCTGTAAATTGTAGAATGAGTAAAGTTCGTTTCCTTAAACATTACATTTGACTATAATCTAAAATCTGCAGGCATTTAGGGGATAACTCTCAATTGGCAGTCATCAGCAATGCTGGGCATGCTGTGAATCTTGAGAAGTCTAAAGAGCTTTGTCAGCATATAACTGAATTCTTTCTTGATTCTCCCCATGAAAGTTACAATGGCCAGGACGTACCATCACCTAACTCTCAGAAAAACATAAATTTCAATCAGGATTAATAAGTATGACAAAAGAATTTGCAAAATTTGAGGCTTGAACTTTATTATCCAAAATCTCTTCTGCTGCTTTAAGATTTAAATGAAGAACATGTCTGATAATTGAGAATGCTTTTTGGTATAAATCGTTCTACAGTGACAAGAAAAATGACTTTAAAACTTTGATATAAAATGGCATGAGTGAATTGAGTTTTCCAGTAATTCTTGTTTGAGAAGTTCATTCCTTTACTTTTGCAAAACTTGGCATCGTGAAATCCAGTGGATACAATATATATATATATATATATATATATATATATATATATATATATATATATATATATTATATTATATATTATATATTATATATATATATATATATATATATATTATTTATTTATTTATTTATATATATATATCTGCTGGTTTGATTTTAAATTTACAGTGCTTCCTAAAAAGTCATGGATACAATCTAGTCAACAATGTAAGAAAATTGCTTATTCTACTTTGTTTGAATTGTGAAGAGTGATCATATGGTAATAATCTTGGTAGGAGTCCTACCATCATATTATATGCTCTGCAAACTGTTTTTATTTCATTATCCATTGCTACACTTGGTGTGTTATATGTTAGATTTTTTATTACTAGGTGTCAATAACCAAAGTATATAAAGTTGTCTTATTTCCTCTATAGTTTGTATGGCTGACTTGGTTAACCTTCCAGCTCATCAAAAATTGTGGTAGACAAAGACAACTGCCAGGGAGTAGATCCTACAAATTATCAGACTAGACAACTAAAACCTAGAACTAGCTAACTGTTGTATAGAAAGTAATAGAGAAAATAAGAAAGAATATCAAGAGAAGGAGATGAAGGAGAAGAAGAAGATGAAATAACAAGTAGAACAAATGTCAGCTAGGCATCCTGATTAAACAAATAATTCTAATTAGAACCACACAATTCTATGTTTTCTTTCAGACATGTGCGGGGACAAGGAATTTGTTGTGAGAAAAAAAACTAGCCTGCTAGTGTTTTTGATGTGACCTAATTGGGATTGATAAATAAGATAGAATTCTGAAATCTAGTTCTTGTTTTTTTCTCTACCCAGCTGCCTCTCCTGTTGAAGGAAAACTAAGCTTAAGTTTGGTAATCAAAATAAATATTTTACTTAAAGTCATTGGCACGAGCTGTGTATATGATGCACATCCAGAAGTGCATCACTTTAGATGGCCACATCTTGCCTTTTGGATGTGGCGCACATCCATTAATTGTTAGAAGACCAGTAGGATGACATCTATGCCAGAATGGAATGTACTAATCTTTTTTCTTTTTAATAACTCGCTTTCATCAGATTAAATGATGAACAAGACGGGCACACATGAACTCAAACTTGATACTCATCAGATATGCAACAGTGTACAAACAGCTAGGATGTCTCAACGGAGACAAAATGCCTTAATCTGGGTTATGGAGCTTAGTTTCCGTCTCTTGTTTTTAGAGGGAGTCACTTGAGTGGATGAAAGTTGATACATGTGTGAATTACTATTTGGCATCCAAGATTTTATGAACCAACACTTATTGTTGCACACCTGTATCACAATTGTCTCCTAAACTATCAATGCTTTGAAGGTTGCAATTTGTCAAACAAATGGATGTATATGTAGTTTTTCATACATATATACTTCTACTGGTCCTGTACGAAGAAAAAAAGCTCATAAATGTTTATTGAAATTTCTGAGAATGCATTTTGATTGAAACACTTCATCTTCCGTTTGTTCCTAAATTTTCCAGTTTCATTGCAGGTGTAGCACCAATAAATACATGGTTTCCTTTGTCAAGAACTTACTGTCGGTGAGCATCCAAGAAAGATTCAGAAAACAAAAAGCTCGCCCGCATATATCCATATCATTTGTGTTAATTGTTATTTGTGCAAGTTTGTTTGCTGATTGTGAAACTAAGAGCTTCCATTTATTTTCCAAAGGCCTCCTCACAGTTGAATGTACAATTCAATTGATTCGTTGTGTTTTTGAGTCACACATCCAATTGTGTCCCATTACATGTCTTCATGAGTTCATTATACATATGGTTTCCTCTTTGATATGAACAGCTTCATTTACTTGTAGTCGGATAAAACTTAACCAAAGATCTTGAAGTCTTCAGATATTAAACCCTTTTGGGCTTTTGTCGTTCATGAATGCTTGTGTAAAAGCTGTTAGAAATAAACTTATTCAAATATTATAAACAAGAGAAAGGTTCATTATATGAAGAGAGATTCATTTCATCATGAAGAAAAAATAGGTTAAAT
Source organism: Musa beccarii (assembly GCA_024322285.1). Lineage (NCBI taxonomy): Eukaryota > Viridiplantae > Streptophyta > Magnoliopsida > Zingiberales > Musaceae > Musa > Musa beccarii. Next base: position 35,108,744 of record CM044401.1, on the reverse strand, counting down.
ATCTATGGAAAGATAAGTCAAAATGATTATTAGTTCTTGAAGAGGTTTCTTGAAAGAAAATGATTCATTCTGAATGTAATTAATATGATGTATCTTTGGGGACTGTATAAACCCCATATGTTGGGTCATGAAACATATAGAGTTTGTGAAATTGTAAAGAATTTTTAAGAGAAATATAGAAAGTTAAGCTTGTCCTACTCTTCCTCTGTTTGATAACTTTATCTTTTCTTCTTATCAAGTTTTCAACATCTGGTATCAGAGCCTAGGTAAAGCTATGGCCTCTTCCCCAAGTATCATCCAAATTCAGATTCCTAGATTGACAAAAGAAAATTATGACATATGGTGCATCCAAATGAAGGTTCTTCTAGGCTCCCAAGATGTATGGGAGTTTGTAGAAGATGGATTTGTTGAGCCAAGTCTAGCAGAAGAAGGAGCAATGAATGCAGAAGCAAGAAAACAACTTAAAGATAAAAGGAAGAAGGAGAAAAAAGGCTTTGTTCATGATCTACCAAGGACTTGATGATACAATGTTCGAGATGCAGCAAATACTTCAAAAGAGACTTGAGAAATACTTTAAAAGGTATTTGGTGGTGTTAATAAAGTAAAGAAACTTCGTCTATAAAGTTTTACGAGCCGACTTTGAAAAATTACAACAAAGTACTTCTGAAATTATTTCTGATTACTTCTCAAAGGTCATTTCTATTGTTCATCAAGTGAGACGAAATGGTGAATAAATAAGTGATCAAATAGTAATAGAAAAAAATATTAAGATCTTTAGATCCAAAATTTAATTTTATTATTGTTGTGATTGAAGAATCTAAAGATTTGAAAAAAATATCTTTAGAACAACTTATAGGTTCCCTTCAAGTTCATGAATAAAGGATTACAAAAAGAGGAGAAGACAAAACTTTAGAGCAAGTACTACAAACCAAGCTTACTCTTGAAAACAAAGGTGAATCAAACTTTCAAAGAGGAAGAGGTCATGGATAAAGAGGAAGAGGAGGCAAAAATTAGATCAATCTAAAATCTCCAAACAATGAAGGTGGTGGAGAAAATTCTAGCCAAAGAGGTCAAGGTTATAATCGAGGATGTGGCCGAGGTCGTGGACATGGCAGAAATTTTAAAAGGCCTGAAATACAATGCTATATTTACAAAAGATACGGACATTACTCTTTTGAATATTATTATAATCCTAACAACTAAGGTGATAAGGTAAATTTTATTGAGAAAGAAAAGAACGAAAATCAAGTTTTGTTGATAACAGATGATAAATTGAAAGAAGATCAATCTATGATCTTCTTTCAATTTATTTTCAAATCACATGTGTGGTATTAAAAATTTATTTTCAGAAATAGATACAAGTTATTCTGAAAATATTACATTTGGTGATTTATCTCAAAGACCAATAAGAGGCAAAGGTAAAATTCTCCTTGAACTTAATAATGGCAAAGAGTTATGCATTTTAGATGTTTATTATGTTCCTGATATGAAAAATAATATTTTGAGTTTGGGACAATTACTTGAAAAATGTTATGATATTGAGATGAAAGAAATGGCTCTTTCAATTCGTGATAAGAATAAAATATTGATATCATATATGAAAATGGCAAAGAATAAAATATTTCCTCTGCATTTATATATTTTTGATCGATCAAATTATTTTAAGACTGATATTGAAGATATTTCTATACTATGACATCTTAGATATGCTTATTTAAATTTTAAGGCTTTAAAACTTCTAGATAAGTATAATATGGTGACATGAATGGCTAGAATTGATCGTCCATCAAAATTATGTGAAATATGTGTTATAGGTAAGCATAAAAGAAAGCCTTTCAAAGTCAGAAGAACAAAAAGAGTATGGCATCGGCTTGATCTAGTACACTCAGATGTTTGTGACCCTATTAGTCTAGTATCACTTGGAGGAAGCAGGTATTTTCTTACCTTCACTGATGATCATAATGGCAAAACTTGGGTTTATATGTTAAAAGAAAAGAAAGAAGTTTTAAGTAAATTCAAAGAATTTGAATTAGTTGAAAGACAAAGTGGTTGTAGGATTAAATGTTTAAGAACAGATAGAGGTGATAAATATATATCAAATGAATTTGAAAGTTTTTGTAGAAATAATGAGATTTTACATCAATTCATTATGTTATACACACCTTAACAAAATGGTGTCTCTGACAGAAAAAATAGGACTCTACTTAATATAGTCTGATGCATGTTAAAGGAAAGAAGAATTCTTAAAGAATTTTGGAGAGATACTATTGCTTATGCAGTTTATTTGCTTAACAAGTTTCCAACAAAGCGAATTGATAATGTTACGCTAGAAGAAGTATGCAGCTTATAGAAATCAAGAGTCGATCATTTAATAATTTTTGAAAATATTGCATTTGCTAAGATACCAGAAGAAAAGAGAATAAAACTGGAGGATAAAAGTCAGAAATACATTTTGTTAGGTTATGCTGATAATTCCAATGGTTACAAACTCTACAATCCTATCACAAATAAAGTTGTGATGTCAAGAGATGTTGAGTTTGATGAACAACAGATTTAGAACTAAAAAAGTGATGAGTAGCATAAGAAAGCCATAGCTTCAGAAGAAGATGATATAATACAAGCAAACACCGAAGAGGCTTTACCGGAATCATCACCTAGATCAACTAGGTCACATGATTCAAGAAGTCCGATTATAAGGACAAGACTGATTCAGGAACTCTATGATATGACTCGAAGGATTGATACTAATAATGATAAACTTTCTTTATTTTATCTTTTTACAGAATATGATCCATTAACATTCGAAGAAGCTTGTAGAGAAGAAAAATGGTGACAAGCAATGAATGAAGAGATTCGTGCAATTAACAAAAATGATACATAGGAGCTTGCTATACTTCCAGAAGGCTACAAAGTAATCAGTGTTAAGTGGATCTTCAAAACAAAAAGAAATGCACTAGAAGAGATGGAGAAATACAAAGTACGATTGATTGCAAAGGGATACAAACAATAATATGAGATCGACTATGAAGAAGTATTTGTACCAATTGCTCAATTAGAAATAATAAGATTACTTATCTCCCTAGCAGCTCAAATAAAATAGAAAATTTTACAAATGGATGTCAAATCAATATTTCTTAATGGAGTTCTTGAAAAAGAGGTATATATTCAATAACCTCCTGATTTTATTATTCATGATAAGAAGACAAAATATACAAATTGAAGAGAGCTCTTTACGGGCTTAAACAAACCCCATGAGCATGAAATTCTCGAATATGTGCTTATTTTATTTACAATGATTTTTCTAAATATCTATATAAATATGCTCTCTATATGAAATCTAACTCTGATGGAGATATCTTATTTATATGCCTGTATGTAGATGATTTAATATTTACAAGCAATAATAGCTCCATGATTAAAGATTTTAAGCACTCTATGAAAAAGAAATTTGAGATGACTGACTTAAAGATAATGACTTATTTTCTTAGTATCAAAGTTATACAAGATAATGGAGGAATTTTTATCTCATAAGAAAATATTGCAAAGGAGGTTCTAAAAAAATTTTCTATGGAAGATTATCACCCTACAGATACACTTATTGAATATGACACTAAGTTGACTAAAGAAGATGAAGGTAAATACATTAATCCAACTTATTATAAAAGTTTAATTGGATGTTTAAGGTATTTGACATGCAATCGGCCTGATATATTATTTTGAGTTGGTTTAATAAGTAGATATATGGAAACTCTAAGAGATCTTATTTAAATGTCGCTAAAAGAATTTTACGATATATTAAACGAATAATTAAATATGGGATGTTCTATTCATCATCTAAAAGGTTGAGCTTATTGGATATAGTGACAGTGATTAGGCCAAAAGCTACGATGATAAAAAAAGTACAATTGAATTTGTACTTTATTTTTGTGAAACTATATTTACTTAGTCTTAAAAAAATAGCAAATCGTTGCTCTATCAAGTTGTGAAGCAGAATATATAGTAGCACCTTCTTGTGTTTGTCATGCAATCTGATTGAGAAGATTACTCCAAAAACTTCATATGCCACTGGAGAAGTCAACCAAGATTTATGTTGACAACAAATCAACTATTGACTTAGCCAAGAATCTAGTCTACCTTAAAAGATCGAAACATATTGATACAAGATTTCATTTTATAAGAGATTATATCAAAAATAAAGAAGTAGAGTTACATCATATCAAGACAAGTGAACAAGTGACTGACATACTTATAAAACCTTTCAAATTTGAAATATTTCAACAACTTCGAAGGAAACTTAACATATCAGATGGAATAAGTTTAAGGGGGGGAGAATATTGAAAATAAACTTGTTCAAATATTATAAATAAGAGAAAGGTTCATTGTATCAAGAGGGAGATTCATTCCATCAAGAAGAAAAAATAGATTAAATGTTTATAGAATGACAAGTCAAAATGCTTATTGGTTCTTGAAGAAGTTTTTTGAAAGTGAATGATTCATTTTAAATATAATTAATGTGATGTATTTTTAGGGACTATATAAACCCCATATATTGGGTCATGAAACATATAGAGTTTATGAAATTATAAAAAAAATTTGAGAAAAATATAAAAAGTTAAGCTTATCCTATTCTTCCTCTGTTTGATAACTCTATCCTTCTTCTTGTAGTATTGTAGAGATGCATCATATATAGGTCTAACCATGCAAGAGTTTCTTTCAAATATGGTTTACATGTGGAAAATAAATATGAAATTGCATCAGAATCACCTAATCAAACATAGATAAGAAACTAAATGTTTGTTGCAATATTATAGGGATGCATCGTATAAGGTCTAACCATGCTAATAGTGTCAAAGATATGAATTATGTGCAGAATACAAATACGAAATTGGATCAAACCTCAAAAGGATTGTAGCAAATATGAATAAGAAATTAAAGTTCAGTACATATGAACAGAAAATTCAGATAACAGAAAATAATAAAAACAATGAAAAAGAGTAAAGTGAATATTGGACAAGATTAAGGCAGAAGGCCATGATATAAAATCTTATAAAGCTTGTATTTGGTCAAGATGATTAAAAAAATCAGATAATAGCAAATATTATCTGAAAAATGTAAAAGTTGAAGCGTAGATGATAAGAATATTTTGATATGTAGATAATCCAGCCATGTCACTCCTCCTCCTTGTTAGCTAGCTATGTAGATCTAGAGTCATGCTCATGGCAGTATCAACTCCTCCCTATCATACCTTGATACGGAATCGTTAGCTTGACAATTCATCACTTGGTTCCAACGATTATCGAAACTCTCTATCAAAAGACTTTAGGTGCATCTATAACACTCTCGCTGACTACTCAATATATGATATTTTTTTAATTCTAAACTCTCACTCTATTAATCAAATATTGGAGGAGCCTTTATCGACATAGTCTTACAAGACATCTTGCTAAACCACATCACTCTCAACTCTCAAACTTATAATAATCTTGGATGTTGAACTTAGGAGTGCTCTGTTCGGACAACCAAAATTATAAATCAAAAGATATGAAAAAGTGTAAAGCAAATAATACAAAAATATAATGACAGATTTTAGCAAATATGAATAAGAGATCAGAGTTTAGTAAAGTTGAACATGAAAATTAAGATAATAGCTAGTAAATTAAAAAAAGAAGAGTAAAGCGAAGATTACAAATAAGACAAGGGCAGAAAGAAGACCACGACATTAAATCTTATAAAACATAGAAAAAAATTCAGATAATAGCAAAAAATAAAAAAAATTATTAGAGTTAAAGTGGAGAATACAAACATAATAGCAAATAATAAAAAAATAAATGAAAAAAATTTGAAGTGAAGAATACAAACAAAGAGGGGGAAAAAAAGCCATGACAAGTTTAGACAGAAATATATTATTGTCTTTGGTATTCTCGATTGCCGACACATTAATGCTGTCTTTCCCTGAGATAATTATCACATGGTTGACAGTTTCAAAGAATTGCAGTATTAGAAAAGATGACAAACGGACGGCCGGTGAGCCACACCCACTCTGCCGCGCGAGGATAAGGCTCCTTTCTTCTACGTTACAGTAGCAACATCCTCACAGAAACCAAAGCATTGAGAGAGAGAGAGCGAGAGAGAGAGAGAGGGGTTGCATGTCGACGAGAAAGCCTCATGCAGTGTGCATCCCTTACCCGGCGCAAGGCCACGTAACACCTATGATGATGCTCGCCAAGCACCTCCACTCCCATGGCTTCCACATAACCTTCGTCAACACCCAGTACAACCACAGACGCCTCCTCCGTTCCAAAGCCCTCTCCTCCGCCGACGTACTCCCCGACTTCCGCTTCGAGTCCATCCCCGACGGCCTCCCTCCCTCCGACGAGGACGCGACGCAGGACATCCCCTCGCTGTGTGACTCCATCCAGAACAACGCTCTCCCCCCCTTCCTCGACCTCCTCAGGCAGCTCAACGAAGGTTCTCCGCCGGTGACTTGCGTCGTGTCCGACGGAGCCATGAGCTTCACCCTCGACGCCGCCAAGGAGCTCAGCATCCCCGAGGTGATCTTTTGGACCCCCAGCGCCTGTGGCATTATGGGCTATCTCCATTACAAACATCTCCTCGAAAGAGGTCTCACGCCTCTCAAAGGTGCCTAAAACGACCTCCCTTCTTCCACTTCAAAGCAGACCATATCGCTTACTTCATGTGTACTGCATCCACAGATGAGAGTGACATCACGAATGGATACCTCGACATGGCGGTGGAGTGGATTCCAGGATTGAAAAACATGAGGCTGAAGGATCTGCCCACCTTCATTCGCACGACGGACCCCGACGACATCATGCTTAACTACTGCAACCGTGAGGCCCAAAGAGCCTCCATGGCCAAGGCGGTCATCATGAACACCTTCGACGAACTGGAGCAGCCGGTCCTGGAAGCCATGGCGGCGATGCTCCCGCCGATCTACACCGTCGGTCCTCTCAATTTGCTTTCTCGCCGAGCTCCCGACAGCCCGTTGACCTGGGTCCGCTCGAATCTGTGGAAGGAAGAAAGCGGGTGCTTGGAGTGGCTCCACGGCAGGGCACCGGCGTCGGTCGTGTACGTCAACTTCGGCAGCATTACGGTGATGACAAACACGCAGCTGGTAGAGTTCGCATGGGGTCTGGCGAACTGCAAGTACGAGTTCCTGTGGGTGATACGGCCGGATCTGGTGAAGGGGGACGCGGCCGTGCTGCCGGAGGAGTTCCTGGAGGAGACGAAGGGGAGAGGGCTGTTGGCGAGCTGGTGCCCGCAGGAGGCGGTGCTGTCGCACACCTCCGTCGGCGGCTTCCTCACCCACAGCGGGTGGAACTCGACGATCGAGAGCATAAGCGACGGGGTGGCGATGCTGTCGTGGCCATTCTTCGCGGAGCAGCAGACCAACTGCCGGTACGCGTGCACCGAGTGGGGTGTGGGAATGGAGATCGACAACGACGTGAAGAGGGAAGAGGTGGAAGCGTTGATAAGGGAGTTGATGGGAGGGGAGAAGGGGAAGGAGATGAGGAAGAAGGCGGCGGAGTGGAAAGAGAGAGCCGTGAGGGCAACACAACCAGGTGGGTCCTCGTTCTTGAACTTGGACAGGTTGGTCAACGAGGTGCTGCTGCTTTGAATGCATGTAATTTTCTGCATTGTTGGGGGGATGTATCAGATCATGCGATCCATCCTTAGCTTTCAGATATGTTATCAAACCTGATGTTATCTTCGATAACTTTGTTTTCTTCGGGATAAATAATGGACTTTGATGATGACACACACGAGAGGTTCTACTGTTGTTGTTATGACCAAGTGTGAATTAAGTACTGGCATCGTTTAGTGTTCTGGCAATGATGAAGCAACCCCCTTTGAATGCGCTACAACAATAGCATCATGACACCTTTTTTCTTGGACAAAATACGAATGGCATGTAATAGGATTCTTCTTGAGCATGGCTGCTGGATTGAACGATCGAGACGATGGGGCCATCAATGAGTCATATCACTGACTTGAAACTTTTAGAAACAATAATATTGATTAAAAAATATATATGACAATGAATCGAGTGAATCTTCTTTAGGCCACTCTTGCATAACGATTTATATTGCGTGTGATGATGGGCTGAACCATCTACCATCTATACGAAGAAGAGGGATAAATTAATAAATGAGAGAATATTAAAAATATATAGCAATAAATCATTTGTCTCATCCACTTCGTTGAACTTTTGGATGAAAGAATTAAGAGAAATGGATCGTTTTATTACATATTTATTTTATTATTATTACGCTTTCATGCCCAACTTTTAATTTCCCGTCCGGAGAGATGAAGGTGGGTATGGGACGGGATGCGTAAGTAATTGGAATGATTGGAAATGAGTCGAACAGAGGACAAAGTTTGTGGACCAGAAATCTTATGGTAAGGCGGGCACACGAGGGACTTGGTAGCCCTGAAAGTAAACGTTGGAGCTTTGTATTCCACCGAGATAGATTATAACATGGGGGACGTAACCCACACGCAAATCCTGCTCCAGAAAGGCCAAAGTTTGATGTTACGTCGTCAAATAAAATGAAGGCACTAACCACCGAGTTGGCTGAGGGAATCAATGACGCACGCCATGAGGATGGTGGAACACGACGAGGGAGGAACTAAACTGCTAACAACTACTGTTCTCTTTGTTTGTTCCATCAAGGTGGAAGATAATGTACACCACATTTGTGCTCTTTATGTATATTCCAAGCACATGATCATGACGAATTCTTAGCGGTGACCCGATTGCTTCCCAAGGTGACATATGTCGACTACGACATGTACCAGCATGGGGCTCTCATACTTTTCGTTTATCGAAATTTAGAACATCCATCAATTTTCTCAGAAAAAGAGAGAGGTGCAGTCTTTGATAGCTCACTCCTATTATTGGTTCGGTAGCCATCGGAAGCGTTACTTGGATGTCATATGATTTGGATGACACAGAATGTATGGTATGTGTTGGTCCTCAACCACAATATCATGTGTGATGAACCGGTTCGTAGGTTCTAAATCGAGTAGAAATTAGATTTAGACAATTCGATTATGTCTTCTGATTTTTGAAAATCGAAACGGGTGGCTCTTAAATTGAACCGATGATTTTGATTTGAATAGATGATTCAAAATTTGAAGAAATATTTTTTTATTTTTAAATTATAAAATTTTCTTTTATATTATTTTAATTAAAAAATAAAAAATCAATGGTTAAAATAAAATTCAGAACCATCCATTCTGGTTGGGATTAAGAAATGATTATGTTTGTTTTCAATCCCAAAGTTTAAGAATTGAAACCATGGTGATTAGATGTCGTTGTACCACAAAGATAACAATCTTCTAAAGAAAAGTGTGGTGAAGAGTTTGACATGGATAGGTGCAGTGGACCAAAAGGGAGATAGTTTTGTCTATTTATAAGAACGAATCATGAACCAATCTTTCTAGGAACAAGATGTGGTGAGTAGTATATATATATATATATATATATATATATATATATATATATATATATATATATATATATATATATATATATATATATATATATATATATATATATATATATATATATATATATATATATATATATATATATATATAAAAGTTTGGGTTAGTATTGATGGGAAATAAAAGGATAGGTAATAAATAATAACTTTTGTATATGAACAAATACGAGTAGACCATAACATAGCGGAATTAAACAGAAATCACAATTAAATAGAACACCAAGATTTACGTGAAAAATCCCATCAATGTGAAGGGTAAAAACTACGGGACAAACCAGAGAAAATTCACTATAAAAATAATAAATATACAATTCTCAAATCTCTTACCCAAAACCCAAGCAACAATCACAAGAGAATAACTGGGATACAAGGATCACGTCACTATGCACAATATCCAAAACCTTCTCAAGCAATCACAGAAAAATTCACTGTAGATTTGATCTAACCTGAGATGAGAAACTGTTTGGATGAATAAGAATAATTTTTATGTTTTCCTTGTCTTCTTCCCTTTCTTTTTCTCTTTTTTTTGTCCTTTTCTCCTCTCTTTGAATCCCTAATGCTGCTGCAAAGTTTCTGCCTTTTGTTGCGATTTTAATCTCTATTTTCGTAGCCACCATTAGCTCCTATTTAAACTAGAGTTTAGGTTAAGTTAGGGTTTAGAGGTAAAAAGTGGGTTGTGGGCTGATAAAGCCCATATAAATTTAACTGGTCACATTAGCCCAACAACCTCCCCTTCACCCATAAGGGAGGCTATCCATTTGCTCCTCAATGTAAATCCATGCCGACCAACCGTCAGACATCTCCCGCCTCTCTTTTAGTAAGGTCTTTGTCACATGTCTGCTCCCATTATCATCTGTATGAATTTTCTGAAGTTGCAACTCGCTTCTCTTCAAGTACATTTCGAATCTAGTGATATCTGACATCTATATGCTTTGACTTGGAATGAAAAGTTAGGTTCTTACATAAATGGATGACACTCTGACTGTCATAATACACCATATAGTTTTCCTGTTTCAACCCCAATTCTTGTAAGAATTCTTTCATCCATAATATTTCTTTGCAAACCTCTCAGAGCAAAGAATATATTCTGCCTCTGTGGTGGAGAGAGCAATACACCTTTGCAATTTAGTCTTGCCATGACACAGCTCCCCCTACAAAAGTAAGTACAAAACCTGATGTGGATTTCCTTGTATCAATATCTCTGACCATATTTGCATCTGTGTAACCCGTTAGCACAGGTGGTCCACCTCCAAAGCTTAAACAAACCCTAGAGCTTCCTTTGAGATATCTCAAGATCCACTTCACTGCTGCCCAGTGCTCCTTGCCTGGATTTGCAAGAAATCTGCTAGTAACACCCACTACATTTGTGATGTCTAGCCTCGTACATACCATTGCATACATTAAACTTCCAATTGCTGAAGCATAAGGAACTTTTTGTATTTTCTCTCTCTCTTCATCACTTGACGAACTCTGTTCTGAGCACAACTTGAAGTGACCTGAAAGAGGAGAACCAACTGGCTTTGCATTGCTCATACTGAACCTTTTTAATACCTTCTTGATATACTTCTCCTATGATAACCAAATCTTCATGTTTTTCCTGTCACGAGAAATCTGCATGCCCAGTATTTGATTTGCTGGCCCCATGTCCTTCATTGCAAAGGACTCACTCAGTTCCTTCTTCAACTTGTCAATTGTATGTATATCTTTTCCAAGGATAAGCATATCATCAACATAAAGTAAGAGAATAATAAAATCCTCACCAAACCGTTTGATGTACACATAATGATCTGAAGCCATTCTTTTATATCCATTTTCAATTATAAATGAATCAAACTTTCTGTACCACTGTCTTGGAGCTTGCTTTAATCCATACAAACTCTTTCTTAACTTACAGATAAAATTTTCTTTACCTTTGACTTTGAAACCTTCTGGTTGCTCCATACAAATTTCTTCCTCCAAATCACCATGAAGGAAAGCTGTCTTCACATCTAACTACTCCACCTCCAAGTCCTGGCTAGCAGCAATACCTAGAGCAACACGAATATAAGATATTTTAATGATAGGAGAAAAAATCTCTTCAAAGTCAATACTTTTTTTTTGACCAAAGCCTTTCACAACCAATTTGGCTTTGTACTTTGGTTGAGAACAATATTCTTGAGTTTTCAACCTGAAAACTCACTTGTTCTTCAAGGCCTTCATTCCCTGTAGAAGTTACACCAAATCATATGTATGATTCTTCTGTAGAGCATCCATCTCTTCTTGTATAGCAATTAGCCACTTTTTTTTCTGCTTACTTTCAATTGCTTCCTGGTAACTCTCTGGTTCACCTGCATCAGTAAGCATCACATACTCATCTGTAGAGTATCTTCTGGAAGGCTGACGTTGTCTTGAAGATCTTCTCAACTGAGGTTCTGTAGGAAGCTACTCCTTAACTTCTTCTTGCTCAACATGTCCTGCAAGTAGATGAACATCTGGTTCTACACCATTTTCCTGTACATCTCCCCCATCACTCTGATATACTGGAGGAATAACTGGGTCACAATCTGCTAATCCTTCTATAGAAGTCTTAGCTGGTGCCTCCTTCTTCAAATCCTCAAGGGTTTGATCCTCAAAGAAGATCATATCTTTGCTTCTAACATCTTCTGCTTTTCTGGATCCCAAAGCCTATAACCAAATTGATCATGTGAGTAGCCAAGACCTTTCATTATCTGGAACATGTGCAAATGCACGACAACCAAACACTCTCAAATGCCTATAGGAAACATCTTTCCCTGACCAAACATGCTCTACAACATCATCATCTAGGGCTGTACAAGGAGATAAGTTGATCACATCAACTGCAATCCTCAAAGCCTCATCCTAAAACCTTTTGGGTAGCTTCGCTTGTGAAAGCATACATCTGATCTTTTCCATGATGGTGCGGTTCATCCTCTCTGCAATTGCATTATGCTGAGGTATACCAGGAACTGTCATCTCATGTTGAATGTCATGTGACCTGTAATAATCGTCAAACAATCCTATACACTCACCACCATTATCTGATCTTATGCATTTCAATTGTCTTTTTGTCTCCCTTTCAACTCTGGCATGAAACTCTTTGAAGATACCAATAACCTAATCTTTGGTCTTCAAAGCATAAGCTCAAACTTTCCTAGAAAAGTCATCTATAAAAGTAACAAAATAAAGTGCACCACTGATGCCAGGAACATTAGTAGAACCACTAGGAGTTTTTGTCCTCAAAGGACCACATACATCTGTATAAACACGGTCCAAGACATACATTTTTCTAGACAAAACAAGACTAGCAAAAGAAACTCTATGTTGTTTACCAGCCAAATAATCAATACAAGGGTTCAAACGTATACCTCTGAGGTCAGGCAATACCTCTCTCTTGGAAAGAGCTTGCAGTCCCTTCTCGCTCATGTGTCCCAATCGCCTATGCCACAACTCCATGCTGAAGTCTTTCTCTATAGCGTTCAGTTGTTCACCACAAGCTTTGGCCTACAACCTGTACAAAGTATGACATTTCTTTCCACTAGCTATAATAAGAGAACCCTTACTGAGTTTCCATTGTCCTCTGTGAAACTTGCTATCATAGTCTTCATCATCTAGTCTTCCAACTTAGATTAAATTCAGTCTCAAGTCAACCACATATCTCACATCCTTAAGCACCAACTTGCATCCAAGGTTGGTCTTTATGTGGATGTCACCCATGCCAATGATGTCTGTTGTGCCATGGTTGCCCATCTTGACAACACCAAAATTTTTAAACCTGTAGGTAGCAAAGAACTCCATCCATGGTGTAGCATGATAAGAAGCTCCTGTATCAATTATCCACTCGAGATCCTGACACACACAAGAAAAAATATCATCAGAAGGGGACAAAATCGAATAATCACCAACCTGCACTATATCTGTGGTATTCTCTTTTAACTCTGTAGACTCCACTTTTTTTCCCTTTTTCTTGCTCTTCTTAGGTTGTTTACACTGATTCTTATAATGTCCTTTCTCACCACAGTTATAACAAACAATATCTTTCCTTGATCTTGACTTGCTTCTACCTATACATGAACTGCTTCTATCTTTAGACCTTGACCTTCCTCTGTTCTCTGAGATAAGTGTCTATGAATCAATCTGAGATACTGCTGAGTTATTTCTTTTCAACTCCTCATTCAACAAACTGCTTGTTACTTAACTCATGGTAACAATACTATATGGTGCAGAATTACTGAGGGAAACCACTAGTGTCTTCCAACTTTCTAGCAATGAATTAAGAAGTAATAATGCCTGCAACTCATCATCAAGAGATATTTTCATAGAAGATAACTGGTTAGTAATACTCTGCATTTCATTCAAATACTCAGCAATAGAAACACCCTCTTTATATTTTAGGTTCACAAGTTTTCTGATAAAAAAGCTTTGTTGTCAGCTGTTTTTCTTTCATAGAGACCTTCCAACTTTTTCCAAAGAGAATATACAAAACTTTCAGTAGAAAAATGGTGAAAGACACTATTATCGAGCCACTGTCGAATAAACCCAACCGTTTTTCGATCTAATTGTTAGGGATCAAGTGGCACTAAGAGGGGGGGTGAATTAGTGCAGCGGATAAAACGATAGATTTTCAGCGATTTAAAACAAGCTTTGGAAACTTCAGTACAATGAAAGTAACGTTTCGTTTGAAACGATTTTTATGCGTTCTAACTTTAAAGCATGCGTATAAAGATAAAAAGGAAGTGGAGCGAGTAAATTAAAGACTTGCAGCGAAGTAAAACAGAAATTTAACCACTCACACAATCAAGACGCAGCGATGTATAGTGGTTCGGTCAAAGTGACCTACATCCACTTCCGAAGCCTTCTCCGATGAGGTTCCCTTCTTCCACTACCAAATCCTTTGAAGGGGAAGGATCAAATACCCCTTTTTACAACCCTTTACAAGAAGTTCACACTCTTACAAGATTTTTCAAGAAGAAGAAGGAGGTGAACACTTAGCAAGAACAAGATTCTTCAAGACTTATCAAAGACTCAAAACCAAGATTCTAACTCTCAAAAGGGTGCCCTTTCAGCTGAGAAAGGGGGGGTATTTATAGATCCAAAATGGATTCAAAATTAGGCTCCAAATTTGAAATCAAATTTGGAGTTCTCGGTCCAAGGCGGTACTACATCGCTGTTAGAGGCGATTACTCGCTGTCGATCATAGGTCGATCGACAGCGGTTCTACAGCTGGAGCGTGCGGTTCTACTGCTGGCAGCGCGCGGTGCTACCGCTTTGAGCAAGCGGTACTACCGCCACGAGTAATGTGGCGGCGGTACTACAGCTCTGGTGGCGGGATAGCACCACCCGACACGGCCGCCAAGCAGTAGTACCGCCTGGCACAGGCGGTTCTACCGCCCGGCAGTCTGTTCTGCTAAATGGGCCTTATCCACGGCCCAAAAAAGCCCAGTAAGGGCCTTGGCCCTACTACTAATTTAGAGCAAGATTAATTCAAATCCTTGCCCTAAGTACGTGCTAACTACGAAATTAAAAATATAATTAATAGTGATTTAAGCCAACTTTCTTCAAGTCTTATTCCGTGAGCTTTTAGTTGAGACTTGGTGGTCCTCCGATATTTCCTCGATTTCTTTCGACGGGTTCCCAAAGATGCTCTCGGCTTGTAAGACATGCTCAACGAGTCTTCGACAAGCTTCCGAACCTTCTCGGCAAAGTTTCGTGAACCTTCAACGATCTTTGTGACGAACTTCCGAAAACTTCGGCAAGTCCCTGATTCGATCTTGATTAGTTCCGGCAACACTTCCGATGATCCTTTAGACTTCCGATGAACTCTTGAACACTGGACGGACTTGACCTCGGCAAATCACTTTATGTTTCTGACCCATCGTAGTTAATCCTGCACGCTTATCTTTGACAATATAGATTAGAACAAATATTTCACCAATTGATTTTATCATCAAAATCCGAGATTCAACAATCTCCCCCTTTTTGATGATGACAATCAATTGATGATGGAGTTAAACTCAACTCCCCCTATCTATATGCCATATAATCAGAAGGTAAAAAGGCACTTCAATTCAATCTTTTGAATTTAAGCCAAGTCGTATAGATGTTATTCAACATAAAGCTTAAAAGACAAGCTTAGGCATAAATACTAAAAGCAAGTATACTTTAAACAATGTCAAAGTATTTCCACCTATAAGAATCGAAAAATTAATTCCAACATGATAAAGATCAAGTGATATCCATAAGTGTGTTTTGATATAAATACATGATATCAATCAAAAGTAGCTTATCTTAAGAGTAAGAGTTCTTAAGCATTTGCAATGCGATACTTCGCTTTTAAGCATATTACTCCATCATAGCAAGTTATATTTTTCTCCCCTTTGTCATCAACAAAAATAAGGAAGGTAGAGAAATCACTTATTGGGATCAAATAAGCCATGGAGAGAGCAAGAAACCATTCGAAAAAGTGTCATCCATAGTAGTCACAAAATTACGATCAAATCGAATTAAGAACGTTCATTCAAAAGTTGAGTAGATGAAAGTAACAACACACCACATCATCCAAAGTAGTCATAAACATAACAGGATAAGTGTTTTAAAACAGAAAACAACAAATACTACTCGGAGGAGGAACTCCAAGATGCCTATACAAGTGGCCTATTTTGTGGTTCATATGTTGCATTTCCTTCAAGTTCAGTTTGTTGTGATGAGATTTGATGTAAGGCAAGCATGATCGGATCATCGTAGATGGAGCAGAGCTGCTCAACCGGTCTTTGGATGAACGGACTAGGCGGAGGAGATTCATGTCCCCTAAAAACTTGTGTTTCAGTTTGCTCTTCCGGTGGAGGAACTATATCAACTCCTCTAGGTTGCCTAATCCATATGCCATTTCTAAAGGTGCATCTAAGGCGCTTTAGGAGACTTCTATTAATTATGTTATATCTAGCACTTTTAATACTTCCTCGTCGGGTGACACACAAATGTTATGGGCAAGAATGAATCTAGTGATCAACCCACCAAATGACAACATCAAGTCTTTAGAGAAAATTTCTTTCATCTGTTGTCTAATCAAATAACCAAAGCAATTATTTTGCCTAGTCATAATCCAATACATTGTACTCAGCTCTAACATACTTATCTCATCAAGATGAAACTTCTTCGGAAGTAAAATGCTTA
The DNA here is from genome assembly GCA_024322285.1 of Musa beccarii. NCBI lineage: Eukaryota > Viridiplantae > Streptophyta > Magnoliopsida > Zingiberales > Musaceae > Musa > Musa beccarii. The sequence continues at coordinate 35,092,044 of CM044401.1, read as the reverse complement.
TCATAATGTGATGAAGTAATTTCGAGTTAAAAGGGAGTAAATGCTCACAGCTTTTAGGGATGATGTCTAAGTTAGGATTTGCAAAAATCATTTCTAAAGCTTTGGAGTAGGTAGCTCCGATTGCATCCATATCCCATTGCCCTCTACAATAACATCCTCTATTTTTTTCTTCAATTCTTAGTAACTCATATATGATACGATCAGAAATTTGAATTGTAGTACCTAACACATAGGTGGACATAACATCATTTTCAATAATCATGTTGGCATAAAATAGCTTAACCAACCTAGGATAGATTGGTTCATCAATTTGCAAGATGGGTAGAGCATTTAAATTAGTAAACCATCTAATAGGTTCTAGGTTACCTAGTTCATTTAGATCAACATATTTACCCTTATGAATGGTTTTACAATCAAACTTTGGGTATTCTAAGGCTATCTCACTAGATCTAAAAAGGGTTGGATCAAATGAATCTCCTTCCAACCTTTTCCCTTTGCCCCTTGTTGATTTCTTGGGAGCCATGTCTATGATGAACAAAACAAAAAGAAATGAGAAGGAAAAGACAAGCAATTATAAGAGAAGGCTTAGAGTAGAGAAGCTTAGATCACAGAATTGAAACACTAAGGAAGAAGAAAGGTTCAGCTATTACCTTGTTATGTTTTCTGCCTTTGATTGTCCTTGAGGAGGAGGAAGAATGAAGAGGAGAGGTTTTAGAGGGGCTTAGGTGGAAGAGGATTGAAGGGGAAGAGATTTTGGTTGACCGCTTGGGAGCAGCGTTTAGATGGGGGCAGATTGATTTCGGTCGACCGCCAGGGAGCAGAGTTTAGATGGGAGCAGCGTTTAGATGGGGGCAAATTGATTTCGGTCGACCGCCTAGAAGAGATCTCTCAGGCGAGCCAATTGATTTCGGTCGTCCACCGCCGACCCTAACACCCCCTTCAATATATGGGGTGTTCGGCGATTACCGCCAACCAAAGTGCGGTGCTACCGCCTGGGAGCAGAGTACCCAAGCGGTACTACCGCCGGTTCAGGCGGTGCTACCGCTGGACAAAATTTTTTTTTTAATAATCATACAAAATTTTGTTTTCAGAGATTTTAAGGATGAGATCATATCAAAAGGAAATCCAAAATTTCAAATGATGGTTCGAGAGGAAGTTAAATCAATGAAAACCAAAATTTCAAAGAAAAATTTCATATAATAATGCTCAATTAGTTGGACAATTTAACATGCCTAATTCCCTTCTAATAAAATCAAATTGTTCCTCATTTAATGGTTTTATAAAAATATCCGCTAATTGATGTTTTGTATCGATAAATTCAAGAGTGACATCGCTACTGTTAACATGATCTCGTATAAAGTGATGTCTTATATCAATGTGTTTAGTTCTAGAGTGTTGAATAGGATTTTTTGTAAGACAAATAGCACTTATATTATCACATTTTATAGGAATGTTATTTAAATAGATTCCATAATCTTCTAATGTATTTTTCATCCAAATAACTTGAGCACAACATGCACTTGCGGCTATGTATTCACTTCCATTGAGATATTACAACCGAATTTTGTTTCTTGGAGGTCCAAGAAACAAGTGCATGTCCTAAAAATTGGCATGTTCCAGATGTGCTCTTTCTATCTATTCTACATCCACCAAAATCCGCATCTGCATAGGCTATCAAATTAAAGTCGTTAGATTTTGGATACCATAATCCTAGATTAGGAGTACCTTTAAGATATCTAAAAATTCTTTTAATGGCTTTAAGGTGAGACAACTTAGGATTAGCTTGAAATCTCGCACAAAGTCCCACACTAAACATGATATCTGGCCTAGTTGCAGTAAGATAGAGCAAGCTACCTATCATGCCCCTATATGTCTTTTGATCAAAATTTTCTCCACCTTCATCCAAGTCTAACTTGGTGGAAGTACTCATTGGAGTGTGGATGGCTTTTGAGCTGTCCATATTAAATCGTTTTAACAATTCTAATGTATATTTAGATTGATTAAGGAATATGCCATTACTAAGTTGTTTAATTTGTAATCCAAGAAAGAAGGTTAACTCTCCCATTAGACTCATCTCAAATTCATGACTCATACACTTGGCAAAAGATTCACATAGTGATTCATCCGAAGAACCAAAAATTATATCATCAACATAAATTTGAACAATAAGAAAATTATTTTTAAAATGTTTAATAAACAATGTAGTATCAACCTTGCCTTTAGTGAAATCATTTGAAATTAAGAAGGAACTAAGCCTCTCATACCAAGCCCTAGGGGCTTGTTTGAGACCATATAAAGCCTTAGTTAGCTTAAACGCATGGGAGAAGAGAATTTTCAAATCCGGGTGGTTGTTCGACATACACTTCTTCAGAGATAAAACCATTTAAGAATGCACTTTTGACATCCATTTGAAATAATTTGAAGTCATTACTACTAGCATAGGCAAGGAGCATCCTAATGGCTTCTAATCTTGCCACCGGAGTGAAGGTTTCTTCGTAATCGATACCTTCTTCTTGGTTGAAACCTTTGGCCACTAGTCTAGCCTTGTTTCTAACCACGATACCACATTCATCTTGCTTGTTTCTAAACACCCACTTAGTACCAATAACTAAGTGGTCATTAGGTCTAGGAACAAGCTTCCATACCTCATTCCTCTCAAATTGATTCAATTCTTCTTGCATTGCGATAACCCAAGAATCATCTTTCAAGGCATCATCAATGCATTTTGGTTCAATTTGAGAAAGAAAAGCGGCATGGGCACAAAAATCTTTGAAAGAAGAACGAGTTTGAACCCCTTTCGATGCATCTCCTATAATTAACTCCTTGGGATGAGCATCTACATACTTCCATTCCTTGGGTAAGGAAGTTTGGGAAGAAGATGCATCCAAGTTGGCGTTTTGAGGAGAGGGTTCATTCAAATTCAAATTATCAAAGCCAAAATCATCATCAAAATCCTTTTTCTTAAATTCGAAAATTTCATTAAAAACCACATGAATAGATTCTTCTATAACTAAGGTTCTTTTGTTGAAAACACGAAAAGCCTTAGAAATGGAAGAATAACCAAGAAATATGCCTTCATTGGATTTTGCATCAAATTTTCCTAAGGCATCCTTTTCGTTTAAAATAAAGCATTTACAACCAAAAATTTTAAAATAAGAAACATTGGGTTTTTTATCATTCCATAATTCATATGGAGTTTTAGATAGGGATGATCTCACTAGAACTCTATTCATAACATAGCAAGCCGTATTCACGGCTTCGGCCCAAAAATATTTTGGTAAGTTGTATTCATTTAACATGGTTCTAGCCATTTCTTGTAAACTTCTATTTTTCCTTTCCACTACTCCATTTTGTTGTGGATTTCTTGGAGTAGAGAAGTTATGATCATATCCGTTTATTTCATAAAAATTTTGGAAGTCATGATTTTGAAATTCACCTCCATGATCACTTCGAATTGATGAAATCATAAAACCTTTTTCATTTTGAGTGAGTTTACAAAATTTAGAGAAGCATTTGAAACAATCACTTTTATGAGCCAAGAAATAGGTCCAAGTGTATCTACTATAGTCATCCACAATTACAAAGGTATATTTGCTACCTCCTAGGCTTGTTATGTCAATTGGTCCAAATAAGTCTAAATGGATCAATTGCAATGGTCTAGTGGTGCTAATTTGATTTTTTGATTTGAAACTAGTCTTTATTTGTTTTCCTAGTTGACATGCATCACATACCTTGTCCTTAACAAATTTCATATTTGGGATGCCTCTTACTAATTCTCTAGATGAAATCTTAGAAATTAGTTTCATGCTTGCATGGCCTAATCTCCTATGCCAAAGCCAAGCATCATCATTCAAAACCGAAAAACACATTTCATTACATAATTCATCAATATTTATGGTGTAGACATTGTTTTGCTTTAAAGCAATCATGGATATGTTATTGTTTGGTTTTTCAATGATGCAAACATTAGATTCAAATCTAACAACATATCCTTTATCGCATAATTGACTAATGCTTAAGAGATTATGTTTTAAGCCATCAACTAACAAGACATCATCAATTGAAAAACTTGATTTGTTACCAATGGTTCCTTTGCCAATGATTTTACCCTTGTTGTTGTCTCCGAAGGTGACATACCCTTCTTCTTTGCTAGTGAGCATAGAGAAATGAGATGGATCTCCGGTCATGTGCCTTGAGCATCCACTATCAAGATACCATTTCTTGCTCCTAGCTTGTGAGTTTGTCTACAAAAGAGTATGGTTTTTAGGAACTCATTTAATTTTGGGTGCCCTACAAATTGATCTACTTAATTTGTAATTTGGCATTGAGTTGTTTATGGTTTTTTTGGGAACCCATATTAATTTTTGTGGACTAATTTTCTTGAACGGACATTTGTAAGCAACATGTCCCATTTTACCACAAAAATTGCATTTCAAATGGGGTGATGCATGCAATGTGGATCCTTTAATGAAGGTGGTGGGATTTTGATGAGATCCACTCACAAATCCTATTCCACTTCTATTTCCGACGTGACCCTTGTTTGCAAGGATCATGTCCAAGCCCTTGCTACCGACCTTGAACTTGTTTAAGGTCTCTTTAAGTAGCAAGTTCTCCCTTTTCATTTCTTCTAAGTGCTCACACTTAGAGCATGGGGGTAGAGAAAGAGTTTGGAGGCTATTGAACTTATTTTGTAATAAAACATGCTCTTTCTTAAGCAATTTAAACTTCTTACTAATAGTTCTACATTCATCAAATAACTCATGAAAAGCGATAGAAAGCTCATCGAAGGATAATTCTTCACTAAATAATTCACTAACCTCTTCTCCAAGGGCCATTAGAGCGAAGTTAGCCTCCTCTTTGTTGTTTGCCTCTTCGACCTCGGAGTCACTTGAATCATCCCATGTAGCCTTGAATGCTTTCTTCTTCTTGGGTTGCTTCTTCTTGGCTTGAGGGCATTCATGCTTGAAATGTCCCGGCTTTTTACATTCATAGCAAATGACTTGGTCCTTTTTGTGTTCAAATTTATTTTGTCATTTTTAAATTTGTTCCTTCTTATAAATTTTTTAAACTTTCGAGTCAAAAGTGCAATGTCTTTGTCACTGTCCTCATCACTTGATGTTCCTTTCAAGTGGTCTTCTTGTGTTCTAAGTGCCATATCCTTCCTGTTCTTTGGAAGGGGGTTCTCAAGCTCTTCATGAGCATGGCACGTCATCTCATACGTCATTAGAGACCCAATAAGTTCTTCAAGCGGAAATATTTTAAGATCCTTGGCCTCTTAAATGGCCGTAACTTTGGATCCCAACTCTTTGGAAGGGATCTTAAAATTTTAGTTACCAACTCAAAGTTAGAAAAACCTTTACTAAGAGCTTTAAGTCCATTGATGACATCCGTAAAGTGGGTGTACATGTCTCCAATGGACTCATTTGGTTTCATTCGAAAAAGTTCATAAGAGTGCACAAGAATGTTGATTTTGGACTCTTTCACTCGGCTAGTGCCTTCATGAGTGATTTCAAGAGTGCGCCAAATATCAAATGCCGATTCGCAAATAGAAACCCAATTAAACTCATTCTTATCAAGCGCACAAAATAAGGCATTCATAGCCTTTGCATTGAGAGCAAAAATCTTTCTTTCCGACTCATTCCACTCACTCATCGGAAGAGAAGATTTTGCAAATCCATTTTCAACAATATTCCAAAGTTTGAAATCCATAGAAATGAGAAAAATCCTCATACGAGTCTTCCAATACGTATAATCCGACCCATTAAACATAGGCGAACGAGTAATGGAGTGACCCTCTTGCATACCGGAGTAGGCCATCTCTCTTGGGTTTTAAACCAATATGAGAGTAAACCTTGCTCTGATACCAATTGTTAGGGATCAAGTGGCACTAAGAGGGGGGGGTGAATTAGTGCAGCGGATAAAACGATAGATTTTCAGCGATTTAAAACAAGCTTTGGAAACTTCGTACAATGAAAGTAACGTTTCGTTTGAAACTGATTTTTGCGTTCTAACTTTAAAGCATGCGTACAAAGATAAAAAGGAAGTGGAGCGAGTAAATTAAAGACTTGCAGCGAAGTAAAACAGAAATTTAACCACTCACACAATCAAGACGCAGCGATGTATAGTGGTTCGGTCAAAGTGACCTACATCTACTTCCGAAGCCTTCTCCGATGAGGCTCCCTTCTTCCACTACCAAATCCTTTGAAGGGGAAGGATCAAATACCCCTTTTTACAACCCTTTACAAGAAGTTCACACTCTTACAAGATTTCTCAAGAAGAAGAAGGAGGTGAACACTTAGCAAGAACAAGATTCTTCAAGACTTATCAAAGACTCAAAACCAAGATTCTAACTCTCAAAAGGGTGCCCTTTCAGCTGAGAAAGGGGGGGTATTTATAGATCCAAAATGGATTCAAAATTGGGCTCCAAATTTGAAATCAAATTTGGAGTTCCCGGGTCTAGGCGGTACTACCGCCTGTCACGTCCGTCACGTCATAAGGTGATCAGACAGCGGTTCTACTGCTGAGCAAGCGGTGCTACCGCCTGGAGCAGGCGGTACTACCGCCGCTGAGTAATGTGGCCGGGCGGTACTACCGCTCCAGGCTGGGCGGTAGCACCGCCCCATCACACAGCTTCCAGGCGGTAGTACCGTCTGGCATAGGCGGTTCTACCGCCCGACAGTTTGTTCTGCTAAATGGGCCTTATCCACGGCCCAAAAAAGCCCAGTAAGGGCCCGGTTGGCCCCTACTAATTTAGAACAAGATTAATTCGAAATTCTTGCCCTAAGTACGTGCTAACTACGAAATTAAAAACATAATTAACAGTGATTTAAGCCGACTTTCTTCAAGTCTTATTCCGGCGAGCTTTTCGTTGAGACTTCGGCGGTCCTCCGATATTTCCCTCGGATTTCTTCCGACGGGTTCCCAGCATGCTCTCGGCTTGTAAGACATGCTCAACGAGTCTTCGACAAGCTTCCGAACCTTCTCGGCAAAGTTTCGCGAACCTTCAACGATCTTTGTGACGAACTTCCGAAAACTTCGGCAAGTCCCTGATTCGATCTTGATTGGTTCCGACAACACTTTCGATGATCCTTCGGACTTCCGATGAACTCTTGAACACTGGACGGACTTGACCTCGGCAAATCACTTTATGTTTCTGACCCATCGTAGTTAATCCTGCACGCTTATCTTTGACAATATAGATTAGAACAAATATTTCACCAATTGATTTTATCATCAAAATCCGAGATTCAACACTAATATCTTCCACTCATCATCTGTCATAGTTATGGGTTTTTCACTATCCCCTTGCAAAGGTCCATATAAATCTTTACAATACAAGAGATCTTCCATTCTTGGTTTTCGTATCATCCAATTGTTTCCGTTCAAACTAATCATGTGAGAAACACTACCAGCCTCCATGTTCAAACACAAAAATTAAATAACCAAACCTTGCTCTGATACCAGTTAATGGGAAATAAAAGGATAGGCAACAAACAATAACTTTTGTATATGAACAAATACTAGTAGACCGTAATATACAGCAGAATTAAACAGAAATCACAATTAAATAAAACACTAAGATTTACGTGGAAAACCCCTTCAACGTGAAGGGTAAAAATCACGGGACAAACCAAAGAAAATCTACTATAAAAATAATGAATGTACAATTCTCAAATCTCTTGCCCAAAACCCAAGCAACAATCACAAGAGAATAATTGGGATACAAGGATCACGTCACTATGCACAATATCCAAAACCTCCTCAAGCAATCACAAAAAAATTCACTGTAGATCTGATCTAACCTGAGATGAGAAACTGTTTGGATGAATGAGAACAATTTCTACATTTTCCTTGTCTTCTTCCCTTTCTTTTTCTCTTATTTTCTGCCCTTTTCTCCTCTCTTTGAATCCCTAATACTGCTGCAAAGTTTCTGCGCTTTGTTGCGATTTTAATCTCTGTTTTCGCAGCCACCATTAGCCTCTATTTAAACTGGAGTTTAGGTTAAGTTAGGGTTTAGAGGTAAAAAGTGGGTTGTGAGCTGATAAAACTCATATGGGCTGAACTGGGCTGTTAGCCCAACAAGCATTTCCTTTTCAAAAATTATAATAGAATATTATTTTTTTTCAAAACAATGATATTATCTATGCTTCCATCAGCAATCATCTTTACCCAGTTGCACTTATCTCTCTTCCCCTTTTTCTCTATTTTTATTATTGTCTTTGCCTTTGTGCTGCCAGCGGCCTCGCCTCTGCAAATGTCAATAATGGGTGGAGGGGAGGCTTAAGTGCCTTTGCTCATAGCTCTTATGCCTACAACTCATAGACGAAGGTTTTGACAACGATATAGATAATTGACCATGGAAGCTACAAGGACAAGGACAATGGAGCTGCACACAAATCACCTTTGATGATGATTAAGGAAGGGGGGCCCATGCATAGAGGCAACCAACAGGGGGGGTGACAACATTGTAGATGATCGATCATGACAATTGCAAGGGCAATGGGGTGAAGGTGATGACAGACGATCACAGACAATAATAATGAGGATGATGATACACATGTCATAATCGATGATAGGAAGGGTGGGGCAAGGGTAGCAAGCAAAGAGTGAAGAGGCTACATGGTTATGACCAAGGGCGAAACAAAGACAAAAGCGAAGGCATAGATGACTAGTGCGATGAAGATAAAAGTAAAACCATCTATTTACATAAAAAGACACTCTAAAATTTTTTTGGAAATGAGCGCACTCAAAGAATTTCTAAAAATCAAATTTGTTTTTGAGAATTTACCCGATAAATAATATCTTTAAATTTTAATTTAACACATTAAAAATTTACCTAATCATTCTCCATTAATAATGAAATTGTCTATTACTTTGAATCTCTAATTTAGATTAGTAAACTTTAGAAACACATTATGATGCTAAAGAAATAAAAATATTTGTATTCCTACCTAATTTCTTAACTCAAACAATCTAATATTTTCATTATTTAAAACAGTCTAACTTGATTATTTAGGATGAAACTTAATGTATGTAGAGTAACAACTGATATTTTTGGGGATAATAAAGGATTAAAAAGATATAAAGAAAATAATAATAATGAGAAGATAATAGGATAAAAATAACCAACAACTTCGCCCTGATTCAAAGAGCAAACTTTCACAATGAAGATACCGAAAACAATAATGACCTTGCATCACGAAGGGAACTAATGATGCATTATAATATTCGAGCCCTTCTAATAGGTTCAAATACAAAATAAAAAATTATAAATTATAAATACATCAAATCTAAATTTTCTCTAAAATAATAAATTTTTGACTTAGTTTAAAAATATTTTTCGTGATGATATTCTTGATGAGATGAATATTTAAAAATACGTAAAATCTCTAAACTAATTAAATGTATTTAATAAGGAACAAATTAAAATGGCATGTCCAGCAGATAATAAGACATCAGGTGATTAACCAAAAAGGGCATATGCTTACTCAAGTGGCTGCTATTAAATTAATTGTACACAAAAGACATAATGTTGAGAGGACCTAAACAAACTGACAAACTATACTCACCAAGAAACAACCACAATATATGTTTATCGAAATTTCGGAGAATGCATTTTGATTGAAACACTTCATCTTCCGTTTGTTCCTAAATTTTCCAGTTTCATTGCAGGTTGTAGCACCAATAAATACATGGTTTCCTTTGTCAAGAACTTACTGTCTGCGAGCATCCAAGAAAGATTCAGAAATCAAAAAGCTCCCCCGCATATATTCATATCATTTGTGTTAATGGTTATTTGTGCAAGTTCGTTTGCTGATTGTGAAACTAAGAGCTTCCATTTCTTTTCCAAAGGCCTTCTCACAGTTGATTGTACAATTCAATTGATTCGTTGTGTTTTTGAGTCACACATCCAATTGTATCCCATTACATGTCTTCACGAGTTCATTATACATATGGTTTCCTCTTTGATATGAACAGCTTCATTTACTTGTAGTCGGATGAAACTTAACCTCAAAATCTTGAAGTCTTCAGCCATTAAACCTTTTTGGGCTTTTGTCGTTCATGAATGCTTGTGTAAAAGCTTGCTGCAACATTGTGGAGATGCATCATATATAGGTCTAACCATGCTAGTGTTTCTTTCAAATATGGTTTGTGTGTGGAAAATAAATATGAAATTGCATCAGAGGCACTTTATCAAATATAGATAGGAAACGAAATGTCCGTTGCAATGTTATAGGGATGCATCGTGTAAGGTCTAACCTTGCTAGTGTCTGAGATATGAATTATGTGCAGAATACAAATACAAAATTGGATCAAACCTCAAAAGGATTGTAGCAAATATGAACAAGAAATTAAAGTTCAATAAATATGAACAGAAAATTCAGATAACAGCAAATAATAAAAACAATGAAAAAGAGTAAAGCAAAATATTACAGACAAGATTAAGACAGAAGACCATAATATAAAATCTTACAATGCTTGTATTTGGTCAAGAATATTAAAAAAAAAGCAGATATTAGCAAATATTTTCTGATAAATGTGAAAGTTAAAGCGTAGATGATAAGGATATTTTGATATATAGACCATCCAGCCATGTCACTTCTCATCCTTGTTCGCTAGATATGTCGATCTGGAGTCATGCTCATGGCAGCATCAACTCCTTATTAAAGGCTCCCCATCGTACCTTGATACATAATCGTTAGCTTGACAACTCGTCACTTGGTTCTAATGATTATCGAAACTCCCTATTGAAAGGCTGTAGGTGCGTACTCTCTCTCTCTCTCTCTCTCTCTCTCTCTCTCTACTCAATATATGATTTTCTTTTTATTTTAAACTCCCGATCTATAAATCAGGTATTGAAGAAGCCTTTATCGGATATATTGTCGACATAGTCTTACAATCTTGCTAAACCACATCACTCTCAACTCTCAAACTTATGATAATCTTGGACGTTGAACTTCAGATTACGGACAGCCAAAATTATAAATCAAAAGCTATGAAAAAGTGTAAAGCAAACAATACAAAAATATAATGGCAGATTTTAGTAAATATGAATAAGAAATCAAAGTTTAGTAAAGTTGAACATGAAAATTAAAAAAATGGGAAGTAAATCTATAAAAAAAAAAAAGAGTAAAGAGAAGATTACAAACAAGAAAAGGCAGAAAGAAAACCATGACATTAAATCTTACAAAACATAGATTTCTAAAAGTAATTACAAAAAATTCAAATAATAGCAAAAAAATAAAAAAAAGATAAGAGTTAAAGTGGAGAATACAAACATAATAGCAAATAATAAAAAAATAAATGAAAAAAAAATTGAAGTGAAGAATATAAACAAAGAGGGGGTAAAAAAAAGGCCATGACAAGTTTAGACAGAAATATATTATTATCTTTGCTATTCTCGATTGGCCGACACAGTAATGTTGCCTTTCCCTGAGATAATTATCACATGGTTGACAGTTTCAAAGTATTGCAGCATTAGAAAAGATGGCATACGGACGGCCAGTGAGCCACATCCAGTCTGTCACGGGTGAGGGTAAGAGTTCTTTTCTTCTGCTGGTAACATAAGCCCTGCATCTGGCAGCAACATCCTCAGAGAAACCAAACCAAAGCATTGAGAGAGAGAGAGAGAGAGAGAGAGAGATGAGTTTCATGTCGACGAGAAAGCCTCATGCAGTGTGCATCCCTTACCCGGCGCAAGGCCACGTAACACCTATGATGATGCTCGCCAAGCTCCTCCACTCGCATGGCTTCCACATAACCTTCGTCAACACCCAGTACAACCACAGCCGCCTTCTCCGTTCCAAAGCCCTCTCGTCCGCTGACGTCCTCCCCGACTTCCGCTTCGAGTCCATCCCTGACGGCCTCCCTCCCTCCGACGAGGACGCGACGCAGGACATCCCCTCGCTGTGTGACTCCATCCAGAACAACGCTCTCCCCCCCTTCCTCGACCTCCTCAGGCAGCTCAACGAAGGTTCTCCGCCGGTGACTTGCGTCGTGTCCAACGGAGCCATGAGCTTCACCCTCGACGCCGCCAAGGAGCTCAGCATCCCCGAGGTGATCTTTTGGACCCCCAGCGCCTGTGGCATTATGGGCTATCTCCATTACAAACATCTCCTCGAAAGAGGTCTCACGCCTCTCAAAGGTGCCTAAAACGTCCTCCCTTCTTCCACTCCAAAGCAGACCATATCGCTTACTTCATGTGTACTGCATCCACAGATGAGAGTGACATCACGAATGGATACCTCGACATGGCGGTGGAGTGGATTCCAGGATTGAAAAACATGAGGCTGAAGGATCTGCCCACCTTCATTCGCACGACGGACCCCGACGACATCATGCTTAACTACTGCAACCGTGAGGCCCAAAGAGCCTCCATGGCCAAGGCGGTCATCATGAACACCTTCGACGAACTGGAGCAGCCGGTCCTGGAAGCCATGGCGGCGATGCTCCCGCCGATCTACACCGTCGGTCCTCTCACTTTGCTTTCTCGCCGAGCTCCCGACAGCCCGTTGACATCGGTCCGCTCGAATCTGTGGAAGGAAGAAAGCGGGTGCTTGGAGTGGCTCCACGGCAGGGCACCGGCGTCGGTCGTGTACGTCAACTTCGGCAGCATTACGGTGATGACAAACACGCAGCTTGTAGAGTTCGCATGGGGTCTGGCGAACTGCAAGTACGAGTTCCTGTGGGTGATACGGCCGGATCTGGTGAAGGGGGACGCGGCCGTGCTGCCGGAGGAGTTCCTGGAGGAGACGAAGGGGAGGGGGCTGTTGGCGAGCTGGTGCCCGCAGGAGGCTGTGCTGGCGCACTCCTCCGTCGGCGGCTTCCTCACCCACAGCGGGTGGAACTCGACGATCGAGAGCATAAGCAACGGGGTGGCGATGCTGTCGTGGCCATTCTTCGCGGAGCAGCAGACCAACTGCCGGTACGCGTGCACCGAGTGGGGTGTGGGAATGGAGATCGACAACGACGTGAAGAGGGAAGAGGTGGAAGCGTTGATAAGGGAGTTGATGGGAGGGGAGAAGGGGAAGGAGATGAGGAAGAAGGCAGCGGAGTGGAAGGAGAGAGCCGTGAGGGCAACACAACCAGGTGGGTCCTCGTTCTTGAACTTGGACAGGTTGGTCAACGAGGTGCTGTGCTTTGAATGCATGTAATTTTCTTCATCGTTGGTGATAAGATTTTCTAACTGTTTGAGGAAATCTCGCTATGTTGTTGAGAAAAATTTAAAAATTTTCTCTCCTAGACTTGTATAAATAGGCCTTATACTCTACTATCTGTAATAAGTTTCACAAATATATTTTCATTCTCTATCATGGTATTAGAGCATCTTGCCTAGATCAAGCTCTCTTCTTGGGTCGCAATCGTGGATTCTTTTTCTCTCCGACGACTACAACGCATCCTTGGTGCATGACGGTAGCTTCTTCCCTTTTGTCTCTTGCCGCTCGCCCCCTGCAAATGCAGCAGAACCCTCCTTGGTGCACGACGGCAGCTTCTTCCCGTCATCGCAGCCCTCTACTTCTTCCCTACTACGGTGCGATAGAAGCAGAGCACTCTCTGCTGCAATCGCTGCGTGGAGAGATCACTGCAGTGACACTTCAACCGACCACAAGTGTCGCCTCTGCATCGAGCCTCCTTCTTCCTGGCATCAATTTCCTTCTTTAGTACACACTCTGGGACCACCGCCTTTGCGTCCTCCATTGCCAACTCCCTCTTTAGGATCTCTCTCGGATTGACGGACGATCAAGAGAAATCCTAACCAGCGATGTGCTTTCTGCCTCGAGCACTCTTTTTCCCACCGTGATCGGCCCTCCTCCTTCGCTTGCGCCCTGCGCGGTGAACGCCCTTCTCAAGTGGCTTCTCCGCTGCGCCGTCGATCTCAGCCCCGGCACTCTTCTTTACCAAAGAACCCTCTCTCCACCTCCGCCCCTTGCTTCCTTTGCCTTCATGGGTGAAAGCTTCCTCTGCCCTCCCTCTGCTACCGCATAGACTCGTCGAATTTTTAGCCACCGATCAGCGCCACAGCCGATTCTCAACCTCCTTCTTATTGGGAAAAACCTGTTAATGCAGAATAATTCTTTTCCCTCTTTGTGTATCAAAATGGGTTCCTCATCAAAAATATCAATTTGATATTATAAGCAAATATTAACCAGAATAATATAAATAGTAAAACAACTGATCAATCATAAGTGAGACAGAATTTTTAACGTGAAAAACCTAATACGGAAAAAACCACGGGACCGTAGTCCACTTCAAACTTCTACTATCACCAATAATGATAACAGGTTTACGATAAGTCTTCTCTAAAATGACAAGAGGATTATAATAACATCAAGATCACATATCTTGGCTCAATAATAATGCGTCATCATCGTATAGATAGATGTCATCTAAGAAAAATTTTAGATCTCACCAAGTAGGTATGGCAGGAAAATACCTTCAAAATGATAAACCGTAGATCAGCACCGTTAGGATTGTAGAGTTTACTGCAAAGATTCTCCATGTCAAATTTGAGCCAAAACTGATGAAGTTTGGCCATTGATCGTCAAATAGAAAACTCAGTATCATAATTTTTCTCTCTCTCTCTCTTCTTTCTCTCACTGCGCTGTCGCACGCTGCACACACAAAAACTCTTTCTCTGCCTATACTACTTCAACTGCATGCACCTTTTTTTCTCTTTTTTTTAAATTAATTGATTTGGGCTAAAAGCCCAATTATCTGGTCCAAGCCCACCTATGGGCTGGACCCAACAATTCTCCCCCTCCAGCTCATATGGTGGGCTGTACTAAGCCTGCTCTTCGTCTACAAGCTTCATGCTTTTCTTTAGGCAAAGACTTTATCAACATGATCCATTCTCATTGGTATGCACTTTTTTCAACTGTAATTCTTTCATCTCAAGCACATCACGAATCTAATGGTATCTCACATCAATATGCTTAGATCTAGAATAGTATGTTGAATTCTTGGAGAGGTGAATGGTACTCTGACTATCACAGTAAATAGTATATTCTTCCTATTTCAAGCCTAATTCCTATAGAAACTTTTTCATCTATAAAGCTTCCTTACAAGCTTCAGTAATAGCTATGTATTTTGCTTCTGTGGTTGATAAAGCAACACATTTCTATAACTTAGATTGCTAAAAGATTGCTCCCCCTGCAAATGTCATCAAGAACCCCGAAGTGGACTTTCTGGAATCAGTATCACCAGCCATGTCTGTATCTGTATACCCTTCTAACACAGGTTCACCACTGTCAAAATATAAACACAACTTGGAAGTACCTCTTAGATATCTTAATATCTATTTTACTACTACCCAATGTTCTTTTCCAGGATTAGAGAGAAATCGGCTAACAACTCCAATTGCATGAGCTATATCTGGCATAGTATAAACCATAGCATACATTAAACTGCCCATTGCAGATGAGTAAGGCACTCTAGACATTTCTTCTTTTCCTTTCTCACTTGTCGGACATTGTTTTGAGCTGAGCTTAAAATGACTTGCAAGTGGAGAATAAATTACGTTGGCTTTACTCAAATTAAATCTTTCAAGAACCTTTTTAATGTAGGTCTCCTGAGATAGTCAAATCTTCCCTTTCTTCCTATCACGAAGAATCTTCATGCCAAGTATTTGTTTCACCGATCCCAAGTCTTTCATAGAAAAAGACTTACTTAACTCTCTTTTAAGTTTTTTAAGTTTATCATCATCATGACCAACAATCAACATATCATTCATATATAGCAGGAGAATAATGAAATCATCATTTGAAAACTTCTTTGTAAACACACAATGATCAGATGTGGTTTTATTGTACCCTTGGCTTATCATAAAGGAATCAAACTTCTTGTACCACTGTTTGGGTGCCTGTTTAAGACTATATAAACTTTTTTTTAGCTTGCACACTAGATTTTCTTTTTTCTTAACATTGAAGCCTTCTGGTTGCTCCATGTAAATTTCTTCTTCTAGGTCACCATGAAGAAAAGCAGTTTTCACATCAAGTTGTTTAACTTCTAAATTCAAACGGGCAGTTAAACCAAGAATAACTCGGATAGATGACATTTTCACCACAGGAGAAAATATTTCTTCAAAGTCAATACCTTTCTTCTGACTGAATCCCTTCACAACTAGTCATGCCTTGTATCTTTGTTGTGAGCTATTATTTTTAGTCTTCAATCTGTAAACTCATTTATTCTTGAGAGCTTTCTTCTCTTTAGACAACTTTACCAAGTTATAGGTGTGGTTCTCAAGTAAGGATCTCATCTCTTCTTGCATGACTTTAACCCATTCATTGTTGTGCTCATATAGAATAGCTTCCTGGTAAGTTTTTGTCTCTCCCTCATCAGTAAGCATAACATACTCATGTAGAGGATATCTTGTAGATGGTTGTCGCTCTCTTGTGGATCTTCTCAATGGAATCTCAACTAGTGGTGGAGGTGCTTGCTCGATTGATTCAACTTCATCAACTGTAGGAGTATCATCACTAACATTCTCACCATATTTTTCTTCATCATCTCTCCCATGATCATCATGAACTATAGGTGGAGGAACTGAACCCAAACTCCAAGGAATATAAACAGAGGTTTCTAGCTTCTCAACATTATCATCATTATCAAATAATTGGTCTTCAAGAAATACAACATCCCAACTTCTAACAATCTTCTTGTTCACTGGATCGCATAATCTGTACCCAAACTCTTCATGACCATATCCCAAGAAAATACATGCCTTTGCCTTACTATCAAGCTTGGATCTCTTATCTTTAGGAATATGAACAAATGTTTTACACCCAAAGACTCTTAAATAATCATAAGATATATCTTTCCCTTTCTATACTCTCTCTGGAACATCACCTTTCAAAGGAACTGATGGAGAAAGATTTATCAGGTCAACTGTAGTTCTCATAGCCTCCCCCCAAAATAACTTAAGTAACTTAGCGTGGGAAAACATACACCTAATCCTTTCTTCAATGGTTCTGTTCATCCTTTCTGCCACACTGTTTTGCTGAGGAGTTTTTGGAACTATTTTCTCAAGCCTGATACCATGAAATCTGCAATAATTCTCAAAAGGACCCCTGTACTTGCCACCATTATCTGATCGAACACTCTTTAACTTTCTGCCAGTTTCTCTTTCAACACTGACATGAAATTCTTTGAAGATATTGAGTACCTGGTCTTTAGATTTCAAAGCAAAAGCCCAAACTTTTCTAGAATGATTATCAATAAATGTAACAAAATAAAGAGCACCTCCATGAGTTCGAATATCTAGAACATGTCTAACATATTTGAGTATCAATTTGCTCCCAGTACTGGTCTCTAAACAAATATCTCCAATACTCACAATCTTGGATGTACCATTGTTTCCCATTCTAACATTGCCAAAATCACCAGTAGTGTAGGATATGAAGAAATCACCATGAGAAGTAACATGGAATGAAGCACCAGAGTCAATTACCCAGTTAATGTCTTGAGCTACAAGACTAACACATCCGTCATCACAAACAATAGTGATATCACCTTCAGCAGTAACTGTATTGGTCTCTTTTTCATTTTTCTTCCTTTCATTCTGTTCTCGCTTCCAAAACCTACACTCTTTCTTCATATGACTTGGCCTATTGTAGTGGAAACACCTGATATTTCTTCTAGACTTGGATCTTCCTCTGTAACCATGTGGATTTCTACTGTGACTTCTTCCATGTCTTTCCTGCTTTTCAGTAACAAGTGCACCAGAAGAAGATTCTCCATGTTCTTTCCTTCTGGCATCTTCATTCAGTAAACTATCTTTAACTATGTCTATAGTTTGAGTCCCCTCTAGCGTGGAGTTACAAATTGTCATCACATACGTTTCCCAACTTTCTGGTAAAGAGCTGAGAAGTAGCAATCCCTATATTTCATGATCTATATTCATTTTCATAGTAACCAACTTATTTGCAAGACTCTGAAATAGGCTTATGTGCTCAACAATGTTGCCACCATCTTTATAATTCAAATTAACAAGTCTTCTTAGGAGAAATTCTATTTCCCATTGTCTTTTTCGCAAACAGATTTTCTAACCTTTGCCAAACAATATCAGTTCTGGTTTCATCAGAAATATGCTCATGCAAATTTATATCTATCCATCTTCTAATATAAGCAATAGCTTTCCTGTGTTGGATCTCTCATTCCTCCTCTTCCATAGTAGAGAGTTTTTCTTTAACTTTGATGGGCTTATACAAATCTTTGCAATAGAGTAAGTCTTCCATTATATGCCTCCAATTGAAATAATTTGATGAGTTCAATTTAATCATATCATCTGATTCTTCCATTTCAATCACACAAGAAAATTAGTAGCAAATAACAACCTGTTGCTCTGATACCACTTGTTGGGAAAAACCTGTTAATACGAAATAATTATTTTCTCTCTTTGTATATCAAAATGGGTTCCTTATCAAAAATACCAACTTGATATTATAAGTAAATATTAACCAGAATAATATAAATAGCAAAACAACTGATCAATCACAAGTAAGACCGAATTTTTATCGTGGAAAACCCAATGCGGGAAAAACCACGGGACCGTAGTCCACTTCAAACTTCCACTATCACCAATAATGATAATAAGTTTACAATAGGTCTTCTCTAAAATAACAAGAGGATCATAATAACATCAAGATCATATATCTTGGCTCAACAATAGTGCGTCATCATTATATAGATGGATCTCATCTAAGAAAAATTATAGATTTCACCAAGTAGGTATGGCAGGAAAGCATTTTAGAAAGGATAAACCACAGATCGGCACCATTAGGATTTAGAGTTTACTGCAAGGATTCTTTACGTCAAATTTGGGCCAAAACTGATGAAGGCCACTGATCGTCAAGCAGGAAACTCAGTATCCTAATTTTTCTCTCTCCTCTTTCTCTCACTACGCCACCACACGATGCACACACAAAAACCCTTTCTCTGCCCACACCGCTTTGCAGTAACTATACGCACCATTTTTTTTTTCTTTTCCCTTTTTTTTTAAATTAATTGATTTGGGCTCAAAAGCCCAATTATCTGGTCCAAGCCCACCTATGGGCTAGACCCAACACTTCTGTAGCTGCCTGGTATCCTCGGCTGCCTCCTTCGATGTAGATCTTGTCGTTGCCGACTTAGTTGGTGTCCTCGGATGCCTCCTTCAATGCAGATCCATCCGCTGGAGGTACCCAATTACCAAACGTGCGTTGGGCCCTATCTGCACCGCCGCGTCTACTCCACCTCTTGACGTAGCAGAGGAGCTCGAGCGACCCAGCGATAATCCCTCTACACTCCTCACTGTAAGAACTGCAGATCTGTGACAAATAACAGTTGAATCCTCCCAGACTACAGTGATCGCTATGGCATTCTCTCCACTTCTCCTCGGTGCCGCATTCTCATCCCTATCCAAAGAGAAGCCAAAACCATCACTAAAAGGAGAATTGAATCTTGAGTTCGCAGGTGCACTAAAGAAGACGATGGCGATGACACGCTTAGCTACCCCTACGATTGTTCCCTGGGAACTGTATTGCAACAGTTCTCTACAGCACTGCAGCGGAGCAGCAGCAATCCTCTACCTGGCATTGCAACGGAGTGATTAATCCCATCCCGATTGCTGTGACATGCACCGCTCGCAACAGAATAACCCATTGGAACTTGTACCATCGAGCTGACGTCGAGAACCCCCTCTCCTCTGCCACAAAACATCGTCGCTTTCTCTCCTCGTGACGACTTCTCACGACATCACTGCCATCTAGCTCCCAGAGCCCTTCTGTCGGTGGAGCCACTGGTTCTACAAGAACTAGAGATCCTAATTGGATCGCTGCATTCTTCTCCACCTCGTCGAGCAGTGTCCAGAATTGGTTGCAGCATTTGAAGACGACTATGAATCGCTTCCTCTCCGGCCTGACGTACACCGTGGCATTTGAAGCCACAGAACTACATATCTCTTATAAATTTGTGATAAGAACTGCATATTGGTTAATTATACTACTGTAGCTCTCCTCAGTAGATCTCTCAAGAGAAAGGACTCCATCACCCTTCCGACCATCGAATTTAGTTGAACGCTATGATCTGCATCGACCGTAGCCATCATCGCCTATTGCCTACTGCTATCTCGCCGTCAACGGAGTTCCACGCTATACTGTTCTATCACAAACTCTAAGCCCTCGAATCAGTATACTCAGAATGTCTTCATCATCTACTTCTGATGTTCCCGTTATTGTTTCTACAGGAAATCATAGTGCTTCTCCATATACAGGACTTATCTCTATTAATGCTGTCACGCTAATCCATTTCAAGTTATCAAAAGGCAGCAACTATGCATCTTGGCGAGCACAGTTTTCTAATCTCCTATTTGGATATGACTTATTAGGCTACATCGATGGCTCTCTCAACTGTCCATCAGCAATGATGAACATCCTCGAAGAACCCAGTCTAGTATCAAATCTAACTCATAAACTATGGTTATGTTAAGACCGTCTCATCCTCCAAGATATTCAAGCTTCAATTGCTGGATTCATGGCACCATTGATATCTTCGTGTGCAACTGCTGCAGAAGCTTGGTGCAAGTTGCAAACAACCTTGGCAAATCGTTCGCGTACTCATAAGCTTAGCCTTCTATCTAGTTTAATGAAAACAAAACAAGAGGGAAGTACCATTGTTGATTCTCTACAAAATATTAAAGTTATCATCGATGACTTGGCTTTGATAGGTCATTCCCTCTGTGATAAAGAAGTGATAATCCATACACTAAATGGCCTAGAAGATGAGTACAAAGAATTGGCAACCGTAATTCGAGCACGCAACTCACCGATGTCATTCGAAGAACTCTATGATAAGTTGACTGACTATGAGACGTACTTGAAGGGCGAGGACAAGTTAGTTGGACCAACCATTATAGCTTAAGTTAGTCAAAGGTCCAAGAAAAGGAGCAACCAGTTCAAGAAGAATATTAACAAATGTTTAGCCAAGATGACTCCTGACCCTATGAGTCCCAACCAAACCCCCTTCACTCCACCTCATCAATATTTCTATCAAGGTGGCAACTCCAATAACTATTAGCCTTAGCATCCTGACCTCATAACCCAACAACGAATTATCTACCAACTATGTGATAAAGTCAGACACTCTGTAAAAGTCTGTCGGTCTCGACCCAAACTCCCTGCTCCATCACGATGGCCTTAAGCGCATCTTATGACTACACCGGCTACAACTCAATCTAATTGGATTGTGGACTTTGGCGTCTCTCATCATATCACTTTTGATCTTCAGAACTTGTCTATCCACAATAACTATGGCGGTAATGAAGATATCATCATCAACGATGGTAAAACTATTCTTATTACTCATACTGGTTCCATAACGCTTAATTCACATAACACAAGTTTTACACTCGATGATATTCTGTGTGCACCTTACATTAAGCGAAACCTCATTTTTATTTTTCAATTCTGCAAACACAACAATACTTCTATTGAATTCTTTCCTGATTATTTTCTTGTCAAGGATTTGAACATGGGGGCATCCTTGGTCTAAGGCCAGAATAGAGGCAATATTTACGAATGACCGTCAGCTCCATAAATAACCCAGTCTACTATCTACTCTTCGGTTACAGCTGCTAGTCATATGTGCCCTACAAGCTAATCACATGAGTGATGGCACTTGTGACTTGATATGCACTTTATCTCTTTGCTTATTATTAGGCATTTTATCACTTTATTTTGCGTGTTACATATACTATAATGTCCTTGGATCTGTAAAATGGGAATCGGATCGTGATTAGATCACGATAATGAGATCGATTCACCTTTAAACACAGACCCTAAATTATCCTGGTTATAGGTTACTCGAGAAAGACATCGAGATAACTAGATAGACTAGTGTGCTGTATATCCGTTCATATGATGGAGATAGCTGGTCTCATAGCTACTCGTGTAGGGATACTAAGAGTACAGTACAGGTGCTCATTTGAGAATGAGTTCACTAATTGATCCGCCTACAGAATGCTAGATGGTTATTGATACCTCACGTCAGATAGCAATTCCGTAGTCCCAGTAGTGTAACTGGTCCTTAGACTTGAGACACCAAGGATGTCCTGTATGAGTACTCTACTCTTTGATACCGGACTTATAGGTTTGGAAAGTTTCAGATCTAATACAGTCGGTCACTGGGAGTAGTAGCCAACTTTACGAGGGCTATTGAGTGTCAATAGAGGATCATTCGCTCTCGGTATCATGAGAGGAATATCTCATGTATTTTTGCTCAAACAAATCCTTGGCCAAGGTTATTCAGATTGAGAGAGAAAGGGTTCTCCGAGAGAACCCGATAAGAGCAAGACTCGAGAAGAGACCGTATGAGCCTGACAGCACCATGCCCGGTATAGGGTCTCTGGGATATTAGATGGATGAGGAACTATAGATACATGATAACCGAGGACAGATAGATCCAAAGGATTGGATTCCCTGTATCGTCTGGGGGCCGTGGCGTAGTGGCTTGGATGCGTCCGATCGATGAGTTGGGTGAATTATTATAGAGATAATAATTCACTAAGTCAGAAGGAGTTCTGACAAGTATGACTCACAGCCAGCTCGATATTGGGCCTAGAGGGTCACACATATATGGTAGGTTTTACGACAAGTAGAGGTTCGGATATGAGATATCCATTGAACCCCCTATCTTATTAGATATCTATTAAGCCCCTGAATTATTGGATCCTGAGATGAGATCCAATAATTGCTAATAAGAGATTATTGGGTAGAGACCCACTAATCCAAGAGGCTTGGATAATTGGATGGAGATCCAATACCCAATAGGGCAAAAGATCCATTAGGGTTTTAAGGGGGCCTCTATAAATAGGAGGGAACCAAAGCTCTATAGGCTGAGGGTTTCTTTTGGTAGCCACCTCCTGTTCTCCTCTCCATAGAGAGAGAGGTGCATCGTCACAGTTCCTGTCGTGTGGATACCGCTAGAGAGGAGGACGCTTGACCTCCTTCATCCTCTCCCACAGATCTGCAGGAATTCAGCGATATACAATCTCCCTAGGTATCTTCTTTTACATGTGTAGTTTTGTGGATTTATTTTTGACACACCGATCTTCGCACAACGACGAAAACTTTCTATGGGAAATCTGGGGTTTTATTTTCTGTTCTTCCACTGCGCATGTGATGTCACTTCCCTTAAGGATTTCCTAATAGTGGTATCAAAGCCAGGTTGTTTGTGCGAAGATCGGATCTTCAACTACGTGTGTTGTGTTTTGGATCTGCTTTTGGCGCCAAAATCATTGGCGCAAAAGGGCCAGGAAGGGCAGCAACTATTGCTGCCCTTGCTGCGCTCTCGTCTTGGCGCGCAAGGTCGCTTGCGCACCTCTTACTGTGCCAACGGCGACTGCGGCCCGCCCATAGAAGCGCGCGGCGCCTGCACTGCACCCGTGCGAGGCACCGGTGCTAGGCGCCCGTGCCCACGGGCCAACGCCGCAGAGGCGCCGGCGTTGCGCCCGCGTGGCAACGGTGGCGCCGTCGCCCTCCTCGCACACAAGGGTCGCCGTCGGTAGGGTGGCGGCGGCCGCAGGCACAGTAAGGGTAAAGGATTAGGGTTTTAGGGCAAAAAATGGTTTTACCCCTTGGAATTTCAGAAATTCTAGATTTTATCCCTTTTGACAAAATTATCAAAATACCCTTTTGGTCGAATTACCAAAATACCCCTATAAATTTAAAAATTCCCTTTATATCCTTATTTTAGAAAAAAAATAAATATGTTAATTAAATAATTTAATTAACTATTATTTTCTTTATCTGGTAGTCCTATAAAATAACATATACATGTGATGTATGATGTTGACAGATGATCATGGACCTGTGATGTGATGTATGTACATGTGATTATTATTATTGGGGCCTGCAAGCCTCTATTCTTTTCTCATTTATTATCGAGCCTGCGTGTCTATAATTATGTTGTAATTATATGAGGAGGCGCAGTGGTAGCGTGACTCACGAGGCCGAGACGGACGATCCGACGCATGGAGATGCGTTGAGATGCCAATGGATCCGACGAAGCGAGATAGACGATCACAGGGCATAGAAATGCGTCGAAGTACACAGATCTTGATGTGAGTGATTGGGTCCACTGGCTCGGGCCTGATCACATTGGGATGTGGTCCATGATCATTTGGTGTGATTGCTCATGTGATGTGTGATTAGATATACACCTACTAGATATGTATATATATATATATATATTTGCATGCGATGTAGATATATATATTAAATATGTATGTGTGTGACACATTATGTTAGGAGACCAAATAAAAAATTCTCTCCATTAATAATATTAAGTCGGTAAACATGAGGTAATTAGATTGACCCACGTGGCCTTCCATCGTTATAGCTAGGAACCGATTTCCGGTGTAGGTTGAGTTGGTCGAGTCCCTCGAGACTCACCTATATCGCATCTCACTATCTTATCTACGACATAGAGATGTCACCGGTGACCTAAGAACATGGTATGCTTGGTTGAGTCCCTCGAGAGTATATCACCGAATCAGACTCATCATGTAACGATGGTGATGACTTAACTGAACATCATGGTTGATCGAGTCCCTCGAGGCCATAGTGGTTCAGAGGCCAAACAAGATGGGAATCATAAGGAGTTGTGATTGGCAAGAGTTGCCCACCTTTACGGGCTTAACGTGATTGGTCGAGTCCCTCGAGGTTATGTTAAAACGTCGATTGGATCCTGACCCCCATTAGAGATCCGTCGGGGGTCTCCGATTCACATACCGGAGGGTGTTGTGTCTCATGAAAAATTAGTGGGAGTACATTAAGATAGAAGTCCTTATCTTAACTATTTAATTTTTGCAAAGTCTGCATGTTATTTATTTTTGCTACATCTTTAATTTCAGAAAATATCGCTTTCAAATCCTTTACGTGGCATACTTGATGCCAACCGCCTCACTGGTCCAAATTATATGGATTGGCTTCGCAATCTGAGAATCATTCTCACAGCGGAGAAAATCACATGTCCTTGATACAATGATCCTTACGCCCGATGAAGGGGCAAGTGAGGATGAGATCACTCGTTATGTGAAGTACTTAGATGATTCCACTCTTACTCAGTGTTATATGTTGGCCTCTATGACTACTGAGTTACAGAGACAGCATGAAAATATAGATGCTAATTCCATACTCATGCATCTCCATAAACTGTTTGAGGAACAGGGAAGAACTCAGCGATATGAGATATCAAAGAGTCTTTTTTGTGCCAGGATGACTGAGGGGATACCGGTTCAGAACCATGTCCTTAAGATGATTGAGTGGATCGAAAAACTCATAGGTCTAGGAATGGTCCTAGAGGATAACCTGTGTGTGGATCTTGTGCTTCAGTCCCTACTAGATTCTTTTTCTCAGTTCATAATAAATTTTAATATGAACAAACTTGAGGTGACCCTCCCAGAGCTCTTCAATATGTTGAGAGAAGCAGAGAGCACCATTAAAAAAGAGAAGCCAGTTCTCTATGCTGGTGAGACCAGAAAAAAAAGGAAGGCTGAGAAGACCCTTAAGAAGGGCAAGGGTAAGGGCAAAATGGGTAAGGCAAAGGTTGCCAAGAAAGACCCAACAAAGGACAAAGGCCAGTACTTTCACTGCGGTAAAGATGGGCACTGGAAGAGGAACTGCAAAGAGTACCTACAAAGAGAGCGAAACAGAAGCTTGCAGAAACTTTAGATACATTCATGATCAGTCTTCATTTGTTATAATCTTTTAATAACACATGAGTATTGGATACGGGGAGTGCTTATCATATTTGCAATTCGTTGCAGATTCTGGCAGGACCTAGGAGATTGAACAAAGGCGAGATGGACCTTAAGATGGGCAATGGAGCAAAGGTTGCTATAGTGGCTATTAGCAAGGTCATATTATATCTGCCTAGCAGAGCTATTTTTGCATTAGATGTATACTATTATGTTCCTTCTATTATCAAAAATATTATTTCCATTTCATGTTTGATAGTTAGTGGATATAAATTAGTTTTTGAGAATAATGGTTGTTCAATAATATTAGATGATCAGATCACGAGAGGAACATTGTATAATGGTTTATTTA
Organism: Musa beccarii; assembly: GCA_024322285.1. Classification (NCBI taxonomy): domain Eukaryota; kingdom Viridiplantae; phylum Streptophyta; class Magnoliopsida; order Zingiberales; family Musaceae; genus Musa; species Musa beccarii. The sequence goes on along the minus strand of CM044401.1, from coordinate 35,065,960 downwards.
TGCTAGATACAGCTCCATATATCATGAGTGTAAGTCTAAGAGAAAACGAGAAGAGGTGAACAATGTATATCTTTGGCATTGTAGGCTAGGTCACATCCACAAGGGAAGGATTCAAAAGTTGCTAAAAGATGGATATCTAGATCCATTTGACTATGAGTCATATGCGACATGTGAACCTTGCCTTCTGGGAAAGATGACCAACTCTCCATTTAGTGGAACTAGAGAGAAAGCTACTGAGTTACTAGAACTCATACATAGTGATGTATTCGGTCCCATGTCGACTCATGCCATAGATGGTTACTCCTACTTCATTACTTTCACTAATGATTTCTCAAGATACGGACATGTGTACTTGATGAAGTACAAGTCTGAAGCTTTTGAGAAATTCAGGAAATATAAAAATGAAGTGGAGTACCAAACAGGAAAGAGTATTAAAACCCTTCGATCAGATTGAGGAGGTGAGTACTTGAGTACAAAGTTCACCCAGTTCCTCAAAGACTATAGGATCTTATCCCAATGGACACCTCCTTATACACCACAGCTTAATGATGTATCAGAAGGGAGGAATCGCACACTATTAGACATGGTGCGTTCCATTATGTGTTTCACCGACCTACCCATCTCATTCTGGGGATATGCCCTAGAGATCGCAACTTACCTTTTGAACAGAATTCCAACCAAGTCAGTGATGTCTACTCCATATGAGATATGGAATGGGAAGATGCCTGATCTTAAGATCGTTAAGATTTGGGGCTGCCCTGCCCACGTTAAGAGACACAACCTTGACAAGTTAGAATCTAAGACGGAACGGTGCAAGTTCGTGGGATACCCCAAGGAAATTTGTGGGTATTATTTCTATCACCCTGAAGACCAAAAGGTCTTTATAGCCAAGAGAGCAGTGTTCCTTGAGAAGGAACACATTCTTGGTAGAGACAGTGGGAGCATGATAGAATTGAGTGAGGTTGGAGAACCTAGCTCAACCATCATTCCACAGCCAGAGTCTGTTTAGATACCTAACACACAAGTTCCAACTTTACATAGGTCTGATAGAGTATCTCATCCTCCTGAGAGATATGTAAGACATATCAGAAGAGAGGATGTTGAGGATATTGATCCTCAGACCTACGAGGAGGCTATTATGAGCATAGACTCCGGGAAATGACAAGAAGCCATGAATTCAGAAATGGATTTCATGTACTCCAACAAGGTTTGAAACCTAGTTAATGCACCCGAGGGTAATGTACCCATTGGCTGCAAGTGGATCTTCAAAAAGAAGATTGGAGTATATGAAAAGGTAGAGACCTATCAAGCAAGGCTAGTGGCTAAGGGGTATCGTCAAAGGTAAGGTGTTGACTATGACGAAACTTTCTCACCTATAGCCATACTAAAATCCATTTGAATTCTATTGGCTATTGCAGCACACTATGATTATGAGATCTAGCAGATGAACGTCAAAACCGCATTCCTCAATGGTAACCTCGAGGAAGAGGTGTATATGATACAGCCTGAGGGATTCGTGTCCAGGGATAACCCAGATAAGGTGTGTAGGTTGCTTAGGTCAATTTATGGATTAAAGTAAGCTTCCCAAAGTTGGAACATAAGATTTGATGAGACGATCAGATTTTATGACTTTGTTAAGAACGAAGATGAGCCTTGTATGTATAGGAAAGTAAGTGGGAGTACTATCACCTTTTTTGGTATTATATGTGGATGACATCCTGATCATTGAGAATGATATAGGAATGCTCTCCACAGTAAAGACTTGGTTATCTAGGCACTTTTCCATGAAGGACTTAGGGGAAGCATCCTACATATTGGGGATACAGATCTATAGAGATAGATCCAAGAGGATGCTTGGCTTGTCCCAGTCCAGGTACATAGGCACCATTGTCAAAAGGTTTGGCATGAAAAATTTAAAGAGAGGTCTCATACCAATGAGACATGGAATATCACTTTCTAGGAGTATGTCCCCAAAGACTTCTAAAGAAAGGACACATATGGATATGATACCATATGCATCAGCGATAGGATCTATCATGTATGCTATGCTATGTACTAGGCCTGATATAGCGCATGCTTTGAGTGTTACGAGCAGATATCAGGCAGATCCAAGCTTGGAGCACTAGAAAGCAGTAAAATGTATCCTTAAGTACTTGAGAAGGACTAAGGATCTTTTACTAGTATATGGAGGTAGTAGCCTCAGGGTTAAGGGCTACACGGACTCGAGCTTCTAATCTGATGTCGATGATAGCAAGTCTAATTCAGGGTATGTGTTCACCCTAAATGGAGGAGCAATATGCTGGAAGAGTTCCAAGCAAGACGCTACTACTGACTCAACCATAGAGGCGGAATACATTACTGCGACAAAGGCAGCAAAGGAGGGAGTCTGGATGAAGAAGTTCATCACAGACCCAGGAGTCGTCTTGAGTAACGAGTAGTCGATTCCCTTAAATTGCGACAAATACGGGGTGATTACTCAAATAAGGGAACCCGGGTCTCATCAGAAGTGTTCTGAGAAGGTTCTAACTTATTAGAGAGATCATGGCCCGAAGAGATGTAGTAGTGGAAAGAGTTACAACCGAAGATAATATTGCAGATCCACTAACAAAGCCATTGACTCAGATTGTCTTTGAGCGTCACAGAGGTCAGATGGGGATCAGACATGTTGGTGATTGGCTTTAGGTCAAGTGGGAGATTGCTAGTCATATGTGCCCTACAAGCCAATCACATGAGTGATGGCACTTGTGACTTGATATGCACTTTATCTCTTTGCTTATTATTAGGCATTTTATCACTGTATCTTATGTGTTGCATATACTGTGATGTTCTTGGATCTGTGTAATGGGAATTAGATCATGATGAGATCACGATAATGAGACTGATTCACCTTTAAACATATATCCTAAATTATCTTGGTCATAAGTTACTCGAGAAGAACATCGAGATAACCGGATAGACTGGTATGCTATATACTCATTCATATGATGGAGGTAGCTGGTCTCATAGCTACTCATATGGGGATACTAAGGGTACAATACAGGTGCTCATTGGAGAATGAGTTCATTGATTAATCCACCTACGGAATGCTAGATGGTTATTGATACCTCACGTTAGACAGCGATTCCATAGTCCCAGTAGTGTATCTGGTCCTTAGACTTGAGACACCAAGGATGTCCTGTATGAGTACTCTACTCTTTGATACCGGACTTATAGTTTGGAAAGTTTCAGATCTAGTACAGCCGGTCATTGGGAGTGGTAGTCAACCTTACGAGGGCTATTGAGTGTCAATAGAGGATCATCCGCTCTTGGTATCATGAGAGGAATATCTCATGTGTTCTTGCTCGAACAAATCATTGGCCAAGGTTATTCGGATTGAGAGAAAAAGGATTCTCTAGGAGAATCCAACAAGAGCAAAACTCGAGGAGAGACCGTATGAGCCTGACAGCACCATGCCCGATATAAGGTCTTTGGGATATTAGATGGATGAGGGACTATAGATACATGGTAACTTAGGATAGATAGGTCCAAAGGATTGGATTCCCCTGTATCGTCTGGGGGTCGCGGCATAGTGACCTAGTACGTCCGTAATCAATGAGTTGGGTGAATTATTATAGAGATAATAATTCACTAAGTCAGAAGGAGTTCTGACAAGTATGACTCACGGCTAGCTCGATATTGGGCCTAGAGGGTCACACACATATCGTAGGTGTTGTGACGAGTAGAGGTTCGGATATGAGATATCCGCTAAACCCCCTATCTTATTGGATATCCATTAAGCCCCTGAATTATTGGATATCCATTAAGCCCCTGAATTATTGGATCCTGAGATGAGATCCAATAATTGCCAATAAGAGATTATTGGGTAGAGACCCACTAATCCAAGAGGCTTGGGTAATTGGATGGAGATTCAATACCCAATAGGGCAAAAGATCCATTAGGATTTTAAGGGGGCCTCTATAAATAGGAGGGAACCAAAGCTCTATAGGCTGAGGGTTTCTTTTGGTAGCCACCTCCTGTTCTCCTCTCCACACAGAGAGAGGTGCATCGTCGCAGTTCCTATCGTGTGGATACCGCTAGAGAGGAGGACGCTTGACCTCCTTTATCGTCTCCTACAGATCTGTAGGAATTTAGGGATATACGATCTCCCTAGGTATCTTCTTTTACACGTATAGTTTTGTGGATTTGTTTTTGACGCACCGATCTTCGCACGATGACGGAAACTTTCTACAGAAAATCTGGGGTTTTGTTTTCTGTTCTTCCACTGCGCATGTGATGTCGCTCCCCTTATGGATTTCCCAACAGCAGCTTCAATTGATGTGTGGCATCGTCGTCTTGGTCACCCCTCGTCCCTTATCCAGCAAAAATTGATTTCTCGTTATTCTCTTTCTAGTTTCAAATCAAGTAACTTAATAACTCATTGCGATGCTTGTCTTAGCAATAAAAGCAATAGACAACCCTTTGGTACATCTTTCATATCTTGTTCTAAACTATTTGAAATTATTTATGTAGATGTTTAAGGCCTTGCTCCCACCATTTCTTTTGATAAATTTAGATTTTATGTCATTTTTATATATTATTTTACTAAGTACATATGGTTGTACCCTTTTCACTATAAATATGAAGTTTTTACAGTCTTTACCAACTTTAAAAAGTTGGTTGAGAACTACTTTCAGTCAACAATAAAAATAGTCTACTCTGATGGTGGAGGTGAATATCAAGCCTTGACATCTTGTCTTTCAGCTTGTGGTATACAATACCTCAACTTACCCTCACATACTCCTCAACTAGTTGGCTCTGCTAAACGCAAACATCGATATATAATTGAAACAGGTCTCACACTTCTACATCAGGCCTCTATGCTTCCAGCCTTCTGGTTAGCAGTCTTTCAAACTGTAATCTATCTTATTAATCGTATGCTTACTCCAGTCTTATATTATCATCCTCATTTGAAATGTTATTTCACAAATCTCTAAATCTTTAGAAATTTAAAGTATTTGGATGTCTATGTTATCCATGGTTACTTCCCTATACCTCCCATAAGATATCATCAAGATCTAAGCTTTGTGTCTTCATAGGATACCCCCTTGAACATAACGTCTTTAGATGCTACAACCCTCAAACCCGATAAGTTTTTGTATCACTTCACGTTATTTTTGTAGAGTCTACCTTTCCTTTCCACACCCATAAGTCTAATGTTGTGCAAGCCACTTCGTCAAACATTCATCATTAGAGTATACTTTCGACCCTATCAGATGAGACCCCCATGACAATGTTCAATTCTTCTCCTCAGGATCCCCAATCCACTATTACTCTAGTTCAGCAACTCTGTATTCCTTCTATTACTTCTCTACCCTCTACTTCTCAAGTTTTTCCTATTAATGAGGCCTCACATTCAGAAACACAATCATTGTCTTTGCCTCCTCCTAGACCCAATGACACTGAAATACCTCAACCTGACCCAGCCCGTGTCAATGACTCTCCACCACCTCTATCAACAACACAACCTCACAATCCCATAGCCTCCGAACATCCAATGACAACACGCTCTAAGAGCGATATTTTTAAACCATGTCAAATCCTTAACTTACATACTATCACAGAATCCTCACTTAAGACCACTGAGCCCACAACATTCACTCAAGCCCAAAAATCTCCACATTGGCATAAAGTCATATGTGAAGAATATGATGCCCTTCTCCATAACTCAACATGGTACCCTTTCACCACACATAAAATATCATCGGGTGTAAATGGGTCTTTCGAATTAAGTAGAACCCCGATGGATCCATTGCCAGATATAAAGCACGGCTAGTCGCCAAAGGGTTTCATCAACGACATGGTGTTGATTTCACTGAGACATTCAGTCCCATGGTTAAACCCACAATAATCCGACTTATCTTAAGTTTAGCCATCATTAAAGGCTGGCAGTTACGATAATTGGATGTTAACAATGCCTTTTTACAGAGGACTCTAATTGAAGATGTCTTTATGTAGCAACATCCTGGTTTTCTCAATCCTTAGTATCTAAGGCATATTTGCAAACTACAAAAAACTATTTATGGACTTTATTAGACTCCAAGAGCTTGGTACAATAAACTTGGCTCATTTTTTACTTCAACTAGCTTTATCAACTCCAAGTCTGATACATCGTTATTTCTATGACGGACAAAATGAAGGCACAATATATCTTCTGGTGTATGCAGATAACATTATTGTTATGAGTAATAACCCTATAGAGATCCAAGCATTCATCAAGCAATTAGCAGATCGATTCTTCCTTAAAGATCTAGACACCTTGAGTTACTTTTTGAGTATAGAAGTAACATATATATCTTTAGATCTCTTCCTGTCACAAAGAAAATACATTCAAGATTTATTATCGAAGACAAATATGTAAAACACAAAAGAAGTTACAACACCTCTCTCTACTACTGAATCACTCAAATTATGTGTGGCAGTCCTACTACGAAACCTGCTCAATATCGCCAAGTAGTTGGCTCCTTACAATACTTAGCTCTCACCCATCTAGATGTCTCATTTGCAGTCAATAAGTTATCACAATTTATGTATCGGCCATCCACCATGCATTGGTCTGTAGTCAAATAAATCTTGCGATATCTTAAAGGGACTCTCAATCGTGGTTTCTTTCTTAACAAACACTCTCCATTACATCTCCATGCTTTTGCCGATGCTGATTGGGTAGGAAACTTCGATGATAAAATATCTACGTTAGGATATATTATCTTCATTGGAGCTAATCTAATTAGTTGGAGTTCTAAGAAATAAAATATAATTACATGGTCAACAACTGAAGCTGAATACCGTGTCATCGCCACTACTGTTGCAGAACTCAATTGGGTCACGAATCTACTTAACGAACTCAACATCAACTCCTACAATCTACTGTGATAATGTCGGAGCTATCTACCTATGCGTCAATTCAGTGTTCCACTCCTGCATGAAATATATTGTCATCGACTTCCACTTCGTGCAAGATCAAGTTATCCAATATCAACTACGTGTTTCTCACGTACACACGACTGATCAACTAGTAGACTCATTCACGAAGCCTTTTATCTGTAAAGTGTTTTCATTATATCGATCCAAGATTGACGTCCTTGACAGGAGCACTATCTTGCGGGGGCATGATAGTAGATAAGATTTTCTCAAACTGTCTGAGAAAATCTCACTGTATTGTTGAGAAAAATCCTTCCTCCTAAACCTGTATAAATAGGTTTTGTACTCTACAATCTGCAATAAGTTTACATTTCTATTCTATCAGTTGGGCGAATGTATCAGATCATGCGATCTATCCATAGCTTTCAGATATGCAATCAAATCTAATGTTCCTATTCAATAACTTTGTTTTCTTCCCGGATAAACAATGGACTTTCGGATATCAAATCTAATGTTCCGCTTCGATATCATTAGCTTTCAAATGAATAATGGACTTTGATGATGACACACACAAATGGTTCTACTGTTGTTGTTATGACCAAGTATGAAGCAGTACTAGCATAGTAGTGATGTTGATGGGTAGCGGCCGAGCGAGATTCCAAGAGAATCCATTTGGTGTGCTGGCACCTTTGAATCCGCAAAAATAATACCATCATGACACCTTTTTTCTTGGACAAAAGACAAATGGCATGTATTAAGATTCTTTTTGAGCGTGGCTGCTGGATGTAACGATCGAGACGTTGGGGCCATCGGCAAATCGTATCACTGACTTAGAAATTTTAGACACAAATATGGATTAAAGAAGAAATTTGTGATATGGAATCGAGTGAATCTTCCTCAGGCCACTCTTGTATAAAAGAAAAATCCCTTGATTTATGTTGCATGTGATGGGCTGAACCCTCTACCATCCATACGAAGAAGAGTGCTGGAATGTATAAATCAATAAATGAGAGAAAATATGAAAAATATATAGCAATAAATCATATGTCTCATCGACTAGGTTGACCTTTGGGATGTAATAATATAAAAGAAAGAATTAGGTGAACTGGTTCATTTATTATGTATTTATTTCATTATTATTATATTTTCATGCCCACCTTTTAAATTCCCATCCAACCAAGGTGTGCATGGGACGTGATGCGCAAGTAATTGGGATGATTAGAAACGAGTCGGATATGGGATTAAGTTTGTGGTCCAACAATCTTATGGTAAGGTGGACGCACGAGAGACTTGGTAGCGCTGAAAGTAAACGTTGGAGCTCTCCATTGCACCAAGAAAGATTATAAGATGGGGGGCGTAACCCATATGCAGATTCTGCTCCCGAAACTCGAGCATTCGATGTTACGTCGTCAAATAAAATGAAGATAACGATTACAGAGTTAGCTGAGGGAATCAATGATGAACGCCGTGGGGATGGTGGAATCGATGGAGAACACAACGAGGTAGGAACTAAACTGCTAACAAATATTGTTCTATTTGTTTATTCCACCAAGGCGGAAGATAATATACACCACATTTGTGCTCTTTATATATATTCCAAGCACATGATCATGTCGAATTCTTAGCAGTGACCCGGCTGCTTCACAGATCACATTACGTACCAGCATGGGGCTCTCATGCTTTTCGTTTATCGAAATTTAGAACATCCATCAATCTTCTCAGAAAAAGAGAGAAGTGCAGTCTTTGATAGTTCATTTCTATTATTGGTTCGGTAGCCAGCCATCGGAAGAGTTACTCGGACGTCATATGATTTAGATGACAGAATGTAAGGATGGTGTGTGTTGGTCCACAGCCACAGCATCGTGTGTGGCACTCGTTGGAACGAAAAATGAATCGGTTCGTAGGTTCTAAATCGAATAGACATTAGATTTAGACAATTCGATCATGTCTTCTGATTTTTAAAAATCGAAACGGGTGGTTCTTAAATTGAACTGTTGATTTCAATTTGAATAGATGATTCAAAATTTGTAGAAATATTTTTATTTTAAAATTATAAATTTTTATTTTAAATTATTTTAATTAAAAAAATAAAAAAATCAATGGTTAAAATAAAAATCAGAACCATCCATTCTGGTTCTGATTAAGAAATAATTTTTTTCTGAAATGATTATGTTCATTTTTAATCCCAAAGTTTAAGAATTAAAACCATCGTGATTAGATATAATTGTGCATGTTGGGAAATCTTATATCGATATCTCATGTATAACGGAAAATAAAAATAAAATTTGATTTTTCAAAGTTAAGTACTTGATTGTTATGTAACAATTGGTGCAAGAGAAAATCATAAAATAAAAAATCATACGTATTATATAAGATATATTACCTAAGAATATCATATATCCTTGAAATTTCTAGATATGATAGAGAGGACGAAAGAGAACTCGCGTGCTCCTCTATAGTAGTGATCCACACAGTAGACATGATGACGATGCTCCTCATATCGATGCGGGATCTCTCTCTCTCTCTCCATGTATATTGTAAGGCTATCACAGCCAAGGTGTATGTAGCTTCACCCTTAATGGGTTTTACCCTTATTGGGTATTGTATCTCTATTCAATTACCCAATCTTATTATATCTATAGGAACCAAAAATAGGAGCTCCGCGAATATCTAATATTCGCATCTCTACTCTTCACAATATCTACCATATGTATGCGATCCTCTAGGCCCGATACCGAGCTAGCCATGAGTTGCTTCTATAAAAACTTTTGAGATATAATGTATTATCATTTCTATAATAATTCACTTGACTCATTAACTATAGACATACTATGCAACTATGCCATAGTTTCCAAATGTTACATGAGTTCTAATCCATCGAACCCGTCTGTCTATAGTTACCATGTATCTATAGTCCCTCATCCATCTAATATTCTAGAGACTATATATTGAGTATAGTAACATCAAATCCATATAGAATATTATCTGAGTCTCGCTCTAATCAGATTATTCCAAAGAACTCATTCTCTCTTAATCTGAATGACCTTGACTAGAGATTTTGATATTTAATTACCTTCGTAAGGTTGACTGTCATTCCTAATAATTGGTTGTATTAGATCTAGAACTTCCAGACTTATAAATTCAGTATCAAAAAATGAAGTACTCATATAAGACATCCTTAGTGTCTCAAGACTAAAGACTAGATACACAACTAGGACTACGAAATCACTGTTTAACATCACGTATCATTTGTTAGGATTGTAATCGATAAAGCATAGTTTGCGTCTTCGTCTTTAGATGTACTCGATTTGTCCTTGAGTTATTTCTTTTTCTTTGGCACTTTCTTCTTTTTAAGTTTATTTTTATTTTTAATTTCTTATTTTATGAATTTTTAAATTTTATAGTAATAAGTTTAAGGTCATCATCATCATCACTTGAGTTATCACTCAAGTGATCATCTATAATTCGAAGTGTCAAATCCTTCATGTTCTTTAAAAAGTGGTTCGCATATTCATCATGTTCTAAGCATGTTATCTCATAGGTCATTAATGATCCGATAAGTTCTTCAATAGAAAAATTATTCAAATATTTTGTCTCTTGTATAGATGTTCCTTTCGGATCCCAACTTTTTGGAAGGGATCTTAAAATCTTGTTTACAAGTTCAAAATTAGAAAAATATTTACTAAGACTTTTTAAACTATTGACAACATCCATAAAATGGGTATATATGTCACCAATAGTTTTACTTGGTATCATTCGAAACAATTCAAAATCATACATCAAAAGATTTATTTTAGAATCTTTAACTTACTAGTGCTTTCGTGAGTGATTTCGAAGTGTATGTCAAATGTCATGTGTAGTTTTATAAATCGAAATCTGATTAAACTCATTTTTATCCAATGCACAAAATAAGGCATTCACAGTCTTTGCATTTAACAAAAATAATTTTTTTCTCAAAATCATTCCATTCATTCCTAGGTTTAGAGGGTGTTTGAAAATCATTTTCAACGATATTCCATAGATTTAAATCCAAGGAAAGCAAAAAAACTCTCATTCGAGTTTTCCAACAAGTGTAGTCTGTTCCATTGAACATGGAAGGATGAACGATAGAAAAACCCTCTTGAAAGTCGAAAATAGTCATTTATATTAGGTGTTAATCTAAATAAGAAATACCGTAGCTCCAATACTAACTGTTAGGATCGTAGTCGGCACTAAGAGGGGAGTGGGGGTGAATTAGTACAGTGATAAAAACGTCGATGTTTTAGAAAATTCGTTTCGATTCAAATATTTTATTTCGATGAAAGCCATATCAGAAACCCTTTAACTTAAAGATGTACGTAATGAGTGAGGGCAATGAGCAAATAAAGTAATTTATAATATTAATAAAAAGTAGAATAGAAATTACAAACCGATTTATAGTGGTTTGGTCATTCGACCTACATCCACTCTCAATTCCTCCTTCATCGAGGCCACCGACTTTTACTAGTAATCTTCTTTCAAATGGGCGAAGACTAACTACCTTTACAACCCTCTTCTCCTTTTTATAGGTTTAGGAGAATAACCTTTACAAGCACTTACTCCTTTCTTAAACTTAAAACAACTTGAGGCTAAAGGAGGGACATTCTTAGAGGATTACAACAGTATTTTTCCACTATTAGTTTTTTGTGCTTGTGTGTCTAACCAGGGATAAGAGGGGTATTTATAGGCTCCAAATGGATTCAAACTTAAAGCCAAAACCAGTCTCATCCCGGGTCTTCCGGGTATTAGCGGTACCACCACCCAAGCTTTCTGACACTGAGCGGTATTACCGTCGGACACAGCCTTGGAGACTATGTCTTAGAGACTGAGCCACCGACAATTCTACCATCTATTTTAACGATGTCATCGCTTGACCTACTTCTTGGGTCACTGTTTGGGCTTTTTACTTGGCCCAACATAGCACAAACTTAGGCTCAATTAGCCCCTAATTGAGTTAGCCCGATTCTAACCTAATTACACCTAAAATCTACTTCGATCTAGACAATTATGATAAAGCATGAATCAATTTATTTGGTATGTCATTGGTCTATCAGCACTTCGTTCGATTCTTTGGCACATCGTCTTCTTTATGACATATTGCCCAATCGGCCAATTATCCTATGCAACTATGATCTCCTTAGCGTAATTATGCTCTTCTTGCCTTGATGCCCGAACTCATCGTCCAAAGCCTTCTGCCAATATATCGACTGATCCTTCAGCTCGATGTCCAATCTTCTGACATATTCTCCTCCGGCCCAACTTTTGATTCTTCCTACTTTAATTATCTATTCTTAATCGAAGCTACCTACGTCAATTAAAATACAGATTAAATCATAAACACTATCAATTGATTTCATCATCAAAATCCAAGATTCAACATCATTAACCATCCAGTATTCTATAAGTGAATCAATTAGTGAACTCATTAACCATCCAGTATTCTATAAGTGAATCAATTAATGAACTTATTCTCCAATAAGCACATGCACTATATCTTTGGTGTCCCCACATGGATGACTATAAGATCAATCGTCTCCATCATATGGACGAGTATACAGTGCACTGATTTATTCGGTTATCTCGATGTCTCTCTCTTATAACCTATGACCAGGATGATTTATGATCTATGTTTAATGATAAATTAGTCTCATTATCGTGATCTTATCATAATCTGATTCTCATTACATAGATCCAAGGACATCACAATATACATCCATATGATATATAATATAAGAACATATCAATAATAATAAATAAAAGGATTATCGCTACGTGTCATAGGTGTCATTATTCACATAATTAGCCTATAGAGCACCTATAACCAACAATACAATAAAAAAAGCGATCTTTCGAAGAAAATTGTGATGAAAGTTTGACATGGATAGATGCAGCAAACCAAAAGGGAGATACCTTCGTCTATTTACAACAAGAAAGAATAATACATGGTGAGTAATCTATACATACATGCATATATATATTTATATAGATATATATATATATATATTCTCATAAAAAATTATTTTTGATAAGTTCTTATTAACATCTCCTTTTAAAAAGATCTAATAGAACATTAATTATTTTTTAAAATAATGACACTACCTTTGTTTACATCGATAATCATTTTCATCCCACATCGATGCTTGTCATCCTCACCTCTCCTCCCCTCTTCCTCTATTATTGTCATTCTCTTTGGACTTATGTGACTCCTATGCCAACGTGAACGATTAGTGGGGGGGGCGACACATATGCCTTTGCCTATAGCTCTTATGCCAAGATGATGATGGAGAAGACTCGCAAACAAAAGGTGCAACAATGATGGAGGTGATCGATCATAGAAGTTACAAGGGCAATGGAGTAACAACAACCATGAGCGAGAAAGGACGAGGTTATAGGCAAGGCACGTGAATCATCTTCGATGACGATTGAGTAAGGGGGCCTACGTGTGGAGGCAACCAACAAGAGGAGGTGACAATAACATAAATGACCAATCATGATGATTACAAAGGCAATGGGATGAAGGTGACCATGAGCAAGGATGACGTGATTATAAGGGCAACGAGATGAAAACCATGAGCAAGGACGACGAGGGTGAGAATGCACAAGTCATCATCGATAATGATAGAGGGTGGGGCAAGGGTAGTGAGCAAAGAGTGAGGGAGCCTACACATGGTTAGGGCCAAGGGTGAAGCGGAGGCAACGGCATAGGCATAGATGACTAGTGTGATGAAGACAAGCGTAAAATCATCTATTTACAAAAAAAAATAAAAAGGACACTCTTAGGAAATTTTTTAAAATGAGAACTCTACAAGAATTTCTCAAAACCAAAACTTTTTTCTTAAAATTTACTCGATAAATAATATCTTTAAATTTAAATTTAATATATTAAAAATTTACCTTTATGTGACTATAATCATTCCATGTCAACAATGAAATTGTCATTTACTTTGAATCTCTAATTTACATTAGTAAACTTTAGAGACACATTATGATGCTAAAGAAATAAAAAAAAAATATTTTAAAATATTTATATTCCTACATAATTTCTTAACTCAATCAATCTAATATTTTCAGTATTTAAAACAGTTTAACTTGATTATTTAGGATGAAAGTTACTGTAGGCAGAGTAACAACTATTTTTTTTTTCTGATAATAAAGGATTAAAAAGATACAAAGAAAATAATAATAATGACAAGATAATAGGATAAAAATAACCACCAACTTCGTTCTGATTCAAAGAGCAAACTTTCAAAATGAAGATATCGAAAACAATAATGACCTTGCATCACGAAGGGAACTAATGATGCATTATAATATTCTAGCCCTTATTACAGGTTCAAATACAAAATAAAAAAATTATAAATTATAAATACATCAAATCAAATTTCTCTCTAAAATAATAATATTTTTGACTTAATTTAAAAAATAATTTTTGTGATGATATTCTTGGTGAGATGAATATTTAAAAATACGTAAAATCCCTAAACTAATTAAATTTATTTAATAAGGGACAAACTAAAATGGCGTGCCCAGCAGATAATAAGACATCAGGTGGTGAACCAACAAGGTCCCGTGTTTACTCAAGTTGCTGCTGTTAAAATAATTGAAGTGTACATAATAAAAGGCATACGTTTGAGAGAACCTAAACAAACTGACAAACTATAGTCACAACCACATATACCAAAGCAATAATTTTAAAAGCTGACGCCTGTGGCTGATAAATAAGAGGACAGAATAACAGAAATCTAATTATACCAAGTTCGGCAGGAGTAAGAAAGATACAAGACACCATTTTGACATAAATCGACATTAGAAAAACCTAACACGGTACAGCTCTTAAAATTCATACCCCAGTAGTCACTCATTGCGAAAGCCTCCTTTTCCACGATAGAAGATACATGAAACTTCTTGGTGATCCCAAACTTCGATAAGATTAGGCATGTTTACGTTGGCACTTTTAATTTGGAAAGAAACATGTCCAATAAAAGTAATTGAAAGACTTGGTTACTTTCTATAGGAAGATAATTGCTGCCATTAAAGTGGAGTACTTCGGCTTTGTACACAAATTTTGTGGGGTTCAACAAATGGGTATTACACTACTGCAACAATCTAATCCTCTTTGCCTTCATCATGATTGTCACGATGAAATTCATCAACAATTTGTATCATATAATAACAACAACAATAATAAAATCATAAGTTCCAACTATTTAATGTCGACTATATAATAAAACCGTAAGTTCCAACCATTTTATATCGGCTATATAGATCTTTTATCGTTATTAAGATATGTAAAAAGATAAATATTTAGTTAAGCTTAAAGTATTTAAATTTTTATTTATAATTTCTATTAAGATTTTTTAGGTCTTTTTTTACCTCTCCTCGTACTATTAATATTAATTATTTTATCTCTTTTGACTACCAAGATCTCCTCAGCACATATCAATATCATCCTAAACTATTTTATCTCATATTCTCATCTATCAAAGCAATACCTAATTGTTCACGCATAAAAGTATTTATTTTTTTATCTTTCGATAATATAAACTTTTTAATTTTTTTTTTTAACAACGCAACACTCACATCCATTAAGCATTGTTGACCTTACAATTATCTTATAAAATTTTTCTTTTAATCTCAATGGTATCTTATGATCATACAAGGCTCTACGTATCTCGCCATCTTAATCATTTTATTTTTATTCTAAGAAAATATCTTCATTGATCTCTTCATCTTACTGAATAATTGATTCAAGATACTTAAAACTTTCACTTAAAGGAACTTTTTTTTTATCCAATTTAACTATGTTCTCTTCCGTCTTTTGGATGATGAACAAAAGCATTTCACTATCACCGTGAAGTTATACACCACCAACAAGTTTGAAGGATAGAAGGGCGATGCAGGTATCAGAATTTAAGATCATTTGAACCTTTTATGATAATTGCAAACCCCTTAATAAGTCATTCTAAGGGCATGTATATTTCTAAACTCATTGTATATTCTATAATCCTATGGTAATAGAAAATTCATCTAGTTTTATATTCTCTATAATTCTAACACTAGTAGGTACAATTATCATAATAAACTCATTAAAATTATATTTTATATATTATGTTTTAGTCCTACTTAATGTAAAACCTTTAGTTTTTAAGGCTTACCTCCATAATCAAGTTCATAATTAATTTTACTTAGGCTCTCATCAACTAAGATAATATCATTAGCAAATAACATATATTAAGGAAGTCTATCGTATAGGTGACTAATAAATTCATCCATTATCAGTGTGAAAATATAGAAACTTAATGTGGATCTTTAGCATAATCCTATGCTAATAGAAAATTCACTAGATATATTCTCTATAATTCTAACACTAGTAGGTACAATTATCATACATATTTTTAATAGCATCAATATAATTAGTGGATACACTTTTTTTTCTAAAACACACTATAATAAATCTCTAACAACCTACACTTTCTCTAAGTCAATTAAAATCATATACAAATCTTTCTTTTTCTAACTATGCTTTTCTATTAATTATCTTAATGAATAAATAACTTCTATGGTTGATCCTCCATGCATAAAACCAATTTAATTTTTAAATATATTTGTTTTAAGTCTTGTCCTACTTTTAATAACAACGTCAATGCCGATCATAAGCCCGGATGAAAAAAATGATGGGTTACATTAGGTCACTGATAACTAGTATAAAAATATGTCAAATCTTATGAACATTAACAATATGTATCATCGAAAAATAAGTTGAAGAAAGAGAAAGACTTGTAGAAAGTTGGTCTTAAATTTTCTTTTGTCACCTCTAGTAAAATTATTCACCTGATTTATTCACGGGTGGGAGAAATGCCACTACTGCTAATTTTACTTGACATTTAACTTGTATCCCAACAATAAATAATCCTCCGGAGGCACCATTTTTGTTCAATTAACCTCTCAACTCCCATCCTCATGTGATATTGTCTAAATAATAAGGTAACTAATAGGATTATCAAGTTGCTCTTTATTTTTATTCTCCCCAAAAATATTCTTAATCCGGTTTGCCCAATGGCAGGTGAAGTTTGTGACACACTAATTTGGAAAAACAAAACCTTCCGTCTTTTGGATGATGAACAAAAGCATTTCACTATCACCGTGAAGTTATACACCACCAACAAGTTTGAAGGGATAGAAGGGCGATGCAGGGTATCAGAATTTAAGATCATTTGAACCTTTTTATGATAATTGCAAACCCCTTAATAAGTCATTCTAAGGGCATTACAGAGCTATTATTGCCTCAAACTTCTGTAGCCTAAACGGCCATAGTCCCTCTAAGAAGTTGGCACGTACTCATGCAATATCCCCTAAGGAAGACCTCCTAAGGGAATGACATAGCTAGTTAGCAGCAATGAGGTCTCGTTAGATTATTTGAATGTCGTTTGCAATTGGAATTCGTCAAGAATCAAGAAAGAGATTTCAATATGACAAATCTCTCCACCAATTAACCAATAGAATCAAGAAAGAGCTCTCCATTTGATGATTCGTCGAAGACTCAACCGTCTGAATCGCCTGATTCGGTGGAGTTCGGCGGAGAAAGCGTTCGTCGAAGAGAATCTAGATGCGTAATTCTTCTTGCTAAGTCTAGACCTGGTAAGTTTCCTCGTGTTGAGTCAAATTAAGCCACAGGTTCCACTCCTGGTTGTGCCCTTCCGTCAATTCCTTTAAGTTTTAGCCTTATAACCATACTCCCCTCGAAACTCAAAGACTTCGATTCTCGTGGTGGGGGCGGTGGTGCTCCGCCACCGAGAATCTCGGTCGGATGAGCGCCGGTGAAGTCATGATTCCAGAATCAGATAAACAAGTGTTCAACATTCTTATAGGGAGATCTGTAGTATATAAACATCAATGGTGATTTTATAGCCATATATTCTTCTTGGGTAATGAAGAAGAAAATGATGACATTATCAAAAGCCTTTTCCCATTAAAGTCTCACTGATCCAGCCGTTGAGTGCTAAAGCTGCTGAGTGCTAAAGCTGCTAGGCACCCTCCCAAACCACATAGAGTAGTCATTCTTCCATCCAACTCACTATTGGTCCAGCTTATTACTTATTCTAGCCAATTGACCTCAAACAGAAAGGAATCACGATCCATATCATGTTTGTCTGTCACCCAACATTGGTTTTACCAGCCTCAGCAGCCTATCAAAATTTACCATCTTTCGAGCATGCTGCAGTATCAAATCATTATCATTTTTCAAAACAAAGATTAGCTTCCAGACTAGATGGATCTACGTGTATTACCGGATCAAAGTTAATAAAATTCATACAGGAACAAATACCCAAGCAGAAAGAAATCAACATGTCTTTGATCATATCTAAACATAAAAACTCCTAGTACCGAATCATTTTTATAACAAAAAAAGAAAACAATGTTAGTTTGCAAAATCACCATAAAGAACAATAAGAAACAAACTGCTAACAAATATGAATATTTTGCATGGCCACCATGCAATGAATGTGATTGATCGCACATAGGATGAATTGGAATCATACATAGAGCCTCGCTGAGTCTCTGTCTAGTAACTAGGCTTAAAAATTTCAGGCCATGTGATTTAAGGGCCACAGTTTCCAACACATTGGGTCTGTGAGCCCATTGGGCCAGGATGTGCCAACAAGTATTTGAGAAGAAAACTGGAAATTGTTCTCCACGTGCTAAGTGCACCCTGATGCACCGGGCATGCTTTATAATAATGTCGATCAGACATTCCATCACCTGAAACAACAAATAAGAAGTATCAGATCACCTGATCAAAGAAGACAGCATTAAATCCCTTTCGACCTTCATATAGTTCCCTACAACAGAGTACGGTTTCCGCGTGATCCATCAATCACGCTTTATGACAATGTCGATCAAACATATCATCAACTAAACCCTAGAAGTCATCTAATCAAAGAAAAAAGAGTGAAACCCTAGAAGCGAAAAGGAGATCGGACCTCGAACGGCGCCCATCTCTTTCTCGATCTCACGAATTGAACCGCCTTCATCTCGTTCAGTTCCTGCTAACAATCCAAATGGACAAGATCAGGCGATTATGCTCGGTGTTTCGAGGGATCTCATAATGGGGAGTGCCGACCGGAGAGGGAATGACGCTGGCCATGTCAGACTCTCCCTCTCCTACGAGAGCGTCACTCTCGCCTCCCTCGGCTTCATCGCTCTTCTAACTGCGGTGCCGCCCGCATGGAAACTTCCTACGGGTTCTTAATGACGGCATAATAACAGCCGTATGAAGTTTATAACGGTATACGATTCCGTTACTTCCTCGACCGATGTCGAGTACACGTAAGACGCCTCTGGTCTCCCAGGAACACTTGCTGGTCGAACTCACTTGGACTCCGATAGCTAGCTTAAAGTGTTTTACCTACCTGCATAGGTCGCTACCCATTCCGTACCAATCTTGAGAACCGTTGGGCGGCCCCCAGTCTCCAGCAGCTTGCTCCAGCCATCATGCAGGTAGCTGGGACGAGTGCGTTCACGACGGGTAGGGAGACCATTGCTCTCAACGGGACGTGCACCGCGTGGCTTACCCCTTACAGACGGTGAGCGGACTCGGAAAAATGGCAACGTGCTTATTAAATGAGACCGTTTGAGGGATCGGGTCACTCACCGGTGTTTGCGCTAGCTCTACTCTGCCGACTGAACGGAAGAGGCCCGTCGAGCGCGGTGTCGGTAGTGGTGGTGGAGCAGCGGCGGGAATGGCGGGCGGGAGCGACAAGATCGACTACGTGTTCAAGGTGGTGCTGATCGGGGACTCGGCGGTGGGGAAGTCGCAGATCCTGGCGCGGTTCGCGCGCAACGAGTTCAGCCTCGACTCCAAGGCTACCATCGGGGTGGAGTTCCAGACGCGGACCCTCGTCATCCAGCACAAGAGCGTCAAGGCCCAGATCTGGGACACCGCCGGCCAAGAGAGGTACCACCCTCTGTCCCCCGCACTAAGCCCTTGTAGCTCTCTTGGAAAAGAAGATCTGTGACTTGCTGTGCAAATCTGATTGGTTCTGGTGCTTTGATCTTGGTGATTTTGCTTCAAATGGTTCGATTCTTGTTGCGTACTAGTGATTTAGCTTGATGTTTATGCAGCGCATTAGAAGGACTAACTGGTCATTTAGATTCTTTCTTCTATGCTATTAGAATCGTCTGGATCTGACACTGTTGACTGGGGCCTGACGCTGTCTTTGAGTTCTTGAATTCGAGTTGATTGCCCTCGATTGATCCGAGATAAGCTACGTGTTGAAGTGGCGATGGAAATGAATGCGTTTATTGCAATTGATTGAGGTCATAGCTTCACTTTTTGAGTTATTTTGTGGTGTTGATCTTGGAACTGGTCATGCTTCGAACAAAGCATATGGTTTCAGTTTTAGATCTCAGTACTTCATTAATGGGCGAGTAAATGGTTAAAGATCTCATTACTTTATTCATCCTATACAATGTTGTTTGACGCATTCTAATTGGAATTTGATAACTCTGTTGGTAATTTACTGTTCAAAATTCTTAGCTTCTGCTTGTTATTTTTGTTCTGGCATTGCCTATAGTGGGTTAACATCTAGTGAATTTATCCACATTCTTCTGGAAACAGTGGATTTGTGGAGGAGTTTGAGAGTGACCATGAAAATGTTGGATGGAAGAGGGATTGAGCTACAGGTTGCGTGGTTTGTGTACATAGAAATGTCTCCTTGTAGTGTATTTTTCTTGTTCTTCAAATTCTAAGAATATATAACTTACCAGCATCTTGGATTTTGTCCCTTTGGGGTTCTAATCTGAGCTGCAACTGGTGGCTTTATATGTTGGATGTTGATGGTTGATAACCAATGTCAAAAAGACCCTTTTCATAGTAACATGTGTTTTAAGAACTAGATATTAAGACGCAGTCCTGTTAAAACTTTACTAATCATATATTCGGATGTTATATTTTAACCTTTTTATGGTATTGAGCTATGGATCAAATTTGAAATAGTAATAGTTCTTTTATAATTTTGAAAATATCTGCTGTAATTGAGAATTGAACACTATAAATCATCAAAATTTTTGTATTCCAAGTGAACTCAGATTTATATCATATCAGATTTATAGTGTTCCAAATAAAACTTGAATTTCTTGTGGTCAAATTATGGAGAAATGTAAAACTTGAAGCAATCTCTTTGGCTGCAAGACACACAAGTTCATATCAGATGTATAATGTTCCAAATAAAACTTGAATTTCTTGTGGTCAAATTATGGAGAATGTAAATAATTTTATTGTCATTTGATGGAGTTTGAAGAATGTACGCTTATCAGTTGGATATGTGCTGCTAGTACATGGTAGTGATGCTTAAAATGTTCCTGTCGAAATAGACATCTTTGAAGTTCTTGAGAACATCTTAAAATCTTGTTTGATCATTGACTGCTTGCCTCATGATAAATCACCTTATGCTGCATAGGGGGCAGCGACATGTTTCATTCAGCATGATGAGGACTCTTTATGTTTGTTATGTCTTCTGTGTGATGATCTTATTAAAGCACATACATGAATCTCATTACAAATTAGTATTATTCGTTCTTTCTTTTCTATTTTAACCACGCTAACGTTTGCAACCTTGCTTGCTGCATCTGCTATTTGTGCGATTCTTTAAATAGTTTGGCTTATCACCAGATGATCTCATGTTCTTCGTGTTTCCAATCTGATGAATTTTTGCCGATGATATTTACGAGTACAGGTACAGAGCTGTCACCAGTGCATACTATAGAGGTGCAGTTGGGGCGTTAATGGTTTACGATATCACGAGACGTCAAAGCTTCGACCACATTTCTCGGTGGCTCGAGGAGCTGCGGAGCCATGCCGACAGGAACATTGTGATCATGTTGGTCGGCAACAAGACCGATCTTGAGGACCAGAGAGCGGTGACCACCGAAGATGCCCGCGAGTTTGCTCAAAAGGAAAACCTATTCTTCCTGGAAACATCAGCACTGGAGGCCACCAATGTGGAGAACGCGTTCCAAACGGTGCTCACCGAGATCTTCAACATTGTCAACAAGAAGAACCTGACTTCTGATCCCCAGGGCGATAACAGTGCACCAGCACTGCCTGGGAAGAAGGTCATCATCCCTGGCCCAGCTCAGGAGATACCAAAGAGTAAGACATGCTGTAAGACTTCCTAAGCCTTAAGCCTTGCTCGCCTGCGGTCTGTAGTCATTTGAGCTGTGTCACAGTAATAACAATGTTTCTTTTATTGGCGAAATGTTTTGTAGGGGGAACAGCTTTTTAAACTTTAAAGTGCCAATTCGATCTATGTCAGTCTAAATTGTTTTGTAGGGGAACAGCTTTTTTAAACCGAGATCTTCAACACTGTCAACGAGGCAGATGATAAAAGAAATAATGTCTCAAGGCCAGAAAACAATGGACACTGACACGGCAAATAAATTCTTGTGTCCGATATCCAAAATTGCAACAATCATCAAGGGAATTGTTCAAGCAAAGTCTAACTAAATCAAAGAAATTAAGCAATCAGTCTCTGTTGTCCAAAACAGTGAAAAATAGATGATGAACTCAAGATGGTTCTGTGGCTGCAACGGATGGCTTCGAGGCAGCGGAAAGCTTAGACCTCCTCTTGGCCAAGCTCCCTCTGCTCCTTGAGTCTGGCAGCAAGTGGCTTCTGGTGCTCGGCTGCTTCTGACACTGCCTTTGCAATTCTCTTCTTCTTCTCTGCAAGGTTAAAGGAGTCACAAGTCTCTGAATCTTGGGTGCCTTGCTACACTTTTTGCCTGCCAACAGTATCAGAATCCTGAATTCGAAATGTGCTAACAGCAAAACATCCGCTCAACCTATGTATATAAGTCATAGAGGCTGGGATATTAAACTACACCTGAGTTTGTTGTGAGGGTTCGGCGGTATGTGGTGACATACTTGCGAACATCATCCTCCTTGGAAAGGTTGAATAGCTTGCGGATTTTAGAGGCTCTCTTCCGCCCCCTCATCCCAGGCTTCTCAACGTCGGTCAGTCCTGGAAGATCATTCTCACCCTTGTTGACAATAACCAAGTTCCGGACCGAGAGATCAGGGCTAACACTGCAACCGCGAACAGACTTCCTCCTGCGCCCTCCATCGCGCCTGCCATACCCACGGAAGCAAGGTGTGCCCGTGACAAGATAACCAAAATCAGAAAACAAGATATAGAATAATTCAAGCGACAGCATACAGATCAAAACAACATTTTGTTACCTCTGTGCAGAAGCAGGCGGACGCGTCCAGGAGTTTGCACTCCCTGCTTCATGGGAAAACCTTGTTTGTCACATCCTCCCATAATTTTGAAAACATAGCCTTCGAATTCCTGAAGAAAAAAAAAATGAATATAGCTCTCCTTTGTTTTTTTTTTTTTTGTTTGTTTGTATCTAGTAACATTCTCTATGATGTTAAATTTGGTAGGAATAGTGTTTGCCAACATTCATCAAGAAATTGTGGCTGGAACATACCTCACCACGTGCATCGCCACTGACTTCCTGAGAAATTCGCTCGTCAAAAAAAGCTCGGCTGGACAATTAAGTTACAAAAACTGTGAGTACATTTTTATGATGGCAGCTACAACAATATTAGGAAGTAGTCTCCATCATATGGCCTTTAAGTAACAACACAACTATTTGTAACCTTGACCAAACGAAACTAGGTAACATTAGTGACTGCTGGTCTTCCATCAGAAATAAACAATGCCAAGATAGTAAAGAAATAGTGAAGATAAGATGATTATCATATATCAAATCAAAGAAAGGCCAAGCAAGACTTTCATAATTCCCTCCAAACCCCATGATATTTTCACTTACAAACAACTTCAAATGCTTTCAAAATTCCAATTAACAAATGGGCAGCACCAAACAGAGTACAAGAGATTATCTAAAAAATTTAACTTATGAGAAAAAAAATTAAATACTGCTAGCGTCATCAAAAATAGTAGCTATGTTGACAACATAAGAAGGGATATTGAGTTTCAGGTATAAGATTTTATATTCTTGAAAATCTCCTCTTCTGAATGGCATGGTAAGATTTGGAAAAAAAGGAAAGGTTAAGCCCTAGATTTATTGGACCGTTTGAGATCATTGAGAGAATCAATTCTATTATTTATAAGATTACTTTGCCACCATCCTTATGTCATATCTATTATTTTCATGTTTCAATATTTAGAAAGTATATATCAGATCTCTCTTATATCATTAAATATGAGCCAATTATGATCGATAAGAACTTGTCTTATGTGAAAAAATACATTCAGATCATTGATAAGAAAGAAAAGATTCTAAAAAATAGAATCATGCCTCTAGTTATGCTGATTTGGAAGCATCATTATATTAACAAAACTACTTCGGAGATAAAGAAAATGAAGAAAGCTTATCTTCATCTTTGCATAGATTGAGGTATAACAATTTAGAGGGCTAAATTTTTCTTTTAAAGGGGAAATAGTATAATATCCCTCATTTTTGAATTGTTTATAAGGATCTATTTGTAATATGATAACCTATTTGTAAATATAGATAATTATAATGATTAAATTGCAAATGGTATAAAAATAATAATAAAAAAAAGGGGTTTCTTCCCATCGCCTCTTACATACCGGCCTTCCACCTGAAGGAACCAAAGGAGGCTATGTTTGGTGGAAGAGAAGGGAGAAGGGAGAAAGAAAGAAAAGAATAAAAAGTTGATTTGACTTAGGGTTTTTGGATTAATTTGTCTTATTCAGGATCAAATTCTTCTTAAGATAAGTGTTCTAACCTCTTCCTACAATAATTTTTTATCTCTAATTTTATCTTGATTACGAGTATTTTGAAGAATTTTATCCTTCCAAATGATATTGACCTCGTTGAGCCATGAAATTGTTAATTTGGAATGGTCGAGATTCAAACATATCTATCTTGTTTTAGATATAATTTTTTATACTGAATTATGATTTTAGCAAGATCAATTAGAAACTGGACTCATATATCTTTCTTTCAATACCTTGAAAGATTTCGAGTTCAAATCACTATCCAAATATGTACAAAACTTGCTTTATTTAAAACTAAACTTATATATATTTCTTTTTATACCTTGAAATATTTGAAATACAATTGTGTACGCAAACATCTATTTCAATCGACCTTTCAAATTATGCAAAACAAGGATAATATTTTTTGACCTTTCTATATTAGATTGCTTGTAACTCCTCGTTGAAAACTCTTATTTGTACAAAACTTAATTCATTTGAAATTAGTATGATAAATTTATCAAATAATATCTTTTTTGAGTAAATTGAAACATGATTGATTATTCAAATGATTTGTGAAATATGCCCCACATATTCTGCAAGAACAAAATTATTACTAATTTTACCTATTCTTATTTTTATCTTTTTGAAATTGAATTTATCTTGAATTTTTCTTTCAATTGAGCCTTATATGATTGCTTTGAATACTGATATCTTTTGTCATTGACTCTTATCATATCTGAATGCATTATGCAAAAGTTTATGTTGCCTCGTATTGTTGTATTGTTTCATATATGCACATATATATTTTTGTTATTTCACATGTGCTTCCTATACGTTATTAAATTTTTTTGCTCACAATATCCTTTTGTACTCTAGTGTTTATGGGTTAATGTGAACTTTTATCAAAAATAAAAAAAGGGAGTTACGTATAGAGCCTACAATGCTATTGCTAACCCCCTATGACTTCATTTAACCATGAGAGACTTATGTTAATGGTCATCCAGAAATGTACGAACCATATTATGTTATAATCTCACTTCACCATGTGTTTTTCTGACATATTATTCGAATTATTGCTTATGTATTCCTATGTGCCTTTTGGATATAAATAAAATGAATATAATTTCAAATATAACATTTAATCTTATGTTTCTTATTTATTTTCTTAATATGTTCCTAAATATTCTTAGGCATATCATAGCTTTCTCGGCCTTTTGGCTCATATTAAGTAGTGTCTACGTTGGTTGTTGATCACGACAGGGCCTCCAGCATCGCCCATGTGTAGCACTACTACATGGGCTTGGCATGCTCCTTCTTTATGCATATTGTTAGCATATAACTGATATAATAATAAATCGAGCCTA
The DNA here is from genome assembly GCA_024322285.1 of Musa beccarii. NCBI lineage: Eukaryota > Viridiplantae > Streptophyta > Magnoliopsida > Zingiberales > Musaceae > Musa > Musa beccarii. The sequence goes on along the minus strand of CM044401.1, from coordinate 35,039,931 downwards.
CAATGAGAATAAACTTCTAATCAACCAAAGTTGGAACTCAGAAAAAAAAAAATTACATGTGATAGGTAGAGGGGACAAAATTAAATACAGAAAGGATGAAGAGAAGATAAGGATCTATCACGCTGCTCCACCTTCTTTTTTTCTAAATCTAAAAAGTAGAATTTTAGTATAGATCATCTATCAACGTGAGTGATGTTGGAAAGTCCAGCTAGTTCCTCACTTGGAGGATGATCAAAAGTTGATATGTAGATCACACATTTAAGTTGACACGAGAAGAATACACATAGCTCCACTTATCTATGTAGATTATATATTCAAGTTGATACGAGAAGAATTCACAGAGATATCCTTTAAAAATGACATATAGGCATCCTGATGATACTTATTTGCTACTATCTTAATTTCGTATCATGGAATTGAAATGCATCATCGATACACAACATTGACTTTTACCCTATGATGGTTCGGATAAGATCATATGACTCTTCAGGTTCAACAGGTTATCACGCAAAACTTTATTGTTTGTTATATGGAGAAGAGGAAGCTATTTTTTTGTTTGTTCAATAGAAAGTTTACTTGCTTGTGATTTGATTGGTTTCAAAGTGGTTTTAATCCATTGGCTTCATTGAGGGAGAGGAGACAAAAGGAAAAGCACCAAATAGTGATTGGCGTGACCGATTTCCGAAAGTACTCCATACTCACGAGTGTTTGAAGGAGAATCCATCGTTTCATAAGTCGAAATGATCAATCCAGTTTTTGCTGAAGCAGCAATTAGAGCGCCTCTTTATATTGCTCTGGAGAAGAGAGAAACCGCGTATTCCCAAAAGGAATTCGATCTCTTCAACGTATCAAATAACTAAAATCAACGTCACCAATGGCACAACTTTTCTCTTATTACTTAGTATCGCTTCTTTTATCTACATCTAGATAATAATAATAAAAAAACCAATTTCTATTGTGACTTCTGATCGTATTAACAAAATTGTCACCATTTATTTGGTTCCCAGAACTATCAGCATCAGATCTCTTTATCTCATTCGAACCGGGTTCAATACATCCTGTGTCTTCGGATAAGAGGACCTCGTTATTATTGTGGTTACACCACCGACTTTACATAACGAATGAGTCCTCCAATATCGTCGACGGTGTAACGAAGTCATTTGAGTTTGCAGTGTAAAATAAGATCCATGGCAATCTTTCAAAGGGAGGGATCCGTGATGAGTGGGTCATCCCCCACCAAATCACTTACCCAATTCTTTTACGTTTCATGGAATCTAAATACTTCTGCGTCGCCTCAAAGCTTTCGAGTTTGTCCTGCAAGAAATAGTTGAAGAACAGAGGGAACAGATATGTCAGGGAAGAACAAAAGCAGACGTTACACGCAAGTCTTCAGTCAATGTTCCACACTCATCAGGCCCACTGCCTCAGCATCATGCCACTCCGGTATGAAATGACACTCCAACTACCATAATACGCAGAAATGCCTAAAACCGAGAAGAAGATAACATATTGAATTGATGAACTTCGTATATTACATCAAAGCAACCATTTCACTCCTTTGGTTTCTATGGCATTTAGCATCAGCAGATTGAAAAGGGGCTTTGACCTTCGGATTGCAGTCGACGATAACAATCTTTTTTGGTTGCAGACATCAAAGGTTGATTCAATTCTGAAAGAAAGACCATACTTTTAATGTACACTAAAATGCTTCTGAAAAGGATCACCTTTGCCGATGGCGACGAGAGCCATGGGCATCAGGGATCTCCCAACCTGGGGTTCGCCAGCTGTAACGCTGGGGAGGCCGGGAACTGCATCCCCGGAGCCGTCATCATCATCTGAAACGCCGTCCGCGGTGACACAAGGCAGCACATACCCATCGGCAAGGTCGGCGCCAACGTGGGAGACAGGGCCAGGGCGGACGGGACGCCGCCGCTGCGGAGGCGACGCATGTAGGAGGAGATCGGCGACTCCGCCGCGGCGCTGACGGCCGGGAGCGGCGGCAGAGGGGAGAGGGGCGGCCGAGTCCAGACGTCCGCGGCAGGCAGCGGCGGAGCCGAAACCGGGGGAGTCTGGCGCGGGGAGAGCTGGGCGAGGGGCGGCGGACGGATGCGGTGGAGACGGGAGGGGGGCGCGGCCGAACAAGGACGATGGGGGGGCAGAGGCGGGGCCTCCGCGGGCTGCGGGCGGCTCTGGTGGTGCGCCGGGGATCCGGTGAGCTTCTGGACGACGTCGCGGAAGTCGTTCTTGTCGATGTTGTACACTGGCGGCTGCGGCTGATACGGCGGACCCCCACTCCCACCGGCCGCTGTCTCCGGCAGCTTGGGGGCCGAAGCGGCCCGAGCAGCGACGGGGGTGGGGTCAGCAACAGGGTTTCTGGGGAGGGGCTTGGAGATCTTATAAGAGGCTCTGTTGAGGGACTTGAGTGAGCTTTGTATGCCGTTGCTCCTCGTCTTGCCGCCATCGCCGCTGAGAGTACCAGCATTATCATCACCGTTTAAGGAGCTGGCATTTGCAGCCGCGGTGGTGCCCGAGCAACGATGGGTCTTCTCCATGAACACTTCCCGTAGATGTCTCTACCTTTCTTCCCTTTTCTAAGTGTACAATAAGCATCATCTAACAGAGTTCGAATTCAAGCGAACTTTGCCTTCATATTACCTTGATGTGACAGGAGGATGGCCCAAAGATGAGCACAGTGCGAGAGTGAGAGTGAAAGAGAGGGACGGAGAGCGATGTGGACCGTCAAAACGGCCGCGTTGTGGAGACCGCACATTACCACAACTCAAAAGAGAAGGGAGGGAGGGAGGGAAAGAGTCACGTGACCGCGCGGTGATCGTTTGCCTCCTTTTTGGTTTCCCCTTAAAATAACGCCACAGATAAATGGTTTGGTTGACCGAAAGCAACTTTTGACCGGCCCGCCCACGCTTGGGCATTAACTTCTAATTGAAGCCGTCAGATTGCGAGATCCAACGGCCATGATCGAAGTCCACAATCTCGTTTCATGACGTCATTCACTGATGGGAGGTGGCAGGGTATTTCCTTCCTTTTGGGATCCGGTGACAGCAATGACTCACCACATGTCACCAGCTCGTCTTTCCATTGGACAACGCGAAGGGAGCCACCGTTCGCATCCTCCGTGGGCAAGAAAAAGCACGGTTCGAAGGACTACCGTGTGGGGTACTACCGTGGTCGATGTGGCAGTTCGATTCACCTCAACTGATACGCTCCAGGTGACTCCACCAACGATAGGCCGACACGTCAGCAAGGATATTTTATGTTTCGTGGGATCCTTGTCGTGCGGCCGTCACGCGGTCCTGCAACGAAGTAGGCGGAGCAGCGGAGGAGGGAATGCCAACGCGGAGGCTCTCCGCCAAATTTGGCGGAGCGGCCGAGGGGACGGCCTCCCACAAAACAAGGTTCCTACCTTCTCTCTCCCTCGTTTTCTCCCCCTTCGCTTTCTATTTTCTTCTCCTCAATCTTCGCGGAGAACACAAAGGAGGAGTACCCCCCACTTTGATTTGGTTTCATGCCCCGTCGTTCCCTGGCGCAGGCATCTCAAGCTTCCTCTTCTGATTTCATCGTCCTTTCTTCTCCTTCCAGCTTGATATCTGTAACGAGCCTTTTGCCATATTGAAACTGCATCTCCCGCAAGCTCCCGCGCGTGCTGTCTCCGTGCCCGGTCGTATGGTTGTCTTCTTCCCTAAGAGATTTCTCTCCCGAAGCGCATAGAAAAGAACGTTCTTTGGTCAAGTAACCATTGTTTCCTACAGCCATTCGGCAAGAGAATTAGGGTTTCTATCGAATGACGTGGTGAAACTATGGATACGGAAGAGAAGTTGCTTCAGCTGCAAGAAGAGCTGAAAAATGTGGCACACGAGCGCTGTCAGGCTCTGGAAGAGCTGGAAGAGATGAAATGGAGGATGCTTTCTGAGGAGGACAATAAGGCGAACTCGAAGGCCAGAATGGAGATGTTAGAATCCGAGCTGGAGAAAGCCAAGGAATCGGAAAGAAGAATGCTCGAGTCCCTCACATGCCAGACCAAACAGCTCGAGCAAACCAAGATATTGCTGGAAGAAGCCAAATTGGAGATAAGGTCTCTCAACGAGAGCATCGGAATCTTAGAGAGTTCCGCAGGGCCCAAGGCCAGCACCGTCGAGAAGAGCGTCACGCCGGAAGTCGCTCGCGGCAGCGAGGAGATCGGCGCGCTGAGAACCGAATTGAGGTTGGCGTTGGCTGCGGAAGAGAAGAGCAAGAAGGCCATGGATGATCTGGCTTTGGTACTCAAGGAAGTCACGACGGAGTCCAGTTGGATGAAGGAGAAGCTCTGCCAGACGCAGTGCGAGCTAGAGAATGCGAGGGGAGAGGCAGAGCGCCTTAAGGTCATGCTGAAGCGCACGGAAAACAAGCTTCGGGTGACGATGGAGGAGTCCAAGAGGCTCAAGTCGGAAGCGGAGGAGTCCTTCGCCGCCTGGAACGCGAAGGAGACGGGGTTCCTGGAGTGCATGAAGATGTGCGAAGACGAGATCATCAACATGAAGCAAGACAACGCGAAGTTGGCCGATCTGCACAAATCGGCGAGGCAAGAGATCTCCAAGCTGCGAGACATCCTGAAGCAGGCCATCAACGAGGCTTCAGTGGTGAAGGAAGCTTTGGAGATTGCTCGGAAAGAGAATTCCCAGCTCCAAGACATGCTCACCGAGAAGGACAACTCCCTGGAGAACATGGCGCAGGAGCTGGAATGCCTCAAGGCCAGCGAAGCAGCTGCCCTCGACAATGTGAAGGAGCTGCAGAGTTTGCTCGTCGCGTCCTCGTCGATTGACTTGAGCTCCACAAGCAATTCTTCTGATAAGGACGCCTTCAGAAGTCCACGAACACCGGCGAGCGGGAGTGCAGTTCGTAAAACCATGGCGAAGTATCCGTCGGAGAATTGGAAGCACGAAGACCCGTTGACGGAGAGCGGGCGTCGGCTGTCGCTGGGGGACTCCGACAGGTTCGAGGGGTCGATACTTGACCTGGTGGAATCGCCGAGGCAGAAGAAGGATGAGGAGGTTGTCGCAGTGGCAGAGAAGAGCTCGTTGACGACGAAGAGCTTGCATGCTTCCAGCAACCAAGTCGACAGGAAGCAGCTTAATGCCATGGAAAACGGGTGGGATTCCCCGATACGGCAGAAGCTGAAGAAGAGGCAAATCCTTCGAAGGTTCGGAGACATGCTGAGGAGAAGCATTCATAATTGAGAGTGGAATGCTCCTGCATGCAGAAGAAAACCATTTCACTCTTTGATTCATATGTCTTCATTCATAATTGAGAGTGAAAACCATTTCACTCCTCTCTCTCTCTCTCTCTCTCTCTCTCTCTCTCTCTCTCTCTCTCTCTCTCTCTCTCTCTCTCTCTATATATATATATATATATATATATATATGCTTTTGGTTGCATTAGAAATGAGAGGAGAAATCCTTGCTAGCAATTTCAAGATTCAACCCAATATGACTCATGAGAGTGAATAGAATGAACGCCACTTAGCCATTTTATATTTTGATTTTTAAAATTAATTATCATGTCTAGTGGTGATATTTATTCTATTCATGATAGAGTAAGTACAAATAAATTAACGTGATCAACTTTTGTGCAGATGCTATCTCTTTTAATCAGATGTTGAGCATTTATTATAAAATCAATAAATAAATATCTGTGCCTCAGTGCTGAAAGCAAGAAAATTAGATTTGATGCATGTTAATCCGAATTATTTTGACTAATTCTCAAGATCGAAAGCCAGGCCCTAGAACATGATTGGTGTTACTGATTTGGGCTACGAAGCCTATTGTTCTCTGTCTCGATCTCACTTTTCCTTCCATTAAAGCTATTATGATGCACTGCTCACTTTTCTTGTAGCAAAAAATATTGTTAAGACCATATCAACTTTATGATTTGTAGGTGCTGTTTCATAATGCAGCTTATAGGTCCCCGAAGAATCGTGCGCAGAGAAGTGAGGTGTGTCTATTAATCCGCAGGGAAAGCTGTTTCTGTGTTCCATCTGTCTTTGCAAGGTACATCAAACCAAGTATGCGGTCACTGGTGGCTGCAGAGTCCTAATAAAGAAGCAGACACTTCAGTTGTCATCAGTACATGAGATTGTCTCTAGTTTTTCCTGTGAGGTCACCCTTGTGAAAGAATTAGCTGTATTATGATCCCACAACCTACTGAAAGAAAGACTGGGACTGTAGGGCATTGAAAAGCCATGAGCTTAGGTGAACTAACTTACTACCTAAAACGTGTCAGCAAGACTTTAGATCTTCCCGCCCTGAAAACGACGACTCCACATATCGGTAGAATGCAAAAGCCAGAGAGTCTGCGGGCCAAGTGACAGTCTTTTGGCGGCAAAACGTTACCGGGAGAAGCGCGCGCCTCACACTCCTTTCTCATGCATTGCTTGCAAGTTTCGCTCAACAGCGCGTCCACAGCTGCCACCACCCCATGCGCCGTCACCTAACCTCGATTCTTGGCCGTCTGATGCACGATGAACGACTGCTGCCTCACGACTGCTGGTTACATGAACAACGCACCCCCCGAGTGCTGTCCACCTGCTCATGCAATACACAATTGTAAACAAAATAAAAATATTTAAAAGTGATCAAATTCATCGAAATTTTAATTTCTAATATCGTAGGAAACTAACGGAAAAAAGAAGAAAGACACACACCCCAATGATTTCATCCACCACACCACTTGTCCCGCTAGGTTGTCTCCCTTTAACTGACCCCACACCTGCGGTGATTTCGACAACGTTCGTATTCCAAAACGGGGTCATCAGCCCTGTGATCAATGAATCTGAACCATACTTAGCATCGATCGGACGATTGAGGACGAGTCTGCCGGCTCGTCTGTTCTTTTAAGTTGGCTGCTTATCTCGCTTCTTCTCCTCTATGTATCCTTCGCACTCCCACTTCGACATTGCTCCTTCCAAGCCCTTACTCGGCTTCCAAGCTTCGCCTTCCCGATCTCGACTTGGATCTGTTGGGTCTCACGGTGGTGGAGATGGCGCCTGCCTCCCTTCGCTTAGCCGAACTCTTCCTCGCGATGATGCTGCTCGCCGCGACCTCCTTCGCCCAAGGCCCGACCCCCGCACCGGTGAAGCCCCCGACCCCGGCGCCGACGAATTCGCCCACCGCCGCGCCTGTCTCCCCCCCGGCGTCCTCGCCGCCCACGGTATCTCCCCGGGCCTCCCCACCGGCTTCCAAGTCCCCGTCCGAGGCCCCCGCCTCCTCCCCTCCCGCGCCGCCGCCGACCACTTCATCCCCATCCTCGATCAGCACGACCCCTTCAGCGGCCCCTACCACGCCTTCGACTCCTGGAAACGGCGCCTCCGTCATGGCCGTCAGCTGGATCGTTGTGGCTGGGGCCACGGTCGCTGCTGTCGCCCTTTAGGCCTGGGTGGTTCCTTCCCTTCCCCCTCGCGGAGCTGTCTCCGCCGTTAACTCTTGATCGGACGATCCTCCATGATTTCATTATTGTGATCCCTAGGCGTCGTTTCCTTCCTCCCGCCCTCCTATTTGGAATCTGTTGTAGGCATGTGCTTTTGTGAGTTATTATTGTACAATTGCTTTAGTGGTTTGTTTCGGCGTGTTTCGGAAATCGCGAATTAATGTGGGCGCGGGAAGCCGAACCCATCCGATGTGAGGGTGTCCGAAAGAGCGAGGGAACTCCAGTAGTCTGTTCGTTGCTTCGCAGTCAGACTCCGCATATAAATTTGGACAAAATTAATTGAGGTGAACCGTGCCGGTCCGCTTCGGTTTAATTTTCTTCGTAAATCCGGATTATTCCGGTAAGAAGATTAGCGATCTTTCACTAACCTGTGTCCTCTTTTCCTAACTGCTATTAAGCATTTCAATTATTAATAACATCCTGTGAATATTTCTTCATCTACTTTCATGGTTTATTGGGACCAGACCATTTCTCCATGCGTGCGTTAGCGATTGCAGCCTGCAAAGTGCACGACAAAGGGACTTGAAATAGGAGAATTGAAGAACACGGAGTGAAACTAGGCACTGAGTCCCAGCTAAATCTGACCTCCGTATCCCAGTCACATCTGACGGTAACTATGGCTAAAATTACTGTCTGCACTGCAGTTCCACCAATCATTCCTGCCCAAATTCCCTGCATCATCATCATCAAAGACTTAACCAATGAAGAGTTGACAATATGCTGCAAGAGTAGCATACGTGCATGGAAATTAACAGAGCATATATACCAGCACGCCAAGTCCGAAGACCCATCCCAAGAGAATTCCTACAGGAATTCCAACAAAGTAGTATGTCCCTATGTTAACATATGCCACCAGCGCTTGCCATCCCGACCCAACAGCAGCACCTGCAGGAAGTTGAATTTTAGCTCAAATGGCGAAGTATTCGCAGGGAAAAGAAAAGAAGAACACACTCACCAGAAAGAACAGGTTGAACACTGTTGAGGAGAATTGTGAACGCCAGCAGAACGGACAGTTTATCGACAGCCTCGAGCACGACTGAGCTCGAGGTGTAGACGAAGGCGAACTTATCATGGAGCAACACGATCAACACGCAGAAGAAGAGGCCGATCACAGAAGAGGTCGTCACAGACACGATGGTGGCGAACCTCGCACCTTTGCCATTGCCGGCTCCGAGCTCGTTGGCGACGCGCACGCTGTGATATCAAACGTCAGCACCAAGATGTAGTGCAAACTGAGGGGTAGATGCCATCTTTCACATACCCAGTCCCAGCCAAGAATGCCAAAGGAATCATTAGCTCCCATCCATTTATGCTCATGCTATTCAACAAGAACAATAGAACCTGTTACTGTTTCAAGATCGAGTATAAACTTCATGTATAAGACCGAGGAAACCTACCAGATCGATATGGCGTCCACTGCGACCTCAGCGTTCTTAACATTCCCCGTTAACAAGATCAGTATTCTGTAGTACCAGTTCTCCAAGCTGTTGGAACAGCAAGTTCGAAGAATTATCCATCACCTAAAGCATGCTAGTGACGATAAGAGAAGTAACGATACCATAGCATGATACCGGAAGCGGCGGAGAGCTTAATGAACTCCCACAGCCCGGCAAAGGCTTCCATGGAGAAGCCCTTCCAAGTGTGAGGGCAGCCACCGCGTGTGACATAGCCAAGGAGGCAGAAAACAGCCACCCACCAAGAGAAGTTGAGGTGAGTGTGGTTCCGATCAGGCCAAGCTGCAGCTTCGACACAAAGAGCCAGGTGACGAAGAGGTGGACGACGAGGGCGACCGCCGAAACCGTGGCGCTGATGGAGTTCTTGAGCTGGCACTGCAGGAATCTCTGGAGGGGGAAGAGAAAAGCGAAGGAGAAGTGCCGCGGGATGAACCACACCGACACCTCCCCGGCTTGTGCCGCCAGTGCCGGCGGCTGCCCTATGAGTGCTAGGAATGGGGTGGCGAAGAAGTACATGGGGAGTAAAAAGACTGCACACATGAAGAGCACAATCCATGACCGCTGCATGTACACGCCTAACATGTGGTACTTCCTCGCGCCGAAAGCCTGCCCACATAACGTCTCCAGCGCGCTCGCCATGCCAAGCTGCATTTTATATGCTTACCATCAGATCCAACAATTGCAACGACCCTGAACCGTAGTCTAGTACGCAGGAAGATGTCAACGATAAGACGGAAACAACCGTCCATCCAATCCTCATTGAAACAACTTGCATGAGTTGTCTATTGGAGAAAGATCCAAGTGGCAATGTATTAAAAAGGGAGACGTTGAGACTCCGAAGACGCGGAGGGAGGAAATTAATGGCGATGGATACCATGAGGCCAAAGCTGAAGCCGACGACGACGGTGTTGGCGATGGAGATCGAGGCGAGCTCGAGGTCGCCGAGGTGGCCGGCGAAGGCCTGTGTGATGACGTTCATGCTGTAGGTCACCACCCTGCTAAATACCGCCGGGCCGACGATCCGCCAAAGCTTCTTGGACTCGATCAAACACCTCCTCACCAACTCCCCATCCTCCTTGCCTTCTCCACGGAGAAGGGCAACTCTCTCTTCTCTGCTCTCCATTCCGTCCTCCTTTCTCCGCTGCTTCCTGTGCATGTTCTGGCTATAAGAGATGGGGCCGCAGAAAAAGGCGAAGAAGACGACGGATTGGAGGAACAGAAGTTGAAATTGACTGGTAGAGTTGCGAGGAGTTTGCGGACTATAAAGCCATGCATGATTAATTAACGTGGCTGACACACATCCACATGTTCATTCATTTCTTTGATCCCGTATAAATTGCACCGGATCGTGTACCACTGATGCATAGCACTACTCATTTCATGTTTTTGTTCTGATTTAACTCTGATTGCCATACAAAGTAAGTAGGCGGGTCAAAAAAGTGGGGAAGGGTTGATGTGCACGTACCATTACGCCAAAGCTGAAGCCGACAACGACGGTGTTGGCGATGGACATGGACGCCAATTCAAGGTCGCCCAAGTGGCCGGCGAAGGCCTGTGGTGATCACTGTGGATCACTACAGTGATCTTCAAACGCACTGTGGATCCGAAAACTTGACGTCCAGCAGCAGGAATAACTGTTCACTGACTAAGAGAGATAAAGAGGATATCTCTATAATGTCATATAGGTAATAGTTTCTATTAATTAGATTATGATAAATAACGTCAATGTCATCTTATAAGAAATCTTACTATAATTAAATTTTCTTTTCATTGATCAATAATAATAATCAGAATTCAATTATATTTATAATATATTTTACCTAATTAGATAGGACCACATAATCTAGTAATTTTTTATTTTGCCTATTAATTAATAAGATATAAATAAATAAAACAAATTTTATTTAAAAATAATTTTACATAATTAGATTCTAAAATTTTGTAAAATTATTTTTCACTTACACATGAATTTTATAAAGCATGCCAATAAATTCAATAAATATAATACCATATTAAATCTAACTATAAATATGAGTCATAACGGTTATATATCATTAATATCATACTTTTTTATATAATATAATAATATAAATCTTTCTTAATATAATTTAAAATGACTCATATAATTTATTTTGTTAAGATAATCCTATACACATTCAACTCTATGATATGTACATACATTCAACTATAATATATGCATACATAAATGTGAATAGTATAATAAAAATAAATAATTTTAATTAAGTAAACAAGAATATTAATTATAATGTCATTCAAACATATATTATTATATCTTTTATGTATTACTCACAAATCCAATCATAAAAATATGTTCATTCAAATACTATATGTTGTAAGTCCTAATTACAAGCAATTAATACAGTGAAACTCAAGTTATTAATTGATATAATTATTTTGACTCTTTTTTCTAGCAATTAAGTATTTTATACTATAATAATTACTAGAGTACTTATTATTCTTAGTAAAAAAAACTGTTACAATATGTCACATAGTATTTTCAATAATTTGGTAATTAAATTTGACTATACAAGTCTTAAGATAAAATTTTACAATCATAAAGCTTGATTAGTAATATTAAAGTATTTCTATAAAATCAACTTTTATTATTGATAATGTAATAATATATTGTTATATATTCTTTCATATAAATTACCTCTCCACCTAATATAAATACAAAACATAAAGAAGAGTTTTTGCTATCGTGGCAATTTACAAAATCAACATATAAAAATACTATCATTTCAAGTTGATCTAATTTTATATATGTGAGCATATAATCCTTCACCCTTCTAGATACTTTACTACTTTTTTTATAATATTTTATTATTTTATTCATAAGTAATTATAATATATACCCAGTATTTCGATTATAAAGTTGATATATATTTCGATTGTAAAATTTATATTTGGTCTAATATAGGCTTGAGCATGTAATTGATTTCCAATTATGCATATATAGAAAATATTATTTTTTATCTGATTTTTTAAAAGTCATTTTAAAAATAATTATTTTGATTAAAATTATTTATGTATGTCATTTGGTGAATAAAGTTGTATACTAAATCTCTCCAAGACTCATCCAATATATCATTTCTGAGATAATCTTAGCAATCATTGAGACCTATCATTAAATATCTTAATGCGAATAATATAAGATGTCACATTCATACAACTATATTAAAATTCTTAATGAGAAATTTTTTAATTTAAGACAATAAACTAAGAACATTGCTTGCAAACAAAACATTATCGACAAATAAACCAATATAATAAACTAGTTCATATTAACCTTTATGTATAAATATTGATTAATAATATTTTTTAAATATGATGAAAATAATGGTACCAATAAATTTTATATATCATTATCTGGAGAGTTTTTCAAGGTCATAATGAATTTTTCAAATTTATATACCAAATTATATATTTTTTTTATTTTTTATGAATCATTTAGTTAATCTATATAAATCTAATCTCTATTTAGAAAAATTATTTTTACATTTATATGATGTAACTCAAAATCATAATGAGCCAACCACTTATGTCATAACGATTATTAATGAGTTTATTTTAAAAACTAAAAAAAATCTCATTATGTTGATGCATTATTTATAAGTAAAACCTTTGATTATAAATTTGGTTGTTATATCGTTCGATAGTACATTTTGAGTTATATTTATATAATACTCTTTTATAGTTATTAGACAATTCGATGAGTTCTCAAATACTATTTTAATCCATTACTTTTAACTCTTCTTTTATTATATTGTATGATTCTTTAGAATCACTATTTTATATAACTTATGAAAATAATAAAGGATCCTTTTAATTCTTATAGATATTTTATATAATTAATAAAAATGATAGGTCTTCTTTCCCTTTGAGATATTCTCAAAACTATCGATTATAATTATTTTATAAATTCATTAGCAATGATATCAATATTATGAGGAACAATAATTTTTCAAATATAAAATGATAAAAGAATATCAACTTATATTTTCTTAATATCAAAATTAAATTATAATATTTTTTACTCATACTGATTCATTATTTTATACGAATCTTACATTGCTATACTCAACTATCATTATACTATTATTAAAACAATAAAGTTTATACCCCCTCTTAAAATTTTTTAGATAAATAATAAAATACCAAAAAAATCATTGAATTCAATTTATGAATTGAAAACTCTTATCCCTATAGGATAATCCTAAATATGTAAATATCTTAAGTTGAGTTTTCTACTCATCTATAACTCAAAAAAAGTTTAATGGAATTAACTTAACAGGAACTATGCTCAAGATATACATAATTGTCCTTAGAGCTTCTCCTCATATTGATTTATGCATAGAAGAATAACTTATTATACTCATAATTATATCTACAAGATTACGATTTCACTTTTAGTAATTATATTCTATTGTGACATATATGGTAAAATATACTTAGTACAAATATTCTATTTTTATAATAATCTAGTAAAAAACTATAATTATTATCAAGCTCATTATAAATATAATAAAATTTATCACTCATATTAGATCTGATAATTTTGACTTTTTTATCTAATTGTCTCTTGATTTTATTTATGTACACCTAAAGTATCAATAACTTAGACTTTACTTAAATTAGATATATATGATTATAAAGGTGATAAAATTTTTCATACCACTAAAACAAGAAACACGAATGATTTACATATACAAACATATATAATCTCAAGGAATTTATTAAATTATATTTTATTTTAATATTTAATTATATGATCATTGTAAACTCAATATTCATATTAATTCTATATAGACTATCAAAAAAATTTAAAAGTTAACTTTTATTGAATCATAAATATATTAAGTTTACAATCATAAAAAAATATATCCTAACAATTCTAAATAAAGAACTCAAATTTCTAGAATTATAGAAACATAACATCATATTAATCATTTCTAGGCATAAGTGATGAATACTAACTACTATCGCTTTCGCTTTAGAATGATTTCCTATAATAATGAATAATTCATACTATTTTGGTTTATATATTAAAATGAATCTTGATTATTGGTAGCATAAGATGAAGCATCAAAATCAATCCACCAAATATTAAAAAATGACTTATATAACATTTGATTCAAAACATTGAAAGGTCGGGCTTATGCCTTTCCTTTTTCGAACCAAAACATTATACTCCTTCACATAACCTTTCTTGCCACAGAAGTAGTAATTTTTTTTATAAGTTTATATTAAGAATATAATCTTGAATTTTTTAAATACTTTTATACCGAATTTCAATTAGTTTTTTCATTAAGATATCAATTAATGATTTATAAATAATTTTAAATTGATCTTTAAATATTCTAGCTTGCTAGTTAAAGATTTTAATGAAGTCCTAAGTATTATTAGCAATTATCAGAAAGTTGAGTCCTTTAAACCTTTTTTAATTATTTATTTTAATTATTTTTTTCAAAGGACTTTCAGTAATACTGTCTATGATCTCTTTAGCTAGTATGATCAAGATCTAACATACGTTGTATAAATTACAAATGCTTAAGCCATTTATAATAATTTATTTCAAAAAATATAGTGACATTTATCAAAATGCTAAAGGAAGTATTATTGTAATTAAATAATTTAATATTAATACTTTGAGTTTTTTTATGAATGTTAAACTATTTATATCATCTTTATTTCACTTTTTGATGAAATATTAATATATCTAATATTTACATAAAATTATTTATGAATTACTAATATCATTCTCATAGAATAGTATTATTATCTTTGGGTATATAACTATAAACTACAATGATATCTAAGACAGTATCAACCTAACCTATCGTATAGTTATTCGAAGTAGATTCTCCTTTGAGATTATCTAGAACTCTGAATTATGTGTGATATTTTTTATATTATTTTTTTAAATTTCATTTAAGACTAATTAGTAATTTTATAAATTATTAGTGTAGGCTACTTTGGTGCCTACAAGATCAATATAGTAATTTAAATATAATTTAAAATATTTTTATAAAATAATAAAATATTTATTATAATTCATATCTTATAATGCTATCATCCTAAGCCATTTTGATAGCTACCAATTAGATAAAACTTAGGGATATTGAGTTACAAATAATATTGACTAAAATTTTTTAATCTAATTTATGCTAAAACAATTTAATAATAATAAAAATAATAACCATAATAATTATCAAATATTAATTAGAATAAAAAATCATATGATAATTATAATCATAATATACTATAAATCATGTCTTTATATGAAAAATAAATATTATTTTATAATTTCAAACATATATATGTGAATAACTAAATTAAAATCCTAGGATAATAATTAGATTTTTTATCACATACAAAATTTTATCAATATATCATTAAAAAATATAAAAGAAAATCATAAGTTATAATTTTTAAATTTTGCATGGAACCTTTAGACTAGTCAATCCTGTTTAGGTAGACCTCGAATCGGACTAAATATTAACATAATTAATTAGTCAAAAATTAAAATTAATCAAATTTGACTTTCTTTGAATTCCATCAGAACTTGATTGATTGAGTCTAAGTTCAATCAAGTAATCAAATTATAAATAGGATCAAGTTCGATCAAAATATTTGATTGAAATAAATTAAATTAATTAATTTTATAAATGAGGACCTCAGAAATTTTTAATTTTTGAAGGCTAAAACTATAATTTTGTATGGGATATCTTGAAAATATATAATTTCTTAAAGACAGAAGGTAAAATTTAAAGATACATGTTAGAATTTTTTTATTTTTGAGAGGTAAAATGTTCTTTTCTAAAAACCCTACTTCCTTTCTATGGTCATTGCACTAGGCTCGACCTTCAATTGTGCATTATCGCCTAGCCCATATGCACGAGTTTCAATGGCGATTCGTCGATCATCTATCGTGTAGCCATTAGATATCACGACCTTCGGCATCTAGTTGACACTGGCCATAGTTAGCAAATGCTGTAGTGATGTTGCTACAGCCATCACACGCAATGATGTTACTGTAGTCACCGTACACAAGGACATTGCTACAATCGCCACACGCAGTAATAGTCGTTACAACCATCGATGGCAGCAATAGCACTGTAGTACCTGTCACATGCAGTGACACTACTACAGTCAGTTGTGACTAAGACAAGCCAACCACCGCAAGTCTACTACACCCCATGGTGCTTCTACTGCATATGCACTGGCTACCTATGAATGGGTTAACAAGCACTAGAGGCTATTGCCCTCAATCATACCTTTGCCAATAATAAGCCATCAACAGTGGTCCATCGATCAAATATGAGGAACCTCACATCGTTTGCACATCGGTGATATAATGGACTAGAAAGAAAATAGATCAACAACACATACAAATCATTTAAGCATCAAAATTTAAAATCAAATGACACCTTTTTTAAGTAAATAATACTAATAAATCGATCTAAATATAAAATAGATCTAAAAGATTTTTATGATCTAAAATATTTGATTTCAAAACATAACTTTGATACCAATTGTAAGTAAAAAAATTGTAATATGCTACTTCTATGTGAAAAACTTTAATGCTAGAAAACTAAAATCAAATAATGATAGATTAAATTTTATGATATATATTTTTTTATGCTACTTAGAAAGTCTTTATCTAATTTGTAGATGCATCGTGGATCCGAAAGATACAATGATACTAATATGAAAGAAGAACTAGACTCGCATTCTCCTTTATTCCTATTCTTCATAGGACTGTTATGAGTGATGGATTAAGGACAAAGGAAAGATGAGGGAAGATCTGTAATCTCAATGATTAATTCATGTGACTAACGGGAGATAATAAAATATATAAAATTTCTTAATAATATCATATATCCATGTTGAGTCCCTAGGAGGTCATTTCTATTTATAGACAAGGATAAAGAGTCTAGAATAAATAATTAGGAAAGTCTCTCCCATCAATATTATCTTTTAAAAAAATGTATTATAATTAAAATTATTTTTATTGATCGATAACTATAATCAAAATCTAATCATATTTATAATATATCTTTAATTAGAATCATATAATCTAACATAGTAATATTATTTCTCTATCCTCCGTAACTACGTGGCCCTCTTCCCTTCCGCTTCTCTGGTCATGAGGACGATGTGATGGGCTGTATGTTGAAAACAAAGATATGATTCATGAATACATATACTTGCACTGTGTCCAATCATAGAGGAGGGAGGTGATACGATGATGCCATAAACGGTGGTCACTTGATCTCCTGATAGGAGTGTTTAAATTGATTAGAACCAATAGAGGTTAGTTTGAATTAACCTAATGGAATCAGTTCATAATCTACTAATATAGTTTGGTTAATAGTTTAATCGGTTTATAATTTTAAGTAATTTAAATAAATATATTTCAAACAATTTGATTTTGTTCAATTGAATCAAAATCAAAATCTTAGTCAAATTAGACTAACATGATTAAGATTTATAAAATAATGATGAAATTCTAACATTGAAATTTAATCATGTTAAGGTTTTAACTGTATAAGGATCATAGAGTCGATCAAATTGATTTTTAATTTTTAAAATTAAAATCAGATTAATTCAGTCTAAATCGATTAACAAAAAGTACATGGAAACCTATATTGATGAATCGATTCCGTTTGAAAGACCCAATCTCCTGTAGTGGGGGTCAAATGCGTGTGCTGGCCGGTTGACGAAACTGCTTTAACCATCGTGCCTGCGGCTACCAACAAAACCAAAGCTATTCTTTTGCGCACATCATGGTCTGTTGACTTGTTTGTTGGATCGAGGGTGGTTGAGATCAAGAAAGATCCAATCACAAATCTTATAACTCTTCTTATTAAGCTTATTAAGTCGTGGATGAAGTTGACACCAATTCAACCTAAAAAGGATTGAGCTTTTGGTACGTTTTCTTTTGGGAATAGATGGCATGCGCACATAAACAATGCACGCTTTTGGTACGCATCACATCCCGACGATCTTTTCTATTGTAACACGAGCTTCACGTAGGAGTTAACTGCGTCTCCCTTGTCTTGGTTGGCCTTCCCACGAGCGAACCAAAAGGCAGATTCCATATACCGAGCTGCCCGCAACAAGGACACCCCACCTTGCCTTTTCCTCCAGTGATTTCATCACCTGTCTGCCTTCCGCCACATCCCTCGCCGCTTTCTTCTCCCTCTTGCATGTGCTGTCTGGGCCTGGCATTGTCTCCCTCCCTTTCCTCATCATCATCATCACGGTAAAAAGGCGGAGTCACTACAGCCCTAAGCTGGCAATCACTTCGTTCGATTTGTGGTGGCTCAGTTTTCTCGAGGCATAACATATTAACATAGCTGAATTGTCTTACAAAGAAGAAGATACGAGGTAATTACTTGTGAAAGCATAATCTAGCTGGAGACCTCTTCCAGGAGTTTGTACCTTCGCACCTTTCCTTTGGCGACCTGCCTCCCACCTCTGCGGAAGCTTGGAGAGAGCTCTTCTGACCGCATGTGATCTGTGGCATCCGATGCTGATCGATCCAGCAGTCTCATCTTCTTGATGGGTTTGTTCAGCTGCGACGGAAGAGTGATCTCTCGCTGGATCTTTACTCCTGAGCCCTCGGTAGTGTTCGAGGAAGAGATCGGCTTCTTGGTGTCTTTTGTTTCTCCTTCATCCCTTAGACACCAATTGCATGCCCGGTATGAGTCGGTCTTGAGATAAAGGTCGCTGCAATATCTTTACAGCAATCCACGGTTGAATTAAGTAAGCGATGCGAACATTAATTGGGAAATCCCTAAACACTTTGAGAAGATGATCAAATTCGATTGAGTTGTGTGCATCTGATATCTAAGAATGTTGATCAAATGGGTCTGTGTAAGATAATGGAGTGATTTAAACGATCAAAAATCCCAAGGAAATAAAGAAACATGCTTTAGAACTGCTGAACACCTTTCCCTCTCTCTCTCTCTCTCTCTCTCTCTCTCTCTCTCTCTCTCTCTCTCTCTCTCTCGTGATCGGACCAAATTATTGAAATTGTTTGATCTAGATTCGTAGATAGGTCAAATGCCAACTTTAAATGCTTGATTGAAGAAGTACAAGAATCTTTGGGAGGAGTTACAAATGATGACTCCTCGATCAGCTGTGCTTTTTGGCTTGATGCAGTTAATTGTAGTCATTACTATACAAGACTCCAGTGTGCAACACGAGCGTTGATATTAAGCAGAAGAATGGCAAGGCTTACTTGTGCTGAGATCTAACAAGGCAGACCTTGCACTGAAAGAGCTCCGGCAGCAACCCATGATCGCCGCACATGCAACAGACCACCGACGTCGGCGGCGGCTCTCCACTCCCTGAGCTCACCATCTCGCTCCCTGGAGAAGAGGATACGACGAGGACTAATTCTTCGATCTCTTCAACCACCTCTGGTTGGTTGCTGTTTGGACCAGAGGGGGGAGAGCAGGGTAGCGGCGATGAAGAAGACCAAGTGGAGATGGGAAGTAAGAAGACTACATATCATGGACAGACAACACGCTTGCGAGACGCTGTAGAGAGAGAGAGAGAGAGAGAGAGAGAGAGAGAGAGAGAGAGAGAGAGAGAGAGGGTACAGAAGGTAACTTGCCATATATGAAAAATATTTTCCCCAATTCCATGTCGTTCTTCATCTTATCGAAATTCTGATACGTACATCCTAGTGAATTGAATCCCAACAAATTAACATAATGACACTTCTCACATTACCAATAAATCCTTATATAAATATTTTTTATATATAATATGATTCAAAAAATATGCCCCTTAAATGCATAAGATTTGTGCTGTAGGGATGTTATTGGATTCCCCTCCAACAAAATTAACGTTTTAGGAATTATGATCTTTAGAATCTAGATCGTAATACCATAAATTTCAAATTTAAGAGTGATTTCTTTGGGAAAAAAGGGATCAGATCGAACCAACTTTGACACATCGAATTGACAACACCAACAGAGATACTTAATCATGTTCTCATACGCTGTACATCCAATTAACTTCATGTCGGCCGAGCCTGATTTGGATATGCAGCCCATTGCCTTCCTAATCATGGCTGTTCGGTCCACCCAAAACATTAGTAAGGTCACGTTGGATTGTCGACGTCGTTCTCGTGCCATCTCTTCTTTCACTCACTCATTGTCCTTCCGCATGGGGGTCTTCCATGGTGCGGCGATGATGGAAGGAAACCCTAAGGCTACGAGGTTGTGCACAGATCTCGAGGATGCTAATGATCTGTTTTCACGCATGTCAGAGCAGTGCATGCATGTCCATCACTTCAACCATTCTTGGTGGAGTCGCGTGCATGGCATGACTTGGACCTTTCCAAGTGCCATACACAAACGTGTCATCCCCCACATGGGGTTGACTGTTGAACTCTAAATCGCATCCCACGCTATCTGCAAGTGAACGTGTCATCCCTACCCGTAGGAACAAAAATAGTATCTTATACTATGATATTGACACGCATTCATCACAATCGATACCGTTTGGGATGTCGATTTTCAAATATTATACTAATAAAAGACATCATTTATCTTAATTGATAAGAGCTTTAATAGTTTATTACAAAAAATTTCACTCGAATCTCATCATTATCATTCATCCTTTATTTTTTAAAAGAAAATTATATTAGCATCAAGAAAGGAACAGAGAAGATGCTAAGTTGATCGCAAACAAAGGGATAGGGATTCTCTTATTCTTTTTAATGTTATAACTTATTCATATTTCATTGACATTCTTCTCTCCTATATATTATCATTATTTTATTTTTATCTTATGAAACATATTTAAGATTGACATAAAATAAGACACATGAGAAAGATTACTCCTTTACGTGTAATATGGTAGTAGCTAGAGATATTCTTATGAGCAAGATAGATTATAAAATTATGTCTAACTTAGAAATCTAGTTGATAATGAAAATAAAATCTTATGAGCAAGATCATGTCACACATGTCAAAAAGCATCACAGAAAAGTGTAGATACGAAACTTCATGCCAACAGTTTGTTTCTGTGCCTGTACCAAGTCGGCAACACAACGCTCCTGCAAGCCGACTGTAGGGTCTGCTTGTCGACCACCACCGTATGGGCTAGACCGAATTGGTGTTGGATCGCAACAAAGCCCTCAACTAGCGCCGCCTCGTAAGCTGCGACGCAGCCCACAGCAGAGTGCATCATGAAGCTCCTGCTTTGCATTTATCTTGATGTGCTGTGTCAGGTTGAGCATTGGCCCAACCCAGCATGCTGCCTATTTGTTATAGGTTTGCAAGGAGCCACAAATTGCAGACCTTCAAACAGTTCAAATTTTGGGTTTGCAGTCACATGTGAAAAGAGCGAGAAAGTTAACCAGTCTGATTAGAGCCGGCTAGCCCTTCTAGCTTGTAAAGGTAATCCCATTTACTTCGTCCAAAGCTCAACAGCGTCGGTGTGCAAGTGAATCTGTAATTCTATTCTGATATCTTGTTTCTTTTTAGCTTCACTTCGACTTGCATAAGTCATTTCCTGATGGCATTTGCTTCTCATACATCTCTATGGTGGTGTGCAATATGCAATATGATCGTGCAATGGCAGAATTCCAACTTGTTGGTAATGTTGTTACCTACATTGTGGCAGGTGGAGGGTTCAAAACTGGATGGAGAGAGAGAGAGAGAGAGAGAGAGAGAGAGAGAGAGAGAGAGAGAGAAAATTGGTCCTCCAATTACCAAGGAGACTAAGATACTAATGATGGAACAAACTACTCTTTTTAATCTTTCTTTCTTGTTGATCTAACTGTGTTTTTATGCAACCTTTATCGTCCTAGAACAGCCTGTGTAATTGCTGTTGTCAAGGCTTGTGATTCCCCTCGAGCCTTTCCTTGTCAGGTTCATGATTCACTACCATAGTTCTTTTTTTTAATTTTGTTTCTTAGTCCTTGTGTGTTTTGTCTTTTTCAATTTTAGCTATGCCTTAATCTACCTAAATATATTTGCATTGTGTTCTTCCAAATTTTAATTTATATTTTTCTTCCATAGAATCATAAATTAGACTACTCAATCCTATTTATAGTCCCAGAATTGAATTAAGCGTCGAACTCAATTAAGTTAGTCAAAAATTAAAAATAATCAAAAAAAAATGAACAAAATTTAACTTTTTTCAAATTCGATCAAAACTTGATTGATCGAATCTATATCCAATCATGTAATTAAAATACAATCATGTTCAAGTTCGATCAAAATATTTGATTAAAATAAATCATATTGGTCAATTTTATAATTAAGGACATAAGTTAAAAAAATTAATTTCTAAGAGGTAAAGCTATCATTTTAGTTAGAATATATAATGAAAATATATAATTGTTCAATGGGCAAAACCATTAAAAGGATATAAATTAGAATTAAAAAGGTTTATAAGGGCAAAATTATAATTTTGAAAGTAAAAAAATCCTAATTCCTTTCTTCCGCCTATCGCCATTGCTTTAGGTGATGGCTATCCTTACATTACTGACCGAGAACCTCATTGGTGGTCGTGCTGTGTTATTGTGTCTATGTACAGCTATGCAAACACACTACTCGATGACCCACATAGTCACCATGGCATGTGGTTGTATCCATGCTTTCACTTGCATAGCTATTGGCCTTCGATGTCCAGTTGACATTGACCATGGCCAACATATGCAATCATAGTGGCGTTGCTGCAATCGCCATACTCATCGCAGGTAGTGACACTATTACAAATATCGCAACCACAATCGCATCACTACTGTAGTCACCATGGTAGTGACATTGCTGTAGCCGCTTGTGACCGCCACAAGGCTATTACACAAAGCAACCATGCATGCGATCACATGATGCTTCTGTTGCGTACAATGGCACCTGCATAACTACTGCCCATGACTAGGCTGGTGACCACGTAAGGTCATTACTCTCAATAATACTATCGCCGACAACAAGCTATCAACGATAGTCCATCAATCAAATATGAGGAACGTTGCATCACTGTAAGCAGGTGGTAATACTGACTAGATAGAAAAGTAAATTAACAATACAAACAGATAATTCAAACATCACAAATCGGAATTGAATAACACCTTATCACATGTGAAGGGTGTTAATAAATAGATCTAATGTATTTGATTTCAAAATAATTATAAGCATAAAACCCATGATTATGTGAAAACTTTAATGTCATAAACTGAAATCAATTAACGATAGAATAAATTTATGATACATACTTTTCAATATCATTTAGAAAGTCATAGTGATATCGATCTGTAAGGAGAAATAGACTCGTTTTCTTCTCATTTCCTATCTTTTATAGAACTGCCATGAGCAATGGATTATGGGCTAAGGGAGATTGAGAACAAATATGTAATTTTAATGACTAATTGTTTCATCACTATGAGATATTATCCTTTTATATACAAGCGTAGAGGATTTAGGATAGTACTTAAAAGAGTCCCTCATCATCTTATCTTATTATAATTAAACTTTCTTTTTATTACCCGATAACTATTATTAGAATTCAATTAGATCTATAATATATCTTATTTAATTAGATAAAGCTACATAATCTAATATGTGTAATTGCTATTGTCAAGGCTTTTAACTCCCTCAACTGTTTCGTTCATCAGGTTCATGATTCACTATCATAGTTCTCTTTCTAATTTGTTTCTTAGTCCTTGGGTGTTTGATTTTTTCAATTTTAGCTATGCCTTAATCTACCAAAATCTTTCAAGATATTTACATTTTGCTCGTCCAAATTCTAATTTATATATTTTTATATGGAATCATAAGTTAGACTAGTCAACCATATTTAATTGGGTAGACCCAAAATTGGACTAAGTATCAATCTAATTAAGTCAATAAAAAATTAAAGTTGATCAAAGTCAAAAATTAATCAAATTAGTCAAAAATTAAAGTTGATCAAATTATTGCTATAGACGTTACAATCGCAGTCGTGTCACTATTGTAGTCGCCACAGTAGTGACATTATTGTAGTCGCTTGCGATTGCTACAAGGTTGCTACACAAAGCAATCGTGCATGTGACCTCATGACACTTCTGTTGCATATAATGACACCTGTATAGCTACTGCCTACGATTGGATTGGCGACCACAGGAGGTCATCACCCTCAATAATACTATTGTCGATAATAAATTATCGATGATAATCCATTAATCAACCATGAGTAACCTCATATCACTGCAAGCAGGTGGTAGGACAGACTAAATAAATAAGTAGATTGACAATATAGATAAATTATTCAAACATCATAAATCAAAACTAAATAATACCTTATCGCATGTGAAAGGTGCTAATAAATATATCTAATGTATTTGATTTCAAAAATATGGCTCTGATACTAATTGTAAGTATAAAACCTATGATTATGTGGAAAATTTTAATGTTAAAAACTAAAATCAATTAACAATAGAATATATTTATGATGTGTATCTTTGGATATTATTCATAAAGTCTTTATATAACCTATAAGCACACCATCATCACATATGAAAGCCACAGCGATAACGATCTATAAGGAGATCTAGACTTGTTTTCTCATCTCTTCCTATCCTTCATAGGATCATGTGAGCAATACTTATGTATTGAGAGAAATTGAGAATAGATATATATTCTCAATGATTAATTTTTTGTTTACTAGGAGATCCTATCCTTTTATATACGAGAGCAGAGAATCGTAGTAATCAGGAGAGTCATACTATAATTGAACTTCAATTTTATTACTCCATAATTATCATTAGAATTCAATCACATCTATAATATATCTTATTTAATTAGATAAAGCAACATAATCTAACATGTATAATTGCTATTATCAAGGCTTTTAACTCCCTTGACCCTTTCCTTTGTCAGGTTCACGATTCACTAACATAATTCTTTTTTCTAATTTGTTTCTTAGTATTTTTGTGTTTGATCTTTTCAATTTTAGCTATGCCTTAATCTACTAAAATCTTTCAAGATATTTGCATTATGCTCTCCCAAATTCTAATTTATATTTTTTTATGTGAAATTATAAATTAGACTAGTCAACTTTATTTAATTGAGTAGACCCAAAATTAGACTAAGCATTAGCCTAATTAAGTCAATCAAAAATTAAAGTTAATTAGATTCAAAAATTGATCAAAATTTAACTTGACCCAAATTCGATCAAAACTTGATTGATCAAATCTAAATCCAATCAAGTAGTAAAAAAATTTAATTATGATAACGTCCAATCAAAATATTTGATTAAAATAAATCATATTGACCAATTTTATAGTTGAGGATAAAAGTTAAAAAATTTTAATTTCTAAGGGGCAAAACTATAATTTTTCTTAGAATATATAATGAAAATATATATAGTTTCTGAAGGGTAGAACTATCAAAAGATATAAATTAGAATTAAAAAATTTATAAGGATAAAATTATAATTTTAAAAGTAAAAAAAATAATTCTTTTATTCTGGCTATGGCCATTGTTTCAGGTGACGACTATCCTTACACTACCGACCGATAATCTCATCGATCACTATGTAGTGCTATGTTGTTATGCCCACATGCGACTATGCACATGCACTGTTGAGCAACCCACATGGTCGCCATGGCACGTGACTGTGTCCATGCTTTCACCTACGTAGCTATTGGCCTTCAGCATCCTGCTGACACTAACCATGACTAGCAAATACCACTATAGTGGCATTACTACAATCG
Organism: Musa beccarii; assembly: GCA_024322285.1. Lineage (NCBI taxonomy): Eukaryota > Viridiplantae > Streptophyta > Magnoliopsida > Zingiberales > Musaceae > Musa > Musa beccarii. The sequence goes on along the minus strand of CM044401.1, from coordinate 35,014,257 downwards.
TCATAGTTATCACAGGCAACGATACTGCTACAAATGCCGCAGCCGCATCACTACTATAGTCACCACGATAGTGACATTGTTGCAGCCGCTTACGATCGTCGCAAGACGATGATACAAAATAGCTAAGCGTGTGTGACTATCTATGATTATCACTCCCCACAATGCTTTTGCTGCGTACGATGGTACTTGTACATAGTCGTTGCCTACATTTTCTTAGTCGTTTATTCTTATCAATTTTAGCTATGCCTTAATCTACCTAAATCTTTCTAGATATTTGCATCATGCTCCTCCAAATGCTAATTTGCGTCTCACACACATTGTTAGTGAGTTGACCTTGCACCCTCTGTCATGATGGGTACATATACAAAAGAATTTAAATCTTCCCTTGGCATCGGTGTTGATAAGTTGGCATGCTGATCGATGCCACTCGGTGTCATCGAAAAAAATAATTAAAAAAAGTTAATATTGACAAGTATCAGCCTATATGGTCCACACGACTAGACGTAGATTGGACCGACGAATACCTGTTTGTATCTACTAAGACAATTGAAACTTGATTCCTTGCATCCACACACGTTTAGATATAATTGAATGTACACACTTACATGTATGTGTACATATACATATGTGTCTCATGTTCTATGCAAATTAACGTAAGCCTGGTATATTGCTTTTGGGCGAACGATATGCATGTCCTTGTTGGATGTAGTTGTTTTGACTAATTGAAATAGAAACATAGGTTTGAGTAACATATTACCCTCTTCAATCTTTCAAGCACTAAGTTTGAGCTTGGAATATTACTCTTATTAACTAAATAATAAATGATCATATTTCGTGCATCCGGTTACACGTTATGTATGAATAACTTAAGTTGCGACTTGGAATATGTAGCCTTCATGTTTTCATACTATTAAATTTTTATTATGCACATTTTTAAGAATGTTTTACCAAAAAGCCCTTCAATTATAGGGTTTTACCTGTTTTTAACCAAGGGGCATTATTTTTTTTTCTATAACCAAAATACCTTTTATAAAATTAAATAATCATAGACAATATCCGGTGTCCCTATTTGACTTTGAGTTTTTTTGGGTTGAACTGATTTGTTTGATGTGAACTAGACCAAACAGGTTTAAAATAAATCAATTATTAGATTTATTCAATTTAGGCCTAGATTGACCCTTATTTTTTCTCCAAATTACCCTACTAAACCCGATTCGACAAATGCAATAGGAACATCAAAGAGATCATCATTGCTGACCTTCTTACCACTGGTCGTGGTCGACGTCAGCAACAGGAATGTCGTCACTCAACCTAGCACTTGAAGGGGTCATAGCCATTGCCTTCCCACTAGGCCTTGAAGGGGTCATAACATTATAAAATATTGTAAACTTTTGTTAATTTTGAATTTGAAGCTACCATTTTACGATTGATGTTATAATCTTTCTTGTATTTATGTTTTAGCTGATTTAACGTTATCATTTTGCCAATTTTTAGAGTGGATTTTAATTTAGTTATGATTTTTTTAATTTGAGTTACACTCAAGTTATGAATTGGATATAATTACGATCTAACATTTCAATCATCACATGCCAAATTTCATTAATTATCCTAAAATCACCCAAAATTATTAATTATTTTACAATCATGTCATAATAGTTGTGGATAAGCTTCAATCGGTTAGGTTAAATTTAACTCAAGTTATACTCAATCATAATGTACATTGTCCAATGGTGGTGATCTCGCCAAGCAAACGATGCCTATATCTAGTGGTCTACTAACCATGGGTAGTGGTATCGCCTATATCTAGTAGTCTATTTATCACATCTTGACTTTTATTTTTTTTTTCCATCGGATCATAGTATCTTTTCACAGGTATATCAAGAGCCAAATAATAAATATCATTTTATTAATATATAAATTAAAATTATTCATTACAATTCATTTATTCATCAAATTACAAGTCAAAAGTAGTTGTTTTATTAAGAAACAAAGTGAGTCAACTCAAAAATAAATCCAATTAGCTCTACCTAGTATAGAGGAATGTTTGCTTTTTATTGGAATACGATCTAGTACTATTGAGAGATTGTTCTAAAAATTAAAAATAAAATAAAGAGATTTCAATAATACAAAGCAAGAACCTCTTTAAGTCAATTACAGAATAAATACATGATTAAAAATCAATCATCCCACTAGCATATATCAAATACTCAAAAGAGTACTCCCCCAATAACGAATAGAGAAGCTTTATCCTTTGGGATAAGTTTGTGTTATCCTAACAATAAATATAGACAAACCCATATTGCAATCTCAATAATGGATGGAGTGTTGCCCATCACCCACCAAAGTGGGGACATGTTCCTCCCAATAATGGATGGAGGAACCGTCCAACCATTATATTTGACGACTCTCTAATCTCTTAAGGAAATCTTCTTACCTATCCTTTGTAAAAAAAAATAGCATTATCTCATACTTGTCATATTTATATCAGGATAAAATAATCTATTGAAACATCTCTTTAAAATATCATCAATGTTAAATAATATCAATTAACCCTCAACTAACTTGAACCATAGTTCAATTGGTCTAACTAGCTCGATTTAACTAAAACCTAAATGAACTAATCTCTAATCCTCATTTAATTAGTTTGGAACTATCCTAAACTAATATAATTTAGATTAGATTGAGTTCAATTTAGGTTAAACAAGCTTGAATAAGTTAAATCGATTCGAAATCACCTTAAATCAATCTAAACTAATCAAATTTGATTATGTTCAATCAATGTTTAAGCCAAAAATAAATAAAATAAAGATAATAGACTAGATTATAATACTGGGTTAGGTTGGGCCAGCTCATGTATTGGTAATATGCACATTGTGCATACACTACACTAGGTTGAGCTAACCCATAGCCCATAGATTGATCATGTATATTATGCATGACTATATTTTCTAAGTTGGATTAGACCAAGCTAGCCTATTGGCTAGGGCTTGACTTACAAATTAGGTCTTCCCTTGCCGGTTAAACTTGGCCTATCGACTAGGCCTAATCTGTGGGTTACCCACCTATCCTACGAGCTTAGGCCTAACTTGTTTGATCTCAACTTATATTTTGAATAATTCCCTCTATTCTGAATTATGGCAACTTAAAATTATAATCAAAATATTTATTTATATGTATTGAATCATTAAAATATAAGAAATAATAGTAGATTAAAATGATAAAATTACATAAAAATAAATAATATTTTTAATCAAATATTATATAAATAGAACAGAAATCAAATATCATGCATCTAAGATAAAAATTTTAGAAACTGCATATGGCATGAATAATCCAATATGTTTTAATCCCAAAATAAAATTCTAAGCCTTTAAGGGGATAAAAAAAAATTAGAGACTTCATATAATAATTATAACATATTTTAATCCAATAATAAAACTTCATATAACATGAAATATATATATATATATATATATATATATATATATATATATATATAGTGTGTGTGTGTGTGTGTGGAGCCTTTTTTGTATGAGTGAAAATCCACTTTTTGGTTCTTTCTTTATCTTCAATGGTAATCTTTAGATCACAAATGAAAGCTTTGTAATGAGATAAGATGAAAAGCCAAAATCAAATAAACTCACATTTCCCCATATTTTTGTTTTTGCAGTCTCTGTTCCACAAAATACTGCTGCTCTACTGCGCATTCATCATGAGCTTAGCACTCTTCTCTATTCAATCACATCTGATACATCACGGCCACTTCAAAGCCTTCTCTAACAAGTCAGATCGAGTTGGAAGCAGAAATCATCGAGCAGGGGAACACATCCCCCCCTTGCTTCTCTCATGAAGTTGATGCTCTGTTTAGTTTCCTCCTCTTGGCAGCTGGAGAGAGACTATGACAGTTTACACGTGTGCCTACTGTTGTATCATCACTCTCATAGCTCACACGTGCAGCTTCCAGGGCCCCAGTTGGGCTCCTTGTCACAGAGGAAGCTGATGCACGACTGTTCTCATGTCTCCTCTTCTTCCTCAACCTCATCTCTTGAATCAGTTCGTGACACCTCAACACTCTTCCCTATCAATTCCAATTTACTTCCATAAACATCAATAGCATTTGTTAGATGAAGCAATATCTAACAGACGTATAGTCGCACCTTGTCTACATGACTGCAACAAGCTAAATCCTTGTCAATCTGAAGAACTCGGATCTCTTTCAAGGATGACAGTGCTACTGCTGCAGCAATTTCAGCAGGTCTGAAGTCTAGGAAATCAGTCCCTGCAATCAAGGAGTAGTGGTGGTGGTAGTAGTAGTAGTTTGATAAATTATGCATGACTCTCAATCACTGACCTCTAACAGTGCCCAAAATGAGCTCCACTGATTGAGAAACCACCGAGCTATCTGGCGGATTTCCATCACTAAACTTACAGAGAAAGTAGTCAATGAAGGAGAAAGGTGTCACAGCTTGTATTCTCCACTCGCGGGAGCTGAGCACAAGAAGCTCCATTCTCTGTATAGTCCTGCTCTCAAATACATATTTCACCTCTCCTACCTGCCGATGTGCCATAAAAATGAAGATTACTAATAGGAAATTGTAGTGCAAGATTGGCATCTTCTTTTACCTGCAAATCCACAGATAAAGGAGCTTCAGTTTCCTCCACCTTGGCAGCAAGAGACAAGCAGGCCACTGATAGCAATTGTGTCATCCAAGCCTCGTCTTGCCGAGAAGAGAGATACAGGAAGATGCTGATAAGCTAAGAAAGCTCACTTTATTACACATGCTGGTAAAAGTTATCTTACTAGGAGTTGATAGGAGGAGAGAAATCTATCCAAGTAATTCACTGATAAATAGGCACTTAGAGGGCCAAACTTGTGATGTCCATGAACTGGAAACAAATGCCAACAAAAGAGAAGCAAAATAAATATGCAGAAGAGGAGAAAGCAGGGCATAATTATTTGTCATGATGATGGGAAAAGCAAGCACTCATTTTGACATGATAACTTGTCACAGAAAGAAGTAAGAAGAACTCAACATACCTTTTGAATCCAGTCAATGGCATCATTCCTCACAGCCATGCCCAACTGCCCCCTAAGCAACCTCTGTACATAGTCTCCCTGGGGGAGATGCAGTGATTCCCTCTCCACCGTCAACCCAACGCAATCTTCTGACTGCAAGGTGAAATCTCTCAAAATGCCACCATCGGCCATGTCCTGCTCTGCGCTGTTGCTGTCCTCCGGGCACAGGAGGATGGAGGAGACGTATCTGCAGCTAACACCCATTATGGTAGATCAAGGACTGTAGAGGGAAGCCTAGAGGAAGGAGAAGGGGGTCGATATGAAGGAAGGTAAA